>JANFAM010000013.1:14497500-15747500 GCA_024362665.1 Prunus padus
ACCGTATTTTGTGCAATATAAATATCCAGCTCCATCACTATGATGGTGTGTTATTTTCATAAAAAAATATTTCACTTTCCATGCTAATATAATGCATTTATTTTAGTACTTGTCTTTCTAGTTTTGTAATCTAGTTTGCTCTCTCTATTTTCAATTCCTATTATCAATATCAGATTATTGAATTGTCTTCTAAATTCCCAATTAATGCTCTTGAGATGCAAATTTCGTTTAGAGCTCATGGTTCTTTTTAAAGTAGAATAAACGTTGGTTGGAAACTTATTTTGTGTGTCAAGGTGTATTCTTGTCGACAACGTATGATTTGGAGGGTGGTCCGAGTCGTAAATCTTTGCATCATGAGGATATAGTTTAGTGGACAAAAAATTAAGGCCATGAGCTGAAGCTTTGTTTTTGAATTGAGTCCTACTTGCTTACTAGATGTAGAGAACTTCGTTCATAGAATGGAATTTGTATTGTAATTTCAAATATTAGTTTAGGATAGTTGGACAGCTTGTAATATTCATTGTATTTCAATGTACAATTTCCTATTTGTTTTATATATATTGCTTTATCTAATAGTTTTTTTTTTAATATTACCCATTTGTTTCTTGGACGGCTAAAAGGCGTCAAGTAAACAATTTGATGTTTAAAAGGCGTCAAAGAAAGTGTTAGTTGACGGCTAATAGCCGTCAAGAATAAATGTTATTACTTGACGGTTAAAACGTCAAGTAAGCTTAACTTGACGCTTAAAACGCGTCAAGAAAGCATTAGTTGACGGCTAATAGCCGTCAAGAACAAATGTTACTTGCGGCTAAAAAGTGTCAAGAAAGGGGTACCTTTTATTGATACCCACACTCTTGACGGTTTTGAGCCGTCCAAGTAACGGTTAGGTGACACGTTTTAGCCGTCAACTAAGGCCAATTTTCTTGTAGTGATTCTGGCAACAACAAAAATTGAGGAAGGAATACAAATGGGATTCTAGTCAAATAATCAAAGTTCAAATTGATGTTGGCATGCACCCAAATTACAATCATGAATTTTATTCGAATTCGAGTTTCGATCGTTAATTGCCATCACCCAAATTACATCCTTTTGTAACTTAATATTGAAGAACAACTTTCCCAATCTTCCTACTAAGATAATGGTTGAGAAAGCTCCATGGTCAGTTTTTTTCACGAGCATGTTTGCAAGTGCTCCACAAAAAGCGCATCGCTTTATGGAGAAGATACATGTTCCTTTGGGAAACACTTCAAGTGCTTTTCTAGTAAGCACTTGAATTTTGAATACAAATTTCGACGTGCCTATAGAATATCAATCATGAATAAAAGCACTTCTTACAAATAGGGTTCAAATTTGGAAGAAGAGTTTCTCCATCGGAGATTTTACAGTTATTGGGATTGAAGAAGCAATGGGTTTTGTTTGGCTCACAAAACAATAAAGTGAGCATTGTCGAATTATATATACAAACAGATAGCAAAAAGCCATTAACAACTACATTTTTGATGCCTGCAACAGTGTTTGCAAGTTTGTAGGATCAGTGCCAAAATGTTACAAGTCCACAAAAGCACATCTGGACATTGAAGAGAAAATAAACTGACATCGGAAACCATTCTTCATGCAAAGATGATCAATTGCCTCCCACCTGCCTCTTCCACGAGTCTTCCACAATCAACTCATCTACTCCCCAATCTTCATAGCTGAAAATTTACACACCCAATTAAAATGTTTCAAAAATACATACATGACACTACAAGTTACAAAGTCAGAACCGCACCTTCCATCAGGTAGATAGCGGCGTATGGTGAAGGGTACCTTCCGCTCACGAAGCTCCTTCATAGCAATCTAGAAAATTCACAATGAAAGAGATCATACTAGTGTAGCATAAGGGAACACTACTACAAAAATCGCAATAGACGACGGTAATTTACCGTCGTAAATTTAGTTTTTCAACCGTCTAGAAATCGACCGACATCTTTTACGCATAAAACCACGACGGTAAAATCTCGTCGTCTATTATTCATAAAGACGACGCTTTTACTCAAAACCGTCGTCTATTAGACTTAAAGACGATGGTTTTTATGAAAGACATGTCGTCTATTATATGTAAAGACGACGGTTTTTAAGAACTGTCGTCTATTATGAAATAACAGTCGTCTATTATATGTAAAGACGACGGTTTTTATGAAAAACTGTCGTCTATTATATATAAAGACGACAATTTTTATGAAAGAATTGTCGTCTATTAGATGTAAAGACGACAGTTTTATGAAAGAATTGTCGTCTATTAATGTAAAGACGACGGTTTTTTTGAAAGAACTGTCGTTTATTATATCCAAAGACGTAGTAATTTTACATTATAGCTTTTTTTTTCTTGCTTCCAATGGTTCTCTATAACGATTTTAGCTAAAAAAACAACCATAATGCTTTGTGAACAATAAATTCAGCTCCAAATAATCCACACCATACATATATATACTCAAGAATCATTTGTTTCATAAAACTTGAAGATTCAATAGTAATTACATAGTTTACCAATCTTCATTCCTACTATATATCAATACAAAATATCATATCCATAGCATTAAACTATAATTAGAAAAAGAGGGGCTACATGTGATTGCTCATAAATGCTGCCCATTCGATCCGAATTTCATCAATTTGTTCTTGTGTGTATGAGTTAGTGTTGCCTTCTTGCACTGCAAAACCAGGATTAAAAAAAAGAAGCAAAACTGAGTGATAAAACTAAGAAAGAGTTAACATTTACAACTATGACAGCAGCCGGAATGAAATGTACCTCTGACTTGGAATAATCTAGTGCTGGTTGTGATATCTCAAGGCCTTCCTTTTGAACAATGGATACATACCTAAAAGTATGTCAGATTATGTTAGAACGTTTAACGCAAAATCATTAAATAAAGTAAGACAAGCAAGAGAAAATAGTATAATTTGAATAATTTGGGAGGGAGAGCAATCTGATACGACGGAGGATGGAGACAGAAAACTTTAAGGTTAGAATATGAGTTGAAGAAAGATAGCGAAATGTTATATATATAGGGTTTAGGGCAAATTCGAAAAATTACAATTCGCGGTCAAATTTTTCAAATGACCGCGTTTTTAAAGACAACGGAAAGTAAAATTAAAACGTCGTATAAATTAAAATATACACGACGGTTTTTAAATAATAGGGTCGTTCTAAATATATACTACGTCAGTTAGTTACAAGCAAAGTCGTTGTAAAATATTTTCACGACCCTCAGCATAAAACCGACGTCTTAAATAAAAAATAAATACAGAGAAATAGAACTTTGTATTAAACAAGAAACTAAATATACAATCTTTCTTGGGAACTCAGTTGTTGTTTTACACCCAACCGAAGTTCTTAGATGGGTTGGGTGTAAAAACACAACTGAGTTCGCAAGAAAGACATTCTTGCATGACAGAAACCATTCAGAGATGTGTGAGAATTGAGATATACTGAACGGATGTACTAAAAACTCCAATTTAAACGAATTATTTCAAATTGGAAAACTAAAAGTGACTTTATTACGACTTGGAAACCGAAAAGGGTCTTTATTTCGACTTGGAAACCCAAAAGCCGCCGCTTCAGTCCCCAATTTCGCAATCAAAGCGTGCCGTTTAAGTTCGAAAGTTTCGAAGTTGAAAACTACGACGGTATTTATTTTTTCCGTCGTCTTTTTACTGACGTTTATTTCGACTTTTGTTGTCGTGCTTGTTTTAAACAACAACGACGGTATAATTAATAGAAACGGCGTGAAAGTAGATGTACAACGGCGTTATTACGTGAAATGGCGTTGAATTAAATTTAGACCGTCGTGGATATGTTCAAAATTACACGAAGACTGCCGTATTATCTGCACAACCACGTCGCTATATTATATTATGACGACGTGGTAACGATTTACCACCACCTTTTATTTATAAGAATTGTCGTAGTCTAACGTGTAATACGGCGTAAAATAATAAAAGACAGACGTGGATATTTTTAAAATTAGACGGCGTTCTGTATGTATTGTAGCCGTGGTTATTTAACTTTACATGTCGGTAATTATCAAATTACGATCGTATTAAATAGTAATTGATACGTCTGTTAATAATACAATTACCGTCGTGTTTATTGGATGTTCAAAACGGCGGTATTATATGTAAAACGTCGTCTATAAGTACTACGTCGGTATATTTACACATACCGTCGTTTATTTGTTATTTGTTTTCTTATCGGAATGGCATGTTTCATAAGACGACGCTTTTAAAGTTTCATGCGTCGTGTTTTAAAAATACCCAAATGAATTTCCAATTTTTAGGTGTTTTAGTTTCTGATCCACGTTGGTTTTTATATTACCGTCGTCGTTTAAAATTTAACGACGGTATTTATTTTGTCCGTCGTCGTTTTACCCACGTCTATTTCGATTTTTGTAGTAGTGGAACAATATTTTATTTCATCATGTTGTGCACTAACAATTGGAGCTCTCACAAGTCAGATTCAATGCCATAATTTCCTTTCAACTTAAAGAAACTACCAATATGTTTTTTTTTTATCCGAAGGAAAATCGTTCTCAGCTTGATAATACGGAGGATGGAATCCTATTTTTATTCAGAAAGGAGGGCGGTGAGCTTCTCCCAGTAAGGCAAAAGAAAGCCAAAAGAAGAAAGAGAAAAAAAAAAATTGGAGCGTACTCATATACTTTTTTTCGATTTTAAAAGCACATTTGAAAGAGATATATAAATATTACTTCATTAAACACGGATTTAAAATTTCTCTATAACTACCAGTACCAGAAATATTTGTCTGCATTGCATGAGTTGTGCTATTATTTGGATGATACGCACATACTCACAAGTTACAACACAAAATTTATGGTCTTCTTTTTTCCAGTGACACCATTTCTGGTCTTAATCGTATTATGCACCACACTAGCTATCAAAAACTTGTGTTTTCTGATACAATTGCACTATAAGTTTCTGCTCTTGTTCACTTGTACCTCCTATTCAAATTATATAAAGGAGTGCTTACAAAGAAGTATGGGAGAAGGCAATAACTAAAACAAAATCCTATATGCAAGCACTTGTTTTGTGCATGTCATAGTAAAAGCCGCAGCACAATAACATGGTCAAATTAATAGGTAGCTAGAAGCTTAATGGGTAGACCCAAAAGAAAACAATTCAACTACCAATATATGTGTTCGTACCAAAAATAGCACAGGCCTTGATCCACAGTTTGGATGGACTGATTGAGTGAAAGCGAAAGGCCCAAGGCATCAAAAGGCTCATCTTACAACCGTAAAAGCCCAAGAGAAAGGATCAGCCAGGCCCAACAACGCTCCAGCTGCAATTTTGGACCAAAGGACCATAGTCAACAAAGCTCTTCGAAGACACTGGCACATCGGACATAAGTGTCCGATGCTTTTTTCGTCTCTCTCCGGATACGAATGCCACGTCTCATTTCGGACAGAAACCCCTCAAAAGCAAGTATTTTCGCGGAAATCCTTCGCAAAAGATCTTGTTTTCAGAGGATTCAAATCTCATCGCGATTTGGTTTAATCACTAAAAATCCGAGCATGACCCACCAAATCAGAGGGAGCATGGTCTACAGCAAGTGGAGGAACGTAGCAAGTAGAGGTGTTTTCCACCACCATTAATGTGATTGCCACCGCATTTAATGCGGTATGGCCACTATTCCCATCAGAGGAGGCTTTAAAACCATCAATTCAGCAAAACTAGAAGACCATCTTCAGGATTTTCTGGTCCTAATCAACTTGATCACTACACAGCCGAAAATCTTCACTTTGAAGATTTCTTAATTATGTCCAGGTCACATCAGCAGAGATAGGGTTCACACAAGTGGCAGTCAAGGCTGCATTTCCCAAAGGGCTCTCTAGGCATCGCCAGTTAAAGAACTTACCTATCTATATATATACTAATTTCCAGTGGCAGGGCGGGACACACAACTTCAGCCAAAAAGCCAGACTCAACGTCTCAAAACCAAGACTCAACGTCTTAGACTCAATCTCTTGCGAAGTGTCTCTCTGCAGACAAAACCAAGACTTGAATCAACTCCCTTCCCTTTCTTTGAGTTCCCAGTTGACAACTCCTTGTTGGAACTCTCTTCTTTTCCCAAACACATAGCTTTGTCTAATTCCCAGTTGACAACTCCTGATTGGAATAACATCGCCATTGTTTGTAACCTATTTGCTCTGCCAGCAAAAGCTTGGTATGATTTGATAGTTGGTTTCGATTTCCAGCTCACTTATGTCGAAGCAAGTTTCTCCACCTGCGATACGGGCTAGTTTCTGGTCGCAAGTGTCACTAGTTTGTTAGTATCGGACAACACAACTTTGTCGCAGACAGATTATTGTTTTCTGTCCGATACGACAGATCTTCTGTCCGATTGTATCATTTTCAGCTTTTCTTGTTTGTTGAGTTATTGTATTCAAATCAGTTTTCGTTTAATCAGACTTGTATGCAATCGTTAATGAAAATACCTTGTCTATCGGACTGATTTTAATACAAAAGATCTGCCATTGAATGTTCAGTCCGATCAACGGACTAGGACACTGTTTTTCCTGCAAGTTCCTCGATCGTACTTAAGATATCGAAAGTCCTCTTAGTTGAGGCAGAAAAAGAACCTATCTAAAGCCAGATTCCCCTCTTTGGAGTACAATGGCCTTGGTTAGAAGAAAGAATAAATGAGCGCAGTCATATTCATCAAACCTCCCTCTTTCTACTAGAAGAGTATCACTAGTAGTGGCACGCCTTTCACATCTCCTCGAGGAATAGTCTCCGAATCCATATCAGGTTCCTTGAGGCACAAGCAAATCAGACGAAGCCGCTAAGTTGCCAAAGTACAGCCTGCTCAGCGGCTAGGGGCATCACAAGGTGTTCAGAAGCATTTCTAGACGAACAATATGCAAAGCAATGGCAGTAAAATCTGCTCATTCCAACATTAAATTTGTAATGGGTTAGAGCCAAAATTAATTTATGAACAAAATTTTAGACTGGCAAGTTAAATTTGATACCAAAAAGAAATTTCAATTTAACTGAATTCAAAATTCAAATACTTGATATGAACAGCACGGGTACCCAAGATTCTGGCACGTTCATATTTGGTCATAAATTTGGATGTTCTTCGAGACCGTTCCACGGGTGCTTGTTCTTCTTTGTCATCACCGTCAACGGCTTCTCCTGTAAGATCATCATTATTAGCGTTCTCCACATCTTCCTCCTCTGCACCTTCCTGTCCATTATTCAATAATTCTTTAGCAAATTTATTTATTTCATTAAAATACAAACAACCATTCTATTCAATTTTTATGAGAGATTTAGGCAACCATATTAAAACCCAAAGAAAAAAAAAATCCTTACTTCAATCTCTGGCTCCACTGGCTCATCTTCATACCTGCATCAACAAGTTCTCAGTAAGTTACTTGTTGAGTTATGAGTATCAAATCCATACTAGGCACGAGAGAGAGAGAGAGAGAGAGAGAGAGAGAGAGAACCCCATATCCACTTCGTTGTAATCGTCGTCCGCCATTGTTGCTTGGTGAAGAAGCTTTTCCTCTGTGCCACTGAAGAAGAAGAAGAAGAAGGGGCAGCAGCTGTAAGTGTGAGTCGATCAGGCGTCTCTTGAAATTGGCAGCGGGTTTGACCTCATAACCTGATTATAGCAAGATTTTTCGACGGTTCAGATTAAACCACATCTGCAATGCTTTCGTTTAACTTTTTAGAGGCCAAAACGACGTCGTAAAGGGTAAAAGTGAAGTGACCCAACAGTACTTTTATCCCCTCTTCCCTTCTTTATTTGCCTTTTTTATCTGCTAAAAACATTTCAGTACTAGAGGTTTAGGCACCCGTTCGGTTAAGTTTTAAGAGCATTTCCAACAGTGAGGCTGGACTCGGTGGGGGGGTTTGGGTAGAAATCATGTTTCCAGCAACAAAGGGAGGCCCGGGCTGCATGTGGGGGCCACGAAGACGGGCTGGCCCAAGGGTAGGTCCAGCCCTAGATCCAAAACGCGGGGAGCGATGACGTCAGCCCTGCACTGCACCAACGGCTCTGGGCCACGTGTCGTCGTCTGGGCACTCCGATCGTGATTTTCTCTCCAATCCAACGACAGCCAATATTTTTGCAATAAAAATATGAAAAAAATTCTGAAAAAAATTCTAAAAATTACCAAAAAATACTGTAATTTTTTTCTATAAATACCTATCAATACTCTTCACTTTCAACACCAAATCCTCATAAATTTTCTTCTACTTCTACTATTATTCACTTTTTACTCAACATTTTATTTACTTTCAAGTTTTATTTTTCCATATCAACTTTATGGCTTCTTCTATCGACGGTGTTGGGGCATGGAGCATCATGGAAGATGTTTTGATGTGTGAGTTTTGGGTCCAAATTAGTCATTGTCCCATATCGGGCAATGAGATGAAATTCTGTCATATGTGGAAAAAAATTCATACCGAATTTTGTGAAAGATCGAGTTCGACCCATACGGAAATGGCATTATCTAGTAGGTGGAAAATTCTCAATAAAGAGTTGGGGAAATGGAGAGATGCCTTGACAAAAGCGATGGACAACCATAGGAGCGGGGAAAATCTTAGCAATGAGGTAAATTATTTGTAATTTTTGTTTTAATAATTTTAATCTCCTATTCATTTTTTAAAAAATGTTTCTTGCAATTTCTATATTTTGTTAATATTTCTTGTATTTCCAATATTTATTTAAATATTTCTTGCATTTTCCATATTTTGTTAATATTTCTTGCATTTCCAATAAATTGTTAAAATTTCTTGCATTTCCATTAATTTGTTTATATTTGTTGCATTTCCAATTTTTTTTTTTATATAGATTATGCAAGCACAAATGTGGTTTGGTGCTACTGGGCAAGGCAAAAAACTTTCAACCATACCCAATGTTGGGAGGTGGTGAAGAATTGTAAGAGATTCCAAATTATTCCAATGGGTCCGGCCGTTGTGTTGAACGAGACGCCATTCCACGATTCACCGGCATCGGATTCGCCTATGGATTCACCAAGAAGTCAAGACTCACCCATCGAAAAGGAACCGAGGCCTATTGGGAGAAAGGCGGCGAAGGCAAGGAGAGGGAGTAGTTCTAACAATAATACATCTACAGTTTTGGAGGAAATTGCTAGGCAAAGTGCCAGGAGAATTGAAATAGACTTGAAAACCCAAGAAGACGAGAGGGCAATTCAAGTAGAATATGCAAAAGAAAGGGAGTATGCACGCAAAGAGAGGGAGTATTTATGCAAAGAAAACATTGAGAAGAAGGATCGGGAAACTATGGCCATGGATACAAGCCATATGTCTGAAACAAAACAATTTTGGAAGCTAGAACGAAGGGATGTCATGAGAAGAAGGCTTTTCCATGACGATGGACCTAGCAACACGGATGATGGACCTGTTAACTTGCAAGTGCACGAGGCGTTGGGTAGTATAGCATGTGTAAGTACGAGGTCGATCCCACGAGGATTGATGATAGATTGATTCAATTTGATTCCCTGCACAAAATAGAAATGAAAATAAATAAATACAACAAGAAAGAAAAGAAATTAACTCAAGCAAATTAGTTACCAAGTTCAATTTAGATTCACAGATTGATTCTAGCTAAAGTATGATTAAGCCATGGTGTCTGGTCCTAACCTTGTATTCCTAATTCCCTAATTAGATCCTTGTTGTCGAACCTAAATTAAGCATTAGAAATCCATTAAGCAAAGAAGAATGTTTTAAACAACCAAGCATGTATATAATCCCTGTTGTCGAATGTCCATACATACTCTTCCTATTCATAGTTCAATTTGAATTAATGCATGGTGTCTACTCTTAATTCAAACCAAGATAGCTAACATACAAGTTTTAATGGTGATCAATCATTCAAACAAGCATATTAACTTATAAGCATAATGAATAAGAACAAGAACTATAATTGAAACTTGAAAACTAATTAAACTTGAAAACTTAAGAAAATAATTTACATTACAATGAAAATAAATTACAATTAAGAAAAACTTAAAGGAAAATTTGAGCAAAAGAATTTGTTACAACAATTGAGAACTAAAAAGAAAAACTAAGAGAATTTGAGGGAGAGAAGGGAGAGGAGCTCTAGAGAGATGTTTGAGAGCTCCCCCCCTTGGGGTGTGTTTACAAGTTTGGAGAACCTCACTATATATAGGCTTAAGGGAAGTAAAATTCTGAATTTAGTATTGCTTCTACCTACAACACTCACTTCACCAACTTACAACACTCAATTCACCAACTTTACCTAACTTCCCCACTAAAAATAATTAGCTCATGCATATGTCATGCATGACAATGCATTGCAGTCCACTTTTGGGCTCGTTTTGGGCTTGTTCCTCCATTCTGTAAAATCTGAAAAAATATGGATCTTGAAGAACTTTGAATTATCTTTCCAAGAATATGCAGCCCATCTCAAGGAAAAATCGGAAAGACCTTCAAATGTCATTTTTGGCCCAGTAACGCAGATCCTGCCGATTTTGACCTTAAGCTGCCAAAACTTGCATAACTTCCTCTAGAGGACTCGGAATCATGAACCGTAAAATGATCCATAAAATAGACTTCCGTATTTTTCCAATGATGTATGGCTCATTATCTGGTTCTTCTTGAGCAAGTACAGTCCAATCCGTGAAGTTGACTGATCTGCAGACACCGTTTTGAGCTAACTTGTCTCCAAAATGCATTTAATGAGTTTTAAGCTTATTATACTGAAACAAACACAAAATAGATTAAAAGCACAAGTTTAACTCAAAAACATAACCAAATCATAAGTTAGAAGGGTACAAAATGATATGTAATTATGCACCGATCAGGACCTAGCAACACGGATTGATTAAATGATCAAAACCATTAAGTTAGTTTGCTTGTCTTTTCAAAATTAGTTGTAATTCATGTATTTTATTTAATTAGTAGCCATTCTTAATTACTTGTATTGGTTTTCTTTGAGTGAATAAAGAAAGTATTCAATAAAATACCTTTTTATTCAAAACCACAACCAAAGCATTAAAAAAAATAAAACCACAACTAAAGCATAACTACAAAACAAACCACAACCAAAGCATTAAAAAAAATAAAACCACAACTAAAGCATAACTAAAAATAAAACATAACATAAGCATAATTAAAATAAAAACCCAACACCTTCACTTCACTTCATTCACCGTCATTGCCTTTCACCGCCCATAAATGGTCCATCAAGTCAACTTGACGTCTTTCATGAATATAAGACGATTGCATCTCTGTATATCTGTAATAACCCAAACCTAAATTAATATTTAATTATAAATTTATTAAAGAAAAAGACAAAATTGCCCCAATATTATTTTAATGAGTTTAAAATTAACTTTTATTGTTCGGGAGAGAATTTGGGGAAGCGAGCCACACTGTGACGTCGGGCTCGTCGATACGAGTTCGTGCGTATATTGTGGGTTCGAATCGGAGTTATATTGAAGAAGCTACGTTTAAAATTGTGTCAGGGGTAGAATGGTAATTAACCAAAGTCAGCAGTCAGAAAAAAAAATTATAAAAAAAAAAAAACTGAAGCAGATTTTAAAATCTGCAATTCTCTCCCGAAGCCTCTCCATTCCCTCACCTTCTCACCACCATAACCACCGCCACACTCCACCTCAACCCTCGAGACCGGTCAGGTTTGGACCACCACCACCCCAGCTCCTCGTCCCGCCACAGCCCAGCCACCAGCAGCCGCAATTTTCGCCGGAATCAGCCCGAAAACACCCGATTTTGACTGAAACTTCGCCGGCTCCGTTCGTCGTCCTCCGGCAACCAAATCGGACGTGTGAGGCACCCGGGCTCAGGCGGACCCGCAAGAGGGACCTTCGAAAGGTCCAGCTAGCACGGACCAGTTGTGAGTGGACTTTTATTTTATAAACGAGTTTTATGCAATAAATGTTTTATTAAAAGTTTATTGTGGATTTAATTATTTCCAACTAATATCTTTAAGTTGCATAATATGATTTAATTGATTTTTTGGAATATTCATTTATGATTTCCATTCCGAGCAAATATTGATTTCTTGAAATGAACTTTATGATTTACGGGTTCAAGCTTGAAATTGATTTCAATCGTTTATTTGAAATATTTGTTATGAATATTGTTTCGAGCATGGAATTGAATTGGAAAATGATATTTATGTTTACTATTGTGAAAGTTGAATGGCTCGGAAAGGTGAGGATTTACTTTATATATATGAAGGATTTATGAAAGGTTTTAAACCACCTTCGGTACCCTAGATGTTGCCTCGGAATGAATGTTGCCTTCAGAAAGGTTATGTTGCTTACGGATTATATAAATATTGATATTGGTGATTACCCGGTCTACGGACCTATTGTTGCCTTCGGTTTAAGTCTGCGCGCATGACTATACGCCCCACGAGTCTCGGGGATGCTCGAACCCTGAGGAGCGAGGACGCGACTCAGGCTGACCAAGTGTCCCCTGAGTTTAGCGAGGACGTGGCTTAGGTTGACTATGTGTCTCCTAAGTTTTGCGAGCACGTGGCTCGGACCGACTTTGTGTCACCGAGTCTTACGAGGATATGGAATTGACGGTTAAATATTGGAATTGACGGAATATTGGAAAAGGGTACGCTTAGGTGGAAATTGAAAAGTCTTTTCGGAAATTCTTATTTTAATTGCTTTTTATTGAATTAAATTGGTTTCTGTTACTAAATGAGAATTCCTGATTTCTAGAAGCTTATATAAATATGTATTATACATGCTTATCTTTCTGGTACGATTATATCTATAATTATTTTCTAAATGTTTTAAAAAGGGGGTTAGTATGTTTTTATGCTATTTTGTAAAACTTTCTTTTTGTCCACTCACCCTTTTCAAATGTTTTGCGTCCCCAGGCAGTAGGCGTGCACTAGGAGACCACCACAGGGCAGAATTCCAGCTCTGCTCCTTCCTCACTCGATGTAGGACATCTTTTGTAAACTAATTAAACCTTCTTGTAAACTCTGAGTTAGATGCTCTGAGTAATTGCCCTAGGATGTAAATTAACTGTTGGATTGTAAACTTAAGCATGCTGGCAGTTGGGTTGATTTAAGGTGTACTTGTTTGACAGGTGAAGTTTTTGGAAGTGATCAAATTACAAGGGGGACTCTGTCGAATTTTCGGCAGAAGTCGAAACTTGAACTTCTTTGAATTTTGAGTTGATGGGAAATTAGGTCATTTGTGCCCGGCATGTGCCAGGTGTCGAACACGCACAGGGTTTGGCTCGGATTCCAAAGTGGAATTTGGGTCGGGTTCTGTCAACTTGGTATCAGAGCATTATGTTCAATTTCCTGTAGACTCCGCACTCTATGTGCATCCCAATTGTTTGAATTTCTGCTTCTTGTGACTTAAGCATGGACCCTAAACGTGGTGGCACTCGTAGAGTGACTAGACAGTCGTCCCGACTCCGGGGACAGGACCCGCCCTCAACCAGAAAATTACCAGATTCCTGAGCAAGGATCGGAATCTGTTGAACAGTCTTTTGCTGGAGGTCCAGCAGGGGCCGTACCGGTGATGCCCACTATGCCGGTTGACCCTAACTTTCAGCAGACACTGGAGTTGTTGACCCAGGCCCTATCCAGGATTGGGCATTCCAGGGATCCTTCCCTGAGTTATGTTGATCAAGCTAGGCGAATTGGGGCCACTGAGTTTGTTGGTGATGGTGATCCAGCTGTAGCCGAGGAGTGGATAGAGAAGATGGAATGGATCATGGAAGTGATGGACGTTCCACAGGAGCGTAGAGTGACCCTGGCTACTTTCTTTCTAGCCAGGAATGCTAGGCACTTATAGCCTCTCAAATGTTTTACGCCCCCAGGCAGTAGGCGTGCACTAGGAGACCACCACAGGGCAGAATTCCCGCTCCACTCCTTCCTCACTTGATGTAGGACATCTTTTGTAAACTAATTAAACCTTCTTGTAAACTCTGAGTTAGATGCTCTGAGTAATTGCCCTAGGATGTAAATTAACTGTTGGATTGTAAACTTAAACATGCTGGTAGTTGGGTTAATTTATGGTGTACTTGTTTGACAGGTGAAGTTTTTGGAAGTGATCAAATTACAGGGGGGACTTTGTCGAATTTTCGACAGAAGTCGAAACTTGAACTTCTTTGAATTTTGAGTTGATGGGCAATTAGGTTATTTGTGCCCGGCATGTGCAAGGTGTCGGACACGCACAGGGTTCGGCTCGGATTCCAAAGTGGAATTTGGGTCGGGTCCTGTCAATATCGATCAATCAAACAGGTCATGAAACGATCATCCCTAACCAATGGTTCATGCTACAACGGTTCACCATTTGGCCCGATGGGTTTTTCATAAATTCGTGTCCAAGCCATGTTCATGGGATCCGATTCGTACACCTCCGCAGCATCGTAATCATACTCATCCTCCACAATCATGTTATGGAGGATGATGCAAGTCATCATTATGCTCCTCAGCACCTCCTCATCAAACATGCTCGCCGCACCCCTTATAATAGCCCATCGGGCTTGGAGGATACCAAAACACCTCTCCACATCTTTTCTGTAACCCTCTTGATAGGCATAAAATAATTTTTGCTTCTGGGATTGGGGATGCGGAATTGATTTCACAAATGTACTCCACCTTAGGTAGATGCCGTCTGCAAGATAATACCCATCCTGGTAGACGGTATTGTTGATTTCGTATGTGATCTTTGGGGCTTCACCTCTCAAAACATCGTGGAACACCGGGGATTGACCCAGCACGTTCAATTCGTTTTGAGATCCGGCAACTCCGAAGAAAGCATGCCAAACCCATGTATCAAATCCAGCAACGGCTTCAAGGATGATACTTTTTTGCCCTTTCCGATTCCCATAGTCTCCTTGCCAAGCTGTTGGGCAATTTTTCCATTGCCAGTGCATGCAGTCGATGCTACCTATCATTCCTGGAAATCCTCGATCTTTGACTTTTGTTGGAAGCCGGTCGAGGTCCTGGGGCGTTGGTCTGCGCAGGTAGTCTCTGGTGTACAGAGTTTCGACTGCATCACAAAATTTTACCAAGCTCTCCAAAGTAGTGGACTTCCCCATCCAGGCAATCTCATCCACTTGATCAGCAGATGTACCATATGCCAACATTCGTATAACAGCTGTAAACTTTTGCTCGAGAAGAAGTCCCAAAAGCCTAGCACAATTTTTCTTTTGAACAAAGTATTCATCATAATTGTAAATATCATGCATGACTTTATTGAACAAATGGAATTTCATTCTTTATCGCGCTCGAAAATGAACATCAGAGTACAGAGAAGTTGGGATAAAATAATCTTCCAGAAGATTCTTACCCCGAGAATGCCTATGTCTGTCCACATTCGGGCCACGACCGACTTGTGAACCACCGCGGCTCTGGTTTTCTTCATCAAGCAAAGCCACTGCTATGACAAGTTGTTGATCTAGTTCTCTCTGCACCCTTTTGCCTTCAGCTCGTCTACGCATTCTTTCTCTAGTTTCTCGCTCTTGCCTCTCCAAGACCTCGTTCATGTCTGACATTGAGAATGGAGTATGAATTCTAAAATATGAGTAATGAAAATATAGAGAAGATCTGGTGTGAAAGGTATGAGCTGAGCCTCTGATTTTATAGAAACATTTAGGTAGATAGAGATGACACGTGGCGCAATTTTAAAGGGCAAAAATCTTATCTGAAATTTGAAATTCAGATGAAATTTATCTGAAATTTGAATTTTGAAATTTATCTTAAATTTGAATTTTGAAATTTATGTGAAATTTGAAACCGAAAATCTTATCAAAAATTTTATCCGATTATGATATATGAATTTTATAATAAATATTGACAAGTACGAACCCAAAAATCTTATCCGAAAATATTATCCAAATTAATTGTTTAGGTAAACAAATTTGTGAAAAAAATAAAAAAATGAATAGTATTTGCCCTTTGCCATGGCAACTGCTGGAAACACACATTGGTTTTTGCAAGGGCAGCCACTATTCACGTGAATAGTAGCTGCCCTAGTGTAACATCCCGTCCCTAAATTAATATTTAAATCTTAAATTATTCAAGTGAAAGACATCTTTACCCCCGAGAGTGTAATAAATTAAATAATTAAGTTGAGTTGTTAAAATAAAAGAAAATAATTTGAAATTAATATAATAAATTAAGGAGAATATGGAATTTTAAATAATAATTAATATTTAAAGGGGCAAAAATTTCATTTTAAGTTCGGGAAGGAATTTGGGGAAGTGAGCCACACCGTTACGTCGGACTCGTTGATACGAGTTTGTGGGTATGTTGTGGGCTCGAATCGGAGTTGTAACGAAGGAAATACGATTAAAAATGTGCGAGGGGCAAAATCGTAATTAGCCAAGGTCAGATTTTAAAAATCTGACCTCTCTCCCTCACGCAAAACCCCTCCCCCTTGCTTGAGCCGACTGCCCCTCCACCTTGCCAAACCTCCTGCCGCCGCCACAGACCACCACCGGAGATGGGACCGGTCCCAAAACGACCGGCCATACTCCACTGTCCTAACCCCGCCCTTCCCTGACGCAGGCAGCCTCAGGATTTGCCGGAAAATCCAGAAATTTGGCCGGTTTTCCTTCGAAATTCATGGAGCTCGTTCTCCCTCCTCCGGCCACCGATCGGGACAAGTAAGGTATGCTTTTCCACCTATTTTTCATGCTCTAGCTGCCTGTTAGGTAGGTTTTGATTGATTCGTAGCGTAGGTAACCTAAAATTCGAAGTAAAGTTTCAGCCGAATTTGAGCTTAGGTTTTGACCCACTTAGGGTCCGAAATGGACTTTCCCGTAGTTGAAGAATGTGTTCAGGAGGTCGAGAACTAGCTGAAGATGGAAGGGCAACTCCTGGTTTGGAGTTGGCCCGACAACGAAAATTATCGCTTTTTAGTCCACCGAAACTGCCAGTGCGTGTTCCCACGCGTAGACGCACTTTTAGCTGTTAATCTTCATTCCTAAATTATCCTTACGTCGTCACGAGCGCGTAGGCGTGCTCGGAAGTCAATTAGGAGTTCGTATGACAGTCGAACAGATTTACGCATTTTGCGCGTTATCCGGGTTCGGTGTGTTCGGACCGTTGGATCGGTTCAAATTCTTAGTATGTTGTTCCCCGTATTTTTAGGATCGTGTAGGAGCTGACGGATTTTGGATCAGAGCCCCGGATGCTACAGATCAATGACTTATAGTTTAGTTTCACGAAAACCGTCCGATCGTGTGATCGAGAGAAATCCAACCGCTCGATCGAGACTAAACCTTTGGAATGTGATTAGTTGACCTAGTTGGACTTTTAGGAGAGTTCAGACCTAATTTGGAGGTCGCGGGCCCTGTGGGCCAGGTTGACCAAAATGGGGAGTTTGACCACTAGGTTTATCGGAAGTTTTCCGAGGCCATTTAATCTTTCGGAAAGTACTAAAATGGTCCAAGGACTTGGGAAATGTTTGTTTATTGAGTTTTATTACCAAGATTCTTATTATTGTCTTTATGTGTTTATTATTTGCTATATTAATACCTTGAGGTTATACCTTGCTTATTCAATGGTTAGTATATGTTAATAATTGTTATAATAATAATAATTATTATTATTATTTTATTGGGCGTATGTTATTATGATTCAATTATGAGTTTAATTATATATATACGTGTATTGAATGATTTGAAACCAAATTGTTGCCTTCGGAATTATCGATGTCTTCGGACATCTCGGTTGCCTACGGATTATATATGGTTGCCTTCGGATATAATGATGTCTACGGACATCCTTGTGGCGTTTGGATATAAAATGTCTTCGGACAAGTGTTGCCTTCAGATATTGATATGTCTAGGACGACGCGGCTTCGGTTGACTATATGTCCCTTGAGTCTTGCGACGACGCGGCTTGGGTTGACTATATGTCTCCTAAGTCTTGCGAGGACGCGGCTCGGGTCGACTTTGTGTCGCCGAGTCTTGCGAGGAAATGGAATTGAAGGTTTAATGGAAATTATATGGAATTGATGGGCTGATTTCATGGGTTGACTTTGTGTCCCCGAGTTCTGCGAGGATATAAAGGACTTTGTTCGCCACCCTGCTTCTATTTTTCTGCACAGGGTTGGCCAGAATCCCTAGCCACCTGCTCGATTTATCTAGACAGGTGGTTAGCCAATTTCCCCCTTCCCGGTTGCCTTCGGAATAAATGATATACCCTTAATAGGTAATAACTCATATGTTCGCACGGATGATTACAGGTATGGCTTAAAAGTATAAAGATTGGTTAAATATATAGTTGAATGGGTAAAGTACATTAATTATAGTTGAAGAGTTGATATAAGGAAAATGACTAAGATGATAGATTCATGTACTGTATGATATGAACTTGTGCCTTGTGAAAGAGCTACGTGTGGCTTGATCCCTCACGGAGGGTACGTAGGCAGCCTAGGTTAATCTAGGTGCAGCCACGGCAGAGAATGTTTCAGAAGTTGGTTACGGAGTCTATTCAATATTTTAATTGAGTTCCATTTAAAGTTTTGGGTGGGCCTAAGGCCAAGTGATTTTGAGTTATGAGGTTTATTTGATAATGAATTCTATTTATTAGATTTCTCCAGATAAAATTGAATATTGATAATGATGATGTGCCAGTTAAGATAATAACTAGTGAAACAAGGGTACCGGGATGATGGATTAGGTTTCACTTTGGATATTATAATATGGCAAGAAATGTTGATGATCGAATTGTTTTAAGGCCGAAGGCCATTCAGATTAATGCTTTTAGATGTGTGTGAATATAAATTGTGCATGCTGAACGATTGAGGACATTAAATTATGTTTTACAGGTGGAAATAATTTGGGAAATTATCAAATTACAGGGGAGACTCTGCCGAATTTTCGGCAGAAGTCAAACCTTGAATTTCTTTAAATGTTGATTAGAAGGGCAATTAGTTCATTTGTGCACGGTACCTAGCAGGTGTCGGACACGCACAGGGTTCGGCTCGGATTCCAAAGTGGAATTTGGGTCGGGTCCTGTCACCTAGGGGCTGTTTTCATTTTCAGAGAATAAAAATGAGGCAAGAACATGTTCAGAGAATAAAAATGAGGCAAGAACATGTTCGGTGGCCCAAAAGCAAAAAACACTGAGAATTCAAGGGAAATACTCAAAACAGGGGGGAGAGATAGAGAGAGAGAGGATTTTTTACAGGACCCGACTCAAATTCCACTTTGGAATCCGTGCCGAACTCTGTGCTTGCCCGACACTTGGCAAGTGCTAGGCACAAGTGACCAAAATGCCCTTTGCCCTAATCCCAACATAAAACCACTTAAGGGTTTTTGACTAGTGCCGGAAAACCGGCAAAGTCTTCCCTGAAAAAAAGACGTTTACCAATTTATTTTCACCTGTAGAAAACATAGTTATATAACCAATCGTTCAGCACACAAAAGACAAATTAATTCAAAAGGCAACAAGCCTCTTTACACAACAAAAACCTTCAACACTTAACCTCGTGGTTGCACCTAGGAACTCTAGGTTGCCTACGTACCCTTACTGAGGGATCAAGCTACACGTAGTTCTTTATCAAGAAACTAAGTTCAAACCATACGTAAGCACATGAATTTAATATGCCTTCAACTCCAATCAATTCTTTGACACTTAAACATAATATGTTGATTGCAAAACAACCTTCAATCCATCACATGTTTATACATATATATAAATTATTACCGATAAATGGAAAAATTAGAACACTAGTAAAACAACGTTGACCATGCGGAAACCTTTATGTCAATAACAATGGTTTAAATAGAACATATCTCATAAATCTGAAAATGTGTATTTAAACCTCCACTCATAAGTACGAAGATGAAATCCTCAATTTCAGTTTAGAGATTTAATGCAAGAAGTCCAACCAAAGTTTGATCCGCCATCTTGTAGGACAATTACTAGTGATGTGTGGAACCTCTTTCAATTAGAGAAGGGTAAAATCAAGAGTGTGTTAAGTCACCCATCACATAGAGTGTCTTAAGTCACCCATCATATAGAGTGTCTATTACCACCGACACATGGAAATCTCTTCAAAAGCTAAATTATATGGTTGTCATAGCTCACTTTATTGATGTTGATTGCCACTTGCATAAGTGGATTATTACCTTTTTTGTCATTCCAAATCATAAGGGTGAAACTACTGGCAAGCTTTTGGATTATTGTTTGAATTATTGGGGTATAGAAAAGGTGTTTACTATTACTGTTGATAATGCTACTCCTAATTATAAAATGATAAGTTATATGAAGGGTAGGTTGACCAAGAGCAAAAAAATTATGTTTGGTGGTGATTGTTTGCATGTGCGATGTTGTGCACATATCCTCAATTTAATTGTATTTGAAGGGATGAAAGAATTGGATAACTCCATTATGGCTATTACTAATTCGGTGACCCCTTGGCTGCCCAAAGTTATAATGATAGCAATTTGGAGAGAACTGGGGATACGATTATGGTAAATGATGAAGACGATGTTGAGGCGGAAAGATTATCTAAATTTATGAAGTTGAGACAAGTGATGGATGTTGTTGAGATAAGAAATGAAGTCGATAAGTATTTGTTAGAGCCACCTGAAAATCTTAGAAATCCCAACTTTGACTTGTTGTCTTGGTGGCGAGAGAATAGTCCAAGGTTTCCGGTTCTATCCCAAATTGTTAAGGATGTATTTGGCATTCCAATATCTACCGTGGCTTCAAAATCTACCTTTAGTTTGGGTGGTAGAATTGTAGATCCTTTTCGTGCTTCTTTGACTCCAAGAATGGTTGAAAGCCAAGGAGTTCTCCTTTTACAAGGATCCCAATAAGGAGGAACTTGAGTTCTATGATGCTTTGGAGAAAATTGAGACTGGTAAGTAATTTTAATTTTTTATATTTGTTTTGGTTTTCAATTTTATTCATATGACATATGTTTATTTTCTCACTTTCATAATTTGTTTAATGATGAGAGATAGATTCTAGTTCTCAAATGAAAGAGCACGTGGCTGCCGGTACATCTTGAGTATATATTGAATAGTATAGTGAATAATTGTAAGACCCGTGTCTTGGGCTTGGAAAGCAGAGAACGGTGAGCAATCCCACATCGCTCGGGGAGGGAAGGGTAATGTGCCTTATATGTGTGGACACGTCTCTAACTAACACGAGGCCTTTTGGGAGCTCACTGGCTTCGGATTCTTAGGAACTCCGAAGTTAAGCGAGTGGGCGCTGGAGCAATCCCAGGATGGATGACCTACTGGGAAGATATTGCTCGTGAGTTCCCAGTGACAAAACCGTGAGGGCGGAGGCCCAAAGCGGACAATATCGTGTTAGGAGAGTCGGGTCGTGACAATAATAACCTTCCTTTATCTCAAATAACATGCCCATGTACTTGATATTTATTCTTAACTTTGTTTTTCTTTAGCTGCAGTACAAGAATCAGATTTGGATTGAAGATTACTAGGCCTCTTTGCTGCAGTTTTTGGTTCTTTGAAGCATTTAAACTAATTTCTTATTGTTTTGTAACGTTGTTTGCTATTTTATTATGTATTTTTCATGTTCATTTGTAACTTTAAAACTAAGTTATTTGAGTTCGTACTTGGATGTCTTTGACTATTGGATTTTTATATTTCAGAAGGATAATTTGGTGTATTTGTTCAAGAACTTATGTTATGTGAAATGATTATAAATTGTATTTTTATTAGTATGTTTTTATATGGTACTACTGGTCTACCGAACCAATCCGAATCGAATGTTTGGTTAATCGATCCGAACGGTTAAAAGTCTTAATAGTTGATTAACGGAAGAGAAATTGGTCTACCGAAGTCTTTGGTTTGGTTAACGGAAGAGCCCTCCCGTTCTGAACTGATTTGCGCCCAGGCCTATGTTCGATTATCCCTTTCCCAATAATGCTTTTATTTATTTATAAAAAATAAAAAAAAACCTGTCCAATTCGGTCCAATTCAGTCGGGGTTTTTTGAGTTTACCTGTTTTAATTCCCAGCCTTGGTCCGCTAGTAGTCAATCAAAGTCCAACCCCAGAATTCCCCAGAGTACTTCCAAATTGAACCTAGGGTTAGGGTTTAACAAATTACAAATTGGAGCAAGGGCTTTCGGAACTCGAGCTTCGAACAATGGAGACGGCGACAGCGAGCGGTTCAGGGACAGTGACGGCGAAGAGAAAGCCGGTGTTCGTAAAGGTGGACCAACTGCAGCCAAACACGAGCGGCCACACCCTCACGGTGAAGGTGGTGAGCTCGAAGCCGGTCAAGGTGACCAACAAGAACGGCGGCCGACCATCGTTCTCGTCTCGCCCTCTCCAGCCTTCTCGTATCGCCGAGTGCCTCGTTGGTGATGAGACTGGGACCATTCTCTTCACCGCTCGCAATGACCAAGGTATATAATTCATGATTGTTAGCTTATAGATGAATTAATACACGAATGATTTAATTAAATAAGTAATTAATTGTGAATATGTGTGTTCTGTAGATTTGGGTTGTTGGTTTGAATGGGTTTTGATAGGGTTTGAAGTGTGTTTAACTGTTTGTTTAAGGAGAAATGAAAACAGCGGGTTAGGGTTAATTTCTCTGTTTGGTTTGTTTTTGGTTCATGAGAAGTTTTAGTTAATGGAAGTAAAGTAAGTGAATTTCTGCTTTGGGTAATGTTTTTCTTTGTTTGGAGACCAAACTATGATCTTTAATCCTGCAATTTGTGTACAATCAGATAAATAAATATGCCTGTCTTCAATGGGCTATTATTTGGTCTAAGTTGTGATTCAACTCCGATTTTGTCGTCTGTATTTATTCTCCATCCACATAGAACAGCAAAGGCGGTATCCAAATACTTCGCATTTGTGTGTTAATGCCTTTGGTTGATAAATGAAAGAAGCCTGGCACTGGTATGTGTCCATGCATGTTGTCGCTAGCCTTTCTGGTTCTCGGAGGATTGTTGGTTTGTATTATGTACTGTAAATGATGAAGTTACAATTTATACGTGCAGTTGACACAATGAAGCCGGACACTACTGTGATCCTGCGTAATGCTAAGATTGATATGTTCAAGGGAACTATGAGGCTAGCAGTCGACAAATGGGGACGTGTTGAAGTCACTGAACCAGCTAACTTCCAAGTTAAAGAGGAAAACAATCTTTCTCTCGTTGAGTACGAATTGGTTAATGTTGAAGAGTGACCGACGGGTATATTGTGGGAGTGGATACTAATGAATTATGTGTTCCTAACCATTACTGTTAGTAGGATGCAACGGATATGTTCAGTTTGAGTCTTGATATTGCTGTGTTTGGTTAACCTAAGTGTGTTTCAGACGGTGATATAATATGATTTGGAAGAACTAGACGTTGCTAGACTTGGAATATGGAAAGCAAGAGTTTATGGTCGTAGATCGTATTCAATATGATCATGCATTTTGTACATTATTTCTTTTGTGACTCGTACTATGTAGCAATTTTCTTTTTTGGTCAATCTCTTGCTATGGTTGCTGTTGTATTTTGATTTTTCAAAGAATGGTTAGGAGGATAAGGTTTCATCTTTTCTGTTTTTTTTTTTTGCTCAAAACACCTTTTCTATTGTTTTGACTAAACTTAAACTACGCCATGTTTTGGATTGATTTGAAATCTGTGGAAGGACGACTATCAACTCGTGGTATCAATTTCCAGAGCAAGCTTAAGTTTAATATGTCAAATTAATCACTGAGGTTTTTTTTGGGTCAAAATTAATCACCAAGTTGACATGTGCATATGTGATTCAAAGAACTCTAATTCATTCATGCCCTTCTTGCCATTCTTGTTCTCCCTTCTCACCACTTCACCCATGGCGACGAACAGCCATGAATGATGTGGGTTTCTCTTCAGAGGCGACCGATGACTGTAGATTTCTCTTCGTAACAAGCACAGGTTTCGGGTTTTTATAGTGATCTTGCAAGTAATGAATGATAATAGCCTTGATCTTGCAATATATGTTCCATCGGCTTAAACACTCGTTTCTTGATTGTTGAAAATCATGATGCCAAATTCTCTATCAAATGGCGCAGTGATTGGTTGAAGGCACGGGCGAGAGAGAAATATACAGTACGAATTGATCTGATAAAATTATAAAAATGCATGTAGGTTGATAAACCAACAACCGTATATCCAACGAGTTAGAGAGGGAGGCAATGAGGTTTTCTCAGCTGATCCCGCAATTATATAGCTATGGACTAAAACAAATCAATCAGTTGGATTCAAAACTCTTTTTCATTTATTTATTTTGTATTTATTGAGAATCAAGAACCCAACACCATCAACACTTGGAATACCAAGAAGCTACATTGAATTTGTAAACCCAAAGGGGAAAATGTCTAACAAATCTTCTGACTTTATTTGATTAATTTATGGGGAAAAAAAGCCAGTAGACAACACAAAAGATTTAAACCATTCAATAACTTGTTCTCATCCAAGAATGTATGCATTGGCACCTCAAAATTGAATGGTGCTAGGCTGGTGGAAAACCGATCATAGGGGAGATGAGAAAAAAGAATGGCTGCCAGAAGTGGGAGGAAGAGGGTAAGAAGGGAAGGCCTAAAGTTGAAGATTGGAATTTTAAAGTGCTACTTTTCAAAAGAAAATAATTAAATCACATCTCGCCAAAAGAACACACATCAGTTTGGCACTTCATATGGTCAGTTCAAACTTTTGCTCTAGTGTGTGCAAATAGTGCAGGCCATAAGGGTAGTAATCAACTTAGATGAGGTATTATCTCATTGACTACTCCCACTTACCACAAATTCCAGAGGAATGCAAGTAGGAGAAACTACTTAGGAGGGAAAAACAATGTATGTGTGATTTGGATTGGCTGTTTACTGCTATTACAAAAGGTGACCAAATGAAACGTAACCTCAGGGCCGGAAACACTGTTTATGGTGCTTTGGAGGTCAACGTATTGAGGGGATGGATCTGCATTCCTCAAGAATCTGCGCACAGATTGAAAAGGAAGAAGAATAAACATGTCAGCTACTCGGGAAATCTTGGAGGGCTGTTGAAAAACCATAAAAGAAGAGGCAAATTTGGAAAGTGAAATCACAGAGCCCCTATCAACTTTAGACACTTTCTATGTAGCATATATGATTTGGCCACAAAGCATGGATCATGTATGAACCAAGATGCTTGCAAACTCAAACTTGATTGTACTTGATCAAGTATTACAAAGTCCAAGTTTGGTCTGAGTAAAACACGATACAAAGCTCACTAGCATTCATCCAATTTAACCACAAGCTAATACTAAGAAATGACGCACACATTTTTTTATGAATCGAGCATATACCAAAACAAAAAAGTGGATTCTTCTCTAATTGCCTGCAAGCTTGGTAAAAGAGACCTAGGAGAGGATTGCCAAGCAATAGCTCTTAGACTAACTGCACTGGAAGAGCATAATGCTTTACCAGGCAGAAGCTACTTTTCTTACTTCATATAGAACGTATAATGCCTTGCTGCCACAAATGCAATGATTTTTCTTCAAAAAAGAGAGAGAAAATAGCTATAAAGGATTCAAATAGGATAACAGAACAGTAACATGCAGAGAAGATGATATTCATCTTTGACTATGTAGTCATAGAATTTTTACATTAAAAGTTCTCAAGGTAATCAAACTGAAGAAAATAAAACACAGAAAAGGTTTATTTCAGAACAGATTTGTTCAGTAAGCATTCATCTCATTAAGGCTTCCAAGTCATCATTCTCTTCAAGTGCAAGAATCTTGAACAAAACTTCTACTGAACTCACTGTAAATTGATCATGCATCGTTGTTGCAAGCTGATTGAAAACAATATAAGTATGACTCTGGTCGTTAACATCAAGGAAAAGGAACAAAAATTTAATATTCAGCAATGCAGATTATCACTTTTAAGTCTATGAGCCACACAAAAGAGAGAACCAGAAAAGGAAAAAGGAAATTGTCTTTATTTCTAGGACAAAAGTAACCAAGTCTACCAGTTGATCTATGTTTAAGAGCTCAGGACATGCAACTTATCTCTTCTGCAGCTCATTCAAAACTCTTATATTACCAGCAGTCACTGCCTTAGACTGAAGAACTAAGTACATAAAACTTCCTTGACTCCTTGGAACAATCATCACACATCATCATTGCAAGCTGATCAAACAAAAATGATCAGTCACTAACTTTACGATCATCATGGTTTAAACATTTCTAAATTCCACTAAACATGTAAAATATTCATGAACTACTATAGGTGTCAACCTTTAATTTGGGATTTTAGTTAAGAGAGATGAGGACAGCTGACAGAGGAAAAGTAACGAGAACAGCAGAGAAGACATCTGTACTTGGGGACCTAATTTATTATGAATAGTTTTAACAACAAACAAGATACAGTTTCTACTCTCTTCAACTTTTCATCAACCATTCTTGATTCAATCATATTTAATAAGAACCTTCAAACATTCAAACACACAAAGACTATTTCTAAATACAACTGAAATAGCCATCATAAAAAAATTTGCCACCTCCTTCCTAGAAATTGCCATGAGTATCATATCAAAGAATTCAACACATCTAATGGACTCTTATAAACGTTTTTATAAAAACAAAGTTTACAAATTTAAAGAATAGAAATGTTCTCCAATCTGTTAGGAACACAGCACCCTTATATATTTAAAAACTTGAAATTTTAAATCAAAGTTACTCCAACATCGCTTCTTGATCTTCATCTGTCTTGGCCTACAACAACAAACAGAGGTATTTTTGCACCTCTCAAATAAGGAGTACGAGAAGGGACATTGACTTAATTATTAAGACACAAAGTGAACTAAAAGAAGCAGAGAGATAGCGCATAAACCGAAACAACCAAATTCAACTATTAGTACACAACAAATTCATTTGCGTAAGTTAATGACCATAAAAACTTATTTGTCCCACATCTTGTATCAAAACAGACACATATGATATGGCTCTGTGATGACATTTCAAAACTGAAGTATCAAAAATCTGAACCCAACATAAATAGCCACTACCTTACCAGAAAATTAAAACAAAGAAAACAACACCAAGGGACCCTACAAATGTTCGCTAGATACCTAATTCAAGAATAAAAACCCATCGGTTAGGCAGCCAACAAACAAAACTACTTCTTTGTTGAACATAATGAAACAAGGCTGCTTGTCATGAGAAATATGCAAATCTCACCAATCCTAGCAGGAGGAGGAGTAAGGAGCACAAGAAAAATCAGTGAGGATGTAGACATTGCATAATGATAGAGGAAATAGTCCAATTTGGTTGAATTCACTCTTTTGTTAATTTTACTAAGCAAATAAAAAGTGGCAAAAAAGAAAGACATCACAAGGGTTCAAAAAAGGACATTTGAATATACTATATATACACACATATATACATATGTACGTATACATATGCACGTGCCTATGTATAAACAAATCGCCTTTCCCACAGAAAGAAAACAAAAAACAAAAGTGATATATTTCCATCGATCTGAAAAATATGCAATGAATAATATTAATATCCACACTAACTTTCACATGTACAAGGGCTTATTGGGAAGCATTTGAATTTTGTTTCAGACCTATTGTTTCTTTATAAACGCAAACATTGGAACGGAATGCTCACTGCTATTCCATTACTTTAACGGAACAAACAGAAAGAGAAAACTTAGTCTATTCCATTCTTATTGCACGAAACAGTACTTTGACACTGAAACCTATTGCTTGAAACAGTTCTTTGACACTAAAATTAGAACTCAAACAAACACCAAAGCAGTCACAGAACATAAATAGGACACAAGCAAACGTTCGTAGAGCCAACAGCCACTCATTCCATCACAAGAGCAAACAAATTCACTACACACAAAGAGCCACAAGAGAGTAAGAGCAACTACAAACAGATGGGTGAGAGAGTACCTTCTGGAAGCCAACCATAACTGTGGCGAGTGATGGAGAGCATCGAAGTCATCAAAGCCGATGCTGTTGCTGTGTGGTAGGGCAGCATTGATTCCACACAGAAGCTCAATTCAACGGGTGACCTTCAACAAACACAAACAAATTCCAAATTTTTTTACAAGCGAAGTCTTACAATGTAATTTGAATGGAAAATTTGGCAACAGTGTAACTTGAACATTCTGTTTGGTTGCAAAGAAAATGAGGGAAAATTAAGGGGCATATATACACACACATATATACATATATACGTATACGTACCTAAGCGCGGGAGAAGAGGAAGGTCGCTTGCCTGCCATGAGAAACGGGGAGCGAGCGGCTTTGGCTTCGGAGGAGAGCCGCGCCGCTGAGCCGCAGCTGCGGGAGGCGCAGGAGCGGAAAATGGATCTTGCGGCTGCTGAGGTGGCCATTCTCATTTCTCAGCTCACAGGGTTTAAAGTTTTAGAAAGGAAAAAGCTTTGAATTTAGGGTTTTGGAGGAAAAGTTAAAAAAGAAAAGAAAAGCAAAAACGAAGCGGGTAATAGGATCCGATTATGTGACCCGGTTCGAACCGGAAGCTGAAAGTTGAAAAATACGCTCCGTAACTACTCTCGCTCGCTCCGAAAGAAAAACAAAAACCCCATTCTCGCCTCCACCTGGGCCAAAGCTGCGTCCCTGGTACTCTCTCTCTCTCTCTCTCTCTTTCTCTAGCTTCTGTAAAACTAAAACTATGTCTCTCTCTCTCTTTCTCTAGCTTCTGTAAAACTAAAACTATGGTTGTTCTTGAATCTGGTGTCTTCTGGTCTAGTATTTTAGGGTTCAAGGCAATTTTTCAGGCAGCTTGGTAATTTCGTGTGTGGCATTGTAGCTAATTTTATGTGCAAATCCATATTCTCATGCACTGCAATTTTACTTGATTACTGTGACATAAAATGGTTTAAATTGCTTCAATGAAGTGTTTCCAAGACATGGGTTTCAAGGAACAAGCTTGAAATAACACCATTCATGCAATTATTTTACAGAATGTTATATATAATAAATATGTATATTTTGGGTGCTAGAATGTTTTGTATTTTTCATTCAATATCCTATTTTGTTGGCTTTCTCCATTCTATTGATGTTGTGGGTTTCCATTTCTGGTGCAGGTTTTATAAAACTCAGGGAATTATTCTCCAACTTTTACTTCACTGATTTGCCTTCAGTTGCAGACGGTGATGGCTTCTTTATTCAAGGTAAAGTAGTCTTGGATTTTATGGATCTTCTTCTCAACTTGGGCTTTAAATTTATTTCTATTGTCAAGTTTCTGTTTGTCGGAGTGAAAAATCTAAGTCAGTGCACTAGGTTTTTCTTTTCAGTTTGCAATGTAAACTTTCAATAACTACAAATGAAGAGGAGAAAGGTATTTTGGTAATATGAGGGCTGGAGATAATATTATGAAAAGAGAAGAAAAGAAAAGAAACTCATGGTGGTTGAGAGATGGAAATTAGAAGTTCCCTTTTATTTTCTTCTATTTGAGAACTAGACAGTACGAAAGGGAATGTTTAAGTTCTATCTTCTCTTTTCTTTGTTGTCGAGTCAAATATGTTGGAGTTTCCATTTTATTTATTTATTTTTATAAATAACTTTAAGTGCGATTCTTTTGGAGTTTCTGGAGAAGCTGTGTAGAGTAGTGGCACACTGTCAGGACATATATTGTGAATGACTCTGAACAATTTTGTATCCACAGTCATTCAGCAGCCTTTTTCTTTTCTTAAAAAGATGTTGTCATATAAAAGATGTGGTTTTTGATTTGGTTCAAATCAATCAAATGTGTGGATGCTAGAGAAGTTCTGGAAAATGTTTAAAACGATTTGTTCATAGTAATTACTTAACCATAATTGTTTATTTCTTGTTCAAGTATCCTGTGCTATTCATGTGCTGTGAATTTTTTTTAGAACCGAATGGGATTTATTCATTATGATTTCTTAGATTCATTTTACTCTATTTTCATAACTGTTTCTATTATAGAAAAAAAGGGAACTCCAGTGGCCATTTTGTACATGCGTGCATTTGTTAAGTTTGCCAGATTATTGTATGCTTCTTCAAGTCTCACTTTGAAGTACTGATGAAAATACAGCTTATCCTCTGTGATCCAACATGCATTTTATAACTGTGTTATTCCTCTCTGCAATTACCTCATCTTTCATCATTTTCTTTTTTCATTAGGATCAATCGAAGCTTTCACAATATCGGGATAGAAGATTTACTGGATCACAAGAGGAATTTGAACAAGCACTCCTGGCATCAACGACTGTTTATATTGGGAATATGTCATTCTACACAACAGAAGAGCAAGTTTATGAGCTTTTTTCTCGTGCTGGAGAGATTAAGAAGATAATTATGGGCTTGGATAAAAATACCAAAACGCCTTGTGGTTTTTGTTTTGTCCTGTAAGCTTCATTCTTCATATTTTTAACTTCTTGAAAGGGAAACGGTTTAGTGGGTAGAGTCAAACTGATTGGCTTGATTTACCTCACATACCACCCTATGTTGAAGTAATATATATACTGTTGCGATCTCCTACCCACTGCTGAGCACAAATATTCATGTCCCCAACCATTGGATCAAATTCGAATTTCTGACATTCATCCAGATAAGAAAATACTTTATCAGGATCTGAATATTGGGCTTTATCTTACAGTTGGTGAGCATGAATATCATGCTCATTGGTCAGTATCAAATCAAAATTGTACACATTTATACATGTAACTGTCTTCATTGCTGATTGTTTTGGCCACTGAATCTTCTCTGCTGATTGACTATATATGCATTCTGACTCTTGGGATGCTTTGAATATAATATGGCTTGTTTCATTTTGACGGAGAACTATTGAATATTTTCTTGAGTTTCATGTTTTGAGATAAATGAAGGCATATTTCCCTTCTTTTTCTGTTTTGAAATTTTCAGACAAGTCAATCTTATTTAAATGTGTGGGACATGAGTACTTCTTTTGGATCTGTTGTTCAAGTAAAGAGAGGGAGTACACCACTTCCATTCTTGCTGTTGCTTAAACTATGGCTGGCAAGTCGCAATGATTGTATGTTGTAGCAGTACACATTGTACCTGCACCAAATTGTTTGATCTTTTGATTTATCAGTTCTTCATGTTTTATACTTAAAATTGATTCTATTATGCTTCAGTGGTTTATCATTTCTTAGTGTTCTTTTTCAAGATATGCGTAGCTTGTAAATTGGTCTTGTATCTTGAGAACAGTAAAAATTACATATTTTTCTTCTGAGAGTTAGATTCTTAATTTATATGCATTTGTTAACAGATACTACTCTCGAGAGGACACTGAGGATGCTGTAAAATATATTAGCGGGACTATTCTTGATGATCGTCCTATTCGTGTGGATTTTGATTGGGGATTCCAAGAAGGAAGGCAATGGGGTCGAGGGCGAAGTGGTGGACAGGTGCGTTACTATGACTTCCTGTAATTGGCCAAAATGTACCATTCTGATTGTTTTGATTTAATCTTTTTTTCTGTTTTACAGGTGCGCGATGAATATCGTACTGATTATGATCCTGATATCCTTTTGATTTCAATTTGGAATATATGGAAAAGCTTTCTTCAGCTTGGTCAATAAATTATGGTATTTCTGATTCTCCTGAGGTTAAAAAGGAGCCCGAGCTTCTTTCTTTTTACTTTTTCTGGCAATTCTAGATAGAGAATCCGTTTTAAAATTATATATTTGCGTGTCTTTGCATTCAATTTATATTTAAGTTCATTTGATACCAGGGTTTCTGTTTCACAAAATTGGGAATTATAAGGAGTGGTAGGTAGAGCAGATTGTATGTCCTTCGGAACTGTGTAAGGTTGTATGTTCTACTTAGAGACTAAATAGTGGATAGGTAAATTCTTGTCGGTTGTTCTTTCCTGTGAAGCTCTACCTACTTCACCTTTATATATTTTTTTTAATAGAAACATACCTACTTCACCTATATATATAAAGGGAGAAGCTCAAAAAGGCGAAACAGTTAAAATCCCATCAAGTACCCTTTGATAACTAAAACTATATAGAAAACAATTTAATATAATTCAAGGAAAATTGGTAAAATAAATAACTAAACACAATTAAAGGAAAAAAAACACATCAACTTTAGTTTTGGTTAACAGTTAACACCCCACTAGCTCAATTGCTAACTCTTTCTCAAACTGAAGCTTTATGTTTACAACTTCACCTTTTTATCTCTCCATAACTTTTTTTCCTCCACCCTCTTACAAAATTAAACATGCTCTCCTCTCCCCTCTTATATGAGCCACTTCTTTTCTATCATTAATGTCACGCATGACTCATAAGAAATTTGTCTTATTGGTTAGTGGGATGAGGATGAACCTTTGTCCAGGGTTATGTTGAGTATTCTCCAAACAGAAACCTCTTCCAAGATCGGCATGGTAATATTGTTTGCGCTTTTTTTCTGCACATTGGTGAAGTTTCTGTTGCATTTATAATGTATTACCTAGATAGTAATTTAATGATCAATTAAAAAATTGATGTACATCCAATAGAAAAGGCCCCTGGCACACGCTCTCGGGTGTTCCAAGAGGCCAGTTTTAGATTATGAATGGGACACATATTAGTTCATCATTTGGTACTTAATGGCACTACTGTGCTACCATCAAATCTAGACACCCATGTCCTCTTAACTTTGCCAAATCGGCGTCTTTTCAACTTGGTCGAAACCATCTCCAGTTCTTGCCCAGCATTCTTTATTCTTATTTACCTTTTGGTCACTTTTACTTTTGTTGATGGATATCAAGTTTGTACCTCTGCTATATGCTTTTCTTAATGTTTTCTCTAGCAGATGTTCTCTTATTTGATTTTATTTTTAAAAAGCTTTTCTGCATATTTTTTTCATTACTACCCAACTAGGAGTTGAATCTATTGATCCCATTTCGTTAGAGTTGCAGAAAGAGGATATAAATTGATTAGCTATTTCCGGCTTCAACTTTGATCTCTTTTAGTGTGATCTTTTTTATGAGAATTTATTCCTAGAATTTGGTTGTTGATGGGGACATCATTGTCAAACCACTTAGAGTCTATGAGAGAAAGAGATGGAAGAAGACTAATCATAATCCAATTATGTCTTTGTTGCTGGATTAAATACTCTTTTAGTTATATAAGAGTTACTTCAGAGACTTTTCATATTTTCCTTCAGTTTTTTAGAGTTCTCTGCAAATTAGCTATTGTCTTTTAAAGAGTGTTTATTAAAGTTAAGTGTCTTTTAAATTCTAGTAATAAAGTCTTGGTACATGTATCCAGTAATAAAGTCTTGGTGCATGAATTTAGGATCTTAGTATTTGGGAATAAATATATGTAAATGCGTTGGGCAAAGGCAATGAACTTTGATGAATAAAATCAGTTATCAGAAATTGTTCAGGTACTTTCATGCGATGGGAATTTTGGTGTGAAGCCAAGTGTTTGGTGTGAAGCCAAGTTTTGGTGAAAAGCCAAGTTTGTCCTTATCTTTATTTTTAAGAGGTTTGCTGTTTAGTTTCCATTATTCTTTCGAGTAATTGTTTCCTTGTTGATATTCCAGCCCATTCTTCTTTCATTGCCTTCTTTCTAGACTTGTTTTCATTGAAGCCTATAGAAAGATAATCTTGAGCCTACAACTTTCATATTCAATAATCTATATGGAATTTAAGACTTAGCATTATTAGACTTTGAACACGCCCTAAAACTAGAGGAATCTACACAATTCTTGGAATCACTTTAAATTCTAGATTTTGAGGAACATAATTCGGGCAATGAGGTTGACTAGTTTCATGTCTATTTCTTACTGTGAATTCCTTGTTTGTTGATGGGTGTTGGTGTCTGGTAAAATTTAATAGCTTTAGTTAATTCTACAATTGATCTTGGTACTAGTTAACTCATATGCTGCATCACTTGAGCAATAAAATTTAAAGTCGATCTGGTTCTTGTGGTGTTTTCTCTTGAATGTGAAATGTTTTCGATTTAAAGAAAGTACATTCTGTCAAAAAACAGAATGGTTGATGGATTTTTAATCTACATTGTTGAATATGAGATGAAAAAGCTTTGCTCTTTAGTTTCCTTAACATGTTATACGCAGAGGTGGATATGGTAAATTAGTTCAACGAGAGTTAGAAGCTCAAAGAACGCTAGTAGATTATGGTACTGGATCTTTGGGCACTTTCCCTCCAGTCATGCCACCTCACTGTAAGTTACTCAGAAACAGTTTGTGTAGTTCAAGAGATTTGGCTTATTTTCTGGATTATTTGTCTCTGCATATGTCATTGCATTAGGGTTTTCTGGGTTGGTTTTCACAACCGCATCCTTTGCAAAGCATCTAGATTGAAAGTGGAAGTAGGATATGAGGGGAAATTTCTTAGCTTTATAAGGTGAATAGCATAGAAACAATTTTAGGTCAACCAACTTTGCATTATGCTGTGAGCTTTATAGGAACGGGCAAGGCCCCCAGGTTGTCTTTACAACAGTTATTGATTAGAATAATTTGGGCATGGCCACTTTAGTTATTAAAAAGTCACCTCAATTATTAGTACACGTGATTGAAATGTCACTCAATTATATCTCATTTTTCTTGCATTTTAGTGATTCTTATCTGAACAATTTGAATAGGCAACAAAATTATTGTTTCAAAGAAGCTTTCCTTCTGTCCATCTTCTATGTGTATTTAAATTTTCCTATTGTTGAATATTAATTTGAAGTACAATTTAGTGCTGGAAAACGTACACATTGGCTTCATATGCAGAATCGGGAATGAGTGCAACTTTCTGTACGGACGACAGGGCTTTTATTAACGAGCCTGTTGAGATGCTGCAATTAACTGTTTGCCATGGTGAACTAGAGTTTAGTCTACTATACATGACAGTTCCTCTCTGAATTTTTTTGACTTTTTAATCGTTCAGATGGTAGACATGGTGGAGGCCATAATCATGGGGGTACTCATCGGCCTGGTAGAGGTATCTATTGTTAATAACACTTCTATGATTGGTGTACTAGATTTGTGCAGCTGTTTCAGCCCATTTTGTTGTTTACATTTTTCCTTTTTTACAACTGGTTTAATTTGAAACTTATTTGGCAAAGGTGACTATCATCGGAAACGACATCGAGATGATGACCGCCAGTCATATGAGAGCTCAAAGAGAAACTCGGATTATGAATCCCGAAAGAACTCTGATCACGAATCTAGACCAGTAATTCTAACAATTCTCGTCCCAATTCTTCTTGCATCCTCTTAATTTTTATATGTTTCAATTGCCAACCTGTTAGTATGCCATGTCATTGCTGTGGCTGAAAGAGTGTAAGGTTAAATGTTCAATGATGTTCCTCTTTCCTCTTTTTTGATTGCACTGACAAGGTGGCAATTGTACTATTTACTGGTTAAATGTCCTACAAGAACATAGGACAGGGCAAACTTATCTTTTGTTTAAGAGAAGAAGAAATGACATGAACTTTTTTTTTTTTTTTTTTAATTATTATTTTTATTTTCATCTTTCATTTTCTGTTCATTCCCTTATGTTGCACAATCTATTTTCCTGCAACAGGAGAAAAATCCACGGTTTCGTGAGAGCGGTGACTCTGATGATGAAGAAGATGAGCAAAAGCGGCGATCTTGATCACATTCTCGTTGCTGGGCATTGACTGATACTTCAGGGCATTTCTGCAATCGGATGGAAAGCAATGGTGTCCAAATTTGATTGTCGACTGAATTGTGCCCTAGACAACTTGAAGACGTCATTTTCTTTACTCATTTTATTTCTTGAAGGCTTAATTTCCGCACCTAGTCCTGCACAGGAGAGTGATCAGCTACATATGTTCAAAATGAAGTAATTTAACATCATATTGTTAATTGTATGGGAAAAGAATTAGTGCATTATTCTTTTCTCCCGTTTGCATGCATTCGATTAGGCTCAGATAAGGTCATTGATTAAATGCATTCTACTTGAGCACTTCTTTAGCAAGTCATACACTTCTATCCGAATCGAAATTTATTGTCACAAATTCCTGGCCATGTGATTCGTCCATTTTCATCTTTCTTGAGCTACTCCCTGAAGATACTCTTGCTTCCCTTATCAGCCTATCGACCTATCTACTGGGCATGAAAGGTTAATTCCTTGTGAACTAATGAACAGAACGTAAAGGCTGCACATGTTTATGACTTAGTTTCGAATAAATTAACCACTGCTAGAGAGCAAGGCATCGATGGCTGCACAGAAGGAGAATTGATCTAAGCTAGGTGTGAAGGGTTTGCATGCATAGAGCAAGAAAGTGGTTGGTTATTTCCCAAATTCTAGCCGTAGTCTCTCAAAAGTTCAGATAAAAAAAAGCACATATTTTACACAATAAGTGAGCAAATGTGAGGGGAAGATAATTGATCGTCTTTTCTTCCTATTTTATTATTAGGGCTCGTTTAGGAGTGATTATGAATAGACCAATAATCACTTCTATAGAGAATCACTTATTCATATAATCACTTTAAGTGATTTTATAGAGAAGTACATGGGAGGTGTTTTTTCCCAGGATCGCTTAAAATAACTTCAAATGATTATATGGAGAACTACGTGGGAGATGCTTCTCCCCATAAGTGATTCTAGCCCTCTCAGAATCACTCTCAAACGAACCCTTATTTATTTACTTGTACGTTTATATTTTACTTGGGAGGTTCTACCAAATGTTCCTACTACACATGGAAAAAACCTGTTTTTTTTTTCCAATCACAACAAAGTTAAAGAACTTAACTAAATTTTATTACATACTTGCCTCAGACATTTATTTGTAGATTTTTTTTGGTTGAGAACAGTTATTTGTGGATCAGCGCATAAGTAATAGGGTTTTGTTTTTTTATTTGTTTTTTTATTTTTTATTTTTTTTAATCGTGAGTGGTCTCTCAACGTTTCAAAAGTCCTCATTTTACGTCCACAAACTTTCAAACTAATCAATATGGTTCTTAATCTTACGGTCCACACAACAATTTGGTCCCTCTTGTCTAGTCCATCAAAACCTTCATTACAATTGGTCACTTCATGGCACATGACCAACTTTAAAGAGTTGTTTTTTAGCCAAATTACAACCTATCCACCCAAAAGATTATGTAATAACCTCAAAATTGAGATTTTGTTGTTATCAATATTTCGAAAAATCATACAAGGTTAAGTGTGTTTAATTGCAATTTGGACTAAAATGCCCTTACGTTTAATTTAATGATTTTTCGAAGGATGTTCAAGAAATTGAAGTGAGAAAATTATGATTCTTTGATGGAAAAATAGTATACGTCGCTACGAGCGTGTGGTAATTTTCGGAGAATTTTTCGGAGTTCGGATGAATTATGGAAGTTGGACCAATCATAGGGTGACAAGTGGCAGCAAAAGAAAAAAAAAGCAGGGTACTGTGCGGCTACTGTTCACACGTGGGTGAGAGCTTATAGTATGCTTTGACGAAGTGACAGAGCTTATGATCAGCTCTGGGATCTTGTTTGCAGAGCAAAGGAATGCTCTGAGAGTCTTTTGTTGACTCTGAGGATGATGCGTATTTGAGTCAGGAATTGACTCAGTGCGAGAACTAGGTTGCAGAGTAATGGATTCTCTAGACTAAAAGTGAGATGAGTTCAACCTTAAAGAGGGTAGCCTAGTTGATTATTGAGTTGAGACAACTCAATATGCAGATTGATGGTTATGGAATGGAAGTGTCATTTCATACATGTAACCACTACTTGATTGTTAAGATTAGGTGTTATAGGTTCGTTGAAAAGTAATGCAACTATGATAGTTGGGTTCATTACACCAGTGAGTGTGTGAATCAAAGGATGGTGTTCGTAGACTGTGAGAAAACTTACAGTGTTCTGAAGACGAGTTTTGTTGGTACTTCGATGTTGACCATTCCCTCAAGTGGATGATGATTGGTAGTGGTGATCCATCTCATCAAGATTTGAAATGTATGTTGAAGCAACATGAGAAGCTTGAGGCTTATGCTTCAGGAAGTTGCATATCCATGTGTAGGAAGATTCCACTCATGATTGGAGTTGACTGTGTTTTCTTTGCCTGAAACTTGGAGGCATCACTGAGGTGGTTAGAAGTTTGGACTCTTTTGGAAATCTTGAGAGTTTGAAGTTGGTGTTCTCTCAAAAGGAGATGAATACGAAGTTGAGGAAAGGGTTGACATACCTCAGTAAGTAATACGATGTTACACTTGTGTATCATCCAATGAAGGCAATTGTAATTGCTGATGGCTTGAGTCAGTAAACTCAAAAAGTGGTTGAATTCGACCTTGTGTATTGAACGAGGTTGAAGAAGAAAGGTGAAGAGCCAAAGTGGTTGCATTGGTAAGTGTTTGGAGGTTTTAGTGTCCTTTAGAATGGACAATTGGAAATGAACGATGGTCTGCGATACTAAGGAACAATGTCCATCAGAAGTGGGATATTTAAGATGGAGAATGATTGTCTTGTTAGTTGTGCAAGTTGTACACGATGTGCAATGATCTGAAAAGATAGCTTTGGATTTACTTGTTGGTGCTGATACGCGTGGCATACTGTTCATGACAACTTTTTCTGATTATAAGGAAAGTTAAATTGATTGGAACTGTGAATCTCATGATGGGGAACCCATAAATTGGGGATAGATTGATTGGCAGTTAAATCTAGAGGAAGGGTTTTAAGCTTTTGAAAAGCTGAGATTTATTGGAGGGATATGAGGAACGGGACAAAGCTCCGTTTGAAAATTGTGAATGCAGACAAAGAAGAGTTTGAAAAATGTGAGGTTTGTAGCTCGAGGAGGTGTGGAACTCGAGAAAGGTTTGCGAGACTCAGTTCATCAATCTGAGACTCAGTTCATTGCCTATTTAAGATAGCATTTGCGAGTCTCAGTTCATCAATCTGAGAAGTGTGATAGTTAAGTATACAACTCTCATACTCAACCTATTCTCCCTACAAGTTACAAAGTTGAACACAAATGGCTTCTCCTTCTAGAATTGATTTGGGTTTGAGTATCGGCTTTACTCAGCAAGCTATGGAGCTAGTACCAAAGGCTGCAGCTGTTTGGCATCCAAACTTTGTTTACTCGAGAGGTCTTGTTACAATCATTGATTCCATGTTGCGAGATAATGAAGTAGTGTTGGCTGCGCAAATCTCACTGAAGGGAATATTATGGGAATGGTGTTGTGTAGAGATTTCTAAAAACTCTACAACCAAACTTTGAGAGTACAAATCACCTAGCATGCCATATCTAATATGAAATCAAAGTAAGAGCGGAAGCATTAAATAAACTAGGGATTCATGCAAGTCTCATTTAGTCCCAATCTTTATAAGTCTATGAAAGTGTGCACCAAAGACTCTCTAAATCCTATTTGAGAGAAAGATAAGATGTTCATACCCTTGGAGCGAATCTTGAAACCAAGAATGGTGTTCAAGTAGAGGGAGTGGTCCCTTTGTTGTTGGCTCTCCCTTTGATGTTGATTCTCCACCTTGTAGCTCTCCAAATAGGTACAAAGATATGCATCTCTCCAAAGCTCTTCACCAAGGATTGAATGGGATGAGAGAATGAGTAGACAACAAGTGAAGAGTGGTGCTAGCACCCTCACTTGATGTGACCGGTTCAAGGGTTTAAGGAGAGAGAGCTTGATGTTTTCTCCAGTTTCACCAACTTGAAAACCCTAGGATGATAGGATGCCATAGCTACACACTTATAAGATCAAAAATGTCACAAGAGTGACAAAAATACCCTCATGCCCTAGTGTAGCCGCACCCCACCTTGTGTGTCATCTTTTGTGCTATCTTGGTCCAACACATTAATCCTATAATGTGTCACATATGTGCCTAAGTCCATATGGTCAAATCCCTTTTGAATTTTCAAGTCATATGGGACCTTTAATTAATTTAATCACTCACTTGTCTAACAAGTGTTGGTCCTAGTCATCCTTAGTTGACCGTGTTAAGTGTTGGGTCAACCGTTTGACCTTTGACCTTTGACTTTCACATTGACTTTGACCAAGTCACAAAATCATTCATTCTCTTCTTAATTTCCCAATCGATTCCTTTTCGGTGTGCGATCTTATAGGTTCTAATTAGCGAGGCAGTGTGTATGAATGATTCACTCTGAATCAAGTGTGAATTGTATCCCTCCATACAATTCTCCCTATTGGCGAAGGCTAATTATAATTAGTCCTTACAGGGCTTCCATAAGCCATGAGTAACACCTAGCAGTATGTCATGTCTACCCAAGCTAAAAAGAATTCATTTAGAGAACCTAGTCAGTTTGTGATTACAATACAATTCGATCCTTCTCTAATTCAATCCTCTATGTCATATTCTCGGGATATGGTAAACTTGTGTCAAAATCCCTAATATGACATCCCTAGATTATATGATTCAATTTGATGAAATTGCAAACGTTCTTGTTTCAATTTCCATCCGATACTTTGGCCAAAGATTCAACGAATCATATCTTCAGCGTATTATCTTCTTACTAAGAGTAGAGATTCCTTATTGTATATTCACTTGCCTCTATGTACATACTGAGAATCCTGAGGAACACCTTTTTAAGTCACATCATTTTGATACAACCATATAGTGCTCTCAAAGAGAAACAACATATATACAAGACAACTGTGATTTCTCAGGTCTAAGGATTAATTTGCATTATCACAACTTAGAATTCTTTGTTTGACACTTGTGAGTAAGACTTCCATACAAGAATTCTAGAGTTGATCGCGTTCAGTGGACTCCATCTTCTATAGAGCACCTACACATCTGTCTCAGTGTCTCTACATGAATGACTTGAGACTAGTTATCCTCCCAATTGAGCAGACATAATGTGTACAGTCTTTGTGGGTCACCATTGTCCAATTGGTTATCCTATGACCAGGAACATTTTAGGATACGATATTCATATGAATGGAAAGGTCTCGTGCATCTAACTTCTTTAGACCACTTTCCATTTATATCTTAATCCATGGACTTGTTACTTTGCGTACGTTATGTATCGAAAGCAATATTCTTGCCCCTTTGATTATTATATATATTATTTCCTTAGAATTATCCATTTTTATATTGGCTTCTAAGGCATATATCTAACAGTCTCCCACTTGCACGTAAAGCCAATCAGCCACACTATGTGTTCTAGGCTTTTGTGATCTTTGCTATATCAACTTTCTTTTGCAACTTAGAGACGATCGACGTCATGAGTAACCAACTCATTTATATAACATCTTCTCTGAATTTTGGATGCTTGATAAGACTTGAGTTCCTCGGCTTGAGCTATTGCCCCATGAGAATTTCTCTTACTATAAGAGCATAAATCTTTCATGGTAGGAACTACTCCTATAAAGGAGATTTTTCTTTTCATCCAAAAGGGTGTTGACATATCAACTTCTCTTGCATAGATATGTACTACTCTTGGTCATGAACTATGTTACAACATCGAAGATTATCTAGAACAACTTTCTAGAGTTTGTTTCTATAATATAGGAATTTGGATTCGACCAGAGTCACTCAGGTGCACGCTTCTACTCTGATGCTCTAATACTATTCTCTTCCCATATTTCGCCTTTCGTCTTATTTGTGTTCTTCTAATATAAAAGACACACTTATCAGTTGCCCAGGTTCTGATCCTGGGGTGTCATCTTGTTGTCCTTCTCTTGCATTAAGTGCAACTTGCTGTAATAGTATCTTGGTCATATCATATATGATCGTATACTTATATGAGAAGTACATGAACTTTTCATTCCTTTCTTTTAGATTTCTTATGAAGAAGACTTCACTTGGTGATGGCGTTTTCTTTTAAACTTTGAACGGGCTCCCACTTTTCCTCTTGGAATATAACCATTTCTAATGCTTATTCAAGATACCATTTATCTTGAATGTTTAAATGTCGTGAGTCAACGAAAAAGAGTTGAATTGTCACTTTGTTTGATAATACACCTGTGGCCTACAATCAATCATTCCACTTGTTTCACAACAAGCATCTATTAACTCTTTAATGGATACGACATCCTTTAGGTGATCTAGGATGTCCCACAAGTTTAATTTTTCAAACTATAAAGTTCCAAACTTGATAACAATTTCAATCTCATTACCGTTCAATTGGACTTATCAAATATTTTGTTATCCTCGAGGTTACAACGTAAGGAGAAATTTTTGATGACTTATCATAAAAGATTTATACTTTATTATTCCTTTGTGATAAAAATCATCCATTGAGATATCTTTGTAAAGAAAACTCCTTAAACTCTTAAGAGCTATCTTGTTTAAGCATTAACCCTTCACAACAATTAAAAGAGTGTTGATGCTCACTACATGATTTCCCTTTTCTTTGCTTTCTTGAAATCCTAAATCTCTTGGATTTCAGACTTAGTAAAGTCCAACCGTGAGCGATCAACGGTGAATGCTATAGAAAGACAATGGATACCATTCCATTCATTATCTTATACAACTCATGTGATCTCCATTCTAGTTCATAACTTAGATTGTTTGGATTTCTCAATTTCTAGATTCAACTCATAAGAAAGAATTGGAACCTTTAAAGAACCACACATTGCTTATCCTATGAATATTATCTTGATTGTGAAATCTAAACATTTTAGAAATCATTCTTGTATTAGATTTATCATATCTCAATATTCTATACAATTAATGTAAGAACAGTTTCATACATTCATCTCACAAAGCATATAGAGATCAAACTTCATATTGCCATAATATGAATAGTCATATATAAAGCAAACTAGTGGTTATGTCATACAAACCATGAAACTATCTTCTAAAACATGAAGATAGCAAACACTACTACAAAAAAGTTAATAGACAACGGTTTTTAGCCGTTGTTGAAAGTCTTGTAAAACCGTTGACGTTAGCAGTGTCGTCGTTTTTACATATTTACGACAACGGTCGAAAACCGTTGTAATATATCACTTTCAACAACGGTTTTTAAGAAAAACCGTTGTTAATTCTGATGTATAAAACATATATATAAAAGTGACCGTTGTAATATGGTACTTTCAACAACGGTTTTAAGTAAAACCGTTGTGGAAGGTGATAAATCACAACGGTTTTTACTTAAAACCGTTGTAATTTATCACCTTTCACAACGGTTTTAAGTAAAACCGTTATAATTTATAACATTCCACAACGGTTTTTACGTAAAACCGTTGTAATTTATCACATTTCACAACGGTTTTTACATAAAACCGTTGTAAAAACTTGTATTAGATTGTTTATAAAACCATTGTGGAAAATCACATTTGATAACGTTTTCCATAGCACTATTGAAATTAGCATTAGATAACGACGTTTTGGTACACATAAAATTACCAAAATTCCAAAGTAATCATTCACTATGAAAATTAACGGAAATTCACACTAATAATTTATAACACAATATTAATTTACAATTAGAATTCATTGTTCATTATGAGGAGCGCAATTGAACGAGTGGAAACGCACAAATATTTTGAAAGACCAACTACAAGGCCATCGAATATGATTATATGAAGAATTATCAAGTCATTTCCCATGGTAGCAATTGCAGTCATTCCCAGCTCAACACACGGTGGTTTCATTAATTTGTTCTTGGGTGTGTGAGTTAGCTCTGCCTTCTTGCGCATTCTCTAAGTTATTGCATTCCCCCACTGTAGCAACATCAACAACAACATTTCCCTTCTGCAAGGTTTGAAAAATTAACATATTTCATTTATTTCTAATAACTATGCCGTTAATGTAGAAATTGATCCACATAAGGGAAAATTTAAAAACCCTGCAATCATATGTAATTACCTGCCAACCAACACCACGACTTAAAATAGGTGGTGGCAGTGGAGTTGCACTTGCATACCTTGACACAACAATAAAAGCTTCTCCAACATCAAAAGTGGGAGCTCCCCATTTATGAACTGTTATCCTGAGAAAGTGTTCAACAATCAGCATCCAAAGTGGGAGCTTCATATTTTAACAGGATATTGAATTCACAATGAAAAGCAATATGGACCAAACTAACTTGAATGTATGTCACGACATTCTTATTTGAATAGAAAACAACAGACTAACATCTATCTCTACCGAGGAAGGTGGAATAGTTTCATTTTTTATATTTCTAAATGGGCCCCAACAAACACAAGATAAACATACCCAAGCAAAGATTTAAAGATTACAGATTAGGAAAGAAAAAAATATCAACCCAACATTTGAATAAGATTTACCTCCTTGGAATAGAAAGCAGAAATTTCTTCTAGCTTTTTTGCAATTTATAGCCGCTTCGCAAGGTAAGAAAAACTGTAGGATCACTCCATTAAGCAAGCAACTATCACTCATATCCTCACGGTGCATATGCTTGCACAAAGACTCCCACAAAATACTTTTCCAGTCCTCAAGAGAACCTTAGACCAAGGTCCAATGAGTCATCAGTGGCAAACAACAATAGTCCTGAAAACACACTACTTTATGTCAGATGTCTCTTCTTGCAGAAGCCAATGGATGTCCTGCTCAATTAGTTGAGAAAACATAATTAAATAAATAAACATGTACAGTGAAAAACAGAGACAACTTAGATATCAGCACCACCAACCGTTTCAGATTATTGATCCAAACTATCAAGTAAACTCATGCGAGGGTTAAGCTGGCCTCAATTTAGACGAGTCTTGCAGCTTCCAATATTTGAAGTTTTCACAACACAAGCATAGATTACCCCTTCTAAATGATAATAGTCTTTAAAAATTCCTCTTTCCTAGTTATTAATTAAAAAGACGAGCAAATGAAATAGATTATCTAAGTCCTTAAACCGAATACTTGGGAGAAGACAAAAAGTCATTAAAGATTGAGTTTACACAAAAGCAAAAACAAAAACGCCATTCTAAGATCCGTAATGCAAAGTCGCTCCCAAAGAAAAGGTTAAACCATGCCTATCCCTGGACTGAAAGTCTTGCAAGACAAGATATGCTTTTGTAGTGAAATATCCTATTGCCTACTGCTGTGTTATTCTTGCTCATTCAATTGTAAAGATCTTGTCGAAATGAAACTACAATTCTTCCTAGTTCCTACTTATCTCTACATGCTACGTCAAGGGTCTTTATAACCTAAAAACAAAGCACAAAAGACAGCTGATAGGTAGCTTAATATATAGCTTGAGGTAGCTCAATCACATAATGTAGTTATGATGGCTTCATCTACAACACATTAATCGGACCCGACATTTTTTAGGGTATGCAAATGCTACCGATACTGATAAGGCAAACTTGAGAAAAAACTGCCAAGTGCAAAATTCTCCAACTAACCAATGATCTTACACATGTAAAGAAAATTTTCTTTGCAATAAATGATGACAAACTACTAGACACTAGGTTGACCGCTTAATGCATGTGTCCACCCAACCATTTACTATAAGATTTACAAACAAACAACTGGTACAAGTAATTGGTACTAATGGAAATAAGGACTAACATCGCTATTGGCATAACAAAATATCAACAAATTACAGTGTGAATCTTTATATAGTATAGCAGTGAAAATGTGAGCCACAAGGAAAGGGAATTATGCACTCACGCCGAGGCGGTGGTATATGTCCACCTCCTGTGCCATTTTCCTTACCCATTTTCTTCTTCTTCTTATCTCTGTAAGAAATCCAAAGTTCAATTAACTATTGGTTTCCTGACAATACCCATATACTCAAAGCACCCAAATGAAATAGAAAGAAAAAAAAATAAGTGTTTGCTAAAACCAAGAGGTCTCACTCAACAAACAACTCTGCCACCATCCCAAGCAAACACCCAAAGGACCAGCTTAAATCCCCTTCAAATAAATCACCAACAAAGATTGATAATTTACAAAGAAAACTATCAAGAATATTCATTGACATTTAAGCCGACATTAACTGATTGAGACAACAAATAAAGAGCATCAAACTGTGAAAAATACCTTTTACAGTCTCGCATCTTGTTAGTGAGCTATTCCAACTGTCTACTTTGCCTATTCAAATCCTTAATCTTCTCCTCGCTTCTCAAACCCATTTTTGCAACAAAAAAAAAAAAAAAAAACCAATCCAAAAACACTAGCATTAGACTTGAATTTCCAGAAACCATAACACTTTGAAACTCCATCTGTTAATGAATCCAAAGCCAAACAGAGGCATTGAATCAAAATTCTTACGATAATGCATGGAAAATGTCGATAATTTGGCCGTTGATCTCCGCTAGCCATTCGTTGCTTGCAGATCAACACCAATAGCACTAGATCTAACACCAATAACACTCTAGGGTTTTGAGGTCACAGAAAACTCAGATCTAACACCAATAGCACTAGATCTGACTAAAACGCTGAACGGCCCATAAATTAACACCAATAGACTAGATCTAACACCAATAACACCCTAGGGTTTTGAGGTCACAGAAAACTCAGATCTAAGACCAATAGCACTAGATCTGACTAAAACGCTGAACGGCCCATAAATTACACCCATATATGACAGAAAGTTCAGGAAATTAGAAAAGGATTTATGTGACAGAGAGAGAAACACAATATACAAGAAAATGATAGAGAGAGAGAGAGAGAGAGAGAGTGATATAGCAGATGAGAGCAGCAAAGAAGGTGTTAGGTGTTTGAGTTTTGGAGAGGGCTAGCGAAGAGAAAGAAAGGTGGAATCTGGTGTGGTGTGGTGTGGTGTTGAGTAGGAAGAAGAGAGATGGAGATTTGAGTAACGAAGATGAGAAAGAGAGATGAGAGTGTGAGGAGAGAAGGGGATCTGACGAATGAAGAGGCTTGAAAATAGAAGGGAGATGAGAGTTTGAGGAGTGAGTGGGATCCTGACGAAGAGAAGAAGGCGTGACTTAAGTTCCGTGTTTTTAACTGTTCACTCCGTGTTTTTTCATACACCACGGTTGCAACAAAAACCGTTGTAGAAATGTTGCAAAAGAAAATCAGAAAACCTCAAATGTACATCCATAACACTTTTAAAGGCATTTGACAACAGTTAAGTAATAACCGTTGTAGAAAAAACAATTACAACGGTTTTGAAGCCAACCGTTATCTTTTCACCGTTGTCTTTTTGCAATATTGTAGTAGTGAAATAAGTTCTTTACACATGCCAAAAACCAAATAAACTAAATAAGTTCATAAGTTCTAAAAGATCTCCATAAACAAATAAAAGCTTGCTTGACGATTCTGAATCCCAGCAATCTTCATCTCCATGAGCTTCCTACTTGTTCTCTGTCTGTGCAACAACATGACCTACAATAGATCATTGTTTGTTAGACTCAAGTAAGGAATAAACATTTGCTTAGAACTTTAATGACAAATTAAACTGTACCTTCAGCTCGGTTGTCCTTCAGGCTAGCCAAGTAAGCATGGCAATTCCTTTTCCAATGTTCGTCTTTCCCACAATGGAAACAATGTCCTTTCGCCTCCTTTCCTTCTTCTTGTTTCTTCTTGACGCCTCCCTTGGGTTTGAGTTTAGGGTTCCATTTCTTCTTCTTGTTGGCATTGAATTTGCCTTTACCCTTATTATCGGGCTTAGCATAAGAAGTTGAACCCTTCTCAAAAATAGCAATGGTCCCATTCCCTCCTTCTCTCTTGAAGGTCTTTTCAGCAGTCACACACATATTCAGTAGCTCTGAGCAGTCACACACATGGTGCTCCAACGCCTTGAAAATCAAGGATCATATGATATATTGATAGATGGAAGATCTGAACTTTACCACTACTCCTAGGAAAGCATTTAAAGGTATTGAAAGTGCATTGTTGGAAGATAAATGACAAGAAAAGATAATTTGCTCCGTGGGAGGCTTGTTTGGTCGGGGACCCTTATTCCATTGTTGGGGGTCTGGTATTTATAGGAAGAGACCTGGAGCTGCAAATGGAGAAGAAGTCCACTTGGAGAAGAACCACGGCATGGCTTGCATTTGTTGAAGGCGAAGCATTTGAGGGGTTGCATTTGCCTTTCTCCTTTGACAATACTTTTTTGGACAGTATGCTTTTGATTTGTTTATACTTAGTGGCTCTAGCGGCTATCAACTGTTACACTTCTGGAGATATGGACAAAATCAGGAAAGGAAAACGGACTATTGGTCAAGTCTCGGCCTAGGCCGAGGCCGATCTCCTTATCGTCCTAATCTGATTGGAGGACTTGAGAGAGGTTTTGGACATATGTCTTTGTTGTTTCGTTCATCATTGACGATTGTCTACAGCTCCTTCGACAAATTCCAAAGCGTGTGCTTGTCCGTATGCAAAAAGTCTTATCCTTTTCCAAAAATCATGTCTCATGTTTTCTTCAGTGCGCTGCTTTTCCAAAAAATTTCTTCATATTTGACCCTTGTGTCTTCCCCTTTTTCATCTCCCCAAGACGATAGCCATGTGAAGCCATGAGAAAGTGTTTTCTTTTTAACTGGAAGACAAATTGTAACTCAGTTCGTGGTCGGGTTGACTGATGGAGCTTTCGGCCGAGACAGAACTTGTCTTGGGCTGTGATTGGACGTCAGGCCGAGCTCATTTGTCGAGTTGGACCTATTTGATGTGGAACTTGGTCGTGGCTACTTAGCTGAGATGGGACTCAGAGACTTGCCTTAGGACAAGGTTGATCATTGGGTCGAGAAGGAACTGGTCTTGGGCCGAGGTTGGTCATTAGGCCGAATTCATCTGATGGGCCAAGCTTGTCATTTGGGTCCAGCATGTCCACTAGGTCGAGCAATGGCCATAGAGTCATAACACAGACCTTGGGCATGGGCTCATGATGCTTGGGCCTAGACTTGAACCAAAACTCTAGCCATTTTGAGCTAAATGTGCTGACATCCCTCATCGCGCTTTGGGTCGAAAATTCTAGGTATAAACATTGCCGTCCCATTCCTCGATTCTTCGGCCGAGGTAAGTTCTGCAACACAACTCAGTCTAGGAAGGCTGAGGCCGAATTGATCCTAAGGAATGGACACCACGCACGTTCTTCTGCCTTCAATGCCAAAGAAAGTGGGCTATACATGCACCTTAATCATTTGATATGTTAGAGCCGTTATTTTCCTTGTAAAGTGTAACGGCGGCTGATGAAAAGACACCACTTCTGACAACTGATGTCTTTTGTTTGAAAGGTCGTGTTTGTTCAGAAACCCATTCGTGCATCTTTTTGAAACACTCGCCACTTCTATAAATAGGCATCTTCTTCTTCTTCCTCTTCACTCTCACTTTCAAAAACTCTGAAAAACTCAAAATCTTCAAAACCCTCTCCATTCTTGAGTTCTTCAATCCTCCAGCTCCAGATCCTTCGCATAAATCGACGAAAACAGGTTAGACTCTTTGAATCCACAAATACCCATATCGATTTCTTCCAATTTCAATTCCGGAATTCTGACTTCTCGTTCGTTTCTGGTTTTTCGAAATTTCTGGTGTTCTTGTGACTGTCACATTTCTCCAGACTCCAATCTTCATGGAAATCGACGAAAACAAGTAAGTTTCTTCGATCTCATGTATATTCCACATATTTCGGCCTATTTCTGTCTTGGGAAACTGACGGATTTACGTGTTTCGGCCTTGAAAAGTCTATCTTGGGGACCAACGGTCGATCCTAAGAAGAAGCAAAAGAAGAAACCGCAACGGGAAGATGCCTCTTCTCGGCCTGAAGCAGAAGCTCCAGCAGCTACGGCCGTACCTGCCTCGGCTGTGTCTCCTGAAGGAAAACCAAGTTTGATCCCAACATCTTCGGTCTTAAGAGGAAATGGAGACTCCAGCGATTTAGATTATGATGTGATAGATGGAGACTCTGAGGATGAAGAGGAAATGGCGCCTAACCATGATTTTGCTCAGCATGACATGCCCTCAAGTAAGTTATGTCTTTTGAAAAATTTTATTTATTATTATTCTCCTTCAACCTATGTTCACGAAATGTCAATTTTCAGAGAAACGACTTTGGCCAACAATGGCCGAAGTCAGCCAGATCAAGGTCGAGCAGACGAGGTTGGCCAGAGGGCATGAAAGATGGTTGCGGACCTAGGAAGCAGAAGTCCACCTGGGTGGCTTCAGTTCAAACGTGTTGCTCATAAGAGGGTCATACGCAAAGAGTTGTCCTTGTCTGATGATAGAGACAACTCGGCCCAAACCCAGTCTGCTAGTGTGACGACAACTCCTTTGACTCCGGTTGCACCGAGCCATACAGCAACATCCACCTCACCCTTTGGCTATACGCGTGGCCCAACAGATCCCCTTATCTTCAACCTTAGTCTTCACAACATACGTCTTTCTAATACTTGGTGCATTCTCCAGCTCGCTCTGCAAACCCAGTCATCCCCATTGGCCTCGGCCTAGGCCAATCTGCTAGACGCGCCATTAGTCCACAAGCCTAGGGCCGAGCCTACAGTTTAGGCTGTGCCAGCTCCGCAGCCAGCCTCGGCCGTCCACACGGCTTCACCAGTGTCAAGCCAAAGTCAGCAGCCAGGATTTGAGTTAAATTGTAATCCATATAATCGCTTGGTCATTATTATTTTGCTCGTTGTGGACTTTGAGCTAACTTCTCTCTTCTTATTCAGGGTACGGCCTCTTCCTTGGGCGAGCTCAATAGGCTTTTTGCCAATTTGACCGAGGACACTGGATGCTCTTCCTCGGCCGTTCCTCTTTCGGTCGAAGCAAAATCGGCCTTGGAGGAGTTGAAACAATACTTGGCAGTGGGAGTAGCTCATGTTGCGGATGAAGCCATGTTCACTGATTTTAAGAAGTGCGTGGATGAAGATGCTTCTCACTGCCTTATCAACATTGTGATGCTGGACGAGCTTCAAGGCTGCCTTGAGCTTGGAGCCATGGCCATTCCTCTGTTAAGCCATGCAAAAGCTCAGTTGGCAAAGGCAGAAGATTACTCAGCCTTTATGGAGCATGCTAGGGCCATGACTGAGCCAGTCCTGGTGGAGGCTCAAACAAAGAAGAAGGTTGCTACTCAAACTCAGAAGAAGATTGCCAATCTTGAGGCTGCTACTCAGACTCAAAAGAAGCTTTGGCCTTGGCTACGAAGGGCGAGGGGAAGAAACTTCTGCAAGAGTACACTGAAAAGTAGAGGTCGTGATGAAGGCCAAGCTCAAGCAGGGTCGGCTGAGGGCACTAATGGATGATGGAGATGCAGCCTGGAAGAGGATAACTGGCCTGTTCTGGACGATGATCAATGAGAAGTTTTAGAGCTTTATTTTTATTTTTATTTTAGTCGGCCTATTTAAAGGCCGTTCTCTTTCTGTAAAGACAACATTTTTTCTGTTTTTGGCCTTGGTTAGGTCTTTGAACTTATTTTATCTTTTCCGGCATTTTACTGCCGTTTAAATATATTGTTGTCACAATTTTCCTGCTATCCTTTCATAAATTCTTCTCAGCCGCCTCCCACACAAATGGGATATACTTTTTCAAGTATTGGTCATTGATTGGCAGGTTATGTTGTTCTCTTTATCTCTGAGTTGGAATGCCCCCAGGTCGAGAATATTATCTAATATGAATGGCCCTTCCCAGGTTGGTGAGAACTTACCAATCCTTGGGTCCTTGGTTCCGATGGAAAGAATAGCTAGCAAAACCAGACCACTTGGGATCCCGAATCTATGAACGATATGGTGCTCAAGGAACTCGACCACTTGGGTGCTAGAGATTGATCTATACGATTTTGCCTCGACCCACTTGTGAAGTAGTCAGTAGCGACCAAGATCCAGGCATGTTGATTGGATGCTGGCAGATGAACTTTGCCAATGATATCCACGTCCAAACTTCGAAGCAACCATGGCTTAGTGATCGGGTGCAAGGCTTTGGCCGGTACTCTTTGTATAGGACCATTTATCAGACACTTGATGCACCCCCTTACGTACTCAATGCAATCTTTCAGAATGGTCGGCCAATAATAACCGTGTCTTCTTATCAACCATCTCATTTTGATGCCGAATTGATGTGCTCCACAAATTCTTTCATGTGAATCACCCATGACTGTCCGGGCACCCTTAGTACTGAGACATAGCAAAAGCAAACCATCCGACCCTTTACGATAAAGCTCGTTTTGATAGATTCACCTGGTGTTTGGCTCATCTGTGCAAGTTCGGCGACAGTCATCTCTCGGTTAGTCTAGTAAAATTGTTCGTGGAAGAGTCTTTCCATGTCGGACCAATCTTGAACCGAGTTCAGGAAGAGATTGATGAACTAAGAGAATACCGCACCAGTCAAGGAATAAACGAATAACCGAAGATTTTGGGCATCACAGTCCGCTTCTCCACACTGGCTCGTAAAACGGACAATATGCTCGATTGAAGAGGTATGTCCGTCCCCGAAGAATAAAATGAAGTTAGGCAAGCGATGATTTCGAGGGAGAGGTGTTTGACATATCTCAGCGCTTCTGGCCGTCATTGAGCTAGACCGTCTTCAAACATACGCCGCATGATCGGTGCATAATTACATATTATTTTGTACCCTTCTAACTTATAATTTGGTTATGTTTTTGAGTTAAACTTGTGCTTTTAATCTATTTTGTGTTTGTTTCAGTGTAATAAGCTTATGACTCACTAAATGCATTTTGGAGACAAGTTAGCTCAAAACGATGTATGCAAATCAGTCAACTTCACGGATTGGACTGTACTTACTCAGGAAGAACCAGATAATGAACCATACATCATTGGAAAGCTGCGGAAGTCTAGTTTCTGAAGAATTTTACGGTTCATGATTCCGAAGCTCCTAGAGAAAGTTATACAAGTTTTGGCAGCTTAAGGTCAAAATCGGCAGCATCTGCGTTACTGGGCCAAAAATCACATTTGAAGGTCTTTCCGATTTCTTTTGCTTGAGCTGGGCTGCATATGCTTGGAAAGATAATTCAAAGAACTTCAAGATCCATATTTTTCCAGATTTTTCAGAATGAAGTAACAAGCCCAAAACGAGCCCAAAAGCAGACTGCAATAGTTCTTGGTCATGATTAGCTATGCATGTGCTATTGTTGATAGTTCTTGGTCATGAGTAGCTATGCATGTGCTATTGTTGATAGTGGGGAAGAAGCATGTTAATTGTCATAATTGAAGTAGGTTGTGTAAGAAATAAAGAAAAGCAAAAGCATCAAGTGGGAACTAGCCAAATGATGAAAGGAGATGGATGCTCATGTGAACTTGAGGTGGCTATGCAACTTGTTGTCAAAAGAAGAATGTTGGCATGTGAGTTTGATGCTTTCCTTCTCCTATAACAGGAGGCTTGGCTAACCTTCAAACACACTCCCAAGGGGGAGCTCAAACATCTCTCTAGAGCTCCTCTCCCTTCTCTCCTCAAATTCTCTTAGTTTTCTTTTTAGTTCTCAATTGTTGTAACAAAACCATTTTGCTTTTTAGTTGTAATTTATTTTCCAGTGTAATGTAATTTCTTTTCTTTAGTTTTCAAGTTTAATTAGCTTCCAAGTTTCAATTATAGTTCTTGTTCTTATTCATTATGCTTATAAGTTAATATGCTTGTTTGAATGAGTGATCACCATTAAAACTTGTATGTTAGCTATCTTGGTTTGAATTAAGAGTAGACACCATGCTTTAATTCAAATTGAACTATGAATAGGAAGAGTATGTATGGACATTCGTCAACATGGATTAGATACATGCTTGGTTGTTTAAAACATTCTTCTTTGCTTAATGGATTTCTAATGCTTAATTTAGGTTCGATAAGAAGGATCTAATTAGGGAATTAGGAATACAAGGTTAGGACCAAACACCATGGCTTAATCATACTTTAGCTAGAATCAATCTAAGAATATAAATTGAACTTGGTAACTAATTTGCTTGAGTTAATTTCTTTTCTTTTCTTTCTTGTTTTATTTATTCTCTTTGGTTTTCTATTTTGTGCAGGGAATCAAATTGAATCAATCTATCATCAATCCTCGTGATCGACCGACTTACACAAGCTATACTATCCAACGCCCTGCACTTGCGAGTCAACAAAATTTTGGCGCCGTTGTCGGGGATTGACGGCATAGTTTGGTTCTATTTTCTTTCCCTACTTGTTTTACTTTCCTTTTTCCTTTTCATTTAAGTTTTTATTTCGTAATCCTTTAATTCCATTTCAAGTTCTATGTTTGTTTTAGCAATATGAGATAGCTCAATAAAAAGGGAGAGAAGGAAACTTCAATCATAAGAATAGAAGTATGGAGTAGTGGGAGGAGTAGCTACCTCCAAATGCATCCATGCTCGACCTAATCGCTTCAAGGGGGAGTATCCAATCCTTTCTCTTTACTTATATTGTTATTATTTTCTGTTTCTTTTATAATTAAAAAAAAAAAATTTAAAAGATTTTTCATATGAGCTATAACTTTTGCAACTCCGCAACTTCCGTCTATGCAAAAGGTTCTAGGAGTTTCTTAAGGCGCTACACCTTCAGTGTCTAAGAAGTTTGGGTTTTAAGCGGACCATTGTGACTCCCTCCAACCTTCCCGAACCCCGGGTCAGTGTTTTCTCGAGGCCCTTTAACTCGGTCATCCTAGAGTTGCTTGTATAATTGTGTGTTCTTAAAATAAATTATTATTTTTTTTTTTACAATAATAGTTTAGTTTAAATAAAAATTTAAGTTTGGGTATTGTATTCTTGCTTAAATAATAATGTTTTATAGTATGTGATTTTTTATTATTATTATTATTTTAATTTGTATGTGGTGTGGTTTGTTTGTTTGTTTCGAGTGTTTAAAAAATTAAATTAAATTGCAATTTGGAACTTCTTTGTTTTCTTTTCGTTTAGTTGTTTTCTTAAAAGTTAGTCTCTGTTTTTATTATTATTATTATGTTTTGTATTATTTTTATTTTTAGTTTTAGTTTTGTGGTGTGGTTAGTTAGTATTTTTCTAAGTGTTAAAAAATAAAATAATTTTAAAAAAAATCACTTCAAACCAGCCGCATTACAACAAAAAACAAAAACAAAAACAAAAAAACAAAACAAACAAAAAACAAAATACAAATAAATAAAACTTCTTTTTCTTTCTTCTTTTTCTTCTTCTTCTTCTTCATCATCTTCTTCTTCTTCTTCATCTTCACAAGATCGCATCATCATGGCACGCTCTGCATTCCAAAATTGGAAACTTAGCCGTCCTGGACGCCATCCTTGGGTCTTCACGCACGCCTCTTGGGGCTCATCACTTGAGCTCCCAAAGATCGCACTTATGGCTGCACTCTTGGCTTGAGCACCACTTGTCTCGTGCTCTCGCCACGTTGCTTGCGCTATCTTGGCCGCCTAATAGACTCAGCTTTGTGCGCATGTCTTTGGCGTACAATCTACCACTATCGATGATAGCCGGCTTATTCTCCGCCCCGCAAACCTTCTAGCCGACGCCGACAACTCCACCATCCTTGTCCGCTCCTTTTTCAAGTCCTTATAATGCCTTGACAATCCTCAACCACATTCTGCGATGCCGCTAATCGAGCCTTTACTAGCTCCAACTCACGATTTCGCAATTAGGCGAGCAACCCACAGCGCGAGTAGTGGTCGTGTTTTGTGCGCCGCTGCCATGGCATCACCGGGCATTCTGATTGTCACACTTTGCGCCGAGTACTGTGGCATCTCTCTGGGAGTCACTAAACTCCTTATGCGACCCAAGGGCAACTTCGTTGTCCATGAGTATTGTGTCATTCACCTGCCACGGCCCTCTTGTCGAGCCAAAATAGGGCATCCACGTTGGTGGCCGCCTTCCTTGACTCCGACGTCCGAATTGGTTGAGCTAGGTTAAGATCGAGCGAAAATGGGAAAGGAGACGACATTTTCTTTTCCGTTTTTTTTTTCTTTCTCTCTTCTCTCTCTTCTTTTTCTCTTTTCTTCTTTTTCTTCTTTCTTTTCTCTCTTCCGTGTGGCTGTAATTTTTATTCTTCTCCCTTAGTTTCCTTTTATAGACATCAAACCCTAGCACCACTGAGCTCCACCTCTCCTGCTTTCCACCGTCCCCATTTTGTCGCGATATGCCCTTTCTCGAACGAACGTGCTCAACAAAGTCGCCTCGACTTTTCATGGCCCGTAATTTCGCGCTTGAGCTCGCGGCGCTCTATGTGTCGACACGTGGCTCTTGCTTCGCTGTTCCCGAGACGACATACGGACCCTCGTTTCAATCCACCAATTCACGCTTCAAAAAATAAATAAAAAAAAAAAACAAAAATTTTAAATTTTAAATCTAAAAAAAAAATTTAAAATGTGTGGGCTTCAAATTCATTGTGGGTCGGGTTTAACGATGGTTTGGGTTTCAAAATTGTGGGCTTTGGACTTCAAAGTTTTTTGGGTTTCAATTATGTAAGATTGTGTGTTTAGGGCTTAAGCTTTCGCTTTTATTTTTATTTATTTTTATTCGCTTGGTTGTTTTGCAATTTTTATTTTGTAATTATTTTATTTTGTTTTGTATTTTAGTTATTGTATTTTGTGATATTCATTTGCTTTAATACCTTTCATTTTTTTGTTATAACATTGTTTGTGTTTAATTTTTAAACATTGAGGACAATGTTCATTTCTAAGTTTGGGGGTATTAGAGTTTAGTAAGTAAATTTGATTTTTCTTATAAAATTTAAATTAAAAAAAAAAATTTCTTGTTTTTCTTTTTTATTTTAGTCTTGCTTTGTTTTTATTTTGAGTCACTTTCCGAACACATATGATGAGATTGTGATAAATGTTTGCATGACTTAAATCAAAATTGGATTTCTTTTATTCAAAAAATTTAATAAAAATTTTAAAACTTTTGGCAAAGCTGCCTAGCATGATATGTTCGAAACCCTTACACTTGCCATTTGTTTCATAATTTTCTAATTAAAGGATTTGCATGATCCAAAGAATTGTATCAAGCATAAATTAAACTTGTATAACCATATAATGTGAGTTTTTGAGCCTTGTGCTTCATTTCATGAGTGTTATACACATATTCTTATTTTCTTGTCATCTAAGTTGTTGTTTGATCTCATTATTCATTGAATTGGTTGAGCACTTAAAAGTCATTCATTCATATTCAATTTAATTACATGACATTTAAGAAATGATATTAAGGCCCTCTTGGATCGTTTGTGCCTTTCAAGTTAACCTTATGCATGCTTAAGCATGATTTTCCATTGTTAACCATTTTGAGCTTCATGTAAACCTTTTCTTTCTTTAAACAATTATATTTCCTCACCTTAGCCTGAAAAACAATTATTTACCTTTCTAAGGAACTCTTGAGCTTTTATTGGGATGTGTTTTTCATACTAAGTTTGGGAAGAGGTGTTATATTTCGAAAAAAAATACACAATTGGTGAAAGAAAAGAGAAAAGTTGTGATTAAGTGGTGGTTGAATGAAATTTCATTTTTGGGTTTCTTTATTGGCCTCAAAATAAATTGGTGGTTGTTCAATTAAAAGAAAGGAGTGTGAATCCTTATAAATGGAGGTAAAAGGAGTTTTGAAAAAAAAAAAAAAAAAAAAAACCTCATTGTGATGATTCAAGTCTTGGAAAAATTATTTTATGCTCTTACATTGTGAGTTCTTTTTGGACTTTGTGTTATCCATACCTTTCATTTCTCACTCACCTTACACCCTTAGCCCCATTACAACCTATGATAAAGACCTAAATTGATCCTAAATGTCATGTGATTGAATTGCATCCATTTTCCTACTTTTAAGTGTTTGGCATCCTTCTTGAGATCATATTAATGCAAGTTCTTCATCTTTCTATTTCGAGTTAAGTCCCTTATGGTTTAACTCTCTAATCTCATGTTTATAACTGAGTGATGCATTGTAGCCTTCTTCTGAGTGATTCATTTGTGAGAGGACAACTTTGGTGAGATTTGAAGTTGAATTTGTGTTTTGTATGATTTTTGAAATTGTGTGAAAACTAAGATTGGAGAATTTGTTGCATTTGGCTATCACACTACTACACTTTGAGCATGTTATGTTTTGAACTTTGCCACATTGTGAATAATGTCCAAAAATGAGCTTTATTGTTAAAACTTTTGAAAGTCATTTGCATGAGTCATTTCTCTTCTAAAATGTTCGAAATATTGTTTTGTATTTGTTTTTGTTTTCTAACTACTTTGTTTTTGTATAGTCAGAAAACATTTGTGGGTATCGTATTCGTTAAACCCTCAGAGACACAACCTCCTACTAGGATGCCTGGAGGTTTAAAGGCCATGCATATGCTCAATGCAATCGAGTTACCTGCGAAAGTACTAATAAATTTATTTATTTATTTATTTTTATCTTTGTTTTCCTTTGTTTTGCTCGAGGACTAGCAAAATATAGGTTTGGGGGTATTTGATCTGCATAATTACATATTATTTTTGTACCCTTCTAACTTATAATTTGCTATGTTTTTGAGTTAAACTTGTGCTTTTAATCTATTTTGTGTTTGTTTCAGGTAATGCTTATGACTCACTAAATGCATTTTGAGACAAGTTAGCTCAAAACGATGTATGCAAATCAGTCAACTTCACGGATTGGACTGTACTTACTCAGGAAGAACCAGATAATGAACCATACATCATTGGAAAGCTGCGAAGTCTAGTTTCTGAAGAATTTTACGGTTCATGATTCCGAGTCTTCTAGAGAAAGTTATACAAGTTTTGGCAGCTTAAGGTCAAAATCGGCAGCATCTGCGTTACTGGGCCAAAAATCACATTTGAAGGTCTTTCCTGATTTTTGCTTGAGCTGGGCTGCATATGCTTGGAAAGATAATTCAAAGAACTTCAAGATCCATATTTTTCCAGATTTTTCAGAATGAAGTAACAAGCCCAAAACGAGCCCAAAAGCAGACTGCAATAGTTCTTGGTCATGATTAGCTATGCATGTGCTATTGTTGATAGTTCTTGGTCATGAGTAGCTATGCATGTGCTATTGTTGATAGTGGGGAAGAAGCATGTTAATTGTCATAATTGAAGTAGGTTGTGTAAGAAATAAAGAAAGCAAAAGCATCAAGTGGGAACTAGCCAAATGATGAAAGGAGATGGATGCTCATGTGAACTTGAGGTGGCTATGCAACTTGTTGTCAAAAGAAGAATGTTGGCATGTGAGTTTGATGCTTTCCTTCTCCTATAAATAGGAGGCTTGGCTAACCTTCAAACACACTCCCAAGGGGGAGCTCTCAAACATCTCTCTAGAGCTCCTCTCCCTTCTCTCCTCAAATTCTCTTAGTTTTCTTTTAGTTCTCAATTGTTGTAACAAACCATTTTGCTTTTTAGTTGTAATTTATTTTCCAGTGTAATGTAATTTCTTTTCTTTAGTTTTCAAGTTTAATTAGCTTCCAAGTTTCAATTATAGTTCTTGTTCTTATTCATTATGCTTATAAGTTAATATGCTTGTTTGAATGAGTGATCACCATTAAAACTTGTATGTTAGCTATCTTGGTTTGAATTAAGAGTAGACACCATGCTTTAATTCAAATTGAACTATGAATATAAGAGTATGTATGGACATTCACAACATGGATTAGATACATGCTTGGTTGTTTAAAACATTCTTCTTTGCTTAATGGATTTCTAATGCTTAATTTAGGTTCGACAAGAAGGATCTAATTAGGGGAATTAGAATACAAGGTTAGACCAAAACACCATGGCTTAATCATACTTTAGTTAGAATCAATCTAAGAATATAAATTGAACTTGGTAACTAATTTGCTTGAGTTAATTTCTTTTCTTTCTTTCTTGTTTTATTTATTCTCTTTTGGTTTTCTATTTTGTGCAGGGAATCAAATTGAATCAATCTATCATCAATCCTCGTGGGATCGACTGCACTTCACACAAGCTATACTATCCAACGCCTCGTGCACTTGCGAGTCAACACCGCACATCCTCAACCCGAAGCGCTTAGGGAGGTGGTTCTTGTCTCGCGGGTGGAGGTTGCTGAGCTTGCGCTTCCTGTTGCTCGTCAAACATCCATGGCCTCGGTGGTTGGCCGATTTGTATTACTTGCTCGGCCATAAGAAGTGGGCCAGCTAGCATCTAGAAACCTATGGTGTGAGTTAGATTGTGTAGGTCATGTAGCACGGCTGCTTGAGCTGGGTTGAAACGTACTGGTGGTACAGCAAGATTAGACAAGCCAAACTGCAACTGTGAGCCGTGTGATTACGTTGGCCCAGGTTGTGTATGAGGTATAGTCGTGTGGGAAAGACCAACTTGAAATTGGGCTCCAACGTGGGACGCTGACGCCTATTGTGTTTGTGGTAGAACCGAATAGGCTTGGCCAACTAGTTGTGTTACGGGTACTTGGATTGGGCCGAGTTGCTACTGTGACATGTATATATACGCTGAGCCAGAGGGCTGGTGTGGTTGCATCACGACCGTGTAACCTTAGCCGATCTGCGTTTGTACCGCAGCAATGTGGATGGGGCCAAACTGTGATTGTGACCCGTGTCCTTGAGTTGATCCAAGTTGGGCACTGACAAGAGGTGCTAGTGCTTGTTGTTTCTGTGACACGGGCCGAAGGTCTATGTTACTGGCATGGTCGAGTTGCTACTGCGACATGTCTATATACTCAGAGTCGGAAGGTTGGTGTGGTTGCATCACAGCCGTGTAACCTAAGTCGATTTGCATTTGTATTGCAGCAGTATGGACGTGGCCAAACTGTGATTGTGACCCTGACGCATAAGTTGGACTATATTGTGACTGGGATACAACCTTCTGATATTGGTCGTGTAATGCTTCGGCCGAGTGTGTTGGGTCGGGACTGAACCACGTTTGTTGAGGTTACCCCCAACTTCTGAACGTTGGTTGAGTATTTTGACCGAAACCTGGAGTAGACGTTTTGCCGATGATGCTGTAACTATTGCCCTCGCCATGTGGCTCGACCTTTCCATCATAGGATATACTCCATTTGGTAGCGGAAGGCAATGATGGCTATGCTTGAGGAAACCTTTCTTGGAAAAGAGTCCGCAATTCTGAGGAGATTTCCTTTATTGCAGCCATGAAGGATGTCTCTATCCTCTAGGTTTCTTAAGCCATCAAGTCTTCCATTGGCGCGGCCGAAGGTTGTGATGCTTGGCCGTACGAACTGTAGCCCCATTGCTTGTAGGCCGGCGAACTAGTCCCCGTGGACAGTCCTCCTTCACAGAAAGGTGACTGCGTGTGTACGAACTCGACCGAATAAGCCGTCGTTTGTGGGATGAAGGCCGAGGTTGAAACGACAGTAGCATCGGCTTTTGTCATCACAGTTGGTGAGTCTGGCTCTTGGAATTCTGAAGGCATTTCGACCTCTTTGTTCTTGAGCCTCTATTGTGACCAAGTTTCCACCACAAGCTTTTGACAAATGTCCCATCGGGTGTGCCAAAAATGTTGGCTGCGCAAATCTCACAGCCTGATATTCCGGGCTAAGGGGATATGCGCCAACACAGGTCGTCGTTCTTTGTGTTGGATGGGGTGTGCTCGGGCATGCCAGTACGATCTATCGTGCATTCGAGGATGATGAGGATGGATGGATTGATTGATTGAGAGCGTTTGTTTGATCTGACTTCGCTCAAAGCGATTGTGGCCGAGAGAGGAACAATTCTCGGCCGTCAGGTTCATGGCATGAGCTACAAGGTAATTGATGATGGTGGTTGGAAATGACGGTCGGTGGATTTTCATGGTGCTCCAACGCCTCGCTAGATTGTGAGGGCTGTATGATATATGGGGTGGACGGAAAAGTAACAGGGATGGTGCTCCGGCGCCTTGAAAATCAAGGGTCGTATGATATATTGATGGATGGAAGATCTTAACTTTACCACTACTCCTATGAAAGCAATTAAAGGTATTGTGTGTGCATTGCTAGAAGATAAATGATAAGAAAAAATAATTTGCTCCGTGGGAGGCTTGTTTGGTCAGGGACCCTTATTTCGTTGTTAGTGGTCTGGTATTTATAGGAAGAAACTTGGAGCTACAAATGGGGAAGTGAAGAAGTCCACTTGAAGAAGAACCACGTCGTGGCTTGCATTTGTTGAAGGCGAAGTATTTGAGGGGTTGCATCTACCTTTCTCCATTGATAATACTTTTTGGACAGCATGCTTTTGATTTGTTTATACTTAGTGGCTCTGGCGGCTATCAACTGTTACACTTCTGGAGATGTGGACAAAATTAGGAAAGGAAAACGGACTCTTGGTTGAGTCTCGGCCTAGGCCGAGGCCGATCTCCTTGTCTATCTTCCTAATCTGATTGGAGGACTTGAGAGAGCTTTTGGACATATGTCTTTGTTGTTTCGTTCATCATTGACGATTCTCTACAGCTGCTTCGACAAATTCCAAAGCATGTGCTTATCCGAATGCAAAAAGTCATCTCCTTTTCCAAAAATCGAGTCTCATGTGTTCCTTCAGTGCGTCGTTTTTCTAGAAAATTACTTCATATTTGACCTGTGTGTCTTCCCCTTTTTCATCTCCCCAAGACGATAACCATGTGAAAGTGTTTTCTTTCTAACTGGAAGACAAATTGTAACTCAGCTCGCGGTCGGGTTGACTGATGGAGCTTTCGATTGTAGTTGATTCAGCCGAGAAAAAACTTGTCTTGGGCCGAGATTGGACGTCAGTCCTAGTTCATCTATCAAGTTGGACCTGTTTGATGTGGAACTTGGTGGTGGCTGCTTGGCTGAGATGGGACTCAGAGACTTGCCTTGGGACAAGGTTGATCATTGGTACAAGAAGGAACCGGTCTTGGGCCGACGTTGGTCATTAGCCGAATTCATCTGATGAGCCGAGCTTGCCATTTGGGTCCAACATGTCCACTAGGCCAAGCAACGGTCGTAGAGTCATAACACAAACCTTGGGCTCTTGGGCCTAGACTATAACCAAAACTCTGGCCATTTTGAGCTAAATGTGGTTACATCCCCCTGTTGATGTTGGCTCGCCTAAAGAAGGAATGACTAGGTTTTCTCCTTGTTTTGGAATCCTTGTTAAATTTGGACTGGGTTTTCTCCTTGTTTTGGGATCCTTTAGGTTTCCTATTTCTTGTATGATTTTACTAAAGCCCTATACTTATAAATAGACACTTTAGAACTAAGTTTTTTTTATAGGCATAAGATAGAGAACATAGAGAGGATAATTCAAGAGTGAATTTTCAAGGGAGAAACACAAGACAAAATTCAAGGGTGAATTCTTGAGTATTTCCAAGGGTAAGAAAAGAGATCTAGAGTTCTTGTGAGGGCTAAGGGGGTTCTTGATTGTAACCAAAGTTGTTCTTACTTACTAGTGAATTTCTCGGGTGGATCACCAAGAGGACGTAGGCAGGAGGTAGAAACCTCTATAAACCTTTGTGTTCTTGTGGGTATGTTTACTTTGTGGTTTTGTGTATGTTTTATTCTCAAGGGGTTTGTGTGTGTGCCGTCGCATAGTCCATCAACGACAAGATCTTGGAGTGTTTCCACACAACAAGTGGTATTAGAGCCGTGGTTCGCGGTAGGCTCTTATAGTTTTAAGAGTGTTTGCAAGTGTTGATGATGGCTGTCGATAAGATCACACCACATCATGTAAGTACGAAGGTCGAGTTGAACCCGTTCAAGGAGAACTTCACAGCAAGGAGAACTTCACGCTTTGGCAAAGGAGAATGAAGCGTGTCCTTAAGCAGCAAGTTCTCAGCAAAGTCTTGGCAGTCAAGAAAAAGAAGCCGGAAACAATGACAGATGCGAAATGGGAGGACCTAGATGAGCTTTCTAGAGGATTCATCGAATAACATCTAACTGATAAGGTGTTGTGTAATGCGATGGAAGACACCGCGAAGTAGACATGGGAAAAGCTAGAAGAGATGTTTGCGGCAAAATCGTTGTCCAACAAACTTTTCTTGAAGAGGAGGTCCACTCTCTATAGATGGAGGAGGGCGCAAACATGATGGAGCACGTGAGCGCTTTTAACAGGTGTATTGCAGACTTGCAAAGGATGGATGAGGTTTATAAGTCGGAAGACAAGGCTGTGATGTTGTTAACATCCCTACCTCCGTCTTATAAGCACTTCCGCACGATGCTTATGTTGGGGAAGGGAACCTTGAAGTATGAAGAGATTGTGCAAGACATCCTAACGCATGACAGAATGCTTCAACGTTCTGAAGAAAGCTCTCAAAGTTAAGGTCTTGTGGCAAGGACAAGAGAGCGGGGTTGTTCAAACAAGCATGAGGGCAAGTTGAGCAATGGTGGGAATTCTAGATTCGAGGACAATGAAGGGTGTTTCAAGTGTGGTTCTAAGGACCATTGGAAGCTGAATTGTCCGGTATGGAAAGTGAAACAAAAAAGATGAAGGATGTCGAAAGTTCAAGGGCAACAAACGTGTCAACTGATTGCGACACCGAAGACGAAGTTTTGACAGTTACAGAAGAGAAGCATAACGGGGACGTCATGGCAAGTTCTTTAGGTGAGTGTTCTACTTCAGTTTGGATTCTAGATTCCGGATGTTCTTATCATGTGTGTTCAAATAGGAGTATATTTGATACATATGAGGAAAGGAAGGGTAGCAAGATTCTGTTGGGAGACAAAACAAGTTGTGATGTTTTGGGCGTGGGAACAGTGAAGATCAAGTTGCAAGATGGTGTTGTTAGGAGCCTTAGTGAGGTGAGACATGTACCGAAACTCAGAAGGAATCTTATTTCCCTTGGCGCTTTAGATAGAGAAGGGTATTCATACAAGGCCAAAGAATGGAAGCTCTTAGTTACACAAGATTCGATGGTGATTATGAGGGGGAGATTCAACCTAACAACATTTATCAGCTTTTGGGGGGGTACAAGTGCAGGTGGAGCAGAAAATTCTACCAAGGAGGTGCTTTGTACTAAAGAAAAGTGGGCATGGGATCTTACTATCAAGGAGCCGGTGCAACGGAATAAAGCTACAAGTTCGCTCAGGGCTAGTTGGGTAAGGAAGGTTAATCAAAGTTGTATGACTAATAGTTCATCATTAAGGGTGCTTGATTTCAAAGGTGTAGAAGTGGCAGACAAGGTCCACAAGGGTGAAGTCAAGACAAGGGATGATGGGGAGAATGTTGTTGGGTCGGTGGCAACCAAAAAGATGCTTCTTACCAAGGTGGTCATGGAAGGGACTCCAAGGCTGGTGGAGCTTGACACAAGGGTTGAAGAAGCTGGGTATCAACAACAAACTCACAAAGGGTTTCTACTTTAGGTGGAGCCTTCATCACAAGCAAGGTCCGAGCTTAAGGAATCCATCAAACTGTCCCCAGGTTTTGGATGGATGAACAAAGAAGATTCAACTACGTTTCGGAGTGCTTTGGGGAGCATGAAGCGGGAAGGTTGGATGGGTGCTTGGATGAGAAACAAGGAGTTTGTTCATAAATCCAAGAACAAAGTTGGTTGCTACGTGGGGATTTATAGAACAAGGGTTGGTATACGGTTTACGTATCAAGCCATGTCAAGAATTCAAGGTTCCAAGAAGGCGAGGAGCGAGGAGTTCGGCATGGGGGATCCCTTTTCTACACAAGAGGTCCGAATGGCCCAAGTCTAAGATTGGGTGGAGCACCTTCTCACCTAAGGTGCGTTGAGACAAGAGGTTTCTTGCCATGGTGGAGCTCTTGGGAGTTACTAGAACGATTTCCGAGATGGTTGAAGAGGTTCTAGGGGTCAATGATTTTCACAAGGTGTTTAGGGTCGCCAAGGTGGAGATTGTTGATGTTGGCTCGCCTAAAGAAGGAATGACTGGGTTTTCTCCTTGTTTTGGAATCCTTGTCAGATTTGGACTAGGTTTTCTCCATGTTTTGGGATCCTTTAGGTTTCCTATTCTTTGTATGATTGTACTAAAGCCCTGTACTTATAAATAGGCACTTTAGAACTAGGTTTTTTTATAAGTATAAGATAGAGAACATAGAGAGGAGAATTCAAGAGTGAATTTTCAAGGGAGAAATACAAGACAGAATTAAAGGGTGAATTCTAGAGTATTTCCAAGGGTGAGAGAAAAGAGATCTAGGATTCTTATGAGAGCTAAGGGGGTTTTTGATTGTAACCAAAGTTCTTACATACTAGTGAATTTCTCGGGTGGATCACCAAGATGACGTAGGCAGGAGGCCGAACCTTTATACATCTTTGTGTTCTTGTGGATGTGTTTACTTTGTGGTTTGGTGTGTGTTTTATTCTCAAGGGTTTTGTGTGTGTGTCGTCGCAAAGTCCATCAACGACAAGGACTTTGAGTGTTTCCACACAACACCCCCATCATGCTTTGGGTCGAAAATTCTAGGTATAAACAAGTAGTTGTTGGAGTGGCAAGAGATCTGCTGACTCCAAGGGATATGCATGTGCTAGAAAATAAGAATTTGCATATGGCGGTGGAAGACACTATGGCTCTAAGTGTCTAATGTGCAGCATCTGTTGCAAATTTGGGACAATTGTAACACCCCGTCCCTAAATTAATATTTAATCATTAAATTATTCAAGTGAAAGACATCTTTACCCCCGAGAGTGTAATAAATTAAATAATTAAGTGAGTTGTTAAAATAAAAGAAAATAATTTGAAAATTAATATAATAAATTAAGGAGAATTTGGAATTTTAAATAATAATTAATATTTAAAGGGGCAAAAATGTCATTTTAAGTTCGGGAAGGAAATTGAGGAAGTGAGCCACATTGTTACGTTGGGCTCGTTGATACGAGTCCGTGGGTATATTGTGGGCTCAAATCGGAGTAATAACGAAGAAGTTACGATCAAAAGAAGTTCAGTGGCATAACCATAAATATTTTGAATTTCAGTTTTAAAACCCAGATTTTTTCTCCTTTCGGCTGCGCGATGAGCTGACTTTAGACTGCGATTTCTCTCCACTCCGACCTCCGTTTCAGGCAAGGCCAGTCCCAAACGAACCACCACACTTCCCTTTTTCAGCCCCCGGCCATTCCCGCCTCGATCCGCTGTCGTGGTTACCGGAAAATCGAGATGAACAGGCGGTCCCGACAGTTTTTCAACCAATTTTTGGGTAGTTCGTTCTCCCTCCTCCGACCACCAATCGAGACGAGTAAGGTATTCTTTTCCACCTATTTTTCATGATCTAGCTGATGGTTGGGTATGTTTTGATCGAATTGCAGTGTAGGTAGATCAAATCTCGAGTTAAAGTATCAGCCGATTTTGAGGTTAGGTTTTGAGCCACTTAGGGTTCGAATTGGAACTTCCCGTAGTTGAAGAAAGTGTTCGGGAGGCCGAGAACTAGCTGTAGGTGGAAGGATAGCTCCCAGTTTGGAGTTTGTCTGAATGCCCAATTTTATCGCTTTTTAGGCCTCGGATCTGGCAGCACGTGTTCCCACGTGCCGGCCCACTTTTAATTGTCAATCTTTAATCCTAAATTATCCTTACGTCATCACGAGCGCGTAGGAGTGCTCGGATTGCAATTTGGAGTTCGTATGACAGTCGAACTGATTTACTCCTATTGCGCGTTATCCGGGTTTGATGTGTTTGGACAGACGGTTCAGTCCCAATTCTTAGTATGTTGATCTAGAAAATTCTAGGATTCTGTAGGATCGACGGATCGAGAATCGGAGTCCCGGATACTCTGAAATCGCAAACCCTAGGGTTAGGGTTACGGAAAATCATCCGACCATCCGATCGTGCGATCGTGAGCAATCCGACCGTCCGATCGAGACCAAACTTTCGGGACATGTGTCCTAGGCATATTGGAACCTTTAGGAACTCTCAGATCGGAATTTCGAGGTCGTGGACCCCACGGGGTCCAGAGTTGACATTTTGGGACTTTATCGCTTTTTGAGTCTCGAGTTTCTGTAGACCATTCTAAACTTGAGAAAAGCTTATGTGGGCATAGGAATCATCTTAAATATTGATGCATGTTTATAAATATGTTTGGCTTAGAAGTTAGTATGATTTGGGAATGTTTTATGAATATAAATTAAGGCTTTAACTTTCTGAGCAGTCGGTTTGTTATGAGATGTTTGGAAACATTTATGAATGTTGATTGATATGAAACTGAATTGTTGCCTTCGGAATTATCGATGTCTTCGGACATCTCGGTTGCCTACGGATTATATATGGTTGCCTTATGATATAATGATGTCTACGGACATCCCAGTGGCTTTTGGATATAAAATGTCTTCGGACAAGTGTTGCCTTCAGATATTGATACGTCTAAGGACAGTTGTTGCTATCGGTATCGGTTATGTCTGCGCGCATATGACATTATGCCCCACGTGTCTCGGGGATGCCCGAACCGTGAGGAGCGAGGACGCGGCTCAGGTTTGACTATATGTCCCCTGAGTCTTGCGAGGACGCGGCTTGGGTTGACTATATGTCTCCTAAGTCTTGCGAGGACGCAGCTTGGGTCGACTTTGTGTCGCCGAGTCTTGTGAGGAAATGGAATTGACGGTTTAATGGAAATTATATGGAATTGATGGGCTGCGTTCTCGGGTTGACTTTGCGAGGATATAAAGGACTTTGTTTGCCACCCTGCTTCTATTTTTCTGCACAGGGTTGGCCAGGATCCCTAGCCACCTGCCCAATTTTACCGCACAGTGGTCACCGCCTCCCTCGGTTGCCTTCGAATAAATGATATACCCTTTATGGGTGATAGCAGACTGTATACAATATGCAAAGGGTTGCAGGTATGGTTTTCTGGGAAAAAGTTTAGTTATCCAAATGTTGGGATGGTTTTGATAAAGGAATTGAATAGTTAATATGTGACCTCCTGCATGGTATTCAACTATATAACTTGTGCAAATCAGGGTAAATATTGATTCTAGATTTGGTGATTGGTTTCTTGATTAAAAGAACTATGTGTGGCTTGATCCCTCATATAGGGTACGTAGGCAACCTAGTTTTGACTAGGTGCAGCCACGAGGAAGGATACTATGGAATTTGGTTGTGGAGTTGATTTCGATATCTATTTATTATTTTAGTTAAGTTCTATCAGAACTTATGTTCGGGCCAAAGCTCGATTGATTTTTGAATTATGTGCTTTGTTGGATGTCGTATTCTAATCAACAGATATTCTTTACATAATTTGGTTAATAGTAATGTTGTGCACATAAGTATTTTAATTACTGAAACGATTGTAGATGGACGTTTGGTTAGGATTCACTTTGGATTGGATAAGACGTTAAGAAATGAAGTTGTAGTTGTTGAATTGATATTTTGAGATTATTAAACTGTGTTTTACATGTGAAATTGAATTTGGGAAACGTTCAATTTACAAGGGAGACTCTGCCGAATTTTTGGCAGAAGTAGAACTAAGGTTTAATGAAATTTTGAGTAGAAGGGCAATTTAGTCAATTATGCTCAGCACCTGCCAAGTGTCGGACACGCACAGGGTTCGGCTCGGATTCCAAAGTGGAATTTGGGTCGGGTCCTGTCAACAACGGCCGGTAACAAAGAACCAAGAAGTGCAAGAACTGACAATGCAGTTAGGGAATTAGAGGGTGCACAGCGGGATTGCCACAATGTAATCCAAGAATTGAGAGAAGAGTTAAGCAAGGAGCACGAAAGGAATGCTCTAGAGGCCTGCCAGCTGAGGCATACGACCTACTGAGGCATACGATTGATGAGTTTCAATCAGTAATCAAGAAACAGAAGGTTGAGCTAAAGAGTGAGTGTAGTGTGGCGACTACGGATCGTCTTAGACTGGAGAAGGAAAAAGCTGACCTATCTAGAATGGTTGAAAGGTACTCCAATGAAATGAAGGAGAAAATGGATGCCATTGAAAGGTCAAATGAGAGGGTCCGAGAGGACTAGGAGAAAGTGTTTGCCGATGCTAGAGATGCGATTTTTGCGAGGCTATTTGGTGGATCCAATGTAGAAGTTCGGGGTGGGAGGATTTCATAATCGAGGGTAGAAGGCCAAAGTTTGAGAGCTGTTGAGACAAGAGTGGAAGGTCAGAGTTCAAGAACTGTTAAGGCCACTGTTAAAGCGCCGGTTCCGAATCCCATCGTACCTGAAGTGGAGGCTGAAAGTGCTAAGCCTTCCAAAACCCAAAATGAAGTTGAGGGAGTTCAAGGTTTGCTAAGTTTCAGTATCTTGGATGGAGGCAAAAATGTCTAAGTTGGTTTTCATTTTCTGTGCTTTGAAGTGGATACAGTTTCCTTGCTTTTATCGCAATGTGATGCTGAGATTGTTGTTGTTAAGTTCTAGTGTGTTTTTGTGAGTGTTGTACTTCTTTTGGTTGGTTTTCATTTCCTTGTACTGTGTGTTGTACTAATTGGAAGATGAAATAAAGTGTTTGTTTTGTGGACTTGATGTTGTCCTGTTGCCATCAGAATGTTGGTAAATGGTTGGTAGGAGATGATTATAACATCAAAAGAGGATGATTATAATTGTGAGTTGTGACTGAATTTCAAAGTTGAAATTGGAATAGAATGAGGAAGTATCCTTATACTTGTTGAAGTCAGTGGAGGCTGAATTTTGGATGTTGTTAAAGCTGAGCGCGGCTGAATTTCGGGACGACATTCTTTTAAGGAGGGTAGAATGCAATAACCTCAAAATTGGGATTTTGTTGTTATTAATATACCGAAAAATCATACAAGGTTAATTAAATGCATGGGCAATTTTTGAAGTGGTTTGGTGTGGAAATAATTGGATTAAATGTGTTTAATTGCAATTTGGACTAAAATACCCTTACATTTAATTTAATAATTTTTCAAAGGACGTTCAAGAAATTGAAGTGAGAAAATTATGATTCTTTGATGGAAAAATAGTATACGTCGCTACGAGCATGTGGTGATTTTCGGAGTTCGGATGAATTTTTAATGAATTATGGAAGTTTGACCAATCATAGGGGACACGTGGCAGCAAAAGAAAAATAAAATTAGGGTGCTGTGCTGTTACTCTTCACACGTGGGTGAGACTCCTTTTCTTCTTCCTCCTGTACCTTCTTCTTCATTGTTCTTCTTCTGCAAAAGAAAGAAGAAAAAAAAAATTACTTCTATGAAACAAAATCTTCTTAAATTCATATCTTAAGTTCTAGAGCTCGGATTGCTGAATCCTTTTCTCCTACGTGATCATGAGAACGAGGCCTACGATTTAAGGTAAATTTTGAAGCCTCGTTTGCAAATTTTGAAATTGCTCAAATAGTGGATTTTTTATGATTTAAGTTTCAAGTTCATAATTCAAGGTTATGTTAATGTCCTAAGTATGGTGGTGTGCTCGAAATTGCGAGATTTTTTCGTTTGACAGATAATCGGAGGCTCGCAAATTCTGGAGCGTTGATCGAAGAAGATCGGACTGTTGGATCGTGTCCGATTCTATTTATGTTGTTGCTAGTGTTGTTGTGAGTCTATAGGAATAGACGGATTGGTAATCGGACGTCTCAATCTTAAGTTAGTGTGTTTTGAAGTTAAGGCGAGTGATCACCGTTCGATTGTGCTTGATCGTGCAATCAAGAATGATCCGACCATTGGATTGGGCCAAAAAAAATTGATGTGGTGTGATGTCGGGACTATCTAGAATCCATTGGTGTTATCGGATTTGAAATCTGAGGTTGTGGGCCATAACGAATTTTTGGACTATCAGTTAGACGGGTGGGACCCACAGGATCCAAATAGTGACTTTTTGGATAATGGGTGTCATTGGTCTTGTTTTGACGTCGATAGTGTGTACGTCACAGTTTTGGAGTGTTTTAGACGATAATTGATCGCTTTGGACCTCGAGTTGGTTCGAAGGGCATTTTTGTCATGTTGTTGCGGAAACTTTGATTTGCGCTTGAATGAAGATAAATTTGACGACATGGTTGGTCGTGGCATTTTTGGAGTTGTCGATGACTTTAGCAAGTCACATGTGAGATGTGTCTCGAGTGACATGTGCCTCGATTTGCGTGCAAGTGCACGATTAGTTGAGATGAGCAGGGAGCTCAATTATTATTGAATTTTGGAGTTTTGTGCTAAGTTGAGTTACGTACTTCGCTTAGGCTTTGCTGGAGCCAGAGTTGCTCGTTGAGGTTTGAGATTGAGTATTCATTGAGTTGTTGAAGACGCAGCTTGGACGAGAGGTGAGTGAAACCATCCTAATCGTGAGTAAAATCACGAGTTATTATATTTATTATAATGTGGTTCTGATAATGTTAATGGCTATAATTAACATGCTGTTTGTGATTTTATAAATTGTTTTAATTGATTTAGCACATGAACTTGTTCGTCAACAATTCATGAGGTAAGTGAAACCTATTTTGTTTTAAATTGATATTTACTGGATATTTTGGTGTTGAACCGTAGAACATATGTTGTGAGTGTATGATGGGATTTCATGCATGTATAGCCACATAAATATATATAATAAATATATATATTGTTGTGATTAGTGTATTTGGTTATAAAACAATGTTTAATTTGAAATGACATTTTATATTGTTTTGGTGTGTGTGATTTTGGTGTTGATGGATTTATGGGAGAATAACTTGAATCCCTTTTGAGTTTGTCAGACGAGCATTATCGTGGCAAGTAATGAGAGAGAAAATACCCTGGGGAGAAAGACCCAAGAATAGTTAAAGCTTTAGTCTGGTGCCATCTAGTTCTCATGACTTTGTGTTGAACATGAGATTCATGACTATGTGTGGAAACATGAGCGAACACTGCAATTGTGTTGAACATTAGAGTTTCATAATATTCTCTCTTCTACCTGTCAAATAAGTGACGTATGAAATCTACTTTTAAAATAAAAGAGTTTTGGTGTAGTCACAGACGGTGACTTCAATAGTTCTTAAAAATAAAATAAAATAATTGTGGTTGTGGTTGTGATGATATTGATGAATATGAGTACCATGGTTATACATAGAATGTGTGATGCTAATGAAAGTGCATGTGATTGTATATTATGTGAAATTGACATATTTATACTATAGATGTGGTTTACTCATACGAGCTTTAGAAAGCTTACCGGGTTTGTTGGTGATGAACCTGGTACACTATTCAACTATGTAGCGGATTATCCTGCAGGGTGGCAGAGACTGTGAACAGGGTAACTGAAGTTAGGAGCAGAAGACTTTTTTTTATATGTTTTGTACAAGATGTGGTTTATTTTGGTGTGAAGACTTCCGTTGTGTGTATTAAACTCTAAGGAGCATATTATATAATAGGCTGAAGTTTCAATTTATTATGTAATTGGTGTGATGTAATATGACTCTGAAGAGTTGAGTCAGTGTTTACATTGTGGGTTCGAAACGGGTTGTATTGTATTTAGAAAAAAAAAAAACAAGTACAATTGTTGAAGTTTCCGAGTTTCGCGTCTAGATTGTTGGTTGTTTGTAATAACTTTAAACAGGTTATTTGTTGTTGAAAATTCGGGGCGTGACAGATTACGTCTTATGCTGAACCCTAAATGGAGAGTAGATAGCCTCATTGAGTAAAAAAAAATGTGAATTTTATTTTATCTCGTGGTGGTGGATGAGCTATATTTTGATGAAAATATTCCTTTAAATTTGGTTATGTGATCAATTTTAATGAAACTTTTGACGGATGCGATAGTAAGGACCAATTGATGTGTAGATATGAAAAGATTAAGTACCACATTGATTGATTCAAGAATTGGACTAGAAAGACGACTTTAAAAGAAAGTTTAGGGGCCAACGAGGTCTAGCCCAGTGGAAAAGGGCCTTGACTTGCAGACTAGAGGTCTCAGGTTAGAACCCCCATGACATTATAGTTGTGTGTGTGAGAGAGAAATCCCTCCCTCCTGTAGTCTAGACTATCGCTTGTAGTAAATATTTTTAAAAAAGTTTAGGGGCCACTTGTGATAATTTTTTTTTTCAAACACTGACATGTAACTAAAAATAAAGAAAGGCAAAAATCATTTTTGGTCCCTGTAGTTTGCCAGATTTACCACTTTGGTCCCCATAATTTCAATTTTGTCAATTTTATCCTCGTAGTTTTTAATTTTATCAATTTTATTCTCTTAGTTTTCAATTTTGTCAATTTTATCCTTGTAGTTTTGAATTTGAAGCAATGTAAGGACATATTTCAATTTTTGTTAAAATTCTTCCATATTTCGTTAAGTATTGACCACGTGCCCCTCATGTAGAGGGATAATTTCTTCCACTTGAGCCAAATTCTTCCCAATTCACCCAAATTTTAATCTAGAGATGCAAATTTTTTTGAAACTCTAAATCCCTAAATCACGCCTAAAGTGAAAAAGAAGGGCTCTGGCTTGTGTTTTACTACTAGATGGCAACACGTCATCAAAACTTTACATAATTGGAGGAATTTGACAGAAATTAAAACGTGTACTTGAATTGCTCCATATTTAAACTACATGGACTAAAGTGATAAAATCGGCCCGTTTGGTATCCTCCTTGGATCCAATTTTATAAACTAAAAAACAAATTTTAAGTCCAAAGCCACAAAAATAGTTTGGTAGGCTCATTTTTAAAAACCCAAAAACTAAAAAACACCCCCATTATTGAAAACAAAAAAAGAGGTGAGGTTTTACAATTTTTATTCTCTCCTCCCTCTCTCCACGTTCTCTCTCTCTCTCTCTCTCTCTCCTTTTCTTTTGTTAATTGCAATTTGGGAATCTATGATATTTGATTTTAATTTCAAATTTTTTAATTTTAAAATTTGAAGTTCAATACCAAACAAATTTTTAGATCTTAAAATCAGTATGTAAAAATTCATGTTTTAAAAATAAATCATGATTTTTGAGTTCTTTTTTTTAGTATGATATCAAACGACCCTAATTTGTTTAGAGGTTTTCTATTCACCCTGTACACATTAAAGTCGAGCCAAAAAATATATACTGCCTTCCAAACAAAACTAAAAAGCTTTGGAACCTAAAAATAGGAAAAACTGAAAGACAACCTAGCAAATGCACACCCCTCATCCACTACGTTTCTTTAAATGTTTCGTATTGTTTGAATGTTTTTTTTTCTGAGAGATCTCTCCAATAATTATTTGAGGCACAGTTATATAACTCACCCTACCTGTATTTATATCTGAAACTCTTTAACCGCTTAATCAAATTATTATCATTTTTGTGTAAAAAAATATGATTATCATTTTAGTATTTTCTTGAAACACCGCGCTTGTCTATTTGGTGGGTCACAATTCTAATGTCTACTTTTTTGTATCTATAAATGTAGGCTTGAAAAATAGACTAATAGTGCTCTCCCAAAAAATAACAAATCTAAATGATACCGTATTACAATCAGTTACTGAAGATAAGTTACATAAATAACATGCTTCCATGAAATTTTTTGGCATTGAACAGCCGTTTCACATTTTCCTCATCACTGCATTCAAATATGCGCTTTCATCCAAATCCCATAAATGCGCTAACTTCCTGGGTGACCAAAGAATACAAATGCTGGAACCAACCTGCATCCGAATTCAATCCTAACAGCCCAAAGCTGGTCTTCGCAGAGACTCCGGACTTACTATAGGCATGATGAACCAGAATGCATATATAGTGAGACGAGCTCGGCAAATGTCATGGTTGGCAAAACTAGTTATCTTCCCGGTAATCTGGATTCTCTTTCAAGATGATGAACCCTTCCAGGATGGGTGAAAGGGGGATATACCTGCATAAAAACAATTGTTAGTGTCAAGTGGTCAAACAAGAAGTCAAACAGAGGAACTCTACAGGGAATAATTCGTACTTCTCCGTAGCCAGCTCTGCTCTATCACCGGCAGCCAGAAGAACGGGAGTCGAGTGGGTCTGGAAACCAGTGATTGTTTTGGGACGACCAGCCTGACCAACAACGTCAACAGCTTGGCCCACTCGAACAGGGACAGACAATGGTTTGAGATTCTCATCCACAGTCAACAACATTCTCGGCTAGCACACAAACAATAAAATAATTACAAACGACCATGAGAAGGCAGCATACAAAAAAGATGGGCTTTTCACAAATAGGCCCATTCTAGAATGATATTTTATGCAAAAACTCTTAGAGAGCCTATTTGGAGGAAAAAAAAAAACCCTCAACACTTACTAGTCATTTTCTAATTGGTTTTTAGTGTCACAATTTGTTCAATTGAAAGTACAACATGGAGTTTTTCTAAAGTATTGGACTTGGAAGGGCTTTTTTATAAAATGTGATGCTAGAATGGGGTGAAAATCTAAAAAACGAAGGTGACCAAACACCAACCTGCATTGCTAAAATAAGAAAGTAGAGAACATAATGATATTTCCCCAAAATGATGGCTTTCATATCAAGACATGCATGCAGCAAGGTTATGATTCCACCAAGAGCCGTCCTGTATGCGAAGAGATAATATATAGAAGTTAAGAGTAAAACAAGGAAGCCAGTAAAGATGCGAAAGGCCCATTTCATGACGAGTGTTGGAACATTTTCCCGCAACAAAATTACTTACGGTGATAGCAAGAAGCGATCAGAATGATACGGATTTAGAGTTAATAAACCCTTTCCCAAATGTACAAGACCTTGAGCAATTCGCACCTGCAACAGTGGCCAAAGAATATAACTGAACACTGGAAAACTCCAAGGGCAAGTGAATGAACAAAAAGACAGGACTCCTATGATGTCTTACACAGAAAAGAAGGCTGGCATCTTTGTAGTAATAACTTGAAAGATTGCGAAGCATGCCGGCTATTCGAGCATTGTTGGTTCCTGCACCTAACAAACCTAAGGAAATCACTGCAGCCTGAAGCATCCAAATAAAACGTTAGACTTATCAACTAGGAAACCATGTGAATAATGAAGATAAAGCTTGCTGTACTATGTTACCATTGCAACTTCTGAATCTGTATCATGGCTAAGTCTGCTTAATGTGTCCATAACATTGACCTGGTAAAAACACCCAATTAACAAAATAGTGAGAAAAGGCAAAAAGTCAATGCAAGAAATAACAGTTGTCCACTCTTTCAGAACCTGCACTATTACCAGCACCAGATATAGAATCACTCATAAAGATAAGTGTACAAACGCACTACAACTCGTTTGCACAAATCACTGTTCCATGTTTTTTTCCAATTCACAAGACAAGAAGAGTTAGATTTCCCGGACAGTTGAGCTGGCATTGAAGGTAAAAGTTCTGCTTTTAAAGGCTTTTAACTTTCTCCAAACTGATTCCAGGTTCGAATAGGGATAAATTTGAAGGAAATCACTCATATAAATAACCAACATCATTAGACATCAAAGATGCTCAGCTAACCAGATTAATACCTTTGGGTTTGATATGCAAAGGAGACCAAGAGCCAAAGGTACTGCCCGACGGATATTCTGTTCTCCATACTGTAAAAGATGCTCTAACGAACGAATTGCCATTTCAACTCCCAATTCTTCAGCCATTGCAATCATAGCAATTCCAAGCACAGCAGGTCCTTGGTGAGTTTCATTCTTCTCAAGATGTTGTGAACAATGACCGAGAAGGTTTTGAACCTGCATGAGAGAAGAGTTCCCAACTTCATACATGTCACAGAACTCAAGTGAGGATTAAGCAGCCTTAAAATATTACCTTAAGAACATTGCCTGTTCCTGCATAAGCACAAGAAAGAAGAGTCATATCGCAATGCTTTCTGATTTTTTTCATTGAATGTCTTTGAAACTTCAGCAGTGGCTTCAACGTTTTCCTGTGAGACAGAAGTAAATTCCGACGACAATTAGAATGGTGGAAAATGAATTAAAAACACAAGCTTTAACTGCAGAACAAACATCAAGAGAAACTAAAATCAATTAGGGAAAGAAAAAGTACATATTTTTGCACAAGGAGAATGTTACCTGCTTCCCAAGGTACAGAAGTCCAAGACTGAGGGGAATTAGCCGAGCAAGAGGCTCCCCCCAACTCAGAGTCACTTCGGTCCATCAATGCAAATATGATTGCCTGAGCGACCTCTTCATTGCAGGAACCAACGTATATCAGCCCCAACGAGATTGCAGTGAATGCCACAACATCAAGGTGAGCTCTTGCATCACTAAGTATAGGTGTCAGCTTACTACGTATCTGACAAAAGAAAGATAAGTTAGCTTTAAATGGAAATAAACATATTACAACAGTTCAATCCAAAGACCAACTAAATAGCAAACTTCAATAATGGGAAAAGTGACTAGAGAACAGTGTGGGTCTGATTGTGACTCTGCTGATGTAATTCTTGAGCTGAGCATGAGGCAAGGAGTAGGTCATTTTCATTTTAAAGGGAAAAGTTTGCTGTGACCTACCTGATCTATCAATCGGAAAAAAAAAATTCAAAACACGTTACCTGCTCATTCTGAGCACCAGCATATGCAATCCCCAGACCCATTATTGCACCAATTCGGATAGATGGATCTTCTTTATCAATATATTCACCCAGAAGTGCCAGCGCCTGGAAAAGGGATTAAGATTTAGAGATATATTTGAAACATTATATTCTGCAGCCGAAAAGATTTAAGGCACCCACAGGATCACAATCATTCTTGATACTGCAATTGACAATCCCAACCCCTAACAATGCACCGGCAATAACATGGTTATCATTGCTGTGGAAGTACTTGTCAATTTGGGCAAGTCCAGAGTCAACATCCCACAGTAAAATCATACCCTGTCAAGAAGAATAAAAAAGATTTTAAAATTCAATTTAAAACTTTTAAGATGAGGGTAAAGTAACTAGGGCAGCAAAGGCATGCATACCAGACTTGCTGCAGCACTGGTCTTTCCATGCTCCTTATTCTTGAAAAGCCAGTTTCCAGAATTACCACCGCTTGAGGCATCTGATGGGACTGTCATCAACTTATCCTGGACCAAAAAGAAGAATCAAAGAACGCATGTCAATAAACTCACAACCCAACAACATTTAGCAGGTACACCAAGTCTGAAAATCCTACCTGACCAAAGCCAGCATTTACAAAGGCATTAACAAAAGTTGCAGCCAAGTTCTGTCTTGCAGAATCAACACTAGCACCAGCACTTGCCCGGCCATCAAGTAAGTGTGCCTTAACCAAATTCCAAGAAAATCATGATGATCAGAGAAGGGAATGGAGAAAAAGTTTTAAAATGAAATTGAAAAAAACATGGTTATCTTAAATTTTTTGCTATCACTAACCATTCAACAGAAACAGACTTATTACCACAAATATGAAAAGTATTCCAACTAATTGGCATAATGAAGGATACCTAGAATGAAAATAAATAACATTGTAATGATTTACGCATCATTACTGGCAAAAAACAATACGGAATTGCTATTATTGTTTTGGGAAGATGAATTTGATCTTTATCTATCACATATGTAAAGCCTCTGCATTGTAATAGCACAATGATTCTATCCTAGAAGATAAAACTGTCATCAGACGTTTCGAACTATTAGCCAGACATGGTTAAACATAATAATTTTCATTTTCACCCAAAAGAAACACAACTGGATAAAAATTTATCTAATCATTTGAAATGGAAATCACAAAGGACACTAATTGATGATGATGATGAATGCTGGATATAGGTCTCTTGCCCATGATGCGTTACAAATAATATATTTTAATTAGTTGATTGTATGTTTACCACAAATGACAAGGAGGTAACATAAAACCAGTATCATTACTCACTAATGTAAACTAATGTGAGCAAAACAGCTAACTTAAGTCAGTAAACTATTATCACATTAAATGCAGTACAATCCCTTGCAACAGAAACTAACTCCACAAAATATATACAAATAATAAAATAAAACTCTCGACATCATTAAAGATTAATATGCATGGAAGATCCATATAAAAAAATAAAAAATAGGTAATCAAAAGTTAAAACCTTGTAGATGTCCTCTGGAGTTTTGGCCTCCATGACCTCAATATCACGAGCAAGGGTAAGATAACCTTCACTTAACTTAGAGTTGTTGATAATATCCTGCAATGCCTCTCTGTCATCATCCTCTGCAACCATCTCATCATCAAGCTCAAAACTAATACCCTGCATAATAATCATAAATGTGAACAAAATCAGTACCAGTAAAAAACAAGCATAAACAATACATCATATGACATCAATGTCAAACTAATAACTTTCAGGCAAGGTGAAGAACATATTTCCAAGGCTGGCTATGGCATTTTTGTTTTTTTTGGTTCAACTAATGGGCAATCACTTGTCCAATGGCACCTAACTACATGTAACTGCTCATCTTATGGTACAACAAATCAATTAACCTCCATTTCTTATGCATTTGTCCCCCAAGAGACCAGAGAAGCAGGGAGAGAGACAGAGACAGAGAGACAGAGACAGAGACACGGAGAGAGAGAGAGATGTAGGAAATGGATGAATTAAGAATTTAGGTAGTTTAACGGAAGCGAAAACAATGGAAAACAGAAAATAGAACAAAAAAGGATAGGCCTGGAATCACTCCAGGGATTTGGCTTACACCAAAGGGGTTTGGCTTCACACCAAGAAGTCTCCGATCTCTGGAAAAAAAAACTTTACTCAATATCCCAACTCTCCGTAATAAATTACATAGAAGGGGTATTTATAATAATCTAACCCTAGAGTGAAAAGGATTAACCTTATTTTAGGAAAATAATCCTAATCCAAATAAAATAGGAAACTTGGAAATCCTACTGAATCTGAAAAAACTAAAAATCCTATTAAAATCTGGAAAACTTAGAGAACCTAGAAAACTAACAAATAAATTAGGAAACTAATTAATAATTTCCTCTTCCATCTCTTTTGTTTGTAAAGCCTAATGGGTTTGACAAAGATGTCCTCATCAGAGAGAGACAAACACACACACACACAAGGAATGAGATGATACAGTTCACCACCCAGAACAAGCCCATTACAGTCCACTCTCTAGTCGAGGAATTGAGCTAAAATTTGACCACCGTATCATCAGAAGAAAATCACTCTAATTAGAACATTGATTAGATTGTTTTACCAAGGAACATATGCATGCATTCCTTCATATAAAGAACATACAAATCAAAATTTAAGAAAACTCAACACTTACATGTCGAGCAAGAATGTAACAAAATTGCTTTTTACGCAGCAGATCATCACAAGATTGAAAGACCAGCCTTACATTCTGCAAACAAATACTTATAATTGTTACAGCGAAACCCTTAGAAATTTGAAAGGATCAGATGCATGTAATCACATATGCAATATATATACATATAAAGCAAAGTTCTCATTTCCGAAAACACAAACTTCTCCCACTCATCAGAAAGAAAATAAAACATGGCTTACTCAGCTATAATTTATAAAACATGTCATCTATTATAAAATCCAAAATTGTTACATAGCACAAACCTGCAAGTTGTCCAGGAAAAGTGCAATCTGAAGTGCATTCGGATATTCTTCAAATTTCATGTATATCAGGTATGCAATATCCAAAACTAATACATCATCTGGTCCAGGAAGGTATCTGCATTATGTTAAGATAAGAAGAAAATGTCAACACTGGGAAATGCGAGGAGTGGTGAGGAGAATGAGAGAACAAAAATTCACATGGCGCATTACAACTGCTTAGGATATGTACATACTACATCCTATGCGAAGAAGCAAAACTGAAGAATTCAGAAAAAAAAAACAGTTTCAAGTCCTTAGGCAGGTATTTGCACCTATAGTGGTGGGATTAGTTCAATAATTTACTGAGACAACTCGAGACATGCTTACAATTCTTATTTTTTGAATCTGAATATTTTCATCTAACTAATATATGTACACACACAAAAGATGTTTTCTGCCACATCCTAAGTTACGAACTTTTTTAATTAAAAAAAATTAAAAAGTTACGAACTTAATCAAACAAACTTCTGAGTAGTTATGAGAATTCTTCCCCAAAAGAATGCCAGATATGGACCAAAATTTCGTAACTCAAGGTCACTTACCTTGCTGAGCTGGTGAGGTAGAGACAAGTCCTCTTAAAGTTTGTCTTATCAACATGCTCAACTAACAGATCAAGATCTTCAACCTGTCATGGGTCAAGTTCTCTTAAGGAAGTATAAAAGGCTTTGCTGGAAAAGAATATTGAAAAATTAAAATATATAATTTTACCTCCATTAAAAGGTCGACAGCTTCAGGTTCAGCATTATGCTGCAATGCAGATGGAAGTAATTAGAACCAAAACCAATACAGTTTAGCTAGTGAACATTGTCTACTGTTTACAAATTTAGATTTTTCTGTCCATCTTCCAGATGGAGAGGTACAGAGCTTTAGAAATCTACCCATTCAATTGCCATCAAACCATACTGTGTTAAGACCTTCTACACTAGTTAGAAGGAAAAAATTCCACATTACAAACCATACCTTCATGTGAAAAGCAACAATTTGCTGCACTAGCTCCATTAGATCATCAATTGGAGCCTCTTCACCCTGTAACAGATATAACAAAGCAAAATTCATAATCAATTAACTAGAGACCATAAGCAATGGCATGAAGTATTAAAGGATTTGTCTCAATTATTTATTCACACATCTCAGAAAACAAGTTACATATAACAAGGACAGACATGTGAAGACAATACAGCAAAGGAACCAATATACACATGCGATACTGGTATTAAATACTATCCAACACCACAATAATAATATCATTGAAATATTAAGCATTGCAATCATGCATTTCTAGATATAATTAAGTACACAAGGACCAATGATCTGAGTTTTAGATGTGCACAAATAAAGAAATAATGGAGAACAATCTAACAAACGCTCCGAGAAGCTAAATAAACTTTCCGAACAACATTATAACACGTGTAATGGATAGATATCAAACCTGTCGTCTAGCATACTCTTGAGAAATTTCTCCAGCTAAGTTCCTGATTACAAGAATTTTGACCAGTAGTGAGAACAAGATTTGGTTTTATATATGCCTCTTTTGAACACAAATTCAACCACCACCAATAAAGAACATTTGAAACCTCATAAAAACATAACCAGATTAAAAATGATGTCACTAAAATATCACAAAATATCAGTATAGGCTATGCTGATCACTATGTCTTAAACTAGATGATTCTGACCTGACATATTCATGGCCCCATGAACCGATATCACCGTCTGAACCCAACAATCTGTACTTCAAGCTTTCCTGAAAGTGGTGGGCACATAGATGAAATGAGTACAAAACTTTAGAATATCACAAGAAAGGTAAACCAGAAAGTAAATGAAGGATACAAGTATGGATACATTATAACTAAATCAATCAACAAGAATAATATATTAAGCAGAGGTCCTAGCATAGTCAAGCATACCCGCTCTCCCTCGGCAGACATGGTCAGTGCCAAAACTGACAATATGTCTGCTAGGTATTTCTGCATGTAAGAGAAGATAGATTAAATAAACTACAGTGAATAAAATACAAGGGGCAGGGTAGAAAAAGATAAATTAGACCTTTTTTTAAGAAACAGATAAATTATCCCTTTTTAATGTGAAAAAATTATACCTTCAAATCTGAATCTGCCATTGTTTCATAAAATGCTTTTAAAGTTCCATAATGCGGACGAAGATACTTTAATGGCTTCGGAACTGAAGTCATGGAGCTAGTTGAGGTACGGATTTCCTGCCTACGAGATGAAATTATATGTGACGTCAGGCCACAGAGAACTCAGTACACATCACTTAGTACAACAAAGAAGAGCTAAACAGGTGAAATAAAACATTAATCACTTCGTACACACCAATCAGATATAAATTTAATTCCAAAAGTAATAATCATAGTTACACAACATAATGGCAACAGTAAATGTTAGAAAAGGACTCTGATGTCCATAATTTTACATTTTGAGCGAGTCCAGTTTCAACTGCATCCTCACCATATTAAAAACAAAAAATTCCCACCAGAGAACTTTTGGATTTACCATCTCTATCGTTCCACATTTTTTGCTAACTACAAATGTCTCTTTGGAGACTCACTAGAAGAATAAAATTACCCCAAAATCAACCTCTCTTTGCCTTTGCCTCTTTACCATGAAAACAAAAATAATCGCAGAAAAGGGCTCAAACTTGGTGTTTCTTTCTTTTATTCAATAGCCTTGTAGCTATAAGTTCATATGTAACAGTGAAACGTATAATAGCAGATAAAGCATCAAGCAATTCAGTACACTAAGGAAGTGAATATAACATTTATACTTGGCTCCCTCCTTAACTGTAACAAGTAATTTTTTTCTTCAAATTTCATACAAATTCTTCCATCTTTCTTCCAGACCATTTCCCCACAGTTTTCTATTCCCGTAAAAGTGGGCACAAAAAAATTGAGGTAAATGAATTGGGACTTGAAAGAAAGTATAGTAATGCACGCAGACAGTGGTTCCCAGAAATTTAAAAAACCACATAGACAGTGAAGACTACGTTATAAGCACACCACTAGACACAAGCTAAACTTAAAAAACAAGCTGCTTGATGATCAATTACAGCAACTTATAGGGGGAAAAAAGCCATACCTCATGCTCTCTAGAGCATTCCTCTGCAACGCAGGATTAGGATCCTGAACCCTCTCCACGTACAACTCTAAGTTTTTCTTCAACTCCAAATCTTCCTCAGACTGCAGGTGAAATGGATGCAGCAAGGTAAATAAGCAAACTCACAAAGAATACTAAAACTCATTGTTCATCAGTTCCATAGTCGAACCCATCACCGTAACTTCACTTCATCAGTGTAGTTCTATGCCACACGAATCCACAGGAAACTGTTAACCAAATGACCATTTAATAACGAAAAGACTAGATTCTTATATTCGAAAATACTAAGCTTTGATACAGAAGCCATGAACAAGCCCAAAAAGTTATACTGTTAGAAATAATCTAATGCAAGAACTTCATCTTAAGAAATTTTCCGAGGAACCAAACAGGCAGTTAACGAAACCCTAACCCTTAGAATTGCTTACCAAATCCTCATCCTTCTTTTCGTCTTTCTTCTTGGGATCCTTGGCGGGCACTTTGACGGACTCCTCATCTCGCTTGCCGCTGCCGCTTGGGGTGTTTGGATCTTGTGGCACCATGTTCAGAGAGCTCGTCTTCTGCTTTCCTCTTGTACAAGAAATGCTCAGACCTCTTGCTTTCTTTTTCACTCTCTCCGCTGGTTCGAGGACTTTATAGAAATGAGTTCGATTTAACCCGACCCGTTCTATTGTTGGGTTACACGTTATCTCTTCCACTAGTGGGCCTCGATACAGCATTAACAGGCCCATATAATAGTACTATCCTTTCGCCAAGGACAATAATTTAGTGAGAATGCTTAGGTGAGAATATTACATGAGAATACTATTGGATCTAATCTAACGGTTGCGCGAAAAGCAATTGTAAGTGTGGCTGTTGTACTAGAATGATGTCTTCTTCTCTCTCCTCCCTCCAAAACGTCCAACGTCCCCTCCAAAACAGACGTCGCCTCCAAAATAGCTGTCCGCTTTGTTCAACTAGGAGGCCAATTTTTTTTATCTGCTTTGATATTCTATTTGAGGAAGAATACTAAGACTAAATAGAGAGCGCCTCTTTGAAGAAGAACACTGAAGATCACCGTCATTTTTCTAGCTTGCTCATTCAAGTGTTCGATAAATTTTCATCTTTCTGCTTTGATCTTTCTGGTCAGAACTTTCGTCAATCCTTGAGCAACGTTGAAACTGGCGTTGAGTTTAGTGGGTGCGACCCTTGTGATTTTGTTCTCTTGGTTTTGAAATCCTTGAGCACAGTCGAAATAGGGGTTGAGGAAGGTCAAAACTTTTTGGGTTTGACGTCCAGATCTAAAAGGGCGACGTTGTCATATTTGTTGAAATTTTGAAGTTCGAAATCACTTACGAGGTAAGTTATATACTGTATTTGTCAATTTTAGTATTGCGCATCAACATGAGTTACATTAGTTTGTATGTAGGTTCTTTAATGTTTCACTAGAGACTCAAAACAAATTCGTAAGTGTAGAATACTTATGTGCTAATGTTTCATACTATTTATTTCAGTGTTTTTAGTTTTCATATAGTATTCATACTATGTGCTAATGTTTCATACTATTTATTTCAATGTTTTTAGTTTTCATAGTATTTATTTCAGTGTTTTTAGTTTTCATATAGGTTGTTTAATGTTTCACCAGAGACTCATTTGCATATTGTATTTTAGTTAATATATATTTGAAAGCTCTTTGAAAGCATGTGCCAATGTTGGCATGATGGTGGTGATGTGATATTCAGGGTTAAATTAAGGACAGGTGACACCGGAAGTAAGTTCGAAGTTCAAACCAAAATTGGGACTTGAATTTGATTGCTGTGGTATTTGATACGACGTTCAACACAAACCGCTATGGGATGGTCTTTGTGCCTTTGTTAGGCGTTAATAACCATCGGCAGACATTGTTGTTTGGTTGTGCATTCCTAACTAGTGAAACCACGTATTCATTTGTATGGTTGTTCGAGGAATTCAAGAAAGCCATGCCAGGTGAGCCACGCAAAATTATCATTACTGATCAAGATGCAGCCATGTCAAAGGCAATTGCGGTAACTCTCCCGACAACATTCCATACATATTACATATGGCATATCTTGAATAAGTTTACGGAGAAACCCGGCATTGGAGAATTTTTTTCGGAAATGTGCAAATGCATATGGGGTATGAACATGAAAGAAGAATTTGATGCGAAATGGGACGAAATCATCACAAACAATGGGTTGAAAGACCATCCATGGCTGAGCTCAATTCATGCTTTGCAGGAGAATTGGGTTCCATCATATGTAAAACATGTGTTTTCTGCTAGGATGTCAAGTAGTCAACAAGCCGAAAGCAGTCATTCATTTTTCAAACAATATATTAACCGGAAAAACACATTGATGGAATTCATTGTACGTTTTGAAAGAATTCTTGGTTCACAGAGGCATAAGGAGTTAATGGCTGATCATGTTGATAACAATGAAAAACCTCTACTGCCATTTCAAACACCAATGCAACATCAAATGGCATGCATTTACACTCGGGCAATTCTTGAAATGTTTGAGAGGGAAGACTTCAGAAGCCTTTTATGCTTGTTCAAACTTGTAGAGCAAGATGAAACCCACTGCAGGTACAAAGTAAGTGAGCTGGTAAATCTAGAGTTTACACGGATGAAGGAGCTTGCGCATGATAAAGATGCCGATAAAGCTTATTGCAGCTGCAAAGGATTTGAATTTTGAGGTATTCCGTGCCGACACATCCTAGCATTTTTAAGAATGAAGCAGGTTGAGCACTTGCCAGACAAGTACATATTGAAACGATGGCTTCAAAGTGCAAAGTCCGGTGTAGTATATGATAAGAATGACAAAGAAGTTAAAGATTGTGTTGACGGTTTGCTTTTGGTTAAGAGATCAAAACTTTGCAAAGTTGCAGTTGAATTGATTGATTCGGCTTTGTTGTGTGATTAAGGTTTTGAGTTGCTGAAAAATTCAATTGACGACATTCGTGAGAAGCTTACTAGGTTGGTGTCATCAAGAGCTCATGTCGAAGAAGAACCCAATGGAGAGGTCGGAACTAGTTCTCCCCAAATGAGAATGAAAGATCTACATTGAGTCAAAGCAAAAGGCCATGCGAAAAGAGTTAAAGGACAAAAAGAGAAGGCAGCTGAACGACATAAACGTCGGTGCACTGAATGTAGGAAGACTAGTCATGATAGATGGAGTTGTTCAAAACTTGTGAGCCCGTAAGTGAATATGTCGTATGTTGTGGTTAGAGCTTTGAATTTTATGTTGTTGTTGTTTAGTATTTTTTTTTCGATGTGGTAGCTCTTTATCTTCCGATGTAGAATTTAGTGCTCCAGTTGCTAAGAATTTGCAATCCACTCAAAGCACGCAGGACAGTGAACCTACTATGACAGAGTCATTTATGCAAGAGTTTGATTTCATTTACAGTCCCGGAGTTTGAATATTTGTTGTTACCTATTTGCGTAGTTTTTAAATATATCTGGAAGTGTCAGTGAATCTTAGGTAAATGCTTGGTTGAAAGCCGTCGAAATTTCTCAAAACCTTGGTTGAAAGCCACAGACATTGCATGGCCTTCTAAAAGACCTTCTTTGTGGATGTTGCAAGATTCGAATGTAGCATCCTCCTCTATCATATGCAAATCCTCTGCTTTGTGCTTTCTTCTTTGGGCACCAATTCTGTGCTTCTTTTTCTGTAACGCGCTTTGTTAACTTGCCACGTCAAATAAGCAAACTTCTGCTCAGCTCCGACACACTTTTGAGTGCAATAATGGATCAAGGAGGAGTTGTGTTCCAGTTTGTTCTTCATATCATCTATTTCCACAGCGAGATCATCGGAGTCCCCCTCGCTTGCGGAGGAGGTTGGAAGAGGCAGTGGTGGTGGAGGGGACCTTGGATATTCGGGGGCATATTCCCATAACCCATCGGAGTCCCCCTGATTTGCATTGACGCTTGAACCGGTGGACATGTTGAACAAATTTCAGATTGGGGGATTCGGCTGAAATTTCAAATTTCAAAAGACTAGTTGATGCACACCAATTGGGGGACTTCGCTACTCTTTCAAAAAAGCAAGTAGGCTGGTTCCCTTTTAAGGACTTGAGATCACCTTTACCCAAACCTTTGCCCTCTATGTCTCCTTGCCTAATTTCTTGACACGTGGCCCTTGAGTTTCATTATTTTCACTAATCGAAGGTGTAATTTCGCTTTCATTTTCTCCTTCCCCAAAGTTTCCTTATACCATCTTAGACGTATTTGTTGACGTCTGATTTCCATCATTAACGCCTCGTATCGCATCTGTCCGATACCAACTGCATCTTCGTGGTCCTCATATGAAAACTTTGCATTTTGCAGCTCCGTCAGCAACCTCTTCAGCTTTGTTCTTCCTCTGTGAAAAAGGCTCTGCAATTTTTTGTGGTGGAGTTGTTATAAGTGTGGGGGGATTTTGGTAGGTGAACACATTGTGAGTTTAGGCTTCTTTGGAGCAAGTGGTGCTGCAATGGGAGGTAAAATATTGAACTTTGGTATTTATAGAGCAATCCCCATATTGATTTTACCCGCCAAAATGAAACTGTTGACTTGGAGTGGGGAGCTCCAACTTTAGTTACCTTCATAACTGGTGATGTGATATTTGCATTATTAGTATCATAAACACTATTTCATTTTCTTTACTGGCGACGTGTGTTGATATTTAGTATAATATTTGCCAATATGAAACTGTTGACTTGGTCATGTTGAAATGTAACTAAGTTCCCTTCGTAAGTGGTGATGTGATATTTGCATAATTATTATCATAAAAAAGTAATTTTATTTTCTTGACTGGTGATGTGTGTTGATAATTAGTATCATAAATGCCAAGAGGTGTTCGGCTCCACTTGGCGCGAGAATAGAAATTTGCCGCCTCCACCTTCATCGAGGTATGTGATATTTGCATTATTAGTATCATAAACACTGTTTTCAATTTCTTTACTGGTGACGTGCGTTGATATTTAGTATCATATTTGTCAAGACGAAACTGTTGACTTGGTTATGTTGAAATGTAACTAAGTTACTTTCATAAGTGGTGATGTGATATTTGCATAATTATTATCATAAAAAGTAATTTTAATTTCTTGACTGGTGATGTGCGTTGATAATTAGTATCATAAATGCCAAGAGGTGTTCGGCTCCACTTGGCGTGAGAAGAGCAATTTGCCACCTTCACCTTCATCGAGGTGTGTGAATTGTCCTTTCTGTCACACCGGTTGGGAAACGAAAACAACAATACATCTATACCCTTTGTTTTCTTGGTCCACAAATACTCGTACTGTGTTCATTTAATAAAGTAAGGATTTAGTGTTGGGAAACTGTCTAATATATAGAACCGGACACTTTTATATTAAAACCAGAAAGGACACCGTTAATTATTCCTCCAGATACCATTTTCACTCCTTCTTCTCCAACAACCCAGATGGACATCCCACAGTTGCCATGGTTTAAGGTCCTGCTTTTGGTTGCAAAGCACTCCTCTGAAGATCTGTACAGCATGGCCGAGACATGCAAGGTATTTCAAGAAATGCTCAATGATCTTGAGGTTTGGCGAACTGTGTCAATAGAGAAGTACCCGTGGCATGAGGAATGGTACGAGTTTCATGAAGGCAAAATTGTTGAGTTCTTGCAGAAGTGCAAAGAACATAACAATCCAGAAATCACTTACAAACAAGCTTTTCATGACTTCTTCATATGCAACGATGATGAGGCGGTCAACAACATGCGGGTGGCGGGTATGGCAGGGCATATGGAATCCTGCTACGTTGTTGGCTTGCTAGGACTATTGAACCCTAGTAAGGGCAAGGAGGATGCGATGGAATTTTTGTGCCATCTAAGCAAAACGAAGAAAATTGACATGCAAGCATGCAGGGATTCAATTATGGATCGACTGCTAAGGTATAGTTTGGGCGTGGTGACTCCTCCAACGCTTGCAAAGTTGACTGCTGACCAAAGTTATTTTGAAGAGGATTGCGTTCATTGTGAGGGTAATCGGGAGTGGTATTTAGCATTTGACCTCGAGGGTGGTTTCAACCCAGAGTCCTGGAATTGCTGTGAACCTTGCAAATGGAAGTGGGAGCTCCACTGCTTCCAGCGCTGCCTCTCTTTGAAGACTACGTGGATTTAATTCCAATATTCATGATATGATATGGGTATTAATATGAAAGTGTGTTTTTGGTTTTCTGTGTTTTTATTTAAAGTGGAAACTGTCTTATGTTTATGGTTTTATTGTTTTTATTTAAAGGTGAAACTGTCTTCTGTTGATGGTTTTTGTAAAGATCAGTACACCTGTAAGATACTGTAGATCCCGTTGTAGACGTCCTTCATTGTGTTACATAGACCTACAAATCGGTAGCATGCGCGCTTCTGTTTTGGATTTTATTATGTTTTTTTTTGGTTGAAAACGGGGTTTGGTTGGTGCTAAGCTGCTGAAAATTTACCATGCTAGAAGACATGAAAAGTTTTAATCACTGCATATAGCTTGTGAACTGAGGTTAATAGTTGGTAATAATTAGTACCTTGCTTAGAAATTGCAACTAAAGTTGATAGATTTTAGTATTTTCTGCCACAAGTTTGGATCTTTAGGGATATGTTTTTGCAATGAGTGGCTATGGAATATGAAATGTTATAGGATGTGTGTGTAAATTACACGGGGCACTATTTTGGATTGTTTTTTGTTCCCGGATCTTTGAGAGTGCTTATAAATGAGGGTATAATATGTGCTTATAAAAGCATGCAAAATGTGTCCATCTGCTCTTCTCTCTTTGTACTAGTGTTGCCTAGAACTAATTTAACCTTCTGGTGTATGTGATTGTATCATTCTTTGTTTTACCACTCATCCATGTCACACTTTTTTTTTTAATATGTTGTTTTTAAACTACCTATCATTCCTTCTTTTATGTATGAGTTGAAGAAAAATAAATTGTGCAAATAAATTTTTAAAAAGACAGACTTTCTCTCTGACTTTATATTTCTGAACTTTGAATTCATCTTCTTTAATACTTTGGGAAAGCAATGATTCAAAATTAGTGCAATTAATAGCCAAGTTACTTGCTATAGGTAACAAAGCATCATACTCTTCATGAGACCTTTTTGTCCTAGGAGCCTTCTTGCTATACATATATCGACAAACAAGACCTACAGAAAATTAGAGATTGTCCTTGTTGTTCATTGTTTACTTGTTCAACAGCAGTATGCGGACAATGTTGCATTAGTACACAATGTTTGATGTAAGGTGGCCTAATGTTTCAATTGAGTTGAATTTTCGGAAACTAATACTGTTATATTGTTAGGTCTACTTCTCTTGCTACCACTTCATATATTATTTACCTATATAGGGCGAGAAATTGTTTAAGGAGGCCTAAGATCTTAGTTCAGTCATGTTCTTAGTTGTTTCGTTGAATTCCAACATTACCAGTAGCACTTGAAAATTTTCTATTCCTTTTTTTTCACATACCTAACGGATGAAATTTAATGACTGAATATGTGGTAGGTAATGCTATCCTTCTTCCACCACTAGTCCCAAATCAAATCACCAACCTGAAGCAACGTAATGTTCTTTCTTTAGCTGAGATGAACAAGGTATAACAATTAGTATTCACGCTCTAATTCATCAACATTCTCTTTTTTAATAGTTGCATCTGATTATATCTTACTTGAAATTTATGATTAATCCTTAATGGAGAGGAATAAATTATTTTTTTGGTGACAATTTTCTATTATTTTTCAAATCTTTGGTTGCATAAGCGTAGGTGAAGAAGTGTAGAGTAATTAAAGGCTCTCTGACTCTTCATATTGTCAATATTTGCTCAAGTTAGGTCTGGATGAACACTAAGTGAAACATTAGTGCATATTACGTGAAATAGGTGTGAAACCTCAGTTGAACTTTCTTGTACCCGCAAACCTCATTTCAAGCCTATTGGTGAAAGCTTATTGTATACCTACTGAAGTTCTAGCTAACACCTATTGACACCTTTTTGACATATTGTATAAATGTTAATGGAACCTGTTCTAACCCATATATTCGGTGAAATATTATTCTACACTTAGAGTAATTTTAGAAATACGTGGCGCAACCACCTCTTACGTGAGAAACTTTTTTCTATTATGGCATCATTGTGTATCATGCTTGTTGCATATTTCAGGCTGTCTCTGGGAATAATGGGTCATTTATGTATCATCATGGATATGGTTATGCACCCTACGACACATATGCAACATCTCTATTAAATTTACTTTTGATTGTCAATGTCCCTTCCAATTTTGTTTAAAATTTAGGACCTTGAGAAACCACCTCTTACGTGAGAAACTTTTTTCTATCATGACATCATTGTGTATCATGTTTGTTGCTGTCTATGGGGATAATGGGTCATTTATATATCATTTATGCATGATTTCAAGCTGTATATGGGGTAACTTCACTTCTTCTTGTTTTTCATGTTCCTCACCCCTCTGCCCCCCTTTATTCAAAGGAAGGGCAACCATTATCCCATTCCACCTCTCACAACTAGAGCTAAGCTAAAGCACAAGGGAATTTTGCAAGCAGGTATATTTAATACGCGCAGCTTAGTTTAATTTTGACTATTTAATTTGGGAATTTTAGGAGCTTATTTTGATTTGTATTGTGTTTATTTAATTTGTGCAGCTTTGGTTGTATTTGCGATTGGACGTGGATTGATTTCGTGATTGCTGTGAAAGTAATCAAATATAGAAAGAAAGAGAACAATTGCTTAAACGTGTTTGGTACTTCTGCATTTTTTGTTGAGTATTCCTCTAAATGTTAAATTGTGACTTTTTTTTGGGTTTAATATTGGAATTTTAGCAGCTTGTTTTTATTTTTATTGTGTTCATTTAATTTGTGCAGGCCCTTGTTTAAAGCTTTGGTTGCCTTCACAACTCAAATATGAAGAGTCATTGCCAGGAACTTATAGTAATTTTACGTATATTTTTATAATTTTTAAAAATTATAAATTTTACAAATAATAGAGAAATGACACAAGTTAGAATTGCAATGATGCACATCATTACTTGTTTGCCACCAAAATATCTTTCATAAACACTTCAAAATGATTCATTAGAGCTTCAACATCGCTTCATTTATTATTCACTAAAGCTTCATAAAATTATTTTTATTTTTGGACTAGGAGTCTTCATTAGTACTTTTATGAATGTTTTAAGATGAACTCAAAAGAAGTAGAAAGTGTCACATTGAGTTTGTAGAATTTTTTGGTGTGTGTATTTTTCTGCTATTTAATGAAATATTATGATCTTTGGAAGAGTGCATCATCTGTGCTTCTGACGAGCGTCATTTTGCGTAGCGCCACGTGTGACACCCCTGACCTAAAATTAAAAGAAAATAAATTAAATAATTGAGTTAATTAATTTGGGTAATTAAAAATAAAAGAAAAGGATTTAAAAGGAATTAAAATAATAAAAATGGAATTTAATAATTAAGGGGCATTTTGGTCAACGATATTTTCGAAACGGAATTTGGCGAAACGAGTTGCGCCATTGCGTTCGTCTCGTCAAAACAAGTCCGTTGACGGGCGGCGCGTCTCGATACAAGTTTTTGAACATTGAGGGCATAATGGTAATTTACGAAATTTAATAAAATATTATAAAATACAAGCTGGACCAATCAGAGAGCGAGTATTCACTCTTTCTCTACGCTCTCTCTCTCTCTCTCTCTCTCTCTCTCTCTCTCTCTCTCTCTCTCTCTCTCTCCTCCCGGTTTTCTCTCTCCCCGACGTCGTCCCTTTCTCTCCCCGACGTCGTCCCTCTCTCTCTTTCGCTGGTGACACGGACCACGGCTGGCCTCGAGACCGGTCGCGTTGGGATCGTCTCGACCTCACCGTCAAGACCCACCGCCTTTTGCTGCCTGAAACCTTGAATTCCGGTGACTGGTTCGAGCGGTTTTTGGCCGGCGTGATTTTCGACTTTCCAGCGAGTTTTGTCATCGACTCAGGTACGAAATCGAATCTCCTCTTCCTCCTTAAGCTGTTTTTGGGATGATCTAGGATCGATTTGGCCTCAAAACCATTCTATCCCAAACTCAGATCTGGCCGGACTTTGGATCGCGATTCCGGCCAGTTACTTGGCGGTTCTGGGCTGGCTGTGACCTGTTTTGTGCTCCTCTCTTCGAGCTGAGTCGTTTGGTGTATGGGTTGCTGTCGGTTCCGACAGTTTCATGTTGGCCGGAATTGCTCAACACACCCAAACCCACGGTGGCACGTGTGGCGGCGCGTGGGCTGGGGTGTGATGGCGGTTCTCTATTCCGTTGTGATCATCGTGTCGCTGTGAATGCATACGTGTGCGCGGATTTCGATTCGGACGTTGTTTGACTATCGAACCAATTATGCATTGTTTGGGTTCGATGGGTTCGGACCATTGGATCAAATCCAAATTCACGTATGTTGTTCCTCATATTTCTAGGATCGTATAGGAATTGACGGATCAATGACTTAAAGTTTGAATTAAACCGTAACCGTCCGATCATGCAATCGTGAGCAATCCGACCGTTCGATCGAGACCAAACTTTGAGGACACGTTGTTTAGGCCGTGTTGAAACTGTAGGAACTTTCAGATCTAAGTTTGGAGGTCATGGGACCTACGGGCCCGGTTTGACCTAGTCGGGTTAGTTTGACCAAGTTTGGCCAGGGTTGACCGAGGGTCTCCCAAGGTCGCCTTGCCACGTAGTTGACCGAAACGGGATGTTTGACCATCGGTTGACCGTGAGTCTTCTGGGGCAGTCCCACTTGTTAAAAGACGTAGCTTGACCTAGAAACTCTCCGTATGACATACGTGATTACTTTGAGTCCCGGAAGTGTTAGGGTTCGTTTTAAAGTTCTCGTTCGGTTCACTGTATTAATACAATCCTCGTATCTATTGCTCTAGGTACTCTGGCACTGCATACGTAGCGGGCGGAACCCTCTTAGGGTTATGCAGCGTAGGACCAACGGTAAGTGGACTTTGTTTTCAAATGAGTATGATTTGAATGATTGAATGCAAATGCATAGAAAATGGGATTTAATGATTGTTTTAAATCTCAGATTTGATGACTTGAGTTCATCTGAATTTATTTGATAATGGTTTAAGTCTTGGTTTGACTTTGGTTGAATTATATTAAAAGGATTTGCATTGAGGTATATGCATGATTTGGGTTGCCGGTTTTTATGTGGGGCCCTGATGGTCATATTTTATGATTATGTATACTTTTGAGTATTGAATGGGACGTAGTGACGTCCGGTGGTTTTTGTGTAAGATTTGGGTACGGTGAAATTATTATGGATCTTTTTGGGATTATATAATTGGATTATTTTACATACGTGAGAATTATGAAAGCCTTGGGTTTTGGATATTATATTTAAAAGGATTGTTATATTATATTTTAATTATATAATTGAATATTTGGACGTTAGTGTAGTTCGTTTGATTACGTATTCGGTTTTGGCGTTTAAACCTTATGAATAATAATACTTATAATTGATTATATATATATATATATATGTATATATACACTTTGAAGAAATGCTTCGGAATAATGGGAAATGGTTATATAAACCCAACTTAAACCAAAAGTCAATAAACTTCAATTATCAATATAATCCCATTATTACGCAAAATGCCAAACCCTCGATTAGAACAATAGTGATGGGTTTTGATTCGATGTTTTCTGAACTGAGTTTTCGAATGAGATTTAAATATGGTTTATCAATGAATATGACGCTTCATTTTTATTATGGTCTGTTATGCGGTCATTTGACGCTTGTGATTATTTTGAATATGGAAATATATGTTTGGACGGTGATGTCCTGATTTTGAGAATATATATATTGGTTAGTTGACTGATGGACTTGTATATGTCCTGGTGTTTGATGTTTTGGGGTTGGGTACATTGTGATTGAATATGTATATATATTGATTATCGCGTGGCGATTGATTTGAGTGCGGTTGGCACCTTGTTATGTACCTCCCCCTGTTCTTATGATACGGTTACTTGAATACGGTTCGATCCGGTGCATACATTAATGGGGTGTAGCTATAAACCCTTAACGGGGTAGTCTGCGCGTAGGACTTGTTTCAGAGGTATGGTATTGAAGTTCTTGCCATACAGACCTGTGAGTTTAGTCCTATTTGGACGGTTCAACCCTGGGCACAGGGTCTCAAGGAGGCTGTACCTGTGTCCAGTCAAATGATCCCTTGTTGGATTGTTTTTCCCTGATACTTGTGTTTGGTGTAAAGGTCGTATTATACCTATACGCGTGTGTTAGTACCTTCGTATTCATATTTCTTTTAGTGAGGATCGTTTCTCGCTTGTCGTGCTTGTAAGCACGTGGTTGTGAGAGTGGGGAAGATTGGGAAGCAGTGTGCTTGATTTGACTACAGTATTTAATGTGTTGAGTTTATTGGATTTGGAATCCTGAATCTGATTTCTTATTTATACGAATAATTGATTTGAACTACATATGATTTCTATGTTGATGTCGTTTTGGGTTTCTTGGAATTATCCTGGTTATTGGAACTTTAATGCTGTTTTGTTATGGGAACTTTAGTTCGTTCCCATGCTTACGATTTTCAAGTTGTTTCGGTTTATGTTTTTACATACCTGCATTGGGTTTGATTTGGGAGGTTATGCCTCGGGAAAAGTAAAAGGTTTGGTTTGTTCGGAAAAGGTTTTGAGCTGGAAATGTTTCACGTACTTTGAGATATCTTGGTTTTAAATCAAGTTTGTATATAACTAATTTCATATGCATGGTTTGCATTGTTTTAAAACGGTGGGGTTAGTACGTTGATTTAAGTATGTAAAATTTGTTTTTGTCCACTCACACTCTTTCTGTTTTGTGCCCCCCAGGCCATAGTTGTTGCTTCGACACTGTTCGGCCGAGCGCTCCTCTTCTCGAGCTTCGACTAGATTGTAGGACATCTTTGTCCCTTGTAGTAAATTTTGTTATTCCGCTGTTTAATTTGAACGACTCTTAGATTGCTCTGTTATCGCCCGTTAGGGTTGAATTTGTTGGCTGAAGGCCTGTTATGTATTTGTGTATGCATGTTGGCTGTTGGGATAATTCTTTTCTGTTGTATTCTGGCAGGTTTTGAATTTTGGGATAGTCCTTGTTTCAGGGGAGACTCTGCCCGATTTTCGGCAGAAGTCTTGACCCCTTTCTCTTTTGTTTCGAGAAGAGGGAACTTGTTTAGTTTGTGGGGGCCGACATGGGTTGATGTCAGCAAACCAACAGGATCCGGCTCGGGTTTCGGGGTGGAATTCGGGTCGGGTCCTGTAACCATGTGTCATCAGAGTTTCATTTTGTGTCTGTTTATGTTTAAAAATTCAAAAACAATTAATTAAAAAATTGAAAAAATACATCATTAATTCTACAAATTCCATGCGATATTATCTTTGACTATGATGCGCGAAAATTAGAATTGGCCTTTGGAAAATTTGAATTAATAATTGGAGGAAGAGCAATGATCTTCAACTTAGTGTTATATGTAGTATAGGAACAGACTTGAGTTTGAGAAATTATTTGAATTTTTTATATGTTAAATTTATATTTTACAACTTAAAAGATGAAGAAAATGTTGCAAGGAGTCCGTTGTATTTTTTGGTGAATTTTTCAGATTGTTTATGAATATATTATGATTTTGGGAAATCAAAACATTGGAAATAGTAATAAATGGAAGAGAACGACACATGGCAGCGCCTAATGGGTGCGATGTCAGAGTTTCCAATGGGTGTCAGTATCCAGTAGCGCCATGTGTAAATAAAGTTTCATTTTTGTGTGTTTATTTTAAAAAATTCACGAAAAATCGTTAAAAAATAAAAAAAATACTCCGAAAATTTCAAAAAATTACTTCCCACATTATCTTCGACTCTGATGCGTGAAAATCAAAATTTGACTTTGGGAAAATTTGAAGTAATAATTGGAGGAAGAGTTATATTGATGAACACTAGTGATCTTTACTTAGTGTTATTATTATTATTATTTTGGTAATTACTTAGTGTTATTGTTAGTATGGAAGCAAACTTGACTTTGATAAATTATTTGAATTTTTCTCTTAGTCAAAATTATATTTTAAGTCTCAAAAGATGTTGGAAATGTTGCAAGGAGTCCGGGGGTATATTTTTGGTGAATTTATTATGATTTTTGGAAGTCAAAACATTGTAAAATAGTAATAAATGGAAGAGAATGACACATGGCAGCGTCTAATGGGTGCGTCGTCATCTTTTCCAACGGGTGTCAGTATCCCGTTGCGCCAAGTGTCATGTTTCATTTTTGTGAGTTTATCTTAAAAAAAATCACAAAAAAATCATTTAAAAAATCAGAAAAATGCATTGAAAATTTCTACAAATTCCTTACGACATTATCTTCGACTATGATATGTAAAAATATTAATTTAACTAATGGGTTCATCGTCATCTTTTCCAACGGGTGTCAGTATCCTGTGGCGCGACGTGTAAGAACTCTGCCCTGCAAGTTACCCACAATTTGTTGGTCCACCACTACATTAACATTTCACGCAAATTCATTACTCAATAAAGACCCGTCAAAGATCATGGGTTGGAAAACTCCATCTCTTGAAAAAGATAAAACAAAAAACCCAATAATTTGTGCAATTTTCACTGATAATTTGATCTACAATCCAAACCATGAAGCTTCATGAAGTTCCCGAATGGTTGTTCTCGAAACAATACTCAAATAAATAACTATTGAAAACAATATGCTGGCTTCATATGGGTTTACATAGATTTCCGATTCGTGTTTTCTTCTTATTTTTATTGTTTCAGTTGGCGTATTCCAACTTCAAAGTTGTTGTTTCAGTTGGCGTATTCCAAGTTCAAGTTTATGGAACGTAGCACCCCGTGTCAAATGTCACATGGTACTACAGTAGTATTCTATTATTTCTCTTCCCTTTGAACCATGGTGGGGGTTTGGAACTTTGACAATAGTCGCTAGAGATCCAAGTATGGGTCCGAGGTTTCGGGACACCCATTTTACTACCAACTGACCCTTTTATGTAGTAAAGATAATTACAATTTGTTGGCAAACGTTTCCAATAGAATAAGTTAATTGTTCATGAAAATGTTCTTCATGTCCTCATATTAGGTAGTACTGTGAAACAATTATTGTTAGAGTTTAAGAATATTCAATTGATTCAACGTAGGAAAGAGAAAAAGAGGAACTCATGGTTTTGTATTCTAGAATCCATGGGGTATGCTAAGGTTGCAAGATCAATTCATATAGGTTTTACTTCGATTATAGAAGCTGAAGGGTACGAAGTGTGGAGTTTAGTCGTCAAAACAAATTGGAATTCTAAAGGATGTTGGGGTTCCATCCCAAAACCAATTAATTTGCAATTGGGGGATTATCTAACTCAATATAAGCTCATGCTAGGTCCCATAATTTTTTAATGTTGGACAACTCTTCACTTCACATCCTCACAAATTCAAGTTTTACAAATTGATGGTGATTCACATATTTTTAATGTTGGATTTTATGCGAGATGAGAGAATAATAGAGACAATATGAACTTAGAGGTTTGAACTACCATTTTTCTGGTAGATGAAAACTTAGTTGAGAGGTTTTCCTCTCTTGATGCATATAAAGGAATTGTATTGTACACTCTTTGCACGCACACCAACCCTGACGAACTAAAGTAAAAGCTAATAATATCTACAGCCTAAAGCAAATATCCAAGCTTACAAAATATCATAAGCATGCTTGGCTTCCTAAAAGCAACAGCAGACAAAAGTATCTAACAAAACACGTTCGAGCAGATTTTCTCGGATATAAAGCTCGAGTTGTTTCGAACATACATACACATTACACTCGAGCTGACTTTCTCTAACAGAAACAGCTCGAGCTCTTTTTGTCCGAGAGTTACAACAAGGACATTACACATTAAATTTAACAATACCCCTTAATGCTTTCTTGTTGAACTCTCATGAGCTTCCTTAGGTAGATGAATCTATCCTTTGTCAATGCTTTGGTGATGATATCTGCAACTTGATCATTTGTACTGCAATAAACCATATCTACTTGATTTTCTTCTACGACATCTCTGATGTAGTGAAATTTGAGAGCAATTTACTTTGCTCTACTGTGATAGACAAAATTGAGTAATTGCAAGTTTGTTGTCACAAAGAATCGGAGTTTCCAATTCTTTGTTTCTCATCAAAATCCTCCATAATTCTTCTAAACCATACTACTTGAAAGGTTCCAATTGAAGCCGATACATACTCAGCTTATGTAGTTGATAGTACAAATGATTTCTGTTTTTTAGAGGCTCAAGAGAATACACCTGTTCCTAGTGTAAATGTGTAACCAGATGTGCTCTTCAAGTCATTCACACTTCCTCCCCAATCACTATGACATAACGCAATCAAGTTTTTGGCTCAACATTCTTTTCATACATTATACCAAAGTCAATTGTACCTTGAATGTATCTTAGGATCCTCTTTGCAGCTCCACAGTGAATACGAGTTGTCTTGTGCCTAAATCTTTTTACAAGCTCTTATTTTTGTGAGAACATAATTTATTTAAAAGCTGAATATCAACTGGCCGGTGTTTTAAAGTTTTAAACAAACCCCTTCTTCAAATTATTGAAAGCGCAACGTTATAGTATCGGACACAAAAAGAAACTAAACAGAAACCAAACGTGGTGTGGTTACACCAGCACCATCAGCAGCCAAAAGCGGACAGAGAAAGGTAGGAACTAAGTCAAAAAAATGCATTCCCAAATCGAGATCATAGCTAGAGAAGCCAAAGCAATTACGCCTCCATTTTGAAGTGTGACAAAGGATTAACCTATCAGGAGCAAAATCAAATAAAACTTCGTGGGTTTAATTTTCAGACCATAAAATGTGATACACAAATGGAAATGGAAAACAACGATAAAAAATCTTATATTAATTAACTTATATTATCCCTAAACACATCGAAATCTCCCTGTATGTTTGGACATGGAACATATAGATTAACTTAAGGCACATATCCTCGGCTCTCCTGGTACTTATCATACTCTTCCATGGTGTTGAACTCATTGGAGTTCTCCCTGTTACCATAATATCCCTCAACATAGTTTCTAGTGCTTCCTTTCCCTGCTTCGTAATTTTCATTGAAATTTTGGTTGATCTCATTCTTCACATCATGATAGTACCTACCATTTTCCAAAAACCTTGTGTCACTCATCCCTTGCTGTGCATTAATCTCACGGCTTTCCCCACCATTGGCGCCATTGTTCGTTTTTGTGTAGCCATTGCCATTAATGTAGTTGTTGTTGACAAAGTTGGTCTTGTAGCCATTACCATTAACGTAGTTGTTGTAGTTGACATAGTTGGTCTTGTAGCCATTGTTGTACAAGTTGGTGCTTTCATAATTACCTGTGTGATCAAAGCTTTCACCGCTTAGTTCTTCAGCCAAAATTTCATCTTCAACATCAATGGTGGTTGGTGTCTCTACCGTGGAAGGGGATTTGCCCGAGCCAAGCCCGTACAAGGCACCATTGCCGTGGTGCTCTTTCTCCGAGGAACTTGGTGCTGGTGCCGGCACGTCTGCTAGTTCTGGTGCCTCTGCCGCTGGTGGTGCTGGTGTTGGCACTTCTGCGACAGAGGTACTGATTGTTGGCACTTCTGCGATAGAGGTATTGATTGTTGGCTCGTTAACATTCTTGTTGTTGTTGTAGTGGATGGCTTTGCTGAAGAACACGCTCTCTCTAGCTTGAATATTTTCAGAGGAGAAAATGAGCACTAGAAGGAATAAAATTGAGAGTGGTTTTGCAAAGGGAGCCATTGTTTGAGATTTGTTGGTGAATCAAAATGTTGGGTTTTCTAGGACTTATATATAATATATGTGCTTGCTCTCTATTTTTTTTTCTCTTAATTGGGCGAGCAATTATGCGTAGATTGAGGAAAGCAAGGGGCTGTGGGGTTTGAAAAATAATGGCATCTGCATGTGCAATCCATGAGAATGTCTAGCTAACACTCAAAACACTGTCTTAGTCAAAAGGGAGGCATTTTCTTTAATTTCTAGCTACTTCTGAAACAGATTTCTCTTTTGCTTTAATGAATAAAACAGTATAAGGCTAAAGATATCAATTTGAATTAGCAGTTGAGTAGTCAGGCAAAGGAAAAGTGAAAAATAAAAGGAAAAGGAAAAAGGTGAGAGGAGCCACTGGCGGACCCAGTGTATATGCTTACTGTGGGCAGCTGCCCACACTTGAGTATTTTCTTCATTCATCTAGTTAAACACTTTGCCAATAAAAATAAGACACTTGGCTAATATTTTGCATGCAAAATCCCCACTCAGCATCCTAAATAAGTAAAACCTTAAATGTTTTAGCCCAAAGCCTCTCCTACATTGAAAATATCAAGGCCCAAAACTTAATAACTATGTGGTCCAATATATAAAGCCTTAGATTTTGGCCCAAAATCATATATTAAAAAATTATTGAAATAGATTATGTGTTATAATATATATCGTATTGCTATGAAAACCTAGACTTTGTAGGAGTCAGCTATTAATTTTTTTTTACGCCTCCAGATGTACAAAAGTCTAGATTCGCCACTGAGAGGAGCCCTCATATATACTCTTACCATATAATTACCATTGGCCCATGGGTTCTTCTCTAGTTAAGCATGTAGTTCGCTTGATGATTGTTTTTGTTTTTTCTTTTGATGTTTTGGCCTCTTTTTTTCTTTTGAGACATAATTAACAGCGTCTTGCAGGTAGTTACCTCAACTACTAAGATTATCATGAGTCATTTGGTACAGCGGACTGTCATGGACTGGATTAAATCCTGAGACTGTCATGAACTGGACTAAATCATGGGACTGTCATTGATTAGCTTATATTGGGCTAAGTTGGATTAAGTACTGACCTACGTTTAGTATTGCGTCAGACTAAGAAGCTGGATTGTAAAAGTAGTGAATACCTATATTTGGTGTTGTGTTGGACTAAAAAATAATTCTTGTAATATTTAAATTTAATTAAGGATTTTGACCTAAAACATAAATAAATGCTACAAGGAAACCCAATTCAAAGATTTAAAACAATAATAAAAAGAAAATAAATAAAATTATGTTTTTTTATAAAGAATAAAATTCTGAAAATTTTATTTTGGCTTCTCAAGATTAATATGAGTTGCTCCCTAGCCTTGCCCCAAGACTACTACAAATCTTTAGTTTTTTTGTTGGTCAAAACATTACTAAAGAGCTAAGCTCACTCTATATATATAATTCTAGGTTTTTCATGGACCAAGTAAAACAATAATTAAAAAGAATATATATATATATATATATATATATATGTATAATTTTTGTATATTTGACTTTTGACATCAAATTGAAAAATATAATTTGACAAGGTAAAATTTGCTTGCAATAAAGAAAGCAGCACATCATGAATTATTAAACTTGTTTCAATATCAAAAGAATATCAAACATTTGTAAATTATTCTAGTTTGATTTTCCAAATGCAAATGTGGTCAAATGCGATATCAAAATCATTCTTGTAATATTTAAATTTAATTATGGATTTTGACCTAAAAATAAATAAAGATTGAAAAAAAACGCATTCAAAGATTTAAACACAATAATAAAAAGAAAACAAATAAAATTATGATATTTTTTAAAGAGATGCGTCGGACTCGCATGTTCTATTTGAAGGAAACATGCATCTAATGCTTAGGAAATGAACTTTAGCCACAACTTATAACACAAAATCATTCTAAATGGTGGATTCATTTTGTTTATGCTAGTTGAGCTAAACCTTTTTCATTTTAACCCAAGTATCTTTAGCCTAGTATCTTTGAACACAAAACAAAAGGGAAAAAGGAATAGAGTTTTACCCTTGATGACCCTTTCTTGATTTCTCAAGAATGAACACCTTTGTTGGAAATGCCTTTTCTTTTTTCGGAATATTGACTCCTTCACCTCAAGGCTCCAAGATTGGAGTCTTCTACCTTACCACACCAAATGTATCTTAGAGAAGAAGAGAAGGCAGCCAAGAGGTATGGATGTTAGTGTAATATCCTGTTCCTAAATTTATATTAAATTCTTAAATTATTCGAGTAAAAGACAATTTTACCCCGAGTATAACACCCCGGCCCTAAAAAGGAATTAATTAAATAAACTAAAATAAGTAAATTAAAGTTATAATAAACAAAAAGGGATAAAGGGAATTAAATAAAAATAAATAAAAATTATTAGAAATTTGTTAATTAAAAAAAATGTAAAAAAATTCGGGTTATTAATTTAAGTTGGGGGCGCGTGACCCCCCACCCTCTCCCTTGGCTTCTCCGTTCGAACCCCCTCCCTTCAGCAAAAACCAAACGACGACATAGCGCCGTTCGACCAGCCCCACCACCTCGATCTCCTCCAAACTCAACCACTCACCACCCCAGACCCATCCCTCCGGTTTATTTGACCCGAAACCACCTCGGAAAACACAGTCAATTGGACAGCTTTTCGCAGCCAAACCAAGGGTTCCAAGCGTCGACCTAGGTAAGTTTCCACACCCAACGCGCTGCCAGCGCGTGGGCCCAATTGTGGCGGCCCAAGTTTGTTCCTAAATTATCCCTACATCATCCCGAGCGTGACGGTACGCCCAAATTTGAAATTGGATAGCGTATGACAGTCGAACGGATTTTCGCCTAATAGGCGATATCTGGATTCGATATGTTCGGACCGTTGGATTGGTCCCAATTTCAAATATGTCGTTACTTGAACCTCTAGGATTGTGTAGGAATTCGCGGATCGAGGATCGGAGCCCCGGATGCTCCAGATCATTGACTTAAAGTTAAAGTTAACGAAAACCGTCCGATCGTGCAATTGCGAGAAATCCGATCGTTCGATCAACACCAAACTTGCGAGACGTGCTTAGTAAAATTTAGGGGACCTTATAGGAACTTTCATATAAGAAATCAGAGGTCGTGGGCCCTTCGGGCCCGGTTGACCAAATTTGGAGGATTTAAATTGTTAATTGTCTAATTTTAAGTTTATATTAAATATATGTTCGAAGCTTTATGAATGATTTAAATATATGGTTTTACTTCCTGAGTATACTGATTAGTTGAGTTGAGCTAGTATGTTTATGCATGTTGTGAAATGAGATCCGCTTGGAAAGTTGGGAAATGAGTTTAAAAATTTATTCAGGAAGTGATTTAATCAAAGCTATGATTATGTGAATATATATATATATATATATATGTCAAGTGTTTTGGAAATTGAATTGTTGCCATCAGAACAGTTTCTTATTGATGATAATACTCCACAAATCTCGGGGACGCCCAAACTGTGCGGTGCGAGGAATTGTGTTTGAGGTGATCACCCGATCTTGCTAGGATTTGCGTTTCGGGCTGACTTTGTGTCCCCCCAATTCTGCTAGGGGAATTGACGGTTTATAATTGGAATTGACGGACTAATTGCTTCCTCAGGTTGAGTATATCTCCCTCAGTCCTGCTAGGTGGAATGGATATATATTGGTACAGTCAACAAGATATTGTTCGCCACCTTGCTCAATTTTTCTACACAAGGTTGGTTAGGATCCTTAACCACCTGCCCGATTTATCTACACAGGTTGTTAGTTAGTCTTCCCCTTCCCCGGTTTCCTTCGGATCTATATATGTATATCCCCTGATGGGTGACAGCAGGATGTGCCTATGTGGATGATTACAGGTATGACTTTTGGGTATAAGGGTTGGTTTTATACGTATTTCAATGGGTGCTAGTAATTTATTCATTGTTTTGACATAAGAAAAGGAATAAGAGTATGAATTCATGTACAGTAAGGTTTGAACTCAGTTTTCTTGAGAAAGAACTATGTGTGGCTTGATCCCTCACGGAGGTTACGTAGGCAGCCTAGAATGACCCAGGTGCAGCCACGAAAGATGATATTTCAGAAGTTGGTTGTAGAGTTGGTCTGGTAATGTATTTAACATTGTAATTGATTTCAATCTGAACTGGAGTACCTGTTAAATTGATAATTACTGAAATGATTATAGCTGGATGTTTGGTTAGGATTCTTTTGGATATTAAAGGGCAAGATTTATTGCTAAACTTTTGAGAATTATAAATTGTGTTTTACAGGTGTAAATTTTTGGGAAACGTGCAAATTATAAGGGAAACTCTGCCAAATTTTCGACAGAAGTCAAACCTTAAAAAGAGTTTTCTTTTGAGTTTTGGTTTAAGAAGGGCAATTTGGTCATTTGTGCCCAGAACCCGACAGGTGTCGGACACGTACAGGGTTCGACACGAATTCCATAGTGGAAATTGGGTCGGTTCCTGTCAGCTAGTCTACCTCTTGATTTGACCAATTTTTGGCTTATGGAAGATGAGAGGCAAAGATGATGCACTCACTCCTCAACCAAAGTAGGAAAACCAAAAACCCTAACTAGGTTTTCTCCTAACTTATGTATTTATAGGATGACACAAAGGCAAGGGAGAGAGCTCCCTAATAGTGCCAAAATTTTGGTGGGTTATGAGGCTCCATTTTGGGTCCATGAATAGTGTTATCTCATAACACTTATCCCTTTGGCCCAATTGCCTTTTGGGCTATTTCATCCATTTCCTTTTAAATCATATTTAAAAACCCAATCCAAATTTTCTATATGTCAAAATTAATTCCATAATTAACTTTTAATTATGAATTATAATTTAAATATTAAATAATAATTATAGTCTCACTTAATTGATCCGGTTGAACTATTTGACTTTGGTCAATTGCTGCGATCAACATGTTGACTTTTGACCGTTGACTTTGACATTGGATTATCAACCATTGACTTGTGTCTCCTCATTTCATTTCTCTTCATTTGTACCTCTAATCACATTCTTTAGGTGTGTAGATCCGTAGGTTCCCTTTAGCAAGGTAGTGGGTTGACTCAACTCCTCATAGTTGATATACAAATTAAATTCCACAATTTGATTCTTTGTATTAATAAAGGTTAATTGAAACCTTTTAGGACATCCACAAACCATGGTTGTGGCCTAGCAGCAAGTCATGGTTATCCGAGCTAAATGAGACGTTGTGAAAGAACCTATTCAAATTGGAATGACCGTGTGTTTCCCTCTTTTCGGCCGAGGTGGCCGATTGAAGGAATTTTTGGTCCTTCTTCTGTTGGATTGCATAGGCGTGCCACCACCAAGCCACTGATTGGCTTGAATGGAAAAGGTCGGGTTGTTGTGTTCGCGCTTCTGACTTCTAACCAGCCGATTGATCGCCCAAGCAAGGAACCTCCTCTTGGCCTAGGTTCTTTCACTTCCTCAGGGTCGAGGATGGTTAGGTTTCGTATGGATGTTTTTGTGATTTTTAGGTTTTTTTTTAGTAAGAATGGTGCAATTAACTTAAAAAATGAATTTAAACTAATAACAATAATTAAAGTGCAAGAAAATGAATCAAAGCGATAAATAATGTAAAATAAAGCAAGAACGAAATAAGAACGACAAAAACAATAAACTAAATTAAACTTAAATTTAAACTTAATGAAATTCGATAACAATGAAAGTAAAAGAATTGAAATAGCTTGAATTTAAAAGACAAGGTAATATAAATTGCGAGAAATTAAACTTACACTAACAAAAGTGAAGAACTGATCTAGTCTACTTGCTTGGAAAATAAAACCTAGTCTAGGAATAGAAAAGTGAAAGACAAAAAGTAGGTTTTTGTGTCTGATGTCGGGAGTCCTTTTCTCTTCATCTGATGGGGTTTATATAGGGTGATCACCCACCCATGGGCTGCCCATTAAATGGCCCATAGGTCAACTTCGTTCAAAATCTTGCCTTGTGTGGTTTCCTAAATCCACGGAAGTGATTTGCATGAGATCATCGGATTGAAAATCTGATTCCTTGATTCTCTCCTTCTTAGGAATGTTCTGGATTTACATCGATTTCTTTAATTGATTTCCTGAAGTAGATCTCGCCACGTGCATGAAAACATTCGGAGGTTTTGGGCCTACTTCCGTGAGTTGGACTTGAACTCCAAGACTTTGGCTTGACATCTGATGAGACGAACTTCTAATCTTGAGAAAAATAATCCCATGATGTTGGAGTGGCTAGAAATTCAATGGATCCACATGCATCCTCAAAATGTCTGGATAATATGTATATATGAATCATCACTTAAAACGTAACACATTTATCAAACATGCCACTTACTGGCCATTGGGAATGCCCAGGCCATAAGGCCACGGTTTGGTATTTGTAACTTATAATTATTGGACCAAACAGGGACCAAAAGTTCACCTTATAAGGCCATGGTCTCCGGATGTTTACTGGTCATGGTTTGGCAATTATATTATTATTACTATTATATATATGTATATATATAATATATATAATATAGTATATTAAGACAATTGGCCCAAAAGGCCATTGAGTCGGCCTACGAAGTCTGTGAAGGTATATGGCCTTCAGTCAATTGTACTAGGCACACAAGGTCATTGAATTGGCCTATCAATTTGATATTTGAATATTATATATATATATATATATATAATATTAATATAGTATGAAAACGAACATGAATTTGGAAGCACATATATATATTGGGTCTGTATGTTTAGTTGGCCAAATGGCCATTTAGTTTACGTACAGCCAATTCAAGCAACTCATTTCAATTCATGGGATCCAAGCAACTCACACGCCAGCATTCTGATCAATCCAACTTTCTTTGGATTGTCAAACACGCACATCTGACTCATTTAAGGTACTTGACCTCAGACTGCTCACCCTACACACAAACACATATATAAAGGTGGCTACTTTAACAGCCAACTAGTCAACTCAAACAAGTATGGGTGTGTGCAGATGAAGGTTGGCCACTTTAATAACCAATCTGAACAAGTGTTTTAATATTAGCAAACCAACGTCTGGCCTCTTGGGTAAAATCATTCTTCAATCAACTCAAAGTCCCAAGCACCTCCAGCCAATTAAAAACCAACCACATCTCAACTCCATTTAACCAACTCAAAATAAGTCCGCTCTTTCTAGCAGCATCCCACCAGTCGACTTCAAATAGGCCATCTCTTGGCCGTTCTCCAACCAACGTAAGTATGCAGGCATGTGACTGGTGATTAACCAATATATATTATATTATAGATATTAAAATGTTTGTTTCGTGGCCCATTCTTCAACCAACTGAAAACTAACCTCAGCCAACTCAAAAAAGAAAGACCATCTTCAGCCAACCTTAGAAGTCCAACTTCCAGTTCAACCGCCCAAAGACCAGCCGCACCTCACCATAAGCCTCACCAGCCGAATTCTTCATTCAACTTCACCAGCCACACACTTGGCCTTGCGTCTGCAAGGGAGAGGAAACCCAACCACTTGCTGAAGCTGGCTGGTGAAAATTTTAATTTGAATTTCCACTTGGTTCATCCTTTATTCTAAACCCAACTAGTTGGATTTAACTTATTTATTGCTTTTGTCTATGGCCTTTTCTCATTTGGCTAGGCCTCTTGGAATTGTCTTGGCTTGGAATTGAAACCACCTCCAAACACCGTGCAATTGAATCCTTCTCTTATATCAACACTCCTTATTCACATTATTAGATTATGGAATCTGATTGTAAGACCCGTGAGCTTGGGGAAGCAAGAACGGTGAGCAATCCCACATAGCTTGGGGAGGGAAGGGTGATGTGCCTTATATGTGTGGGACGTCTCTATCTAGCAAGAGGCCTTTTGGGAGCTCACTAGCTTCGGATTCCTTGGAACTCCGAAGTTAAGCGAGTTGGAGCTAGAGCAGTCCCAGGATGGGTGACCCACTGGGAAGTTGCTCGTGAGTTCCCAGAAACAAAACTGTGAGAGAGAGGCCCAAAGCGGACAATATCGTGCTAGGAGAGTCGGGTCGTGACACTGATTGTCAATACCCTAATGTGAATAATTCCTTTTATATGATTATCTTGGTAAGATTTGAAGACCTCTTCTTCCAAATCTTATCAACTACTCTGCGCAGAGATTTGACCAATCATATCTTGGAGTATTCTCTCTCCTTTACTGAGAGTAGAGATTCCTTGTTGTACATTCATTTGCCTTCATGACTCTATTGAGAATCCTGATGAGCACCTTTAAGCTATGCCTAATTTAGCATGACCGTATAGTGCCCTCAAAGATTAACAACATAGCCACAAAACATCTATGATGTCTCAAGTCTAAGGATTAGTTTGCACCATTGCAATTTTTGAGTTCTAACTTGATATGTGAGCAAAGACTTCCATGCTGGAACTCATGTGTTGGATCGTGTTTAGTATACTTGCTCTTCTACAAGCACCTACACACATATCGAGGTGTCTCCACACTTAATGACTTGAGACCTCGCCATTCTCTACATATAGAGACGATAGTGTGTGTACTGGTCTTTGCTGAATATTGACGCCCAATCAATATTCCTATGACCAGAAACATATTCAGGATTTAGGGATCATGATAAATCTCCATGTATGCAATCTAATTACATAATTCTCATATCCTCTTGTATATTCCTTGGACTATGGCTGTTCTACATTTTGAAAGATAATATAGGATGATTCATGTATAAAACAACCTTTCTTGCCCATTGAGAACATAATATGTCATTATCAACAATGTCCTTAACTCTAACTATTACATAATTCGTTGGCTTTAAGGGCATATATCTAACACTATTTAGTGAACTGCTTTTCAAGCTCACTATATTAGACAAGCAAGTGAGGTAATTTTTTCACTATTGGACTATACAATCTCATTTAAGTTAGTCTCGTCTCTTACTAAACACGGGTTTTGAGTGCTATTTAACCTAGTCCAGTCTAGTGAGGCGCACCAAACATGGCCTCAGGGTTGATCATTATCCCAAATCTTTATCAAAAGGCTGAAAACATTTTCATCATGGGCGTTGATGTTAAAAGAGTACTAATTTTCTCCTCCTTTAATTTCCTTTAATTGATAATCCTCAACTTTCCCAAGCCATTTTTCTGTTTTAACAATTCAATAATTGACCAAGGCAGTTAAGGGATCTCGAATCTCTGCATTTAGAGTCCACGCATTTCCCGCATTTCGCTTCATCTGGGCCACTATAATAATACAATGGTTTAAATAATTTGAATATTATAATGGCCCAGATAAAGCGAAATGCAGAGAAATACAGAGACTCTAAATGCAGAGGCTAGGAATCTGACAGGAGAGCAGGGGTGAAAGCCATTCATGGGCTAGCAGCAATGGCCCTGCTCTCCCAAAATTTTAAATATTGAAAAAAAAACTCTCATATTAATGAGTCCCCAAATATGTATGTAATTTGTTCTTTATATTTTGGCCTTCGAACTTAAAATCCTAGTTCTGCCCTTGGTAATGAGTCTGTTCCTTGCACTCGAGTTTAATTTATTTTCCTGTACATTAAAGTAGTGAAAATATCGTATGGTAAAAATAAATAAAAAATATTCATTTGTCCAAATCACCCTAAATGAAATAATGAGTATTGCTGCAAAAAGCAAGAAGTGTCTTTTGATGTTTTACAGATACAAATATTATCAACAAAAGCATGGTATGAAGACAAGGAAGCAGACGGTTTTGGGCGTTAACTCCTTCAATGTTGATTTGGAGGGAAGACAAAGGTTCTTTTGCTGACTTTTTGGAGGTGTTTCATACACTATCAGAAAGAGATTTGGAACGGTTTGTGTGCTGTTGCTGGAGAGTTTGGAAGCTTCACAATAATGTGCTCTATGGAAAGGAAGTTGGTGGGCTTATTGAGATTGTTGAATGGACTATGATGTTTCTGGAGCAGTTCAAAATTCATAATGCTTGCAAGCCAACAAGGGTGCCACAGTTTATTAGGTGGATTAAACCTCCTTCTCCTTTATTGTTATTGAATTGTGATGGAGCTCTTGGTAAAGACGGTTGTAATATAGGGATTGATGGTGCTTTAAGGGACTTTGAAGGTAACTTTGTTTGGGGGGGTTTGTAGATAAGGGTCCAGTAGGTTTGGATGTGTTTGCTATTGAATGTGTTGCTATACACTTTGGTTTGATGAAGGCTGCATAATTGGGGCTGTCTAGTTTCTTGGTAGAATTGGACTCGCAAGAAGTGGTGGCTCTTTTGAAGGGTGACGGGGAGATTTGGAGTAATTTGGGAAATACAGTGGATGATGTTAGAAGGCATATGGAGCAGTTGCATGTTGGTGACGTTTGATTTCAGGCGCAATTGGGGAACCGTGTAGCCCATTCTCTGGGGCAGTTTGGTTTAAGGGAACAACATCCATTTTTCTGGGATGGTTTAGCCTATGACTGGCTAGTATCACTTCTGGTAACAAACATGGAGGGTGGGTAGTTTTTATCTATTTTTGTTGCTTTCAGATGATGTGGTACTCTTTTTCCTTTACCGGATTTCCTCCGTTGGGGGTTTTTATCCTTTTTTTTTATTATAATAATTTTGAAGAAGGCCTTAGTGGCACAATCATTGGACTGAAAATTGCAGCATATCAAACATTGTGAATGCTTTTCTTTTAATGGCTCAAACTTTTGACTTTTGATTTGCGAGTATGCTCCAGAAATGGTGGGGAAATCAGGAAACGTAAAAGGTATCTGGAACTTGAGAATAGAAAGACTTCAACGGGGTTGGGTTATGATCAGTGGAGTTATGAAGGCCAATATAGTTCTTTGGAACGGGTTTGTGTTTTCATTGAATCAGGGTCGAGCAAATTTGTTTCTTTAGGCCTTAACCCTCATCTTGTGCTGTAGATCTGCCTAAATTGGGCCATATATTGCTGGTATTGGTGTCCATTTGACATTACTTATTTGGGGTAATAAGTAATTTTTAAAAATTTGTTTGGAAGCCCAGCCCATTTGGTAATAAATATGAAAAATCACTTTTTGGTCTAAATTGCTGTCAGACAAATTAGTTTGGAGAAGCGGCTGCATAGATGTTTTTAATTTCTGATTTCGCGGAAATCAGTTTGGGAGAGGCACTTCTGTTTAATGATTTTTTCATAATACCGAAAATAGCCTGCAACAACTTTAGAATTTACATCATATGTCCCTGTGTATTTCACGTCTCTTCCTTCTATTTTCACGCCATCTTCCATTCTCCTCTATGCAAACCTTAGTTTCTTCTCATTCTCTTCCATTCTTTCCTCAACTTAGGCACTGTGTATAAGCCTCAAGGATGAGGTAAATTTGATATTAGTTTTATTTCTTACCAATTTCATTTTTCCCTCATAATAGGAAAAAGCAAGCACTGAAATTTTGGTTTAATTGTTGTTGATTGTTGTTAATTTTTGTATATTTTCTTTTTTGCTTTCTGATTGTTGTTAATTTTTGTATATGTTATTTTTTTCGGAAGTGATTGTTGTTGATTGATATACACAGCTCACAACACTATCACAAATTTTTTTACCAAACACTCATAAATTGATTATTGTACAAACAGAACTTTTAACAAAAAGTTTATCAAACGCTAAACTGCTTTCTCTCACAGCAAACCTGACAACGATTATTTTCATAGCACATGATAGATGAATATTTTGCATATATAATCTATCTCCTTTTGCTTTGTTTTTGTATGAAATTGGTTAGTTTAATGTGTTTATTGAAGATTTTGTAGGCAATCGTTCCTAGCATGGATTTGAAGATAAAACTATGATTTTGGAAGCTTAAGGGACCGAAATAGGTGGAATTATGAACTCAACGAAATCTCAAGAACTCATTGACAGGACCCGACCCAAATTCCCCATTGGAATCCATGACGAATCCTATTACCCGTCCGGACCCACCTATGATTTTACCTTCTTCCCTGTAGTCAAAGAGAAAAATGGGCAAGACTTCTACCGAAAATTCGGCAGAGTCTCTCCTGAAAAATGGAAATTTACCAAATTTTACACCTGCAAACAACATCATAAAAATATGCCCAACTAGCATCATGCTCAAACTAAAACAACATAACACTTTCTCAAGCATCCAACAGACACAATGTAAGTTACACACAAATTGACAAATGCAATAATGGGATCAAGCCCCATTTCCAACACGCAGCCCCAAACAAAACATACCACAAGCACTTTCTCTTTGTACTTCACCAATCCATAATCTTATGTAATCAATATACTCAGACTCAATCCTCTCATAAATCACGCTCTTCATAGTATAAAACAATACGACAAACAACACTAACGTAATCTCATAAATAGAGTATTGGTCACAAAACATAAATCATTCATTAAGGAATTAGCAACTTCACCAAATATTGCATTGATTTTTATGTCCGAAATGGACATGTGACTATACCATCTCAACGAGTTCTCTTCAAAGAATTCAATGACACACTTAGAACAATTCAAAGCATAACTCAACAGTTTATTTTGCGGTTGCACCTGGGCTGGCCTAGGTTGCCTACGTAACCTTACTGAGGGATCAAGCCACACGTAGTTCTTTCTCTAATAATCACAATTCATATATTATAATATAATGTTGAAACAACCTTATGTCTATAACCCGACTTTTAAATTCTTTAATTTATTAGTACAACACAAACTAAATCCAAAGTCCATAACTATTAAATCAAACCATTTACCTGAAACCATACCTATAACCATCCTCATAGCGCATATCCTGCTATCACCCACCAAGGGGTATATGGAACATATAGTTTCATCTGAAGGCAACCGATATATTTTTTATGAAGGCAACAATATGTATTTTCCGAAGGCAACAATATATATTTTCCGAAGGCAACCGGGGGAAGGGAGAAAACTGGCCAACCACCTGTGCAGACAAATCGAGCAGGTGGCTTGTGACATCCCAGACCTTTAATTAAAATAAAATAAAATAAATAATTTGGGTTAATTAAAAAAAGATTAAATGGAATTAAATTAATTTAAAGGGTATTTTGGTCCACTTAATTTTCGAACGCGAATTTGGTGAAATGGGTTGCGCCATTGCGTCCAGATCGTCGAAACGAGTCCGTTGACGGGCATCACATTTCTATACGAGCTCGGGAGCTTGAGGGGCATTTTAGACTTTTCAAATTTCGAATAAAATAATATAAAAAAGGGATTGACCAATCAAATTGTATGAAATATCTCTCTCTCTCCTCGGTTTCTCTCTCTCCACGACGCTCACTCTCTCTCTCTTCGATTTCGAAGTTTCCGGCCACGGCTGAGGGCAGCACCAGTGGCGTTCAACAGCTCTCTCCTCCCTCGTCAAAACCCACCTAAGTTCACGGCATGAAACTCCGCCGTTTGCCAACGGTAACCTCTGCAACTTCCGGCCAAATTTCCATCTTCGCTGACGACAGCTCCGGCTATTTCAAGCGGCGGCTTCACTTGGATCAGGTTGGCCACCCCCTCTTCTCTCTTTCCCCTTGTGACCGCGACAAAATTTGGCAGCGTAGCCACCGTTCTGGGCAGCTCAGATTCTGGCCAAAACCTTAGGCGGTTTGGCCTTGTTTTGCCCAGAATTCGGCTGGTTCTTGGCCAGGTTTCTACGGTTTTGAACTCCTTAGGCCACGGTGATTCTTTTGGTATATGAGTTGCTGCCCAATTCAACGTTTTTGCGATGACCAGTTTTGATCAAGACACCCACCACCCACGACGGCGCGTGTGGCCGTGCATGGTGGTGGTGTGGTGGCGGTTCTTCATTCCAATGCGATCCTTGTGTGGTTGTGAACGCATACATGTGCTCGGATTACGATTCGGACGACGTTTGAACCTCGAACCAATGTACGCATATTACGCGTTGTATGGGTTCGATGTGTTCGGACCGTTGGATCGAATCCGAATTCACGTACGTGGTTCCTCATATTTCAAGGATCGTTTAGGAATTGACAGATTATGATTCGGAGTCCTGGATACTCCAAAATCACCAACCCTAGCGTTAGGTTTATTAGAAATCGTCCGATCGTACGATCGCGAGAAATCCGACCGTTCGATCGAGACCAAACTTTCAAGACTTGTTCTATAAGCCGTAATGAACCCGTAGGAACTTTCGGATCTAAGTTTCGAGGTCGTGGGCCTCGCAGGCTCGGTTTGACCCCTTCGGGAAGTTTTGACCGAGGTTTGACCAGGGTTGACCAAGAGTCTCCCGAGGTCATCTCGTCGTCTAATGAATGTTGTTGACCTTAGAATACATCGTACGAGCGTACGCTTACATTGAGTCGGGTTTAGTTAAAGGTTTGTTTTGAAGGTTATCGTTCAAAGGTTCGGTTGTTAACCTTGTATTTATATTCTTGAAATAGGTATCTATGTTAATTATTAAAGTTTTGGACGTGTGTCCTGATGTCTGATATTTTGGAGTTAGGTACTTGTGTGAATTGGGAACTGAAAAGTGTTTGATTATGTTATTGATTGGAGTGGGTTGGCACCTCTGTATGTACCTCCCCTGTTCTTATGATACTGATACTGTGATACTGATTCGTTTACATCAGATACCTAGTACACCTTTGATTGGGTGTGACTGTAGACCTTTAATTGAGTAGTCTGTGCGCGTATGACTTGTTTCGGATGTATGGTATTGAGGTTCCTACCATACAGACCTGTGAGTTTAGTCCCATTTGGACAGCTCAACCCTGGGCACGGGGCCATTACTATGTGGTCCATGGCATCATTACTATGTTGTCTACAGGCCCATTGCGATGCTGTTTCGGTGTCTAGTCAAACGATCCCCTGTTGGATTATTTTCCTGATACTTGTATTTGGTGTCGAGGTCTTATATTACTATATGTATGAGTTATTATCTTTGTATTCGTATTTTCTTTAAGTAAGGATCTTTCCTTGCTTGTCGCGCCTACGGGCCTGTGATTATCTGAGATTGGGATTGAATGGGAAATAGTACTATGATATGATTATCATGTTATTATGTTACAATTATTGGATTTTGAATCCTGATTTGATTATTTTATCTAAATGACTTGAACTGCATGATTGCATCATCGTTTTTGAAATGGTGGGGTTAGTATGTTGTTTTGAACTACTAAAACTTTGTTTTTGTCCACTCACACTCTTTCTGTTTTGCGCCCCACCAGGCCTTAGCCGTAGCATCTGAGCGGTCCGGCCGAGCGCTGCTCTTCTCAGGACTGACTTGATTGTAGGACACTTCTATCCCTATCATGTAAACTTTAAATTCTATATTTGAATTTGAATAGTCTTAGACATGCTTTGTATAGCCCTGTTGTGGTTGAATTTGATGGCCAGAGGCCTTTGATGTATACTGTATGCATGCTGGCACTTGGATATTGTATATATGTTGTGTTTTATCAAGTTGAATTAATTTGGGTATGTCCATATTTCAGGGGAGACTCTACCCGACTTTTGGCAGAAGTCTTGACCCTTTCTCAAATTGTTCGGGAAGAGGGAACTTAATTGTATGTGGGCCCAACATTGGGTTAATGTCAGTTTTATCACAGGACCTGGCACGGGTTTGAGGCAAATTCGGGTCGGATCTTGTCAACTTGGTATCAGAGCATTAGGTTCAATTTCTTTCGGACTTTACGTTTTCTTACATGCACTCTTGTCGCTAATGGTTTCCTTGTTTCTCTCTTGCAAGAATCATGCCTCCGAGACATGGTAGGCCGAGGACTCATTTCCGTGGAGGAAGGGGACCTGCTCCATCTCCACCATCATCTCCACCACCATCTCCGCCACCATCTCCACCTCTATCACCACCACATGAACCCGCTTTTGAAGAGCATGCTGGTGAAAATGAGACGGGTTTCGGTCAGATGTTTGAGAAATTCGCCCAGTCAATGTCTATAGCCTTTCAGGGGAGGCGAAATTCTGAGGGTGCTGACATAAAAAGGATTAAGGAGTTGGGGGCCCAGGACTATTATGGCGGTACAGATCCAGCTATAGCTGAGGCGTGGCTCACTGATCTTGAGAGGGTATTCGATGTATTGTGATGCCCTAATGAAGATAAAGTTTGTATGGCTGCATTTGTACTGAAGGGAAATGCTTATCACTGGTGCAAAGTTGTGAAAAGAGGGTTTTCCGATCCTGCCACCATCACTTGGGAAGAATTTCAGTGCATCTTCTTCATTCAGTTTTATCCTCCCTCCTACCGTGATATGAAGAAGGATGAATTTTTGGGGCTGAGACAGGGAAATATGTCTGTATTGGAGTACGAACACAAATTCATTGAACTATCCAGGTTTGTTCCAGAGTTGGTTACCACTGAGGTTGAGAAGTGCCGAAGATTTCTAAAGGGTCTGTGGCTGGATATTCAATCTATGGTCACGGCAACTATGTTTCCAACTATGAGGGATTTGGCTCAGGCTGCTGATAGAGTAGCTGAGACATTTAGGGCTGGTGCTAATGCTGGAAGACGTCGTAGAGATACGACTAACTTTGGTGGACCAAGTCAAGGTCCATCAAAGAGAGGTTCTAGTTCGGGTTCCGCGAACAATGGCTGGTCTGGAGGACGCGGATCTAGTTCTAGCAGTGGGAGATCTGGACCTCGACCTAATGGGGCCAAGGTAGTGGGCAGCAGTCTGTTGTCGGTACAGCTAGGGACACCTCGCAGCAGTCCAGTGCTGGTTGTCATCACTGTGGGCAGGTTGGGCACTTCAGGAGGGATTGTCCTCTTCGTGCACAAGGTAGTGGTGCTGGTACGAGGTCTGGGGTTAACTGTTTCAACTGTGGTCAAGCTGGACACTTGAGGAATGTTTGCCCTTATCTGACGGCCCAGTAGGGGCAGGGGTTAGTTGCCCAGCAGGGGCAGGGTGATACCTCATCTTCTGTGGCTGGTACTTCTACTAGCAGTGGGGTTCAGTCCACCTCCCGTGGATGAGGCGGAGGGAACCAGAGGGGTCAGATTGGGGGTCCTACGACTCGAGCCCGTGTATTTTCCATGACTCAGCCACTCATTCATTTCACCAAGTTTCCTACCCTATGCAAGTGTCAGACCTACACCTATGGCTGGGGATAATCCGGGCCGGATACCTACATAGTAAACTCAATGCAGGTACATGCAAATCACTGGCCAGACACCTACAGAGGAATCTCCATGTAGGTACAGGCAACCAACTAGAGGCAATAATCAGAATGTGTAGAGACCACCACCTGGCTTTCCGCATCAAGAAAAGAAAATAAATTTGGAAGATATGCTTACTCAGTTGAATATGTCTGCCACCCAATTTATGACTGAAACAAAAACCCAATTTTAGAATCAGCAAGCTTCTATTCGGAATTTGGAGGTGTAAGTAGGGAATTAGCTAATGTAATAAGTGGAAGAACCAAGGAATATTTCCAAGCCAACCCAAAGTTAACCCGAAAATTCAAGAACAAGCAAAGGCAATCATACTTCGTAAAGGGAAGCAAGTGAATACAGCGGTTGACTTGGAAAAAGAAGAATTAGAAAAAGAAAAAGAAGCTGAAAAGTCTGCGGCGGAAGTGGGGCATGCATTTTCACCGTCAATCACCATCCCACAAGCGACTGCCGAGAAATCCCTAGAAGAAGAAAATTCTATACCGATTCCCTATCCTCCATTGAAGCCATACGTCCCACCAATTCCTTTTCCACAGAGTTTGAGGAAAAATAAAATTGATGGGCAATTTTCAAAATTTTTGGAGATGTTCAAAAAGTTGCATATAAACATTCCCTTTGCCGAAGCTTTGGAACAAATGTCAAGTTATGCAAAATTTATGAAAGACATCCTCTCCAAGAAAATTAAATTTGGGGAGCACGAAAAAATCCAACTGACTGAAGAGTGCAGTGCCATCCTACAATGGAAGCTTCCACCAAAGAAAAAAGATAGGAGTTTTAAAATTCCATGCACTATTGGAAATAATTTCTTTGAAAGAGCTTTATTTGATTTGAGTTCTAGCATTAACTTACTACCTTTATCTGTTTCTAAAAAGATTGGTATTGGTGAAATTAAACCCATTACTATTTCTTTGCAGATGGTGGATAGGTCAATCACATAACCAGATGGAATTATTGAAGATGTTCTAGTGAAGGTTGATACACTCATATTTCCGGCGGATTTTCTAGTTTTGGATATGGAAGAAGATTTTGACATGCAACTAATTTTGGGCCTCCCATTCCTGATTACTTCACGCACTTTGATTGATGTGGAAGAAGGGTTACTGACTGTGAGAGATGGGAATGAAAAAGCAACACTCAAAGTTTTTGAACCAATGAAATTTCTAAGAACAATGGAGGATTGTTTTCGAATTGATAAAATTGCTTCAAAAACATTTGAACAAGAGACTCTGAACCATCCATTGAAAGCTCCATTGGTACATTCCACCACCTCCAAAGCTCACAACCCAAGGGTTGTATCTACCTTATACTTGGATGAACCAAAACCATACGACCCGGGAAGGAATGGGTTAGAGAAACTTCAAAACAAATTGTATGAGAATGTGAGAATTTACAAGTACCGTAGGAAGGTGTGGCATATCAAGAATGATCATAATGGTAGAACCTTCAAAGTCAAAGGCCATCAATTGAAACCACATGTGGCAGCCGAATTTCTTGAGGAGGAGACCAACGTCCTCATCAATGATCCCAAATAACACATCCGAAAGTCGGGTTATTGACTCTAAACTAAGTGCCTGTTGGGAGGCAACCCAACTAGGTGCTTTTATTCCTTAACTTTTAATTTTCGTTTTTGTGTTTCCTACATTCATTGCTTTTACTATTCTTTGTCCTTGCTTTTATTTTCTTTTTAAACATTGAGGACAATGTTTGGTTTGGGTTTGAGGTGGGTAACATTCATTTTATTTTAAGTTTTTTTGAGTCAAGCAAAACATTGGTGTTTACGTTTTGGTGAAACTGTTGATCAGTAATGCATTTGAAGATTTGGCCAGCATTGCTGTCTTCAGTTTTCGCGTTGAATCCAGACATATAAGGCTCGTAATTTTCTGATTTTTCGTTTGGAAGTTACAGTTGTTTTTCTGAATAGGGGTCTGGAACTGAAATTTTTCTGTGATTCTGCACTGTTATCTGTTTTCAACATCAGTTTTCATGCAGTTCAAATTTGTTTTTTAGGATTTTGTCTACATAAGAGTTGTGTAAAGTTTTGTCTATTTTCTAAAAATATAAGGCTTGTCAAAATCCGTTAGGTACTTTGGGAGATAATCACTGAAAACTGAGCTGAGGTCGAAACTAAAAATACGCAGTTTTTCTGAAATGTGAATTCTAGTTAAAGCTATTACTTTTTCTTGCTAATGGAGATGTATATGCCATGTTTGATCATGCATGCTTTACTAAAGTGTTGCCATGAAGGGTCATTGCATTATAATCTTTGCACTTCACAATACCATGCTCGTGATGTTTTGGTGGATAAGGTTGCTATGCTCGAATGACTATGGAATATTAGTGGAGACTACCTTTATGAGAAAACTGAGCCAAAAGCCATTCTTTGAGAGGGTTTTATTGTTTCTACTCTTAAACACTCTTCAATTTTGTTCTTAATTAGATTGCTCTCATTAGGTTTGTATTGGATACTAAAGAATTTTCTTAAGGTACGTCGCTTCCAAGTGGGATGGACCATGAGAGATGATGTTAGGCTATGCATGTTTTCACCCACTAAAAGGCCTTTTATCCAACCCTTTTGTTTGCGCCATTAACCCATTTGTAACCAAACACTTAGCCCTTCTTTCATCACCCTTATTATTTTTCACCTATAACTCGTTTCTACACCATACCTTGTAGCTTAGGATGTGCCAAAGTGATGGGAATAAAGGAAGCTGAGCTCTACACCAAAGAATTGGCGTGTACCGAGGTGTTTGTGCAAAATTGCAAAAAGAAAAAAAAGAAAAAAAAGAGAAAATATTACAAAAGAAGAAAATATATTTTGCAGGGGAAAAGAGTAAAAGTTCAAAATCACTCCAAAAGGAGTAGTGAAGATGCACAATTCCTGGACGCTTAGTACTACAAAATGTTCAAAAGGAACTGGCCGTGTACGTGATCGTGAAGGATGCTTTTATATGTCCTAAGTTTTTGTTATTCCTTTACTTTCTTTCTTAACCCGAGCCTAGCCTTTCGTTACAACCAAAGTAAAAGGCCTAACTGATCTTTTGGGAAATATTGCTTGGAGGTGAGGTATGTACTCTTGTTCTTAGTATTCAATTTTTTTCATGAGACGCTATTTTTAGAAATTTCCGTTCTTCAGCATCGAATTTGATGTTGACCATGGACATTTGATATTCTCTCCCAGCTGCATTCTTCTTTGAGTGTTAATTGATTATTCCTCTCAGTGGCCATCCTCCCCCAAAGCCAAGCCCAATATGAGATTTCCTTCTTTGGCTTGGAAATCTCTATTTCCAAGTCTCAGCCGCATATTATCTCTTTTTGAGAATGGGTTTTGGTTTTTCTAATATTCCTATTATTCCCATAATTCCTAATTAAATATTATTTTCTTTATTTTTGAAGGATTCCTTTTTGCCTACAAATACAAAGCCTTAATCTAAGAGCAAAAGAAAAATCATTCCACCAAATCATTCCACCACATCTCTACACCATATTTTTCCACCAACTTTCTTACACCTAGAGAAATATTAGAGAACCAAGAATTTGTTACTGCACTACTTGAGGAGCTTTCGACGGTGTTCCTGTGGAGATTCTGAAGATCAAGTCCATCGGCCAAATCGGTTTTATGACAATAATTCTCTCGTTTATATTTTCTTTTGTCATGAACTAATTTTTCTTGCTAGGGCTACGATGTCGCCTAACCATAAACACTTAATTTTTATAGTTGTATTAATTCCTGATTATTATTCCGTGTTGAGTATTTGTTACTGTTCTTAATGCTTTAAATATATGGCCAATATTTAATTGATGATCCAAACGGAGACAGAGAGGAGATGTTTGGAGTTTTCTTCTTGTAACAAATACCATGTCTTTAGTGCCCGAGAGGGACTAACATGACTCATGCAGTTTTCTTACAGGTTCTCATAGAACTTAATGGGTTCTTGATTAGTTAAATCCATTGCTAGAGAGAGAGTGGGTTATTAATTGAGAATACTTTTGGTTGAGTCCGAGAGGGGATATCAAATGAATTAGGAGAAACCACTGTCAACATGGATAGTAATTAGGGTTAATTGGCTATAATAATTAAGTGGAATTGGTTATGGTGAAATCGGATGCTCTGGACATGACTAAATTCAAGGACTTGCTTGGATTGGTTTGGAGTTCGTCTTTTTCTATGTTTGATGTGTGCCTGTACTAAGTGGCGTGGCAGGATAGTGCTATTTAACACTATCCTACGTTTGGTGCAGGCATAAATTGGAATGGATTGAACTAAATAATATTTTGAAGATTATTCAATGACTTTTGCAAGTGTTCAATTCAAAAGTTGAACAATAGAAAAGTATAGTAGTCTACACATGTTTCCCTCTTTTTGGCCAAGTAGGCCAATGGAAGGATTTTTTGGTTCTTCTTAAATGCAATAAATGAAATGACAGAAATGTAAATACGATAAAATGGATTAAAGTGATAAAGACTTGAATTAAACTTGAATTTAAAGACAACTGAAATTAAATTGCAAGAAAGTAAGCTTACGCAAGGAAAATGAAGAACTTGGATTTTTTGGTCATTCTTCTCTTGAGATGCGTAGGTGTGTCACCACCAAGCCACTTGATGGCTTGGATGGAAAGATTGTGTGGTGCGTTTGTGTATCCGACTTCTAATCAAACTATTGATCGGCCAAGTAAGGAACCTCCTCTTGGCCTAGGTTCTTTTAATTCCTTGAGGTCAAGGATGATTGAGCTTTGTATGCCTATTTTTTTAAGGAATTTTGTGATAAGTGCAACGAATGTAAATGCAATAAACGAAATGACAGAAATGTAAATTCGATAAATGGATTAAAGCGATAAAGAAATGAATTAAACTTGAATTTAAAGACAACTGAAATTAAATTGCAAGAAAGTAAGCTTACACAAAGAAAATGAAGAACTTGGATAATCTAAAGTGCTCGAAAGATAAAATCCTAGACTAGGAATTGAAAAGTGCAAGATAAAAGGACAGGTTTTGTGTGTTGAGTCGAAGGTCCCTTCTCTTCTTCTAACGACCTATTTATAGAGCTTTCTTTAGCTCACAGGTTTGGCCATTAAATGGCCTCAACTGGTTATCATTGAAAAATCCTTCTAACATTAACATTTTCCAGAGCTTGAGGCATTTAATAAGAACTTCCCAACCACCATCAGCCCATCTGGTTGGTTATTGAAATGGCATTGGGATTGTGAAACTTTTCTCTTGATCTAGGATGCAATAAGTCTTAGTAGGTTGACACTTAATCTTTTCATCTTGGGACTCCACCACTTGCAAAGAGACTTCTGTTGGAACTTCTAATACTAACATCATGGATTGAACATGGACTTGAGGATGTGGTGAGTTTGGACTTTGGTTTCCAACTCACCCTGGTCTTTAGTTTCCAACCCAGCCTTGGCATCTGACTTGGACTTGGCTTCCAACCTGACTTGGAATCTCTTCAATCACACCATTCCACTTTATTAAATATATTTTTATATTAATTTAACCTTTCTTGGTTTTGGAGCATCAGGCCGTAAGGCCTTAGAACTTGTTAGGCCACACTATATATATATATATATGTATGTATTTCTTACAACAATATTATTATAATAACACATATCCATATGACTTTTCTTATTTCTTTAAACTATATATATATATGTGTAAAAAAGTGCAGGCCAATTGTTGAACTTTGTTTGATTCAAACCTTTTCTTCTTTGTGCATATAATATATATGACTTTGGCCATATGCATTCTTCTTTGTCTGCAACAACACATCAAATAGCCCTTTTGTTTTTGTTTTTTTTTATCATTCCATTCTCCCTTTCCAGCCAAACCCCATATTCCCTTTTAGTTGACATATTTTATCAACCAATCTTCATCAATATCTCACTTTCAACTTCAAGAAAAACCCAGCGCATCCTTCCAGCAACAACGTCTCATCAGGCATCCAACCTCGAAACATATTCAGCTGCATCTCGACTGGGAGGGCTTCAAAGACATCAGAAGACTAAACCTTTGAGAGGTGTGCTTCACCTAACTGGTAAATCACCTTTCTTGATCTAATATTTATTATCTGCATAGATTATCAACCTGGTCTTTTTATGGTCAAGAACATCAAACCATAAGCCTCATGAGTGAGATTTTTATCATACACACACACACACAACATATATATATATATATATATATCTAAGTATGTATGTTAATTTAACAAAAAGATGATAGGCCATACATGCATGCCAGCATGTCAATATCACCAGGCCATATTGGCCTTTTAAAACATAATACATGATATATATATATATATATATATCATCACCCATTTTTATACTAGCCACTTTTATCCACTTGGTGACTTTGAAACCCCACTCTTTGTTTATACTTTATTTTATGCAGAGCGCCTTGGTCTTGACTTGGAGTGTAAATCCTGACCCGGACTTTAAGTCCCGACTTAGACTTGGGATTTAGGCCTAGACTTGGACTTGGAGACTCAACCTGGACTTGGGATTTAAGACCACACCCACACATTGCCCCTCGATTCCTTGGCCTTCAATTGGTGGAGGGTAAGTGAATTGAAATTTTCACAACTTTCAATTATCTGGTTCAATTTCGTTCCTTATTATGTCTTCGGCGCTGGAATCAATTACTTATTATCTGGCCAAATTGAAAAAGGTCATGGACGAAAGTACAAACCAACCTAAGGAATACTACGCCATTCGACAATAGGAAAATTTATTTGTTATAGGTCCTCTTTACTCATTTCAATCGCCAGATGAAGTGGTGGAGGCTTGGGCTGGACAACGCGACGACCGTCTGCCTTACACATTGAATTTTGAGTGGTTGGAGACGTGGGACAGCACTCGGCCTTTCAAAGGTTGGCTATATGGGCCTAATCTCAAGGTTGACACTGTGGCGGCAACAAAGTCTAAAGTTAAGAAAAATAGCCACATCAACGACAAAGATTCCAAAAGAGATTGGTATGATTGGTTTAAAGTTTTGAAACCAAAACTGAAGATCTTTTGGAAAAAAAAAATGGGGTCTATGATGTTTTAGTTTTATGTGCCATCATCAGTTTTCCTTGTGACCGCTCACTCATCATAGTAGGTCTATGTTTCTGGTTAGCCTCCACTAATTGCATGAGGCTTCAGTTTGGGATGATGACACCTACATTACTCGACTCAGCCTCAATTGCCTGCCTTCGACCCCATGGCAAGGACTATTCAGCAGATGACTTCCCAGAACCTACTTTGAAGTTGGATTATAGCAAGTCCAACAAAAATTTTAACAAATGGGTCAAAACCTATTTTGGCTTATGAGGAGCATATGGCCTTCCTATAGATGTGGTTGTGCAAATTTTTTACTTGCTCTAAGTGCAACATAATTACTCAGGATGTTCGATCTTTGGCCTCGGTTCTTGCAGATGGCCAAATAGTGGCCTTGGGACCTATCTTCTTGGCTTATCTATATAGAGGTCTCCACCAAATGGTTTTGCCCAAACCCATGTCATGCAATGTTTCAGGTCCGATATGGTTTTTTCAACCGTGGCTCCAAATTTATTTCCCGGAGTTGGGTCCCATTGAAGTAACATTCTTGGGCGACTCACCTGTAGGTTTTGTTCAAGGTGTCTCGGCTCCCATGGTTGATCCTCTCAATCATTTCTATTCATGGAGGGTAGCCTTCAAGGGAAAAGATGACGTGATCTCCTTAGTGACGGATAATCACACATTGGCCAAAGCTTTCACCTTTCCGACCAGAGATCCTCAATTCAGTTTTATTGACTTTTTCAAGTCTTGGTGGCAGAGGATGTTGTCCACCTGGTTTTCGCAACCTCCTGAAGCTCACATGGAGGTGATCTTCCAGGGTTGTCCTTGCTCTCCCTCATACCACAAGTGGAAGCAAGGCACGATTTTAATTGTCATTTTTCTTTCATGTCGGCATTGATTATATAAGTCTTATTAATATTTTGTATCTTTTTTGCAGCTAAAGCCAAAGAGATGGGGTCCATAGTTCTTGCCGACTCTAGCTCCAATCAAGGCGAGAAGAGGCCTGTTGAACCAAAAAAATTCACACAAAAAAAAAAAGGTTTGTGTTTGCCTTATCTAATATAGATGATAGGTGTTTCAAAAAAAATCTTCCTGATCAGATAAAGGAAGGAGATTCAAAGAGGGAAAAAAGAGTTTGACAAGTATTGGGCACTATCATAAGAGGTGAACGGTTCCGTTTTCTTAGGGGGCCAGCTTATCATCATGTTTTTGAATTGAAACATCCCTGGTGGGTAATCAATATAAAAACAGCATCAAAAGCATAAAAGAAGGGGCTGGGGGGAAGCAGTCGGGAGGCTAATAAAAAAAAAACCCAAACTGTAAGGCCACAAAGGCAGAGAAGAAACAGCCAAATGATACGGTTTATGTGCTCTCACCTCCAAGCCTTGCCAGATTTGATATCCAACGGAGATGACTTGTTGGTCACAAACCCAAAAGAAGTTGCTGAAGCCATTCAGAGGAAGGCATGCAATGGTTTACTTTTGAAGGCTATAAAGGAGGAGGAAACAGAAGAGAACACAGCCGTGAGGCTACTAATAGAAGCCACTTCAGCTCAACACCTCCACTCCCTGCAAAGACAGAAGCAGATACATGTTGCCACTGCACCAAGACTCCTCTCTTGTAGTCTTCCATGATTGGGTATAAAACCCGCAAATCAAATTTTGGAGCGGCATCCCTTGAATCAAAATTTCTTGGATGTTCAATCCATCATTGGGTAATAAACCCTAAAATCAAAGCATTGGGTTTGGCACCCTAGAAACAAATACAGGCTTGCGCCCTGAAAACAAATACTGGCTTGCGCCTTGAAAACAAGTACGGGCTTGCGCCTTGAAAACAAGTACAGGCTTGTGCCCTGAAAACAAGTACGGACTTGCGCCCCGAAACAAATACGGGCTTGCGCCCTAAAAAAATATGGGTTTGCGCCTTAAAAATATTTTCATGGGTGAGCAACCCCAAAAATCATTGGATACTAAATCCATTATTGGGTGAGAAACCCTGAAATTTATTTGGGATGAGAAGTCCTTGTGGGTGAGAAACCCCGATTTTGATAGAAATTCTCAAACAAGCATTATAAAAGCCATGAGATTTCTATTTGAATTATTGACCGCTAAAAGGGTCACCATGCTGATATGTGCAAAGACCCGACTCTCAAACCAAAGCTCGAAGGGTCTAACTTATTCAACACTATTGCTGCCAGTAGCAAGGAAAAATGGTGCTCGTCACTTTTCTGCTTGATTGGCTCATTAACCAAATATCTTTAAATGGCTTTCAAGCATCATGACAACTTGAAGAGCCCAAAGAGATTTGGTCCATGTCAGAAGGCAAACCAAATGGTCAAGCCTTATGGAATGAACACATCCCACATGAATCAATTATTGGGTATTTAACCCACGAGAATGAAGCTAACTGAAGACTCAATAAGAAAGTCATTGGGTATGAACTCACAAGAAATGGATGAAGTGTTCGACCCACTGTAAGAAAATTTGCAGCTGTGGGCTCCGTGGTGACGTGCCTTGCACCAGCCCAAATATGACACTCTCGTAGTTGGCTTATGCAAACAACAATGAGAAGAGTTAATAAGAATTAAAGCAAAAGAAAGGCCATACGATTTATTGGCTCTGAAAGTCTGTTTGTTTGATTTAGCAAACAAAGAAAATGGGTTTGCTGCAAGATTGGTTTTGTCAAGTTTTCATCTGCTCCAGCAAGTCACATGCAAGAGACTAGGAGAAGTAAGGAAGAATTGGCAAATTTGGCGAAAGCTAACAAGCCCAAAGCTGTCAGCTATAACAATCTAAATACACGGAGTTTGGGTCAAAACTCATCCCAAAGAAGTACAGATCTCTCTTGGTTCATCCTCCACAGTTCAGGCTATCAAGCCTTCTATTAGGAAGAAGTCGAATAAAAGAGAAAATAAAATGAAGCAGAGTGGTGCAATATTCTTGTTTATTGAAAGTGCATTGCTATGGCAAAATTGTTGCTTTACATTAACAGTTGATGCTAGAAATCGAAGTTAACAATTCACTTTCAAGCTCTCAAGTGTGACCTATCTTGTGATCTCCTAAAAGAGTTATAATGGCAGAAGCAAAATCCTCATGCCCATAGCAAGGGGGAAGAATAACGCAACGGAGCAAAGTGATTGGTTAAAGGCACTTCTCTTAAACATCAACAAATTTCATGTTCAAAAGTATATGGTTTGGGATGCTCTACGCCTTGTAATGTTTGTGGTTCAGTAAGTTCCATAACTTGCTGTACAGAATAATAACAAGCATTTGGCTGCACACCGGATAAAAGATGTGGAGAAGGAAATGTTAGCATTTTAACAGTCGAGGCACAAGAAGTCCAAGACTGGTTGAGTCCACCTTTACTGCTAGAAAAGCAATAATGAAATTCTTTTGGTATGCTGCAGCAACAAGAAAATAAATAGTGGAGCATCTTTCCTTCCTCCAAGCTGTGCATCAAAGAAAATAAGTATGAACAGTTAAAAAGGCCGTAGCATATGAGACATTACTTCCAGCACAAAGCAAAGCAAGTAAACAAGAGAGTCAGTGAAGGTTCATGAGAACTAAATCAATTGATGATCAAGAAGGCTCAATAAAATGCTTGTGGCATTCGGGTCTATCTGTCTCAATGTTCCCATGAACTGAAGTAGCAAGCCCTACTAAGAAATATGGGAATCAATCATTGTGCAAAAGAAGTGCCACGCGACTCAACCATGCTGTGACGGTAACTCCAATCCAAATAAATGATTGGTCATGCTCCGAGCATCAAGCTCACTCTCAAAAGATACCAAAGGAGCATCGATATGGATTAACGGGCTTGTCAACCACAGTAGCCCATTAATCTTAAAACCTCCAAATCATGCATGGATACAAATGCATGTGTTAATGATCAAATTAAATTAATGGGTTCATCAAAATTGCCCATTAGTTTTCTTTGACATTAGCAATAAAAAAAATGGTACAAAACCATCCAATTTTTCCCATGGGTCATCTACCTATGCAAATTATAAATTATTGGGCCACATTTACCCATTAATTTCCAAATTTTGGAACTACACTGGTTTGATCCCATCAAGGGTACGTAGGCAGTCTAGCATTATAATAGACGTAACCGCCCCCAAATTCAAATCTCAAAAACACAAATTCTTAATTAGTGGGCCACACTTACCCATTAATTTCCAAATCTCTCAAATACAAATTAGTGGGCCACACTTACCCATTAATTTCCAAATTTTGGAACTACGCTGGTTTGATCCCATCAAGGGTACGTAGGCAGTCTAGCATTACAATAGACTCAACCGCCCCCAAATTCAAATCTCAAAAACACAAATTCTTAATTAGTGGGCCACACTTACCCATTAATTTCCAAATTTTGGAACTACGCTGGTTTGATCCCTTCAAAGGGTATGTAGGCGCCTAACATACCAATAAACGCAACCACCCCCCAAATTCAAATCTCAAACACAAATTCTTAATTAGTGGGCCACACTTACCCATTAATTTTCAAATTTATGAACTAGGCTGGTTTAATCCCGTCAAGGGTACGTAGGCAGTCTAGCATACCAATAGATGCAACCGCCACCAAATCCAAATCCATCAAATACAAATTAGTGGGCCACACTTACCCATTAATTTCCAAATTTTGGAACTACGACAGTTTGATCCCATCAAGGGTACGTAGGTAGTCTAGCATTACAATAGATGCAACCGCCACCAAATTCAAATTCTAAATTATTGGGCCACACTTACCCATTAATTTCCTCTCAAATACGAATTCAAAATTAGTGGACCACACTTATCCATTAATTTTCAAATTTTGGAACTACGCCGGTTTGATCCCATCAAGGGTACGTAGGCAGTCTAGCATTACAATAGATGCAACCGCCACCAAATTAAAATTCTAAATTATTGGGCCACACTTACCCATTAATTTCCTCTCAAATACAAATTCTTAATTAGTGGGCCACACTTACCCATTAATTTCCAAATTTTGGAACTATGCCGGTTTGATCCCATCAAGGGTACGTAGGCAGTCTAGCATTACAATAGACGCAACCACCACCAAATTCAAATTCTAAATTATTGGGCCACACTTACCCATTAATTTCCTCTCAAATACAAATTCTTAATTAGTGGGCCACACTTACCCATTAATTTTCAAATTTCCGAACTACGTTGGTTTGATCCCATCAAGGGTACGTAGGCAGTCTAACATACCAATAGACGCAACCACAACCAAATTTGAATCCCTGGTTTATTCTTAACCAAATTCGCCCCCAAACACAATTCCATCGAATCCCTGGTTTAATTAGCTAAATTCACCCAAACACTTTTCAATCAAATTCATTGAAAGTCCCCCTTTGCAATGAGTCATTCATTCATTGCAATTCTTTGAACTACGAGTGGCTTGATTCCCGCAAGGGATACGTAGGCACCCTGAGGTTGGACTTGGGAGCAGCCACAAAACCAAACACACGTTCTATTTCTTTATGGTGGAATCAAAAGGTGTTCCCTTGAAGCAAGGGATTGTAATTAAGAGACATCGCGTCTTGAATGGGTCGAACCCAAAATAATAAAACCCCATTATTTAAATAGTGGTGGTGAAATTATGTTGGGAGGTTCACATTTTCCTTCAACAAGGCCACTTTCTTCTAACAGTGGTAAGCCTTTTTTTTGGGACTAACTACACCTCCTATATTTTTCAGGAGTAGCGGAGGATGGACACCTCTCCAACCATGATATTAAGTTTCCACCAATTGACAATATTTTGCTTGCTCGACTGTGAAAAATTAGAAAAAACCCACATCCTACAGGCTCGGCCATTGAAGACTCGGCAAGGCTGGTGGATCAGCCCAACCCATCTCACTCGACTGCAATCACTCAATCAGTCGTTTCCTCCTCAGTTGCTCCAGTGAGTTCATCTCTTACCTCATGTTTCCTATTTAATTTTCAGCAAATTTCTTAACTTGTGGTTTAATATAGGATTCTCACACTTTCACACTTGAGCTTGATCTTGGTGCGCCGACTACAACTTCTAATCATGGAGTTGAGGTAAGTTCCTTTTTATCGGCTGAGCTTTTTATAATTTGCCTCATTCTTACATCTCGTGGTACTCTCAGAATGAAGTAGCTGTCGACAACACTTGGACTGACCAAGATGACAACACTGAAGGTATGCATGAGGTTGCCCTGACATTTGGGCTTCGCACTACTGAGGCCTATCTTGAGGTTGCTAAAGGTTTACCCTATGCTCAAGTTTACCAAGTAACTTAGAATTTTTATTTTGTCATTCTTTTACAATTTCTCTTGAACCTTTCACCAAAATCTTGGCTACTCAGGATACTCGTCTTGATTTTGACAATGCTCCAGCCGCTCAAACGACCATTGAGATAGAACCTTGGGCTTCTTTGAGTTCCACCTCAAAACCTCAAAGGGACCCAGCTAATTATTTCATGGAGATTGGGATAGAGGATCAACCTTCTCAGGCAAGTCTTAACTCCATTCCACCTTTCCTCATAGGATTTTGCATTCTCATGAACCACCTTTACGCATATATATATATATATATATATATATATATATATATATATATATATATATATATTGTAGGCTTCCTAGGATGTCTTTGCCTACCAGGATCAAGTGGGCTGCCTTAACGTCTACAAAAGATGCTTTAACCCATCCAGCCACTTCATCATTAACACTTGGGATGTCACGAGATCCTGGAGTTGAGGCCTTAGTTCGGGCCTACCTAGATCGAGATTATACTTCTTTTGTTAACGAGAGTGAGTGAGCTAGGCTCAAAACTGCCCTGGTCACCATCTCTTTTTGGGCCTTTAATTTATCCAAAGCCTCCATTCGAACTTGGTCGAGGTCATCAAACTCGTGAGCCATCGCTTGGTTATACTTATCCTTACTCCATTCAGCGTGGGGAGCCACCTTTAAAGATTTTTCCGAAATCTCAAGAGGTAAGACGATATCTTGGCCGTATGTGAGTGCGAATGGTGTCTTGCCCGTGCCAGACCTTTTCGAGGTCCTGTACTCCCAAAGGGTATTGGAGAGGAGAGAATGCCATTATTTAGGGTTTTCCTCAATCATTTTTTCCAAGATCCCTTTTATCACTTTGTTGTTGGCCTCAGCCTGGCTATTTGATTAAGGATTGTATGGGGTGGATTGAACCATCCAAACTCCCCAATTTTTAGCTGCTGCTTTGACAGCCTCCCCCAAGAAAGCCGTCCCTCGGTCGGTCATGTTATTCTCGGGTAATTCGAATCGATGGATGATAGATTTCTCAATAAACTCTATCACCTCAGCCAGGGTAACTTGCTTGAGTGGTACGGCATCTACCCACTTTGTAAAGAAGTCAGTGGCCACTAAAATGAACTTGTGACCCTTGGATGATTTCGGATGGATCTGGCCAATCACATCCATCGCCCAACCCTTGAAAGGCTAAGCCTTCACAATAGGATTCATGGGCCCGATTGGAACATGCTAAATCGAGCCATGCCTTTGAAAATCTTAGCACCCCTTGGTGTAATCGATGCAATCCTTCAGGATGGTTGGCCAATAATGGTCACCATCTCATCCTGATGCCTGCCTGATGAGCTTCGCATATTTCTTCATGGACCTCGGTCATAACCACCATCTGATCAACCTTTCCCAAACATTTGATGAGTAAGTCGTCAGAGCCAATATGAAAAAGATCTTCATCCCTCAACACATAGCTTATGGCCCCTTGCCGAACCTGCAGGCTATGCGGACCATTTGGTCATTTTAGATACTCCACAATGTCGTGTCTCCAATCATCTAAAATTACAGTCAATGCCATAACCCCAATCTGTATTCCTCTTTCAAAAACTGAGGGCAACAATCGTTTTTCAACTTTGAATAACTGCTCAGAAAGCCCTTCGGAGATCTGAACTCCAGAGGCTAATTGGGCCATTGCATTGGCCTGTGAGTTGCGCTCCCTTGGTAGGTGAGTAAGTCTCACTTCATCAAAAACTTCTATTAGTTGGTTGGCCAAGGCATGATAGCCGAGCAATGCTTGTTGGTTACCTTATAGTCACCCAGTAACATCCCTCCCCGGAATTTAATTTAATTTTTGAAATTCTAAAGTGAAAATACGATTTTACCTTGAGGGTATCTTAGTGGGCTTAGAGTTGACTTTTTGTTCGAGAAAGAATTTGGGGAATTGAGCTACAGCATTGTGTCGGGCTCGTCGATACGAGTTGTAATGAGAGAGAAAAAGTCTAGAAACAGAAAGGACGTAACGGTCATTTTCAAAATTGAGTTTAAAATCAGTTTTTTTTCTCTTTTTGGGGACTTTCTCTCTCTCCCTCATGACAACCCACTCTCCCCCTTCTCTCTCCTCGATCGCGACTCCAAGAACAGGCCGACACTGCGCCAGCAAATTTCTGTCATTTTCGGCCACCCCAAAGCTCGACACCACATCCAAATTTCACCTCTCTTCCTCCTTTACTTAGCCCACTAAGTTTTACAGCTCAAAAACGCGTGATTAAGCGACTGGAAAAAGGGGGATTTTGGCCTTTTTTCCAACACATTTTCTGGCAATTCTGGCTACCAATTCCATTTAATGACGTATGGTTTTTCATCCTCTCAATGCCCTCTAGCTGTTTATGCAAGTTATTTGGATCAATTTGGCTGTTTGAAGGTTTGATTTCGAACCCTTGGAGCCGTCGGCTTTGGCCGTGATTTGGGCTAGCTCCGACCACTTTTTGGCCGAGGTCCAAGAACTAAAAACACTCCTTTGATCGTGCTTGATAATTTATAGGTTTTGACAGATGATTTGGAGATTTTCCGGTCATTGAAAATTGCTCAAGACACCCACTCGCATGTGGCGGCGAGTGGGCCACCTTGTGGCGGCCCCTTGTGTTCCATTATACTCCTCATGTCGTTTGAGCGAGACGGTATGCTCTGATTAGCGATAGGTTACCATTTGACTATTGAACGGATGTTACTCCTATTAGGCGATATCCAGGTTCGATAGGTTCGAACGTCTGATCCGTCCCTTTTTCAAATATGTCGTTCCTCGTATCTCTACGATCGTATAGGAATTGGTTGGTCGAGAATCGGAGTCCCGGATACTCCGAGTTAATGTTTTAGGGTTATGTGTTAAGTCGACATCCGATCGTGCAATCGTGAGCCGATCGATCGATCCATCGAGACCAAACTCTCGAGACGGGCTTTGCAGACCCTGTTGGACTTATAAGAATGTTAGGATAGGAAATCGGAGGTTGTGGGCCCACGAGGCCAATTGGTCAAGTTCTACGATCGAGGTCAAACTGACCGTTGGATCGTGATGAAACTTCTAACATGAGTTTAACTTATCATTCTGGATTAATAGGAATTAGCCGATAACAAAATTGAGGTCGTGGACCCTACGAGCCCAGTTGACCTGGATAGTGGGCAGTGTCGGCTTTATGGAGGCCATAAAGTAAGTTCTAATGGTGAAGGGACTCTTAACCGATGAATAGTTTTCATGTTACATTAGATTGAGTAAGTATTCATGAGGTGATTATTCAGTAATCGCTTGTACTTCCAAATAGGACGTATTTATATTTTAATATTATTCAGTAATGGTTGGGAATAGCTTAAGTGTTTATGAATGATTTGTCTATCGATTATGGATTCATTATGTGTTCAGGAATGATTCAACTATCAGTTTATTTCCAAGCACTTAGAATTTACATATATGTTTTATTATTCTGATTTGGGTTAAGTACATTTAAATGTTGATGATATATTCAGGAAAGACTTGGGGAAAGTAACTGAGTTTGAAATGACTTAGATAGTCGAGTTTGGCTTCAATAAGGATTTAATTAAATGTATGATTATATGTTTATATTACATATATATTCGATGGCTTGGAATTGACGGATATACGTTTCGGGCTAATCACCCAATTCTGCGAGGATATGCATTCTTGGGCTGACCAGGTGTCCCCCAAGTTCTGCGAGGATATGCGTTCTTTGGCTGACTAGGTGTCCCCCAAGTTCTTTGAGGATAGGCATTCTCGAGCTGACTAGATGTCCCCCGAGTTCTGCGAGGATGTAACATGTGTGGTACTTGGTATTTATGGGTGGAAGTTTAAACCATTGATATTGATATTAAGGTTTTCTCGTGGTTAATGCGGTTTTACTAGATTTTCTTAGTTTTATAACATGTCTGCCATGATTTAACTTACATATATATATATGTGATGGGTAGCTTTGTAGTTGGTGATTTTATCTTGTGTGAGTTTGATTTTTCTTGTTTAAAAAACTACATGTGGCTTGATCCCTCAATAAGGGTACGTAGGCAACCTAGACTAATCTAGGTGCAGCCACAGAAGAGAATATTTTGGGAATTGGTTAGGGAGTTCGATTAGAATTCTATTTATTATTTTAGTTGGATTCAATTTGAAATTATGTATGGGCCCAAAGCCCGATTGATATTTGAATTATGTGGTTGGGTATGCTCTGAAAGAGTCCAAGATGTTGGTAAGGCCGGAAGCCATTCAGATTAAATGCTTTTGGATGTATGTTAATATAACTTGTGCAGCTGAACGATTGGAGATATAAAACGATGTTTTCTACAGGTGAAAATAAATTGGGAAATGTCCATTTTTCAAGGGAGACTCTGCCGGTTTTTCGGCAAAAGTCAAAAACCCTTATGTGGTTTTATGTTGGGATTAGAGCAAAGGGCATTTTGGTCACTTGTGCCCGGCAACTGCCAAGTGTCGGGCAAGCATTGGGTTCGGTACGGATTCCAAAGTGGAATTTGGGTTGGGTCCTATCACGTCGGATAGTTGTTTCAAGACCAACATCGAATCCCCCATGACCGACACACTATTTATTCTGAGTTCTCTCAAAATCTCTCGCCCAATGATAAAAAAGGCCTCATATTCGGCTTGATTATTGGAACAATCAAAGTCTAATTGAAACGAATAACGAGTTCAGAAACCTTGGGGTGATTCAATGATTATACCTTCTCCCCTCATATTCAATGTTCGAGATTTGTCGAAACAGACTTAACGTGTCGACTTCGAAAAATTCTATATCTTCTACTTCAACATAAGGGTGAACGGCCAAGAAATCAGCCAAAGCTTGCCCCTTGAAGGCCTGCTGAGGTACGTATCGGAACGTGAATTCCGCCAATGCTATCCTCCACTTTCCTATTCGCCCTTTAATGATTGGGCGAGTGAGCATGTATTTTATTAAATCAGTCTTGGCAATTATATGCACCATGCAAGGCAACATATAATGCTTTAACTTGGTCACGGTGAAGTATAAGACCAAACAAAGTTTCTCCACTGGTGAATACTTCCTCTCAATGGCCGTTAGAATTCGACTAAGGTAGTACACTGCTTACTCCTTCTTCTCATCGTTGTCTTTGGCTAAAAGACTTCTGATGGAATTCTCTGCAGCCGAAATATATAACTTTAGAGGCCGGCCTTGCTTTGGCAGGATGAGAACCGACGACTTGGTCAAATACTATTTGATGGAATCAAATGCCTTTTGCTGAACTTCTTCCCATCGGAATTTCTCCTCATCTTTGAGTTTTAGCAAAGATGAAAAAGGCTCAACTTTCCAGGCGGAATTAGCTATAAACCTCCGGCGGAAGTTTATTTGGCCTAACAAACTTTGCAATTCTTTCTTGTTTCTTGGGGGCGGTGCATCAATGATGGCCTTAGCCTTATTTTTATCAATTTCGATCCCCCTTTGATGTTCCAAGAATCCTAGGAAATTTCCAGCGGAAACCCCGAAGGCACATTTCTTTGGGTTCATCTTCAATTGATGCTTTCGTATTCTCTCGAAGGCTAACCGAAGGTCACTCAAATGGCCTGGTCTCGACTCCGACTTCACAACTACATCGTTGATATAAACTTCTAAGTTTCGACCAATCATGTCGTGGAAGATGGCATTCATTGCCCATTGATATGTGGCTCCTGCATTCTTTAGGCCGAAGGGCATCATGACATACTCAAAGGTTCCAATGGAACCCGGACATCTAAAGGCTGTCTTGTGAACGTCTTCTTCGGCTATGAAAATTTGGTTATAGCCAAAGTGTCCGTCCATGAAGGACAAAATTTCATGCTTGGCCGCCCCATCAACTAAGAGGTCGGCCATGGGTATGGGATATTCATCTTTGGGAGTTGCGAGATTACGGTTACGAAAATCAACACAAATTCTTATTTCTCCAATTTTCTTCTTTACAAGTACAATATTAGGAAGCCACTCCACATACCTAGCTGGCCTACTAAATTTGGCTTTAACAAGCCTTACAGTTTCTTCCTTGACGTGTAATTCTACTTCCACCAACATTCGGTGAGGTGGCTGCTTGAAGGGCTTGAAATCCTCCGTTGTTGGCAGACTATGCTCGACCAAATCACGACTCAATCCAGGCTTCTTTGTGTAATCCCAAGCAAACCAATCCTTGAACTCTCTTAAATGCTTCTTCATCTTGTTTCTAAGTTCTGGCTCCATCAGGCCACTGATGTAGATTGGCCGATGGTTGTCTTCCGTCCCTAAGTTGAATTCCAACAGTGGATCTTGGACTTCCGCCTTTGAATCATCCATCTGAGTCGACGCCAACTCCACTTCCTCAATTTCAAGTGCATCATCTTCAGGAACTTCGTGAAGGAATTCCACCAAATAAGCGGTGAACCCTTGCTTGACTGCTCTCTCGGCCTAAAAATCATATAGCCGTCTCAAAGTGTCTTCCACCGCAGCTCTCTTCTCTTCCTTAGTGGTTGTGTCACTCAATGAGAGAGAAGAAATTAGCCATCGTGGGGCGCTCCCCATCTGCTTGGACATCGTGTGTCCTAAAGTCTATCAACTTCTGGGCGAGACTCCCGTAGGCTATCAACTTCTGGGCGAGACTCCCATAGGTTGGCAGTTTCTATCTGACCCCGTAAAGTAAAGAGGCCCAAGATCATCCTGGTAAAATCTGGCCTCCACCGCGTTGGCTGAAGCCATAAAAGGGTGTGAGTTGGCCTGGACCAATTCCAAGCTCCCATCCTTATGCCAAAATTGTAGAGTCTGATGGAGTGAGGAAGGGACACACATACTTCCTTGGATCCAATCTCGACCCAACAATGCGTTAAAGTGAGTCGTTGTTTCCACCACGAAGAAAGATGTGACCCTAACCTTTTCCCCTACTTTGACTTCGAGTAGGATGATTCCTTTTGTTATCGTGGTGTTTCCCACAAAGCCACTGACCGTTGTCTTAGTCAGGATTAGTTCTTCTGAACTTTTCTTCAATTTCCTCATCACCGAGGCTGGGAGGATATTCACCGTGGCTCCCTTATCAACTAGAACTTTGCTCATCGAAACCCCATCAAAGTGAGCACTTACATATAATGGTTTAAGGTGGGAAGACATCCTCTTGGTGGGCATTTCAAAGCACACTTTCTCTGGCATTTTCTTCTCTACACTCGGCATCACAATTTGAGGCTGAGCTACCTCTACCTTCGGAATTTCCCGAGTCACCTCAATTTCCTTTGGTCCTACCATTTGAACCATGGACTCAACTTCATAAAAAACATCTACGTCCATGGAGTTTAGTTGACCTGGCTGAGCTTCGAAAGATAACGGAAGTGTGACCATCATAGCATCGACCTCGTCGAAGTTCCCAAACTTCACCTTGGTCTTACCTATCTTCAATTCACTCTCCAACTTGGTAATCTCTTCCCCACATTCATTAGCTAGTTGCTCCATAGCCTCTTCCGGAAGGTCTTCGAAATACTCGTCATCGCCATACTCTTCATTTTCCCCATAAAGTTCTTCATCATCTGCTAAGGGGCCTTCCGGGTTTTCTGAAGCTTCTTCAGTCTCTACGTCGGGCGTCGGTTTGGCTTTTTCTTCGGCTACGAATGTTTGGACATCTACCATGACTTGGTCCTCTACCACTGTCGGCATATCTTCCGTCGTCTGTGGTTTTCCCCTGACACCCTATACTATTTCATGCTCATTCTTTTTTTTTTTCCTCCTCAACCTCGAGTGGTGATAACACCTAAATCGGTACTTGACTCCTGGGGGTCGAAGGATTGGCATTGGGCTGAATCTTTTTAAATTTCTCAACTATTGATGGCCTATCGCCCAACACCTTCATTGGCCTACTAGATTCGGTCTTGGGATTGTTTGCTTCAAAAGCACCAGTCAAATGAGCCTCTAACTCCAAGATTGGCTCATCTAAGGTCGTCACCACAACTTGACCATTCACCCATTGTCGACGTATTTTCATTTCCTTAGCCGTTGCTGCCTCCAACAAAGCCACGACATCTGCTTTGGCGAACTCCAACTCTTCAAGTCGAAGCTTTTCTCGAAGCTTGACCAATCAGTTAAGTTGTGCTTGCCTCTCGTATTACAAGTGGCAACATATTGTCTCTGACCCTTTCTTGTTTGAGTTTTGGCAACATATTGTACTCATGTAATGGTCATTTATTCAGTCTCATGTCCATCATGCCCCTTGAGCTATGTGGGCAGTAATTCTCGGCCAAACTTTTGATCATATTCTTCCCATCACTTTTTGGTTTACTTGTCTGGGCTTGAACCTTGACCGTAGTTGGTTCCCTGGTTGGCTCATTAGATTTTGGTTCCCTGATTGGCTCTTTGGTTCCAACTCCCTTTTGTGAGGTTCCATTAAACTTAGAAATCTAGACCGTCATTGGCCTCTGATCCTTGGAAGCTTTGAACAAAGCCTTGCATACGTGTGGTTCGCTGACCACGATTTCGGCTAAGTTTACCCTCATCGATTCTTCTTCTTCTTCTTGGAAGACTTCCTCATTTGCCTCCTCCGAGTCCACATCTTCGACATCCACCACGTGGACAGCCATGGTTCTAGATGTGAAAGGGTTTGGCAGATCTCTATAAAAGGTTGGCCAAGATGTCGACCAATTCTTTTGTTGTTCCTCCTTCAGAAGAGCTTCATATCGATCCACCTGAAGTAGGAGGTCATAAATGTCGCGGAATTCAATATGCTCGAACTTCTTTCGGAGATCGAGCAACAACCCACCTTGGGCTAATTTTGCAAACTCATGTTCAAGCATGTTGACCGTACATCTGTCCTTTGCTTCTCTGAACTTCCCCAAGTATTCTTGGACTGACTCGTTTGGTCCTTAGCGCATCTTGGCCAAGTCGGCCCTTGACACATCTGGCTCCAGCCGATAAAATTGTTCGTGGAAGATTTGCTCCGTGGTCTGCCAATTTGGAACGGAGTTCTGAGGAAAATTAACATACCATGAAAAAAGCAGCCCCGTGTGGGCGCTCGGGAATAGCCTTAATTTCAAGGCCTCACGATGTCCAATTTCTGCACATTGAGCCGTGAATCAGCCAATATACTCCACGGTTGACTGCAATGCAAAATCCGGAACTTTGAATCCTCGTAGAAATTCCTCTTAATCAAAAAGCTCCGGATATGACCTCCGGTAGACAGGTCTACCAATTCTTCTAGCATAAGGCACCATATCCTGGATCATTTGCTCTACCGCTCCTCGGTCAATTGCTTGATTTCCAAGTATTAGATTATTCCCACCAAGATTATTCCATCCATTGACGCCGGTGAATTGGTTTATATGAGGTCCAGCGAAATTAGCCCCTGCCCCTGGTGAGCTTGTGGGCGGAATTGGTTGCATTGCGGGAGTCCTTAGAATTGATTGGCCGCTGCGTATGGGTTATTACCCATCGATAGAACATTGACTGCTAGGGTTGGGTTGCCCCCAGCTGGTGGATTTGGTTAATGCGGATGTGCCCCAAAGATGTTTGGTTGGGCCTCCACTTGAAGCCCTACCACCGGCACTCCATTTGCCGCCGCCTGATTCCCATTTTGGCCATTTTGTTGGCCTAGCAATCGATCAAACCTCTCATTGATCTAAGCATTTTGAGTGGTCATGGTCTGAGCCACGGTTTGAGCATCGTTTGAGCCATCGTTTGAGCCACCTCTTGCATTCTCTGATGGTTGAGGTTGTTCAACGTCTCCATTGCACGGATGAGTTGTTGGATTTCCAATGATGTGGCCGGATTTGGCCTCAAGACAGGTCCTCTGATGACTTCCATAACATCTTCCACTACCACATGGTCGAGATCGACGGCGTGTTTTGGCCAAGGCCATTTTGGCCTTGTTGAGTGTTCGAAACATTTTGTGGCTGAGTGTTCGCAGGAAGTGAACCAGCCATGCTCATCTCCCATTCCGAATGAAGTCTATACTCTTCAAATTCTTGATCTCTTCTAGGATTCCACCTAATGTTTAAGACCATACAATTCTTTTCTAGTCCCACTGGGTGTGCCAAATTATGTTTCCCTCTTTTTGGCCAAGTAGGCCAATGGAAGGACTTTTTGGCCCTTCTCTTGAGATGAATAGGCGTGCTACCACCAAACCACTTGATGGCTTGGATGGAAGGATTGTGTGAGTGCGTTTGCGCTTTTGACTTCTAATCAAACAATTGATCGGCCAAGCAAGGAACCTCCTCATGGCCTAGGTTCTTTTACTTCCTTGGGGTCAAGGATGATTGAGCTTTGTATGGCTATTTTTTAGGAATTTTGGAATAAGTGCAACGAATGTAAATGCAATAAACGAAAATGACATAAATGTAAATGTGATAAAATGGATTAAAACGATAAAGACTTGAATTAAACTTGAATTTAAAGACAACTAAAATTAAATTGCAAGAAAGTAAGCTTACACAAGGAAAACCAAGAACTTGGATAATCTAAAGTGCTCAAAATATAAAATCCTAGACTAGGAATTGAAAAGTGCAGGATAAAAAGACAAGTTTTGTGTGTTGAGTCAAAGGTCCCTTCTTTTCTTCTGACAACCTATTTGTAGAGCTTTCTTCAGCTCAAAGGTTTGGCCATTAAATGGCCTCAACTGGTTTTCATTGAAAAATCCTTCTAACATTAATATTTTCCGAAGCTCGAGGCATTTAATAAGAACTTCTCAGCCACCATCAGCCTTTCTGGTTGGTTAATGAAATGGCATTGGGATTGTGAAACTTTTCTCTTGATCTAGGGTGCAATAAGTCTTAACAGATTGACACTTAATCTTTTCATCTTGGGACTCCACCACTTGCAAAGAGACTTCTACTGGAACCTCTAATCGTAATATCATGGATTGAACCTGGACTTGAGGATGTTTGGTGAGTTTGGACTATGGTTTCCAACCCAGCCTGTTCTATAGTTTCCAACCCGGACTTAGCACCTGAATTGGACTTGGCTTCCAACCTGACTTGGAATCTCTTCAATCACACCATTCCACTTTATTAAATATATTTTTATATTAATTTGACCTTTCTTGGCTTTGGAGCATCAGGCCGTAAGGGCTTAGAACTTGTTAGGCCACACTATATATATATATATATATATATATATATGTATATAAAAGTGCATTCCAATTGTTGGCCTTTGTTTGATTCAAACCTTCCCTTCTTTATGCATATAATATATATGACTTTGGCCATATGCATTCTTATTTGTTGGCAACAACACATCAAATGGCCCTTTTGTTTATTTTTTAATCATTCCATTCTCCCTTTCCAGCCAAACCCCATATTCCCTTTTAGTTGAAATATTTTATCAACCCATCTTCATCAATATCTCATTTTCAACTTCAAGAAAAAACCCAATGCATCCTTCCAGCAACAACTTCTCATCAGACATCCAATCTCAAAACATATTCAGCTGCATCTCGACTGGGAGGGCTTCAAAGACATTAGAAGACTAAACCTTTGAGAAGTGTGCTTCACCTGATTGGTAAATCACCTTTCTTGGCCTAATATTTATTATTTGCATAGATTATCAGCCTGGTCTTTTCATGGTCAAGAACATCCAACCATAAGCCTCATGAGTGAGATTGTTATCATTCATACACACATATATATAGACATATATATATATGTTAATTTACCAAAAAGATGATAGGCTATACATATATATATATATCATCACCCATTTTTATACTAGCCACTTTTATCCACTTGGTGACTTTGAAACCCCACTCTTTATTTATAATTTATTTTCTGCAAAGTGTCTTGGTCTTGACTTGGAGTGTAAATCCTAACCCGAACTGACTTGGGATTTAGGCCTCGACTTGGACTTGAAGTCTCAACCTGGACTTGGAGTCACAACCTGGACTTGGGATTTAAGACCACACCCAAACAACACCCAACTGCATATACGTCATCAAACCCTATGCAGTAAATAACTGAAAAATCTACTTCAAAAAATTTCAACCAAGTATGAACCCACAAAAATTTGAACCAAAAAAACAAAAATTGGTCAGATATAGAGGAAACTTAGAAGAAGGATGCCTTATGGGGTTGAAGACGTTGAGGTTGAAGAAGAGAATGAAGAAGATGACGTTGGGTTGATGAAGAGAACAAAGGTGCTGGGGACCCATTGATATGGTGGGAGAGAAGAAGGAAGCCTTTTGGGGTTGAAGAAGAGTACGATGGAGATGAAGTTGAGGTTGAAGAAGAGAACAAAGGTGCTGGGAGACCCATTGATATGGTGGGAGAGAAGAAGGAAGCCTTCTGGGGTTGAAGAAGAGAATAAAGGAGATGACGCTGAGGTTGAAGAAGAGAATGAATGTGCTGGGGACCCATTGATATGGTGGGAGAGAGGAAGGAAGCCTTCTGGGGTTGAAGAAGAGAACGAAGTAGATGACGCTGAGGTTGAAGACAAAGAAGCATTCGTGTTCTCAGTCTCTTGTGTCTATCCTTCTCTCGATGTGCGCGTTAGTTTGGCTCGTATTAATCAATAGAATGGAAAATAATTAGGAAATAGTATATGGGCTAGTTGTGTTTTAGACTTAGTCATCTGGAGAGGGTGAATTGTGAGAGAGAGAGAGAGAGAGAGAGAGTCGGGAGGGGGGGTCCAGGCACGCGTCCAGGTGAGTGAGAGAGCTGGGTATTTAGAGTTTAACAATTTTTTAAATTCCTATGCCCTTTTAGTTTTCTGAGGTTTTCTCCTTCGTTACTACTCGGAATTGAGCATGCCACCTATCTACGAACTTGTATCGACGAGCTCAACACAACGGTGCAGTTCATTTCCCCAAATTCCTTCTCGAACATAAATTCAACCCTAACCCATCAAGAAACCCTAAGGGTAAAATTGTCATTTACTTTAATAATTTAAGAATTAAGAATTAATTGTCAACCCAAATCCATACTTTAATTATAATTAGGCCTTATATGCCTTCCACAAACCATGGGTGACACCTAGCAGTATGTCATGGCTACCCAAGCTAAATAGAATTCATTGGAGAACCTAGTCAGTTTGTGATTGCAATGCAATTCAGTTATTCTCTAATACAATACTTTATGTCACATTGTTGGGACACGGTTAACTCATGTCAAATCCCTAATGCGACATTTCTAGATTATATGATTCACTTGGATGTGATTGCAAACATTCTCGTTTCAATTTACTTTAGCCAAAGATTCAATGAATCATATCTCTAAAATGTACTCTTTTCTTACTAAGAGTAGAGATTCCTTGTTGTACATTCACATGCCTTTGTGAACTTGTCAGATATCTCGATGAGCACCTTTAAGTTATATCTTTTCATGTGACTGTATAGTATTCTCAAAGATAAACAACTCGTCTACAAGATAATTGTGATGTCTCAGGTTTAAGGAGTAATTTGAATTATCGCAACTTAAAATTACTTTTTTAACACTTGTGAGTAAAACTACCATACAAGAATATTTAGTTTGATCACGTTGTAAACACTAAAATCCTGAGACAAATGAGATTAGAACATGTGTACAAAATAATATTTGTATTGATGAAATTTAGGGTTACAATCTCTGTATGAAATCCTCTAATTCAATCTCCAAAGTGTTTAAGGAAAAATTTGTGTTTGATACAAGGGTCATAGAGACTTGATCTTGATCAAACAGGTAGCACAAGGCTTGTTTAGTGATTTGGATTTTTCTAAGGTGGAGGAACCGGCACGTGTTTATGGTGCTTGGTGGCTCTTCCCAAATGGTGTGAAGAATGCAGAGAGTTTTCTGGTTCTTCTGAGTGCTTGGTGTGTTTTTCAGCTTCCAAGGGTGCCAAGCACTTGATCTTGAATCGGAATTTGAGACTTCGTCGAGGGCTGTCATGGCTTGATCTCAGATACGTCAGGACCACGAGTAGTGTCATGTGGTGGAAAGTCTTCGGCTTTGGGGGTGAAGGAATCAGCACGTGTTAGTTATGCTTGGTGATTCTCCACGAGCTTGATGAAGAACTTGAGAGTTTAGGTTTTGCTTTGGGCTGAGAGCTTTTTGGTTTTCCAGAGTGTCTGTCTCTTTTCCTCCGGGTCCTTTCTTCTTAATGAGAGCCTAGTATTTATAGGCCAAAAATTGGGTCTGTGTTTGGAATCCCCAATCTGAATCCTTTGATTTGTGGGATTTTGATTTGATTTAAAATCAATTCCAATAATTTGGCAATTTAGCCAAATTGATTGACTTGATTAATATTTGATTTAAATCAAAGTCAATCACAGAAGATTCTTCCCTTTAATTCTATCTCCAATTTGAGCCGTTTGATGCACTCCGCTGGATGTCGACATGTGTCACCTTTGACAACTAATCCAGGTTTGAGGAGTTGTACTCCACATGGGCGAATTATGGGGCCCGTAATTTAATTCACCAAACCCTAATTATTTTCTTATCTGGCAAAATTTAGTTCGCCAAAATTTATTTGTCTACAAATTGCCCCCACTTCACGATGCACCATAAACATGTGGTTGTTGCATGTAGGAGGTGTGGCTTGAAGTCCTTGAAAATGAATATATTTTGTCCAGCATGTCAAATGCCACAAACTTCTGCTGGAGTTCATCTTAATCTTGCAATCATGTCATTTGATCTTCTTGCACCAACTTTGGCGTAGGAGTTTTTTTTTTCCAATTGGTTGGCCCTTATTGAATTGGACCTCTATAATTATTCAACATTTCCATATCTGGATGAGCTTTGTACTTGGACCATCCTTCAACAACCCATTGTATTATCACCAATGGGTTTACAATCTTTTTATATACACAATGCCACCTGCATATCCAACCTTGGAGAACACAGTTCTGTTTTCATGACAAGCTCCAATTTACAAGTTATTAACACAAGGATTTGAGCACATGAATGACTATATACATATCAGCGTTGTCTTTCACGAAATACAACCGATGACGCGTGACTTGTACTCAGGCATCGACCGACATGCTTAGAGCATTAAGTTCGACATACTGCTTCCCCTTATTCTGAGGGTGAACAGTAACAGTTGTACAGGCCTCAGTTCCCACATCAGAAACAGATATGGAGCTTACCATTGGCCTTTCATCAGTAGCTACTTTATCGTCGTGATCATGGTCTTAGTCTTGGGAGATGATTTCCCATCCTCTTTTAGAGATGTTACTTCCAAACCTTTATCCTTGTCCTTCTCCATTTCCAAAGCAGTGGTTAGAATAACATAATCGTATAAAGGGTTCCAAAAATGATCATGGTATACCTTTAACTAGCACTTGAGTATCCGGAATACATGGTGCTCACAACGAATTCCCCGATGCTCACTAGGGACTCCAACCCTTGCTGCAACATTTAGCCCATCTGCCTTGGGCCTTTTAATGATTTGCTTAACAGCCTTGTTTTCCTTTTTCTTTTAATTTGACGACGTGAATGGGAGTTTGATGTCCAGCAATACTAGGAAATGTCCTTGGCTTGAATAGTTAACTGGACCTCGCATACGATAAGCCTTCGGGTCGCACCAACCTTTCTCCCTTTATATGGTAAGGTAGGGTTTGTTTTGTTTTTCATATTTCAGCCGCTTAGGTTGCTAAAGCCATCCTTGTGTCGTCATCTTGTCCAATTTAGAAGACGCCATCTCAACTCCATAGTCCATAGTTGTTGGTTGCTCTAGCGAGAGACCATGGAGAGGCTTTCGTGATCCAACGAGATGACAATAACAAAGGGAAGCCTTGACACAATCTACAAGCCCCATTTATCTTTTATTTTTATTTTTTATTGCAGCGAAGCAGTGAGGGTTCAATGTAAGATGAGGAAAGATCATGATGTAGCGATGCTGAATAACTGTAGCTCTTGAAGTTCCAACGAGGAGGAAGGACATAGCTTTGACGGTAAGCCGATACAACGGTGCTACAAAGTGAAGATTTCTGGTGATAATAGATCTGAACCATATCACTACTCCAGAAGGCCATGCTCTTGTTTCTATGGGCAACTGTGGGGAAATAAAGCACTTAACGCCATCAATCAGCCACCAAGTGTTTTGCTCCTTTTTTTTAAATAATTTTATTATATATATATATTTCTTTTTTTTAATATAAATTTTTCTGTTTTTTTTAATATATATTTTTTCGTACAGACATCCACTTAGCCCAAATATAAATTGAAGCCATGATGAATGTTGCTGGGTTCGTTTCTTTTTTTTTTTTTGTACAACCACTTAGCCCAAATACATATTGAATCCACCTTTGGTTTGATTCTTCTCTCTTTGTGCTTGCGTATGTTTCTGTCTTTTTTTCTTATACAGCCAGACACTTAGCCCAAATACATATTGAATCCACCTTTGGTTTGATTATTCTCTCTCTGTGCTTGCGTATGTTTCTGTCTTCTTCTTTTTTTCTTTTGTTTTTGGACGTCTATTAGTTTTAAACCAAAGTTTATGACAGCGACTCCCTTTTTTTAAATAGATAATATGAAGGCAAGCGAAGAACGTAGACGTCCTATACCGCTTGGGTTTGATCCATCTCTCCAATTTGGTGATAACCCGTTCAAGCGCTTAGGCTTTACAGAGTGGAGGACAAGCGAAGAACGTAGATGTCCTATTCCGCTTGGGTTTGATCCATCTCTCCGATTTGGTGATAACCTGCTCAAGCGCTTAGGCTTTAAGGAGTGGAGGATGAGCGAAGAACGTAGACGTCCTATACCGCTTGGGTTTGATCCATCTCTCCGATTTGGTGATAACCCGCTCAAGTGCTTAGGCTTTACAAAGTGGAGGACGAGCGAAGAACGTAGACGTCCTATACCGCTTGGGTTTGATCCATCTCTCCAACTTGGTGATAACCCGCTCAAGCACTTAGGCTTTATAGAATGGACGCCAAGCGAAGAACGTAGACGTCTTATATCGCTTGGGTTTGATCCATCTATATGACTTGGTGATAACCCGCTCAAGTGCTTAGGCTTTAAACAGTGGAGCTTTTAGAGGAACATGTCAAGGTCAATTACAAATTGCACAAAATGAGGCAAGGTGTTCATTTGACGACGGCAAAGGCAGTAAATGGTGCAAGCACAACAGGGGATAGACTGAGAGTGCCACCTTGGTGCTGAACGAATGATGTTGATGTAGCCCTGACGGAGTGAATTGGGAGTTGAATGGTGCCAAACTGATGAGAAACTCCAAATTTATTTTTGACATGTGACTGAACTCAAAGTGGTTTAATGAGCTTCCTACGTACCCTTCTAGGAAAAGAAGAGATCAAGTCATGACGTAGTTATTTTTTTTTTCTTTTTTGCAATTTACAGTTTTAGCTCGTGCAGGCGAAGGAGCATTTGGTGCCTTGTGCATTTTCAGCTCGTGCAGGCGACAGAGTGTTTTGGTGCCTTGCGCAATTTCGGCAAGTGCACACGATGGAGCGTTTTGGTGCCTTGTGCAGTTTTGGCTAGTGCAGGCGAATGAGCGTTTTGGTGCCCTATGTAGTTTCAACTCGTGCAGGCGAAGGAGCAATTTGGTGCCTTGTGTAGTTTCGGCTCATGCATCCGAAGCAGCGTTTTGGTGCCTTGTGCAAGTTCAACTCGTGCATGCGAAGAAGTGATTTGGTTCCTTGTGTAGTTTCAGCTCGTGCATGAGAATGAGCATTTTGGTGCCTTGTGCAGTTTCAACTCGTGCAGGCGAATGAGCGATTTGGTGCCTTGTGCAGTTTCGGTTCGTGTAGGCAAATTAGTGTTTTGGTGCCCTATCCAGTTTCAGCTCTTGCAGGCAAATGAGCGTTTTGGTGCCTTGTATAGTTTCAACTCGTGCATGTGAAGGAGCGATTTGGTGCCTTGTGCAGTTTCAACTCATGCAGGCAAAGGAGCGATTTGGTGCCTTGTGCAGTTTCGGCTCGTGTAGGCGAAAGAGCGTTTTGGTGCCTTGTGCAATTTCAACTCGTGCAGGCGAATGAGCGTTTTGGTGCCTTGTGCAGTTTCAACTCGTGCAGGCAAATGAGCGATTTGGTGCCTTGTGCGGTTTTAGCTCATGCAGGCGAAGGAGCGTTTTGTTGCCTTGTGCAGTTTCAACTCGTGCAGGTGAAGGAGTGTTTTGGTTCAATTTGTGTCAAGTGAAGTGAGAAGCGTCCTCCTTAAGAGTTTCATCACGGGAGGTGCTCGACAAATTATTAGTGAAGAATTCTCTAGGAAAGAATTCATGTAGCATGATGGGGCCAGGTGACCTTTGTTTCAAGAGTATATATTTTGAAACCACCTTGTTCATATTTGACAATTTATTTCCTCTATGCCTTTGAGGAGAACTTCTTTTGTTTGGCTATCTTTTTTATCGAGAATTTCTTGGCAAAGATGCACTCGTCTTATGTAACTTCTTTCGAGTGGCCAATGCCCATCCTTCATTATCGTCATCGGATGAATCGTCACTAGTTTGACTTAACACCCAAACACACTCATATGACTTGAGTTGATGGGTCTCGGAGAATGCCCCTAGTGGTTGAAGTGAAGGCAAAGGTGCCGAATCAAAGGATACAAATGAGATTGCCGCATTGTTTGACTCTACCACCTCGTCAAGAGCCAGTTCGATTCTTCCTTGTTGTGCCAGCTTCATGATGAGATCTTTCAACATGAAGAACTTTTTTACAGGGTGACTGATGACACGATGGTACATGCAGTATTTTGGGTGGTTAATATGATTCATCTCTTCTTGCCGTTTGCACTCGAGTAACTCAATCACCTTATTTTCGAGTAAGTCTTCTAGCATGCCTGCTACTTATGAGTCTGGAAAAGGATACTTCTTCTCCTCCATCTCTTTTAGGGTGTGTCGTCGTGTTTCTTAACCTTGAGTCAACGTGGCCTTCCTCCCATCTTTCGTGCCTCGAGTGGAGACCTTCATTAGAGCGACACTGATCGTCATTGACTCCATAATGCGTGTCTTCAAAGCACTATGCCAAATTTCACTTTCAGCAACACTACATAGGCATTGGTAAATAGGAAAAATTGATGCTATTAGTAAATTACGTATCGCTTTCATAAATAACAATACTAAATAGGTACAAAGACATCAGCACGAATTTTTGGTCTTTTATGACGATGCCTTTATTCCTCTTTAGCATCATCTGTCAAAACCACAGATGCCTAAAGTGATTAGTGTTTTTTTTAAGAGAGATATTTTTTGGTAACATCCTCTGATGCCTAAAGTCGAGTCAACCATAAGCAAAAATTTTCACTCTCCCTCTCATACTCTCCGCCCGAAACTTCATCTCCCTTTCAAACTCTCCCCTAAAAAAGTCATCACCCTCTTATGCCTGTTTAGTTTGTTATGTAATTAGTTTGACAACTGGTTTTGCCTTCTTCTCTCTCCTCCATTTCTTTCTTCTCTTTCCTCTATAGAATCAAAACCCCCAATCTCTGCGAGTCAACTATCGGTGCCGCCGTGTAAGATTGGACGACGAAATCGCAAGCTTTGCAATTATGAAATCGAAGAAGGGTACGAATCTATGCTCTCCCTTCTCTCCTCTCTCATCTTTTGTCATCGCAGGCTTTTCAATTCTGGAACTCGTTCACATTTTGGTTTCATTTTGGTTTCGTTTGTTGAAGTCACTCAATTTCTCAAGCCCAGACTCTCAGATGGAAGTTGAAGTCGACGATTGTGTGATTTCATCTATCAATGAAGCATTTCCCTTTCCCCCAAAAGTTAGTGTTTCTATATTGTGTTCTTACTTTTTCGCTTGTTTTGCAGCAAGTCTCCGAAAACCAAATCTGCGTTGTAACATTTTCTAGTTGTGCTATTAAATTTTTGAGTTGTTGAAATTTAACTAATTGTTGTGTTGATAGAGGTAAGCACTGACTCAGATTAACTAGGTCTTTAGATGTGATATATGTCTAAAGATTAGTGATGTGCTATTTTGCTTAGATTAAAATGTCTTCTTGCTGTTGTGTAGTATGAATTATGTCCTTTGTGTTGAAATATTTTCTGTGGCTTCATTCCATTATTTGCTTGGTCAGCAGTGGGGTTTGCTAAGAAAGAGTCAGATATCCGCCAAGTTTTCATTTTCTTTTCCCTTTTTGCTTGCATGAAAATTACCTTTCTTTTTCTTTTAGATATGGATATATGCGGCGAACTGGGGATTGGATATTAGGATCTTGATTGGATATGGTCAATTGCTTACAACTCTTTTTCTGTTGAGGTATGCTATTACTTAGATAGGCAGCTTTGGAAACCTTCATGGTACCTCTGTTCTAATGCTTTTAGCATTGTAAATGTCCATGGGTGCTAGATTGGGAACAATGGAGGTCTTGGATTGCACTAGTAAAGTTGGATATCTGTTAACTAAGTGCCATTGGGATTTGGAAGTCATCATCAATGAGCATTTGATTTTCATTTCCTACTCCAACATTTTGCTAAATTAATAGGGTGTACTATCTGGATATCCTGGATTCTTGTGTTACAGTAGGGAAGAATGCTCCTCTTGTTTCCACCAGTGTCTAATGATAATCATAATGTTTTTTTTCATAAATATTTTTGCCTCTGATTTTGTTTTCTGTTTTGGATGGGATTACATTAATTGTTTTATTCTATTTTTCTTCTTTCTATTCATTTGAAGAGTGTTTAAACCTTTTTCTTCTATCCTTATTGGATATGGTAACTTCACATGAAAGAGGCATTAAGGACCTTGGACCAAATTGGTAAAAGGAACATGGTTATTAAATTGGATTGTTTCTGGAACTTTTGCAGATCACGATCAAGAAGCAGATCTCCACTACCTTCGGTAAGTGTTATCTTTGTTTCTTTTGAATAGTTTTGCAATATCTTCTGACTTGGCCATTTTTATAAGGACATGGTATTGCGACAGTGGAAGCATAATTAAGCCTCACTTATGATGTTTCTTTTCTTCTTTTACATGACAGCCATAAGTCTAATGTTTATTTGATTTCTCCTTGACTAATGGATGGCCTCTCTGGATTTTTTTAGACATTGGATTCGTGTAATACTTGCAACTAGATTGGTCACGGCTCTTTCCTGCCTTTCATAATTTTTTTTCTTTGGCATAATTAGAAACACATAAGTAAAAGCCCGAAGAAACACACAAAAATTCCAAAGAAGCGTAGTGCTAGCAGGAGCCGGAGCAAGAGTTTGTCATGGTATTGTTGAGCATTATATCTACTTTTAGTAGTGTCATCATTGGGCACTGTCTTTTTGTCCTACTACATTTTCCATGAATCACTCTTGCTTTATGATTAATATGCAAAAATTCCTTCTAGATTGTAATTGCAATATTTCTGTTTGACAGGTGATACTTGATCCCTTACCCAAAGCTACCAACGGAAGGGAGCTTTACTATCCTTGTTAAATCAGTGGGACTGCCTTTTGTTTAGCAGACTTGTAAGCTTATGGATGGATTCATTTTGCAAGACATTGTGTTGGTTGCATTCTTGTTTAACTGAAATAGACGTTTTACCATCTTCGCACCTTGTAATGAATATGAGATTTTTGTTATGTTGCTCTATGGAAATTCTATATATACCAAGCAAAGTAGGGTTTTTTTAATCCTTATTTAGTCACATTGACTTCTTGCTCTTTGGGTCTCTTTGAAGTACCCTATGAACACCTCACTCTCTTTCTTCTTTATTTTTGTTTGTGTGATCCAACACCTAATTTTATATAACAACTGATGCCTAAAACTAGAAGTAGCATCCGCATTTATATAACAACTGATGCCTAAAACTAGAAGTAGCATCAACATTTATATAACAACCAGTGCTATTGGAGGCTTTTCACGTCCAAAAAATTGAAAAAGCGATGACATATAACATAATTCGCATAAGCATTATTGGTTTCTGCGATGTCGTAATGGATAATACGCATCAGTATATAATAACTCACTTATAGAATAGGCAACGAGCCTATGAATACCACTCTATTTAGGGACTTTAGGCAACAGATTTTCTCCGTTGCTAAAGGTGTTTTTTGGCATAGTGAAGAGTCCGCCCCATCCCTCGATGACCTGTCATGTTGATGATCGCTCACCATTTCCTTTATTCCATTGTGACTAGCGATGCTTAGCTCTATGTCATGAGCTCGAGTGGCCAATTCTTCAAAGATACGGGGTTTGATCCCTTGAAGAATGTAAAGCAGACCCCAATGCATACCTTGAATGCACATCTCCACCACCGATAACTCTGAAACTCGATGTAGTCAACAACGAGTTCGTCTTTTCCTTGCTTTGTGCTAGTGAGCTCTAGCATGCTAACTGAGCGACGAGTGCTATAGAAACAGTTGAGGAATTCTCTCTCCATCTGTTCCCAGCTGTTAATTGACTCAGGCTCCAAGTCGGTGTACCAATTGAATGCAGTGCCTCAGAGTGAACGGACAAATTTCTTCACGAGGTAATCGTCATCAGTGCCAGCACTGTTGCACGTCTCGATGAAGTGAGCAACATGTTGTTTTAGGTTACCTTTTCCATCAAACTGCATGAACTTCAGAGGTTGATACCCTATTGGAATTTGAAAGGTTGTCTAACCTTTTTGTGTAAGGCTTCAAATAGATAAGTGTATCATGATAAAGACGGCCATATTGAGCCCTGATGGTGTTGTCAATCATGTCTTGGAGTTGTTGGATGGACAAGGACGCCACTGAAATGGAATCAAACTTGGACGACTCTTTCTGGTTATAGGTGAACTCTTGACGTACCTCCTTCTCGAGATGTGGCAAGCTTTTATTTGTCTCTTCACCATGCTTTGCTTCTAGCTTGCTCACGAGTGATGCAATCTGCATGTCCTTCTCTTCAATGGTCTTCGTTAGCTTCTCAATTGCTTGCACCATGTGAGCTAGTTCTTCATCAGCTGAAGTAACTCCTACCATCACAACCTGCATGGCCATTGAACAAGAAGAGTCAGAGGACTCCGAGTGTACGTCTGAAGACTCATTCTTTGGGCCAATGGACTTTGGTACAAAGTATGGCCCCTTCCGTAAGTCGAAGCCTCCTTTTAGTCTTGATGGGCAACTCTCATTCCTTTGAAAGATGTTATTCTTTGCCCCCAGTGAGGCAAGGGTGATGACCGGCTTGTGTCTCTCAAGGACTCCCTTCGACTCGAACAGAAGTGAAGTGGAAGCAGTGCGTTGGGTCGAAAGACAGGCATTCGTCTTGCTTCGAGCAACAACACTAGCAGAGTCTCTACTTGCAGTAGAGGTGCTAACGTTCTTGCCTCCATTGGTGAGAACAACATGAACCTTCTTGGAAGCCATAGCGTTCACTGGACTCATTGGGTTTGGAACTGGAGAAAGAGATGAGAGGCAGAGAAGTCCCAATGGGCATGCCAAATTTGTAAACACGAAAATCATGCGACAAATGAGACAAGAACACATGTACAAAATAATATTTGTATTAATGAAATTTATGGTTACAATCTCTGTATGAAATCCTCTTATTCAATATCAAAAGTGTTTAGGGAAAAATTTGTGTTTGATACAAGGGTCATAGAGACTTGATCTTGATCAAAAGAGTAGCACAAGGCTTGTTTAGTGATTTGAATTTTTCTAGGGTGGAGGAATCGGCATGTGTTTGTGGTGCTTGGTGGCTCTTCCAAAATGGTGTGAAGAATGCATAGAGTTTTCTGGTTCTTCTGAGTTAGTGTGTTTTTTAGCCTCCAAGGGTGTGTACGATTCAAGGGTGCCAAGCACTTGATCTTGAATCAGAATTTGAGACCTCATCGAGGGCAGTCAGGGCTTGATCTCAGATACGTCAGGACCACGAGTAGTGTCATGTGGTGGAAAGTCTTCGGCTTTGGTGGTGAAGGAATCGGCACGTGTTCGTTATGCTTGGTGATTCTCCACGAGCTTGATGAAGAACTTGAGAGTTTATGTGTTGCTTTGGGCTGAGAGCTTTCTGGTTTTCCAGAGTGTGTGTCTCTTTTTCTCCGGGTCCTTTCTTCTTAATGAGAGCCTAGTATTTATAGGCCAGAAATTAAGTCTTGGTTTGGAATCCCCAATCTTAATCTCTTGATTTGTGGGATTTTGATTTGATTTAAAATGAATTCCGATAATTTGGAAATTCAGCCAAATTGATTGACTTGATTAATATTTGATTTAAATCAAAGTCAATCGCAGAAGATTCTTCCCTTTAATTCTGTATCCAATTTGAGCCGTTTGATGCACTCTTCCAGATGTCAACATGTGTCACCTTTGACAACTAATTGATGAGTTGTACTCCACGTGGCCGAATTATGGGACCCGTAATTTAATTCACCAAACCCTAATTATTTTCTTATCGGGCATAATTTAATTCGCCAAAATTTCTTTGTCAACACACGTTCAGTGAACTCTATCTCTATTGAGCACTCACACATTTGTCTCAGTGTCTCTACACGAATGACTTGAGACTACTCATCCTCCCAATTGAGCAGACGTAGTGTGTAGCAGTCTTTACGGGTCACCATTATCCAATTGACGATCCTATAACATTTTAGGATATGATATTTTATGATAGAAAGGTCTCATGAATCTAACATCATTAGATTGCTTTCCATTTATATCATTATCCACTAACTGGTTGCAGCTTTTAGTTTTATGTAGAACTTGGAAATGAAATTTTCTTTGGGGTCAAATTGTGAATTTGAGGTCATAGAATGAAATCCCATATTTCAAATACTTAGTAGTAATTTTCGGTGATTTTTCGGAGTTTGGATGAATTGTTTGTGAATTTTAGATCTTGAGGTTCTGAGGTTCTGAGGCTCGGAATGGATCCACGGACGAACGCAAGAGTCGAGCAACTTGGTCCAAATCAGGAAGTCTCAAATACCGAGGTTTGGTAACTGGAGTGCAATGAAATCTGAAAAGTGAAAATACTTTTAAGTTGTTTCAAAAAACAAGGGTGATTTTGAAAACATATTTTCATTTTTCTGAAGAAAAAAAATGTATTACCAAACATGTTTTTAGTTTTTATTTTATTTTTTTAAAAGTGAAAACAAATATTAAAAATTGAAAATAAAATTGTTATCGGCCGTAATTTATTTACTCTATAATCTAGAACAACCACACTACAAAAATTATTGGCTTTATTATCACACATATATGCTAACTAATATAAGGTGTTCTTGTATACATAGATAAAGTAGAAGTACGTACTCAATTAATTTATGCAAGGCCTAGAAAAATGATGGGCAAAAAAGAAAAAGGAAAACTCGCAGATGTTCAGGTCGATGTGCACATCTACGAGGAAGGACATGTCGTCAGATTAATTTTGGGGTTCTCTTCTGTCTTGAACACACCATCAAACAACATACATGTTTGAGAAATGTAGAAGATCTGGTTCAAGCACAGGAGGGCGGTATCTTTGGAATTCCCTGCCGTTGGAGCTCCACCATGACGCTATCGGTAGCCGGAGGCCTTAGGCCAAGAGGAAGAGCCAGCCATGGCTTCGATAAAACATCTCCAATAGCTTTATCTATGCTCTCGTTTGACTGTTCCATAAATGTATAACCAAATCAGTACTGTCAGTTGTTCATACTATACGTCCTGAGAACCCGTCCCTCATTGATGAAACAAAAAGCAGCACACTCCGTATGTATACTAGATCAGATTTATTTATTTATTTTTTCTTTTGAAGTTTAGATACGAAGCAAGTTTAGGGTCTGTTTGGTATCCAACTTGGATCCAATTTTATAAACTTAAAAATAGATTTTAAGTCCAATGCTATAAAAATCGGTTTGGTAAGCCCGTTTTTAAAAACTCAAACCCAAGAAAAACTCAAAAACACCCCTATTATTAAAAACAAAAAAAGTGAGATTTTATAGTTTTTTTTCTCTCTCTCTCTCCTCTCTCACTCCACGCTCTCCCTCTCCTCCCTCTCCCGTCTCTTTCTCTCTCCTCCCTCTCTCATCTCTCTCTCTCTCCTTCTTGTCCCATCTCTCTCTCTCTCTCTCTCTCTCTCTCTCTCTCTCTCTCTCTCTTTTTAATTTCAATTTTTTTAGATCTTAAAAATAGTTTGGAGTTCAATACCAATAACAAGTTTTAAAATCTTAAAATCACTATTTGAAAACTCATGTTTTTAAAAAGAATTATAGTTTTTGAATTTACTTTTTTGAGTAAAATACCAAACAGGGCCTTAGATTTTTGTTTTTGTTTTTGGGTACATAATAAAGAGTTTAGGGTTTAGACTTTCGCACTTGAATCCTAAAGCCTAGAAACGAGGTTTCGAAACTAATTGAACAAAAATAACAAATGAAGCAAGGCATGTTCCAAAAGTGTATTCTTTTATTTCATTTTTTTGGTTTCCGATTCAATCATGAAATCCCCCCTACAGATTCTTGTCAATCATATTCATATATGAGAATAAATCACTAGGTCGAAAAGGCCAAAAAGCCATAGAGATACTGACCGGATGAAAATCGATGAGAGGGTGGGGGCCAGACTGTGGAGAGGGGACAGCGATGCCTGGGTCTACTTTGTACATGGCATGCGGTGGAATGCCTGGGACTGTTGGAGCGGGAAATCTCTGCTGCTGCATGAAATAAAATTCAACCAAAAGTATTTTATATAAGCCAAAATAATATTCGAATTACAAAATATAATCACGTGCATGCATATATAGAAGATGCCAATATGCTGCTCCAAAAGTGTACTACAACTACAACCTCCAAAACAGTAAGGAATGATTTGTTACGTACCGTCGTAGTAGCTAGCTGCCTTGGAAAGCATGGTGTTCCTGGGGTTAGTGCATTTGGAGCCTACACCAAAATCAACAATATATTTAATTAATCATTTTGATTTTCATAGATGGTTTTTTCCTTAAACTTGATAATTAGATTATTATTTTGATTTTGGTATTTTATGTTAGCTAACGCAAAATATATATATATATACCAAAATCAGAATTTAATCCAACACCAAAATTTATTTCAAAACCATCTTATCTGAAGAGCACAATGGAATTTCAATTGAGAGAGAGAGAGAAAAAAAAAAAACTTACACGCTGGTGGTGAGGGTGAGGGTGGTGCCAATACGAAGCTTCCAGAGGGGAAGGAGCAGGCCATGCATGTGCAGGTGGAGGAGGAGGTGGTATTGGAGATGGGAAATTATGGGGAAGATGCTTTGGCCACATGTGCATCATAGATTGGTCCATGGAGGGGTGGCCCCACACATGTAAGGGTCTGATCATCAGGTGGTGGTGGTGGTGATGATGGTGCATGGGTGGTGGTGTAGGGCTAGGTATGGGAGGGAAACCCATGGTGGGTGCATTGAGCCAATTAGGGCTGTTCATCATCATGACGTCACTTCTACTACTCTTGCCTCCTCCTCCTCCTCCTCCACCGCTGACAGTTGCTGCCCCATACATTTGTCGTCTCTGGGTCCAGCTTGCTGCCTCTGCCTCACGGGCTAGCAAATGTTTCCTATGGGATCGATATTTCTGCACATTAATATTTAAAATTATAGCAAATTTGGCTTACCCCCTTCAAATTCAATTTGTCTTACTTGCAATCCTTCACTTTTTGTTCCTATAAATAATACCCAATTTTTATCAACCAAAACCCATGACTAGGATCCAAATCATCAAGTTACCTTATTAAGCTCAATATCTGATTTATTATAATATTTATGTTTCCAAAATACCCCTATTTACAATTCGTTGTGTAATGAGGTGGTGCTTTAATTTTTGGTTCCCCAAATTTATGTGGTGATTCCCATATATATCTAGGCTGCTTCTTTTAATGTTACCCTAAATTTGTCCCATCACTAGTAAAAAAATACCCTTGCGCGACCAAATTTTGCACGACGAAAACCAATTCGTCGCACAAAGTCACTTTGCGCGACGAAACTCAAAAATTCGTCCCACAAAATCTTGCACGACTAAATTTTGCGCGACGAAAAACACATCGTCGCACAAATTCACTTTGCGCGACAAACTTTTGCGCGACAAAATTATTTCGTCTCACAAAGTCACTTTGCGCGACGAAGATCTAAATTCGTCCCGCAAAGTCTTTACAAAAATAAATTTTTTTTTTTAATTTTTGACTTTGCGCGACGAAATTATTTCGTCGCACAAAGTCACTTTGCGCGACGAAGATCTAAATTGGCCCAAAGAAAGTCTTTACAAAAATAAAAATTAATTTTTTTAATTTTTGACTTTGCGCGACAAACCAACAATTCGTCACGCAAAGTTTTTGGCGACAAACATTTCGTCACGCAAGACTTTGCGCGACGAATTGTTGGTTTGTCGCGCAAAACTCTAAAAATTTGGCAGCCCAAAAATTTTGCGTGGGAAATTTTTTAAATTTTTTAGACTTTGCGCGACAAACCAACAATTAAATCACGCAAAGTTTTTGGCGACAAACATTTTCGTCGCAAGACTTTCTTGTGACGAATTGTTGGTTTGTCGCGCAAAACTCTAAAAATTTGGCGGGCCCAAAATTTTGCGTGGGAAATTTTTTTAAATTTTTAGACTTTGCGAGACAAACCAAAAATTCGTCACAAGCAAAGTTTTATGAGACCAACAATTCGTCAGCAAAGGTTTGCGCGACCAATATTTTGTTTCATCGCGTAAAGTGATACGGTTTTAAAAACCGAAATAACTCCTCCATTTTCTCAATTTCTTTCTCTACTCTTACCTCTCCTCTCCCCAAATCCTACCCTTTCTCTTACACTCATTCCTTTCACTTAATCTCTCTTCTTTCTCTCTCTTCACTATGTTTCACTCTCTCATTTCTCTTTTCACTATATCTCACTCTCACTCACTCTCTCACTATCTTCTCTAATTCTCTCACACTCACCTCTCCCTCTCATTCTCACTCACTCTCAATCTTGCCAAAATATATATTCTCTCCAAATTTTAAATTTTTTTTCATTAATATGTGTTTTTGGAGTTAGTTTTGAGTTTGTGAGGGGTTTGATGTTGAATATATTGGGTGAGGATTGGAGTTTTCTTAATATATTGATGTTGGATTTGGGGTATAACAATTTTAGGGTTGTATTATTGCACTTTGTTAATTTATGTGTACATTGTGAATATTATATATATATTGGACAATTTGATCAATTTATTTTGAATATGTCAATTTAAATTAAAGTAATGTAAAAATAAAATCATACAATTAAATTAAATTTAAAAAGAAAAATTAATATAATTAGAAAAATCATACAAAATATTTGCGTGGGAAATTTTTTTTAAGACTTTGCGCGACAAAATTTAAAATATTTAAAATATTTCGTCGCGCAAAACTTTGCGCGACCAACAACACTTCGTCGCGCAAAGTTTTGCGCCACCAATAACACTTCGTCGCGCAAAGTTTTGTGCGACAAATAACACTTCGCCGCGCAAAGGTTTGTGCGACCAATATTACTTCGCGCAAAGGTTTGCGCGACCAACATAACTTTGTCGCGCAAAGTAGTTTTGCGCGACAAAAATTATTTTTCGTCGCGCAAACCCTTTCTCCACGAGCTTTGCGCGACGGATTTTGCGCGACCAAAATTTTGTCGCGCAAAGTTTTGCGCGACGAAATTGTACTTTGCGCGACCAATAATACTTCGTCGCGCAAAGTGTTTTTTGTAGTAGTGCATATATCTAATCTAGGCTGCTTCACTATAGGCCAACACCAAAACCCTAAATCATAAACCTTTGATCCCACCAACCTATAACTCAGTTTACTGTATTCGATTTTTTTTTTCAACAATTTATTTTGCACATTAATGGTTTTCAAATTTTGCATAGATTTAGGGATTTGTTGGGCTAGCTTTTTCCTTTTTAAAAAATAAAATAAAATAAAATTTGGGTATGCTTTTTCCTTTTAAAAAAAAAAACTTAATGACGTTCTTTTTCTTTCCACTTCTCCTTCAAATTAGTATACCTACAAAGTATAGGTAAATTATTTTTGCATAAACTAATGTACCTATTTTTTATAATATACCTATCATGTTTTTGCATAAACTAATGTACCTATTTTTGTATGGAAATAAATTTTTTATAATATACCTATCATGTTTTTGCATAAACTAATGTACCTATTTTTGTATGGAAATAATGTACTGAATTTTTTTTTTTATGAATAATCGACATATCTTTTGTAACTATACCTATAAATAACATACCGATTTTTTTGTTACCTAAATAATGTACCTGCTTTTTTATGAATAATCTACTTGTGTTTTTCTATAAATAAATACCTATTTTTTGTGAATAATCTACCTATAATCTACATACCAATTTTTGTGTGTGTGAATAATCTACCTATTTTTTAAAATATAAATAAAGTTCCTTTAAGCTAACTTTATTAACTAAGTGGAAAATTTGTAGGATTAATCTATTATAAAATAATTTACGGATTTGTTTTTGTTGAAATTTTAGGGATTTTATGAATATTTCTATGCTAGAAATAAGGGAGTATTAATGAGAAATCAAGGAGTTAATGACATGCTTCAAAATCAATTATAATTACAAAATATATATAAAGGTAAATGGCATATAATGTAATTTAGTTAAAAATACTTGGACATATATATCTTACATGGCAACATATTTCAAATTTGGGTTTTAGTTAGAGGTTTAATTGTAGGTGGATTTATGCCTAGCATATAAGCGTTGTAAGGGCCTATATTGGCTTCTTCATCCATATTAATATTTAGTTTATTTAATTGGAAAATAACTATAAGACGAATTCCAAAATTGTGAAAGAAACAAACTTGTATATTAGTCCTAAATAGATTTTTTTTCTCTTTGCAGAAAACCCTTTTTCCATACTTGTTTTTGAACCAATCTTGGGGAGAAAAATTAAACCCTTTTCTCTAAACTGAATGAAACACCCAAAAACCAACAAAAACAAAAAGGTGCAGATCATTTTCTGACATATTAATTAATTATTTAATTTAATTTAATTAAAGTTGGAATGGAATAGTAATTAAATATATATAGATTAAAACTAGCTGGAGTAAGAGGTGGGGATAAAAATTGTACTTGAAGGTGGCTAGCAATATTGTGGCGAGTGAGACAATCTATTCCCATAAGCTCTAAAATCCTAGAAGGCACTGCCTTATCCACTCCTAGTTGCTCTACTGCTTGCACGAACCTCCTGTGCAGTTCTGGTGTCCAATCCACCTACACACAATTCAACAACACAACGTACTCTTACTCCCGTTTAAAATAATCCCACAGAACCAAAATAAAATAAAATAAAATAATGGTAAAAGTTACCAAATAATTCAAAAGAAAAAGAAAAGTGCACTCATCATAACAAAAAAAGAAACCCTTTTTTTCTCTCTCTCTCTCTCAATTATTGCCCTTCATAAACTTGATAATATTATTAACAAATGAATTCCAGTCACTCTCTGCGCCTCTCCTGCATGATTCCCGTGAATCCTTTGCAGTTCATCAAGTTTGTGAAGACCGAGAGAGAGAGAGAGAGAGAGAGAGAGAGAAAGAGAGAGGATTGCTTGCTATCCATAGCACAAGCCAGCTTCATAATAATAAATAAATGTATTTGGTAGTAATTAAGATTACCTTAACTTTTCGCTTCCCATGAGAATTCTTGGATTGAGCTGTGGATGATGACTTCCGAGCCAATTTCTGATCAGCTGATTCTTTGGGGCTCGACGATTGATTGAGCAGCTGATTTTGTTCATGCTGAGATGCCCTAATTTGACTAGTATTAATATTAATATTACCATCAGAGTCTCCTTTACTCCCAATCTCTTCATGTCCTCCATCTCCATCCTGATCTCGAGTGGCAGAAGTAGTAGTACTAGTATTACTGGAGCTCGAGTAGTTCTGATTATTTCTCGTAGTAGTAGCACTCTTTAAACTATCCGCTGCTGCTCTGGCACGGTCCTTACCCTCCTCCTCCTCCTCCTCTTGGTCTTCCACTTTGGACGACGTCGTCTTTGCGTTATTATGATAATATTCGTCACCCTGGTCTCCGCGAGCCGAAAAGTCAAGAATTTCGGAGTCCATCTCCAAATCGGGCAGCACGTCCCCGTCATGGATGCCGATGAAGAGGTCATCGAAGTCGATGCTATCGAGCAGGTTCCCCATTCCCCCCGAAAACTCCTTGAAGTCCAGCCCCGCTGCCGCCTCGCTATTCCCTCTATTGAAATCAAAACCCTCCACCTCACCCTCATCTCTACCTCCACTACCTAACTGCTTCTCCTCCTTGAGCTGATGATGGCCATCCCTCAAAGGTGATAAAATAAGCATCAAGCAACCCTTTCAAAATCTCCAGATATATATATATATATATATATAATTTGATATTGAAAATTAAACCACTCCTAGCTTACAAGGTAGTCTGTGCAAAAGATATAAGTTTATTGCATGAAAATTAGTTTCAAGCTGTTTACTATTGCTCGATAAGAAACAATACTCTCTGGTTTTTTCCTTTTTTTTTGGTGCTGGAAACTAATTAGGAGATGAAATGAAGAGAGTAGAGGAGACAAACAAGTTGTATAATGGGGCTGGAGATGATGGTTTTGTTTACTTTTTTGCAGCGTAGTGGAGAGAGTGAATAGAGGTCAGATGGATATCAACCACAACTTGGGTTGAGATCTCTCTCCCAGATTTGTTTTTATGTGGGATTGCTACGTATAATTTTTTCTTCTTCTTTTGTTTATACTTGGTTTGTGGATGCCCTTTTTTTGAAGCTTTTGGAAAATCTGTCAAGCTGGCTCCCGTGAGCTTTATTTTATTTCCTTTTTGCAAAATTAAAAGTCTTTTTTTGAAGCTCAAAAGGAGGTGAGAGAAACTCAGCTAGGTAGGACCGTTGGGCAGGAATTGAAATTGGATTGATATAGTGTCAGCTCAGCTCATGTACATCCGTTTGTACAGTGAAAAATAAAATGATCGATTTGGTCGTAGTCATGTGGATGACAAACCCAGTTCACCTTTGTACTTTATAATTATCATATCATGCTCTCTGTTTTCTTCTTTTTCTCCAACCGTATAATAAAGATCAATTGGAAGTCAATTGAGATATGCTATTGTAACATCCCGACTCAATTTAAGTGTTATTTAATTATTTTATTTGTACAATTTTGTTGGTGTTCTTAGAGTAGGGGTATTTTAGTCACTTTTTGAACTATAAGGAATTTGAGAAATTGAGTTACACTATTGCATGGAGCCCGTCGATACAAGTTCGTAGACAGGTTCATCGACGATTTCGACACTGTCTGGCCACGGTTGCCGAAGATCTTAGTCCCAAAATCTTCGTCTCATCCTCCACTACCCAACCCACCCCATTTCCCAGCTTCAAAACCAGAAAATTAACAACTGGAACCACGGAAAAATCGCTGAGCCGTTGCCTCCGTCGCCGTCGCCGTCAACGTTTTCGGCAATCTCCGGCCGCGCCACCACCTAGATCAGGTGCTCAAGCTCTGCTTAACCAACGGGAGGGACCCTCACATAGTCAAGCAAGCTTGGACTTATTGTGAGTGGACATTTGTTTTTTAAATGTGCCTTGTTTTCCAGATATTGAAATGCTTGCATAAATGTGATTTGATTGGAAATTGGGTTATCTTGAGTTATTGAGGTTATAAAATATCATATCGGTTAATCTTGACTTTTACAAGAGTATATGGGTATTGAATTTGGAAACTTGGTTGATTTGGTTTAAGGGAATTATAAGATTTTATGCATGTTTTGACTATGATATTGCTAGCACTGAATGCTAATGATAAAGTATATGGACTATGATATTATCGGTATGCCTATGGAATTGATCTGTTGTGAAATTGAGAACATGCAATTCAGAAATAATAACTGGAAATTGGATTTTGGGAGTGGTATATGTTGATGGTTGTGGTATATGGGATATTTGAGTTCACCATAATATGTACTTCCTTGTTTCGGTATGGATGATACACACACATACGATTAGAGATGTCGGCATGTGGTGATGATGATGATGAACCGGGCACCCTTGGCTGGGTGTGTTGTAGGCCTTTGGAGGGGCAGATTTGCACGCGGAAGATTTATTTCAGCCCCACGGGCATTGAGGATTCTGTCATACGTGTCTGGGCAGTTGGACTACTCATCCCTAGCCACATTTGTATTGAGGAGTCTACCATGTGGTCTAGTTAAAACAGTCTCCGCGTTGGATTCTTTTTTCCCCCGGTACATGATGATGGTGTGTATATGTCTATATATATATACACAATTGGTACATTTGTGGGAGAAAGTTAGTATGATTGTTATTATGTTATATAAAGTGGGCTTATGAGATTACAATAGTTTTCAAATCAACTATACTATAATAAAGGATTTCACTGCACGGTTTTTGCATCGTTTTCACAAAACGGTGGGGTTAATTTGTTCAAATACAGCTTTGTTCAAAACTTTATTTTTGTCCACTCACATTTTTGTTTTGCACCCCTCAGGCCGTAGCTCAAAGTGATTCGTGAACCCAAGCCAAGCCACTCTCCTCGTGTATTCGGCATCATAGTAGGATATACTTTGTTCAACTCCTTTTGCAATATTGTGATTATGTAAATTAAAGAATATTTCTTACATTGCTCTGATATTGCTCATGTATGGTTGAATTTGTGGCCGAAGGCCTATTATGTAAATTGTGTGCTATAGCATTGTGCATGTTGTTGTTGGGATTGTGTGTATGTTGGTATTGTAGGTGAAAAATTTGGGGGTAACTATTTTCAGGGAAGACTCTGTCGAAATTTCGGTAGAATTCTTGACCCTTTTTCTTTATTGTGTGGGGAGAGGGTTAAAACAGTAAATGGGCTCGGCATCGTTGGATGATGGACGGTAACAGAGTCAAAATTGATGTCCTGCATCCATTATATCTTAATGAAATTGAACCTATATCTAAACAGCCATTTTACTTATTTTTTTTAAAATCTATTTCTTCTCGTAGTCCCTCTCCCTTGTTCATTGGAGATTGCTCTCTATTGTAATTTGGTGTTGCTTTGAGTCTAGTCTGGTTGAATGTTATACCAGTTTCATAAAAGAAAAAACGAAAGGAGAAGCGCATAGAAAGAGTGCTGCTATTTCCACATTTATGTCCTATTTCCCCACCCACCATGTAAATTTGAGAAAACACAATCTTATCTTCCCACCCACCATTATTCCTAAAATACCCTTTAATTATTAATTCAAGCAAATTCTCTTTTCTATAAAGAAGTCTGTTAACTTGTGATTCATTTAAATGTAATCTAATGGCTGAAAAGAACAATTGTTTGCTCTAATTGGAGAAATTTGACAACCAAAGCAAAACTAATAGAACATATTTTCAACATGAGCATCTGAATTAGGTGAACCAAGCAAAATATGTGCTGAAAAGATTGTTGTAGGCCTGTAGCATAACTTGGAACAATTGGAATAAGATTTTCAATAACTATCTTCAATTAATAAACTCAAAACCCATATCTGATTAATAATAATTTCTAAGTCAACTTAAATATTTACCAAAACCCTGGTTTGTTTATTGCAAAAAGGGGCAGCTGAGACTTCGTCAATACGATCCTATCAGGAATTTGAGGCACTAAAAATGGCTCAGAATCAGAACGATGCTCATGCGGCCCGTACCGGCCAATACACTCGCTGATGCAACAAGAGAAGAAGCCATTTCCATTAAACACCACCCATTTGATGTTAAGCCCGTCGATGACATCCGTAGCCAAGTGATGGAAGACGTGGATGAAGATGCAGTCGGGTGGGTTTTGGGTGAGGAAAAGCTTGAGAGGTTCTTGGAGGACGGAGGTGTCCATGGAGGCGGACATTGAGGAGTTAGGCGAGACGGCGTCGTTTGGGAGGTTGAGGACGTGAATGGTGATGAAGTGGTTGAGACTTTCGTCGCCGCCGCGGATGGAGTTTCGGAAACGTAGGGCGTTGGCGGTGTGGTGTTTAGGATTGTGGTTTTGCCTCCTCCTACAAATGGGAAGAAGTACATGACGACTGGAGTTTCTGACAAGAATCCATGGTTTTGGCCCAAAAACTTTTGGGGTTGGGGTTTTAGGATGGATAGAAAATAGCAAGGAGCTGTTGAGGGGTGCTTGCTTTGGATTTTTTAAGCTTCTTTTAATTTTAAGTTTGAGGCAATTGTTTGTTTTTAATCATTTTCCTTAAGTCCTTAGAAGTCATTTTACAAAAGGATAAATTTGTCTTTAAAATTTTGAAGCTAAGGTGGGTGGGAAAATAGGATAGGTGGGTGGAAATAGTTGCACTCCATAGAAAAATGTAAAAATGTTCTGTTTTCAAGAAAGTAATTACGGAGGTGAAAGTTAAAAAAAAATTAATTATTTTGTTGATTCATTGTTTTAGGGGTGTGCAAGCTCCAATCCAATCCGCTCAAATCGACCGATCCAATCCAATTCAATCCAATTTTAATCGATTTCAATGATTTGACAGATTGGATTGAATCCCTAATTTCTAAAACCGACTTGATTGGATCAGATGACAGATTTGCTTGTGAGAATCCAATCCAATCCACTTAGTTTCATGCTTATTTTGCTCATTAGGTAATTTTAATTAAGAAAGTTATAAACATTTTAAGTAATTTGATGGAGTTATGTTTAATATATTATAAAATCAAAATAATTTTCTCTAGCATTTTATTTATATTTTACATTTATGTCTATTAAAATGTTTATTATATTAAACTTGACGATAAATGTTTCATATTTCATTATTATATTTTTCATTATGAAAATCCAATCTAATTCAATATCAATTGGATCAGATCAAATTAGATTTAAACCTCTAATGTGATCGGATTGAGTTGAAAAAATCATAATCCAATTGACATTGGATCGGATGCGAATTGGTGAATCATCTAAGGGTTGAAAGTGTTTTTTTAAAATTTGAGCAATAACAAATGCATTTGAAGCCATTGGATTGTGAATCATCTAAGAGTTGAAAGTGTGTATAAATTTGTGGTTTTTTGTGTGTCCCCAATCCTAATCTATATATATTAATTATATTCATTAAACGTGGAATGTCTTAAAATATTAATGATTTCTGAAAAAAAAAAAAAAAAAAAAACCGATCAGGATTTTCATTATCCCATCCTATAAGATGCCAGAATTTTGTTGCAAATACCCATATACATGACTGATGGGGCCAATGCACGTGGAAGACACACATCAGCCACCACTCAAAACTTGTGTTGGGCTTGGGGTGGTAAAGGGCATCATTGTCGCATGTGTTGAAGCCCAAAGGAATTCATTGGCTCATGGGGTTTGCTGGGCAATTTGCTTCTTTTAGTTTTATCATTAAAAGTAAGGGGTTTGCAGTTTAAATTGTTAATGATAAAACTAGAGTTCAGATTTTCTGTCCCTCTTTTTCTTTGTCCCCTTCTGTCCCTTACTCAAAATTTTGACACTGTCCATTCACTTAACTCCTCATATAACAGTGTTAACTTCTAATAAAATTAAAATAGAAAACTAAAAATTCAAGAAAAAATAAAAAAGAAAACCCAATAGCCACCAAACTTGATATCCACCCACCCTCACCACCGTACCTCGTCAGTGCTGCGCATTCGCACCAGCAAAGCCTCCCCCTTTATTGGAGAAAATTTTAAATCTGGGTATGGTGCAGGAGAAATAAAGAGAGAATTTTAAATCTGGGTCTGGTGGGGGAGAAACAAAGAGAGAAAGAGGGGAGAGAGAGAGAGAGAAGGGGAGAGAGGAGCTCCATCTTAGCCACAATATAGGTTTATCCTTGGTCCCACTAATTGTATCTCTTTCAACTTCTTCCCTTAGGTTTCTGGTTTGGCTTTCCTTGCTTGTGGCTTGGGCACCCTGTCGTTTCAACTTGTGGCTTGGGCACAATTCAACAAACAGTTGCTGTGCACTCTTTGGATTTGATCTATCTCTCTCTGTTTTGATTTTACTTTTTTTTTCTTTTCAGAAACTTTGTTGTGATTTGACATTGGGGTACGATTTGGTTTTCTTTGACGAGCTCCAATAAGAAGGTAGCAAACGCACGGCTGACGACGCTCCACTCGTCACCACCAATGAAACCGGCAAACTCGGATTTGTTAGATCCCCATATTATCCGGTTGTACCCTAGCAGGATTCCGGCGGTTGGGTTGGGTGGTGGGTGGTTGTCGGAGTTGGGGATGGGGGAGTGACTTGTTCTTTGTTTTTTGTTATTATTTATTTTTTAATTTGATTCAGGCTTAACAGAGTTAAGTGGGAGTTAAGTTGTGTTAATTGAATGGACAGGTGTCAAAATTTTGACTCAGGGACAGAGGAGGACAGAGAAAAAGGAGGATAGAAGATCTGAACTCATAAAACTAAGGGCTTGTTTGGTATCCTATTCAAGTAGGGAATTCAAAAATTGTTATTTTTGTTTAAAACAAGGAGTTCTTAAATTCATTTTTTAAGATTCAAAAAGTTGTTTGGTATGCAACTTGAAAACTGTTTTTGAATCTTTAAAATTTGAAAACTTGTTTGGTTGAATTCTTGAATACAATTTTTTTTCTTCATTTTTTAAAATTAACAAACCAATTAAGCATCCAACAATTTTCAAACCAAAGACAAACATAGCTAAAAAGAATCGCTCTGTTACTGAAAATTGCATATCATCCAAAACCCACAAACATCTCCTTAATTTTTCCCACATTTTCTCACCAACCAAACATAAAAACAGAAAGAAAAAACCAAACTTAACAAAAGGAGCAATAAAAAATTTACTGGTAAGCTCATTGAGTCAATGATTGACTGTCACAACCCGACTCTCCTAACACGATATTGTTCGCTTTGGGCCCCGCCCTCACGGTTTTGTTTCTGGGAACTCACGAGCAACTTCCCAGTGGGTCACCCATCGTGGGATTGCTCTAGCCCCAACGCGCTTAACTTCGGAGTTCCAAGGAATCCGAAGCCAGTGAGCTCCCAAAAAGCCACGTGCTAGGAAGAGAAGTGCCAACACATATAAGACACTTCACCTTTCCCTCCCCAAGCAATGTGGGATTGCTCACCATTTTTGCTTCCCCAAGCTCACGGGTCTTACATTGACACTCTCAAAGGTGGTCTTCCTACTGATATCATAGAGAATAAGAGCACCAACAGTGCCTCTATAGTAAGCAAAAGTCACAGCCCTAAAGCGTTCTTGACCAGCAGTGTCCCAAATCTGGGCTTCCTTCACCATTTTTCCATCGATTTCCAATTCCTGGGTCAGAAACTCAACCCCGATTGTTTGAGAGAGACATGACGAGAGAGAGAGAGAGAGAGAGAGAGAGAGAGAGAGAGAGAGAGAGAGAGAGAGAGAGAGAGAGAGAGAGAGAAAGAGAAAGAGAAAGAGGATGAAAGAGAGGGAGGAAAGAGAGATAGAAAGAGAGAGAGAGAGAGAGAGAGAGAGAGAGAGAGAGAGAGAGAGAGAGAGAGAGAGAGAGAGAGAGAGAGAGAGAGAGAGAGAGAGAGAGAGAGAGAGAGAGAGAGAGCGTGACAGAGAGGGAAGAGAGAAAAAAACAGCAAAATCTCACTTTTTTGTTTTTAATAATAGGGGTGTTTTTGAATTGTTTTTGGGTTTAGGTTTTTAAAAATAGGCTTACCAAACAAGTTTTTGGGGCAAATTTGTTTTGGATAAAATTGGATCCAAATAGGATACCAAACAGCTCTTTCAAATTGTTAACAATATTTATTCTAGGGGTGGGCATAAAAACCGCCGAACCAAAAAACCCAAGCCGAATCGAAAAAAACTGGTTGACTAAAAAAGTCAACAAATCGGAATCGAACCGGACCGGACCGATTTCAACGAATTTTGGTTTCGGATTCATACCTTATCAAACCGGATCAGACCAAACTGAACCGATTGTGTATTATTTCATTTTTTTTTACAAAATTATTAAAATCCAATGCTATATTTTTCATCTCATAACTAATATTTTCTCAAGCCCAACTTCAAAACATCACTCTTTTTTAGCCACAATATCTCTCTTTGCATAAAATTGAATTATTTGTTCATTTTCAAGCCCAAAAAAATAAAATTTTAGTTGAAATTTGTATAATAATAATATTTTGAATAATAATAATAATAATCCGGTTCAAAATCGGAAAAATCAAAAACCGGACCGGAACCGGTACAAACCGAACCGGTCGGATTCAAAAAAAAAATTTCCCTAAAATCGGACCGAAGCAAACCGGTTAAATTAGTCGATTTCGATTCTAATTTGAGGTAAAAACCGGACCAAACCGGACCGTGCCCACCCCTAATTTATTCTCTTGTTCAAATTTTTATATTAGATTTATTCCTCAATTCATAATATTATATGTTAACAATTTTGAAATAGAATGTTGATATTCTTGATGGATTCGTTTCCATTCCAAGTCCCCCAAGGAATCACATTCCTTGAATTTTATGCATCACACATGAGTTTTTTGATTTCTTTGTGCAAGTAAACAAAGCTATATATAGCATGAAATTGGGAATGATTCTCTGTCATTTCATTCTCATTCCAGGTCATATATCTCAAACTGTTAATAATTCTTGGCTAACTTTGTATAATATACATCCAGAAATCCTCTGCAAATTCCTACAATTTTAGAAAGAAAAAAGAAAAAAAAGTGTTATTTGAACATACATCCAGAAATCTTCTGCACGACACATCATGTAATTTGAAATTTTACTTAGGAAGGGGACACATATGTTATGTTTTTTTTTCTTCATTATTACTTAAGATGTTTAAATGTAGAGGATCCCAATCCTTGAAGAAGAAAAATGAAGATGGTCCCTAGTCAGCTTGACTCAACTGAAATACTGAATGAATGGTGCACAACAATTTCTTGAAATATAACATCATTCTTGTCCTTGTTAAGGGCTATTACATCTATCGCCATCTACTGGCTCGTGTTATTCTTGTCTTTTCCTAGCGCTGCTGGTGCCGTCCCTTTCACCATGTCTCCTTGTTATTTAACTTTTTGCGTAAGGTCATCAAATTTGAAATGGATAATTTTATAATATTATTATGTTGTTTTTCATATTATTAATATTAATACTATTACTGTTAGAACTTAGAGGTTTTTTATTTTATAGAAACATATGATTTCATTCATAAAACTAAAAAGGCGTACATAGAGAGCGACATGAACTTAGAGTTATTGTTAAAACCATTAACTAAGGGGTTTGCAGTTCTTTTTTTTTTTTTTTTAGAAGTTATTGTTAGAACTTAGAGTTATTATCCATTATTGTAACGTTGAGACTTGATTCTCTTATTTTGACTTAAATAGGTTATAATACTAATAAGAAATGAACTAGTATATATCTGTTACGGATGTGGTGGTGGGTGTGGCCAAGATGGCGCTTCTTCAGGTGATGGTGGTAGGGTTCGTTTAGGCTCATGTGTTGTTTTAGGGTTTCAATTATGTAGGGTTTGTTGACTTTGTTTGGGTTTATGGTTAATTGTAGTGTTGGGAGCTAATAGTTTTAGGGCTCTTTTGGGAGTGATTCTGGATAGGCCGTAATCACTTCTAAAAAGTATCTCCCACGCGTCTTCTACAAAAATCACTTTTAGTGATTTTAAGTGATTCTGGGAGAAGCACCTCCATGTGCTTCTCCATAAAATCACTTAAACTGATTATTTTGAGAAGTGATTCTCCACAAAAGTGATTATTGGCCCCTCCAGAATCACTCCCAAACAAGCCCTTAGTGCGGCTTTTGTCCACTTGAGTTTTGCTTTTAGCATGTTAGTTTGTTGCCCTCTTGAAATTTGTACTTTATATGTCTCATTGATGTCTTCGATTGTATCGTTGAAGTTTATCTAATGAAGTTTTTCTTTGATAAATAATAATAATAATAAACTAGTAGCTGAAGTAGTTAAGAGGCCTTCGACAAAAAAAAAAGTAGTTAAGAGGCCATGAATTCATCGCATTAGAGTTAGAGAAATCTTCTCTCTTAGAGCACTTCCACCCATTTGTCATGGCAAATGGTAAGGGCAAGGCAAGGGCTGTTACTATTCACATGAATAGTGGTAGCCCTTGCAAGGGCTTGTGGTGTTTCCACCCATTGCAATGGCAACCACTATTCACATGAGATATGAGGGGAGGAATTTGTATAGATTTTTGGTGTGGGAAGTGAAGAATATGACTAGGTATTTATTAAAAAAAATTCTGAAATTTTTGGGATTTTTAAAGATTTTTTTATAGAATTTTTTTGTTGTTGCTGACGTCATCAAACTCAGGCAACAACCCAGACTATTCTTGCCTTCGGGCTACCCCAGACTTGTGGAGCCACAAGCCTTGCTCACTAGAATCATGAACTGGGCCTAGGCCCTCTCCTGTCCTGGCACGGGCTCTCCGCTGGAACTGCTCTTAATGGGCAATCCACAATACCTTTTCTTTTGGTCGAAGCCACAATACCTTACAGGTCTGAGTGACAGCAAAGACCCCGTCCAATAATTAACTACATATATTTGCATATAGGCATTAATGTAAATTCTAGCTCATAATAGATTTAACCGATTGGACTCGCACTTAATCTTTAGACTATATCATCATGTCATATAGTAGGGTTCGTTCGGTCCTAAAATTCGGGCTTGGATTGGGTTCGGGTTAAATGCATTTTTTGTGCTAGGTTGGGTTGGGTTGGGTTTGGGTTTGGGTTTCATTACCTTTGTAGCTCATGTCGGCCTTGATCAGCTTAGGCCTAACCAATAAATTTTTTATTTAATTAAGAACATTAGAGGACCACTAATTTTTTTTTTATAAAAAAAAATTAACATAATACATATTAATTATAACGCAAAAGGTAGAGAATGGTAAAACATTCAAAATACCAAAGAAATGCCCTTGGTTAATGTAAACATTAAGAATTGAAATTATTAATTAAATGAGGATAATATGGTAATTCACACTTTTTCATATTAAAAAACAATTAAAATTAAAAGAAAAATCAGATAATTAATCCTATTTTTATGGAACACAACTACCTATTATCTTTTTTAATTCTAAAATAAAATTTTTTTTTTTTTTAAAAAGCCTTTCATAGGCGCGGAAGCGCATGTGGAGAGACTAGTATTAATTATAGACTAAATATTTATATAATATAAAATATACTTTATTTCTAATATGGGCCGGCTTGAGAGGTTGAGCCTAGTTGGGCCATATCGTGCTCAAATGGTTTGGGTCTCAGACTGAACTTGAGTTTTAAACCCTTGACCCATGCCTACATCCGCCAGGGCATTTCCCTCAAAACTATGGGTTGAACCGAAATTTGATCCCATTTGTTTGGTTGGCCCATAAGACATGGGCTACAATTAAGTATAGTTAAGGCGTACTAAGGCCCATAACCGATCCCGAGTTAGTGGGATGCCTGGTCAACTTTCAACTTAACAAGCATTCTTTGGCCCCAAAAAAAAAAAACACTTAAACAAGCATTCCAATAAATTCGATTTTCACAAAATTTTAAAAAGAAAAATTAATGGGCTGTGTTGCTAACCTTACTCGACAAATACTTGCACTTTTTGACCCATGTTTATGAAGTTCTATTATTATTGTTCGTCTGGGAATGCTTCTGAACACCTTGTGATGCCCCTAGCCGCTGAGTAGGCTGTATTTTGGCAACTTAGCAGCTTTGTGTTTGATTTGCTTGTGCCTCAAGGAACTTGATGTGGATTCGGAGACTATTCCTCGAGGGGATGCGAAAGGCGTGCCACTACTAGTGATACTCTTCTAGTAGAAAGAGGAAGGATTGATGAATGTGACTGCGCTCATTTATTCTTTCTTCTAACCAAGGCCATTGTGCTCCAAAGAGGGGAATCTGGCTTTAGATAGGTTATTTTTCTGCCTCAACTAAGAGGACTTTCAATATCTCAAGTAAGATCAAGCAAATTGCAAGAAAAACAGTGTCCTAGTCCGTTGATCGGGCTGAACATTCAATGGTAGATCTTTGGTACTAAAATCAGTCCGATAGGCAAGATATTTTCATTAATGATTGGATACAAGTCTGATTAAACTGAAACTGATTTGAATACAATAAATCAACAAACAAGAAAAGCTAAAGATGGTACAATCGGACAGAAGGTCTGCAGTATCGGACAGAAGACAATGAGCTGCCTGCAACAATATCGTGTTGTCCGATACCAACAAACTAGTAGTACTTGCGACCATAAACTAGCCCGTATCGCAGGTAGGGAGACTTGCTTCGAAATAAGTGAGCTGGAAATCAAAACCAACTATCAAATCATACCAAGCGTTGCTGGCAGAGCATATAGGTTACAAACATTGGCAGTGTTATTCCAATCAGGAGTTGTCAACTGGGAATTAGACAGAGCTATGTGTTTGGGAAAAGAAAAGAGTTCCAACAAGGAGTTGTCAACTGGGAACTCAGAGAAAGCGAAGGGAGTTGAATCAAGTCTTGGTTTTGTCTACAGAGAGACACTTGACGTTGAGTCTTGGTTTTGAGACGTTGAGTCTGGCTTTTGGCTGAAGTTGTGTGTGTGTCGTGCTGCCACTGGGGATTAGTATATATAGATAGACTAGTCCTTCAGCTGGTGATGCTTGGAGAGCCTTTTGGAAATGTAGACAAACGCAGCCTGATTGCCACTTGTGTGAAACCTGCCTCTGCTGATATGACTTGGACATAATTAAGAAATCTTCGAAGTAAAGATTTTCTGATATGTAGTGAGACGATCTTGCAAGTTGATTAGAACCAGAAAATCCTGAGGATGGTCTCCCAGCATACTGTGTTGATGGTTTAAAACCTCCTCTGATGGGAATAGTGGCCATACCGCATTAAATGCGGTGGCAATCACATTAATGGTCGTGTGAAACGCCTCTACTTACTACGCTCCTCCACTTGCTGTAGACCATACTTCCTAAGATTTGGTGGGTCATGCTCGGATTTTTCAGTGATTAAACCAAATCGTGGTGAGGTTTAACCAATCTCTGAAAACAAAATCTTTGTGAAAGATTTCCACAAAATACTCGCTTTTTGAACAATTTCTGTCCGAAATGAGACGTGGCACTTGTATCCGGAAAGAGACAAAAAGCATCGGACACTTGTGTCCGATGTGCCAGTGTCTTCGAAGCGCTTCGTTGACCATGGTCTTTTTGGTCCACAATTGCGGCTGGAGCGTTGTTGGGCCTGGTTGACCCTCTTTTTTAGGCTTTTGCGAATGTAGGACGAGCCTTTTGATGCCTTGGGCCTTTCGTCCTACTCAATTAGTCCTTCAAAACTGCAGATCAAGGCTTGTGCTATTTTTGGTACGAACATTTGCCCCCTAGTTTTAATCAGTTTGTCAAAAACTGTTTTGAAACTAAATCGTCACGTCCTGAGAAGCGACAACTGATAACTAACCACGTGTTGGCTGTTACTTCTGTGATAAATTTCCATCTATTAAATGTACGCGCCACTCTTCCAAATATTAAATCATTTCAAAAAAACGCTCAAAGACCCTTCTCCTTCCTCACTGTTCTGTACTTAGTAACAATTTCGTTTTGAAAACCTAGACTTTTACAGAACCCAAATATTTTCCAGACTTTCATTCCTGCGAACCTCGATCTTTCTTTTCTACTTTCAAAAGAGAACTTAGACACTCTTGTCTTAATCCCATTACTTTCGGACAACGATGGCCCCCAAGAAAGTGATGAAAAGGAAAGAAGTTGCAGAGGAGAAAGCAATACAAACAGCCCCATTTTTGTCTGGGGATGGAGCTCTCCTTGAGCGAACACAGAACCGGAATCACTTGAAGAAGCTGGCGGATGGTAGGCAGGGAGAGGTAATCTGCTGGAACCTTATAACCCTTTTAGACAGGAGTATGGTACTCGAACCTAGGTATGTTACTACCAGACCATCCGCCCTTGCCCTCGTTGAAACCACTAGATTTAGGGCCAACATTCTCTTTAAGGGTCCATATACCCCCTGTTGGGATAACTGGGATGCCAATATCAAGAGGTTGTTCCCTCATAGTGAACCAATTAGGAACAGTAGTGCCTGGCGTGATTGGGTGGTGGATATGGAACCCCACTATGATTCATACTGGAAGGCCAATGGCATATTTGATGCCATTATGTTTAGTCTGAAGGATCTGAAGGCGGAATCCTCCCTGCTGGCCTCAGCTCTGATGTTCTGGAATAGCGCCTCCAACACATTTGACTTTGGGGTTGGACCAATGACGCCAACTTTATTGGATATGGTAGCCATTTTTGACTTTAGGCCCCACGGAAGAGTGCCAGACTGTATTGGGGATTACTAGCGGCGCCCTAGCAAAGGGGAGAAGCTGAAGAAGGAGTGTGCTACAACAACTAAAGAGATAACCGACCATTCGGCCTTCTCCAAGTTTATAGAGCACTTCAGGACCAAATATAGCAGGGATGTTGAGCAAGAACACATGATGTTCTTGCTGTATTGGATAAACAGATTCATCTTCCCCAGTGTCTCCAATTGTGTCCGAGTTGAGTGGTTACACTTGGCAGAAGCTCTGCATAACTACTCTGATGTAGCAACTGGCCAGTGGGTGTTGGCCTCTATCTACAGATGCCTCCACGATGTGACAGTCGACCCTGTCAATATGAGCATCAATGGACCAATTTGGATGGTCCAGATGTGGTTGCAGTGGTATTTCCCAGAGTTGAGAGTGCCTGGGGTGAAATTCAGAGATGATATAATGCCTGCCCAGACTCTCATAGAAAGTGCCCTTTTTGAACCCACCACCGCCAATTGTCTGGCTGTTTTCAAAAATAAAACTCAAAGGACAGAGGATCAATGGCTGGCCAGTTTCAAGAGAAGGTATCCCTGGTTCATGGACAGGCGGATCTATGAGACTCCTCCCCATTCTGGCAGGGTGAAAGAGGAGTTTGCCACCAAGGCCTTTGCCTGCTTGCTTCCGAGGGACTTACCATATGGTGGCAGTAAGAGCCACCAATATGTTTATGGAGTGGATGCCTACAATCCACATTTCTGTGGTAGGCAGTTGGGATGTCAGCAGGCCATACCAGAATACCTGTACACTGGTGGAAAGCTCTTTCAGACCTCCCAAGATAAACCTGGTGGATATAGCCAAGATCTCTGGAAAGATGATGAGGCTGGTGCCAGAGATGGAAATAATGGGATATGCCCCAAGTTGTCAATGCTCGGACAACTTCTTCGTCTGGTGGAATGGTGTTTCTGCTCAGAACTTCATACAGCCGATTCTCAATGCTTATGGGGATCTCTTCAAGGGCTGTGACTTTGCCATAGGAGAACCTGCTAGTGACTTGGACTCTATCATTGCGAGCATAGAGTCCAACAATCAACACTCCAGAGTTGGTGAGTATCACTGCCCTTTCTATTAACTTCCCTGTAATTATATATAATTTGTTGGCTAATGATTGTCTCTCTTTCTTGCAGAAAGGGCAACAACTCCAGGGCCAGAAGTGGCTCCTCAAGTAATCACGACTTATTGGGGTGGTAAGATAACTGACTCTATAATTCTGCCTAGACATTTCACATCCGAAGTGCAGGATTATGAATAACAGCTGTTTTCTTTTCTTGCAGAAGGAGGAAATGACGAGGAAGAAGAATCCCCCTTGATCATTAAGAAGAGAAAGAGGTCAGTGAGACCTGCAGAGGTTGAGGTTTCTGAGGAGATGGTCACTCCTGCTGAGGTTAGAGTCAGTCAAGGGACTCGGCCTACTCCAGCAACTCACTCAACTCCATCAGAGGTAGCACAAGCCTTCCATTCCAAAAGAGGTGAGTGTTATCATTCTGTTTTGACATTGTTTGTCATTCCCAGGATTTATCTAACTGATTGGTTGTATTGGTTTTCTGCAGTTAAACTGACTGCTCATAGGCAGAAAACCCCTAAAGTGAAAGAGACTCCTCCTCCTGCTGCTGCCAAAGAAAAAGTGCAGAGAACAAAGAAGGTTCAGGATGTGGCCTCCAAGAACGTGGCCAGTCTCCAAAAGCCTAGAATGTCCCCTTCTTCAGTTTCTGCAGCAAGGGTCTCTCTTCTCTCTGATCCTCAGATTCACAAGCTGGCTTCAAAACCAGGGTTAGGCATGTCCGAAGTTCTCCAGACAGTGAGTATTCTCTTTTGTCTCTATCTTTTTTAATCTTTTTGATTTGGATTTCTTGCTGACTGCAAAATATCTCACAGTTCACTGATCTGGAGATGAAGGAGAGAGAGAGAGAGCATGGGGGAGGAGATTCTGGACACTCCTGCTCTTAACATGGATTCATCTGCAATCGTCTCCACTACTCGTAAGGCCATTTCTTGGCCTTTCAGTTCTAGTTCTGTATAGGTTCTGCAGAAGTAATCACATTTCGTTTACTTTGCTTGTAGCCCAAGCCTGTCCGAACTTACTCCTCCAAGCTCAAGCAGACCTCAGTAGCACCCCCTCTTTCTCCTGCGATGAGTAAGAGTACTAATTTGGTATGCAGTTCAGCGTCTGACTTGATCCTAACTTTTCTTCTTGCTCCTTTGATCTGACAGCTGAAAAAGGCTGTATCAAAAGAGAAAGCTGCTGAACCAACTGTCTCTACTCCAAAGAGTCCGATAACTCTTCAGGTATTATTTTATTTTTCCAATCCAGAATGTAAACCAATAATTGGTCCTTCATTTGATCTGACAGGGTTGTTTCTTTCACAGGTTGCACAGACTCAGCCTTCAACTCCTCCTTCATCAGCAGCTGCAGGATCAAGGACACAAACTGTCCCCTTATCTGAGGTGATATTTCTCAATCATGCTAACATCAGCACTTTATTTCAGCGAAACCATTTTCTGGTTTCTTAAACATTGTGGATGTGCAGGTACAGGTTGAGATTGCCTCAGTTGGTCATAAAGAAGAAAAAACTGCTAATCAGCCTAAAAAGGGCCTCTCCGACCCTGCTGCTCACCTCCAAACTCCAGTGCATATTCATCATGAGGTAGTGAGTAAGGTTTGAGAGAAAAGTGCCGCGCTGTTGGTTCTCATTACTCCTGTTACCTTCAGCCATCTAGTGAGTATAAACTGTATGACTTTTTCTCTTAGTTTTGACCTTCTAAAATTAACCTTTTTGCTCTTTGTGCAGCCTCAATTCTCCACCCTAGAGATGGAAATGATGGGGTCAGGATTTGGAGGTCATACCTCAACAAATGATGGGGTCAGGCCTCTCCGACCCTACTGCTCACCTCCAAACTCCAGTGCATATTCATCATGAGGTGGTGAGTAAGGTTGGAGAGAAAAGTGCCGCGCTGTTGGTTCTCATTACTCCTGTTACCTTCAGCCATCTAGTGAGTATAAACTGTATGACTTTTTCTCTTAGTTTTGACCTTCTGAAATTAACCTTTTTGCTCTTTGTGCAGCCTCAATTCTCCACCCTAGAGATGGAAATGATGGGGTCAGGATTTGGAGGTCATACCTCAACAAACAAGCCTTCCTCTGCTGCCTTTGATCCCATAATTGAGATGGTGAGAGCAGCCAGTGCTCCACCTACTGAAGAAGAGGTGGCTGAAATGGAAGGCAAGGCCAGCAGTCGATGGATGTTGGAGTGAAGTCTGAGCCCTTTGCAGCTGATGCTGAGCCAATCTTCAAGACTCCAAGCCAGGTAATCTCTGATCCTGTATCTTGCCATTTGTCTGTAGGTCTTAACTGTGATATTTCAATCTCGCGTGCAGACGGCTCCCATCACACATGTTGCCCCCATCAGTTCCCATCAAACTGGAGATGAAGACATTATCTTCAAGGTGCCAGATGATGAGGAAGAGGGAGAAGAAAATGATGAAGGAGGAGCTGATAGTCCTGGATCTGCAGCCAAGAAAAGCCTGCAGCAGCTCTTGAACCTGGAAGATTCTCCAGAGACAGATGGTTCCTCAGCTGAAGTGGCTGAAGCAAAGCAGACTCTCATAGACTGGGCTGCTAAACCTTTCAACATTGCCCAGAGCTACGTGGAGATGCAAACCATTTATAAAGCTATAGTGGTGCTGTCGAAAGCCTTCCCAGCTTGGCAAAAGTATCTCACTTTGGCTTCCAACCATGTTAAAGAACTCAGAGATCTTCTAGATCAATACCATACCAGCGTTGGATCTTGCTCCAAACACTGAATCATCACTTCTGAGGTATGACCAATGCATCCAAGTCAGATCAGAAGCAATGTCTGCTGGCAAGAAGTATGCTGAAGACTTTGAGTTTGCCCAGATGGATGTTTCAAGGCTGGAGCAAGAGCTAGAACTAGCCAAGGCCAGGAGAGATGAAGCCTTGTTGAAGATTAATGAGAACTTGGAGAAGGCCAAAGCTGCAGACACTACTATCCGAACCTTGAAGAAACAACTTCCGGTTTTCAGAGCTGCTGTCCACCGTCCTTCCTTCCTGTGCAAGCTGGCTGCAGATCAGCATGAAGGCTATGTAGCCATACTTAGAGATATAATCTAGGCGTTAGATTTTTCAGAATAATATTTTCTTTTAACTTTATTCATATATGAAAGACAAGTTCATGAATGCTTTATGTCTTTTGCCACTTGAATTTGGCGCAAGGCATGTCTTTATGAATTATGATTTTTGATTCCTTAAACTTGCTTCTCATTTCAAGATTTCTGAATGTCCATATGATTGCAATTTTTTGGCCTTGCCTTGGCCAAAAATTATCAATATACTTGAAATCTCAACTTCGAATGATCATTCATAACTTTGAAGATAGCAAGATAAGACAAAATAAAGACTGCTTGAAGTCTAAACATTCATTTCTTATTTGAACTGAAATTGTTACAGCGGACACAATCTGTCCGAAGTGAGACCATTCATGGTGTTGGACATAACCTTGTCCGATGCCATGTCGTTTGGTCAGGATCTGGCCTTCTACTCTTGGGGAGTGAGATCGATTCCCTTGGCATCCCAAAGGGTAGGATAGAACTTTTTGAGCCATTTGCCATTGATAGGGTTCTAATGAGTTTGCCCATCTCTGTCTTTGAGCAGATATGCCCCCTTGCCCATAATCTTGTATATCATGTAGGGTCCTTCCCAAGTTGGACTCCACTTGCCAAAACCTGGCATGTGGGAACCTAGGGGCAGCATAACTTTCCAAATGATCTCACCTTCTTCAAACGACTTGCCTCTGACTCTCTTGTTGTAAGCCCTTGCCATTGTCTTCTTCCCAACCAATTAATGGTTCAAAGCCTCGGCTCGGACATGATCTATGTTCTCAATTTCTTGAGCCACTGCCTCTACATATTCGTCAGAATGCAGATCATGTTGTTGAGCTATTCTTAGGGACTTTACATTGATTTCTACAGGGAGAACAGCATCTTGCCCGTATGTTAAGGCAAAGGGTGTAATTCCAGTAGCATTCCTTCTTGAAGTTCTGTATGCCCAAAGTGCTTCGGACAACTTCTCATGCCAATTCCTAGGATTGCTATCTGTCATTCTCTTGATGATGTTAATGAGTACTTTGTTGGTTGCTTCCGCCTGTCCGTTGGCCTGAGGGAAGTAGGGGCTTGACTGTACGAACTTGATTCCATGCTGCTCTTCCAGTCTCATGACTTCTCTGGACATGAAAGAAGTACCTCTATCAGTGGTGATTGTCTCTGGAATACCGAACCTATATATTATCTGGTCTTCGATGAACTTGACCACTTCATATGATGTAATTTCTTTCAATACCTTGGCTTCCACCCACTTGGCAAAGTAATCTGTGGCTACCACTATGAAAGTATGTTTCTCGCTAGATTCTGGTCTGATTTTCCCAATGAAGTCCATTGCCCAACCTCTGAAATGCCATGGTTTGACAATCGGATTCAATGGGACTGCTAGGACATGCTGAATGGGACCATGCCTTTGGCATTCTTCACAGCCTTTACTGTAATTCACACAATCCTTCTCCATAGTTGGCCAAAAATAGCCATATCTTCTTAGCAACCATTTCATCTTCCTTCCAGACTGGTGAGCTCTGCAAGTCCCTTCGTGCACTTCTGCCATCACTCTCATTGATTCTTCTAGTCCTATACACCTCAACAACAATCCATCATCAGTCTTTCTTAACAATTCTTCATTAATCAAGACGTAATTTGGGGCCTGGGCTCGCACTTTCCGATCTGCTTGGTTCGATGGTTTAGCCAGATAATTGCAGAGAGGTGTCCTCCAGTCAGCATCATTTTCTGGTTCTACAACATTCACTTCCATATCCATTCCTCTTGTGAGAATAGAAGGTAGAGTTCTTCTCCAAATTGGGATGATTCTAGAAGATACTTGATCTTGGAAACCAGAAGCGATTTGGGCCATGTGGTTGGCTGCCAAATTCTCCTCTCTTGGTATATATTCAGCACTAACCTCTGCAACTTGTGAGCATAGGTTTATAGCAGCTACATAGTAGGCAGCCATGTTTGGATCTCTACATTTGTATTCATTGGTCAGCTGCTTGATTACCAGTTGCGAGTCTCCGTAGATCTCTAAGTGTTGCACTTTTAATTCCAATAGCATTTCCAATCCGATGATGAGAGCTTCATATTCTGCTCTATTGTTGGTGCTTTCGAAATCTAACTGAAAAGCATATGAGAATACTGCCCCCTTGGGATCTTTAATCATGATGCTAGCTCCTGCAGAGGCATCTGTTTTGGAGCCATCAAAGAACAGTTTCCCGGGCACAATTCTCACCATGTGCACTGGCAAGTAATGGATGCCATGTTTAGTAAGTTCCACGTTTCCCACTTCCAAAGACTCTATGTTCTCCATTTCTATACTGGGATGAGCCGCTAAAAAATCAGCCACTGCCTGGCCTTTCATGGCTTTCCTTGGGATATACTGAAAATTAAATTCGGACAGAGCCAATATCCATTTTCCCAACCGGCCTCTCAATACAGGCCTGGACAGCATGTACTTGATTAGATCCGTATTTGCAATGATATAAACCATGAAAGGCAACATGTAATGCCTTAATTTGACTGCAGAGAAATACAAAGCCAAGCATACTCTTTCAACAGGTGAATATCTTGTTTCCACTTCTTGGAGGATTCTGCTCAGATAATATATGGCCTGCTCCTTTCCCTCATCGTTTTCTTGAGCCAGTAAGCTCCCGATGGATGTGTCCGATGCTGAAATGTAAAGTTTCAATGGCCTCCCTTTCTTTGGTGGCATGATCACCGGAGGGTTGGCCAGATATGTTTTGATCTCTTTGAATGCCTTCTGTTGAGGTTCCTGCCATACAAAATCCTTTTCTTCTTTGATTTTCAACAAGGTAGAAAAAGCATGTACTTTGCCAGCAGAATTGGCTATGAATCTTCTCAAGAAGTTGATCTTTCCCAACAGGCTCTGAAGCTGTTTCTTATTTTTTGGAGCAGGAGCATCGATGATGGCTTTTGCTTTGTTCTTGTCAACTTCAATGCCCCTTTGGTGAACTAAGAAACCTAAAAAGTTTCCAACTTGCACCCCAAAGGCACATTTTTTGGGATTCATTCTCAATTTGAATCTCCTCATCCTGATGAATGCATCTCTGAGGTTAGCCACATGACTTGGCTTATCCTTAGACTTTACTACCACATCATCAATATAGACCTCAATGGTGTGCCCGATCATATCATGAAAGATCGAGTTCATGGCTCTCTGGTAAGTAACCCCTGCATTTTTTAGTCCGAAGGGCATCACCACATACTCATAGGCTCCAGCTGCCCCTGGACAACGAAAGGCTGTCTTATGGATATCTTCTTCAGCAATCATTATCTGATTGTAGCCTGCGTTGCCATCCATGAAAGACAGTAACTGGTTCTGTGAGGCCCCATCAATCAGCATGTCTGCCATTGGCATAGGATATTCATCTTTTGGGGTTGCTTCATTCAGATTTCTGTAATCCACACAAATTCTGACTGCTCCTGTAATCTTTTTTAACATAGGGACGATATTAGACAGCCATTCAGTATACTTGGCTGTTCTAATAAACCCTGCGTCTTTCAATCTCTTGATTTCTTCCTTAACTTTCAGCTCAGTCTCAACGGAGATCCTCCTCTGAGTTTGCTTAACAGGTTTGTAACCTTCCTTGATTGGCAATCTGTGTTCCACTAGATTTCTGTCTAAACCAGGCATTTCATGATAATGCCAAGCGAAACAATCTTTGAACTCATGGAGCACAGCTATGATCTCTTCTTTAAGGGAAGGTTCCAAGAGGCCACTTACAAATGTTGGCCTTGGATCTTCCTTTATTTCCTCCAAGGGGTCTTGCACTTCAGGCACTAAGTTGTCGAAAGGAGATGGTGCCATGTCGATGATCTCGCCATCTTCGGACTTGTGAGCCTTCTCATCTTCCATTATGAATTATGCGATGTTAATGGCTTCATTTTCCTTCAATCGCTTCTTCTCCTGCCAGTAAACTCGCAATCTTCTGATTAGATCCTGGATTGTAATGGCTTGAGCTCTAGCATCTGATGCCGCTTGTACTGTTGGCAAGCTAATCTGGTCTAGGACTAAGTCCGTGACCATTACTTCATATATCCCCCTTTTGTTGACAAAAATCTGCTCGTCCATTGTGTCCTGGCTTTCTAATAGCAGATTATCTACCCAGAAGGGTGTGGTTTCTGGTTCGTAGTATATGGCCTCTAATGCGTTTGCAGAGTTCACAAATGGCTGAGGATCTGCTTCAATCAACACATAGTCATTTCTATCTTCGTTCCACTGCAACAACTGTTGGTGCATGGTAGATGCAATAGACATACTCTGGTGCAAGTAATCCCTTCCCAGCAGCACATGATATGTAGAGGTCGTATCTACCACAAAGCATGATATGCTTATGGTCTTGCTGCCGACAGTGATCTTTACAGGTAGTATTCCATAAGTCTGGTTAACTCCTCCTACGAAATCAGAGACAGTCATTTCCGTTGGGATCAGTTCCTCTTTGGTTTTTCCTAACCTGTGTAAATGTTTTGCCGAGAGGATGTTTATAGCAGCTCCTTCATCTATCATAACCTTGGTGAAGGGCACTCCTTCCAGGTGGGCTTTTATGAACACTGGTCTCAAGTGGTCGGCCATTTTTCTAGTTGGCCTCCCAAATGAAGTCAGAGGCTGTTCTTGGCTTCTCGGCTCTGTCACCTCTTCTTCCTGATTTCTCTGTGCCTTTCCTTGGTCTGTGAGATCGTTCAGTCCGATGGATGCCACCACAGTTTCTTCTACCAGGTAGTCTCCTTCTAGTGAATGCATTTGGTTGTCCTTTGCCATGTAACTGACTAGTAAGACGCAAATCATATTGACAGAATGTGAAACTGGAAGTTCTGGATCCTCTTCTGGATCTTCTTCTTTTTCTTCTTCTTCAGGACATAATCCCAATGCCTCCCTTAGGATTCCAATTTCCAAGTTGTAATTCTCCAACCAACTTTCATCACTGTCCGTTGAATTGATTATAAAATCGTCTTCTTCCTCTGTTTCTTTAGGATTCTGCTGCCCGATTGGTCCTTCGGACAGAATATGTTCTTGCTTCGGACAGGATTCATTGATAGTTTTAGCAGGAACAACTTCTTTTTCAGCTTCGCCTTTCCCTCTCTCAAGCTGGTAACTTCCCTTTCGGATAGTTTTCGCTACTATCGGACAAGATCTGGCTTGTTCTGCCTTTCTTTTTGCAACTCCAAAGCGCCTTTGTGCCTTTCGGAGTTGGGTTCTTGTGAGTTCCCTCTCAGGTTTCCCGTCCTTTTGCACGGCAAACCACCTGCCTTCATGCATCACCGTTCCAAATGGTTCTTTGAAACTCTTGACCTTCGGCTTGGTAGAGTCCGAGACATTACTTGAGCTAGAAGCAACCTGTGTCCAACTTGAACTCCTTCCTTGGCCATCTGTTTTCGATTTTCCCTGGTGGTATGTAATTGGGTTGTTAGGCTTCTTGAACCCTTTGAGCCTGTCAAAGACACTCTTTGCACTCCTGTTTTCCTCTTTCGGACTGTTGGGTCCGAAACAGATAGATGCTGGTTTAACAATCTCGGCCACCATCTTGGCCTCTCTGTCAATTATTTTCTCGTCTATCTTGGCACCTATTGCAGGTATCTCAAGATCGCATTGCTTGCATCTGCTACACAAGACTACCCCAGCTATTATCGAAGCCTTGGGTCTTTCTTCTTGCTTCAGTGATACTTTTCTGCCCCTTCCTTCTTCTAGGTCTATGGTGAGCTTTCTCTTGGCCTGGTTGGGCCATTTGATATTCACCATATTAACTTGCATATTTAGGAAAGGATCCTTCTCCATTGCGTCCAAAGGGGCTTTTTCCATTTTGATGTCTCCTCGGATGATCATATCCTGCACTAGATCTCTGAACTGAACACAATTTTTTATGGAGTGAGACAAAGAATCGTGGTACTTGCAATATGATTTCCCCTTCAACTCTTCCGGTCTCGGAATTTTCTGCTTTGGTCCAAGCTTGAGTGCTCTTCGTTCGACCAGCTCATCAAAAATACCATCTGCGATGGATAAGTCAAATGAGTATGACTTATGATTCTGCTTGTATGGCACAAAGCCTCCAGTCGGAGGTGGAGCATTTCTTTGCTCTTTTGATGGTCTCACCACTGTTTTACATATAATCGGACTCTTCTGAGGCAACAGTTCTGCCACTGCTACTTCCATGGCCATGCACTCCTCCACCTCTCCTGTATCTCCTTCAAAGACTTCCAGTTGATGGACCGGATTCTGATGTTTGAAATAGGCTGGTTTGGAGCCATATAATGGTCTGGATGAACTTTTCCTCTGGATGTCCTCTTTGAGTAGCAATTCATATTTCCCCACCTTCTGAGCTACTTCCTGAACATCGATGAATTCTACATCATCGAACTTCATTCTCAGGGGTATCTTCAGTGCATTCTGTGCCATTCTGGTGAAATGCTTCTCCTCCATGGGGATCTTACACTTCATCTTACTTTCTTGAATCTGGCAATAAAATCATGAACAGATTCCTGTTCATATTGTTTAAGATCAGTTAGGTTATTGATAGTAACCTCAGGTTCTGGCCTATAATACTGATCATAAAAACTTGATTCCATTTGATCCCAAGTCCCAATAGAGTTTGGAGTCAGATTGGAATACCAAGTAAAAGCTTGCCCTGATAGAGAGCTTCCAAATAGCCTTAATTTAAGGTTAGGATTTGATTCAATAGATACGCAGTGGGCGGAGAATCGCCCTACATGCTCTAAAGCAGATGCATATAAATCCTCTCCATTAAATAAAGTAAAAGATGGTACCTTAAACCCTCTCGGGAATGGTATCTCATCAATGTGAGCCGGATACGGCTTTTGATATACTAGCCTTGTTGGTCTTCGGACACCATTCTGTCTGTTTAAGACCACTTCCCTGAGCTCTGCCATCTCGTTCAACATGACCATTTGCTGGTCAGTGTCGTTTGGAGGTATGTTGTTATCTTGATCAAGATTTGGAATCCTTTCTTCCACTTCTTCATCGGACTCTTCATGTAGCTCAGTAGTGTTACCAGTTCTTACTTCTCTGGTTCTACCATAATTTTCATTAGTTCCATTACTTGCATTGTTGGTATAGTTAACACCCCTACTGGTTTGTCATGTCTGCCTCCAACTTTCTCTTCCTCTGCCCCTTTGATCATTTCTCATGGTTCCTATGGGAGGAAAAGCAGCTGCATGTTTTGGAGCTTGATATTTCGCCTGTACTGCCCCCTGTGTTACTGGTTCGGACACTTTTTGCTTGTCCTTACCATTATTTGGAGGTAGTAAATCTTCTGTATCCAAACCGAGTATCGGCCCCGTATTTGGAATACCAACGGGAGATGAACTCAGATCTAAATAGCCATGGCCAGTAGTACGGCTTTGGTACCAGTTGGACCCTCCTGGTGGTATCTCAATAGGTTGAGAGGCACGGTTTGTCCTTGGAGGGTTGAACTCCTCCTGATTCGGCGAAGCCATTGCCTGAGCATAAGATTCTTGCCAGCTTTGAAAAGCTTTGGCTTGATTATCCATTTTTTCTAACATCTGGAGCAGTAACTGTTCCACTGATGTTTGTCTAGGCGATATTGGTACATCTTTGATCTCGACTTCCTCAGTAGTAATAACAGCTTGGTTGGGAGGATTCATTGGTGGAGACGTACCGCTTCTTAGATAGCGCTTCCTACGGGTTTTGTTGACCATACAAAATTGTAATATCCCACCGGGCGTGCCAGAAATATGTTCGTCTGGGAATGCTTCTGAACACCTTGTGATGCCCCTAGCCGCTGAGCAGGCTGTACTTTGGCAACTTAGCGGCTTTGTGTTTGATTTGCTTGTGCCTCAAGGAACTCGATGTGGATTCGGAGACTATTCCTCGAGGGGATGCGAAAGGCGTGCCACTACTAGTGATACTCTTCTAGTAGAAAGAGAAAGGATTGATGAATGTGACTGCGCTCATTTATTCTTTCTTCTAACCAAGGCCATTGTGCTCCAAAGAGGGGAATCTGGCTTTAGATAGGTTCTTTTTCTGCCTCAACTAAGAGGACTTTCAATATCTCAAGTAAGATCAAGCAAATTGCAGGAAAAACAGGGTCCTAGTCCGTTGATCGGGCTGAACATTCAATGCTAGATCTTTTGTACTAAAATCAGTCCGATAGACAAGATATTTTCATTAATGATTGGATATAAGTCTGATTAAACTGAAACTGATTTGAATACAATAAATCAACAAACAAGAAAAGCTAAAGATGGTACAATCGGACAGAAGACAATGAGCTACCTGCGACAATATCGTGTTGTCCGATACCAACAAACTAGTAGTACTTGCGACCAGAAACTAGCCCGTATCGCAGGTAGGGAGACTTGCTTCGAAATAAGTGAGCTGAAAATCAAAACCAACTATCAAATCATACCAAGAGTTGCTGGCAGAGCATATAGGTTACAAACAATGGCAGTGTTATTCCAATCAGGAGTTGTCAACTGGGAATTAGACAGAGCTATGTGTTTGGGAAAAGAAAAGAGTTCCAACAAGGAGTTGTCAACTGGGAACTCAGAGAAAGCGCAGGGAGTTGAATCAAGTCTTGGTTTTGTCTACAGAGAGACACTTTGCAAGAGATTGAGTCTAAGACGTTGAGTCTTGGTTTTGAGACGTTGAGTCTGGCTTTTGGCTAAAGTTGTGTGTGTGTCGCGCTGCCACTGGGGATTAGTATATATAGATAGACTAGTCCTTCAGCTGGTGATGCCTGGAGAGCCTTTTGGAAATGTAGACAAATGCAGTCTGATTGCCACTTGTGTGAAACCTGCCTCTGCTGATGTGACTTGGACATAATTAAGAAATCTTCGAAGTAAAGATTTTCTGATATGTAGTGAGACGATCTTGCAAGTTGATTAGAACCAGAAAATCCTGAGTATGGTCTCCCAACATGCTGTGTTGATGGTTTAAAACCTCCTCTGATGGGAATAGAGGCCATACCGCATTAAATGCAGTGGCAATCACATTAATGGTGGTGTGAAACGCCTCTACTTACTACGCTCCTCCACTTGCTGTAGACCATACTTCCTCTGATTTGGTGGGTCATGCTCGGATTTTTTAGTGATTAAACCAAATCGTGGTGAGGTTTAACCAGTGTCTTCGAAGCGCTTCGTTGACCATGGTCTTTTTGGTCCACAATTGCGGCTGGAGCGTTGTTGGGCCTGGTTGACCCTCTTTTTTGGGCTTTTGTGAATGTAGGACGAGCCTTTTGATGCCTTGGGCCTTTCGTCCTACTCAATTAGTCCTTCAAAACTGCAGATCAAGGCATGTGTTATTTTTGGTACGAACAATTATATTTCATTGTCGATATGGAAACATCTAAATGTCGTGATGCACGAAATGTAGTAGAACTGAGTTAACAGGATCTAGTTTAGTGGAAAAGGTATTTGACTTATAGACAAGAGGTCTAATTATGTGTGTGTGAAATTCCCTTCCCCTATAATTTAAGAAAAATGTAAGGGATACCAACTTTAGATACTAACTTGTGTATTATATATCTAATAGAGCGTGGGACCCATTACAGTGGTGGGCTCCACCTCTATTAGAGAGATGGTACACAAATTGGTATCTAAAATTGATCTCCCTAATATGACCCATAATTTTAAACTATTGCTTGTATTTTAAAAAAATATGTCAAACTATGACAAGTTCGACCTTAAAACATAGCAAACTAAAATTAAAAAGAGTATTTTGAATACCGACATAACCAGAAAAGAAGGAAACTTTTGCCATATTCAACAGGGCTTGCCAAATCTTTTTTTTTTTTTATATATATTATTATTTATATCTTTTGAGAGAGGCTTGTCAAACCTTTTGTCATACTCATTGTTGAATTCTTGGCTAGTCAACATTTTCATTAATGTTTGATTGCGTTAACAGGAATAACTAATATGATTTTTAGCCGTTTTATCCCTAAACTATTATGTTAATCGAACTTAATTCCCTAATATTTTGACCGCCAATTTAGTACCTAAACTCATTATAAATATCCATTTTCATCATCAATCTTAAAAAATTTCGAATTCCATCCACTTTTCTGTCACAATCTCACATGGTTAGCACCTGACTAATTAGGAAGATAGGGAGATAGGGAGAGAGTGGGTCGGGAGCGAGGCTGGGGGATGTTGGGGTGGGAGAGAGAGGGAGAGAATGAAGAGAGGGAGAAATGGTGCTTCAATTTTTTAATTTTTTTTATAATAATGTTAAAGTGTTTTTGTTTATTATTTTTTCTTTTGGTTTACTCTATTTGATTTTTATTTGAAATTACAAATTTACTCTTATTATTAACAAAAAATTGAATGAAATTAAAAAAAAACCACAATGGCTAAATTGACTATTTTAATGAGTTCGAGTGCTAAATTGGCTAATTTTTTAGTTTGAGGTTAGCGTGATACTTGATGGGGAAAATGACACTTTATCCTAACTAATATTAAGTTAACCATGAATATATAAGCTGATTTAACCGAGAAAGAACCATTAGGCGTGAACTGCCAAATACATCTATTAGCCCCAATGCCATTAAAACCAACATGAACACATAAAATTAATTGAATAATATGAATTGGAAGACATTCCCTTAAACAGTTTAAGTCCCAGACCCCCTCCTCCAAAAAATCACCAACATTCAACTGAAGCATTTCCATAGAGAGATCAATGAGAGCATATTGATACAAGGACCACAACTCAACCACCTATCAGTCCAAAATAACACATTATTCCCAGAATCTACCCTCCACTTAACACCTTTAGAAAGGACATAATTACCATAAAAAACAGCCCTCCAGACACTAGAGCTACAAGGAAAATAAGAGTCCTTCACAGCAAAAATGTTTTGGTGTCTAAGATATTTAGCATAAAAGACCTGAGACCACAGACCTTGCTCATGTTGAAGAAGTCTCCAGTGTACCTAACTAGTACATCTTCTTTTTTTTTTCGGTACTATCGACCTATCGAATCAACCCGAACCGAACTATCTGATAACTGACTGTTCACAGCATAGTTCATGAATGTGCCTAAGCTTAGACGGCGGTTAAAGGATTGAGCCATCTACCGTTCTGATTCGTGCCTAAGCCCAGGTAGAATAATTAGCAGAGGGGTAAAAAGGGAAAACAAAAAATCTTATTTATGAAGGCAATTAGACTCAACCTGAAAACTGAGCCCACCTTGTCCAACTTCAATGTGAAAAGAAACAAAATAAAATAAAATAAAATAAAATTGAACCTTGAGTTTTACATAGTCAAACAGTCAAACTAGTACAAGCTTCACGCCACTTTTGCTTATCACACTAATCCATATTGAGGAAGCTTTTGTATGAGATTGCTTGTTGCTATAAATCCCACTGAGGTCTCTGTTTAGTTGTTCCATCAAAATGAGAACTTTTGGGCAGTGTGCAGTGAAGGAATTACGTTAGAGGAGAAGCTGTATGTGAGAGTCGGAGGAAATTAATCCCCAGCTGCCATAATTAATTCTGCAACATTGGGGTTTAATTTCCTCCAATATCTCACCTCCAGCTATTCCTCATAAAAGTTCCAACAAGAAACCAGTAGAAATGGGAGGTGTTTCAGTTGTATGTAAGAATTGGAGGAAATTAGTTCCATTTGCAAAATGGATTTAATTTCCTCCAATATCTTATATCCAGCTTTCACCATAACTAGTTCTGTTTCTGTAGAATGAAAGAAACTATAATCCACTTTTTCTTTTTGTTTATTTTTGTCATAAAAAGGGTGAGAAGAACAGTTTGATGCATCACTCTCTTCTCTTTGGGTCATTGAGGCCTTTCACTTGTCAGTAGATAGGGCAAAATTTTAGGACATAAAAACAAGATTTATGCACATTTTTCTTAAGCACACTTATCTTCCACAAGGCCTCTAGCAAAATAGAGAGCACATCTAGCAGACCCATTCTACTTACCCTAACCAGGAACATGCCTCAGTTCCAGTTCCAGGTATAAAACAAAACGAATTTTTAATGGTTTCGTCAGCACTGTAAAATGAAAGCAAAACCTCCACTGAGAAGAATTTCAGGCAAAGCACCACCATCAATATAGAACTCAGAAAGGCAACGGCTACTGTATATTAACAAACCATTCGCAGCAGAGTTCATGAATGTGAGCAAATCAACAACATTATAAGCAATTTACTTGTTAAGACTATGGTCATCACCGGTTAAACTAGGAACTTAGCAAGCCTATATATCCGTTGATTCAGGAGTGCGACAAAGCAACCCACTTTTCATCACTCATGGGCAGCACAGTGGTTCCCTCAGGAAATTTCATATTTGACTTGTATGGATAAACAGAAACCTTGTTATACATGCTCCTTTTAGCTGGTGGCTCAAGAGTAGAGTCCATAGCTAAGTTAGTGGTGCCATCAGAAGGCAGAGTTGAAGAAGAGCCATTTCGGGACACATAGAGGCTAGAACTGTTTGACTCGTGGGATTCATACAGAATGTCAGAGGACGAGAATCCACCGCTTGTCGTATGAGCATCAGGCCGTGAAGATACTGTGGTAGGAATATGACTGTTCCCTTCTGCAGTTACTGCCATCAAAGAAGATAAGGCCAATGATTTAAAAATTGAAGTTCCATGTAATACAGATTTTTGTTTTCATGGTGTATATAAAAAAAACAAAGGGGAGGATGTTAGAATATCAACATCTACTTTTATTAATCTTCATACTATATTTCAGTTCTGAGCTAAATCTATGCAGAAATGATGCCATGATTTTCTGTGATGGGTGTGGGCTCTTCTATATATATATACACACGCGCATCTTTGTGTCAACAGGAGATATAAGGATGATTCTTTATAGGAAAAACTACATAAAACCCCCCAAACTACAGGGTCATTTTCAAGTTCATACCCACCTTTAGGAACATTTTCAAGTACATATTCAAACTCGTGGAAAACCTACAATTTACTCCCTCCGTTACCTAAACCGTTAGTGAATTTGTTAAGTGCTTACGTGTCAAAGATGGGACCCATTTTTTAATGACATACTCCAGATAAGCAATTGACCAAAAAAAACTCCACATAAGCAATAAATTAAATAACAAAGAATAAAATAAAATAACAATTAAAATGAAAAACACATTAAAGAAAAAAAAACTTAGCACTCTCATCCTCTTTCCCATAGCCACCATCTTCCCCAAAGCACCCACCCCACCCCTTCCACAACCCACCATCTTCCCTGCAGCACCTACCCTCTTCCCAGCAACACCTGCCCCTTCTCTGTCTCTCTGTCACCATCTCACTAATGGTTTAGGTAATGGAGGGGTAAATTGTAGGTTTTCCACAAGTTTGAGTATGTACTTGTAAATGTCCCTAAAGGTGGATATGAACTTGAAAATGACCCTATAATTTGTGGGGTTTTATGTAGTTTTTCCTTCTTTATATTAAGAAACTGAATTTTTAATGAGACGTACTGAATTACAAAGTCAACAGAGGGCACTTCACTTTGTAGCTATGTAATAGTACCTCTTACAGCACTGATTTAAAGAGAGATAGACGTTGTAATATGAGATACTATCACCAGACATCGAAATGACAGATTGAGATATCACTTCTGATGCAGTGAGGAAGGTTCTACTTTAGTGCTGTCTTTCATATTCTAATTTCCAGGTAAATCATGATTTTTTTAAGGAATTTACACAATTTAACACATTTTGTGAACTCCATAGGAAATTTGCTTTTCTGTTGGCTTTTACTTTTATTAGCTTTCACCAATTGATACTTGTTTGCATCTGAACACTTCATCCCACAGCAGTTCCAAAGTATACATACGTATCCCAAAATCTTGAGTCTACACACTCAGTTTTCTGGCATTATATTTTCAGCATCTATACTTACAGTGATGTATACCTGTTGAATAAACTGTATAATAGTTGAACGAATGAGAGACAGACTGGAACATCTTTGTGAGTGAAGTTATATGGAACAAATATATCAAATAAAGAACGTCAAAAAAATATATCAATTAAGCAAAAGGTAAATATTAATATTTTCACTGTTCAAAAAGAATTTCTGCTGCCCAGCACAAATTCAAGTTGCGGGATAAAAAAGAGTAGTTGCTATTCTCCTTATAACCAGAGCTCCTTCAAACATTTGAAAGCTTGGTTTAAAAAATGCCATCTCTAGCTATCTGTTTAAGGCATCCTCTTATATCTTAGATGTAACCATATATGCATAGATTGTACATCTTTGTGTTAAACATCATGTCATCATATGAATATAGTGCCTGGATTTAAAAGAATTTAACAATAAACGACATGATCCCAACAAAGACATTACGAGAAATTAAAGCAACGATAGTATAGAAATAGGCTTTAGGAAAACAAAAGAGCTTATGGGGGAAGAACAATACCACTATTCTCCATTGTCTGTTCCCCAGTAATCGTACTCGGACTTGCGATCATGGGGGCATTAGGCCTGCCTTGTTGTAAATCAGTAGCTAGGTTTGACTGAAAGGTTGAAGATAAGATCTCTGGCGCTTCTAGCCCTTTCCGAGCAGGCGGCAGAACCAAAGGGATCTTACTTGACTTACCTGAACGAGTGTGAGGATGTGTAAGTTTTCATTTCCCTAGATGATCAGTTATTATTTTTGAATGAAAAAGGTCTTACTATGCACCTCATGCAATGGCATTATTTCATAAAATAATTACTGAAAATAAACATGAAACTGAAAGAACTCCATAATACTATAGGAAATATATCGCATGAACTTTGACTAACACATGAATTGAAGAAACAAAATTACATAAATGATGATATTAATTAAGTTTTATTTTATTTTATAAGAAATACAACTTTATTAGATAAAAGAATTGAAGAAACTTAACCTCTTTTAAGCACTTACACTTCCAAAGAGACAACATCCTAATAAATTACAAAGAGTATAAATACCCTGGGGTTAACACAAATTTGGAGCTAGTAAGTTGAAGAAAAATACACTTACGCTCTCTCAAGGTATGGTAAGCAACCTTTGCCACACTCATCTCTGCCTGCTTCTTGCTTCTTGCTTTTAAACCTGTAAAAGTTTCTCCTTCTATCTCCACAGTTGAAACAAAAATTGGCATATGAACTTCGCCAAATATTTTTGTGCTAAAGACTGGCATAGAAAAACCTTCTTTCTGAATTAAATCTTGTAAAACATTTTTGTATAAACCGATATCATCCTAGGGAAGGAAAAAGAGAACCACAAAGACACAAGATATATTTAGAGATGCTCTATACTATCAGAGTACGGGAAAATTATGCAGAGAATATAAATAAAATTGGCCACCTCTTGTACTCCATTTGGCAACAGGGACATCAAAGCAACTTTTGCAACTGCGTGTTCAGCTTCCTTCATTGTGGGAAGAAACTCTTGACCCTCATAGGTCTGTCCATCAACTATTACCCTACACTTGAAACGATTGGCATGAGGCTGACCTTCCCGCTCACAACTGTACACAGGTAGAAGAAGATTTCTCTTTTGTGCATAAGTCTGCAGTTGGTTTTTGTACAAATGCTGGATATCTACACCCCATATTGAAAGATTATAAGTTGTCTGTCATTGAATAACTTTTTGATAATCAAGACAAAGTTCAAACTATGTGCAGATGACAGAGAGTTTAAGGCATTATATCCTTTATGTGCCATTTCTTTTTCTCATATCCTTCAAACTATGAGTATAACTTCAACAGTTTCAAAAAAACTAGCTCTATTAATAAGATGAAAATTGTTATTTGGGGGATCAGTACCTACGATCATTAATAGTAAAGAGAATGTGTCCAGAGAAAATTTTCTAACCTCTAAATCTATTACCATCTTCAATACCCGATGTACTGCCATTCGCCTGAGAATTGCCACCTGATGCTATACCAATGAACTCAACTGGCACATAAGAAGTTTCATGTGTTTCTTGAATCTTTGGTTGCAATGTCTGTTTTGTGTCATGTGTACCAGTCAAATTGGTGCCCGCTGTTGAAGGAAGTGCTAGAATAATACAAACCATAAGATACATTAACTGATTCTTATAAGATCACATCAAGATGAAAATTGTTATTTGGGGGATCAGTACCTACGATCATTAATAGTAAAGAGAATGTGTCCAGAGAAAATTTTCTAACCTCTAAATCTATTACCATCTTCAATACCCAATGTGCTGCCATTCACCTGAGAATTGCCACCTGATGCTATACCAATGAACTCAACTGGCACGTAAGAAGTTTCATGTGTTTCTTGAATCTTTGGTTGCAATGTCTGTTTTGTGTCATGTGTACCAGTCAAATTGGTGCCCGCTGTTGAAGGAAGTGCTAGAATAATACAAACCATAAGATACATTAACTGATTCTTATAAGATCACATCAAGACAAAATTAATGATCATAACATGTCATTAATACTTCAACATGATAATATATGAATTAAAAACTTTTCTTTCAGAATGTGCCATAAGGAATCCACAAAATAAACTAATTGGAAACTCAGGGTACTAAATATCCTTAAAAGTTTGAGAATGTTATAATTGGTAATAAGATATCAAAATGTTTTGACGCACAAGCTTACTCACTCAAATATAACCATTGCACTTATAGGTTTTCAATCCTTCTCATGTATGGTCATCCAGATTTTTGTTAAAGTCTGGATTTCCCATTTTAGCCTTTAGATACATCAAACGGCTGCCTGATACAAAACCTGTTTTAAGAAAAATATTTAGCACATCAACTGACTGCCAAAAACTATATCTCTTCCATGTAAACCCGATACATCTGAAGCCATTGGATGTATCTAAGGCTGAACTAGGAAGTCTTGGACTTTAACAAGAACCAAGATGGCCAGATGCTCGGACGTGAGAAGGTTGTATACGTTTTAATAATTTTTTCCTATATAGTCCACAACCCTCCTACAGGTTCTGTGTGGAACCAAGTTGTTTATAAGCAACTTTGTGTTTTTGGCTAGTTTTAATAAGTAACTTGAAACATACTAATGCTCCATACAAACTATCTACATCTATACTACTTAAGATTTATAATCAAGTTGCACTATACTGACTGGTGTTTTATACAGTCAACAATGGTACACTTTCCAACACAAAACTGCTAGGCGCTGTCCTCATCCTAATAGAATCCATAACTGTATCAAGTACTCTTTCTCAAAATTTCAGGTAAATAATTTCTCATGTTTGAATATTAATTTCCATTTTTCACAAAAAATATATATATGAGATATTTCATGCAAGGTAACTAATTAATTTTAACACCCAGTTAGTCAATATTCACAGAAGACAACTTTCAATTTCAGCATTCAATACATATTTAAATCCAAACAGAGAGCCCAAATATCCAATGCTCAGGAGAAAAATAAAAAATAAAATGAGCCGAATAAAACACAAGAAATTTATTTCCAATCAGCTACCAAACAGAGGATTAGATAGAAAAACATCAAGAAAATAAGAAATAACAACTTAAAGCAACCAAACAGAGCATAAAGATTAAAGTTAAAACCCTAAAACCCTTTTACCTGAGGAAGCGGGAAGAGAAGGTTGAGGGAATGAGGAAGGGCTGGGAATGTGATTGGTATATCTGGGTTGCGGATCAGAGAAGTGAACGAAGGCAAGTCTAGCGGCGTCGTTTTGGGCTTCCTTGGAGGACCTGAAGGGTTGGACCGTGTCGAAGGCGACGCCGTTTATGGTGACGGAGGCTGAGAAGCGAGGGTTGTGGTCCAGTCCAAGCTTTGTGGCGTTGTACTCGGGCAAGCGCCATTTCCTCTGTTGGCACAGCTCCTGCAGCCTCGACTTGTACATCCTCTCTCTTTTGGTGTGTTGATCAATTGATGATGCAATGGTAGTTGCTCTGTTTTGGGAAATTTGAAAAAGATGGAGATGGTCTGTGTTGGGCTCCTGTCACCTTTTTTTCTTTTTGAAGAGATTGTTGAGTGCTCTGCGCGACAATTGTGGAGGAAACGTGGCGTTTACTTTCACATAAAGAATTAAAAAGTAATTGGGGTTGAAATAAATTTCTGATTTCGGAAGAATTCGATTGTTAGGTAAGACAAGAGTTGGTATTCTAATTACTTGAAAACTAATCAATTAGGAATTCATCTTTTTTTTTTTAATCTATTATACTCTCATACAATTTTAAAAATTCCAAATTTGGCATCAATTTTAACCCAACAACAATAACATTTTAGTAATTAATATCACTTCTACTCCAATTCGATATGGTTTAGTAAAGGGTGTTGTTAAACGAATCCTAAAATTAATTGAGTACACTCTATGATCAAATACACCCTAATATTTAAATTAAGAGAAATCTTAAAGAACCTTCTTCTTCTAACCTTTCTTTTTTCTATTATCTTGCATGGCGTGTGTCAATTTACACTAAAAACAATGTCATTAATACATTAGACATTGTTTTTAGTGTAGAAATTGACACGCGTGAAGATAATGGAGAATGTCCAAAAGAAAGGTTCTTAGAACTCCCCTTAAATTAAAATGTAAAATTAACTAATTACACTCTATTTAACTACCAAAAATACTCCTAGTGCACCCTAATACACTCTATTACACAACACCAAACTCATTAGAGATCGATAATTGCTGAACACTATTAGACCACCAAACCCACCTAGCTACCGACCTTTTGCGAAACAACACCTTTGCATTCTTCAAGCACTTTGCCAAGGCCATGGTCAAAATGGGAAACATCGAGCCTCTCACAGGAAGCTAGGGTGAGATCAGAACCAATTGCAGAAAAGTGAAATAAAATTTTTTAGTTATCATATATAACATAAAAGCGTGAGATTATATATAATCACTATAAGACAACATAACCAGAGACAGCTAGCCCAATTTTCGTCAATATGTGTGTTTGATATAAGGTGTTAAAAGACTCAAAACAAAAGAATGAATTTATTCATTTTAGCGAAACCAAGGATTGCTAACCAAAGTTCCAATTAAAAATTTATTCAAGGTATAGAAATATTTGGACAAATCATCAACCACACTTAAAACTAGTTTGGAAACTCAAACGCAATGGAAGGCTCTAGTATGGAATTTCTTATCATAGTAATTTAATGTTATTAACCAGCCAAGACTATTCAAAGAGACGAATTTCTATTAACATCAAATAGACAATATGCAAAAACAGCTTAACAACCAAAAACAATGGCACCGATAACCAAAAAACCAACGAGCTACCAAACGAATATAAACAGAGATTCCACACAGAATTTCAACATTCCTTGTTTAAGGTATTCAAACTTGGTATTTGGCTTGTGTCATTCAAATACCAAGTTTTTGTTAAATTCTGACTATTTTTTCTCCATTCAAACACACAAAAGATGGTGTACTTTGGATTGAATATGACGAGTAGGGTGTACTTATTAAAATTACGTTTGTTTCACAATGCAATATATCCTTTTTGGTCAATTTATATTAGGGTAAATTAGTAATTCAATAAATAGTTTAGTAATGGGTTTTACTCAATTAATTTTAGGCTTCGTTTAACAACACCCTTTAGTAAACAACTTCAATAGGAATCCGGAATCTAACTCTCCTCAATCCATATGGTTTAGTCAATAACTTAAATAGGAATCTGGAATCTAATTCTTCTCAATTCAACTCCTCCTCAATTCAATTTATCCTCAAATCAATTTCTCCTAATCCATTTATGAATTAGTAAACATGCCATAAATAAATAGATTTACGTGTGAATGAAATATATGTGCCACAAATTAATAGAGAAAACAAAAATAGAAAAGTAGCACTCCTCCAATTTAAATTATTCAATTGTTTCAGAATCGGTTAAATTAGTGACTTAGCCTCATCAAAATAGGAAAAAAAAATTAACTTAGTAAGATGTGACCCATTTCTTACCGATGTGACTTGCACCGCATGGACAAAAACTAATAAACAAAATGTGCCCTTTGTTGGAAGGGTGGTGCTAGAGGCACCACCTTTGCTCACCACCTTGCTCACCACCTCTCTAATAGAGGGTGGGGCTGGATGGGGCCCACCAATGCAGGGGCCCCACTACCCCACCTCTCTATTAGAGAGATGGTGAGCAAGGTGGTGAGCAAAGGTGGTGCCCCAAATATTTTCCTTGTTGGAATTGTGAACGTGTATTTGCCAAGTTTTTATTTTTGTGTGTTCTGTATATATGATTCTCTATTGGTTTGATTACTTTGAATTGATTGTCCAATTTGTTTAGATTTATAAGTTTGAGAAGATGTTCTTACTTGTTTCAATTTAATCCACATACATGAAATCCTGGCTCTACCACTGTACCCAATGTCCTAAATTCAATTCCCCCTCCTCCAATATCGAGTATATTAAAAAAAAAAAATGTGTCATGTGTAATATAAACTAACCATAATATAAGAAATTGAATCTTACCAATAAGTATGTCAGAAAAAGCAATAAAAAGGTGTTACATTCCATTTTTATTCTGAATTAAAAGTCACCTTTTATCTATATATTTTAAGAAGAAAAGAATATAAGAGAGAATATAAGAAAGATATAGGATTTGGGTCATTCTTAACGTGTATTCTTCTTCAAATGGAGATCTCTATATAGGGTACATAAACTTCTCTAACAAGGAAAGGATATTGTCTTACAAGGAAAGAATTATAATATAAATCCTAATTATAATTGGGTAAGTAATTACAAATTGGTCAACTTATAAATTCTATCCTAAATAGAACGCACGCCAACATTCCCCCTCAAGTTGGTACATAGATATCTTCAATACCCAACTTGTCAACTGAGTCATAAAACACCTTACTTGAAACTGCTTTAGTCAGTAGCTGCCACTTGATTCTCTAAATTCACAAAAGGCATGGTCACCAATTTAGCCTCTTCCAAATGTGGTGTGATTGATGTGTGAGTGCATCCTCTTTGCCTCTCATCTTCCATAAGCTAAAATTGGTCCAATCAAGAGGTAGTCTAGCATCTAAGGTCTCTTGGTTGCCTTCTCTTAATCTCTAAGAGCATTTGGTGTGGTGAGGTAGAGGGCTTCTCACTTTGGAATCCGCGTGAGAGTCCAACACCTGGCAGGTGCCGAGGATGAATGACCAAAATACCCTTTTTTCCCTACTCCGCAAAATGAGAACACACTTAAGGGTTCAACTTCTGCCGGAAAATCGGGAGTCTTCCCTGAAAAACGGACATTTCCCATTTTATTTTACCTGTAAATATCACAATTTATAATCTCAATCTTCAGCATGCATAAGACAATTTAATATGAATGGTAATAGGCCTCTATATACAACATAATCAGTTATTAAACGGGCTTCGGGCCCACTCACAATGTTCAAATTGAATCCAACAGAAACACTAAATAGATTTCGAATCCAATATCCATATCAATTTCCCCATAATATATTCTCTTCCGTGGCTGCACCTAGATTAGTCTAGGTTGCCTACGTACCCTTACTGAGGGATCAAGCCACACGTAGTTCTTTATACTCTAATTAATTCTTTGCCACTTAAGCATAAAATATTGATTGCCAAAACAAACTTCAATCCATCACATGTGCACATATATATTAAATGATTACCAATAATGGAAAATTAGAAAACTAGTAAAACCACGTTGACCACACGGAAACCTTTATGTCGATAACAATGGTTTAAATAAAACATGTCTCATAAATATGAAAATATGTATTTAAAACTTTTGCCAATAAGTGTGACGTCATGGACCCACTTTTATAAATAAAATAAATTAAATAATTGAGTTAATTAAATTGGATAATTTGAGTAGTTAAAATTGGATTAAAAGGAATTAAATTAGAAAAATTGGAATTAAATAATTAAAATAATATTAAAGGGCAATTTGGTCAACTTTATTTTCAAACAAAAATTTGGAGTAACGAGTTGCGCCATTGCGTCCGGCTCATCGAAACAAGTTCGTGGACGTGCGGCATGCTCGAATCGGAGTTATAACGAGAAAGAGGGACGTATTGGTCATTTTGGAAATTGATTAAAAATTTGATAAACCCCCAGCCAATCAGATTTCTTCTCTCTCTCTCTCTCTCTCTCTCTCTCTCTCTCTCTCTCTCTCTCTCTCTCTCGTGCGTGCGATGCTTCACCTCCCTCTCTCTGCGTTACACACAGCCGACCATATTTTTGGTCGGCAACCGCTCATCCGGCCACCACTTGGGGTGGCACCGGTCCCAAAAGGATCGCCTGGTCTTTGCCGTCAAACCCCACCGCAGCCCAGCCGTTCCCGATGCCACTCCTCGTCGGAAAACCACGATTCTAGCCGGTTTTCTTCGAAAATTCAAGGAGTTCGTTCTCCCTACTCCAGCGATCAATCAAGGCAAGTGAGGTATGAGTTCTCACCTATTCTTCAAGCCCTAGCTGTCTGTTGGGTAGGATTACACTGATTTAGCCATTTTTATCTCCGATCTATAACCTAGAAACTGGCAGATTTTTGGATCGAATTTCAGGCCAGTTGTCGGCCGGTTCTTGGCCGGGTTTCAAAGGTTTTGAACTCCCCTCGTAGTCCTGATCTTGTTGGTATATAGATTGTCGCTTGAATTGCTTTGGACACCCACACACTGCCGGCGCGTGGATACTGTAGCAGTTGTGTTTTCCATCCCAATGCGACCCTTGCATCGTCACGAGCGCGTAGGTGTGCTCTGATTCCAATTTGGAGTTCGTATGACGGTCAAACGGAGTTACGCCTATTGCGCGTTATCGGGGTTCGATGTGTTCAGACCGTTGGATCGAATCCGAATTCACGTATGTTGTTCCTCGTATTTCTAGGATCGTATAGAAATTGACGGATTGTGATTTGGAGTCCCAGATACTCCGAAATCGCAAACCCTAAAGTTAAGTAAACTGTACCATCCGATCGTGCGATCGTGAGCGATCCGACAGTTCGATTGAGACCAAACTTTCAGGACGTGTTCTATAAGCCGTAATGAACCTGTAGGAACTTTCAGATCTAAGTTTGGAGGTCGTGGGCCCTACGGGCCCTGGTTGACCTATTTGGGAAAGTTTGACCAAGGGTTGATCGTACGTCTCCCGAGGTTGGTTCGTCTTCTAACGAACGTCGTTGACCTTACAATTCTTCATACGAACGTACGCACACATTGAGTCGGGATTAGTTAGGGTTTGACTTTAAGGTTGTCGTTCAAAGTTCGATTTATTAATTAATCCTCGTATTCTTGAAATAGGTACTCAGGCTTCTCGTGATTCTCAGGTGGAACCCTCGCTGGGTCAAGCTGCTTGGGACTATCTGTGAGTGGACTTTGTATTGAATGTGCATATATTTCAAATCATAAGCAACCATGCATATGATTTGACGTTTCTCGGCTTGAGACTTTTATGTACCTTCCCCGGTTCGTTTGTCAAGGTTACTTGGATTCGGATCTGCTTCATCGGATACCCGGTGCATTCCTTAACAGGTTAGCCAACTCCAAGGCTGCCTGGGCTCTCCAACTTGAGATACCCACGACCAACTTATTTCCATGGATGCCACACAAGTGTAACATCCCATCTTAGTGAAATTTCATTAACGGATTAAACTCCAAATCCCCTTCAAAAACGAAGGCAAGCAAACCACTCCAGAACACCGTCAGGGTACCTCATGACATCCAACACCAATTCCAATTAGTGAGCCAGCTTCCAGCCTCAGCCGGGTCAGCACCGCCCAATTAGTTATGAGTTCCCAAATTATCTAATTCTTTTAACGTCAGTAACTTCCGGGTTACATCTCCCACATAACGCCGTAACATTGATCGAGTAAACTAGTCAAACACTTGGCGTAGCTCCAGCTCACTCACGCTCGTTTGTTCAATGGTAGGTGGAGGAAGAACAGACTCTCAAGTCTCGGGAAAAGAATTCTCCACCTACAACATCTCGAAAGCACGAAACTTGAAGAAGAACAAGAAAACACGGAACCCATTCGCAACACAAGTGCACAATGGAAGTGAAGTCCGAAAGAAAATGAACCTAATGCTCTGATACCAAGTTGACAGGACCCGACCCGAATTCCGCCTCGGAACCCGAGACGGACCCTGTGGTTATGCCCGACATCAACCCATGTAGGGCCCACATCCTAAACAGTTACCCTCTTCCCGAAAAATGACAAAGAAAGGGGCCAAGACTTCTGCCGAAAAACGGGTAGAGTCTCACCTACAACAAGGACTATCCCAAAAATTACAACCTGTTCAAACAAGCAACAGATTACAACCCAACTGCCATCATGCATACACAAATACATAACAGGCCTTCGGCCAATTAAATTCAACCCTAAAGGATAATGCAGAGCAATCTAAGAGTCAGCGGAAAAGAAATAACAGAATACAAAGTTTAGGGTTCAAGGACAACATATCCTACCCTTCAGTCAAAGCTCTCGAGAATAGGAGCGCACGGCCGAACAGTAACGAAGCGATGACTACGGTCTGGGGGGCGCAAAACAGAAAGAGTGTAAGTGGACAAAAACAAGGTTTTACATACTTAAATCAAAGTACTAACCCCACCGTTTAAAACAATGCGAACCATGCATATGAAAACGTTTATATACTTGATTGATTTGAAAACCATACTATCTCAAAGTACGTGAAAGCAACCCAGTTTAAAACCCCTTTTTCCGAATATACAAACCTTTATCTTTTCCCGAGGCATATCCTCTCAAATCAAACCCACACAGGTATATTTAAACACAAGCTGAAAAATTGAATGACGTAAGCACAAAAATATAATAAAATCCTCATATACCAAAATAACATTAAAATACCAAAGACCTCATTCATGCCGAGAAAACCAAACCCGACAACAATACAGAACTCAATTGTAGTTCAAAGCATTTCTATAAATATATAAGATCAGGATTTACAATCCAACAAGTAAAACCTATCAAGTACTGAAATCCAATCAAGTACTGCAACCGAAACAGGTAAACAGTTTTCCAAACTTCCCCACTCTTACAACCACGTGCTCACAAGCACGACAAGCGAGGAACGATCCTCACTAAAAGAAATATGAATACGAAGGTACTAACACACGCGTATAGGTATAGTATAACATCAACATCAAACACAAGTACCAGGGGAAAACAATCCAACAGGGGATCATTTGACTGGACACCGGTACAGTCTCATCGAGACACCGTGCCTAGGGTTAGCCGTCCAAAGTGGGACTAAACTCTCAGGCCTATATGGTAAAAACTTCCCAACCATAACTCCGAAATCTGTCCTATGCGCGCAGACTACCCAATTAAGGGTCTACAACTACACCCCGTTAAGGTATGCACTGGTTCGAACCATACCAAAACCAGGTAATCATATCATATCAATCGCCATGCGATCATCAGTATCAGAACAGGGGGAGGTACAATACAAGGTGCTAACAACACTCACATCAATCGCGACGCGATAATCAATATATATATATATATATTCAATCACAATGTACCCAACCCCAAACATCAGACACCAGGACATAAACAAGTCCATCAGTCAACTACCCAATATATATACACAAAATCAGGACATCACCGTCCAAACATAAATTTCTATATTTAAAATAGACATATGCGTCAAATGGTCGCATAACAGACCATAGTAAAATAAATTGTCATAATCACCAAAAATCCGCATTAAAAACTATATTCAAATCTTAATCAATGCTCAAGTCAAGCATATCAAATCATATTAAAATATCAAGTCCCTAAAACGTCAAATCGAGATATATATATATATATATATATATATATATATATATATATATAACCAAAGTACACACACATATATATATATATATAACCAAAGTATAAACAATCTTTTCTTAAAGTAGACATACATATATATATATATATATATATACATAAATATTCAAAATAAAGATATATAAATATATATATATATAACCATTTCCCATTATTTCAAGTATTTACTCAAGTAGCCATATATATATAATTACATATATATATATAATCAAAGTATACATATTATTAATCATAAGGTTTTAACACCAAAACCGAGTATGAAATCAAACGGACTATACTAACGTTCAAATATTCAATTATATAATTAAAATATAATATAACGGTTCCAAGCTTAATATAGCTCATTTATATAATCAACACCCAATACGAAAACCACCGGGCGTTCACCACGTCCCGTTCAATACCCCAAAGGTATAAATACTAATAAAATATAACATTAGGGCCCCACATAAAACCCGACAACCCAAATCATGCATAATCCTCAAATGCAAATCCTTTTAAATAAACTTTAACCAAAGTCAAACCAAGACTTAAACTATTAATAAATTCAAGATTTAAAACAATTATTAAATCTCATTTATGTAGTTCATGCAATTCATTCAAATCATGCTCAGTTGAAAACAAAGTCCCCTCACCGTTGGTCCTACGCTGCATAACCCTAAAGGGTCCCGCCTGCTGCGTAGCAGAGTCAACGTACCTAAATCGATAGATACGAGGATTGGATTAGTATCGTGAACCGTACGAGAACCTTAAACTCAAACCCTAACAGAACTCGACTTAATGTGCACGTACGTCTTACAAAGGATTCTAAGGTCAAACTACCTATTTTAACCAGTGGGGCCGCCCCGAAAAACTCACGGTCAGCCGACGGTAAAACACCCCGTTTCGGTCAACCCGGGCCCGCGGAGCCCACGACCTCCAAATGAATCCGAAAATTCCTAGAAGTCCAACAAAGTCAACTACATAGCAAGACGACCTCGGGAGACGCTCGGTCAACCTTGGTCAAACTTGGTCAAACCGAACCGAATAGGTCAAATCGGACCAGTAGGTCCCATGACCTCCAAACTTAGATCCGAAAGTTCCTACAGGTTCAACATGACCTAAACAACGTGTCCTCAAAGTTTGGTCTTGATCGGACGGTCGGATCGCTCATGATCGTACGATCAGACGGTTACGGTTTAATTCAAACTTTAAGTCATTGATCCGGAGTATCCGGGACTCCGAATCACGATCCATCAAATCCTATACTCTCCTAGAAATACGAGGAACCACATACGTGAATTTGGTTTCGATCCAACGGTCCGAACACACGAAACGCGCAATAGGCGTACGTTGGTTCGATCGTCAAACGACGTCCGAATTGAGATCCGCGCACACGTACGCATTCACAACGACACGAGGGTCATAACGGACCCCAGAACCGCCACCACACCTACCCCACGCGCCGCCACACGCGCCGGCATCGCGTGTGGGTGTGGTGAGCGATTACGGCCGACGACAAACCTTCACACCAGCCAACACCACCTATACCAAACGAAACTAGAGGCAGAGGGGAGTTTGAAACAGTTCAAACCCAGCATGGAATCGGCCGGCAAACGGCCGAACCGCTGCCTCAAACACTGGCGAAAACTGAGTTTTAGATCCGATTGATTTGGTTCAAATCGATCGATTCCAAGCTTGAAAACAGCTAAAGGGGTTCAAGGGAGGAAGAAATCTCACCTGGATCGACGCCAAAGCTTGCCGGAAACCGCCATACGAAGCCAAAAATTTTCAAAGAGAACCGGCCTGATTTTTGGGTTTTTCGGTGACAAGAGTAGCGGCCGGTGGCTGGGATGGGTTGGACCTTGACCGAAACAAGCTGGCGGTCCTTTTGGGACCGGTGCCGGCCCACGTGGTGGCCGGTGGTGGCGCCGGCGTCCAAGGAGCCGATCGGCGATTACGATCGGGAGTCGAACCGTCACACGCGTGGGGGAGAGAGAGAGAGAGAGAGAGAGAGAGAGAGAGAGAGAGAGAGAGAGAGAATCTGAATTGTGATTGGCTAAGGGGTTTTTAACAAATTTTGAAATGACCATTACGTCCCTCTTTCTCGATACAACTCCGATCCAAACGTGCCGCACGTCCCCGAACTTGTTTCGATGTGCCAGACGCAAAGGCGCAACTTGTTTCGCCAAATTCCATCCCGAAAATAATGTTGACAAAATTGTCCCTTAATTATTAAATTCCAATTTAATTATTTAATTCATTTTAATTCATTTTTAATTCATTTTAATTATCCAAATGAATTAACTAAATTAATTAATTCATTTTATTTATAAATTGGGTCAGGGTCGTCACATATCAGATTCTCTTTAACCTTTGGAATTGGAAACTCTGGTTTTTGACTTTGCATGATGTGTCAGCATTTGGATATATTTTCCAATTGCCATGCTTTTGGTTGATTGAGAGAAGAATGGCCTACAAAATAGTTGCCCTAAACCTATTCCAGTTGCCTTTGGTTGATTGAGAGAAGAATGAACTTCATGTAATCTGTGTTCAGGTCTTTGTTTTTGTTGGTTGTAGGGACAAGGGAAAGGAAGGCCAAAATGCTCAATGAATTTGAAAGCATTTGTAACCCTTCAAATCTTATGTGATCATGACGAAGTTTTAGGAACTTTCTTTTTCTTGGAATTCATTAATGAAACCTCTTGTTTCTGTTATTGTCTGAGCAATATGTATGGTGCCTCGTGAGGTTTGCTTATGCCATTTGAGTTGTTTTGTGTTGATGGGTTGTTTTATGGATGCTTAGAAGAAATTATTATCTTTTTATTTTTGTTTGCTTTTCTCAAGCATAATTTCCACTCTTTATCCGCTGCCTCTTTTGCCTTTAATATCAACTTTCTTTGATGTTTGGTATTTAATGAGTAGAGCTTGTCAATGCAAGTGTGCTTGAATCTTTGATGGTAACAAAAAAATAAAAAAGATAAGAAGAAAGCTTGGATGAGTTGACCAGTTTTGAGAGTTTTTGATCAATTGTAATTAGTAATTGATTTTGTATTGTCATATTGGATTGCCATGTTGGTTTTGCTTTTAATCTTCTCTTTGATTGCTCTAATGAAATGTTTCATTTCATTTTTTTGTCTAGACATGGATCGAAAGAGAAAGAGGAAGATTGTGACAACTTTAGTTGCAATAGAGTTAGAGAAAAAACGTTTGTGTGCATCCATGATGTTAGTAACTGTCATATATGCTTTGACAGCATGGTACTATGAAAAGTACTATCTTAAGAACTGTACCTTTGTTAGGCACGAGACTCATTTGAGTGTTGTAGATAGGTTTATATGATATAGTGATATAACGTGTGTGAATGAGCTTCGAATGAATAGAAAAACATTTGGTATATTGTGCGAATTACTTCGTACTCATGGAAGGTTGAAGATGTATGGTTCGGTGGCTGTTAAGGACCAAGTTTTTTATATTTTTATATATTCTTGCCCATCACATAAAAAACTGTATGTATTTAAACTCTGCTTTGTGGTTATTATTAATGCATGAAGCTCTGTTTTATAAATATATTTTGTATTTAGGATTGTGCATAATTTCTTTGGACATGTTGCAACTATTTCAGTTTATTTTTAATTGTGCATGCATGTTTTTTTTTTAAATTTAATTCTTTCTTATATAAAATAATCTAATAAACAATCAAATTAGTTTTGAAAAAAAAAAATGAAGTCCAATGTTGTCCAGTTCGGCCATGTACCAAACAACGGACTGGCCTTAAGTCCAGTCTAATCTAGTGCTCTACCAAACAACCCATAGGATTTAAAATCCAGCCCAGTCCAACATTCTAAGTCTAATCCTAACCAGTCCAATCTGACCTATCAAACGTGGCCTGATTATACAAGGATTGTGTGATGCTAATGAAAGTGCATGTGATTGTATATTATGTGTGAAATGACATATTTATACTGCTGGTTGTGGTTTACTCATACAAGCTTTAAAAAGCTTACCAGGTTTGTTGGTGATGAACCCGATACACTATTCAACGGTGTATGGGCTAATCCTGCAGGTAAAGGAACGCAGTGTACAAAGTGTGTTTTGAGAGTGTTTATGAGTTTAGACTTCAACTGTGTGTAATAGACTCTAAGGAACATATATGTAATAGGTTGAAGTTTCAATTTATTATGTAACTGTTGGAATGTAATATTTAACTTAGAAGAGTTGAGTCAATATTGACATGGTGGTTCGAAACATGTGGTATTGTATGGAAAAAGAAAAAAATTCCTTGTATATTTGTTGAATGTTCTGAGCTTCGCTTGCCCGGGTTGGTTTGTTTGTAATAACTAAGCATGCTATTTGTTGTTGGAAATTTGGGGCGTGACAGTTTGGTATCAGAGCAGTTGGGTCGCTTTGTTAGAACTTTGGGTAAGTTCTAGAAACGTTTAGGGTGGTTAAATTCGGTAAAGGTCTAGGATTTAGAGGAATGGGCTCTTTGATTGTTGTTATTGCCTTGTATTCGGTGAGAAAATGGACCTTATCAAAGACGGAGGCTGGGGCAGGTGAATGATATCGTTTTACCATATGGTTGAGGTATATCAGAGGTGTTACTGGATTTGGAAATCCAAAGTGTTGGAAGTGAGATGGGTTTAACCTTAAGGAGGGTAGCATAGTGGTTATTGAGTTGGGATAACTCAAGACGCAGATTGATGCTTATGGAATGTAAGTGTCATTTCATACATGTAACACTACTTGATTGTTAGGATTGGATTTTATAGGTGCGTTAAAAAGAAATGCAGCTATTATAGTTGGGTTCATTACACCAGTAGGTGTCTGAATCAAAGGATGGTATTGGTAGACTGTGAGAAAACTTACAATGTTTTGCAGACGAGTTCTGTTGATACTTCAGAGTTGACCATTCCCTCAAGTGGATGCGGATTGGTGGTTATGATGCATCTCATCAAGATTTGGGATGTATGTTGAAGTAGCATGAGAAACTTGAGGCTTATGCTTCATAAAGTTTGCAGATCCATGTGTGGGAAGATTCCACTAATGATTGGAGTTGGTTGCAGTTTTCTTTGCCTAAAACTTGGAGGCATCACTGAGTTGGTTAGAAGTTTGAACTCTTTTGGAAATCTTGAGAGCTTGAAGTATGTGTTCTCTCAAAAGGAGATGAATAAGAAACAGAAGAAAGGATTGACATACCTTAGTAAGGAATATGATGTTACACTTGTGTATCATCCAGTGAAGGCAGTTGTAGTTGGTGATGTCTTGTATCAGTAAACTCCGAAAGTGATTGAATTCAACTTTGTGTACGAATTAAGGTTGAAGGAGAAAGGTGAAGAGCCAAAGTGGCTAAGTGGTAAGCATTTGGAGGTTTGAGTGTCCTTCAGAATGGACATCTGGAAATGAAAGATGGTTTGTTATACTAAGGAGCAGTGTCCATCAGAAGTGGGATATTAATGGCGGAGAATGATTGTGTTGTTGTTGTGCATCCAAGTTGTGCACTTTGTACGAGGTGTACAATGATATGAAGAGATAGATTTGAACTTACTTGTTGGTGCCGATACGCGTGGTATACTGTTCTCAACAACTTTTCCTGATTAGAAGGAAAGTTAAATTGATTGGAACTGTGAACCTCGAGATGGGGAACCCAGAAATTGGGGATAGATTGATTGGAGGTTAAATCCAGATGATTAGTTTGTACGTTTCTGAAAAGCAGAACTTGATGGAAAGAAAGGAGGAACGAGACAAAGGTCCATTTGAAATTTGTGAATGCAAACAAAAGGGAGTTTGAAAAACATGAGGTGTGTACCTCGAGAAAGGTCTGCGAATCGAAAGGTTCATAAATGGAAAATGATGATTGGATTTTGTTGCCTATTTAAGATAGCATTTGCGAGACTCAGTTCATCAATCTAAAATGTGTGATAATTGAGTATATAGGTCTCATACTCAAGCTATTCTCTCTAAAATTTTCAGAAATAAGCAAACACAAATGGCTTCTCTTTCCAGAAATGATTTGGGTTTAAGCCTTGGCCTTACTCAGCAAGCAACTGAGCAAGTACTAAGGGCTGCAATCCAAACTTTGTTTCCTCGAGAGATCCTGCTACAATTGATTCTGTGTTGCGAGATAATGATGTAGCTATTGCAGTGGCAAGAGGTATGCTAACTCCAAGGGATATGTATGTGCTGGGAAAGAAGAATGAGCATATGGCAGTGGAAGACGCTATGGCTCTAAGCGTCCAATGTGCAGCATCTATTGCAAACTTAGGACAGCGGCTGGTGGCAAAGAACCAAGAAGTGCAGGAATTGACAATGCAGTTAGGGAATCAGAGAGGTGCACTGCGGGATTGCCACAACGCAATCTGTGAATTTAGAGAATAATTAAGCAAGAAGTGTGAAAGGAATGCTCTGGAGACCTACCAGCTGAGGCATACGATTGATGAGTTTCAATCAGTAATCAAGAGACAGAAGGCTGAGTAAAGAGTGAACGTAGTATGGCAACTACGGATCGTCATAGACTGGATAAGGAAAAAGCTGACATATCCGGAATGGTTGAAACGTACTCCAAAGAAATGAAGGAGAAAATGGATACCATTGAAAGGACAAATAAAAGGGTCCGAGAGGAACAAGAGAAAGTATTCACGGATGCTAGAGATGTAGTATTTGCACAGCTTTTTTGTGGAGCTAATGTAGAAGTTTAGGGTGTGAGGATTTTAGAACCAATGGCAAAAGGCCAAAGTTCGAGACCTGCTGAGGATGGAGTAGAAGGTCAGAGTTCAAGATTTGTTGAAGCCATTGTCGAAGCGCAGGTTCTGAATCCTATCATACCTGAAGTGGAGTTTGAGAGTGCTAAGCCTTCGGAAACCAATGATGAAGATGAGGGAGTTGAAAGTTTGCTAAGCTTTAGTTTCTTGGACGGAAACAAAAATGTTTAAGTCGGTTTTCATTTTCTGTGCTTGGAACTAGATGCAGTTTCCTTATGTTTGTTTCAGTGTGCAAGTGTGGTTGCTGTTGTCAAATTCCAGTGTTGTTTTCTAAGGGTTGTACTTTTTGAAGTTGGTTTTTCATTTTCTTTCATGTTGGTTGTACTGGTGTGAAAATGAAATAAAGTGTTTGTTTGGTGGACTTGTGGTTGTCCTGTTGTCATTTGAATGTTGGCTGGTGTGTTTGGTTGTAAGGGATTATAGTATCAAAAGTGGATGGTTATAATCATGAGTTTGATTAAATTTCAAAGTTGAAATTGAAATCAAGGCAGAAAGTATACTCGTACTTGTTAAAGCCAGTGGAGGCTGAATTTCGAATGTTGTTGAAGCGGAGTGCGACTGAATTTCAGGATGAAGTTCTTTTAAGGATGGTAGAATGTTATTACCTCAAAAATGGATTTTTGTTGTTATTAATATTTCGAAAAATCATACAAGGTTAATTAAATGTGTGGGCAATTTATGAAGTGGCTTGGTGTGGGAATAATGGATTTACGAGTGTTTATTCTCAATTTGGACTAAAATGCCCTTATGTTTAATTTAATGATTTTTCAACGGACGTTCAAAAAATTGAAGTGAGAAAACTATATGCTTCTTTGATGGAAAAATAGTATACCTCGCTACGAGTTTGTGGTAATTTCTGGAGAGTTTTTCGGAGCTCGAATGATTTTTTTAATGAATTATGGAAGTTGGACCAATTATAGAGTGACATGTGGCAATTGTAAAAAAAATAATAAAAAAAAGACAGCAGCCAAGTACTGTTCACATGTAAGGTGGGGGCTGCAACTGATGACTTTCTCCACTTCATCTTCTTCCCTTCCCACATTCATCTTCTTCATTTTGATGAGAGAAGGAAATAATATTTTTATTCATGCAAATATTCTTAAATTCATATCTTAAGTTATATAGCTCGAATTGCTGAACCGTTTTCACCTACATGATCGTGAGAGCGAGGCCTACGATTTAAGGTAAATTTTGAAATTGCTCAAATAGTGATATTTGATTATTTAAGTTTCAAGTTCATAATTCGATATTATATTAATGTCCTCGATGTCCTGAGCGCGGTGGTGTGCTTCGTTTTGCGAGATTTCGTTGTTTGACCGACGATTGGAGCCTCTCAAATTTTGGACCGTTAGATCGGACTTTGGATAGTGTCCGAGTTTATATATGTTGTAGCTGGTGTTGTAAGGAATCTATTGGTACAGACGGATTGGTGATTGGACATTCCAATTGTAAGCTATTGTGTTTTGAAGTTAAGGCGAGTGATCGCCGTTCGATCGTGCAATCTAGAATAATCTGACATTTAGATTGGGGCAAATTAGATGGGAGTGAGATTGTTTAGAGTCCATTAGTGCGACCGGATGTGAAATCTGAGGTCGTCGGCCCGATGTGGATTTTTGGAGTGTCGGTTGGACGAGTGGGACCGCTGGACCCAAATAGTGACTTTTTGGACCATGGGTGTCATTGGTCCTGTTTTGACGTCGACAATGTGTATGTCACAATTTTGGAGTGTTCTAGACGATAATTGATCACTTTGGACCCCGGGTTGGTCCGAAGGGCATTTTCATCATTTGGGAGCCAAATCTTGAATTATGAATTTGCAAACTTTTTTAGGTTTTGCGGAGTAAATCATCCGAATCGTGAGTAAAACCATCTGGATCGTGAGTAAAATAACGAATTATTATATTTATTATAATGTGGTTCTGATAATTTTAATGGATGTAATTAACATGCTGTGATGGTTTTTGAGAAACTGTTTTGGTGTGAGTTTAAAATCAATTAAAAATGTTTTGATTTGAAATGAGTTTTTGCAGGGTTTTGAGAAATGTATGTAAATATATATAATTAAATACATATTGTGGTGATGGATGTATCTTGGTAGAAAACAATATTTAATGTGAAAATGACATTTATATTGTTTTCGAGTGGATGGTGTTGTGATTCGAGGATAGATGTCAGAATGCACTAATTCCTTCAATGGGAAGATAATCTTTGCGAGGATTTGACTGTGGAAAGTAATTAGGGATTGTAATCCTGGGGTGTGAGGCCCCAAACCAGTTAGAGCTCTAGTTGTCGCCATTACAGTGTTTATAAAGGTAACACATAGTTACTTTATATTTTCGTGGAGCTATAAATGCCCATCGTACCATTTCGGATGGTGTAGGTGTTTGTGCGTTGAGAGAGTCAAGTGTATTCTCACTTCTGTTCCAAACGTGACATTGATGGTTGGGTTGCTAATGAATTTTGAAACAGGTTTTGGGTCAGCTAATGACCATACAGTTCTTAAAAAAATAAAATAATTGTGTTTGTGGTGAGTTGGTTGATTATGAGTACCTTGATTATACAAGGATTGTGTGATGCTAATGAAAGTGCATGTGATTGTATATTATGTGTAAAATGACATATTTATATTGCTGGTTGTGGTTTACTCATACAAGCTTTAGAAAGCTTACCGGGTTTGTTGGTGATGAACCTGGTATACTATTCAACGGTGTATGGGCTAATCCTGCAGGTAATAGGAACGCAGGACTTCGTCAAAAACATAAATAAAGAGGTGTACTTGTAGTGTACAAAGTGTGGTGTGAGAGTGTTTGTGAGTTTAGACTTCCGCTGTGTGTAATAGACTCTAAGGAACAGATATGTAATAGGTTGAAGTTTCAATTTATTATGTAACTGTTGGATGTAATATTTGACTAAGAAGAGTTGAGTTAGTATTGACATGGTGGTTTCGAATATGTGGTATTGTATGGAAAAATAAAAATTCCTTGTACATTTGTTGAATGTTCCGAGCTTCGCGTGCTCGGATCAGCTTGTTTGTTATAACTAAACAAGTTATTTGTTGTTGGAAATTCATGGTGTGACATTCGCTATGTTCTTGGAAAGGATGGATGCACCAAGTGAGTGAAACTAGAGAAAGGAGATAGCGAAGCAAGAAGTTTGTAGCACGAAAGGAGGAGTAAAGGGAAGCGCCAAGTCTTTTGTATATTAATTTGTTGTTATTCAAAGATGGTGGAGTACAATTGTCAAATGGAATGGGTCGGTGCCAGTACGGCGTGAGCCCGACCCAATTAAGTATGGCTCGGCCCGACATGAGCCCGAGTAAAGTCGAACTGACACGGCTCCACCCGTTTAGTATTAATTGGTGTAAAGCCACTAATGTATCCATGTATTAATTAGTGTAAATTTGTTATTGCTACTTGAATTTATAAAATTCTTTTATCCTTGATACATGAGAACATAGCATATATCCCAAGATTTGATCTATTGCAGCATTATTCATTATGATATTAATTTTGTTTGTTGTCTCCATGGATGGCATGTAGATTGATTATAATCGTAAAAGTGTGCTTAACGGTTAACTAAATTCGAATTAGACGATAAGGTGGTGTAAAAAATGCAAACATGAGTTTAAGGTGTCACAAGAGAAACTTCAATATATCGACTTTGTCTACATGGAGTCTCTAGAAGACATGCATGATATAGCTAAATTGAGGAACCCATAAGCTTACTTCCCGATCCCAGACATTCTTGAAAATTGGAAGTGGAAGCAATGCAAATACGTCATGTACATCCTCTATTATCTAAAAGATAAAAAGCTGACAGATGCTCAGCTTATTGCAAAAAATGAGGGTCTGACCATGATTGCTGTGCCAGGTGACCATGAGTGCTATGCTAGTTTGTGTATGCATTTGAAAAGAGTTATTTACATTAACACTGCCTCAGGTTTTTGGCTTTTTTACAAATATCAGGGTTTTAATAATTATACGAACACTCCATGAGGTTTTAAATTGTTTTCACAAAACTTCTTTTCATTCATTGTTCATCCAAATATTGAAGATTTTATATACAAAAAAATTCTCCAAATGACAAAGTTAGCCTTTAAGATTAAATTGCAAATACATTCATTGAGGTTGATTTTGTCATTTGTACACATTTTAAAAAATCAAATCAAATTTTGGACGAACAATCAACAAAATTGTTTTTCTGAAAACAATTTGAAACCTGAGGGGGTGTTGTGTAATTTAAGAAACCGCAAGGAGTTTGTGAAAAAAGCTGAAAACATGAGGGGGTGTTCGTGTAAATAACTCATTTGAAAATACCCTTCTAATTTGTTGTTATAGTAGTTGACCCAAACTAAAAATATATTTTAGAAAGGGTACTGATTTTCCCATTTCTCTTTTATCCACTTACATTCCATTTTTTAAAAAGTGTATGTTCTCACTCCTCTTTTATTCACTTACACTCTCTTTTATCTTATAGTAAAAAGTATTAAAAAAATAAAAGGGAGTGGGAAAATCACCACCCTTTAGAAATTATTCAATTAGTATTCTGACCCTATAGAAGGAATTTGAACCTTTTTATGTTAATCATGATAGTCGGTAACCCAAAACGGAAATGACAAATTTAAGAAAAGGTTGGAGTGAAATCCATACACAGAGATTGTGGAGAAAAGCTTTTAAATCAATTAAGAAAAGCAAATTTTGGCACCTCCTTAATTAAGGTGTAGCCCTCCAACCCCAACATTACCCAAACAAAATCCAAAAACCCTTTTTTTTTTCTTCTGATATATAAATTAAAGGCTTAATTATTTATATAACCCTTGAAACTCAATATGTCTCACTTCACCAACATCATTTTTCTGTCTCACTTTGCCTCACTATGTTAGCTCAGTTAAATATGATGATGTGGCATGGGTATGACCCACTTATATGCTGATGTGTTAGCCCAGTAGCGGCCACATGTAACTTTTAAAAAAACATTTAACATTATAAAATGTTAAAAGAAACTTTAAAATTTCAAATTAAAAACAACCCTGCACTAGCCCGACCCTACGACTACGACAATCATGGCTTCATCACCATAGCCACCCCAACCATCACAATGACCCCCTAAACCTTAACACAAACAGCCACCACCTAACCCCAACTCCAACCCCAAACCGTAATTCCCACAACCACCTCCCAGAACGCCAAAAGAATCCACAACCACTCATGAGGAAAGCTATACTCTCTCTATTACTATGTTGTAGTCTTCTAATCAACGGCAAAACCCACAAACGCCCCACCCACCAAATATCAATTATTCTTTAATTTGCATTGACACTACAAATCCTTCAACATCCTAAAGACCCCATGCCTTCGGAATAACCAATATTACCCTCAAATGGCAGGAAATATTTTTGAATCGTCGAAACATCCATAGAGAGAGAGAGAGAGAGAGAGAGAGAGAGAGGTGGAGAAGGGATGCTGTAGGGAGGGGTTGGGTGGTGGGTATCATTTTTCTCGAGTTATTTGTTTATTTTTTGTTGTTTTAATTTGCATTTTTAATGTTTTCTACAAGGGGCGACTACTTGGCTAACACATCAGCATATAAGTGGTGTCAGTCTAAATAGATATAACATTTATTACACCAACTAACCTGTTTTTGACATGATGAACAAGATGAACAAAGGTGCAGATCATACTGTAGTTGAGAAAACCAAAGACTTTCTCCTAGAAGCCGAGAACTCTTTCAACAGCAATTCTAATGGGGTGAATTTCTATATGCTTGTTTTATGTGTGTCTTGGCTCTAGAAGGAGCCTCTTATTTATATGCATCTCTCTAGGAGTTTTGCCCATCAAGAAACTCCTAGAGATAACCTTAATGCTTATAGGATTAGGAAATCTTAATCCTTATCCAAGTTGGAATCCTAAGCTTGTGAGTATATCTAGAACACTTATAGTATGCTACCATATCTGATAGGAATAGAGTTTCTGATAAACCATAAGTTCTTAGGAATCCTTATTTGATTAGAAGATCACTTCAGTGGTTTAAGATAGTAAACCATCTTACATTCTCCTACTTGATCAAATAATCGATCGAAGCTCATTGTCATCACTTAATGGCCATGTGAAACTCTACTCTTATCTTTATTCCTTTATCAAGCCACTATCATGATTGATAGTTCACAAGGGACTGTCGAAGCTCCTCAGATATATAACATCTAATACTTTTACAACCACATATATGAACTAACAAAAACACATAAAGCTCCCAACTCGATTAAGATTGAAACAGTTAAGATTATACTGTTGAGTGTAATCAATCATAACTGGTTTAGCTCACCCTTAATGACTGCCAAGGTCTTTAAAACAAAATCAATCAATGACTCATTCATAGATTCAAACTATGAACAAATTGCTAGCACAGTCACAGTTTGGCCTCAATCTATTTGTCATTTAATGAAATAGTATATGCAAGTATGAGAAAACTTCAAAACATTAACATAACTGAATCAAAAACTATCTAGATAAACTAGTTAATGTAAGCAAAATAAAACTGTAATTACTTTAACTCCCACTGACTTCAAGCATCAAAACTTATCAGCAATCCCATACTAGCAACATGCCTATGAAAAACATGATTAGGCAAGCCTTTGTTTAAGGGATCTGCTATCATCAATTATGTTCCTATATGACTTAAAGCAATCTCACCATCTCGGATTTTCTTCTTTGTTGATAAGAACTTCAAATGCAAATGTCTCATACCAAATGACCTTTTATTCCCATTTGCGAAGTATACTGCTGCATTGTTATCATTCCACAGTTGAATAGGCCTCTGTATTGACTCCACTACCTTTAGTAGTGATATAAAATTCTTCAGCCATATTTCCATGGAAGTGGCTGCATAAACTGCTAAGAACTCAGCTTGCTTTGTAGAGGTTGACACATATTGTTGTTTTACACTCTTCCATGCCACTGCACCTCCTGCAAAAAGAAAAATAACACCTGATGTGCATTTCTGAGTATCCAAGCAGCCTGCAAAATCAGCGTCTGCATAACCTTCTAGCTTCAACTCTTCAACCCTTCTATAAACCAGTTTATACTATGTAGTCCTCTGTAGGTACCTTAACACCTTTTTCCCTGCAACCCAATGTGCCTGGCTTGGATTGGATTGAAATCTACCAAGAATACTGATACAAAATGCAAGGTCAGGTCGAGTACAAACCTGAGCATACATGAGGCTTCCTGCCAATGAGGCATAAGGCTTGTCCTGCATTTCTATCCTTTCTTGTTCAGTGTTTGGAGACTATTCACTGCTAAGCTTGTCACCCTATGAGAATGGTACATCACAACCTATGCATAAGCCTTCTGAGATAAACCTATCAACTTTCCGTCTTTATCTCTACTAATTTCGATTCCCAGTACATAGTTGGCTTCTCCCAGATCACTCATATCAAAATAAGTAGACAACATTCTCTTAGTGTCATGTAACAAGGACAAATTATTGCTTGCTAAGAGGATGTCGTCTACGTATAAGAGTAGAATGATAAAATCTTTTCCATTGAACCTCATGTAAATGCACTCATCCACTGGATTGTCCATGAAACCTTGAGATTTTATCACCTTATCAAACTTTAGATACCATTGTCTTGAACCCTGTTTTAAACCATAAATTGATTTCTGTAGTCTGCATACTACCTTTTAAGACGAAACCATCTGGCTACTTCATGTAAATTTCCTCAACTAGATTTCCATTAGAAACGCTGCCTTGACATCTGTTTGATGCTAGTGTAAATCAAAATGTGCAACCAAGGCCATGATGACTCTGAATGAGTCTTTGGTTGACACTGGAGAAAAAGTTTCATTATAATCTACTCCTTCTTGTTGTGTGAAACCTTTTGCCACTAGCCTGGCTTTGTATATGTCTATTTTTCCTTGTGCATTCCTCTTTGTTTTGTAGACCCACTTGCAGCCAATAGGTTTAGAACCTGGTGGTAATTCAACTAAACTCCATACACCATTCTTACTCATCGATTCAAGTTCATATTCCACAGCTGCAAACCAATGTTGGTTTTCTTCACTCTCCATAACTTGTTTGTAAGTGGCAGGATCTTCTATGGTGTTGATGTCAAATTCAGACTCTTGCAAATAGACAAAGTAGTCATTACAAAGTAGTCATTTGGTAGAGCTGGTGTTTTAGGTCTTTGGGATCTACTTAATTCCATGGTGTGAGGTTGTTGTGGCTGGTCTAACTGCATTTCAACTTCTACATTTTGTTGTGTTACAACCTCTGGATTTTGTTCTTGCTAGTCTATCTGCATGTCAACTTGTGCATTTTGTTGTGTTACAACATCTAGATTTTGGTAATCATTTTTGTCTTCATGCGTAGGTGAGGTCTATTTGTCATTCAAATTGTCAAAAGTGAAGACAGTTACTTCGTTTTCTATATTTCCAACTTCTACATTTTCTTTTCTTTCTAGGATTTCTTCAAACTCAAACTCTGCTGCATCTTATTCTTCCTTTTCTTCTTCAATGAAAACAGCCCTTTGTGTCTCTACAAATCTAGTGTTATGATTAGGACAGTAAAACCTATACCCTTTTGTCCTATCTGGATACCCCATGAAATAGCAGATTACTGTTTTTCAGTCTAGTTTCTTCTGCTTTGGATTGTATAGTTTTGCTTCAGAATTGCACCCCCAGGTTCTTAAATGAGTTAAGCTTGGCTTCCTATTGCACCAGTTCTCGTAGGGTATTTTGTCAGCACTTTTGGTAGGCACTCTATTCATCAAATAGTTGGTTGTTTTAAGGGCTTCTCCCCACAAGAAATTAGGGAGTTTAGTGCAGCTCATCATGCTCCTCACCATTTCTATTAGACTTATATTTCTTTTTTCTACAACTCCATTTTGCTATGGTGTTCCAGGATTTTTATACTGAGCTACAATACCTTCTTGTTGTAGGAAATGAGCAAAGGGTCCTAGATTTCTTCCTTTCTCAATGAATCTCCCATAGAATTCTCCTCCCCTATCTGATATTACTACCTTGATCTTCGAATCCAGTTGGTTCTCAACCTCTGCTTTGTAAATTTTAAACATGTCCAATGCCTTTGATTTTTCTGCTATTAGATACAAATATCCATATCTAGAAAAGTCATCAGTAAAGGTTATAAAATATTTGTAGCCATCATGAGTGTCGATTGGAAAAGGGCCACAGATATCAGTGTGTATCAACTCAATTAATTTTTCACTCCTTATAGCTCCTTTCTTTCTAAGGTTTGTCATCTTCCCTTGTTCGCATTCAATACATGTTTTATCCCTTTCATGGTGGTTAAGGGGTGGTAACATAGATTGCTTACTTAAGAGATTCAATCTTTCTTTTGAGATATGTCCTAGTCTCTTGTGCCAAAGAGTATATGATTCTGAATTGCTCAACTGTTTTGTGCTTATTACATTTATCATTTCAGTATCTTGTTTTGGTAGCTTGCAATTCAAACGAAACATTCCATCAACAATCATGCCATTACCAATAAATCTTTTATTTATTGAAATGGAGAAACCAAAATCATCAAACTCAAACTGTAAGTTTGATCTTACAAGCCTACTAACTGATAAAAGGTTCCTTGTCATAGTAGGAAACATCAACTAATTCCAAAAGGAATCCAGATTGCAACTCAAGACTAACTAAACCAATAAAATCTACTTTAAGTATTTCTCCATTTCCCACGAACACCTTCAAGTCATCCTTGTTTGGCACTCTCTTTGTTTTGAACCCCTGCAAGGAATTTGTTACATGAACTGTTGCACCACTGTCTAATCACCATGTATTGGATAAAATTTCAAGTGAATTAGTTCATAAACCAAAGAAACATCATTTTTCTTACCTTTTGCCTTTTGCTTTTCCAACAAACGTTTGTACCTTCTACAATCCCTCTTCAAGTGACCAAACTTCTTGCATAAAAAACATTTCAGACCTACTGGACCTGTCCCTTTGGCAATTTCATCCTTCTTCTGCTTCTTGTCTGCATTTTTGGATTTAGATCCTTCCTTTGGCTTGCCTTTGAAATCCTGCACCAGATTCACATGTTCCTTTGCATTATCATTTCTAATGCTTTGGTCTTCCTGCACACATATTCCTATTAGATCAAACAAAGTCCATATTTTCTTTTGAGCAATGTAAGTAGTTTTCAAATGCCTATAAATACTTGGCAGGGAGTTAAGAGCAAATTGCACCGTCATGGTCTCATCCACTATAACTTGCAAAGCTTTCAGTTTGTTCCCAATTTCGACCATGTTCAGAATGTGAGTCCTTATGCATCCTTCTCCCTTATACTTCATATCTGTGAGTTTGCTCATGAGTGTACCTATTGCAGCCTTCTTGGAGCCATGGAAATTCTCTGCTATTGCCTCAATGAATGCCTTTGCATTTTCAAACTCTGTTATGCTGCCTTTTACTTCATCTGAAATTGATCTCCTCATTATCAAAATTGCAATTTTGTTAGCCTTAGTCCATTTTGCAAACTTGGCCTTAGTCTTGGCAGATGCATCAGCTGCTGCTGTGGCTGGAGCTTCCTCAATCAGAACCATTTCATAGTCCAATAAGCTAAGAGCTATTTCAAGATCTTCTCTCCATTTCTTGTAGTTGGAGTCAGTGAGGGTTTGGATTGAATTGGATTGACTGTACAGGTTTTAAAACATTAATACCTTAAATGCTTTCCCCAAAAGACTTTAACTAAACATATTTAACTCACATCTTTGGATAGAAAGTTAAGTATGTTCATTGACACTGAAATACAAACAATTATAGAATTTCTTGAACAAGAAGTTGTCCACATATTTCGATAGAAGAAAACTGCATGCTATTTTATAAATGTGCATATTTCATGTCGATCCATCATAGTCAAAGCTATATTAAATTGCTCACATCTTTGGGCAGAGGGCCTTTTGATATTGTTAACTCGCAAGTGCACGAGGCGTTGGGTAGTATAGCTTGTGTAAGTACGAGGTCGATCCCACGAGGATTGATGATAGATTGATTCAATTTGATTCCCTGCACAAAATAGAAATGAAAATAAAATAAGTAAAACAAGAAAGAAAGAAAAGAAATTAACCCAAGCTAATTAGTTACCCAAGTTCAATTTAGATTCACGGATTGATTCTAGCTAAAATATGATTAAGCCATGGTGTTTGGTCCTAACTCTTGTATTCCTAATTCCCTAATTAGATCCTTCTTGTCGAACCTAAATTAAGCATTAGAAATCCATTAAGCATAGAAGAATGTTTTAAACAACCAAGTATGTATCTAATCCCTATTGTCGAATGTCCATACATACTCTTCCTATTCATAGTTCAATTTGAATTAATGCATGGTGTCTACTCTTAATTCAAACCAAGATAGCTAACATACAAGTTTTAATGGTGATCAATCATTCAAACAAGCATATTAACTTATAAGCATAATGAATAAGAACAAGAACTATAATTGAAACTTGAAAACCAATTAAACTTGAAAACTTAAGAAAATAAATTACATTACAATGGAAAATAAATTACAACTAAGAAAAACTTAAAGGAAACAATTGAGAACTAAAAAGAAAACTAAGAGAATTTGAGGGAGAGAAGGGAGAGGAGCTCTAGAGAGATGTTTGAGAGCTCCCCCTTGGGGTGTGTTTACAAGTTTGAGAACCTCACTATATATAGGCCTAGGGGAAGTGAAAATCTGAATTAAGTATTGCTTCTACCTACAAACTCACTTCACCAACTTACAACACTTAATTCACACAATTGCATTTGAAAACAATTCTTCTTGTCTTTAAGCTTAGTGTTGCAACTCCCACTTCATCTTATTTTACTTCATTTGGCTGCTGCAAAACCTCCCTCCAATTATATGTATTGAATATGCTCCACCAAAATTTCCCACAATCAATAACATTTCATCATGCATATGTCATGCTTGACAATGCATTGCAGTCTTCTTTTGGGCTCGTTTTGGGCTTGTTCCTCCATTCTGAAAAATCTGGAAAAATATGGATCTTGAAGTTCTTTGAATTATCTTTCCAAGCATATGCAGCCCAGCTCAAGGAAAAATCGGAAAGACCTTCAAATGTGATTTTTGGCCCAGTAACGCAGATCCTGCCAATTTTGACCTTAAGCTGCAAAACTTGCATAACTTCCTCTAGAGGACTCGGAATCATGAACCGTAAAATGCTCCAGAAAATAGACTTCCGTATCTTTCCAATGATGTATGGCTCATTGTCTGGTTCTTCTTGAGCAAGTACAGTCCAATCCGTGAAGTTGACTGATCTGCAGACACTGTTTGAGCTAACATGTCTCCAAAATCGTTATTGAGTTTTAAAACTTATTACACTCAAAACAAACACAAAATAAATTAAAAGCACAAGTTTAACTCAAAAACATAACCAAATCATAAGTTAGAAGGGTACAAAAATGATATGTAATTATGCACCGATCAAATACCCCAAACCTAGATTTTGCTAGTCCTCGAGCAAAACAAAGGAAAACAAAAATAAAAACAAAATAAGTAAATAAATTTATTAGACCACTTTCGCGAGTAACTCGATTGCATTGAGCATATGCAGCAAAGCCTTTAAACCTCTAGGCATCCCTAGTAGGAGGAGTTGTGTCTCCGAGGGTTTAACAGATACGATACCCACAAACGCTTTATTGACTCTACAAAAAAGTAGTTAGAAAACAAAAACAAATACAACAACAAATACAAAACAATATTTCAACATTTTCTCAAGAAAATGACTCATGTACTGACTCAAAAGTTTTAACAATAAAAACTCTTTTTTTTAGACATTATTCACAATGTGGCAAAGTTCAAAACATAACATGCTCAAAGTGTAGTAGTGTGATAGCCAAATGCAACAAATTCTCCAATCTTAGTTTTCACACAATTTCAAAAATCATACAAAGCACAAATTCAACTTCAAATCTCACCAAGTTGTCCTCTCACAAATGAATCACTCGAGAAGAGGGCTACAATGCATCACCAGTTATAAACATGAGATTAGAGTTAAACCACAAGGGAATTAACTCACAATAGAAAGATGAAGAACTTGCATTATATGATCTCAAGAAGGATGCTAAACACTTAAAAGTAGGAAAATGGATGCAATTCAATCACATGACATTTAAGATCAATTTAGGTCTTTATCATAGGTTGTAATGGGGCCAAGGGTGTAAGGTGAGTGAGAAATGAAAGGTATGGATAACACAAAGTCCAAAGAACTCATAATGTAAGAGCATAAAACAATTTTTTCCAAGACTTGAATCATCACAATGAGGATTTTTTTTTTTCAAAAACTCCTTATACCTCCATTTATAAGGATTCACACTCCTTTCTTTTTATTTGAACAACCACCAATTTATTTTGAGGCCAATAAAGAAACCCAAAAATGAATTTTCATTCAACCACCACTTAATCACAACTTTTCTCTTTTCTTCCACCAATTGGGTGATTTTTTTATTTTCAATATATAATACCCCTTCCCAAACTTAGCATGAAAAACACATCCGATTAAAGCTCATGAGTTCCTTAGAAAAGGTAAATACTTGTTTTTCAGGCTAAGGCGAGGAAATATAATTGGTTAAATGAAAGAAAAGGTTTACATGTAGGCTCAAAATGGTTAACAATGGAAAAATCATGCTTAAGCATGCATAAGGTTAGCTTGAAAGGCACAAAGCGATCCAAAGAAGGCCTTAATATCATTTCTTAAATGTCATGTAATTAAATTGAATATGAATGAATGACTTTTAAGTGTTCAACCAAATCAATGAATAATGAGATCAAACAACAACTTAGATGACAAGAAAATAAGAGTATGTGTATAACACTCATGAAATGAAGCACAAGGCTCAAAAGCTCACATTATATGGTTATACAAGTTTAATTTATGCTTGATACAATTCTTTGGATCATGCAAATCCTTTAATTGGAAAATTATGAAACAAATGGCAAGTGTAAAGAAGGTTTCAACATATCATGCTAGAACGATGCCAAATTTTTATTAATTTTTTAAAAATTTTTTAATAAAAAGAAATCCAATTTTCATTTAAATCATGCAAACATTTATCACAATCTCATCATATGTGTTCGGAAAGTGACTCAAAATAAAAACAAAGCAAGACTAAAATAAAACAAAAAAACAAATTTTTTTTTTTTTTAAATTTTATTTTAAGAAAAACCAAATTTTCTTGCTAAACTCTAATACCCCAAACTTAGAAATGAACATTGTCCTCAATGTTTAAAAAATTAGGCACAAGCAATGTCATAACAAAAAATGAAAGGTATTAAAGCAAATAAATATCACAAAATACAATAATTAAAATACAAAAAAAAATAAAAATTGCAAAACAACCAAACGAATAAAAATAAAATAAAAAACTTGAAACAAGAAGCCCTAAACACCACTTACGCAAATTGAAACCCAAAGCCCACAATTTCGAAACCCAAACCACGGTGAAACCCGACCCACAATGAATTCAAGCCCACACGTTTAAAAATTTTTTGTTATTATTATTATTTTTAATTTTAAATTTAAATTTTTTTTTCTTTTTTTTTATTAATTTTTTTAAAACGTGAATTGGTGGATTCAAACGCAGGGTCGTAGGTCGTCTCGAACACGAAGCTAAAGAGCCACGTGTCGACACATAGCCCGCATGAGCTCAGCGCGAAATTACGGGGCATGAAAAGTCGTGGACGACTTTGTTGAACGCGTTTCGTGAAAGATGCAATACGACAAATTATTTTTTGGGGACGGGAGAAAGGCACGTGGAGCTGAGTGGTGCTAGGGTTTGAAGTCTATAAAGGAAACTAAGGAGAAAAACAAAAATTACAGCCACACGGAGAGAGAAAGGAAAGAAGAAGAGAGAAGAGAAAGAAAAAAAGAAGAGAGAGAGAGAAAAAGAAAAAGAAAGCGGAAGAAAATGTCGTCTCCTTTCCCATTTTCGCTCGATCTTAACCTAGCTCAACCAATTCGTGACGTCGAGGCCAAGGAGCAAGACCAACGTGGATGCCTTATTTTGGCTCAGCAAGAGGGCCCGTGATGTTGAATGACACAATACTCATGGACAACGGTTGCCCTTGGAGTCGCAAGGAGTTTAGTGACTCCCAGATGCACGAGTGCTCGGCGCAGTGTGACAATCGAATCGCCAGTGATGCCATGGCACTGGCCGCACAAAACACGACCACTATCGCAGCTGTGGGTTATCGCCTATTGCGAAATCCCGTGGAGTTGGAGCTAGTAAAGGCTCAGTTGGCGGCATCGCAGAATGTGGTTGAGGATTGTCAAGGCATTATAAGGGACTTGAAAAAGGAGAGGACAAGGATGGTGGAGTTTAATCGGCGTCACTAGAAGGTTTGCGACGAGAGAATAAACAGCTATCATCGATGAGTAGATTTGTACGCCAAAGACATGCGCACTAAGCTGGAGTCTGGGGGCGACCGGGTAGCGCAAGCAGCCGGAGCACGAGACAAGTGGTGCTCAAGCCAAGAGTGCAGCCATAAGTGCGATATTTGGGAGCTCAAGTGATGGGCCCCAAGAGGTCGTGAAGACCCAAAAGGACGTCCGTATGGCTAAACTAAAGTTTCCAATTTTGGAATCTAAGGCGTGCCATGATGATACTGATGTCGATTTGACGAAGATGAAGAAGAAGATGAAGATGAAGAAGAAGAAGAAGAAAAAGAAGAAGACGAAGGAGAAGAAGAAGTTTAATTTATTTGTATTTTATGCATTTTTTTGGTTTTTTTGGTTTTTTTGTTTTTTTGTTTTTGTTTTTTAAGTTTTTAGTGATGCGGCTTTATTTAGAGTAAATTTTTTTAAATTTTTAACACACAGAAACAAACTAACTAACCACACCACATAAAAATTAAAATAATAAAAATCAAAGACTATAAAACAACTAAACAGAAAAGAAAACAAAGAAGTTCCAAATTGCAATTTTTTTTGTAATTATTATTTAAGCAAGAATACAATACCCAAACTTTAAATTTTTATTTAAACTAAACCATTATTGTAAAAAAAAATTATTTTAAGAAAACACAATTATATGCAGATTCTAGGATGGCCGATTGGGTAAATAAAATAGCCAGGAGTTCCGAGGAAGGTTGGAGGGGTCACAATGGTCCCGCTAAAACCCAACTTTAGACACCGAAGTGTCGCCTAAAGAACTCCTAGACACCTTTGCATTGACGGAGACGCTCACCGAGTTACCAAGAGTCAGCTCATATGAAAAATCTTTTTAAATTTTTTTTTAAATTAAAAAAGAAACAGAAAATTAAAATTACTAAAATAACAATACAAGTAAAGAGAAAGGATTGGAATACTCCCCTTGAAGCGATTAGGTCGAGCATGGATGCATTTGGAGGTAGCTACTCCTCCCACTACTCCATACTTCCTATTCTTATGATTGAAGTTTCCTTCTCTCCCTTTTTATTGAGCTATCCTATATTGCTAAAACAAACATAGAACTTGAAGCGAATTAAAATGATTGAGAATAAAAACTGAATTGAAAAAGGAAAACAAAAGCAAAATAAGTAGGGAAAGAAAATAGAACCAAACTATGCCGTCAATCCCGGCAACGGGCGCCAAAATTTTGTTAACTCGCCAAGTGCACGATTACGCTGGGGTAGTATAGCTTGTGTAAGATGCGAGGTCGATCCCACGAGGATTGATGATAGATTGATCTCAATTTGATTCCTGCACAAAATAGAAATGAAAATAAAATAAGTAAAACAAGAAAGAAAGAAAAAAGAAATTAACCCAAGCTAATTAGTTACCAAGTTCAATTTAGATTCACGGATTGATTCTAGCTAAAATATGATTAAGCCATGGTGTTTGGTCTCTAACCTGTATTCCTAATTCCCTAATTAGTCCTTCTGTCGAACCTAAATTAAGCATTAGAAATCCATTAAGCATAGAAGAATGTTTTAAACAACCAAGTATGTATCTAATCCCTATTGTCGAATGTCCATACATACTCTTCCTATTCATAGTTCAATTTGAATTAATGCATGGTGTCTACTCTTAATTCAAACCAAGATAGCTAACATACAAGTTTTAATGGTGATCAATCATTCAAACAAGCATATTAACTTATAAGCATAATGAATAAGAACAAGAACTATAATTGAAACTTGAAAACTAATTAAACTTGAAAACTTAAGAAAAATAAATTACATTACAATGGAAAATAAATTACAACTAAGAAAAAACTTAAAGGAAACAATTGAGAACTAAAAGAAAACTAAGAGAATTTGAGGGAGAGAAGGGAGAGGAGCTCTAGAGAGATGTTTGAGAGCTCCCCCTTGGGGTGTGTTTAAGTTTGGAGAACCTCACTATATATAGGCCTAGGGGAAGTGAAAATCTGAATTAAGTATTGCTTCTACCTACAAACTCACTTCACCAACTTACAACACTTAATTCACACAATTGCATTTGAAAACAATTCTTCTTGTCTTTAAGCTTAGTGTTGCAACTCCCACTTCATCTTATTTTACTTCATTTGGCTGCTGCAAAACTCCACTCCAATTATATGTATTGAATATGCTCCACCAAAATTTCCCACAATCAATAACATTTCATCATGCATATGTCATGCTTGACAATGCATTGCAGTCTTCTTTGGGCTCGTTTGGGCTTGTTCCTCCATTCTGAAAAATCTGGAAAAATATGGATCTTGAAGTTCTTTGAATTATCTTTCCAAGCATATGCAGCCCAGCTCAAGGAAAAATCGGAAAGACCTTCAAATGTGATTTTTGGCCCAGTAACGCAGATCCTGCCAATTTTGACCTTAAGCTGCAAAAACTTGCATAACTTCCTCTAGAGGACTCGGAATCATGAACCGTAAAATGCTCCAGAAAATAGACTTCCGTATCTTTCCAATGATGTATGGCTCATTGTCTGGTTCTTCTTGAGCAAGTACAGTCCAATCCGTGAAGTTGACTGATCTGCAGACACTGTTTGAGCTAACATGTCTCCAAAATGCATTTATTGAGTTTTAAGCTTATTACACTGAAACAAACACAAAATAAATTAAAAGCACAAGTTTAACTCAAAAACATAACCAAATCATAAGTTAGAAGGGTACAAAATGATATGTAATTATGCACCGATCAGATATGTTCTAAACTATGATGCCAATTTGGATCAAATACTTTGAATGCAGTTATCATGGAATGATTGAGCCACTTTAGCTTGCTCAATTATCCCATGGCAACTGTAAACTTGATCAAATACTGTAAAGAACATGATAAAGTCAGTTCTTTATACTGTTGTCATGTTCTTGTCTTTGTAACTTGCAACTTTGAGTTTAAAGTTTCATAGATTTCCTGTTTCAGATTGGTTAGGTAAAACACGATATAACTCAAGCTCTGATACCACATGTTAGTCTAAATAGATATAACATGTATTACACCAACTAACCTGTTTCTGACATGATGAACAAGATGAACAAAGGTGAAGATCGTACTATAGTTGAGAAAATTAGAGACTTTCTCCTAGAAGCCAAGAACTATTTCAGCAGCAATTCTAACGGGGTGAATTTCTATATGCTTGTTTTGTGTGTGTCTCGGCTCTAGAAGGAGCCTCCTATTTATATGCTTCTCTCTAGAAGTTTTGCCCACCAAGAAACTCCTAGAGATAACCTTAATGCTTATAGGATTAGGAAATCTTAATCCTTATCCAAGTAGGAATCCTTAAGCCTGTGAGTATATCTAGAACACTTATATTAGGCTACAATATCTGATAGGAATAGAGTTTCTGATAAACCATGAGTTCTTAGGAATCCTTATTCGAATAGAAGATCACTTCAGTGGTTTAAGACAGTAAACCATCTTACAAGTGGGCCATACTTGTGCCACGTCATTAGATTTAACAGATTTTTAACTGAGCTAACATGATAAGGTAAACTGAGACAGAAAAATTATGTTTATAAGACAAATTGAGTTTCAAGGGCAAAGTAAGATTCAAATTGAGTTTCAAGAGCATATCAATAATTAAGCCTAAATTAAATGATGACTTCCTCTTGCAAAAAAGAAAAACAAAACAAAATAAAAAAGAAAAAGAAGAAGAAAAAAATATGGAGGATGTCCTAATGAGGAAACACATAGCCAAAGTATTACGTGCCAAGTGAACTGTGAAGCTGCCACATACCCCATTTTGCATGCTGATCCCAAATGCTATGCAGCCACGCATCTCTCTGCCCATCCCATGCCCCTCATTTCTCCATCCTTGGTCATCATCATCTCCCTTTCTCTCTCACTAAAATTCTCTCCCTCAACCTTAACCGCCTATATAACCCACCTTGTTCCCCTCTTCATCAACACCACCACCACCATTCCACCCTTCCCACCAGCTCCTCCCATCCAAAAAACCTCTCCACAACACCACCATTGACATCCCACCCAGAAAGCTCCTCACCCGCGGCACCCAAAGCCAAGACTTCCCCTCTTCCTCCCCTGACATGTATTCCCCTCGCTTCTCCACGACTGACGAGGCCCTCCTCCGCAAGTTCCTCCCCTACAACGCCGCGGCTGATGACTCCGATGAAGACGATGCTCACTCTTCCGACCCCTACTCCTTTGACCACTTTCGCATGTTCGAGTTCAAGGTCCGCCGCTGCACTCGCAGCCGTAGCCACGACTGGACTGATTGCCCGTTCGTCCACTAGGGCGAGAAGGCCCCAGGGATCCACGCCGCCACCATTACTCGGGCACCGTGTGTGCAGACTATCCCCGCGGGTCATGCAACCGCAGCGACAGCTGCGAGTTCAAGCACGATGTGTTCGAGTGTTGGCTCCACCCGGCCAGGTACAGAACCGAGGCTTGCAAAGACGGGAAGCAGTGCAAGAGGAAGGTGTGCTTCTTCGCACACACGCCACGTCAGCTCTGGGTTTTGCCGATTCAATCTTCAGCGGATTATACGTGGGCGGCCCTCTCTCCCATTCCCAAGAAGAAGTACGGCCACCTGAGCAACTCTGTGGGCTCGCCGGGCTCGAACACGCACGACTCCATCTTCTGTCACTCTGCCGTGACGACTTCGTCTCCAACTTCTACTCTGTTGGGTATGTCCCATTTTTCGCCTCCTCTATTGCCAGCAGGTAACCACTGCTCGTCGGTGAGTGGGTTTCATAGTTCATCGGTTATGTCTGGCTGTAGCGGGTTGGGGTTGGGGTTGGATTAGATGCATGCAAGCACGGGTGGAGTGATGAGCTACAAGGATGTGCCAGCTGAGCTAATGAGCACTTTGGAGGCCATGAAATTCAGTGATGCGGCTGCTTCTTCACCTATTAATTCTGCTATCACTGCCACTAACCCAAATGTGCCGCGGTGGGTTGATGTTTCATTCAATTCTAGTGATGATCTTGATCAACAACAACAATTTATTCTTTCGCCGTCTCCTCCGAGTCCAAGCAGGCCGTTTGGAGGACGTGGGATTAATTTTTCGGATGGGGATGAAAATGGCTCATCGAGAAAAAGCAGCTTGTTGGGTTTTGAGGACAATTATTACAAGCCCAACAATATTAATGATGAGATCAACAATGGAGGGGGAGGGTCCGGAGGGGAGGGTCTGGATGTTGTGGCGGGAATTCGAACACAAAACTTTGGTGATCTAAACACGACACTATAATGAGTAGATTGCTCCAAACACGACACAATGATAAAGAGTCGGCAGCCCATTCACATGAACGATCTCGTACATCCTATAACTCAATTGGCATGTCCTAATTCAAATGACATCGGAGTGATGAGGTAGATATTTTAAATACATATTGTCATTTGAGAGGAGGCTCTTCAACAGGAGGAGTTATAAATATAGACATTTGGGGTCCTCTGGAACAGTGATCGAGCTCTCTCGAGTCCCTTGTGACTCGTACGTGCTCGAATTAATGCAATCAATCAAGTAGTAGTTAACATTCTAAACTCAAAAAAAGTACTAAAAGTTATAAACATATCTTAAATTTTACTACTTTTTCAAATTTCATATAGTAATGTAAGATATGTAAGATATGAATAATCTAAAGTGTGCTTTAAGCTCTCATTTTTCTATACAATTTTTCCGGTCTTGATTTATCCAGGTTTCTTTTCATTTTATTTCCTCAGCTTGAAATCCAAGTTTCTGATCTTGTAATGTTCCATATCAAACTAATAAGGAATTATCATTCTAAAAATCCAATTTAGGGTAAAAGTCAACTTTAGTCATTCGTTTTTTTTGTGCCTCGATTTCAATTTTGGTCACTGCATTTTATTTTTCTCAAAACCAAACACAATGATCAAATTGCGAAAATCACAGTGGCCAAATTGAAGTTGAGGCAAAACAAAGTGACCGAAGAGTATTGTTATCATTATTACCTTTCGTTAGCGAACATGGTTGTTGTTTCCTTCAATGCGGGGATAATCAACGGCCATGATATGAGCATGAAAGTCAAGTACTGAAATCTCACATAGAGCATGAGAATCTCAACATAGATGACAGTACTAGTACTGGGAATTATGTACCACTCTATTATGGCATACTATTTGTTTCCTAGGAGGGCTACTTATCTGAAACACATCTATGATGGTAGGGAAATGCCAGATGAGCTTGTGTTTGGAATATGCAACTTTTCTCTCATATGTACCCAAAAAGAAAAAATATATATATACACAACACTTTATATTCTTGTAGGGAAAGCTGTGCTTGCTTGGGGACAAAAAGGCCCATCCTGAGTAATGCTCGCGAGGCAATTTATTATGACTAAGGTATGGTTGACACGTGTGAATGGGTACATTTTTGTGTACAGGGTAGACCCAGCCATGTATGATCCATCTATTTCTGTATGGACAGATGACAGAGCAACTTTCATGGTGAATCTTTCTGACATTTATGCAAATAAAGATGGACAGATCAAACTTGTGAGCTCATCATGACATGAATTGAATTGTTACGTTTTTGGATCCAAACTTCTTTGTATCAAAGATAAATTTTGTTCCAAAAGATGAAGTACATGCCTCTAGACCAATCAGCTATGTTGCACGGAAACCTGACAGGGTGATAAGGAAAATCTCAAAAAACTAGAACACGGACACAGCTAGAACACAACAATTATAATTATAATAGTATATATATTTATATATATTTTAAAAAGTTACATACTCAACAACATAAAAATATTACTTTTGTTGGGCAGTGCACCTGACAAAACATAAAAAACGCATCCCAACCCTCTCTCTCTCTTTTATTCTTTTTCCTCTTCTTCTTCTTTCCCCCTCTCTCTCTTTCTCTTTCTTTATTATTTTCCCTCTTCCCTCTTATTTCTGTCTTCCTCTTTTCTTTCTTTTCTTCCCTGTTCCATCACACACACACACACACACACACACACACACACACACACACACTCTCTCTCTCTCTCTCTCTCTCTCTCCCCCCTTCTTCTCTCCCACTCTCTTTCTTTCAAGAATCCGATTCAAAGTAGGCATTGTTTTCTTCCCCAAGTGCACAACGTCTTCTCTGCAACACATAAATTTTTCTCATTTTTTTCAAGCTGTGTCTTGACTATGAGTTGACTTGTGTCTTGACCGTGGACACGGCGTTGACCTTTGGACACGAGTGTTCGAGTCGTGTCCGAGAAGGGTCCGAATGTCCAAGTGTCCAATACTCCAACACGATGGCTCAACGGAATGTCCATGCAACGTAGCCAATCAGTGCATTTGTAATTGTGAAAGGTTTTTTTTTTCCAATTATTTAGTTACAAGATTAATTATGTTTTCATTATTGCCACCTCACAACGTTTGCTTTCAACATGGGCGGTTCTGTGCACAGGGCAGGGCAGGTGCCCACCCATCCCAACTCTCTCTCTCTCTCTCGTATCTTGGGTGGGCAACAACATCTTCTCATTCTCATTGTCAACAAAAAGTATATCATTCTCTCATCTTCTATATATCTTTAATTATAGTTTTAATTTAAAATTGAGTATTCTAGGGATTAATTAGGGATCAATTATAATTTGAGGAATTTGTTAAAATTAATTAAGGCTTTGATTTTAGGAATTTTGTTGAGATGTTTGATTTGTTGTTGATATTGTTGAGATGCTCTATGACAATTTGTTTGATTTTTTGTTGGTACTTTTGATTAAAATTCTTTCTACGTAAAAAAATGTTGGTATGTATAGAAATGCACTTTAGGGTAGGCCTCATTACGTCCCCCGTATCTTTTTATGTTTATTAATGAAATTCACTTGTACCATTGAGTTTAGTATGTAAGTTTTGCCCATCCGGCTTTCGAATCCTAGAGCTGCCACTTTCAATATTTTAAATATGAAGTACCAATGGGGTATTAGTTGAATTGACCCAGGCTTTTGGTGTGCTCTTAAGTGGGCCTTGGTTCAAGCCCTCGTGGATACCCGTATGTGTGAGTTTCCTCCTCCACCTTCCTAAATTTAGCAACAACAAAAATAAAAGAACATGAAGGCATTTTCCGTTCAAAATTGGTAACATTTTTTGTTTTCTTGGTAATCAAATGGGTAAGGTTTTTCATTTTTTGTAATCATTTTGGTAAGGTTTTGAGTGATTATTAAGCAACAATAATGCATTCCATAACATCATTTTTACTTAATCAAAATAATGTAATATGTATGATAAACTAATAAAATTCTTATTTTGTTTACACATATTATTATTTAAGTTAATTTTTTCAATACAGTCAAAAATTTTGAAACAAACAAGCAATATATACAATATATCTTTTAGTGCCCCTTTTTTGTCAAGTTCAAATCCAAGTTTAGTAAAAGAGTTTGGCTATTATATTGTTTGTTATTTTAAGTTATGTAGGAATCTATTCTATTGTTTAAGAGAAGACTCTTTATCCATTACTTTTGACAAAAAATGTGTAACAAAAAGATTTAAAACACGTAGAAGAAATAAATTTTTGTATTAAAAAAATAGTGAACTACAAATAAACCCATTTCTAGCTATAGAATCATAGAAATACCCTACATGAAATTGACTTTATAAACACACCCTCTCTTACATTAAACAGACTTTATAAACACACCCTACTATTGCCAGCTGTTCTTTTTTTGAGTTTACTTAATATATAGATTTCCTGATTTACCCCTTAGTGTGAAATTCATATAAAAAAACTGAAAACTGGATTATTACTCTCTCTCTCTCTCTCTCTCTCTCTCTCTCTCTCTCTCTCTCTCTATTCTCCAAAAGCCGAACACTCGCTTGAGGTTTCTTCAACCACAACGACGAAGATGATCGCTACTCTCAAGTAAATCACAGATTTGAAAACTCCTTATTTTCATTTCAGTTCGAATCATAGAGCATATTCTTCTCTAACATTGAAACCTAACGTTCTCTGTGTGATGATGCTTAGAGCCGAAGAGCAGAGCCAGCTACAGCTCATCGAACGCGAATACATCGACGATGAAGAGGACCTCTTCGAAGCGATCGACAAGTGTAAGATTCTTCACGACCTCCGGTTCACTTCGCTTTCCGTTCACATGCTTCAATTCTCGATTTTTACCACTTCGCACTTTATTTTTGTTTAAATTCAGAAAAATCGAATCCTTACCTATTTTTCTCAATTTATTTAAAAATTCATCGTTCCAAGCTCGATCTCTGTATGTCTTCGATTCAGTGTTCAGAGCTGAATCAGATTTCAATTCTCTTCGTTTTAAGTAATTCTGTTTGATTTCTCGGAGAGATCGAACTAGTTTTCCTCGATTCTCACTATAGACGTAAATTTTGAGCGAATTTTGCTTCAAAACTGCGGAAATTGAATTTCTCATAGTAACGCCTGTGTTTGTGCAATGATAGCTTAGGGAATCAATGCCGGAGATATTAAGAAGCTTCAAGACTCTGGGATCTACACCTGCAATGGCTTGATGATGCTTACGAAGAAGGTAACACGAATTTGAGCTCTAATTTCTTACACTGAGCGCATGTTAAGGTTTGATTCCTTACTATTATTTATGTTTGGCAGAACTTGACTGGAATCAAAGGTTTATCTGAGGCTAAAGTTGATAAGATATGCGAAGCTGCTGAAAAGATAGTGGTTAGCACTCAAATTTTCCTTGATTTGAAACATTCATATGAGAATTTGAAGTTTTGTGAATGTTAGCCTTCTTCTCGTTTTTGTTCATGTATCTTTTTTCTTCTTTCATTTTTTCCCCAGAATTATGGATATATTACTGGAAGTGATGCTCTGACCAGGGTACGTTCAAAGTTGCGATGGTTTTGATTTGACTCTATGTGATCTTATTGGTGAGATTGGGGGTACTCTGTTATAGGCCACAACTCTTTACAGTTAGGACCAAAAGATTGGGGTAATCTTAAATATCGTTCAAGCTAATGTTGGAGATGGAACTGTAATTATGAATAATCTCCTCCAGGTGAGTTAGTTTGATATAACTTTGCTATATTTGATCCATAAGTTGAAAAAATTTCTTTGGTTTCTAGTGATGATGAATTTTGACATGTTATTGACATTCCTTTCTCAGTGGGACATCATTTGAAAGACCAAAAGGACCCAATAATGGAGGGAGTTCTGTTGGAGACAGAGAACATGCTAGCTCTTGGTAGAATGGACCTACCTCTGAGTCTATGCTTTGCAGCAGGCAGAGGAGATGACTTGCTGTTGCATAAGTTGTTGAGACGGGGTCTCGATCCAAATGAATCAGATAACAATGGGAGGACAGCTCTGGTTTGTAAAATTCTCTGCTCCTGATATTACATTTTTGGTATGTTTTTGTAGTGCATTAAACTCTAGATATAATGATGCTAACATTTTACATTTCCTCTTTGTTGTTTGAAAAACCAGCATATAGCATCAGCCAAAGGAAGTGAGAACTGTGTGCTTCTTCTACTGGACTTTGGGGCAGATCCTAACAGTAAGGGTACCAATGTATTGACTTTTATTGCTTGCATGTTCTTTTAAGTCAACTGAACTGTAATTTAGAAATACTCTAGTTTTCCACCACATACATACATACTTCCAGTAAGTGGTATGAACAGTTCTGCAATTGAGTTGATTTCTATTACATAGTATTAACAGTATACTTCTATGACATAGTATTAACAGATTTTCAATAACAAATCATGCTCTATATTTTGCTCTATATAGCCGTGTACTTGAAGTTTATGATATGCAGAATGTGATTTTTACTAGGAAGATAGTTCTATGACATAGTATTAATAGTGTACTTCTATGACATAGTATTAACAATGTACCTTTTTTTTTCATGCAGATGTATTTCTTTTGGCCTTTGCGATTGTATCTGGTGAAACTCTAGACAATTGGAGGTGGTTTCTGCAAAGGATATCGGATGTCTTGCTAAGCTTTTTTGGGTTTTTTTTTGAGTTTTTTGTATGAAATGATATTAACAGTGTTTTTTTGTATGAAATGGTATTAATAGTGTTATCTGTATGAAATGGTATTAACAGTGTTTTCTTTATGAAATGGTATTAACAGTGTTTTTCGATGAAATGGTATTAACAGTGTTTTTCGATGAAATGGTATTAACAATGTTTTTCGATGAAATGATATTAACAATGTACTTCTATGACATAGTATTAACAATGTGCTTCTATGAAATGGTTTGCATAGGTTCGGTGGAGAAGGAATGTCTGTGGGGACATGCTGGTTTTTTTTGTTTTTTTTAAGTTTGGGTTTGTTTAAAAAATATGGGTTGGGCTTGTTTTGAGTTTTTTTGTATTGAGCTTGTTTTAAGTTAATCAATAGCAGAGATGTAATTTATAGGAAGTTCAACACTTATTTGTTATGTAGTAAATGATTTTTGGGTATGTTTATAAAGTGAATTACATATAGGGTTTTTTTTATAATTTCAAGTCCTATTTTGGGTATATTACTAAAGCTCCCTTAAAAAAAGTATGGTATGTTTAGACTCGTAGTTGTCCCGCCCAATGAACAAGCCCAAATCAAGCCCTTTTGAATTTTGGCCCGGCCCAGCTCAAAAATTAAAAAACCCATAAAGCCCGGCACAGGCCCAGACCGAATCCAAAAATTTCGGCCCAGCCCAACCCGATGATGCTTAACCCACATTTTGCTTTATAAATTATCACCGACCAAAATTTCTAATAGAAAGAATATAACTAAACAAAATGAACAAATAAAGAAAAAACAAAAGAAGTTAACCGAGGCAAGAGACATTGACATTGAGCAAATACGGGTTTTACCCAAAATTCAAAGTCTTTGATCTCAAAATATAGGTCAAATAACGAGTGCGAGTCTAAAGATGAACAAGGGATTGTTTTGATTTGCTGCGTATCTAAATTCTGAGATGGAAGGCCTGTTATCTAGAGACTTTGCCGACTGTGTGGAATGGTAGTTGGGTAGAGATGGTTCACCCACTCACAGTGGCTAGAAGAAAGGCCTGCCGAAAGTGAAAGAGGTGAGATAGGTCTCCAGATTTTTTTTTTCTACTGCGTACTGACTGCTCTGTCATGTTTGATTCCTGTTGATTTTTTTGGTGTTCATTTGCTGGGTTACTGGATTGTTAGCTTAATTTGGGTCATTTAGATTTAGATTTTCCTTAATTTGGAATTTACAACTCTAATTAGGGTTGGGTTTTAGGGATTTCTTCTGTTTCCTCCCCTCCATGTTCAATTTCGGTGAATTTCAGGTGAAATTTATGCATTTTTATTCAAAATTTTGGAAATTTCCATCTGTTCATCCTATATTTTCATTCGCTAGGTTCATGTCTTGGGCGACATTAGCCAATATCCCAAAATTTCGGTGATATGGGGTTGAGAAACTGGCTTCACCATCCATTCTCGAGTTGCTGGCTCAAAATTTCAATACTTTTGAATCCTTATTTGTATTTGTATGAAGAGCATGGTTCAGCTGTTTATTAGGGTTTTACTTGAGGTGAGCAGCTTTCTATAGAGTTAGGAAGATGAAACAAAAGCATTGTATGATTTCCCGTTTTCTTGGAAACCAAGCTAAGGGCTAGTCCTCTAAAAATATTACTACATTAGGTTGCCTAAAATCAAGTCTTGTTGGGATTATTTTGTTCTGCACCCTTACTTAGTTTCCATCTTAGTGTTTGTTCCCGGTATAAAATATCTGATATTCTAGTTCACTGTCTGATTCATTCAATTTTTTTTTTTCCAGTCCCTCGTTTCTTGTATGGAGCTTCTACATGCTGCCAAGCACTGTAGTGAACTTGGAAAGAACATTTGAACCTCATCATATGCTTGTAATTCAGCAATGAAGCGCTACATCTACATCAATGACGATGAACCATCGCAACATCTTTACTGTGACAATCGCATATCAAATAGAAAGTATACTTTGTTGAACTTTCTCCCAAAGAATTTATGGGAACAGTTCAGGTGATTCAGGAGTTGATACTTTTGTTTGTATATGTGCTGAATAAACTTTTGGTTGGGTATATGTTTGAACATTTTATTTGGGAGGGTTAATTCAGTGGAGTTCATTCAGTTAATTTGCAATGCGCTAAGACTCAGAAAGATTAAAAGTCATAGTCTCTCTCACTTTATTGCACTTCACTGCATTTAAGCTTTTCTTGAATCCATTATAGCATATATGGAGATATTTGGGGATAATATGATGGTTCTTTAATTATATAAAGGAAAATGTGGTGTTCTTTTTTTCCATCAATAATTTCTGAATCTTTCATTACTGTTGTGGTGCATGAATTAGTCTCATGTTATAGACGGGGCACAAGTTTTGCTAATTTTATGATTTGCATCCCTTGGTTTTAATTGTTGTAGTCTTGCTCTCAGCTCTTTTTTCTTCTTCTAATTTGTTTTGTTTTGTCCCTTCTTAAAGTCACCTTTTTGTTCACAAATCTGGTGTATAGCCGGAATGTTTAAACATAAAGTTTTGAGATGCCTTCCCCCAGCCATCTTCTTCTCTAACAAATATTACATTTGTTTTCAGCCGCTTCATGAATCAGTATTTTTTGCTGATTGCTTGCCTTCAGCTATGGTCACTTATTACTCCGGTAAATCCTGCTAGTACGTGGGGCCCACTTATCTTCATTTTTGCAGTCTCTGCGACGAAAGAGGCATGGGATGATTACAACAGATATCTCTCAGACAAGAAGGCAAATGAGAAAGAAGTTTGGGTTGTTAGGCAGGGCATCAAGAAACATGTATTACACTTTCTCAATCCTATTTCATTTTTCAGCAGTTTTACCTTCTGAAATTAAATAGAATAACAAAGTCAATTAACATTTGTTGTCAATCTATAAGGTGTGTTAGCTTGCTTAGTATTGATTGGCATTGTTTAATCCTCTTCATGCAATAGCAGTTCCTGAGATTTCAACTACTTGTTGGGTTTTCCAGCCATGATGAGTTTCCTAAACTTATTAGGACTAATAGTCTTGGAAGATAAGAATCCTATTCCTAATTGGTGTTGTTTTCCCAATTGAGGAGGGCTTAAAATACTTGGTAAGCAGATTCCTATTAGTATTAGATTTCCTAATTGATGAAGGCCTTTATCATGGCTATATAAGGAGATCTGATGTGCTAGTTTACAAGCATCAGCATCAACAAGCAAGAGAGAACAATATTCAGAATTCCACTCCAGAGAGAGAGAGGGAGTGAGCGGAGAGCAAAACAATTAATTACCACGCGAGGAGTTAGAGTGAGAGAATATTGAAGGGAAAAGTGTGTGTGAGAGATAAGAATTGAGATAAGAGTGTTTCTTTGTTGTCTTGTTCTTTCTAGTTGTTCATTAGGTCTTGAATCTAGAGGCTTGATAAGATAATTTGTTGTACCCATTATTCATATAGTGGAGATCTGTTGTTTTGTCCTGTGGACATAAGCATATAGCCGAACTACGTTAATTCTTGGCGTTCTTATCTTCTTGCTTATTTCCTTGGGTTTCCTGAGTTCGTTTGTTTTTCCTATTCTTGAACGAGTAGTACAATACTAATGTTTTCTTATAGTTAATTGTGATGGATGATTCTGACTTAAAGGATGAGAGCATGGTATCAAGCCTTGTTAAATCTAGAGTCTAACGTTAGGAACTATCATTGAAGAGAAAGGGAAGGGGGGTTGCCTATCAGCTGTTTTGAATAGGATTTACATGAGAAGACTCCCAACGACTCCAACAACACATTTTCTATGACATCCAATTAACTCAGTTAGCTACCCCGCATCCTGATCATTTAGATTTCTTCTAAACCCCAAATCCCAGCTCAAAGGAAAAGGGATAACCTGTGTAAACGTGGAAAGAGATTGCAGAAAGCTGTTTCCCCTCTTTGTCCATTTCCCATCCCAAATTGACAAAAATATTTCAAAGAATGAAGACCTCATCATTCAAACCCATATTTACTCCTAATGACAGCATATCAAAGAGCTCTCTTGTGATGTGAAAACCTCCATAACCATTTCCCAGTAAAGCTTCATTTTTCCTTACTAAATTGTCAACACCTAAACCCCCTTTTCCTTCAAATGCATTGCCCAGCCCCTTCTAACCAAATGATCCTTCTTCTTCCCTTCCATTATTCCTTCCCACAGAAAATTTCTCATTAAACATTCAATTCTTTTTGGCACTTCAACAGGAATTTGAAAAAGTGAAAGGTAGTAGATAGAAATACTACTAAGAACATATTGATAAGTGTAAACCTTCCACCTCTGGATATGCAGTGAAGAACTGAATAAAAAAAAAAGGAATAAATGTTAACCTTGCACTTCAGGATGTAGGCTTTATGAACAGTAGAAAACTTAGCTAGAGGAAACAATGGAATGAGTATATTTGTACTTGTGTATAATTTAGTGGAGCAGATGTCATTATTCTAGATGCGGGGCACTGAAAGGAGTTCCCAATACCCAATAAGAGCAGTCACGTTAAGATCTAGACATCGAAGAATAATAGACCAATGCTAATGTTAGGAGTCTTATGACGTATGAGGTCATTTAAACTGGTTCATGAAGATTAGTGACCTGTTTCGTTCTGGAGGTTGTATTGTTTTTTGTCTCCCTCTTTTTGTTCCTTCATGTACTGTAAGAAACTCTCTGTTTTAGGAGTTAATATGGGAACAACAAAAAATAACTCACAGACTAATAAAAGAAAAATGGAAAATTACACTATGCCACACCTGTTGCAAATTGCCACCAAAAAAGAAAGCACATGATTCGTATGTGACCTATTTTGGCATCCATAATATAGTTACACACTCTTTTTTAAAGATACGGAGTTAGTCATAGGTGGCAGGCACATTGCCAGAAATTAAGGTAGCAAGTGTGATTAATTTTTTTCAAGGTTGCAATTTGCAACAGGGCCCCTAGTCCAGTTGGTATTGATATAATTATCCAAATACAAAAATGAAGAGAAAGGAAATCAATTGCCACTCCCATACCTGAAAAAAATTGTATTGTCGTTGGGGAAAAGGGAGTGCTAGTACATTGAAAGTGGTTGCAACGTTTTTATTTATTTCTGTTTTTCATTGTTTATGTTACCTTACGATGTCTAATGAAAGATTTTACAACTGGGATGAATCTGTGGTGGGGAGGCCCCCTTTGTAGGGATAATAACTCCAAGCTGATTCAGTTTACTTTAAGAGATTCATGCACAAATGCGCATAGAATGTATTTACTGAACAAAAAGAAAGAAATAAAAAAAATGCCCATTATGGTATAGAAATTAACTAAGATTTTGTGTAACTTAGAAGAAAATGATTTGTATATGATAATTACATTTGTGTTATGTTTTTATAGAATAATTCTTTAGTTCTCAATTTTTTTTTGATTCAACAGTCGCATGGATTAGATCTTTTCATCCACGTTTCCTTAGATTTTGCTGAACTAATAGCTTGATGTTTCTTTTTTCTTTGTCTGGTGTCATCTACTCTTAGATACAAGCGCAAGATATTCGTATTGGTAACATAGTTTGGCTTCGAGAGAATGATGAGGTGCCATGTGATCTTGTTTTGATTGGCACCTCAGAAGCACAAGGCCTGTGCTATGTAGAGGTAATAATCCAACCATTTGTCTGATTCTTATTGTGAATTTGGCTAAGTTTTAAGTAGAAAGTTTTTAGTCCCCCCCTCTCTCTCTCTCTCTCTCTCTCTCTCTCTCTCTCTATATATATATATATATAATATAAGCTTATTTGAGGAACACTTTGTAGGGCCCACTCCACATTGTATCTCAATGATCTGAACCGTCTGTATTTCAACTCCTCATTAATAGATCATCTTTGAAATAAATTAGACAAATCATAAACCAGTAAGATATCTAATTGTGATGAAATAAATAGAAAAACATTGTATTTCCACAAAAAACACTAAAATGACTACCATTTAATCAAATGGTTATATGTTTTCCGTATGGGTGACTTTTTGCAGAGATGATATTTGAGGGAAGATGATGAGGACATCTTTGTCAAACCTATTAGGGTTTACAAACGAAAGAGATGGATGAGGGAATTATTAATTAGTTTCCTAATTTATTTGTTAGTTCCTAGACTCTTTAGTTTTCCAGATTTCACTAGGATTTTAATTTCCAGATTTTAGTAGGATTTGATTTAAGTTTCCTAGTTTGGGATTGGTTCCTTTGTGGATTAGGATTTCTTTTTTAGTAAGGGATTTTTATCCTATTATCTCTAGGTTTTAGTTTGCTATAAATACCCCCCATGTAATTCTTTAAAATTCAGGGTTGAGATATAAAGAAAAGTTTATTTTCCAGAGATTGGAGACTTCTTGGTGTGAAGCCAAACCCCTGGAGTGATTCCAGACCTATCCCTTTTGTGCTATTTTCTATTTTCCATTGTTTTCGCTTCCGCTAAATTTACCCAAATATTCCCTTCACCCGTATCCTACATCAAATTTGGCATCAGAACCTGGTTTTCGTTTTTCCTTGGGTTCAAACTTTTTCGCATTTTCCTGTTCTTCATGCCGTTTGATGGCTCCAACTACGGCTGTGAAGACAGACATTCCAAAGATGGTTTATGAACGGCTTGTTCAAATGATGGAAACTCTGACAGAGCAGATGTCATATCGGATCAGTATCTTTGATGAGTATTTCACAATCATTGAACGTTGTCTTGACAAAATAGAAGCATCCAATCGCCGTTTTGTGGATAAATTTGACATTATCAATGTTTGTTCGAAGAAGAAGGAATCTCAAGAACGTCAATTCATTGAGGATTCGATGAGTGCTAAACAAGGAGGAACTTTTCAAGATAATCACATGGAGAATCAAGTAGAAGCTGCTGGTCAAGGTGAGCTTAAGGAAGAAGTTTGTAAGCCTAAACTTCCAACTAGCGATGTTGACTCTGAGATTGAATCTAGTGAGATTGTTCAACCTATGATGACACTAGTAAGTTGCCCATTGATCGAATCAACATTCAACAAAGGAGGGAAAGGTGTAACTGATCAGTTGGAATTCCTACAATTCATTGATTCTACCAGATTCATAGGGAAGGCAGAAGATGAGTCTATATGTTTGCACGCTGATTCCGACTTCCAGGAATGTTACTACAATTCTAACTCGCTGGAGTCGAGTTCATCTCAGCCAGAGAGAATTGATGAGGACATCTTTGATTCTAACTCGTCGGAGTCGAGTTCTTCTCAACCAGGGAGAATTGATGAGGACATCTTTGTCAAACCTATTAGGGTTTACAAACGAAAGAGATGGAAGAGGGAATTATTAATTAGTTTCCTAATTTATTTGTTAGTTCCTAGACTCTTTAGTTTTCCAGATTTCACTAGGATTTTAATTTCCAGATTTTAGTAGGATTTGATTTAAGTTTCCTAGTTTGGGATTGGTTCCTTTGTGGATTAGGATTTCTTTTTTAGTAAGGGATTTTTATCCTATTATCTCTAGGTTTTAGTTTGCTATAAATACCCCCCATGTAATTCTTTAAAATTCAGAGTTGAGATATAAAGAAAAGTTTATTTTCCAGAGATTGGAGACTTCTTGGTGTGAAGCCAAACCCCTTTGGTGTGAAGCCAAACCCCTGGAGTGATTCCAGACCTATCCCTTTTGTGCTATTTTCTATTTTCCATTGTTTTCGCTTCCGCTAAATTTACCCAAATATTCCCTTCACCCGTATCCTACATCAGAAGACCTAAAAAATTGACTGTTCAGATCATTGAAATACAATGCATCGTATGTCCTACAAGTTCACATGCGAGCCTAGCCCTAAATCTGCTGCAGTAACCCAAACCTCCCATTTGTTAGTATCAATTCAAGGAGCAACAATACAAAACTTCAATCAAATAAAGAATCATTAAGTTATCTTACTATGACCAAATAAATAGGATAACACAGTGTTCCAATTAAAACTAAAATGTTCATGATAATAATTGAATGGTCAAACTATTTTCCATTTTGTTGATTTTTGCAGGCATCATTTTTAAATTGGGATGTAAAACTTATGATGAAATCATTGAACCGCATTGTAGAATGGCTCCAAAAACATGATCCCTTTTAGATTCTCGTCTAATGGGGCCTATCTTAAGGAGGGCCACCTTTGTAGGGCCCAAAATGTATTTTATTTTAATGACCCGAACCATTAATTATTGAGGTCTCCCTTAAAGATGGCCTTTGCAAAAAATCTTCCAAACTAGAAACTATTTGTAGTGTTTGTTTTTTGAAAAACCATTTTTGTCTATTTATATTATCACAATTAGATGTCTTAATGGTTTACAATTTGTCTATTTTTTCTTCTCAAGTATGATGTATGAATGAGAACTTAAAAAATAGACGGTTTGGATCATTCAAGTACGATGCAGACTTGAGGGACGGATTGTGGGGGCGCACCTCCCAGTGTAGTTCTAGGATCTGATCATCCAATTTTTAAATCTCCATTCAAGAATCATCATTACCAAAATTAGGCAAATGGGAAACCATTTAACGAGATGATTTTTTGCACGGATGACCCTTGAATGGACTTGAAAAATGGACGGTCTGGATAGCTAAACCTCATTTCAAGATGGACCTATAATGTGATCCTTTAATAACGTAATTTAAGGGATCCCTCAATATAATGTTTGTGTGTAGATATATATATATGTTCAACATGATCAATGGTCCACATTCAAAAAGAACATTTCCCACTATATATGAAATTAGTTAAGACAGTACCATGGAAAGTCAAGTGGACTCAAAATTTTAGAATCTTACAAAATATTCAAGCAAGCAAGAAAAACATAATTGGATGAAATTCTAAAAGAGGTTATGTTGGGCTCTATTTTTTTTTAGTTTTTCTGAATTATGATTTGAGTAAGTCTAAATGTGACTGCAGCTCTACAATTAAGTCATTACATTGTTTTCCTTTTCTTTTACTTTGTTACGAGTATGATGTTGTTAAGCATTTGAAGGACTTAATATGTTTTTGCTCTCTTTGAGGACCTAATAAGATAGCATATTTTGCAGACTTCTGCCCTAGATGGAGAAACTGATCTGAAGACCAGGGTTATACCCCCAGCTTGCATGGGGATAGATCTTGAATTGTTGCACAAAATTAAGGCAAGATTTTCACATGCCTAATTAATAATCAAAAGTAGAAGATTTCTTGCGGAGATCAGAAAAGAAAGTTGGAAGTTTTGTTGGTATATTTAATCATCATATTATCATATTTTTATTATTTTCTTGTGAATATTGTTTCCATGCAGGGTTTAATTGAGTGTCCTAATCCTGATAAGGACATCAGAAGATTTGATGCAAATCTGCGGTTGTTTCCCCCATTTATTGATAACGACCTGTGCCCATTAACCATAAAAAACACACTACTTCAGTCATGTTACTTGCGGAATACAGAGTGGGCCTGTGGAGTAGCAGTCTACACTGGCAAGTACTTATAAGCAAAATTTCAAGTTAGCTAATCACATGCTAGTTTGTTTTATTTGTCAAATCTGGATTTTTTTTTTCTAATTCTTGGTGTAAAATTTACTAAGAATTGAAGTTGTTGAACATATTTAGTATTGACAAACTTTTTCTTTATTGACATTGAGTACTTAATATCTTGGTACCTTTTTCAGCCAATTTCCCCCCCGAACTATACAGAACTGGTCAATCTACCCTCCACCGTCAAAGTCCTGGCAATTCTATCCAAGATGCCGTCAAATAAAGTCACATGTTATCACTTTTGAAAGCCTTTTAGTCATTTCATGCCATATTCTTTACAAATAGTGGCCCTAAATGTCATTAAAATGAGGAATTGATGAGCACGTGACCTTCCAAAATGACATATGACGCGAAATACCAAGAGGCCATCAAAAGTGAGTCACATGTGACCGCATCTTGGATGGATTTCTTAGGAATATGATGGTAGGTGGTAGATTGACCAGTTTTGTATAGTTCAAGTGGGGAAATTGACTGAAAAAAGAAAAAGGAAAGTTAGGGTGGGGGGAAATTGATCTCTTAAAGGTGATAAACAGATTTTTGGTTATGAGTTTGTCCTACTTTTTGTTGGTTGACACTGTAAAATAAAGAAAGGGATTTGGATTGCATGTTGATTCTGTTGGATGCAGTGAAGGAATGCATAAATTTCTTTAAGCTATTTAACAATTTAAGTTTAGCCTACCCCTTCAATTGTAGATTTGGTACTACCTGGTGCCAACATGATAAATATGATTTCTTTTCTTTTCTTTTCAATTTTCATCCATTTTCTGCTGGGCTTTGCTTACTTGACAAGGAAAGGAAAGTGGTGGGGGAAATTAACTTTTCTATATGTTTCCTGTCTTGCTTAGCAGGAAAGATGTGAGCAATAAGCAATACAATTTTACCACAGGACCTAGCCTTCCCACAAATCTTATCATGAATATTTGATAAGGTTTTTGAGAAAATAGAAGAAATGTTATGAGTATATTCTTTGTAACTAACTTTTCTGGCCAAACAACCATAATTTTATAAGAATCTTTATCTTGCGAACCAAATCCAATGAAAGTACTCTTCTTTTATGTTGTTATGCTTGTGATGATCTCATCAGTTAAAGTAGTTGTTGATTTACATCTCTTCTATAATTCTGTTCTATCTTTTAGGCAATGAAACCAAGCTGGGTATGAGTAGGGGCATACCTGAGCCAAAGCTTACAGCTGTTGATGCCATGATTGACAAGTTGACTGGAGCTATATTTGTTTTCCAAATAGTGGTGGTGATGGTTCTGGGCGTTGCTGGTAATGTATGGAAAGATACAGAAGCAAGGAAGGTATGTCACAGCTTGAAAATTTGCAATTCTCTTCATGTGTTTGACTATAAAAACTAGTTTTGTATGCAACAGTTGAGTTTACATGTTTTTGAGGTGCAGACTATATATTGATCAAAGATGACAGTGAACTAAATGACCACATAGGATTCACTGAGTATAGGAGTTTCAATTCACCTTCTATCATGCTAAAAGGCTTTCATGAATCATCAAAGATTGTAGGGGATGTAGGGTTAAGATGTCAGGTTATGGATGTTCTTGGTTTTGATGGTCTTGGAAGTTGTCAGGTTATGGATGTTGTATTCAGTGGGCAGCTTGTCTGCAGTTTTCCGTACTTCTGTTTTTAGATTACAAATAAAATATTTGTGTTTCTCATAACAAAACTATTGAGTCTATTTTAATAAGATAATTTTCTTCAAAGTTGTGGAATGGTCGAATTGAGCTATTCATGAATTATAATCATACTGGCAATTAAACAGTGAACTTATTAATTGCGTGTGTGCATTGGTTTCCTAAGATGATTTCAAGCTTTGCTGCAGTTACGGGCCAGTTTTGTTCCCTACAAAGTTTTCACTTGAATAACTGAAGTAATATGGTCTATCCTGTTAGTTAAGAATTGATTTGAAAGACAAAACTATGTTTTGAGTGATTTTGATTAATTTATTCTGGGTGTGTATCTGCAGTGGTATTATTGTGACGATTGTCGTCTTCAATTTTGCATTTTCTTGTCAACTTGATTTTTTTAGCCAAGAGTGACTCAACTCTGATTTGATTTGTTTTTACATGCCCTATCTGGAAGCACATTGTTCTTCTCATATTTTCATATACATGTAGAGTAATTGGTTTTTAAAACATCTTTTACCTTTCTCATCTATTGAATCTTATCATCAATCATATACCCAATTTTCTTTTTTTGTAGCAATGGTATGTTTTATACCCAGAGGAAGGTCCGTGGTACGAACTCTTAGTAATCCCTCTTCGATTTGAACTACTATGTTCCATCATGATACCCATATCTATTAAGGTAAGCTTGTGAGTTTTATGCTAATAGTTTTGGTTGTCTGCATTGTTGTCCCATGGTTTAGTATGTTGCCATTTTTTTGACATGCGGCCAAGGCCTATTTTGGAAGAACATGTTTTTTAAGAGCTTAAGACTTTCTCTTATAAAAAAAGATCTTAGGACTTTCATCTTTTCTTTTCTTTTGTTTTTTGTTTTTAACTATTAGTTCCCTGAGATATTTTTTGCTTGTAAAAATCAGAATATTGGTAAAATGGTCATTTTCTCTGTTTTGTATTTTAAATAGGTTACTCGTGGGCAGTGTGGTAACTGAAAATGTATCTAGGGGTTAACTATGTACCTCTACCCAACAAAATAAAGAAAGTTTGAAAAGAGAAATTAAAAATTCAAAGGGTAAACTTTATACCTCTACCCAACAGCATGGACAACAAACCAAATTGCTACCTACCACAACCACAATAATGATGATGATGAACAACAAGAAGAGGAAGAACAGTTACAAACACCCCATCTTTTCCTCTTTTTGGATGGCAGATGTTTCTGATATGTGTCAATGCCGTAAAATTGAGTTTCAACTGATGGAAGGGACATACTCGCTTTCATGTTACCAAGTTCCCAAGAATGTAGGTGTACTAGGGATTGGAATTAGTTGATAGGATAGTGTTCAAGTAGTAGAACTCTACTCTCTTTGCCTATTTTTGTTTTTCAACCTTACATGTAATAATCATTAGACTTTTCATGTTCTGTTATTGAAAGAATGGTCTTTTCTCTCATGTATGGACATTAAACTCTTACAAATTATAGATAACGTCCCAAAAAAATTTCAAACATGATGTTAGGGAAGTAGAACTGTTTTGAGAAGAGTTTTGTCAACTGCAACTGTTTATGCATATAATGAGGGAGCCAAACAATCCTTAAAGGATGTACTTTCTCCCCAGGAAATCTAGGTGGTATTATTAACAATTGATGAAATTTTTGGTTTTAATTTGCGATTTCCAACTCCCACAGTTGACATAGGAAATGTCAATAAACATCTTTCATTCCCATATAAGAACGGCTTATATGACACCCAAAATCAACTTTTTATCAAACAAATAGTTATAAGAAGTAAACTTTGGAAAATAAATTCCAATATACTGGTAAATAATGTGCAAAGGATTTTTTCATCATTTTAAATATATGGTGAACAATTTATTTTAAAAGTAAGAGTTTGTTTTGATCTGAAGAAATTTAACTTCTTTTTTTCAGTACTTTATTTGTAGTTGGAGATCAGTTCAAATTAAAAGCATAGGAACTGAAATTTATCAACTCTAAAGAACTGTAGTTGTTATGAGTTTGAGTTCTATATAACAAGTTATTAATTACTGCAAGAACAAAGTTTTTAAAATTTCAGAAGCCTGTTACGTCTTTCTTAGTCTGGATGTATTAACTATTAAGGTGATCTTGATTCTTAATGGTTAATGCTTCTAAATATGTGTTCTTTATAGTAACTGCAGATTATTAATGAGTTTTTGGAGGTCAATTTTGCGGACTGCATTCCTCGCTTTTAAAATAATGAAATGTTTTTTCCTCATAGGTATCTCTCGACCTTGTGAAGAGCTTGTATGCGAAGTTTATTGATTGGGATAATGAAATGATTGACCAAGAAACGAGTACTCCAGCCCATGCAGCAAAGTAAGTTGAAGTGGTATTAAAAGAAACAAAGCCACTCATTTTTATTTCATAAAAGAATCAAGTAAGATTGGTGATTGTATATAAGCGGTGTATGTTGTATGTGGCAGTACAGCAATAAGTGAAGACCTGGGACAAGTAGAGTACATTTTGACTGACAAAACGGGTACCTTAACCGAAAACAGAATGATATTTAGAAGATGTTGTATCAATGGAATTTTCTATGGGAATGAAAATGGGAATTCCTTAAAAGGTTTGGTTCTAACGTTCTACTTATGGAACTTGTCCTTTCGCTCCTATTTATTGTCATGTGCATTTTTTGTATTTGAACCTCTAGACTTGTTGTAAAGATATTATGTGACATGAGATGGCAAAAATATAACTAAATCATTCTTGTCCCGATATATGAGGTAGCTAATTGATTATACGAATTACTTTCAAATATGGGCCACTTGGATATGCCTTTACATATGAGTTGGCTAAATTGGTTTCTCCCTTAAAGAGTTGACTTCTGATAGTTCGGAAATATTCATATATGTAGGGCATGAGTTGCTGACAATATTTTATAAATAAGTCTCCTCTTAATTATTTTTCCATGTTTCCTGGTTGCGTCTCTGGTAGTAGAAGCTGAGATAAATATTGAAGAAAGCCAATGAGGTTGGATCTATAATTATAATTCCACCCGATCATTGTTATGAAAATCTAGTGAGGCAGCCTTCTGATATTATTAGGGGTTCTAATATTTGTTATATAAAGATTTGTTCCACTATTTTCTTTTGCTTTTGGTTATTGTAGGATTTTGAAATTGTTGCTCTGTTAGGCGTGTTTCCTATCAATGATCAATCTAAATGGAAAATTAAGTGCAATGAAGCATATTCTGTTACAAACAGAGGAGATTCTTATTTGTACAGATGGATTTTTTTTTTTTGTTGACAAATTTTAGGGCCTCTTTCATATTATCAGAACAATGTATGAACTTCAGTTTCTGATAAATTCAATCCTTTGACATGTAGATGAGGAGCTCATAAATGCCGTTGCCAGTGGTTCTTCTGATGTTATACGTTTCCTTACAGTTATGGCAATATGTAATACAGTCATACCTATTCGAAGGTAACCCTCACATTTTTCTGTTACTGCTTGTATGTTTTGAGATACTGAGTTTTTTGTCTAAAACAAAAGAATACATGAATTACTTTTGATGCACTTATTGTATGCACCTCTTCTATTGTTTGTAGCAAAAGTGGAAGTATCTTGTACAAGGCGCAATCTCAAGATGAGGATGCTCTTGTTCATGCTGCGGCTCAGCTACATATGGTTTTTGTCAATAAAAATTCAAATACTCTTGGTAAAAGATTTTGGCTATTACAATAGATTGGTTCTACTTGTGGGAAAGATGATATAATTTTCACTAATAAATTGCAGAGATCAAGTTCAATGCTTCTACAATTCAATATGAAGCCCTGGAAATTCTGGAGTTCACTTCTGATCGGAAAAGAATGTCAGTAGTGGTGAAGGATTGCCAAAATGGAAGATTTATCCTTTTGTCAAAAGGAGCAGATGAAGCAATTCTCCCTTATGCATGCGCTGGTAATAAATTTTCTTTTTCTTTCTTTTTAGTAGTATTTAATTTGAGAATTCTACTTAGTGCTACTCATCACTTTTCAAAAAGTTTGTCTATGGAAAAATGTTAAATGTATTAGTAGGGATGCCCTTCCAAACTAGGTTCCCAGATTTGATGATAAGTCATTCACATGTTGATTCTTATAACTGGCCTTGCCCTCTGGCAGGCTTAATATGGATCATATATTATCTTACTAGGTTCCGAGATTTGATGATAATCGACAAGTCAGTTCATGTTGATTCTTATAACTGGTGTTGCCCTCTGCAAGACTTATATGGATTATATGTTTTCGTAGTGTGAGGGTTTTTAGGGTGTCATTTGAATATGTATTGTCAACTATAGAGTTTAGAATAGTCTACTATTGTGGTGGGTAACTGGGAAAGGTAATATTTTCAGACTGTTGGCTGGAGGAAGTTACTCTGTAGATGCTGTTTCCCATGTTGCATTCTCTTTCTAGAAAACATCATCTGAGTATTTAAATGGGGATGCTATTTATTTTCCTTATAAAATTGGGATTTAGGCTTTAGGAGGAGTCTTAATGATGTGGAGGTGGAAGAGTTTTCTTCACTGGAAGGGGCTCGTTTGTTTCCTTCAATAGCAGATGTTAGGAGTTGGAACTTAGATGGGTGAGGGAGGTTCCCGTGCAAATCTTATAATAGCTTCTTATGCATCAGAGCAGTTTCATCTCACTTGCGTTATACTCACATTTGGAAGTCAAAGGTTCCCCGGAAAGTTAAAGTTTTAGCTTCGTAGGAGTCTTGTGAGAGGGCCTGTATCGGATACAGAAGAGAAGGCCCTACAATTTTTCCTTCTCCTTACTGGTACATCTTTCGTAAAGAGGATGAGAATAGTGTGGATCAAGTGTTTCTCCACTGTCTGTATCCTTAAATTTGTGGTGGAAGTTGTTTAAGGAAATTAATGAGTACTGGGTCATTCCAAAGGGGTGTTTCAAGGCTTTGGGGAAGGGCCGGATTTGGTGTTTGCAATCTTTGGGTAATTTGGATGGACTGTAATAGGAGATTTTTCGAGGATTCCAAAGGGTTAGGTCTGGAAGATCTTTCAGCTCTAGTTAGATTTTGATCAGCATTGTTGGCATCAGTTTCTGCAGACTTTTGGGGGATTCTTTATTTGTCTATTCTGTTGGATTTGTTAGCTGTGGTCACGTGATAATTTCTAGTGATTTGTTTAATTGTGGTTCAGTTTGTTCTTTGATGATGCGAAATGTGTTGTCAGCTTAGGATTTTTTTGCTCTAATTATTTTTTAAGTTATCTGTGGTTTTCTCATCCATGTGTATGTACATAGTTTTTCCTTTACTACAGTTTTTTCCTTTACTTTTTTGTCATTCAATAATCCCAGTTATATACTTCAGGACAGCAAACAAGGACATTTACTGAAGCTGTTGACCAATATGCTCAATTGGGATTGCGCACGCTATGTCTTGCTTGGCGTGAACTAAAAGAAGAGGAATATCGAGAATGGTCTTTGATGTTTAAAGAGGCTAGCAGCACATTGGTTGATAGGGAGGTAAAGTGTACATCTGAATGTGTGTTTCTAATATGTGATTATTTATGTATGTATTGTTACATACATATTTTCCATTACATTTGTGATTGGGTATGTACATAAACTGATACACAGACATGCCATCTATGTGCATCTATACATTTCCTTCTCTAATATAACTATTTTTTTTTTTGCAGTGGAGACTAGCTGAGGTCTGTCAAAGATTGGAACATGACTTTGAAGTTCTTGGAGTTACTGCCATAGAGGATCGCCTACAGGTGAATGTTACCATAGAACTTTGAAATATAATTCTTCTTACATGTATCAAATTTTTAGTGATTGCTGATTGTGGAAAGATGAGCTGCTTAGTTTTGAATATTTTTTCCAGGTAGTTTTTGGATTCTTGAACTGATCATTTTGTTGGTATTTAAATTTTCAGGATGGTGTACCGGAGACAATTGAGACCCTGAGAAAAGCTGGTATAAATTTTTGGATGCTGACTGGAGACAAACAGAATACTGCCATACAGATTGCTCTTTCATGCAATTTCATTTCCCCAGGTAGTTGAAATTATCTCTCTTGAAGCACTTTATTGTATATTTGAGTATGCATTTGTTCCAGTTTAATTGTATGTACTTTTTGTGACAAACCATTCAACGAATGAGTAAGGCTGTTTATAGCTGATTTAAAGCAGGAGTGTAGGTGTATAACTATCTTGTTATGAGGCTTTGTGTAAGACTCATATTTTAATGCCTCTTTTTCTTGAGAAGCTAGGCTAGGCAAATTGGTTAATTCCAATAAAAGCTTTAAGAAGCGATACAATGAATTCCAACCAATTAAATTCAGATAATATAAATTTTTTTTCTGGCTTTGATACATACATGGGTCCCGTTAGGCTAGCTTTTTTTCTTCCTTTTTCTGTTGTTTTCTGTTTTTGTTTCTCTTTTGTTGTATGATCAAGGATAATTTTTCCTCTTTGATTATCAATACAAATGTCTCTATTAAAAAAGCAAAGCACCAACATTGGTGCAATTCAACAACCACACCCCCATCATTTATCTAGAAAAAAAAAAAGAATTGGATAATAATAACAACAACATTGTTCGCAAAGTTGATGGCACAAACAAGACAAAGAAAAAACCCTAAGAACTCATGCTCATCTTAGTGTCAAGCTCATTCCTAATCATTTCACTACATTTGGTCTTTATATAAATTAACCAAAAGATAATTTCCTCATGTGCAAAATTTTCTGCTCCATGTGACGAAGTAGATGTGAATGAAGTATATGGTTTTTCCATTTCTAAATATTCTTTGCACGATTAATCTTTGCTTCTTCATCTTCACTCTCTGGCTGGGCAGAGCCAAAAGGTCAGCTTTTGTTAATTGATGGCAAAACTGAAGATGAAGTTCGTAGAAGTTTAGAGAGAGTTTTACTTACAATGAGGATAACAACTTCAGAACCTAAGGTACAGCTTTTACTGATGGCTTATATTTTATATAATACATGTAAGTTTCCTTATTTCTTTTGCAATATAAGGGAAGTTGCATATATTCTATGAGAAAATCTAAATCCTGAATTCGTAATTAGTTTAGCCATGCTAGAATTTTGGTGATTATTCTGTTCTGCTACAGTTCCAGGCATTTTAGGCATTGAATGTGAATATATATATATAATTTTTTTTTTTTCTGAATTACTTCTGTAAAGTGCGTGCATTACATCAGACATATATGTGTGTGTATATATTTATATTTCTTTCTGGTACAATTGCGTAGCGGTTACACCATAATTTGTTCTAATGACTTCTGTTAAAAGTTTCAGGGAAGCACTTTCTTAAATTTTTTTAATCTCCCAATTTTATTTTATTTTGTAGTTGATATTTTCCCTTCTTAACAGGACGTGGCATTTGCCATTGATGGCTGGTCCCTTGAAATTGCTCTGAAGCATTATCGGAAAGATTTTACTGAATTAGCAATATTGTCAAGGACTGCTATATGTTGTCGCGTAACACCATCACAAAAAGCTCAGGTGTTCTTTAGGTTTTGTTTCTTTGGTTTCATTTGATTTTTCTTTTGAAGCTTGATCCATATATGCAGAATTTAAGTGTTGTTAGTAGTTTTGTTTTTGTTTTTACTTAATCTTAGATAGGTTTGTATTCTACGGTTCTAAAAGGGAAGTTTCCTATGCAAGGAAAATATGCACTGAATTGCTGGACGATTATCCCCACCATCAGTAGTTTAAGAGTTTACGGCCATCCCTTGTTAGATGCAGTCTCCTTTCAATTTCTCCCGTTAAGCCGTGTTGTGAAAAACAAAAAAGGAAACCGAAACAGTATTTGGCCTTGGACATAGATTTGTCCCAAAGATAATCAAAATGCGTTGTAGAAAAAGCTTCTCTCATGGTAGCGTGCTGTTTCCCTTGGAAAACTTTCATCATTGGGCCATACGCATTACATAGCAATTCACATTTTTTTTAAAGAGACATAATTTTATTAAGTAAGAAAGCTAATACAAAGAGTGGATAAGGAATCCACAATCTGAAGAGAAAAAAGAAAATACAATAAAAGACCACCCAAAGAGAGCTAAATTAGAAAGAAAGAAAAAATGCTTAAATTTCGAAAATCTGGTCTCACTTCACAGCTGCTAACAAATCCAACATTATAGAAGAATGAGAATAATCCCTAAAATCAGTAGAAACCGATGCCCATAAAGCTTCCCAAGACCTTACTCTGTCCCAGAGTTTGTAGCAATTCACCTGGCATCATCAAATGACACAAGTCTTCGATAGGAACCTAGCACCAAAGAATGGGTCTTCTTTTTGTTATCACTTCACCTTTCATAGGTTTTCCGAATCAACGAAGTCCTCTTCAAGCCAACTCATAACTCTAGTTTATACTGAACGGAAATGGACTAGCCAAGTCATGGGTCCAAATCATGTCATTTCTACCTATTGCTTCAACTCTCGGAAGTAACGTGGCACCTCTAAACAAGTCGGTTTTATTGAAATTGGGGCAGATCTACACAAGCTTATCCCATTTTCAATATGTTGATCTTGTAAACTTGACTTCTAGTTCATTGCTTAATAATTAGATTTCTCTAACTAGAAAAGGCTTGAAAAATAAGAAAATAGACATTGGCTCCTTTTTCCCTCTTATATGGATGATTTGCTGCCTGTGCATTCTAGATGTGTAACTAATGTTTAAAGTTGCCGGAAATTAACAGTTGACATGCATCGCAATGAACAATATTCGTGATGAATTCTAGGATTTATTTGGTCATGGTACTTTCATTTTCTTGATATAGTGTCATCGGTGCACGTCCATTTCTTACAATTCTACTGGTTATAGAAAAGGCTTGATAAGGGGCATCTGAATCATACTGGTTATAGATTCTTACAATTCTACTTGGTAGATATGCTGTTGAATACATAATTCTTTCGAAACTATGAACATCTTTCTACAATTGTAGAAGCTCTGTATTTAATATACTGCAATATGTGTCATATGAATAATTTATGTTCTTTAATTGTATGATGGAACTGGCTGGTATTTGATATTGTCTGTGTGATTCTGTTCAAAAGGAAATATTGTTAGACCATTTGATTTATGTACTGCTTATATTCTGCAGCTTGTGGAGATTTTAAAATCATGTGACTATAAAACATTGGCTATTGGGGATGGTGGAAATGATGTTAGGATGATACAACAAGCTGACATTGGGGTTGGCATTAGTGGGAGAGAAGGACTGCAAGCAGCTAGGGCAGCTGATTATAGTATCGGGAGTAAGATAACCGATACCTGTGTGTGTGTGTGGGGGTGTGCACTTGTTTTCTGCGCTCTAAAGATATATTTTGTTCTGTTTATATTCCTAGAATTTGGTTTGGCTTATAAAGTTTGGACGCTAAGTGCAATATTTATGTACCTAGAAATAACTTCTCCACAACCCCCATTTGTTGATATCTGTTGTATGTTTGAAGGACTCGACATGTTTCTGGCACATGAACATCTCATGTTTATTTGCAATCAAAATATTAAACAAACATGCATGAACATATTTTTGCTTTTTTGTTTTTTGTTTTTATAAAAGCTTTTGTTTCGTATCAAGAAAAAGAAGTGAGAACTGTTTACACTTGTGGTGTATGGTAAGCTTTTGAAATTGAGTTCATGTAAAAGATTTGTATTAAAAGTTGTAGATGAGAGACCTTACAAAGTACTTTTCGTATAAAAGGCTCTACGATTCTTTTTCAAGATATGATTGTCGTATCACAAATGTAATTCAACTCCCCTAAGCATGACCTTTCCTTGCTTGGTACCTTCCAAACTTCTTTCTGGGAAAATCAAAATCTTTTTATAGCATTTTGATTATAATAGAGAAGGTTAAACTTGATTAAGGTGATAGTTATAGCATCCTAAATTCTTTAAAATCTTGTAAAATTCTCAATTCAAATAAAATTGAATGCTATACTTTTGGGGAGATGTCTCTCTCTCTCTCTCTCTCTCTCTCTGTTGTGGTTCTTAGGAACTGTTACTCTCTGCTGTCTGTCTTTCTGGGTAGGGGAGTTAAGAATACAGTAGTAATTTAGTTGGTGTGGGAGAAAAGAAACAGAAGGATCTTCGAGGATAGAGAAGATGTGGACTCTGTGTGGGACAGGAAGACATTCCTGGCTTCTCTTTGAGCTTCCTTGTCCAAGCACTTTAAGGATGTTCCTTTTAGTTTGGTCCATTTGGAATGTCCTTGGGTTGTATTTTTAGGTGTTTGATTCTAATGGACTCCTTGTCCATTTTGTTATGTACTTGTCTTTTCTCTATTCAATAAATTTATTGTTCCTTATACAAACAATAACAAAAAAAGGGCACATGCCTGGTTACTTCTAGGATGAACACAACCTACAAATGAGATCATCATTCTTTTGATCATATTGAATCAAGTTATCAATTGTGTAACTGTAACTATGTTTCCTGTGCAAAACATAAAGGAGAAATAAAAAATATGAACTCTGTAATTGCAAGTCCCTGACTGTATGACTGCTTCTCCTCATTTGCAGAGTTCAGGTTTCTGAAAAGATTAATACTTGTGCATGGGCGTTACTCATACAACCGTACTGCATTTCTCTCCCAGTATTCTTTTTATAAGTCTCTGGTTGTCTGCTTCATCCAAATTTTGTGAGTTTCCATGTACAATGGTTCTTATTTACAGCTTATTCTCAATTTCAGCTCTTCTTGATAGCGTTTGTTGTTGGAGCTTTCCTGGAGTCTTTTCTTCGTCTTCAGCATCATCACTATTTTCTGGTATACTGACTTTGGAACAATGTCAGTTTCTCTTTTGTTTCAGGTGTCTCTGGAACCAGTCTTTTCAATTCTGTTAGCTTGATGGCTTATAATGTTTTCTACACCAGTGTTCCTGTTCTAGTCAGTGTTCTTGATAAAGATCTTAATGAAGATACTGTGATGCAGCATCCACAAATTTTATTTTACTGCCAAGCGGGGAGGTTTGCTTTTAAGCTGCACTGTCCTTGTTCTGTTTACAGTTTATATGTGCAAAACTTTTTCAGTTGAAATTTGCAGCGGGCCATCTGCTGTGCCTGCTAACTAATACTTCCTATTGGTTAATGTTAGTGAACTTTATGTTCTTGAAACAGGCTTTTGAACCCTAGTACATTTGCTGGATGGTTTGGGCGATCCCTTTTCCATGTGAGTGTTTGTTAACATAGTTTCATTCTTTCTGCAATTATTGTCACTCTCTTGGTTTAAGTCCTAAGTTTTCCCTTGAAATCACTCATTCGTAATCACAACTGAACATAGAGGTTATTCTAGTGACTGTTAGTAATAGATAGATAGATAGTTGAAGCCCACCGTTACTCGTAAGAAGCTCATTGAAACCGTTAGAATTTGATGGTTACCTTGGTTGATGTGGAAAATATATATATATGTTTGACTTGTCAAAACTGTTGGATGTACTAGTTAGATTCCAAAGACAATCTATCTGAGATCACTGTGGCATGTCAATGAAAGGCTTTGTAACTCATGTCGAATCAACTCTAGTTCCAATAAATTAGTTGTTCTTCTCTGGTTTAAATTTTTGCCCCTGTTACTTTTCTCCATTGATTCTAATACCAGTTACGGGTTGTCAGGCAATTGTTGTGTTTGTGATCAGCATACATGCTTATGCCAATGAAAAAAGTGAAATGGAGGAGGTTTCAATGGTAGCGCTTTCCGGATGTATTTGGTTGCAGGCATTTGTAATGACATTAGAGACTAAGTAAGTTACATCATGACTGGCACTTGTATGGTGTCAACTTGTTTGCAAGTAATTATTGATCTTTCTCAGTCAAGGTGTGAGTGTCTTGGTAATCACTAGATAATTGTTAATGTCATCTCCTGGTTAAAAGAATTATAGGAACCTTAAATGTAAACTCAGTTGATTTTTCTTGACTACGCTTCAAAAGCTTAACTAAAAATTCTGGGCAAAAATGATTTGGGTTTGCTCTGACTGCCTGGGTTTGTTTGATTTCTACAGTTCCTTTACAATATTGCAACATCTTGCTGTATGGGGAAACTTAGCTGCCTTCTATATCATCAACTGGATCTTCAGTGCCATTCCGTCATCAGGGATGTATACAATTATGTTTCGCTTGTGTAGACAGCCATCTTATTGGATGACAATGTTGGTAAGTTTGCCCTTGCCATTTTTGCAGTTATTTGTTAAGCGTGGCTTCTTTCTAAATATCATCATCAGTAGTTTCTCGGGTATGTAATTGCATCATTCACAGTCATGTTTTGTTGGGGTGTGTCTATTCTCTCAGGAACTGTAACTATTTTGTTTTTTTGGGCAATATTTTCTATTAGTTTAGTGGCTTCTTTTGGTTAAATTGGTGGGTGGTGATATGGAACCACCGAAATGGTCTACTGAGAGATGAACCATTCTTCACTCAGTTTTCCTTAACTATCCAACGGATTATTTGATTTCTACTTACCATTTCATGTTCTCATCTGAGTTTTGAGGTACCCCGACAGTACTGAATCAAGGAACGGACCAACTGTTTGTCCCCCTTGATGCAACCTGTGGTTGGTAACCTAGAAAGCCAGAATATGGTGCTTATAGTTCCTATGAACTGACGGAATTTTACGTGCATTGCAGCTCATACTTGTAGCAGGGATGGGTCCAATTCTAGCTCTGAAGTACTTCCGGTATACTTACAGACCAAGCAAAATCAATACCCTTCAGCAGGCTGAACGGTTGGGAGGGCCTATCCTGTCGATTGGGAGCATTGAACCACAAGCAAGAACCATAGAAAATGATGTTTCTCCGTTATCAATAACTCAACCGAAGAACAGAAATCCAATTTTTGAACCTCTACTATCAGATTCACCAAATTCTACTAGAAGGTCTTTTGGTTCAGGAGCACCTTTCGATTTCTTTCAGTCCCAGTCCAGATTGTCTATTTCCAACTACTCAAGAAATTGTAAGGACAACTGAGTTGTACAATTCTTTTAGCGGCATTAAATCAAACACAACTCATTATACGTGCGGAAAGTTGAACTGTACTATCATTTCTTTTTTTGTAAATCAAGCATTGTGCGTAGCAAGTATCGATGTCAACACACCTCGATTAAATTAAACAGAATAACCTTTCCCTTTTTTAGGGTAGAATAAAAGATTACTCAATCACTGCAAATCTTGTCGGCTTACTTTGCATGTAGAAATTATTGTATGGTGTTGGAATACGTTCATGTGGTATAATCCATTCATGTGTTATTGTTCACCCCCTTTGCTTGAGTACTTGTGGTGGCAAGGTAAAGTTCCCCATCAACTTGAGAACTATTTATGGTCAACAAGTCAACTTTCTTTTAGCGTGCGAGCGTGCCACTGATAGTAATTCAAAATTCTAACAGACTTAGAAATGTAATAACTTGCGCCCCAAGCTATCAATTTAAACAATCGATTGTGAATTTGGGTGAGGAATATCTCTCAAGTAAGTTATTTTCTATGCCACAGATAGATGAGGACTTTTACAATTTTTCCACAATACAACTAGTAAATTCTAGCAAAAGAAACTTTATACAAAAAGAAGTAATAGAATCCCAGCAGAACTGCCTGAATTGAATCTTCTTGTACTGGAGTTCGTGTGTCAACACCTTCAACTAATAGAGATTAGTTGGAAATCAATACCAATGCCGAGATTGGCGAGCTTTCATCAATTTGAGCCTGGATTGTGAGTGGCTGAGATGACACTCTTCAGAATTGGTAATTCTCGGGCTGCACTTGCTTTGTAATGGCTTGTTCTGGCTACTGAACCAGATTTGTAATGGTAGAAACCTGAGTTCTCGCTTAATTTTCCTCATGGAAGAGCTTCGCTATGAGTCGAATACCTCAAAGAAAGGTTTCTGAAAGACTTTGAAGATCGCAAGATCTTCGAAAAATTTGTTGAGGTTTTTATATAATGAATAGCCTAGGTTCTACCTGTTTGAGCTGTTCTGGACAGTTTTCAAAATAACATAGAACTGAGTTCTGGGTGTTTTCCTGGGGGTGGACTGCTCGTGAAAGTTTTTGTGAATTTGAGGGCTTTTGAGATCAAATGATCTTTGATTTTTGTCAATTTGACTGAGAGTTTGTTTTTTTGGTTGATTGATTGATCCTCTCTCAATTCACGTCCTTTTGTATTTATAGGAAGTTTGGTTCCTAAAAAATATCTATTTTGGGACATGTTTTGCTCCAGTCAAAAAGGAGATATTTGGCCCCTAATAAGAAGTATAAAATATCAAGATCTAGCTGTGGTGAATATCTTCTCTCCTTTTCTTGTAACTTGTGTTAAAAATATCTTCTCTTTTGAAGCCACTTGGGTTTTCTACAGAGTAGCTCAATTTGTTCTTGCTGAGAGTTCCTTTTTGAATGTTCTCTGGCTATTTTGGTAACATGTATTCTGAAAACACTTCGGCTGATGAGACTTCTTGCTTGTAGAAGAAGCTTTAGTATGTAAAAAAATATCTATGAGATAGCTTCTTCCTTTCTGCTGGTTTTGTTCTTTAGACTTCCAGTTTCAAAGTCTCTGAGTTCTTGGGAACTTGTGAAGAATCTGGTCTACCCTTTTGAAATGATTTGGGCCTCTTTTTTAATTTTGGCAATGATGGCCCAAGTAACCCTTCTTGGGCTGATGAGCAGAAACTCAAGCCCAAGTATTTTTGTTTATTGGGTCTTTCTTTGATAACAACTGGGCAATCTTAATTAACCATAATCTGTAATTTTAATCACCATTAGTGGTAATTAGATTCCTTTATTTTTGGTTAATCCTGTTTCCTGAATAATCACAAGTCATTTGTCCATTTTTGGCAAATAAAGCCTATTCCCTGCTTGTTCAATAGTCTGCAACTTGTTGGGCTTTGGTGTGCAGAATTCAGGCCCAAACAATTATAACATACGTGGACGATGTGGTTTACATTTCCCATTTTTAGGATACATAATCAATAGGGTTAATTTCAATTTAGTACCTTGAGAGGTCGTTTGGTACGGTGGACTGTCATGGACTAGACTAAATACTGGTACTATCTTGGATTGGCTTGGCCTGGCATAAGCTGGATAACACTTGTACAACATTTGGTGTATGTTTGATTGGACTATGACTCTTTTTTTTTTAAAAAAAAGTTTTTATTAATTTATGAAAAGCAAGTTTTTTTTTACTTTTCTTCAATCTCCATCTCTTTCCTCGTCTTTCTCTCTGCTTCTCTTTCTTCTTCCCCTCTGCATCTCTTTCATCTTCTTTTGTCTAATTTTATAATTTTTTTTTCAAAAATTTTATCTTCTCTCTCTCTTATTCCTCTTCTATTCTATCTTCTCCTTCTCTTTTTTGATTTCGAAAATTTTCTATTTTTCCTCTTCTACTGTGTCTTATCCTTCTTTTATTTTTTTTCGAAAATCTTCTCTTCTCCCTCTTATTCTGTATTCTCCTTTGTTTTTTTGTTCGAAAATTTTCTTCTCTCTCTTCTCTTCCTCTTCTATTTTGTCTTCTCCTTCTTCGGTGGTTGTGGCTAGTGGTTGTGGATGGTAGTCATTGCTGGTGGTTGTGGCTGCCGTTTGGTGGGTTGGTGGTTGTGGGGAGATTGGGTGGGGTTGGTTGCTCATTGTTTGGGTTGGGACTGTTAGTCCCTCCTCTCCAGACGGGTTTCGCTAACAACACTTAAGGAACCGGGTGAAACAAACATGGGATAAAATTTTAGCCGAGCCAGTCCAAGCTTGCACGGTGTAACAAACACCATGTAATAACCTCAAAATTGGGATTTTGTTGTTATTAATATTCCGAAAAATCATACAAGGTTAATTAAATGTGTGGGCAATTTATGAAGTTGGTTTGGTGTGGAAATGATTGGATCTCCATTTGGAGTAAAATACCCTTACGTTTAATTTAATGATTTTTCAAAGGACGTTCAAGAAATTGAAGTGAGAAAATTATGATTCTTGGATGGAAAAATATTTTACGTTGCTACGAGCATGTGGTAATTTTCGGAGAATTTTTTAGAACTCGGATGAATTTTTAATGAATTATGGAAGTTGAACCAATTATAGAGTGACATGTGGCATTTCTTTTATAAAAAAAAAGAGACAGCAGCCATGTACTGTTCACATGTGGGGACGTGGGGGCTGCTGATGAACACTTCTTGTTCTTCTTCTTCATTGTCTTCCTTCATTTTCTTATTCTTCTGCAAATAAAGAAAAAAATGATTTTTTCTAAAGAAAATTTTGGAAAATTCATAACTTTTTCTCTGGAGCTTGGATTGATGAACCGTTTTCGCCTACGTGATCGTGAGAACAAGGCCTATGATTTAAGGTAAATTTCAAAGCCTCTTTTGCAAATTTTGAATTTGCTCAAATAGTGAATTTTTAATGATTTAAGTTTCAAGTTCATAATTCGAGGTTAGGTTAATGTTCTCGATGTCCTGAGCATGGTGGTGTGCTCCGTTTTACGAGATTTCATCGTTTGATCAACGATCGAAGCCTCACAAATTCTGGACCGTTGGATCGTGTCCGATTCTATTTATGTTGTAGCTAGTGTTGTTGTGAGTCTGTAAGAACAGACGGATTGGTGATTGGATGTCCCGATCTTAAGTTAGTGTGTTCTGAAGTTAAGGCGAGCGATCGCCATTCGATTGTGTGTGATCGTGCGATCAAGAATGATCCGACCGTTGGATTGGGCCAAATTGATGTAGTGTGATGTCGGGACTATTTAGAGTCCATTGGTGCGATCGGATGTGAAATATGAGGTTGTGGGCCCGAGGCTAATTTTTGGAGTGTCGGTTGGACGAGTGGGACCCAAATAGTGACTTTTTGGACAATGAGTGTCATTGGTCATGTTTTGACATCGACAATGTGTGTCACAGTTTTGGAATTGTGTGGACAAGATTTGATCACTTTGGACCCCAGGTTGGTCCGAATGGCATTTTCGTCATTTGAGAGTGAAATCTTGGATTTTGAATTTTAAGTTAAGTTGCAAACTTTTCTTAGGTTTTGCGGAGCCAGAGTGCTTGTTGGGATTGAGGATTCGTTGAGTTGTTGAAGACACAGCTTGGACGAGAGGTGAGTACAACCATCTGGATTGTGAGTAACCTTATGGATTGTGAGTAAAACCTTATGGATCGTGAGTAAAATCACATATTATTATATTTATTATACTGTGGTTTTGGATAATGTTAATGGAAATAATTAACATGCTGATGTGGTTTTGAGAAACTGTTTTGTGTGAGTTTAAAATCAATCAAATGTGTTTTGATTTTAAATGAGTTGCAAGTTTTTGCAAAATGGTTAGTGTTATGGGGAATAACCATATTATGTTGTGATTGTATTATGGTGTTCATAAATGAATGACCACATAAATATATATATAAATAAATAAATATATATTGTTGTGATGGATGTAGCTTGATAGAAAACAATATTTAATGTGAAGAGTGCATTTTATTGTTTTTGGTGTGTGTGATGTTGTGATTGGAAGGACAGATGTGAGACTACACTGATTCCTTCAATTGGAAGAAGACCTCGTGTAGGATCTGTCGTTGAAAAGGACATCGTGTAGGGTCTGTCTTGGAAGAGGACCTCGTGTAGGGTCTGTCTTTGAAAAGGATCTCGTGTAGGGCTGTCTTGGAAAAGGACCTCGGGTAGGGTCTAACCATGGTAATCACTGTGCCATGAGGGCTGCAACAGTGTTAGTGGGTTGGGATAGTCAAGCGTATTCTCACTTCTGTTGTCTAAGAATGACATTTATGAGTTGTGTTTCTAATGAATTTGAAACAGATTTTGGGTCAGCTAAGGATTGAACAGTTCTTATAAAATAAAAGAATTGTGATTTGATGTGTGGAAACTGCTTTTAAGATAAAAGAGTTTTGGTGTAGTCACATGTGGTGACTTACACAGTTCGTGAAAATAAAAGAATTGTAATTGGGGTGAGTTGATTGATTATGAGTACCTTGATTGTACAAGGATTGTGTGAAGTTAATGAAAGTGCATATGATTGTATATTATGTGTAAATGACATATTTATATTGTTGGTTGTGGTTTACTCATACGAGCATTAGAAAGCTTACTGGGTTTGTTGGTAATGAACCCGGTACACTATTCATTGGTGTAGGGGCTAATCCTACAGGTAATAGGAACGCATGAGTAATGTCAAGAGCAGAAAGCAAGAGGTGTACTTTGAAGTGTACAAAGTTTGTTTTGAGAGTATTGTTGAGATTAGACTTCCGTTGTGTGTGATAAACTATGAGGAACAGATATGTAATAGGTTGAAGTTTCAATTTATTATGTAATTGTTGGAATGTAATATTTGACTCAGAAGATTGAGTCAATATTGACATGGTGGTTTGGATCAGTGGTGTTATATTTAGAAAAAAAAAATTCCAGGTACAATTGTTGAAGGTTTTGTGCTTCACGTCCCGAATTGGTTTGTTTATAATAACTTAGCAGGTTATTCGTGGTGGAAAATTCGGGGCTTGACACACCACCTAAGTTTGACCCTTAAGAGCACTTCCACCCCTATGGGCAAGGGCAAGGCAAGGGCTGTCACTATTCATGTGAATAGTGGCAGTCCTTGTAATTTTGTTTCCACCTCTATGGGCAAGAGTAAGGGCAATTACTATTCACATGAGATATGAGGAGATTAATTTGTATAGAGTTTTTTGTGTGGGAAGTAAAGAATATAGCTAGGTATTAATAAAAAAAATATTCTGAAATATTTGGTATTTTTTTCAATTTTTTGTTGTTGCTCGGGCTAGACTTCGCACACTGGAGATGGTTTCCTACCCTTGGGCCCCCTTTTGCCCGGTTTTCTCTTGCGCGGTGGACTTGCTCTAAGGCATGTTTGCCCCCTCTTCTACTCTCAATTTTAACAATAAAATACCCTATATTTCTAAAACTTTGGCAATGTGCCTCCACTGTTAACAATGCCATTCAAATTTTTGTTAGTTGCCGCGGTGGCACCAATTTTTTTTGCTTAGGTGGAATAGAATATCAATTAAATATTTAAATTTAATTAAAAATAAAGAAAATAATATTTAAATATTTAAAAAGTAATAAATTATTAAAAGACTTAAACATAATTTGAAAAGAAAAAAAAAAAGGAAACATCTCTCCTCCCATTACCCCACGCCATTGCCCAGGCCACTCCCACATCCACATCCTCACCCCACCTAACCACTCACCACTGCACACAGTCCCTTCCCTCAAGCCAACCCCAAAGGACAACCACCACCTAGCCAGCACCCAAGCCAGCAAAAGTGTTCAGATTTCAAGTTTTTGATTTTTGAATTCAGTTGATTCTCTCTCTCCAATTTCTCCCTCTCCCTCTCATCTCTTCATTTCTCTCTCTGTGGGCTAGGAAATATGGAGGTCGGCGACTTTGTCGTCCTCCAGATCCGAGGTGGCTGAGGGAAGGCGGGTGATTGGAGGTTTCGACGTCGACGAGTACATCGATATCGACGTATGTGCTGGTGGAGTCACTGCAATTTTTGGGTTTTGAGGGAGTAGAGAAGGAGATGGGTTTGCGGATTGAGTTGCAGAGTCTGTTCAGTGGCTTTGTACGTGTCTGGCTGACCATGGTTGGGTGTCTTAAGGAATTTTCCGGTGGGAGAGAACGAGTTTTTCGTTGGTGTTGGTATTGAAAGTTGTGGTTGTGGTGAGGGGGTTGGGTGGTGGTTGTGGTTTGAGGGTCACTTTGGGGGAGAGCAGGGGACGGAGGCGAGAGGGAGATGAATATATCTTCATTTTCATTTTTTATAATTGAATTTTAAAGTTTTAAGTAGTTTTATTATAAAATTCTTTTTTGTTTTTATTGAATTCTTTATTTTTTAAATATTTTAATCAATTTAAGTATTAAAAAGTGAGTCTCACGTATGCCACATCATCACTTAACATATTTTCTAACAACTAATAACTTAACAGCAGAGACACATTGCAAAAAATTAACAAACTTAGGGTATTTTATTGTCAAAATTGAGAGTGCAAGGACAAACATGCGTTAAGAATGAGAATTCAAGGTACCAAATGAAATTAACCAAAATCAAAATAAATATTAACTTATATCTAACACGTGTACTAGTTATACTATGTGGTCATATTTTGTATTCTTGCAGTTAGATGATCTTGAGAAAGATATGAAAATTTTCGAAACCACTTTCTCCATTCCCTTATGTAATTCTTCACTTCAGTTGTTATTTGAATTTTTTTTTTAAAATTTGTCAAGCCTCATGATGATTGATTATTTTGTGTAAGACTTGACCAAATCTGGATTCTTTTGTGTATTTATGGTTGCAGTATCCGATTTCAAGCCTCCAACGTCACCCCGCCCATCCCAGCCATAGAGACATATCTCAAATCAGCAAGCTGTTTATCTAGGAATCTTCAGAGCTATACCCTTAGTTGTGCAACTTATGCTCCTGTTGCTGTGTTACATGAAGTTTTGGAGGCTACATTTCTCTGAAGATATAACACTCATGAGTTGGATAAAATAGTTTTCCATAAGGAGCCCTCTTCTTGTGTTTGTTTTACTGCTTACATACACTATTTGTAAAATCAGGTGGATATTTATTTGGTAGAGTCATGTGATTCGTGTATTAGCTTTGTTTGGATTCTCCATAAATAGTATATCTGAAGGGTTTTTGGAACAGGCATAATATATGAGCGTGTGCTTGCGTGCTTGCCTAAGAGCAACTACTAGAAATAAAAAAGAAACAAAATAATTAAAACAATGTTGTGATTAGGGGAGGGGGTTTACACAAATATGCATTGAGTGGTTGGAGGAAGAGCTCAACCAACAGCTATACCTCATTAAATTTTTTTTTCCCGGTGGACTGAAGCAAGCAAGTTTTATTCTTGAGAGATGAGCAAAACTTGTCGAAAATTTCTTCTTTTTTTAATTTTTAAAATTAGGTTCAAAGTGTAACAACCCGATCCTAAATTAGGATAAAAATATTAAAATATTAAGGAGGAGGACAATTTTACCCCGATTAACTAATTAGATTTAAAAATCTACTTTTGGTTCGGGGAAGAGTTTGGTGAAACGAGGTACACCGCTTGCGTTCGGCTCATCGAAACGAGTTCGTGGACGTGCGGAACACCCGATTTCGAGCCCGAACGAACCCGTTATGATCTGAAAACCCTAGGGGCATTTTTGTAATTTCAGAAAAAGGGATAAAAACTTAAAACCACGCTGGCCAATTGGCCAGCGCGTGCGTGTGCCTCACCCCGAACCCTCCCTTTGTCTTCCCCGATCGAACCCAGCCTCCGATTCGCACCAGTCGCGCCCAGGCGCGACTCCGACCAAATCAAACACCCAGACCACCACCGAACCCTCCTCTTCTCGTCCTCGACTCATCCCTGCCGTCGATTCAGCCCGAACCCACCTCGAGCCATCTTTGCGAAGCCGAAATCGAGCCGGAGCTTCTCGCCGTCGACCCCTCGATTCCGACCACCAAACCAGTCGCTCAAGGTCAGTTTTCTCATCTTTTCGAAGAGTTCTAACTGTTTCCAAACTTGGTTTTGATCGATTTCGTGTTCTGGAATGGATTTGAGGAGCTAGGGTTTTCGATCGGGATTTTCAAGTTTTGACCGGATTTTTGGCTGGTTCTTGACCGGTTTTCTGGTCCATTAGCCTCCTCTCATCACCCCAAGTATATTGGTATAGGTATTGTCCCAAGAACCCAAAATTTTCCGACGCCGAAAAATTTACTATGGGCACCCAACCTGGGCGCGCGTGTGGTGGCGTGTGGGCCAGGTTGTGGAGGCCCAATTTCGTCCCAAAATGCTCCCGTAACCTCCCGAGTATGTAGGTATGGTCGAACGAATTTTTGGAAACCATTTGGGAGTAAAACCGGTTGCGCCTGTTAGGGTTAACTCGGGTTCGATAGGTTCGAACCGTTGGATCATCCTGAATTTAATATATGTTCATCTAGGCACTCCTAAGATCGTGTAGGATTTCGCGGATCATGAATCGGAGCCCCGGATACTCGGATTCAATAATTCAAAGTTTAATTAAACGATAACCGTCCGATCGGGCGATCGTGAGCGATCCGACCGCTCGATCGAGACCAAACTTTCAGGATATATTCTATAAGCCCTATTGAGCCTATTGGAATTTGCAGACCATCAATTTGAGGTTAAAAACCCTACGAGCGACCGAGTCGGATAAATTAATAATTTAATCGAATATTTAATCTCGGGGAATATTAAGGTGATTTAACGGCGTATATGGAGTTAAATGGGCCTAGGAACACTTTTCTTCGAATAAGAACACTTATGCCCAGGGGTCGGGATTTTTATTAAACTATCGTGCCGGGCTAATGTAATTAATAAATTGTTCTTAAATTTGCTAATAGGTGCCCAAACTCTGGTGAAGTTGCAGGAAGGACCTCGAAGGGTCAGGCTAGCTCGGACGCTCGGTGAGTGGACTTTAATTTCAAAAATGCATTATCTTTAAGAATGAATTGCATTGCACATAAATCGATTTATTTTGAATATTTAGAATATCAATGAGGTTTTATAATGAACTATTCTATAACCAGGATTTTATGAATTTAAATGGATTTTCGAGATTGTCTGTTTAGAGATTTATTATATTTCAATATGTATTTGTGTTTGGGTCAGAAGTATAAATACGTTGGGCGCGGGATTATTTTTAATTGGTTCGGTATAGATTTATGAGACATGATGGATTTCTTAAATTTATAATTAGAATTATGTTATTGTTTTATATTGGATTTTGGTGTATATTAGAGTTGAGTCGTGTTTTGGCAGTTTCAAGTCTTTCTATTATGCATATGTGTTTATATTCAGGGTATATGAGTACGGACAATGTGGACGTCCGGGAGTGTGGGTTAATACAAGAATTTCCAACTAAATACTTATATATGATTTAATGCATGGAATGTTTGGATATGGTGTGAGAATGATTTTGGTGGAATTATCAATGTTTGATTCGAGATTGTGAAGTTGGGTTTTTATGTTTATAAAGGGGATTTGGTAATTTAGTTCTTTTTATGCATATTTGTAAATTTGGGTGGTTTGAAAGGATTATGTTTGGTTCATGGATTCCGAAAAGAGAGTTTTACGAATGGTCTTGAAATTGAATTTCAACCCACCCTAGTTACCTAGTCTCGGTTGCTCGGAAAGAAAATATAAACGAGTTGCCTTCGGAGTATAATTGATGTCGGGGAAAAGGATATAAATGAGATACCTTCGGAATTTTATTGTTGCCTCGGAAAAGTGAATCGGTTGCCTTCGGTAAAGTCAGTGCACATGACTAGTATGCCTGTACCTACATGGAAATTGCTCTGTAGGTGTCCGGCCATGATATGTATGAGGATAAGTATATGGTATTGCCTGTACCTGTACTGATCACACAGGTGTCCGGCCACGAAATTGTTGATTGCCTGTACCCGCATAGAGATTACTCTGTGGGTGTCCGGCCAGTTTATGAAATGCCTGTACCTGGATTGAGCTTGCTCTGTAGGTGTCCGGCCATGATAATTCCCCCCTGCCCGATTGACTACACGGGTGATTGGTCATTTTCCCTTATCCCCAGGTTGCCTTGAGATTATGGCCTGTACTTGTATCACCAGTTCGAGTGTCCGGCCAGTGATGTTGCCCAGGATGTTCCCCTGCCACCCTGCCCGATTTACTATACAGGGTCGGCAGTTTTTCCCCGTAGATGTACTTGGGTTGGGAAGAGTCGAGCCGTTTTCTTGAAGTTGGGTTTTGTTTGGACTTTTCCTTGTTTTGGATCCGACCTTTGTGACTATATCTTTTGAGTTGATTTCCCAGGGTCGGGGATTAAATTCGGGCTTTTGAATTGAATTCGGGTTTCCTTTATTCTAAGTTCTTTTCCGATTTCAAAGGTTTATGTATATATGTACGTAAATGTTTTGATTCTTGTGTTTACATGGTTATAGGTTATTATGGAATTTGATTTGTGTATATATTTATATAGTGGAAGGTGCATGTTTTCTCATTAGTTTCCAAAGCGGTGGGGTTATATGTTTGCTTTAACTGTGTAAAATTTTATTTTTGTCCACTCACACTTTTCTGTTTTGCGCCCCCAGATAGTAGCGCTCTGAGTCGAACAAGCAAGCTGAGTTTCATCCTCCAAGCTTCGAAATCTAAGTAGAATGTTTTTTTGTAAACTTCCTATCAAATTCGTATTCGAAGTTGTAAACTAAAATTTTGATTAGTATGCTCTGATATGCTCTTTAAGATTGGAACTTTGAGGCCGGAGGCCATTTGTTGTTGTGTGCTTAAACTTGTGCGTATGCCGGTTGGGATGTTAAACTGTTGTTGTTTGCAGGTGGAAATTGTTTTGGGGAAATGAGTCATTTCGTGGGGACTCTGCCACCAAACCTAATAAAAAGTACTTTTTCTTTTGAGATTTGTTTTTGGAAGGGCGTAGGGTCATTTGTGCCCGACACTCGACAGGTGTCGGACACGCACAGGGTCCGGCACGAATTCCAAAGCGGAATTTGGGTCGGGTCCTGTCACAAAGGTTGCAACTTATTCAAATTTAAGTGTTGGAAGAGTAAACAATCTGGTTTAAGAAATGAGGAGGAAAATTAACAACGGGAAAATAATTGGACTATTGGTGCCTCGAAAAAACTAGACCGTTGTCAACTTGTCACATTTAAGAAAAATAATTACCGTTGGAATAAGGATGTTTTCAGCAAGGTCTAAAATATCGAAGGTTTCGGAAATATCGAGAGTTCAAAAACTGGAAATATCGATGGAAATATCGGGAAATTATCGATATCGGTAAAAATTGAATAAAAACCAAAGAAATTGTGAGAAAAACTTGGAAATTTTGATTGAAACTTTAGATGTCACAACCCGACTCCCCTAACACGATATTGTCCGCTTTGGGCCTCCGCCCTCACGATTTTGTCACTGGGAACTCACGAGCAATATCTTCCCAGAGGTCACCCATCTTGGAATTGCTCCAGCGCCCACTCGCTTAACTTCGGAGTTCCTAAGAATCCGAAACCAAGTGAGCTCCCAAAAGGCCTCGTGTTAGTTAGAGACGTGCCCACACATATAAGGCACATCACCATTCCTCCCCGAGCGATGTTGGATTGCTCACCGTTCTTGCTTTCCTAAGACACGGGTCTTACAATCCACCCCCTTGGGGCCCAAGGTCCTCGCTGGCACATTTCCAGTCGGGGTCCGGCTATGATATTAGAGGATGTTTATTTAGTCAATTATCTATTATTTTATCACAAAAAATTTGAAGGAAATGAATTGTATGGTGAGTTTGACTTATTTAAGTTGGATTATATAGAGAGTTGATAAATATGTTTAATATGCAAGTAATAAAATGGGTTTATATACTATTATTTTGGTCAAGAATAACAATAACAAATGTAAATATAAATAACAATAATAAATTAGAGTGATTTATATAGTATATGTATAAATTTAAAAAATTATATGTAAATAAATATTAAGTAATAAAAGGGGTTTATATAGTAAAAATTAACATATGTTTAAATTATAAAAATATATGCTAATTTATATAATTGAGAAAGTCCATATGCTTTTCTGTAGTGAGTTGATATAAATACGTTTGAGATACTACTATAATGACAAGCAAATTGCAATAGAGTGGGTGGTTGAGAACCATCTTCCCACGTTCTATCATCTTCTCATAATTATGGTCCAATCTTGTTGAAAAAACATGACATACAAAAGTACTTTTTGACAATCCACTAAAAGAAAAGCACTTTTCTCCTCCACAATAAAGCTGCTCATATGCATTGCTGGCTTCCAGCCATCGCTTTGTTTGTTTTCTTTTATAGGGGTTTGTCTGCTGAGAAATACCACCAGAGAGAGAGAAAAAGAGAAAAAGAGTTTCGGTTCGTTCAATCACACTGATTGAGAGCTCTCTTTTGTTAAATCATCTCTATCTTCTTCTACTTTTTGCGTCACCCACAAGAAAAACCCAAATTCAGAAAGAAAAAAAAAACAACCACCAGTCGAGCAATTTAATCCCAGGATTGTGGGAGCGAATTTCGTCCCCAAAGAATATTCGTCTAAAGATCCCTTCTTCCTCCTCGTTTCTCTTTCTCCCTGCAAAACAATATGGAGTAAAAGACCACACCCGGGGGGTGTTGGCCAAAGGCCTTCCGATGCCTAAGTTAGGTCGAGTGTTTGTAGGAAAACAATAGCTAACAAAACGGTACGGAGCTCTCGCGGGGAGAGAACCGGGTGGCCGGAGCCTTGTGAAAGAGTGAGAGAGTGGGGCGACAAGGAGAGGGAATTTCTGCAGTATTTTGAGAGCTTAGAATGTGTTACCTTATGCCTTGTGTACACTACTACAAAAATCGCAATAGACGACGGTAATTTACCGTCGTAAATTTAGTTTTTCAACCGTCGAGGAATCGACCGACATCTTTTACGCATAAAACCACGACGGTAAAATCCCGTCGTCTATTATTTATACAGACGACGCTTTTACTCAAAACCGTCGTCTATTAATTTAAAGACGATGGTTTTTATGAAATACATGACGTCTATTATATGTAAAGACGACGGTTTGTAAGAACTGTCGTCTATTATGAAATAACAGTCGTCTATTATATGTAAAGACGACGATTTTTATGAAAAACCGTCGTCTATTAAATATAAAGACGACAATTTTTATGAAAGAAATGTTGTAACAACCCGATCCCAATTTAAGAGTTAAATATTAAAATATTAAGGCGAATGACGATTTTACCCCGGTTAATTTAAGGGAATTAAAAGTTGACTTTAAGATCGGGAAAGAATTTGGTGGAACGGGGTGTATCGTTGCGTCCGGCTCGTCGAAACGAGTCCGTGGACGTGCGGAACACCCGATTCCGAGCCCGAACGAACGTTTAAAGGTCTAAAAACAGTAGGGGCAATTTTGTAATTTTGAAATAAGGGATTAAAATCAGAAACTCAGCTGGCCAATCGGCCAGCGCGTGCCCCAAACCCCCCAAACCCGTCTTCAACCTCGCGACCTCTCTCCCTCTCCCTTCGTTCTCGAACCAGTCACCACCGGCCGAGTTTCCAGCCACTCCGATCGGTCAAACCCCCACCGAAGCTTCCCCTCACCTCCCTCAACCCATTCCTGCCTTTGGTTTTGCCGGAAACCACCCCGAATAGCCTCTGTAAGCTCGAAAACCAGTCGGGCTTTCTCTCCTTCGAACGCTCCGATCCGGCCACCAATCCCTTCGATTGAGGTGAGTTTTCTGAACCTTTTGGAGTGCTCTAGCTTGTTCTAAACTTGGTTTTGGCTGATTTGAAGTTTGGGAACGAATTGAATAACCTAGGGTTTGAGGTACGGTCGGGTTGAAATTCCGGCATGATTCCGGCTGGTTCTTGGCCGGTTCTCAATGCCAAAATGCTCCCCTCCACTCACTGATCACTTGGGTATATAGATTGTAGGTTGAATCGAGAATTTTCCGTCTCCGGAAAATTCTCTCAAGCCACCCAACCTGGCCGCGCGTGTGGCGGCGCGTGGGCCAGGTGGTGGGGGCGGTTTTTCGTGCCAAAACACTCCACGTAACCTCCCGAGTGCGTAGGTATGCTCGAACGAATTTTTGGAAATCGTTTGAGCGAAGAACCAATGTTACCGGTTAGATTTAACTAGGGTTAACTTGGGTTCGTTGAGTTTGAACCGTCGGATCGTATTGAAACTTAGAAGTTAAGTAATTGGGGATCTTAGAAACCTATAGGAACTTACGGATCGTCGTTTGGAGTTCGGGAACCCCTTGAATGCCCGGGTGGAACCAAACTAAGGATTTAATCGCTTATTTAATCCCGGGGGCTTCCAAGTTAACTAAACGGCTTAAAATAGAATCAAATGGGCCCGGGAAACCTTTCTAATCAAAATTGAACACTTTAGGCCCGGGGTCGGGATTTTCATTAAATTACTATGCCGAGCTATGGTTAATTAATAAATGGTTTAATTTTCGTAAATAGGTACTCAAGCTTCAAATGAGTTGCGGGAAGGCCCTTCTAAGGGTCCGGCAAGCTCGGATCAACAAAGTGAGTGGACCTTTGATTTTATAAATGAATTTTCTTTCAATAAATGCTTATTTACTGTTTTTATGAATTGAATAATGATGAACATCGTTTATGAATTTTATGATTTGATTTTCAAGTATGAATTATGAATTTATTTCCGAGCCTTGGAATTGGAATTTATGGTTGTGGGTTATGGAATTTGAAAGGCTCAAGGTTTTACTTATGTAAAGGATTTTAATATTATGTTTATGAAAGGTTTCAAACCACTCTAGGTACCCTAGTATGTAAATCGTTGCCTTCGAATCATTATGCTGCCTACGGATTAATGTGATCTTGGTTATTACCTGGTCTACGGACCATTGTTGCCTTCGGTTTAAGTCTGCGCGCATGACTCACGCCCCACGAGTCTCGGGACGCCCGGACCGTGCGGAGCGAGGACGCGGCTCGGTTGACTTTGTGTCTCCGAGTCTAGCGAGGAATGGAATTGACGGAATTTATAAGGGTACACCTAGGTGGATTTTATTTAAAGTTGATTTGTTAATATCTTCGTTTATGAATAAGAATTTCTATTTTGATGAACTTTATAAATTTGTTTTATATGCATACTTTAATTTACTGTTCGTTATAGAATTGTTTTCTAACGTTTTTATTAGTGGGGCTAACATGTTGTTTTAAAGTTTCTAAAACCTACCTTTTTGGTCCACTCACCTTTTAAATGTTTTCGCCCCAGGCTATAGGTTGTAGCCGAGCACCACCACCGCCCGTCATCATCACCACCGCACTCCTACGACCTCGTGTAGGGTCCTTGACCGAAAAACTTTGTATTTAATTATTTTAGTAGCTCAACTTGCCCAATCGTTGTGAGGCTTGAGGCCGTACTTTTGAACTTCTCGTTGTGTGTGTAACCTAAATTGTGCTTGCTGAAGTTTGTGGAATTAAAAATTGTGCTCTTGCAGTGTAATTATTTTGGGAATTGAGCCATTTATTAGGAGACTACGAATTTTCTAGAAGTCAAACCTTAAAATTTCGTTTTCTCAATTTCTTTCACTAAAGGGCAAAATGGTCAAGTGTATCCTACACCCGACAGATGTCGGAAACGGACAGGGCTTGACCCGGATTCCAAAGCGGAATTAGGGTCGGGTCCTGTCAACTTGGTATCGAGCTATAGGTTTAAATTCCTGTAGACTTTGCAATCTGTGAATTCGGTTTTAACAAGTGCTTGTTTTCTCAAACAAGAAATGGGCCCAAAATGTGGTGGTACTCGCAGGTAACACGTCGATCGTCCCGACGACGTGAACAAGAAGCTTCGCTTGAACAGAAGAACAGCCTGCTCGGGTCCGATTCCAGAGCCGGTTGTACAGTCAGTAATGGGGGATCAGCAGAGCCGTTCGGTGATGCCTACCCCAGTTGTTGATCCTAATTTACAGCAGACCATTGAGCTTTTGACTCCAGCCTTATCACGAGCTGGGCATGGCAGAGATCCTTCCTTGTCCTTTGCGGATCAAGCCAAAAGGATTGGGGCAACCGAATTTAATGGAGAAGGCGATCCTGCTGTCGCCGAGGAATGGGTGGAGAAGATGGAAAGAATTATGGAAGTGATGGAAGTTTCACAGGAACGTAGGGTCATCCTGGCCACTTTCTTCCTGTCCAGAAATGCAAGGTACTGGTGGGAATCAGTGAAAAGGAGATATGCGGATCCGTCAACCATTACTTGGCAAGTGTTCAGAAGTGCCTTTGATGATCAGTTCTACCCAGAGGCTTATCGAATATGAAGATGGAAGAATTCTTACAAAGAGCAGGGTAGTATGACGGTGTTGGAGTATGAGAAGAAGTTTATTGAGCTGTCCAAGTATTGTGCGCCACTAGTGGCAGATGGAAAGAAAAAGTGTCAACTATTCACTCGTGGTCTGAAGCCTGCTATTCGGGATATTGTGATGGCACAAATGTTGAGTAATTATGGGGACCTGGTGATGTCGGCATCTTTGGTTGACGGCAGTATGATTCTGGAGGTCCTAGTCGTGATCGTCCAAGAGGGGCGATTATAGTTCTGGATCTTCTAGTGGACGAGGTTATGGTGGATTCCGAGCCGGGGCCAGTTCTAGCAGTGGTTCTGGTCAGAGTGTTTGTTCTGGACCGAGACGTGGCAGTGGTACAGCTCGAGGTTCGGGGAATTTGCAGCGGTCAGTGTTCCGTGGTCGAGGCCGTTCTCGGTGTGAGCGGTGTAACCGTTGGCATACGGGACCTGTCGCCAAGACTTTGGAGGATGTTATCTTTGTGGACAGCCGGGGCATTTTCGGAGGGAGTGCCCATTATCGCTGCAGACGTACCTTTTGTCTTGAGTCATCTCAGGGAGGTAGTATGCGAGCCGAGCCAGGGAGACACCTATGATTGCCGGAACCTCATCTAGTGGCGGGGCTCGCACCGGTGCAGCTGGTAGAGGAGGGACTCAGCAGAGGGGACGTGGTGGACGTTCCAGAGCTACGGCGAGTGTACACCATGACTCGATAGGAGGCTCAAAGGCGTCACCAGATGTTATCATGGGTATGTTGCCGCCTTTGGTATTCCCGCACGTGTGTTAATTGACCCTGGCTACACACTCTTTTGTTTCACATAGCTTCGCCCTAAATGCGGATGTTAGGCTTAGGGCCTTGCAAGGGGAACTTGTTATTTCGTACCTACGGGAGATGCTCTTATGGTGAGCACAAGATTTAAAGATAGTTCGGTGTTAGTGGGGGATGTGTACCTAGAGGCGGATCTAATTCCTTTGGATATTGTGGATTTGGATGTGATTCTTGGTATGGACTGGTTAGCCAAGCATCATGCTTCGGTTGATTGCTTTCGGAAGGAGGTTGTATTTCGTAGTCCCGGACGACCGGAGGTTATTTTCCAAGGGGAGCGTCAAGTTCTCCCATCCTGTATCATTTCTGCCATGACGGCAAGACGGTTGCTTAGGAAGGGTTGCACCGGGTACTTGGCTCATGTCATTGATACACGGGACAACGGTGTGGGGTTGGAAGATATTCCTGTGGTACGGGACTTTCCGGATGTGTTCCCAGAAGATCTTCCCGGATTGCCTCCTGAACGTGAAATTGAATTCACCATTGAACTTGTCCCAGGAACTAACCCTATCTCTCAAGCGCCATACAGAATGGCACCAGCAGAATTGAGGGAATTGAAAACTCAGTTGCAAGAGCTAGTAGACAAGGGTTTCATCCGACCCAGTTTCTCTCCTTGGGGTGCACCTGTTCTGTTTGTGAAGAAGAAGGATGGCACTATGAGGCTGTGCATTGATTACAGACAGTTGAATAAGGTCACAGTGCGGAACCGTTATCCTTTGCCTCGCATTGATGACTTGTTCGACCAGTTGAGGGATGCAAAAGTATTTTCCAAGATTGATTTGAGGTCGGGCTATCATCAATTGCGAGTCAGGGAAGAGGATGTGCCTAAAACAGCTTTTCGGACGAGGTATGGGCATTATGAGTTTCTTGTGATGCCTTTTGGGCTGACTAATGCACCAGCAGCGTTTATGGATTTGATGAACAGAGTGTTCCGACGCTACTTGGATCGCTTTGTCATCGTATTTATAGACGACATTCTGGTTTATTCAAAAAGTGAAAGGGCACACATGAAGCACTTGGAGATTGTACTGGGAACCTTAAGAAGGAGGCAACTGTATGCAAAGTTTAGTAAGTGCATGTTCTGGTTGGACAGAATCAGTTTCTTGGGGCACGTGATTTTCTTTGAAGGAATTTATGTGGATCCTCGTAAAGTGGAAGCAAGTGGTAAACCTGGCTCGGCCAACTAGTGTCACCGAGATACGAAGTTTCTTGGGTTTGGCAAAGGTTACTACCGCTGCTTTGTGGAAGGTTTTTCTACCATAGCGGCACCTCTCACTCGGTTAACGAGGAAAGGGGTCAAATTTGAATGGACAGATGAGTGTGAAGGAAGCTTCAATGAGTTGAAAACTAGGTTGACAATCGCTCCGGTGTTGGCTTTGCACGATGACAAAGTGGAGGTTTTGTAATTTACATGATGCTTCACGGCAAGGTTTGGGGTGTGTTTTAATGCAGCATGGAAGGGTAATTGCTTATGCGTCCGCACAACTTAAGAAGCACGAGTTGAATTACCCTACTCATGATTTGGAGCTTGTCATGTGGTGTTCGCCTTAAAGATTTGGCGACATTACCTGTATGGGGAGACTCGCGGATCTTCACGCATCATAAAAGTTTGAAGTACTTATTCACTCGTAAAGAATTGAATTTGAGGCAGAGAAGATGGTTGGAATTGATAAAAGATTATGACTGTACTATTGAACACCATCCTGGAAGAGCTAACGTGGTGGCCGATGCCCTCGCAGGAAATCATCGGGATCTTTGGCTTATCTCCGATGGGAGTACCTCCCCCTGTTGAATGAGCTGAGGAAGTTTAGTGTTGGGTTGGAACTGAGTCATGATGGAGGATTACTTGCAACTCTCCATGTGAGGTCGGTCTTGGTAGAACGAATAATTGAAGCTCAGTTGCAGGATCCGTTGATTTGTACGTTAAGGTTGGAGGTTGAGAATGGTACCAGGACGGATTATTCAGTAAGGAATGATGGAGCCTTGATGGTCGGGACAAGGTTGTATGTTCCTGATGATGAGAGGTTAAAAAGAGAAATCCTTGAAGAAGCTCACAGTTCGACTTTTGCTATGCATCCTGGTAGCACAAAGATGTACCGTACTTTGAGGGAACACTACTGGTGGCCTTTCATGAAGAAGGAGATTGCAAAATATGTCAGTAAATGTCTAATTTGTCAGCAGGTTAAGGCAGAACGACAGAAACCATCAGGGTTACTACAACCCTTCCAATTCCTGAGTGGAAGTGGGAACACATCACGATGGACTTTGTGTTCAAGCTTCCTCGGACGAAGAAGAAGCATGACGGAGTTTGGGTAATTGTTGATCGACTCACCAAGTCTGCACACTTTCTACCAGTGAAGGAGACTTATAAATTGAACAAATTGGCCAACCTGTTCGTTGATGAGATTATAAGATTGCATGGTGTGCCAGTTTCTATTGTGTCTGACAGAGATCCGAGGTTCACCTCTCGTTTCTGGATGAAGTTGCAGGAGGGTTTTGGAACTCAATTGCGGTTTAGTACCGCTTTTCATCCTCAGACTGATGGACAATTTGAAAGAACCATTCAAACTCTGGAAGATATGCTAAGAGCTTGTGCATTGCAATTCCGAGGAGACTGGGATGAGAAATTACCTTTAATGGAGTTTGCCTACAATAACAGTTACCACTCAAACATCGGAATGTCACCTTATGAAGCATTGTATGGGCGGCAGTGCAGAACTCCACTTATTTGGGACGAGGTTGGTGAGAAAAGAGTGGAAGGAGAGGTTGATATAGAAGCTACTAAAGGAAGAGTCAAGCTGATCAGAGAAAGGCTTAAGGCGGCTCAAGATCGACAGAAAAGTTATGCTGATAATCGCAGGAAAGACCTTCAATTCGAAGTTGGTGATTGGGTTTTCCTGAAATTGTCGCCCTAGAAGGGTGTAGTAAGATTTGGGAAGCGGGGAAAGTTGAGTCCTCGTTATATTGGGCCGTATGAAATTGTGGAGCGAGTAGGCCCCGTGGCTTATAGAGTTGCTCTACCCCCAGAACTTTCTCGGATGCATGATGTATTCCATGTCTCCATGTTACGGAAGTACATTTTAGATCCTTCTCATGTGTTGGAGTCACAACCAGAAGACTTGAGATTTGAATTGAGTTATGTGGAGCAACCAGTGCAAATCTTGGATTGGAAGACGCAGACTCTACGTTCACGGGAAATTCCTCTTGTGAAGGTTTTGTGGAGAAGTCACGCTGTGGAGGAAGCCACATGGGAACCCGAGGAGCAGATGCGGGCTCAGTATCCGTATCTATTTGAATGACAGGTAAGAAGGATGGTTTTATTAAAGTTAAAGAAGAATCTTAAGATTTGAAAATTTTGTTGAGGTTTTCATATTAAATTCAAGGAATTAAACTTGTTAATTACAGAAGTTAGTTGAAGAGCTTAGAGTCGGTGATTTAAACGGAGTAAGAAATTACGGGGACGAAATTTTTATAAGGGGGGTAGATTGTAACAACCCGATCCCAATTTAAGAGTTAAATATTAAAATATTAAGGCGAAGGACGATTTTACCCCAGTTAATTTAAGGGAATTAAAAGTTGACTTTAAGATCGGGAAAGAATTTGGTGGAACGGGGTGTACCGTTGCGTCCGGCTCGTCGAAACGAGTCCGTGGACGTGCGGAACACCCGATTCCGAGCCCGAACGAACGTTTAAAGGTCTAAAAACAGTAGGGGCAATTTTGTAATTTTGAAATAAGGGATTAAAATCAGAAACTCAGCTGGCCAATCGGCCAGCGCGTGCCCAAACCCCCCAGACCCGTCTTCAACCTCGCGACCTCTCTCCCTCTCCCTTCGTTCTCGAACCAGTCACCACCGGCCGAATTTCCAGCCACTCCGATCGGTCAAACCCCCACCGAAGCTTCCCCTCACCTCCCTCAACCCATCCCTGCCTTTGGTTTCGCCGGAAACCACCCCGAATAGCCTCTGCAAGCTCGAAAACCAGTCGGGCTTTCTCTCCTTCGAACTCTCCGATCCGGCCACCAATCCCTTCGATTGAGGTGAGTTTTCTGAACCTTTTGAAGTGCTCTAGCTTGTTCTAAACTTGGTTTTGGCTGATTTGAAGTTTGGGAACGAATTGAATAACCTAGGGTTTGAGGTATGGTCGGGTTGAAATTCCGGCATGATTCCGGCCGGTTCTTGGCCGGTTCTCAATGCCAAAATGCTCCCCTCCACTCACTGATCACTTGGGTATATAGATTGTAGGTTGAATCGAGAATTTTCCGTCTCCGGAAAATTCTCTCAAGCCACCCAACCTGGCCGCGCGTGTGGCGGCGCGTGGGCCAGGTGGTGGCGGCGGTTTTTCATGCCAAAACACTCCACGTAACCTCCCGAGTGCGTAGGTATGCTCGAACGAATTTTTGGAAATCGTTTGAGCGAAGAACCAATGTTACCGGTTAGATTTAACTAGGGTTAACTTGGGTTCGTTGAGTTTGAACCGTCGGATCGTATTGAAACTTAGAAGTTAAGTAATTGGGCATCTTAGAAACCTATAGGAACTTACGGATCGTCGTTTGGAGTTCGGGAACCCCTTGAATGCCCGGGTGGAACCAAACTAAGGATTTAATCGCTTATTTAATCCCGGGGGCTTCCAAGTTAACTAAACGGCTTAAAATAGAATCAAATGGGCCCGGGAAACCTTTCTAATCAAAATTGAACACTTTAGGCCCGGGGGTCGGGATTTTCATTAAATTACTATGCCGAGCTATGGTTAATTAATAAATGGTTTAATTTTCGTAAATAGGTACTCAAGCTTCAGCGGAGTTGCAGGAAGGCCCTTCTAAGGGTCCGGCAAGCTCGGATCAACAGTGAGTGGACCTTTGATTTTATAAATGAATTTTCTTTCAATAAATGCTTATTTACTGTTTTTATGAATTGAATAATGATGAACATCGTTTATGAATTTTATGATTTGATTTTCTGAAGTATGAATTATGAATTTATTTCCGAGCCTTGGAATTGGAATTTATGGTTGTGGGTTATGGAATTTGAAAGGCTCAAGGTTTTACTTATGTAAAGGATTTTAATATTATGTTTATGAAAGGTTTCAAACCACTCTAGGTACCCTAGTATGTAACTGTTGCCTTCGGAATCATTATGCTGCCTACGGATTAATGTGATCTTGGTTATTACCCGGTCTACGGACCATTGTTGCCTACGGTTTAAGTCTGCGCGCATGACTCACGCCCCACGAGTCTCGGGGACGCCCGGACCATGCGGAGCGAGGACGCGGCTCGGGTAAACTTTGTGTTTCCCGAGTCTAGCGAGGACGCGGCTCGGGTAAACTCTGTGTTTTCCGAGTCTTGCGAGGACGCGGCTCGGTTGACTTTGTGTCTCCGAGTCTAGCGAGGAATGGAATTGACGGAATTTATAAGGGTACACCTAGGTGGATTTTATTTAAAGTTGATTTGTTAATATCTTCGTTTATGAATAAGAATTTCTATTTTGATGAACTTTATAAATTTGTTTTATATGCATACTTTAATTTACTGTTCGTTATAGAATTGTTTTCTAACGTTTTTATTAGTGGGGCTAACATGTTGTTTTAAAGTTTCTAAAACCTACCTTTTTGGTCCACTCACCTTTTAAATGTTTTCGCCCCCAGGCTATAGGTTGTAGCTGAGCACCACCACCGGCCCGTCATCACCACCACCGCACTCCTACGACCTCGTGTAGGGTCCTTGACCCGAAAAACTTTGTATTTAATTATTTTAGTAGCTCTGAACTTGCCCAACTGTTGTGAGGCTTGAGGCCGTACTTTTGAACTTCTGTTGTATGTGAAACCTAAATTGTGCTTGCTGAAGTTTGTGGAATTAAAAATTGTGCTCTTGCAGGTGTAATTATTTTGGGAATTGAGCCATTTACAGGGGAGACTCTGCCGAATTTTCGGCAGAAGTCAAACCTTAAAATTTCGTTTTCTCAATTTCTTTCACTAAAGGGCAAAATGGTCAAGTGTATCCGACACCCGACAGACGTCGGACACGGACAGGGCTTGACCCGGATTCCAAAGCGAAATTAGGGTCGGGTCCTGTCAAATGTCGTCTATTATATGTAAAGAAGACGGTTTTGTGATAGAATTGTCGTCTATTAATGTAAAGACGACGGTTTTTTTGAAAGAACTGCTGTTTATTATATCCAAAGATGTAGTAATTTTACATTTTATCTTTTTTTCTTGCTTCCAATGGTTCTCTACAACGATTTTAGCTAAAAAAACAACCATAATGCTTTGTGAACACCAAATGATCCACACCATACAATAAATATACTCAAGAATAATTTGTTTCATAAAACTGGAAGATTCAATAATAATTACATAGTTTACCAATCTTCATTCCTATATATCCATACAAAATATCATATCCATAATATTAAACTCTAATTAGAAAAAGAGGGCTACATATGAAATTCGATCCGAATTTCATCAATTTGTTCTTGTGTGTATGAGTTAGCGTTGCCTTCTTGCACCGCAAAACCAAGATTAAAAGAAGAAGCAAGTTTTAGTTAGAGATACATTTATAAACCTTTTGCAACTATAACAGGATTAAAAAAGAAACAAGAAACAAAAGCCGTAAGAGGGGAGCATAACTTATTTGGATTTCCTCGACTTGAGAAACCGAAAACCTAATGAAATATTAGAATATGAGTAGCCAGGAATGAAATGTACCTCGACTTGGAGCAATATGATGGAGACAGAAAACTTTAAGGTTAGAATATGAGTTGAAGAAAGATAGCGAAATGTTATATATATAGGGTTTAGGCAGATTCGAAAAATTACAATTCGCGGTCAAATTTTTCAAAAACCGCGTTTTTAAAGACGACGGAAAGTAAAATTAAAACGTCGTATAAATTAAAATATACACGACGGTTTTTAAATAATAAAGACGTTATAAATATATACTACGTAGTTACAAAACCGACGTCTTAAATAAAAATAACTACGGAGAAATAGAATTTTGTGTTAAACAAGAAACTAAATATGCAATCTTTTGGGAACTCGCTTGTTGTTTTACACCAAACCGAAGTTCTTAGATTGGTTTGGTGTAAAAACAACTGAGTTCCAAAGAAAGACATCTTGCATGACGGAAACCATTCAGAGATGTGAGAATTGAGATATACTGAACGTTCGGAATAAAAACTCCAATTTAAAGGAAATATTTAGAATTGGAAAACTAAAGTGACTTTATTACGACTTGGAAAACGAAAAGGGCCTTTATTTCGACTTGAAACCTAAAAGCCGCCGTTTCAGTCATTCAATTTCACAGATAAAGCGTGGCGTTTCAGTTCGAAAGTTTGAAGTTGAAACCTACAACGACGGTATTTATGATTTCCGACGTCGTTGTAATCGACGTTTATTTCGACTTTTGTTGTCGCGCTTGTTTTAAACAACAACGACGGCATAATTAATATAAAGGACGTGAAAATGATTTACAACGGCGATATAATTAATATAATCGTCAGTATTATCTGAAAAACCACGTCGTTATATTATATTATGACGACGTGGTAACGATTTACCACCACCTTTTATTTATAAGAACTGTCGTAGTCTAATGTATAATACGGCGTAAAATAATAAAAGACAGACGTGGTTAATTAACTTTAAATGTCGGTAATTATCAAATTACGGTCGTATTAAATAGCACTTGATACGTCTGTTAATAATACAATTACCGACGTGTTTATTGGATGTTCAAAACGGCAGTATTATATGTAAAACGTCGTCTATAATTACTACGTCGGTATATTTAAACCTACCGTCATTGTTTATTTGTTGTCTTTTTTCTGATCGGAATGGGATGTTTCATAAGACGACGCTTTTAAAGTTTTATGCGACGTGTTTTAAAAACACCCAAAATGAATTTCCAATTTTTAGGTGTTTTGAGATATACAGAACGTTTGGACTAAAAACTCCAATTTAAAGGAATTATTTAGTATTGGAAAAATAAAGTGACTTTATTACGACTTGGAAACCGAAAGGGGCCTTTATTTTGACTTGGAAACCTTAAAGCCGCCGTTTCAGTCCCCAATTTCGCAGATAAAACGTGACATTTCAGTTCGAAAGTTTCGAAGTTGAAACCTACAACGACGGTATTTATGTTTTCCGTCGCTTATTTTAAAGAACAACGACGGGATAATCAATAGAAACGACGTGAAAATGATTTACAACGGCGATATAATTAATAGAACTGTCAGATTATCCAAAACCACGACGTTATATTATATTATGACGACGTGGTAACGATTGACCACCACCTTTTATTTATAAGCACTGTCGTAGTATAATGTATAATACGGCGTAAAATAATAAAGAAACAGGCGTGGTTAATTAGCTTTACATGACGGTAATTATCAAATTACGGTCTTATTAAATAGTACTTGATACGCCTGTTAATAATACAATTACCGTCGTGTTTATTGGATGTTCAAAACGGCGGTATTATATGTAAAACGTCGTTTATAATTACTACGTCGGTATATTTACGTATACCGCCGTTGTTTATTTGTTGTCTTTTTCTGATCGAATGGCATGTTTCATAAGACGACGCTTTTAAAGTTTTATGCGTCGTATTTTAAAAATGCCCAAATGAATTTCCAAGTTTTAGGTGTTTTAGTTTCTGATCAACGTCGGTTTTTATATTACCGCTGCCGTTTAAAATTTAACGACGGTATTTATTTTGTCCGTCGTCGTTTTACCGACGTCTATTTCGATTTTTGTAGTAGTGGTAGCCTCCTATTTATAAAGTCTCGGGGCTAGGGTTTCTGGAGAGATAAGCCTTTGTAGAGATAAGATTTATCTTTCCACAATAAATGAGATAATCAATGGAGTTTAGATAATTCATAGGGTTTAGATAATTCATGGGGTTTGAATAAATCAGAAACTAAAGATTAGGATAAATAAGGAATTTATGATAAATAAGGAATTAGGGATTAGGATAAACCCATAATTTGTAGCAAAAGTCCCTAAATCAAATAACTCCCGAAAATAGGGAAATTAATTGACCTAGGAATTTTACGGTTCCACAAGGATAAACAGCAACAACCTAGATCTGCATATTTACTTGGCATGACTAGCCTTGCCTTTTGTTAACCAGACGGAATAGTTGGGGGTCGACAAAGATCGAACAAAATCAAATGGAATTGGATCGGAGTTGATAGCGGAGGACACGTGCAACATGGAGAACTCAGTGGAGAAGCGGATTCTAGAGGAGTATGATAAGATTGAACGCAATCCCTCCGACGATTTCAAGTTCTGCAAGCTCGATTGGAACTCATATCCAATCGTGATTTCTCAACATTTTCATTTATTTTTCAATTTCATATCGCGATAATATCGATATTATCGATAATATCGCGATATTTCGCCCAAATAATGCATGAGCGTATAGGAAATTATCACCTCCGATATTATCGCGATAATATCGATATATTGACGATAATTAAGTGGATATGTGCTAAAATATCTCCCCTTCAAAAAAAAGATATTATCGGCAAAATATCGCCTATAATATCGAAATTTCAATCTTGGTTTTCAGTTATCTTTTAAAAAAATTATTTATATTTTAATTTGAAGTTTACCATCTCCGTTGAAGACCATTTTGCTGAGGTGGCAATCCAACTTTGTTCTTTTTTTTACCTATGCCCTAAGCGACAAGAAAACGTCACCGTTTCCAGTGATGCACTGCATTTTCAAAATGCAATATGGCGGGAAGTATTTTGTATTTTTGGGTTTCAAATCCTAAGCCCAAGCCCTACCAACCTTAGAGTGGGGTTGTGCCGAGTAGGCTAACCACTGGAATGGGCCGAGCTTTAGCCTGTCGGGACTTGGGTTACCGACTTCGGGCCGCGACTAAGGCAATGTATCAACTTCATTGCACCTGCCAACCCAAGATTCTTAAGGCCTTACTCATTCTGTTGAAACTAGAACACCGTTTTTGATAACAATATGTAGTTTCTTGTTACTACCACTATTGTTCTACTCAACAAATCAAGCCTATCCAAAAAATTGCTTGGATTTGGTTGCGGGATTTCTTTCATTATTCCAAGCATACCATGTAACCAAAGGCCACTATAGGAATCCCTTGTGCACTCCATGAAGGGAATATTTTGGGAAGGGTGATGTAGAGATTTCTAGAAATCTCCAACCAAACTTTGAGAGAATAAATCACCTGGCATGACATATCTAATATGTAATAATCATAAAAGTGGAAGCATAAAATAACTAGGGATTCATGCAAGTCTCCTTAGGTCCCAATCTTTATAAGTTTATGAAAATGTGCACTAATGACTCTCTAAAATCCTATTCAAGAAAGAGATGAGATGTTCATACCCTTGGAGCGAATCTTGAAACCAAGAATTGATAGGACCGGTCCTGAATTCCTCGAAATCTGGGACTGATCCTGTGGTTTTTCTGACATCCAACCGATGTCGGGCCCACATACTAAAGAATAAACTTCCTCTTCTCGAAACAAAGGAAAAAGGGTCGAGACTTCTGCCAAAATTTCCGCAGAGTCTCCCCTAAAAAATGGACTTTCCCAAAATTTCAACATGCTTAAAAACAACAGAATAGATGTATCCCAACAACCAGCATGCATACATTTACATAATAGGCCTTCGGCAATGATTCCAATCCTAACCAGGCAATAACAACGAAATCCACAAATTATTTCTTTACTTTACAGATAGTCACATAATTCAAATCATAACCCAACAATTTATTTGCAATTGCACCTAGGTTACCCTAAGTTGCCTACGTACCCTCATTGAGGGATCAAGCCACACTAGTTCTTCAAACCATCAATTCACGATTCAGATAATATACAAATATTTAAAGTGACATCAACAAGTTAATTTCTTTAGACATTAATCCATTCCTGCTATAGTATAATAATCTTTTTCCTCTCCCTGTTACTTTACTACACGCCGGAAAGTCCAACGTCACGTGTAGTAAAGTAACAGCATATATATATATATATATTTTCCGAAGGCAACCGGGGGATGGGGAAACTAGCTAGCCATTTGTGTAGATAAATCGGGCAGGTGGCTAGGGAACCTGACCGGACACCCGCAGAGCAAGCTCAATGCAGGTCCAAGCAAGTCACTATAGGCAACCAGGAGGGGGAAAACTATCCAACCACCTGTGCAGTCAAATTGGGCAGGCAAATCACTATGTCCAGATTCTTTACCACGCGCCAAAAAAAAAATCCAACGCCACATGTAATAAACCAGCAGTCAGTATATAATGAAGCCCACAGGCCGGAAGGTCCAACGTCACATATGAGTAACACAACAGTGAACAATATTCAAATGAGCCCACACGCCGGAAAATCCAACGCCACGTGTGGCTCAACCAATCCATGTCCTACGGCACACCCAATCAAAGGTGCCTGAACCTTTACTATACGCCGGAATTTCCAACACCACGTATAGTAAAGCAACAGTAACCAAAATCAGTCCCACATGCCGGAAAATCCAACGCCACGTGTGGGTAACATAACCAATATCCAAGTGAGCACACACGCCAGAATATCCAACACCACGTGTGGCCCAACTCCAACTAACCAATTTCGCAACTCACTTACATACTTAAAATATAATAATCATAAATAATAATAACTCTTAAAAATCCCATAACCTCATTTCCCCAAGCATTAATCAATTTTCAATCAAACCACATTAACAATATAAATATTCATCCTTAATAAAACCACATAACAATAGAAAACCCTAACTCCAACATCCCAAAATCGAGTCACATAGTCATATAGGTAAACAATAAAATCAAACCCCAACCATTAAATAAAGTAATTCATAATCCCATTTTTGTCAACAGGGCCCACGACCTCCGATTTCTAATCCAAAAGTTCCTAAGGGTTCAACACAGTCGACTGAATACGTCCTGGAAGTTTGGTCTCGATCGAGTTGTCGGATCTAAACCAATCGCACGATCGAACGACGATCATTTCGCATAAACCCTAGAGTTAATGATTCGGAGTATCCGGAATCCGATTCTCTATCCACGAGTTCCTACACGATCCTGGAGGTACATAGAACAACATATTTGGAATTGGAGCCGATCCAAAGGTCCGAACATATCGAACCCGGATAATGCCTAATAGGCGTAAATCCGTTCAACTATCATACGATAACCAAATTGAAATCCGAGCATACCGTCGCACTTAGGATGACATGTGTTTTGGAGGGAAGAGGGCCACCAAACAGAGACCCACGCGCCGGGCAGATTTGGGTGTCTTGAGAAATCTCCGGGCGACGGAAATTTCTCGAAACACCCTTCAATACCTATGCCAAAACGTCAAGGACAACTAGGGGAGCAACTTATTCAACTGGGCTGACCTCCAATTGGGCCGGAAAACGCACTCAAATTCGGACAAAACCTAGGTTTCTAATCAAGCTTCCAAAACACCAAATTGACCTAATTGAGCAGACATAATGTGTACCAGTCTTTGCGGGTTACCATTGTCCAATTGGTGATACTATGACCAGGAGCATTTTAGGATACGATATTCATATTATACGGAAAGGTCTCGTGCATCTAACTTCTTTAGACCACTTTCCATTTATATCTTAATCTATGGACTTGTTACTTTGTGTACATTTTGTATCTAAAGTAACATTCATGCCCTTTTGATTATATTTATTATATTATTTCCATAGAATTATCCATTTTTATATTGGCTTCTAGGACATATATCTAATAGGTCATTCAAGTACTTACTATAAATTATTAGAAGACAAATTAATCATGTTCATGCCTATTGGTATTTTCTTCTTTTGTAGGCAGCAGAGGATCATTTAGTTCATATGTTTGAAGATTCCATGCTCTGTGCAATGTTATATTTTCTATATAATGTATTCATGATCTTTCACATAATCTGAAATACATAAAAGACGTACCTGGCGTCATCTTTCTTGAGTACACGGCCTCTGAACTCATTCGACCGCAGCAGCAACAATTCCAGGAAAACAGGAATGGCTCAAGACTTTTGCTCTCTCTCAGAAATTGCTTCAGCTCTCTATTTATGATGAGATTAGGGTTAGAGAACATGTCTGATGAGAGCAGGGTCTTAAGCTTATATAGGGCTAGGTCAAATCGTCTCTACTCATCACCAAGGGCCAACTTGACTAACCTTCTAAGCCCACCAAGCAACGGTTCACGCAAAAGGAAATAAATAGGACCCCTTTAATTGGCTTCAAAACTTTTCCTTATTCCATAAGGTTTCGGGCCTCAAGGTATAACCTAATTTAAACTCTTATCAAAAACTAATATAACTTAAGCACTAAGTTTCTGTATTCCAAAAGGTTTGATAATCTTTATTGGCCATGAGTTTAAAATATTTAAGTCCTTCCCTTCAAGCTACAGTGAAAAGAAATTAGACAAAACGAACTATAGACAAGCATTGCTCTCCTTTATTAAAAACAAGTCATCTATAATCACACAATACAATCTCAAAACACATGAAGTACCTACAAACGCGAACCTTAACATGTACTAATCCGTAATGTGAATCCTTATGCTTTTAAGTACATATACCCCTTTACGACTTAGCAAGAGTCAATCCTTAATGTTATTAAAACAATAGCATCTCGAAGAGACCATAAATGTTAGTTCATCCGTTAAAGGCTAACGTGGAAAATGTAAATCTCATTTTCCTACTAATGTGGCACCAAAAATATCAAAAAAAATTTATAAATCAAGTAAAAACAAAAAAATGAATAAACAAACAAACAAACCCAGCCCCATATATTCCTCTATCTCTTCGTCTCTTTCTCTCTCCCCGTCGCTGCCTCTCTCTCTCTCCCCGTCTCTATACACACACAACCTAGATATAAATATGGGTATTTAAAGTATCATATGGGTTTCGTGCTCCATGTCGTTTTTGTTAGTTCCAGCCCAGTGGGTGGTCCACCAGACCTTGAACCTGAAAATGCTTGTGCATCTGATGCCTTAACCACATATCTCCTCCCCAGTGCCCACTAGATCCGCCTCCAACCCACTCAAATCATGTGCCCCACCCAGTCCATTAGAGCGCTAAGCACCAGAGAGAAGGGACTTGGGAGGCAACGAGGTCCGAGATTTTGTTTGCTCTCATTCTCCCCCTTATTTTTCTATGTGGAGATCCATAAATATAAACTTACTTACTATATATTTTCCATTATACATCAGCAATGGATCTCTGTAAATATATTTGGGCCCTTTTCAATTTGCTTGGTTGAAAATTAAAATTTTGAAGAAAACAAGCTTCCTTGCACCAAATCATTCCCAGGTTTCAATTCGTTGTGCATCAAATTATTTGGTAGTTCTATGCTTGCACAATGGAAATATGAGGACTTTTCAATCAAAACTGGTAGCTAGTATGGTTATATATCCAACCCATAAAACAATATTCCATATCCACTTTGGAAGTCCTTTATATCTTACTTCAATATTTTAATGGACACTATTGACCCAGGATCTTGAGTCTTGTTGTCTACACCATTGGGAGGTTTGATCGATGGCAGATGGAGGAGGATGGCTGGCCAAACGAAGGAGTCGAAAAGCCAGAGAGATTGTAGGTTGAAGGAGAGAGTGAGAGAGAAAGAGAATTAGAGAGTAGGTCAGGGAGGGGCGGCTCTGTGGGGCACTACTACGTTTTAACATTTGCGCGACGAAGGAAAATTAGTCGCACTAAACATATTTGCGCGACGGAAAACTTTACTCGTCACAAAAATAAAACGATAATAATTTTATATTTTAAAATTTGCGCGATTTAAAATTATGGTCGCGCTAAAATCATTTGCGCGACAAAAACTATACCGTGGCGCAAAGGTACCGAGAATAAAGCGGGTGTTTTTATTTTTGGCGGCAAATACTTGCGCGACAAAATATTGGTCGCAAAAAATAACTTTGCGCGACGGAAAATATATTCGTCGCGCAAACTTTCGGAAAAAAGCGCGGGTTAATTTATTTGGCGCCAAATAGTGGCGCGACGAAATTTTCGTCGCACCATTTAAACTCGCGCGACGATAATATATTCGTCGCGCAAAATGTAGCGGCAAATTATTGCATGACGAAATACTTGATCGTCGTGTAAAGTTGGATGTCGGCACGGCCTTTTGCGCGACGGAATTTAGATTTAGTGCGACAAAATTTGTCGTCGCATAAAGTTTGATGTCGACAGGTTTTTGCGCGAGGAATTTTGATTTTTTGGCGACAAAAAATGTTTTTTGCGCGACGGAAAAGATATTTTGCGCTACAGTTTTTGCGCGACGAAAAACCCTTCGTCGCGCAAAATCATGTTTCCCTATATAATCCCAATTCTGCCATTGCAGAGGCAAATTGCTGAAAATTTGCTATTTGCCTCTGCCCTGCTTCTGTGTTTGCTGTGTTCATTGGGTAAGTATTTTTTGTCGTTAGTGTCAAAGTATTAATATAAACTCATACTAACGACACTAATTTCGTTGTTTATAGGGATATTAAGTGTTATTAGCAATTGGTGGAGAACGTTTGAGAAGGTATTTCTTCGTTTTATATTTTAAAAATATAAGGGTTATGTTAGACTTAGTTTGTTATGTTTATATTGTTTTGTAAAATTATATTTATGTTATGATGTTAAATTTTTGCGTGATGTCACACAATGTGTTGTGATTTGCGAAGTTAATTAACTTCGTAATTTTGTTTTTATTTTGAGTAACACTTAGTTTCCGTTCGAGATTAGTTGGATTTCGTGCATGGATGCGTAAAGCATGACTGCGGTCCAATTAATTCTTGAATTGTCCCATTATTTGGACAGTTTGGGAATGCATAGTTATGTCACGTAATGTACGGCTACAGGATTAGGTTTCGATTGTGGAGATTTCGGTGTTATCTGCATGCGTTCTTCGGGTGGTACGTAGGTATTTATACCTACGGTACACCTCAAGAACTGTCGAGATGCTGCCGAAATTCATCCACGTCGAAATCTAATCTCATGTAGCCGTACATTACGTGACATAACTATGCATTCCCGAATGGGATAGGGCCTTACCGGAGGCATAAGGTGACATTAAGATAAAGTATGAAGTTGTTGTGATTGTTGTACTGTTATTGTGGTTCCAGGAATTATGAGCGTAAGGTGGATACGTAACCCGAATAGATGCGCAGACGAGTACTTGGATGAAATCGATGATTTTATTGACTTTGCACGTACACACAACCCGGTGCAATGAGAATCCGGTGTCCTTGTAGGAGGTGTAACAACAGTCTGTGGGAGACAATTGAAATTGTTCGATTTCATTCAAGAAGGAATGGAATGATTGAGACATACAAAGACTTGGAACTATCACGGGAACAATCGGACATTGCTTCGTCTTCAAGGGCCACAAGAGGGGACAATGTTGAACCTATTGTGGATCCTAATGACCAAGTCATGGATATTATACATGATGCTTTTCCATTTGCATCAACCAGTAGCAATCGAAGGAAGATGATGTGCCTACACCAATGGACAAGTGCAGAGTTCGAACAGTATGAAAAACTCGCTAAAAAATGCCAACCAAGAGTTATTCCCGAGTGCGAGAGCTTTTCCGTTCTGACGGCCATTGTGGAGCTAATGCACGGAAAAATAAAGTACCGTATGTCGAACTTGTGTTTCGATTACTTTTTGGGGGTTTTCAAGAGAATGCTTCCGACGGACAATAGTTTGCCGAAAGACCACAGACAAAGCGCAAAAGGTGTTGAGTGGTCTTGGATTGGGGTATGAAAAATCCACGCTTGCAAAAACAATTGCATGTTATTCTACAAAGAGTATGAAACATTGGATACATGCCCTATATGCAATGAGTCGAGGTTCAAACAGACATCTCGGAATAGAATGACTAAGATTCCACAAAAAGTCATGCGTTATCTGCCCCTGAAACCAAGGTTGCAACGATTGTATATGTCGACGCATACTGCCACGGACATGAGATGGCATAAGGAAAAACGGGTAGACGACGATGTGATGCGGCATCCTGCAGATGGGGAGGCATGGAAAGAGTTCGATCGAACGTTCCCCGAGTTTGCTGCTGATCCCCGAAATGTTAGATTGGGACTTGCCACCGATGGATTCAATCCGTTCGGTGTTCTAAACCAACACCACAGACTTGGCCGATTTTTGTATTCCCGTATAACTTGCCGCCTTGGAAATGCATGAAGAAAGAGTACATGATGATGACTGTTTTGATAACTGAGGATCCTGGGAGGTCAATTGATGTGTACTTAAGGCCGTTGATTGATGAGCTCAAGGATTTATGGACAAACGGTGTGCGCACGCACGATAAATCCACCGGCAAGATGTTCACTTTGCGGGCAGCGATTATGTGGACTGTGAATGATTTTCCCGCATATGCAATGGTTTCGGGTGGAGTACAAAGGGTTATATGGCATGCCCTGTATGCAAGGAAGATGTAACTTCCGGGTGGCACGCTGGGAAAGTTTGTTACCTTGGTCATCGAAGATGGTTGCCATGGGACCACGAGTGGCGGGAAAAGGATAGAGAGTTCGACGGGAACAAAGAGCTTCGCGCAAGACCTAGAGAATGGTCCGGTGATCAGATTTTGGAACAGATTAACCGTTTGGATTTTGCTCCGTTCGGGAAAACAGTGAGTCGGACAAGACCTTCTACACATATGAACTGGACTCACAAATCTATGTTTTTTGAGCTCCCATATTGGTCGAAACTAAAATTGAGGCATAATCTCGACGTTATGCATGTTGAGAAAAATGTGTTTGACACATTGATGAGCACGATTCTAGATATAGAGGGCAAGACAAAGGACACGATCAAAGCTCGTCTTGATTTGGAAAAAATGGGCATACGAAGGGGTTTATGGATGAATAGGGACAATGATAAAGTTAGAAGGGATCTTGCATTTTTTTTCCTTGAAACCAACGGACAAAAAAGAGTTTCTAAAGTTTGTATCGTCTGTAAAGTTTCCCGACGGGTATGCTTCTAATATCGCGCGTTGCGTGAATGTTGACGGGGGTAAATTTGCCGGATTAAAGAGCCATGACTGCCATGTGTTTATGCAACGCCTACTTCCTGTGGGTATTCGACACCTATTGCCGGACGATGTAGTGAAGCCAATCATGTTATTGTCCAGATTTTTTTCCCAACTAACGGCAAAAACCTTGAGAAAGACAGACATGAATCGGTTGCGCCATGACATTGTCCAAGTCCTATGCAAGTTTGAGATGATATTCCCTCCTGCTTTCTTCACAAGTATGATCCACGTGATGGTGCACTTGCCCGAAGAGGCTTTGCTTGCTGGTCCTGTCAACTATCGCTGGATGTATCCAATAGAAAGGTATATAATCATCATCATTTGTTTATGCATCATTATCTCATGCTTGCTAATATGTATCGTATTGTTTTATGTTGGCAGGCTTCTTGGTGAGCTCAAAAAAAGTGTACGAAACAGAGCGAAGCTTGAAGGATCAATTATAGAGGCTTGGGTTCAATATGAGTTGCTTAATTTTTGTGGAATGTATTTGAAAGATGTGGAGACGGCTTTCAATCGTCTTCAGCCGCAATAATGATGGAGGTGTGAGAAAGGAGAAACTCTGCTTTTGCCCAAAGCGCCACGACCCTTTGGAGATCCCGGACGAGGAGAGTCGTTTTCCGTAATTGACATGGAGGTAGCGCATTGGTTCGTCTTGAACAATTGTGATGAGATAATAGCATACTTAGATGAACATGAAGAGATGATGAAGCGAGAACATCCATCACATTTGTATGCCAAGAAACACCGAGAATTGTTTCCACAATGGTTTCTCGAATATGTAAGTTATAAGTGTTTTGTGTTTGACATATATATTGTAGTATTTAATTTTATGAAACTAACATGTGAATGTTTTTGTGTAATATTAGGTGAATAAGTTGAAAGCATCAAATTCTCCCACTTCTTGTGACGAGTTATATAACTTGGCGTTTGGCCCGATTCGCGCTGAATTGTTCTCGGGATGTCATGTTAACGGCATCAAGTTTTTGGGGACTGCACGAGATGACAAGGCGTGTACGCAAAACAGCGGTGTCCATGTCCTGTGGAGGGGAAAGTACGGAAATTGATTTCTATGGCAAACTCACAACTGTCGTGCAATTGCTTTACAAAGACCGATACCAAGTAATCATGTTTAAGTGTCGATGGTTTGATACCAACCCAAATAGGTTGGGAAGTGTTAAAATCGACCATGGCTTACTATCTGTGAACATTAACCGAACTTGGTATGATGACGACCCTTACATTTTGGCAAACATGGCAAAACAGATTGTGTATCTAGATGACCCTAAAGCCGGGAGAGATTGGAAAGTTGTTCGTAAGATGGATCAGCGGAACGTTTATGCTATACCAGAACAAGACCCAATTGAAGACGACGTCGACAACGCCAGCGACCAACGTTTAGAATCTTCAATGGAAAATGATGCGGAAACACTACGAGATACAAATGTTATACAAGAACCGTTTCAGATACAAGGAGTGGCTTCAATCGAAATACCGATTCATCAATTACAATTGACCTCGGTGATCTTCCGCGATACGATGTTGTAGTGGGCCCGAATGACGGCGATAATGAATCGTAGGAGGATTGGGAGACCGAAAGTGATGATAGCGACGATGACGAAGGTTATTATAGTTCGATGATGAATAGATGCGACTTCCCATGTATAGCATTGTAAATGAAATTTTTGTAATTTAATTATCGATGTATAAATGAAAATTAATTATAATTTTGTAATTTAATTATCCGATGCTTCCATCATTATAAATAACTCTTATATTAAATTGATGTAGCTGATCTTTAATTAACTCCGCAGATTCTGTATTTTATTTCTATTTTCGTCGTGTTACATCTATTTTCTCTTCCCATATGGCGTACCAAGTCAAGCATTATTTACATCATGAGAAAATAAATAAAACAATATTTCCTAATTATTTTTATAGCATTACCAAACACGTGAAATGAATTTTCAATCCCTATTCTCTTTAGAAAATAAATAGGAAAACTAAGTTCATTATCATCCAAGCTCATTATGTTTATGCATTTTAGAAAATAAAAAGAGAAAAAAAATTTATGTAGTGAAGTTGGTTTTTTTAAGTAGAAAAAGAATGAAAAAGTTTCATCATCATGTTTTTTTTTGGTAATTATACACACTAAATGCACTGTTGATAAAAATTTACAAAACACTTTGACTACTCACAAATTAAAGGTATGATTAGGGCTGGGCATTTGGAACCGAAACCCGACCAACCCGCCCAAACCAAACCGATCGGGTCGGGTTGGTTTGGTTTTCAAACTTTTTGGTTATCGGTTTGAACCCAAACCAAATCGAGGTCTATGATTCGGTTTACGATTTGCAATATCCAAACCCACGGTTTAACCAAACCAATCCGAAGTAATTGAAAACATATTATAATAAAAAATATATATATAATACATAGTTTAAAGAAAATTATATGTATATATATAATACAGTTTAAAGAAATATATATATATATATATATATATATAATACATAGTTTATATATATATATTATATAGTTTAAAGAAATTTCTATATATATATATATATATATATAATACATTTTTTTCCTTCTTCTTCTCTCTCTCTCTTATTTTTCTATTCTTCGTCTTCTTCTCCATCTCTTCCTCTCTCTCTCTCTCTTTTTCTATTCTTCTTCTTCTTCTCCATCTCTCCCTCTCTTCATTGCTTTTATTTATTCTCTCTCTCTCTCTCTCTAAAAAAGTCAAAAACCAAAACCGAACCAAATCAAACCAACAAGTCCGGTTAACCGTTGTGGTAGGTTTTTATCACTTATGGATTTGGTTTCAGTTTTCCAAAAAGCCAAACCGAGGGTTCGGATCGGTTTCGGGTTGATACCAAAACCGAACCAACGTTCCTCGAGGCCACCACTAGGTCTGATCATGAGTTTTTAAAAATCTTGCGCGACGCATCAACCTTTTAAATCGCGCCAAATACATTTTGCGCGACGCTAAATACTTCCGTCGCGCAATATGTGGCAAATTAGGGTTTAGGGTTCACATTAGGGTTGCGCGATATTTTTGAGCGACGATTAACCTGAAATGTATCGTCGCGCAAAGTTATTTAAGTTTGCGCGACAAAATAGTTTATTCGTCAGCGCAAAGAAGTTTAATTTTGGCGGCCAATAATGAAAAATTATGCGCATTTTTTAATTTTTCACACTTTGCGCGACAAAATATCGGAAATTACCGTCACGCAAATATATTTTACTTTGCCGCATTTTTTATTTTGCACCTTGCGCGACGGGGTGATGAAATTAGACGTCGCGCGAAGATTTGTTTAATTTTGCGCGACGTATAATTTGAGCGTCGCGCAATTATGTATAATATTGGCGCATTTTGAACATGTTGCGCGACGTATTTATGTTGTCTCGTCGCGCGAAGTAGTGTGTTTGGTCGCGCAATTATTAATGCGACGTTAGTGTTCGTCACGCAAGTTATGATTATAACCAGAAAACCATCGAACCCAGTCTCACCTCCATTGCCGAAACCTTCACCCTCTCCTTCCAACCTCTCTCCTCTCTCTGTAATCTGTTCCGCCCCATCCTTGCATCCTCTCTATCCTGTCCCTCTCATCCCGCTCAGACCCTCTCTCTCATCCCTCTCAAACCCTCTCTCTCATCCCGCTCAGACCCTCTCTCTCGTCCCTCTCACACCCTCTCTCTCGTCCCTCTCATCCCTCTCCAAGTCGTTGGTAAGGATTTTGGTGGGTTTTATTTCGTTTTGTTTATGAATTAGATTTGGTTGAATATTGATGTTGTGTTTTCTAATTTTGGACAGACATTGAGCAAGGTTTTGCTGTGCTGGAACTTTTGGACAGACATTGGGCATTGAGGTATAATTGATTTGTATATGTGTAGTTCAATTTTAATTATCTAGTCTGATGGTTGGTTAGGTTTAATTATGTATTGAATTGATTTTTTGTTGAAATGGAATGATTGGTTGGTTAGGTGCAAGTTTAGTTTTAAGTTATAGGTGTGATGTTTGGATTGATTTTTTAAGCTATAGGAATGATTGGGTGGGTTAAAATGTTTGAAAACAACTTAGAACAAAATCTGGAAAAAACGTGAAAGTTTTTGTGAAATTTCAGTCCGTGAGCCTCACTTTGGCTCTCGTTTTCTCCCAATTTTGTTGAGTGTTGGAGGAATCCATTTGTTGGATTTTAAAATAGACTTGGCAAGGAACAAAACACAATTGGTTTGGTTGAATTTGGTTGAGTTGTCATAGGTCAAAAGCTTGTGCAAATTTTTGAAAAAAATCTGTTTCTGCAGAAAAAACAGTTACGAGTCCAACTTTGGAGATAGTTTTCTCCTTCGTTATAGGTCTGTTTTGAGTGTCGTTTGTTGGGTTAGAAAGTAGACAGAACAGGCTTGAAAACCACTATAAGTTTCCCCAATTTAGTTAACTGTAGGTTGGTCAAAATGTCTCACAAATTCTGGGTCAAAATCTGGAAAAAATTCATTTTTTTTGAAATTTCAGTCTGTCAGCCTCACTTTGGCTCTCGTGTTCTCCCAATCCGTTCACGGTTTGAGGAATCCGTTTGTTGGGTTTTGAAATATACTTGGCAAGGAAAAAAACACAATTGGTTTCGTTGAATTTGGTTGAGTTTTGATACGTTAAATGCTTGTGCAATGTTTGGAAAAAATCTGTTTCTGCAGAAAAAAGTTACAAGTCCAACTTTGGAGATAGTTTTCTCCTTCGTTATAGGTTTGTTTTGAGTGTCGTTTGTTGGGTTAGAAAGTAGACAGAACAGGCTTGAAAACCACTCTAAGTTTCCCCAATTTAGTTAACTGTAGGTTGGTCAAAATGTCTCACAAAATCTGGGTAAAAATCTGGAAAAAACGTTACATTTTGTGTGAAATTTCATACCGTGAGCCTCACTTTGGCTCTTGTGTTCTCCCAATCCGTTGAGTATTGGAGGAATCCATTTGTTGGCTTTTAAAATAGACTTGGAAAGGAACAAAACACAATTGGTTTGGTTGAATTTGGTTGAGTTTTCATAGGTCAAAAGCTTGTGCAAATTTTTTAAAAAATCTGTTTCTGCAGAAAAAACAGTTACGAGTCCAACTTTGGAGATAGTTTTCTCCTTCGTTATAGGTCTGTTTTGAGTGTCGTTTGTTGGGTTAGAAAGTAGACAGAACAGGCTTGAAAACCACTATAAGTTTCCCCAATTTAGTTAACTGTAGGTTGGTCAAAATGTCTCACAAATTCTGGGTAAAAATCTGGAAAAAATTCTTTTTTTGGGAAATTTCAGTCTGTCAGCCTCACTTTGGCTCTCGTGTTCTCCCAATCCGTTTACTGTTTGAGGAATCCGTTTGTTGGGTTTTGAAATAGACTTGGCAAGGAACAAAACACAATTGGTTTTGTTGACTTTGGTTAAGTTTTGATACGTTAAATGCTTGTGCAATGTTTGGAAAAAATCTGTTTCTGCAGAAAAAACAGTTACGAGTCCAACTTTGGAGCTAGTTTTCTCCTTCGTTATAGGTCTGTTTTCAGTGTCGTTTGTTGGGTTAGAAACTAGAGACAACACGCTTCAAAACCACTATAAGTTCCCACAATTTAGTTAACTCTAGGTTGGTCAAAATGTCTTACAAAATCTGGGTACAAATCTGGAAAAAAGTTCATTTTTGGGAAATTTCAGTCTGTGAGCCTCACTTTGGCTCTCGTTTTCTCCCAATCCGTTGAGTTTTTGAGGAATCCATTTGTTGGGTTTTAAAATAGACTTGGCAAGGAACAAACACAATTGGTTTTGTTGAATTTGGTTGAGTTTTGATACGTTTAAAGCTTGTGCAAAGTTTGGAATAAAATCTGTTTCTGCAGAAAAAAACTGTTACGAGTCAGGCTTTGGAGCTAGTTTTCTCCTTCGTTATAGGTTTGTTTTGAGTGTCGTTTGTTGGGTTAGAAACTAGAGAGAACAAGCTTCAAAACCACTATAAGTTTCCCCAATTTAGTTAACTCTAGATTGTTCAAAATGTCTCACAAAGTCTGGGTAAAAATCTGGAAAAAACAGGGGAAAATTATGAAAATGTTAAAATAATTTACAATTGCATTACTTTGTTTAATTCATTCTTTGTGCTTAATGACTTTTTCGGTTAAATTATGAATACTATCCTATAATTTTTCAAAACAGATATACATATGAACTGAATACCTTATGTAATAATAATTGTTGAATTCCTTTTAATATAAAGTTTTGGTATCTGTGTATATAATTTTAATTACTTGATGATTTGTTAAGTTTTAATAGTTTTTTCACACATGGATTATTTGTTCAATTGTGCAGATGTCAAAACTTATTAGCCGTCGTAAGGCGGTGACGACTGCTGAGAGTTCGCCTATCCACGCTTCGTCGGGAGCAGCCACTGCTCCAGCACATATGGACATGTCGGTTGGTCCCGGGGTCTCCCATGCACCGGCGTCGTCATCGTCATCAGTGGCGCAACCTGTTAGCGCCAGGCGTCGTCATCATCCCCGGCCACGGCCCGACACAACCTCGACATCCGCTCATTGGTGCGTCGGGGGTCACAACCAGGTAAATATTTCCTTCATTTCCAAATTGTTTTGGATAAAGATGTTAATATGATTTGTTATGTAACGTTAAGTTTATATTTCTTTGCAGCAAAGAAGAACACCCGAGGACCTTGTCGCCAGCTTGAAGACGACGAAGGTCACTCAGGTGACCAACGATCGTATCAACATTATATACAACGAGCGGCATCGCTACCGCAAGAACGGCGGACCAAAGATAGTTTATTGGCCCACGACATTGGTCACGTCATTCGGATCCATTGCCCGATGCAATGGAAGTATTGGAAGGTGATGCCCGAGGAGACAAAGATGGTGGTTTGCGGACACTTGTCGGTATGTATCCTACCTTTAAATTGTTCTCCCCTCAAACTTTATATATTTCTATTAGTTAATGTATGTAATTCATTTATTGCAGACGAACTACAACCTAGAGGACCTGGACGACGAGTCGTTGGCGTACGTCAACGAGACTCTTTGGCCGAGAGGTACAAGCGGTGGAAGAGCGACCTGCACCACCACTTTCAGCAATTTGATGATCCGCAGGTCGCTCTTCGGAGGGTTGCCCAAAGGAGCTTGAGGGGAGGGAGGATAGTTGGGCGTGGCTCTGCGCTCATTTTCAGGACCCCGATTTTTTGGTATGTTTTAAATATTAAGTTGTAAATTATTACATGTGCCTTACTTATTGTTTATTTAATTTTTTTATTTCATTTCAATTTCAACTAATACATTTATTTTTGTATAACAGAAGGCAGCGAAAGCAAATAAGGGCAATAGGGACAAGAAGACTCTTCTCCACCGTTACGGTTCCAGGCCATTCTCATATAGGATGGAGGAGCGGTGGCGGTAATAATAAAGTCGTTTTTATTCAATTTTTAATATGTCATTAATATTAATTTGTTTTTTTCATACTAACATTTTTCTTCTCTTGTTCAATTCAGGGGGGGTCAAAATTCCCGGAGATCGACGTCTTTGGCGACGTTTATGTTCGACCTGGGAATGAGCTGGCCGGGTCCCTTCATGTAAGTATTCTTTAATTTAAATTATTGTCTTACCCATTCAATTTTCATGGTTATTATATGAATGTTTTAATTAATATTTTATGTTATGTTAACTAGGCGGCGATGGTGGAGAAGAGTCAGTTGGTTCTTCGGGAGTCCGCCTCGCAGCTTCCTCCCGATACTCCGCTCGAGTCTGTGGATCCTCCACCTGATGCGGGGTTTCAAATCCTGACGGAGACCTTGGATCAGACTCTTGGGAGGAGGTCAGGGACATACTGTCGAGGGATGGGGAATGCCCGACGGCGAGAACCTAGAGCCCCTTCATCGTCGCAGCCAAATAGTCAGGTGATTGCTTTGACAGCAGAGGTGGCCGAGCTTAAGACGAAACTCGCCTCGTATGATACCCAAATGGCCTCGTATTGTACCCGGATGTCACGACTTGTAGAGTCCCTCACAAGGTCCGGCATTCCAGTCCCGCCAATATTTGGTGCCTCGTCCACCTCCCAGCCCTTCCAACCCGAGCATGGCCACCACACCTCGACCTGTCGATAATGTCCAGGACCTCGGAGCCGCATTTGCAAGACAATTTAGATTTTGGACCATTATTTGATTAGTTTTGTATTTTCTTACATTTTAAACATTTCTCTTGTACTATATACATTTATTTTATTTTTAAAATTTCTTTTCTCTTTATTCCATTTTTTTACCAAATAAAATACCAAATTTATTTATTTTACAAAATAAAAAAATAAAAAAAATAAATAAATAAATAAACGAAAGAATTAACTTCGTCGCGCGAAAATTTGAGACACGAATCTTGATATCGTCTCGCGAAGATAAATGCGACTTTGAAATTTTCGTCACGCATTTTGTCGCGCAAATTTTTGCGACACGAAGACTGATGTCGTCCCAAAAATTCTATGCGGCGAAGGCTAGCGTCGCTGTAGTAGCGGGACGAATATAATTCCGTCGCGCAAAATTTTTTGACACAGAATCTTTGCGACGAATGTAAACGTCGCTCATCTTTGTGCGACCAATAATTTATTTCGTCGCGCAAAGTCTTTCTTCACGACTTTTGTGTTTTGCGCGAAATTTTGTGCGACTATATTATGTTTTGCGCGACCAAATTGTCTCTGTCGCGCAAATAGTAATATGTAACAGTGGGGGATAAGTCGAGGTCAGAGTGGGTCGGCAGCAGATCTCTAGGGTTGATTTGAGGTCGGGGCTCGTCGACATCAAGCACTCTCATGCATCCATGGTGAGAGAGAGAGGAAGAGACAAGGAGAGAGAAAGAGATGGGAAGAGAAAGAAAGAAATGGGGAGAGATAGGAAGAGATGGGGGATGGTTTTTTTTAGTTTTTGTTATTTTATTCATTGTTTAGTTTTTACTTAATTTATAAAAAAAAATATTTTTATTAATTTTTTGTGCCACATCAGCATTTAACGGATGAACTAACAGACTGAGTAACAGAGGGTCTCATTTGTAGGGTTTACCGATCAAATGGGTCTTTAGAGGTGGGGTATGAGATTGTAATGACCCTCATAGTTTGGGGGATTTACTGTAGTTAATCCTAAAAAAATTAATGTATTGGGAGTGGGGCTGGCTGAGAGAAGGGTTCTTGTGTGGCGATTGGGAGAGGAGGGGGAGTGGGGTGTCTGGAGGAAAGGAGGGCAGGTGGGTAACAGGGAGAGGAAGAGAGGGATTGAGGTTTTTTATATTGTTTATTTTATAATATTATTTTTAATTGTTAAATTACTTTTGTAGAAAAATATTTTATTAATTTTTTACACACATGACACTTATGATTTCAGTTCCATTCATGTCGCGTCAGGATTTTTAATAAATATTTTGTCACACTTGATTGTAGGGAGTGAGGCGCAAAACATCAGTCAAATAAAAAAATGGGTCACTTTGACTTCTAGGGAGCAATGTGACATGTGATCGTACTTTTAAGAGGCACTAAAGCAATTAAGCCATAAAGCAATGAGTTCTCATTTGTGCCACGTTATTATTTTTAACATATATATATTTTTGACCGACTTTATAGCAATGACCAAAGTGAGAAGCAAAATATCGGTAAAGGGACAAGTGGGTCATTTTCACTTTCAAGGGGCAATATGGATACTTTGAAGGGCATTAGAACCGCACATTCTTTCAAGGGGCAATTGCACATATACATGAAAATTAAGGGTACGTACAAGAAAATCATGTGAAGCCAGCAAATAACAAGGCCAACAGTACATACTAGCTCGTTCTTATTGTTTTCATTTATTTGTTACATTCAATGTTGATTTGGGGATCCGATGAAATTTCCGATTACCATCATCCACTTAATTTGACAGTGACGAAGACAAAAGAAGAGATCCTATTGCTTCTTGGCATGTCTTTCGTAGAAGGCTTTTATCCTCTGAAGGCCATCTTCAAGTACTGGAAGCTCAACAGCAAAAGTAATGCGGAGCCAATTTTTCAGTCCAACAGTAACTCCTGAAAAATATGAATAAATGAATATCTAACTACGCAAACCATTTCAAAGTTAATTAACGTAAAATATATTTGGCCGCGTTGCTAAATTACAATCTGACATGTTATGTTCTCAGAGTGCAATATTATTGAGTAGGAGAAAGTTCACAGGTTGTTCAATTACTTTTACCTGGCAGAACAATCACTGACTCCTCTTTGGCCCACTTTAGACAAAACTGTATATCATCATCAATGCCTTCAAGTGTTGATAGGTTTAGCTATACCTGTTTATTATAAAAAATTTGTCACTAATAATTTCAGCTAAACTCTATTTGTGTATCGTCCAATCCAATAAGTCCCACATAAAATGTATTTAATTATCATTACCAATGCAACCATGGATCCTTGTGGTTTGTGTGGGTAAGTAAGGCATGGGATTTCCTTAATCATTTCTTATACAATATCTGCAGCTTCTCTCATGATGCCAATTATGTTGGAGAAAAAAGTCTCTTTTGTTCACTCAAAGATTTGAGGTATAGCTCCCTGAAAATGAGAATCATTTAACAATATTTCCCATTAAAACATGGAAACGGAATTAGGATGCAAAATAAATAAATAAATAAAGCTACGCACAACTTCTGTATGTATGTATTGATAAAATCTGGAAATATGGAGTGGTTGAGAGAATGAGAATGATAGAATGAATTTTCTGGCTTTTTCCTTCTTCATTTTCCTTTGTATTACAAGCACATTTATACAAGTGGAAGACTTGCTAACCAAGTCCCACATTAATTGCAAGAGTAGATGGCTTCCTAACCAAAGCTCATCATTAATTGTGTTCACATTACAAGTCAAGCCCCCAGCTACCTAATTAATGCAGTCACCAACACACAAACCAAAGCACATTTAATGTTCTTCAAAACACAAGTCAACACTCCCCCTCAAGTTGGTGCATAGATGTCGCCAATGTCCAACTTGACCAGTGAGTTGTTGAATAATTTACTAGAAACTGCCTTTGTTAATATGTCAGTCAGCTGGTCTTCTGACTTGACAAATCGAAGCTGAATTTCTTTGGCCTCAAGTTTCTGCTTAATGAAATGTCGATCCACTTCAATATGTTTAGTGCGATCATGTTGAACTGGATTGTGTGCAATGAATATTGTGGCTTTGTTGTCACAATACAGGTTCATCACTGACGTAGGTGCATATCTAATCTTCGTAAGTAATTTCTTTAACCAAAGGAGTTTGCAAATTCCTTTGGTCATACCACTGAATTTGGCTTCTGCACTAGATAAGGAAACTACATTATGTTTCTTGCTTCTCCAAGTAACTAAGTTATACCTCCCACGAATGTGAAGTAACCTGATGTCGATCGTCTATCCGTGATATTCACTGACCAATCTGCATCTGTATAACCACTAATATTTAAATGATCATTTCTAGAAAACATAAGTCCTTTTCCAAGTGCCGACTTTAAATACTTAAGAATTCGAAGAATCGCATTCATATGGTCTTCACTTGGACAATACATAAACTAACTAACAACACTCACAACATACGCAATGTCAGGCCGGGTCTGAGATAAATAGATCAATCCCCTAACTAATCTTTGATATCTCTCTTTGTTAGCAGGTACTTGATCTGGATACTAGCCAAGATGGTGATTCTGGATGATTGGAGTGTCCACAGTTTCTGATCAAGCATTCCCGTTTCTACCAAAAAATCGAGAACATACTTTCTTTGAGAGAGAAATATGCCTTGCTTTGATCGAGCAACCTTAGTGCCCAAGAAGTACTTGAGTCCACTTAGGTTTTTCATATCAAACTCTGTTGCCAGGTAGTCTTGTAGCTGAGAGATTTCCTGCTTATCATTCCCAGTAAAAATCATATCATCAACATAGATTATTAGAGCTGTTAAATTTCCATTATGGTGTTTCAAGAACAGAGTATGGTTGGAGTTACTCTGCTTAAAACCATAGTTCTTCATTGCCAAGGTGAATCGCCCGAACCATGCTCAGGGAGACTGCTTCAATCCATATAGTGCCTTTCGTAATTTGCACACCACACTAGCTTGAGTAGATGTAGCATATTCGGGTGGAATGTCCATGTACACTTCTTGAGTGAGTTCTCCATGCAAGAAGGCATTCTTCACATCAAACTGGTGGAGAGACCAATCAAGATTGGCTGCAATGGACAATAGCACTCTAACGGTGTTAAGCTTCGCAACAGGGGCAACGGTCTCTTCATAGTCAATACCATAAGTCTGTGTGTATCCCTTTGCCACAAGTCTTGCTTTGTAGCGTTCAATAGATCCATCGGCGTTATGTTTCACACTGAACACCCATCTGCAATTGATGGTTCTCTTTCCTTGAGGTAATTTCTCCAGTGTCCATGTCTAATTTTTCTCCAGAGCCTTCATCTCCTCTTTCATTGCTTGAACCCATTTTGGATCTTTCAACGCTTCAGTCACCTTGGTTGGAATGTGAGTAGCAGATAACTGGTGCACGAAACCCTTGAGAGGTTCATACAATTTCTAAGTGGACACATAGTTTGCAATTGGATACTTCAATGCTTTGCCATTATCCGGGGAATACCGAGTTGGTGGTTTTCCACGATTTTGCCTGAATAACATTAGACTTTGCGCGACCAAAGCGATATGCGATTAAAAATTCATCACTCAAAACTGTAAAAATTTGGGTGGGCACCAAAAATGGGACCCGGGAAATTTTTTTAAAGACTTTGCGCGACTAATCTAGTGCTTCGTCGCGCAAAGCTATATGCGATTAAAAATTTGTCGCGCAAAACTCTAAAAATTTGGGCGGGCACCAAAACTGGGACGCGAGGATTTATTATTTTTAAGACTTTGCGCGACCAATCTAGTGCTTTGTCATGCAAAGAGATATGCGATCAAAAATTCGTCGCGCAAAATTGTAAAAATTTGGGCGGGAATTTTTTTTTTAAGACTTTGCGCGACCAATCTAGTTCTTCGTCGCGCAAAACTCTAAAAATTTGGGCGGATACCAAAAATGGGACGCGGGAATTTTTTTAAGACTTTGCGGGACCAAACGATAACTTCGTCGCGCAAAGTCTTTACGGTCTTTAAAACCAAAATAACTCCTCCACCATTTTCTCAATTTCTTTATCTACTCTTACCTCTCCTCTCTCTTTCCCTCTCCCCAAATCCGACCCTTTCTCTCACACTCACTCCTCTCACTTAATCTCTTATCTCTCTCTTCACTATCTCTCATCTCTCTTTTCACTATCTCTCACTCTCACTCACTCACTCTCTCATCTCTCTTTTCACTATCTCTCACTCTAATTCTCTCACTCTCACTCTCTCATCTCTCTTTTCACCATCTCTCTCACTCTAATTCTCTTTTCACTAGTAATTTATTTTTGTTATTATTTTATATTATTTATTTGTTATTTGACCATATTTGTTTTTTTTTTTTTGTAGGGAATCGTCGAGACTTTGACGGCTAAAGTTGAGGATTAGGATGCTATCGAAACATATCCTCCGCCACTACCACCACAATAGGCTTGTATTAGGATTTTATTATTGTACTTTGTTAATTTATGTGTACATTTTGAATATTATATATATATATTGGATAATTTGATCACTATTTTTCATATGTCAATTTAAATTAAAGTAATTAAAAAAATAAAATCATACAATTAAATTAAATTTAAAAAGTAAAAATTCGAAAAAATTAATATAAGAAAAATAATTTTCAAAAAAAGTCAAAAAAACCTTGCGCGACAAAATATTTCGTCACACAAACTATTAAATTAATTTATTTTAATTAAAATTACTACAAAAAACACATTGCAAGACGAAATTTTGGTCGCGCAAGATCCATCGCGCAAAGCTCGTGAAGAAAGGGTTTGTGCGACCAAAATAATATTCGTTGCGCAAAGAATGTTTGCGCAACGAAAGCTAACATCGCGCAAAGAATAAATGTGCGACGTTAGGTTTCGTCGCGCAAACATTCTTTGCGCGACGAAAACTAACGTCGCACAAAGTAGATTTGTGCAACGAATATTATTTTTGGTCACGCAAACCCTTTCTTCACGAGCTTTGGGCGACGGATCTTGCGCGACGAAATTGTACTTTGCACAACGAACTTATTTCATCGCGCAAAGTGTTTTTTGTAGTAGTGTAAGGTGGTTTTTTGGGAGAAGAGGGGTACTGGAGTTGGGAGACTATGGTGGGGTGGTGGTGGGGGAGGCTAGGGTTGCTGCCAAAAGTTAGATATGGAGCCAAGGGTAATGACCAGTACGGTGGAACTAAATTTTCCCATAGGCACAAAAGGGTTGCTGCCAAAAGTTAGATGCCCATAAACTTCATCAGAAATCACAAAGATGCCCAGTTTCTTCGCTGTTTCTGCAATCTATTTTTAACAAACACAAACATAAAATTAGTAAGATTTCATTGTACTACTTCATGGAAAAGAATATGCCAAATCTCAGCCCTAACACTCATACCAACAAGTGAAAATGATAGATAGCATTTTCAAGTAGTTTAAATATAGATAATTCAGTGATGTTTTCTTGTCATACTGTAAATCTGGACCACATGTTACGGCAAAAATCAAACTGATCAATGGTCACAAGACTCACAAATCTTCACGCATGGCAAGAGAACATTTTAGATAGATCGTCATGTGTATGGGATGTATGCACACCTTTTCCCAATGCTGGTAGGTGAAAACATTTCCACAAGGATTGCTAGGATTAATGATAACTATAGCAGCAGTGTTGTGATCTGCAAGAGCTTCGACAGCATCAAGATCCACACCTCCCAACCCTTTTCGGGAAGAAGATCAAAATGGCGTACTTCAAGGCCGTCGAAAGACGCCCGAGCTTCATACTGTGAGTAACCAGGCCTTGGAAGCAGAATGTTGGAAGCAGGTCGTGCAAGGACAGATACCATGATTTCAATTGCTTGTGTGCATCCACCAGTGAGATATATATACATCCTCCGCCAGTAACTTGTGCGAGAGGTCACGAGAGAGATATTCTGCAATAACCCTTTTGGAAATAAAAAATATAAGTGCATGATCAATTTCATTAGATTTAATTAACTGTAAATTAGATAAATGGTTGGTTTCATTCTAGCGAATAGTTTTTTTTCTTCAAAATATAATAAACACATACATATATATGTATCGACTGGTTATTGAGATATGAGTTTGGGAGGTGAATGTGAGAGAATTTCTTTTCTTTCCGGTTGACTAAAATATAAGTTTATATGATATAGCAATATAATATATGTCGCCAATGCTTGTTTGAATTTCTCATAATCGCTTTCATTACTTACTATTTGTCAGTTTCACTTTGATCATCACTATATAGAGAACCAGTGAATCAATGTAAACTATTTGTTATTAATTTTTGGAAGACGAACATTAGTCTCAAAGATGCCCATGACATTGTGGGGAAGCATTTTTTGCTCACCATTTTTCCAATATGTACCCTCATTATAATTCTCAATAATTGACACGTGTCTATATGCATAACCATGATTCCATAAATACAAAGTAAAAATTAACTATAGTTATGCATATAGACACGTGTCAAGTGTTGAGAATAATGGTGATAGTACACCTTAATTTAAAGTGGTGAGCAAAAATATTTCTCACATAGTGTGTGTGAGAATCCCCTCCCCTATAGTTTGTATTAAAATAATAATAATAATAATAAATTATCACGTTTGCAAGACTACCAACGCCATATACAACCAAGTCGAACACGGGTCTCTTCTCCTCCCCTTGTCTTTTTTTATAACAAAACAAATCAAATCCAATTTGGCTTATGGTGGTGTTAATAATAATACCAAATCAAAAATAATAATAATATATATTTAAAATTTTGTGACAGTGCTTTTCATTGTAAATTGTCCATTTCATTTCAAGTCTGGCCCTCCATAAACGGAGAAGATGTAACCGTACGTGAACTTTAAAAGGGATTGGAGTAAAATAGTTATAACTAATTAAGCAGCAAATTAATGAGCCTCCAAGATTAGATTAAACCAGAACATACGCATGCATACGTTCTTGCCTCAACAACACCGCCCGTAGGACAATAAGAGTTGAACTTGAAGGACTGGAGTGCATCTGTGACTGCGTCAACAGCCGACTGAGTAGTCCAGAATGACCAGAACTCAGTCGGATCGCCGCGGCCCAGCATAATGGTGGCCCGCTGCCGATGATCACCGTCTCCGTCATCTGGGTTGTTAACATTTTTCATTAGCATCGCGAGAGCTCCACGGACGGAGATTGCCGCCATGTTCAGCTCTTCGTTCCCTTGGAACTGCCATTTCTGCTGCGAACCATTTTCCATGGTGGTTGCTGCAATGGTTTTGGTGGGTGTTGTTGGGTTTATAGGGCTTCAGGTGGAGGGGAGAGAGGGACCAAGCAGGGCTTATATTTATACAAAATTTGGATTAGGTAAAAAGGGCTTGGCAATTTTTGTGGTGAAATGTGGGCTCCACAATTATTTACTATACGAAATTACCTACACGCAAGTGAGCAACTGACCAAAACATTGCTATATATTGCCAAAAAAATATGTATTAATATTTAAGGCGCGCATCATTGTTCATTGGTTTAAATTGAATGTTATTATTCTATCATTATATGTTATATAAGAGATAAAGGGCTTAGGGTTTAGGGTTAAACAAAAATTGAATGTTATTATTCTATCATTATATATTTCGATTAAAAAAAAAGAGATAAAGTCACGTACCACATAACAATCAGTCTAACATTCAAACCTTTTTTCTTTTTTGGAAAAAAACAGTTAAAAAAACACTTTTTTGTACTGCTGCACATAGTCACAAGCAAGGTCTTAAATATCGAAGATTTCGGAAATATCGGTGGTTCAAAAACACGGAAATATCGATGGAAATATCGGAAAAATATCGATATCGATAAAAATTGGACAAAAACCATGGAAATTGTGATAAATACATGGAAATTTTTAATGAAACTTTATAAAAAGTTTATTTAGTCAATCATCTGTTATTTTGACACAAGATTGGAAGGAAATGCATTGCATAGTGGGTTTGAGTGATTTAAGTTGATTATATTGCGAGCTGACAAACGCTGTGACTTAGAAAATCTGGAGTAATTAATGAAAGAAAATTAAACACTCTCTAGTAATTTATTTATTATTTTTACTACACGTTCTTATATTTATTATTTATAAAAAATTGAAAAATAATTTAAAATGTAAATCAACTTGATTTGTCATGAAAATTAGGCACTTTACCATACTTAAAAAGTTATAGTGAAGATTGAAAATCAACTAAGAACATAAATAAATTTATACAAGAAAAAATTAAATAGAAAATAAATAAAATGATTATATAAATTTTAATAATTAAGCAACAATTTGATTTTTAGTTCAAAATTCTTGAATTTTTGGCAGAATATTCATGGTAACTTTTGTTTTGAATCCTTTGATAAGAGCTGCAAGCCAAGGCAAAATACAAATACTCATTGAAGTCAACCTTCACAAGAAAAATGTGAAAAGAAAAGTCATTCCTGGGTTAAATTAACCACTTTTCTCTCCCTCTATGTCCGGTTGGATATTAGTTGTCAAATAAAACTCAATATTAAAAATAAATAAATAAACAAAAAACAAAACTACTTTGTTTAAAAATATTTTAACAAAAGTTTCAATCAGTAAGTACACAAGAAAGCTGAGAAAAGAAAAAAAAAACAAAAGTAAAAATGAATTAAAATATATATTATTAGGTTGCTTTAGTGGTTTGTTCATTCTCACTATCAGTTGAAAAATATCACTTCTTCTCCGTCTCAAGAGTCAAGACCATGAAGAACCTCTCAACGATTCTTGTCCTTGCCGTTTTAATCACGTGCTGTGTTACCCAAGCCAGATCGGACGCCTCCGATCACCACTACAATGATGACGACACCTCCCTCTCTACGCCAAGAAAGTTGGCCCCTTTCACAACCCAGGTAACCATATCAAATCTCATCTGGATCTGGAGAAATCCTCTGTTTGGATCTCCATTTTCAGATATGCCTTCTGCTGTTTTGGGTTTTTGTGGTTTTTTCCAAGTTTCCATAATATTGCGATATTATCGATAATTTCGATAATATCGCGATATTATCACAATTTTCATAGAGACAGTGAATCGATATTTCGCCAGCGATATTTCGGATTTTTGAAAAAATTACGAAAAACACTGGCCCCTACCGATAATATCCCTCTCACAAAAACACCGAAATATCGCTGATATTTCGGCGATATTTTCGATTTTTCATACTATGGTCACAAGGAATTCTTGAAAAGCGCTTATAATTTAACTTGAAGGCATTAATTCTAAACTTTAGAAACTAAATTCAAAACTTTACACAAAATCTAGGGCTCGTTTGTGAGTGATTTTGGATATGGCAGAATCACTTATATGGAGAATCATATGTTCTTCTCGATATAATCACTTTAAGTGATTTTAAGTGATTCGGGAGAAGCACCGCCCATGTGCTTCTCCATAAAATCACTTAAAATCACTTAAAGTAATTCTCTATAAAAGTGATTTATGACTTATCCAAAATCACTCACAAATGAGCCTCTAATCAATAGGAAAACACACAATGAAGTAAGAGATTATTGTACTAGGTTACAATTATATGATTTTGTCATGTAGCCACATTCGTCTTCGTCAAACACATAAAAATACTAGGCAACCCTTCGAAAAGGTGAACGACAGGTTGCCCCAAAACATGTTTCTTTTTAAAACGAAAATATACCTTTTCGCACCTAATTAAACTGAAATGACTCTTTTATTTATATAATAACCAATGCGTATGCTTAAACGACAAAAATGTGTTTTCATTCGATTTTGTTTAAGCCAAACATCCATACATCCATATTTGCTGTTTCGTTGTCTTTTAATTAAATAAATTAAATCTATTGAAACTGAAGATTTTTTGTGCCAGAAAGTTTTTTTATAGGATTCTGCACAATACAATATTACTTTGCTAAAAGAACATAATACTTTTTTCCCCTTTTCATTAGATCACTTATCAGTATTGGATCCAGGGGCAGGGGCGCTATGAGATTTTAGGGACCTTATGCAAAATAAGTAATGGAGCCTCTTAAAACAAAGTCTTTAACAAAAAAAAATTAGAATTGGACAATATATGTTGAATCATTGATAGCAATTTTACAACTAAAACTCACCAAAAGACAGTCACATTAAATAAAAATCTTCCAATAATTACTTAATGAATTTTCTGGAATCAATAACTATACTATCAAAATTTAAACTATAATATTACATCCTTTTTTTTAGAAGAAGTAGTAAATTTTCATTAAAATTGTGAAAGGTTACAGACTCGAGCGAACAAACGTGGCCTCATTAAAACCTTGCCCAGGAAAAACCAGCGGGACAAAACCTAGGACGAAGGAAAAAAAGTGTCACGCTCCATAAAGACTACAAACAAAAACTCATGACAACTCCAGAATATCAGTGTCAGCTTGAAGAAATACATTGAGCCATGGAGGACCCTCTCAAAGCCAAGACACACTACCTAAAGCAAACTTAGCAAGTCTATCAACCACAATATTACACATTCTGGGAACAAAGACAAAACAAAGAGAATAAAAGTTTCTAGATAACATGTGGATGTCGTTGATAATCCCCCCTGCAACCCCAAAAGCCTCATTGCCAAAGACAATGTCGTTAATGGCAATCTTCGCATCTGTCTCAACCATTAATGAATCATAACTGACTTCTCATGCAAACTGAAGGCCTTCCCGAATGGCTAAGAGTTCAGTAATCTTGGCAGAGAAACATCCAGTGATAGGGACTGAAATTGCACCCATAAGATCTCCATGCACATTTCTTACAATTGCCCCAATCCACGCTTCCAAACAGAAGTACTACAAGCACCATCCACGTTTAGTTTCAACTTACCAGGAGGGGGAGGACAACAATGAGTAGAGGAGGGAAACTGAGTATGTACAGTAGCAATGTTGGCTAAGATAAATTCAACTGAAAGATGATGGGCAGTAGCATACAAGTCATTAGGGTCACGTCCCTTTTGGCCATGCATTCGTGCAATTCGATCAAGCCAAATAAGTCAAGAAAGGTAAGCAAAAATCTCCTGGTCAAAGTTCAAGCCCACTGAAATTACATGGCACCAAAGATCTGCAAAAGTAGGTTCATGCCAAATGTTAATCACATCACTAAGAAAAGAAAATTTCCAAGTCCTTTTCACCTCACGACAACCCCATAAAGCATGAATAATGGTTTCTTGAGGGCCATGGCAGCGAGGGCAGCAACTATCATCTCCAATATGTCTATGGGTAAGAGTCCAACGACAAGGTAAGGCGTTTTGTAATGCTCTCTATAGAAAAAGCTTAACTTTATTAGGAATTCTTAGCCTCCAAACTTGTTTCCACATTGAACTTGAAATTCATACTCCACTACCTTGACCAACATTAGAACCAATAATATCCAGACCAACATCTCTTGAATGGTGTAGCCCAGTCCAATAGCCACTACGAACTGAATATTGACCATTAGAAGAATAGTGCCATAGAACTTTGTCTCATTGAGACGAGAGAGCAATAGAGATGGATAAAATAGCTTCAACATCTTTATCCAAGAAATGTGCCCTTATACGTTGAATATCCCAAAAACCACCACTAATTAATTCACAGGCACGTGTGTTTAAAGGAAAAGATGGTGGGGAAATAGTCTGAAAAGTGGTGGGAGTAGGCAAGCATTTATCAAAATAAACAAAAATATATTACTACTGTCTCATACTCTCCATCTGATGCCTTGTTTAAGCAAGTCACTGCCCCATAAAATACTTTTCCAAATATAAGAAGGTGATGATCCCGAATCAGAATGTAAGAAACTTCTATGAGGGAAATATTTAGCCTTCAGGACTTGACTAACCAAAGCATGAGGTTGTGTTAAAATTCTCCATGCCATTCAAGCAAGAAGAGCTTGATTGAAGATAGTAAAATCACCAAAGCCAAGTCCCCCTTCCTCCTTTGATCGACAAAGAACATCCCACTTGAGCCAATGAACATACCATGGTTATCTCCCATTCTTCCCCACCAAAACTTGCTGATCATACTTTGAAGCTTCTTGGTTATAGACATGGGCAATTTAAAAATACTCATTGTATAAGTTGGGAGAGCTTGTGCGACTGCTTTGATTAAGACTTCTTTTCCTGTAATTGAGAGAATATTTCCTTTCCATCCCTGAAGAAGTTTTCCAACTCTGTTGCGTAGGTTGACAAAGAGGGCCTTCTTAGCTCGTCCAACGACCGTTGGTAATCCAAGGTATTTCTTATGGAATTGGATTATTGGAATGCCAAGGATCTGCTGCATATCACTTTGGAGTTGATTATCACAATTAGGACCAAACACCATAGCAGATTTTTCAAAATTGATTCGTTGCCCAATTGCCTTTTCATAGGTTTTAAGCAAATCTTTCAATGACTAACAACTAGCAAGGGATGCATGTAGAAATAAAAGGCTATCATCTGCAAAGAAAAGATGGGAGATTGGGGGAACGTTTGCTACTGCTCTAACTCCTTTAAGAAGACCCAAATTTTCTACATGTTTTAAAAGGGAAGAAAACCCTTCAGTACAAATTAAAAACAAATAAGGAGAGAGCGGGTCACCTTGTCGAATGCCTCTCGAGGGAATGATATGGCCAGCTGGTTGCCCATTACAAATAATAGAATAAGTAACTGTTGTCACATACTCCATATAATCAAATCCACCCAACGAGTTGCAAAGCCAAGCTTTTCCATAATTTTGTGAAGAAAATTCCACTCAACTCGATCATATGCCTTACTGACATGCATCAAGCTTCACAACAACTTTTGGCTCCTTAATTCGTCTTTGTTTTTTGACTGAATGCATAAGCTCAAAAGCAAGGGTGACATTATCAATGATATATCGGCCTGGAACAAAAGCACTCTGAACACTAGAAATCACCTAAGGCAAAATGATCTACAAACAGTTGGCTAGAGTCTTCGCAATAATTTTGTAGATGACGTTACATAGACTTATAGGTTGGAAATCCTTCACATTCTTTATCTTCAGAATTAGTGCCATCAACGTATGGTTAAACTCCTTAATACTCTTGCCATTATTCAAAATCTGCAAACAAATAAAAGCAACATCTTCCCCAATAATATCCCAGTATTTTTGGAAAAATAAAGGAGGCAAGCCATATGAACCAGGGCCCTTCAAAGATCCCATTTGGGAAAGTGTGTGACTAATTTCTAACAAATCAAAAGGGGGAGTAAACCGAGCATTCATCTAAGACGTTACCTTGGTTTTCAACTACGGGAACGTCCAATTTGGACGGCAAGTGGCCGGAATTTCAACCCGAAATCCGGCCAAATCTTAGGTTACAAATCAGAGATCCTAGGCTCAAAATCGATCAATTCCTACCCAACCATCAGCTAGAGCTCGAAAAGTAGATGAGTTTACATACATGGTTCGACAAAAATAGTGGCCTAAAACGTCCGAACGAACGCCGAAAAGTTTAGGTAACAACCGGCCTGTTGTGGAAGAGTGGGATGGAGAGAGGAAGTCGAGCTTGACGTTTTGGTACCAGTCCTGCCGGATTTGGTGGCCGGACGTGGCGGTGGTGGCCCAAAAACCAAGTGGATGAATAGTCACAGAGGGGGGGCTGTTCTTCTGCGAATGGAGAGGGAGAGGAAATAAAGAGCTGCCCGGTGACAGGGCCCGACCCGAATTCCCCTCGGAATCCATGCCGAACCCTGTGGTTTTCCAAGCATCCGACAGATGCCGGCCCACTTACTAAAAATTTCACTTCCTACTCCCGAGTTAAAGGAAAAATGGTGAGACTTCTGCCGAAATTTTGTGATCTCACGAAAAGCGAACTTTACCCAATTTTAAAACCTGCCAAAACAACCACATAAAACACAACCAAACGCCAGCAAACAACCACGAATACAATTTTGTCCTACATGGCAATCCGAGGTGGAGAATCAGGTAGACCCTTAAGTATCTTGTTTGCTTGCTTTGAATATTGTATCTGAAAATTGTAGCTTTAGTAACTGAATTCGACTAGCCCTACATGGTGAAAGATTCTCTGAGGCCTGATCCATGGCATGATGAACAAGGGTTGCCAAGTCATCATCTTTGGTTGAATGAGGAACCCCAGGCCCTTGACTTTGAAGATTAACGCTGGAAGTAGAAGAGCTCTTGCCCTGTTTCAGTTTGGGTGACACTGACAAACCTTCGACTTTGGGCAGAGGAGAAGGACAAACAGCCTTTGACTTTTTCTCCACAGCTTCTTTACACTTGGTCTCAAAAAACCCATTGAGATGCTTGGCTGCTGCTCGCTCTTTCCTCCCATGCGGGTAATATCTGAAAGCGTTGGAGAACATAAGCCTGACAGCAGCAGCAAAGCCATCAACGTTGGAGTAGGCACCCCTCTCCAATTTGGATTTCACAGTACCGAAAACATCAGTCTCCAGATTTCGTCGAAATAACCAGGAAAATTCTCGGCCACATGATCAACGAAAGGCTTCTTGAAGTACCTCGCATGGCAGAGCTTCATCAGACAACCCAAGATTCTAGAACAATAGTACAATACATCGTCTCTTTGCAGTCAAAACCCATTTTTTGCCTCTTGCTCTTCTGGGCCTGAGAGGGACCATCTAAACCCAGCACCTCCAATTGGCTATAGCAGACAAAGCCAAAGGGATGATGGTCTTGCCCTGTTTGGGTGACGAAGCCTTGCGCAGACGAAGAGAAGCAGTCGGATTTTCCAAGGCTACATTCCGTTTTGGCACAGAAACACAAGAACAAGACCTCTTCCTCTTCTCAAAGGGACCAACACCATCTTCAAATTGTCTGCGCTTTCCATTTCGAGTAGACAATGCCATTCTTGATTCTTGACTCCAAACCCCAAAATTTGCTCAATTGTTGCACAGAGAGAGAGAGAAATCGCTCGTTGTTTTTTAAACCAAAAATCACAAAATCGTTGAAGAGAAGCAGAGAGAGAAATTCGCTCCTTCTTGAACCTAGAAAGACAAAACCTCTCGATCGTTGCAGCCAAACAGAGCCAGAACTCGTTGCTTCTTAAACCACTCAACCCAAAACTCGCCTCGCTCACTGACTCACTCACTCGTTGCAGAGAAGCGAGAGTTTTGGAAACTAAGGAGTGCAGTGTTTAGGGTTTGCAGAGAAACAGAGATAGCGAGAGAGAGACGAAGAATGGAGGGGAATGAATGTATGCGTTGTTGTGGCGCTAACGGTCTTTTTCTTAGGTTTGCAAAATGCCAGAATGAAGGTCTGTGCTGTCACTCGGTGAAGCTTGTACCAGTGATATACGCGTGCGGCCTTGACAAAGTAAAAACCACGCGGAAAGATTAGGTCAGTGCTGTCATGCCATGGATCAGGCCTCAGAGAATCTTTCACCATGTAGGGCTAGTCGAATTCACCATGTAGGCCTCAGAGAATCTTTCACCAAAACCCAAAATTTGCTCAATTGTTTGCGCTTTCCATTTCGAGTAGACAATGCCATGCTCAATTCTTGACTCCAAACCGCTACACGTGTCAAGCATTTAGATTGGTAGTGAGGGTACACATATGGTTAAAGTGGTGAGCAAAAATGCTCTCTCTATCCACCTCTTAAAATAGAGAGACCTCTAGAAGCTCCTAAATTTGAGAAGAGAGAAATGACTCCTAGTGGTTACCTATAATTTAATGTTGTTTTATTTAATGAGTATTTCAAATTTTTAATTAATGGTAACTATTTTTTATATTATTTTTTAACGGAGATGGGCTAATTAAAAAAGAGTTATAACATTTATGACTCCCTAAACTAGAGAGCATGATTGAAGTTTAAATTTTATAGAGAGCTCCTAAAATAACTTTTATATGTTTTTAGCTAAAATTTAACTAAAAAATAGAGAGTATGATTGTGGATGCTCTTAAGAGGTAAGATTTTGGGCGAGATGTTGTAGAAAGGAAGAAGAAGAAGAAATGATACAGGACGTTAAGGGTCCACTTCAATTTGCTATTTTTTTACGGTGAAATTGGGTTTTTAATTTAAGGATGATAAGTTAAAATTCCTTAGATTAAATTTTAATGGGGTAGCATGTTGAGAACAAAAGTCAAGTAGATCCTAGGAGATAAAATGAAAGCAAAGGATCCGGATCCATATTTTTGACCCCACTATATCACTCTTTATATATAATATATCAATCCCGCTCACCTAATGTCGTAAAAATGAGGTCCTCTTTAATAACGGCCCTTATAATCAATAATCTTATCCCTTCCTCATACTCCTTGTCTTACTCAAACACCCCTTTATTTTGTTATTAAAAATTATTTTAAAAAAAAAAAAAAAAAAAAAAAAAAGGGGTTACACCCTTCTTCGTTTTCCACCTTCACCGCATCTTCTTTCTTCTCTACGCCACCTACATATCCCTATCTCGATGTCTTCTTCACATCTACTACTCAATCTTCTTCGTCTCTTGGTGCGTTTAATTTGGGGTTTTTCTCTGTTATATGTAATTTGCGAATTGGTCTTATTTAACTCAAACAAAGATTTCTTCAATTTTAAATTACATATTTTTTTGTTTTTCGCAGTTTATATGATGGAAGAACAATTTTCTCACGAACCTTACCTAGATGAGCGTAAACCCAAAAGCTGGACAAAAATTTGGATCAATAGAGGATGCATATGATTTTTACAATCAATATGAGAGAGAAGTTGGGTTTAGTGTCGAATAGGTTCAAGTAAGAGTGTAGCAACCCGATCCCAATTTAAGTTTAAAATATTAAAATATTAGAGGAAAGGACGATTTTACTCCCAATTAATTTATTGGAATTAAAAGTTGACTTTATTTTCGGAAGGAGTTTGGTGGAACAGGGTGCACCATTGCGCCTCGGCTCTCGTCGAAACGAGTCCGTGGACGTGCGGAACACCCGATTCCGAGCCCGAATGAGCGTTTAAAGGTCTAAAACATTAGGGGGCATTTTAGTAATTTCAGAAAAAGGGATAAAAAATTAAAATCACGCTGCCAATTGGCCGCGCAAGTGCTGTAACTCCTCCCCGACCTCTCTCTCGTCTTCCTTGCGATAACCCCTCCCCAACCCTAGCCAATTCGAACTGTGGCGGTCGACACGACTCGGCCAAACCAACCCACTGCACTCGCCCAAGCCTCCCTCGTCCTCCTCGTGTCATCCCCCGCCTCCATCTCTCCGATCAAAACCACCTCCAACCCTCTCTGCAATCGCGAAAATCAACCGAGCCTTCGCCGTCGTCCACTTCGATCCAGCCACCAATTTCGCTTCTGTCCTGTGAGTTTTCTTCTCCTTTCTTTGAGTTCTAGCAGTATTTGAGGTTGGTTTGGGTTGAATTGAAGTTTTGGAGAGGGATTGAGAACCTAGGAGTTTTCGATCGGTTTTTTCGAGTTTTGACCGGATTGTTGGCCGGTTCTTGACCGGTTTTCATGCCCAACGAACTCCACACACCCATACGAGTCTTTTGGTATAAGGGTTGCAGGTTGAATCGAGAATTTTCCGTCACCGGAAAATTCTCTCAAGCCACCCAACCTGGCCGCGCGTGTGGCGGCGCGTGGGCCAGGTGGTGGCGGCGGTTTTTCGTGCCAAAATGCCTCCCGTAGTCTCCCGAGCGCATAGGTATGCTCGAACGAATTTTTGGGAATCGTTTGAGCGAAGAACCAATGTTACCGGTTAGATTTAACTTGGGTTCGTTGAGTTTGAACCGTCGGATCGTAACGAAAATTTGAGGATAGGTTTTTGGGGATCTTAGAAACCTATAGGAAGTTACGGATCGTCGATTGGAGGTCGGAAACCTATTGAACGAACGAATCGAACCTAATAAGGATTTAATCGAATATTTAATCCCGGGGACTTCCAAGTTAACTAAACGGCTTAAATTAGAATCAAATGGGCCCGAGAAACCTTTCTTTTCACAATTGAACACTTTAGGCCCGGGGTCGGGATTTTCATTAAATTACTATGCCGAGGCTATGGTTAATTAATAAATGGTTTAATTTTTCGTGAATTAGGTACTCAAGCTTCGCATGAGTTGCGGGAAGGCCTTTCTAAGGGTCCGGCAAGCTCGGGATCAACGAGTGAGTGGACCTTTGATTTTATAAATGACTTTTATTACAATAAATGCTTATTTACTTCTTTTATGAAATAAATAATGATGAACATTGTTTATGAATTTTATGATTTGAGTTCCTACATAATGAATTATGAATTTATTTTTTTGAGCCTTGGATTTGGAACTTATAAGGGAATTTATGATTATGGTTTATGAAATTGGAAAGGCTCAAGGTTTTACTTATGTAAAGGATTTTAATATTATGTTTATGAAAGGTTTCAAACCACTCTAGGTACCCAAGTATGTAATCATTGCCTTCGGAATTATTAAGCTGCCTCACGGAATAATGTGATCTTGGTTATTACCCGCTCACGGACCATTGTTGCCTTCGGTTTAAGTTCATGCGCGCATGACTCACGCCCCCACGAGTCTCGAGGATGCGGCTCGGGTAAACTTTGTGTTTTCCGAGTCTAAGCGATGACGCGGCTTCGGAGTAAATTCTGTGTTTCCGAGTCTTGCGAGGACGCGGCTCGGCTGACTTTGTGTCTCCTAGTCTAGCGAGGAATGGAATTGACGGAATTTATAAGGGTATACCTAGGTGGATTTTATTTAAAGTTGATTTGTTAATATCTTCGTTTATGAATAAGAATTTCTATTTTGATGAACTTTATAAATTTGATTTTTATGCATACTTTAGTTTATTGTTCGTTTATAGAATTGTTTTCTAATGTTTTTAATGGGGGGCTAACTTGTTGTTTTCGATTTTCTAAAACTCTATCTTTTGGTCCACTCACCTTTTAAATGTTTTTCGCCCCCAGCGTAGATCGAAATGAGCACCACCACCGCCCGTCTTCACCACCACCAACATCCCTTGACTTGTGTAGGGTCCACGACCCGAAGAACTTTGTAAATTAAGTTTTTAGTAGCTCGAACTTGCCCAATCATAGTGAGGCCTCGAGGCCGTATTTTAAATTTCTCACAAGCATGTGAACTTAACTTGTGCTTGGCCGGACGTTTGGGAGCTTTAAACCGTGCTTTTGCAGGTGTATTTAATTTGGGAATTGAGCCATTTACGAGGAGACTCTGCGAATTTTCGGCAGAAGTCGAACCTTAAAACTCTGTTTCCTCAATTTCTTAAATTAAAGGGCAAATGGTCGTGTGTCCGACACCGACAGATATCGAACACGGATGGGGCTTGACCCGATTCCAAAGCGGAATTAGGGTCGGGTCTCACAAAGAGGAAGAATGCAATGAAAGAAATTACTTTTAAACAATTTGTATGTTCAAAGGAAGGAGCTCCATATGAGAATTATCAAAGGCAAAGAAGTACATCAACTAAGGAAGAAAGGAACTGAGGAACAATGAGTGTGGGTTGTAAGGCAAAGTTAAGCATTGCTCGTGGCAAGTCAGGGACAAAATGGTTTATCTGTAACTTTGAAGAGGCTCATAATCATGTACTTACGACTCCTACCAAGGTACACTTATTACCCTAACACCATAAAGTTTCAAATGTAAAGAAGGTTTTTATGGGCAAGCTAAGTAATGCAAATGTACCTACAAGTCAACAATACAAAATAATGGAGAATGAAGCTAGTGGTTTTCAAAATGTTGGATGTATTGATAAGGATTTGAGAAATTATGAAAGAGATTTGAATGAAAAAATGAAGGGACATGATGATGATATGTTGCTTGAATATTTTGATTCAGAGAAGGAAAAGAACCCATCATTTTATTTTGAAGTTGACAAGGATGAAGAAATTAGGATGAGCCGTTGTTTTTGGGTTGATTCCACTGCCTGAAAAGCGTACTTCTTTTTTGGTGATGTAGTTGTTTTTTATATGACTTACAACACAAATAAGTATAGTATGATCTTTGCACCATTTATAGGGGTAACCACCATGAACAAACAATTATATATATTTGGATGTGGCTTTTTGAGTGACGAGAAAATAGAAAATTTTGTTTCGTTATTTGAGTAATGGCTCAAAGCTATGCCTAGTGGTCCACCTCAAATGATCATCACTGATCAAGATCCAGCAATTGCAAAAGCGATAGCTCAAGTTCCTCCTCTTACATTCCACCGCTATTGTATTTGGCATATAATGGATAAATTTCCACAACACCTTGGCCCATGGTTTTCTCAGGATTATTATGCTCTGTTTAGAGTTAGTGTTTACAATTCTGATACTATAGAAGAATATGAAGAAACTTGGAAGGATGCATTATTGCGGCATAGTAAATTGGAAGAGCATGATTGGCTACAGGCAACATATGGAATCATAAACAATGGGTCCCTGCATTTTGCAGCACAAATTTTCTACAGGAATGTCAAGCAGTCAAATAGTTGAAAGTGGTCATGCATTCCTTAAGAAGTTTGTTTCTCTTCGTGGGATTTTGTAACATTATTTGATAGGGCAAGAGTGGATTTCTAATCATGTGGATATTAATGAAATACCGAAGTTGAAGACATTATTTCCAATAGAGAAGCGGATGTGTGGTTTATACACAAAGAAAATATTTCTTAGGTTTTGAGGAGGAGGCCATTAAAAGTACTGCTTATCTGAAGTGTGATGTTATAAAGGATGATGAAAAGGATTGTGTTTATGTTATAAGGGTTGTTGAAGGGAGCTCAAAATTGCGACATATTATTCACTATAAAACTTCTGGGTTTGTAAAGTGCAATTGTCGAAATTTCAAGTTTGAAGGAATTCCATGTAGACATATTGTTTTTTTTCTTACGAAGTATGCATATTGTGCATTTGCCAAGTAAATACATCATAGGCAGATGGACCAAAAGCGTGAAGGCTGGAAGAGTTTGGGTTGGAGATGGTACGGAAATAAAAGATGTGACAGATAAGTCATTAATCATGAGGCATATTTAATTATCTCAACTTTCACAGTGCTTAGTTGATGAATCATCCATTTTAGAAGAAACAATTGAAATTCTCAGAAAAGGAATCGAATCATTTCGTAATGAAGTGAAATAATTACACACAAGTTTAGGTGTTGGGGAAGTGTCAGTTGCAACAAAAAGAAAACCGCAACAATGGAGGATCAATGAACCAACTCAAGTAAGTGCTAAGGGAAGTGGGAAAAGATTAGTCTTCAAAAGAAGTGGCAATGGGTAAAGGTAAAAGGTATACTGCATGTGGAAGATGTGGGCACAACAAAAGAAACTGATCAACACTACAAAATGGGTAATAATTTAATTGATTTTTCCATTATCTATACTTTGTATTTTTTTAATACAATTTTTTTGGTGAATCATTTGCATATGACTTTAATGCATGTATGCTGATTTATTAATTTCATACTCCATAGATCAAGCATACACAATGACCATGACAGAACATACGGACCAAATGATACACCACCTATTGTAGGTATGTGTGATAAATATTTTATGGTAAAGCAACTATTTCTTTGTTTCTGTTATAATGTCACTTATTATGTTGGTGTGAGTAATTAAATTCACTTCTATCTTCCTTATCAGGTCATTGAATTCGTGTCACGACCCGACTCCTCTAGCACGATATTGTCCGCTTTGGGCCTCGCCCTCACAGTTTTGTTTCTGGGAACTCATGAGCAACTTCCCAGTGGGTCACCCATCCTGGAATTGCTCTAGCCCAAACTCGCTTAACTTCGGAGTTCCTACGGAATCCGAAGCCAATGAGCTCCCAAAAGGCCTCGTGCTAGGAAGATACGTGCCCACACATATAAGCACTTCACCTTTCCCTCCCCGAGCGATGTGGGATTGCTCACTGTTCTTGATTCCCCAAGACACGGGTCTTACAATTCGGGTGTTGCGTTAAGGTTTTGTAACAAGGCAAAGCATAAAAGGATAGAGATGCAAAGAAATAGAGATGGTCTTAAAAATTCATTCTCCTGTCATGGTAGTCTTGGTTTGTTTGAGAGAATTGCAAGCTTTTTAGTGTAATAACAAGAACTTGGTACTTGTTGAACAATTGTAATTTTCTTTGGTTTTTTTGGATGTATTCAATTATTTTGATGCCTTACACAATGACTTCAATTCAATATATTTAGTTTGGCTAAGGGTGTGTTTATTCAAGTTTTCAAATTTAGACTTGTAATGGAGTAGAAAATGTGATTTAGATAGGCATCTTTTGCTTTCATTAAAGTCAATTCTATTAGGAGAATTGCAATTAGCTTACAACAACAGTGTGTGCAGCATGCTTTCAAGCATGTAAGCATCTTCTGGTGCCAATGAAGTCACTTCTTATTTTGATTGTCTGAAAAGTAATTGCAGAAAACAATCAACTTATTATAGCACTCTTTCATACCAAAATGAGCTTCCATTCATGGTCAACTATTTACAAGATAAGAAAATAATCTAGTTGTTTTTTCAAATTGTTTTCAGGGATGATCAAAATTGAGGTTTTGAATGAGGAATCAGACCTGACAGAACATCCCCGATTGTACCCAAATCTGGACATCATTTCCATTCCTTCATCTGAAACGTCAAAAGATGCTAAGGGTTATTTTGAGTTAGAAGATGAGCACCAGAATGTTAATTACAATTACATTTGACAGAAGAAGATGAGGTTGTTTGAGTTAGAAAAGACCAATTCTCAAATTACGTGTAATAGAGAAAAGTCCCAAATTAAACGCACCAAGAGATGAAGAAGATCGAGCAGTAGATGTGAAGAAGATAGCGAGATAGGGATACGTAGGTCGTGCAGAGAAGAAAGAAGATGTGGTGAAGATGGAAGACGAAGAAGCGTGTATATCCCTTCTTTCTTTTTTTCTTTTTACAAAATAAAGGGGTGTTTGAAGTTACCAACATTTCATAAGAACTAGTGAAGATTCAATGTGTTGCTATCAAGTTACCAACATTTCATGCAAAGGTACCAACATTTCATCAAGTTACCAACATTTCATCACGCTATCAATTTGTACCCCTAATCCATCACATTATCAAGTTACCTACATCTCTCCAACATTTTATGTTGGTACCTTTGCATGAAATGTTGGTAACTTGATAGCAAAAAATTGAATCTTCACTAGTTCTTATGAATTTGAGTTAGTGTAGGCCAATGTCATCACGAGCTGTGCAAAAATCCTTTCCAACAATATACCCAAAAATCAGACATCCTATTTCCAGTTTGTCAAACTATCAATGAAGGACTTTAGCATGCATCGAGGTTTAGGTCATCTGTGTTGGTGGATGGAGCTTGCTATACTTCTCCCAACACATTAAAGGATGTAGAGGTTCCTCTTATTCATGAGGTTTGTTTTACTATTATTACAAGTATTAGTTTAGTTGTTTTACCATCTGTTTTAACCTACCCAAATGAATTGTTAAAAAAATTGTGCTTGTCATCGAATTACTTTGTAACATTATATTAAGACATCACTAGATAAATTAAATTTTTTATTACTTATTTTACACTTTGGATTGACCAAGGCGATATAGAAAAGAAAGGAAAATTATTAAATTCCACCACATTCATTTGGTTATATTTTAGGTATTTTACAAGAGCATCCTGAATGAATATGCCATGAAGAGGATTATGGAAAAACCTATTTACAACACTGTTCAGACACCAAGGTTGCTTCCAACCTTCATATCTACTTTGGTTTTCAAAGGTGTATTTTATACTGGGAACGTTGGAAAAAGCAAAAAAAGAGGCTAAACAGTTGGTAGCCTGGTAGCTCGTGTTGTTATTCAATCACTTAAGGGTTTATTTTGCTGTATAATATCATTACATATTTTTTCTTATAGAATTTAGAGCATGTGTGAGTTTAGTTGTGTATGCACATATTTACTCATGGCTTATTAAGGCCTTCTCCAACCCATTTGGGGCTAAACCCAAATTTTCCCCTTCCAAAAAGTAACTATTTGAGTTTTTCCTGGACTCAAATCGTTTTTCTCCCAACCCTCGGGACTCAAATTTTAAGTCCGCAACTTTATTAAATTGTTTAAAAATGGTTTAAGTCTAATTTTTTTTTTGTGGATAACTTTTCTTCATTTAATCGTTTTAAATAACTTCATAATTTAATTTTTTGAACAATTTGACCTAAAAAAATGAAATTCCACAAATATAATTTTATTCCAAAAGAAAACACACAACATAAAAAAAACACACAAGATAATTGAAACACGCAAGGAAGATTGAAACAATTGTCGACCTCATTCACAATCTCCAAAGGTGATCGATCAAATCATGTTGGAGACTCTGATGCACATGTGGAGATCGAACTCTATTATGACGAATCATGTCATCAGAGAGAGTTTGCCTATCTTGGTGGTACTCATATGTAATGCTTGCCTCCAGCTCATATTGTCTTGCTCTAGCCCTCCTGGATCGTTGTGGACACGTATCCTCATCATCGGATTCCTCTTCAACATATTCGTACTCATCCTCCACAATCATGTTGTGCAAAACTATACACGTCATCATGATTGAGTGGAGGTTATCCTTGCACCACACACGTGCAGGGCCCCGAACAATAGCTCATCGAGCCTGTAGTATTCCAAATGCTCTTTCAACATCCTTCATGTACGCTTCTTGCATTTGTGCAAAAAGCCTCTTCTTTGGGTTATCAAGAGAAGAGATGGTCTTCACCAAAGTAGCCCAACGAGGGTAGATCCCATCTGCCAAATAGTAACCCAAATGGTATTGATTTCCATTGACAATATATTCAACATGAGGAGTCACTCCATGCACCACATCATTGAACAATGGAGAACGAGCTAAAATGTTGATACCATTGTTGGATCCAACGGCTCCGAAAAAGGCATGCCATATCCATGTGTCGTACGAGGCTACGGCCTTTAGCTCAATAGTGGGTTTTTTTTTTACCGGTAAACTGGCCTGCCCAAGCAGATGGCCAGTTCTTCCATTCCCAGTGCATTCAGTCAAGACTTCCTAACATGCCTGGGAAGCCTCGAAGGCTTGCCTTGTGCAATAGCCTGTAAAGGTCAGCTGGATTTGGAGACCTGAGGGCAAAAAAACTTACGGAGTGATTCAAGAGTTGTGCTTTCACCCAATCTACAGTACTCGTCTGTCGCGTCAGCTGAGCATCCCCAAGCGAGCATACAAAATACAGCGGTTAACTTTTGCTCAAGGGATAGCCCTTGTTGGCCGAGCCCTTTTTTTTTCTTGCGAAAGTATGGCTCGTGGTTGACAACATCATTCAAGATGCGGTAAAACAACTCTTTCTGCATTCGGAACCACCTACGAAAGTCCGTAGTATTAAAATGTGGCCTTTCAACGAAGTAGTCGGACATGAGATTGCGATGGCGATCTTCCCTCTCACGGTTCTTGTATTCACGATTGGCTACCAACCCACCATGTTTGGTGGCTTCATTCTCCAATGAAGTATGGTGGGAAATGGCTTGTATCACTCTCTGATGATGTCCCTCATCATCTGAATCATCATCAAACATAAAGGGAAATATGGCCTTGCCACGGTTATCCATTAAAAGCATGAAATGATATGAAAAGTATGGGAATGAAGAAGATGATGTGCTTGAAATGATATGAAAAGTATGAGAATGAAAGGAGATTGATGAGATTGACAAAGGAAAAATAAATTGAGAAATAGATAAAATGTTTTTGGTAGATTATTTGATAAATAGTGGGTATTTATAGAGTTTGGAGTGAGTTTTGGGGTTGGATCTGATCTAGATTAATTTAAAATATTATTTTGACCGTTGGATTTAAATTTCAGCCGTTGGATCTTTTTTTTTACGGTTAAAATAGCTTAGATTTAATATATATCGTTGATTTAAGTTAATATTAGAATATAAAAACAAAAAACAAAATTTGAATTGTTGCCAACGACAACATCTTGTAACACACATTGTTGGCGGGCCCAGATGAGAGGTTTTGCATATGGGCTGCTGATGCAGCAGGTGGGGTCCATTGAAAAGTTTTTGGGTCCAGGCAATACTTGGACTCCTATTTGGCCCCAAGTTTGGGTTTTCCCAAATTTTGGCCTCTTTATTTTGTTGGGTTGGGAGAGGTTTTGGGCAATAATTTGGGATTTTTTGGGTTTGGCCCCATGGGTTGGAGATGGCCTAATTGAGCATAAATACAGATGTTTCTGAATCAGGGCCTATTATATCGGGGATCATCAAACCTAAATACAATCTATATGCTGCACTACATAAGATCAAGGACCCACAACATGCTAATGCTAGTCTCGTACCTCCAACAGTGAACACATTTAATAAAATTATTTGCAGTCCCTTTCTATTAAGGGATTCCTCAAAAAAATTTAGGGACACCCTTTAGTTTCCCTCATAAAAAATTTAAAAAAAAATCAACGATCCAAACCATCTATTTTTCACATATTGATTTAGAGATGATCCTTGCAAAAAAATCATGCGAATTGAAAATCATTAAGGTATAATTGAGGCCAACAAAATCAATGAAAATTGGAGAAAGTCCTTGAATTTCAATAATTTAATTGAGTGGTCAAATGATATCGGATTCAAGTATTTTTTTTGTAGATATATCTTTGAATTAATATCTACAAAATAGATCGTTTGGATTAGTGAAATACATTGCTTAGTGGGCCCTACAATGATGTCCCTCAATGAAAGCTCTATATATATATAATATTGTTATGATTGAGGAAAAGAAGTACATTTTACTTGGGGAAACTTTTAAATAATTTAAATTTGAAGCAAATTTGAATCACGAAGATTTACATAACATATCATAGATAATAACATTTTTAGAAACACACAAGACACAACAAACTATCAACGTTGCAAATATGAAAGATTAAATATGTTTATTTTACCAATTGTAAAATAAATATGTCTAACCTCTCAAAATAAATAAATATGTTTAATGATAATATTAATAATAAAAAGTTTTAACATATGGGAAATTTCATGGCCAACCTCCAATCTATGAACGCATGTGGTCTATACGTCTCAACGTCAAGGCTTGAACCCGTTCGTGTGCGTATGAGTTGGTTATAAGCAAGGTCTTAAATATCGAATGTTTCGGAAATATCGGTGGTTCAAAAACACGGAAATATCGATGGAAATATCGGGAAAATATCGATATCGATAAAAATTGGATAAAAACTACGGAAATTGTGATAAATACATGGAAATTTTTAATGAAACTTTATAAAAAGTTTATTTAGTCAATCATATGTTATTTTGACACAAAAGATTGGAAGGAAATGCATTGCATAGTGGGTTTGAGTGATTTAAGTTGATTATATTGCATTTAACAATTGTGACTTAAAAATCTGGAGTAATTAATGAAAGAAAATTAAATACCCTCTAATAATTTATTTATCATTTTTTCCTACAATATTTTACACTATATAAATTGCATGATAAGATACATGATAATCTTATTTCCACGTTATTCACTTTGGACATGGTACACGTTCTTATATTTTTTATTTATAAAAAATTGAAAAATAATTTAAGATGTAGACTCATATCATGTATTTTAGTACAAAAGTAGTAAATAAATCATGGTCAACTCCCAAAGTAAATCCTCTTAGTCATAGACTCATATCATATAGTAGTCTACAATGATGACCACCACCTTCTAGATTTATGGACTATGACCTAATGAACCTTGCTCAAAATACATAACTAGTTTTTGTTCCTTTAATAAATACAATAACTTGGAGATTAGCCTAATTTCTTTTTACAAAGCGATATTATATTTTAATATTTAAACAACGACATTAAGAATACGAACTTACTAAGTTCATGTACAGCGTTAGTCTATCTTTTTAAATTAAAAACTTGTCCTAACTTTTCTAATTTAAATAATTAAATCTATGCCAAAAAAATCATAAAATCCAACCCATCCCATAATTAAAGAATAAAAGAAAATTAAGAAAGAAGGTCTTATTTTCTTGTCAACAATCGAATCACGCCTTTGCATGATATCAATCACATTTTGGACCCACCTATATACCAAATAAACAAATTTGAAATTTCCATCCTCATCATCATCCTATCCAAGAAGATCACGGTAGTCGAAACCAAATAAACAAGATCATGATACCAAGGCACTGTCCATTCATTTATGTTCCCAACATCAAATCTCTTCAAATTTCCAAAACCCCACTTGCCCTTCTCAGTTGCGTTGAACCCAAAGCCTTCTAATAAGTAATAACCATCTTACTTTTCTCGCATACGGCTTTCCTTCACTTCCATTTTTCATTTTCACGGCAACCAAACAAACGCCCAGTCCTCATTCACTCGTCGATCCTTTGCATCCTCTTAATGCAATCCATTGGATTTATTACGGGTATTCGAACTGCCAGTGGATATGATCGGTCGAGATCTTCTTCTTCTTGAAACCCATCTAGTATTTTCTTCTAGTTTAGGTTTTGCATAGAAAAATGGCGATTGGGGGTCTGTGGTGATAGCAGTGGTCTTGTTTGTGGTATTCGGGGCTTTTGTTTGAGATACTAGGAAAGGGAAGGTTGGTGGAGTTTGGGAAGGTTTAAGTGATTTTTCATTATTTTCGAAAGTTCATGTCGCGATATATCGATAATTTCGATAATATCGCGATATTTTGACCATTTTTCAGTTGCTTTTGAACAAAAATATCGTTACCAAAATATCGTGAAATTTTAGAAATTTTCGATAAATTGACGATACATAGATGGTTTGGTGCAAAAATATCGCTGCCCCAAAAAAACGATAATTTCGCCGAAAATCGGCGAAATTATCGATACTATACCTTGGTTGTAAGCTTGAATTAGGGTTTGAGAAAAGCTTAATGAAGAAGATTGACTACTACAAGCGAGTGGTAGAACTACGATTTTATAGAAATGCATTATAGTACGGCTTTATGTATTAGACCACATGTTTATCAAGTTTGGGCTTGATATTTGATAGGAATTTTAGTACCTGTGCAAACAAGGTTAAAATCACTTAAAATACTTGCAAGAATACAAGGATATTGTAGTATAGATGCTCATGCAAAGGTCGTTCTCCTCAAGGACTATTTAGCAATTTATGTATAAGCGATTTCCAATTAATTAAAATTAAAGGTTGAAAGTTGATTTTGATTTTGTTTAAAGCTAAAAAGCGAATTTAATTAAAAACACGATTAAATGAAAAAGAGTTTTACATATCAATTTATAAAAGCACTAGGGATCCACCATCACCTAGCAATTCTATGTATTTTACCAATTACTTATGATCAATGCATGCCACTTTAAAGGTTAGGTTTTCCTAATGTATATTCTACTTGGAACCTCCAACATAGAGCGTATATCTAACATGCAACCCGTCCGGACGTTCGGATCAAATGCTGAACATGAAAGACTCATTACGTTTTGCGATAACCCTTTGAAAAACCATGCAACTCTTAAAGGCGTGATGTTCGCCTTAAGTGAACTTACAATTATTAATCACAAGAAGCCGTCGTCAATTCAAGGAACCTTCCGACCAAAAATTGCATCAATTACTTTTCTAAATATTCTAATGGTGATCGAGGCATCCAAGACAAGTAGATAGTTTAAAAGCGATGATTAACAATTCAAAGTATGCATGCAATCAATCATAAGCAATTAAATAAAAATCACATATTCATGCTAAGGCTAAGGTTTCACCCTAGCAAAAGGAAATTAGTTACGCATAATTATAATTGAAATCATGGAAAAGATTGAATACACCTTGAAGTTGAAGATCTCAAGAAACCTAGCAATTGCTCTCCATGATATGTCGCGTTTTTAATAAGTTAAAATATGATAGAATAGAATCCTAAAATTGTTGTGAAAAGGAACTTAAATCTACCTAAAACTGCTTTCATTCCCGTCTGCAGCTTTTCTTTTCCACAAAGGAAACTAATTAAAATAAAGTAATCTTAGGAAGTAAAATCAGAATAGGATTAGAGAAATTCGTTCAAATCTGTAGTGCGTTAGGCTCAAATCTACTCAAATCAGGCCGAGATAGGCTTGTTTTGAAGATAAAAATATTCTGAACACGTCTCAGGAAGATCATGAACCCAGTAGGAGGTCGTCTTGGGCTCCACAAAATGCGGCCAAAACGTCGGCACCAAGTACATGTGACTGCTCTTTAATTGACTGCCTTAAGAAAATAATCGACAGTGGAAAAATCTGAAATTTTGATACGCTCAAGCTAAGTGACTCGAACGTCCTCACCATTGGAATTACTCCAAAATTCATCCATTTGATTATGTTTTGCTCAAGGATGAAAGTCGAAAGTCTATATTGCAAATATAATTAGTATCAAAATTCTTCCAAAATATTAACCAAAATGTACTAAGAATAGGGTTAAATATATAATATAAAATATGCTCATCAATATTTTCAATATGGAAGAGGTTTTGGACTAAAACCTTGAATGTTTTACTTATTTTTAATGGGCTGAGTGGGGCTGTGAATGCAAAATATTGAACAAGTGTCTAGCAAGATGGGTGAAGAAAAAATTTAAGTGTGGGCGCCCATGATGTCAGTTAACTATTTAACTTGGGAGGCGGAACGGTTGGAATTAATGGCTCATGATTATTGAGTCACTAATCGAATATATAAAGTCATCATGTCGTGGACCCAAAAAATAAAGAGTCATGGACATGTCATGCAAAGACTCAAGCCGTTCGTTTATGGAAATGCTATAATTAGAGGTTTATGGTGAGGGGTTAAAGTGTTGGGTTCAATCTCACCATCAACAAAGTATGGGGGGTGCATTGAGGGGTCTCATCTCCTTTTGATGGTGAGATTGAATCCAACACTTAAACCCCTAATGCACCCCCCATGCTTAAGATAGTCCTTTGAGGATGGGCCTCACCCAATTTTCCTCGTGATGTATTAGCCCATACGTGGGCTTTCAAGGTGAGCCCATCAGAGAAGGCTTCCTACTTATTCAGAACGCCGTCCTCTGCACCTATCAATGTGTGACTAGGGGTGAGCTAGTTTCTCGTTTACATTTCCTTGGGCAAACCCATCTTCGTGTATCGTTCTTGTACAAATGTAATTATTCCATTGGGTGGAAGATATGTGTTCTCACATGTAAGTTGTAACCTCCAAAATTTGTTGTGTGCTTTCAAGTGTCTGGTAGATATTAGAGAGGGGTACCCTCTCAAGGATATGAGAGACGCGGATCATCATCTCCATTGACCATCCCAATCTCCAGCCTCATCGCTGTTCATGGTGAGGGATTTCACAGGTTAGGGATGGAGTTCATGTGTTGGGGAGGGATTCACAGTTTGGGGCTTTGTTTTGAGGCTGCTATATATGCGGTAATCTGAATAGTATGAAACTTCATTCATAGTTATTCCTAGTAATAATGTGTGAACCCCATAAGTTAAAAGATAAACAAAGATAAATAACTTCGCCTTTGTTTATCTTTAACTTATGGGGTTCATACATTATTAGGCCATCTCCAGCCATGGGCTATATCCCCAATATAGGCATAAAATAATGCAAAATCCATCTTCAGTCATGGGCTAAACAAAATTTTGGCCAAATTTAGAAGGCCACATTTGGCCCTTTAGCCCTCCAACCGGGCCACATTTAGCCTAGCTTTGGCCTATGCCAAATTTTTTGTGGGCCCCATGCATGTGCTTTTCATATTGCACATTGAAATCCATCCACTTTTTTGTGGGCCCCATGCTTCTCAAAATAATAAAATATGAAGGACCCTAAAATATAACCCTGCATGGCTGGAGATGGAAATTTTTTGCCCTGCACTATTCTTTAAAAAATTAATATTTTGGAGGGCTAAATTTTTAGCTCTTGACTACATTTAGCCCTATGACTGGAGATGGCCTTACTAGGAAAGAACCATGAATGAAGTAATAACTTTACCAATGGGTTCTAGTCCAATGAAAAAAGGCCTTGACTTGCATAGCAGAAGCCTCAACTTAAAATCTGATTTAAGCCAATAGCTCCTTTATATCATGTGATGATCTTGTCAGCATCATAAAAGTACCAACTAACCAATGGTCTATAGGACAAACCTCTAACTTCCCATGTACGAGCCCAAAGATCTCATCCTCTTTGAGAGGCATATATGGATCCCTCTAAACCGAGTTGGAAGTATTTGAAACAAAAATGTATTATAGCATCCAAAACATTACTATAAAATCTATTATAAAAAGATCACTGCATATAGTATTTTTTTATTATAAAATAATTGAGATATATTATGTTATAGAAAGTATCCGTGTTTGAAGAACAATGTTTTGGTTCTTATGCTACAAAAGCAAATCACAATTTGACACTTGACCATGGAAGAATGGCGCCTTAAGAAAAAAGGAAAACAAAGAGAAAAGAAGGAAAGGTAAGAGAGGAAGGTCGCAAGAAAACCTATTAGAACAATCAGTATGCAAAATAGAAGTTTTTGCATTTTTACCTGAAGAGATGAAGGTGACAAAACTCCAACAGCAATGCAAACCGCAAACTGTACCAGCCACCAACCCAAAATAAATTAAAAGACAAAAAGAAAACCATATAAGGAGCAATCCCAAGCTCCTGTACTAGCTCTAACAGAATTATATAGAGAAAGTATCAAAACTAATAAAGCCTGAGAGAGAAATGAAAGAAATTGGGACTGCCAAGAGCCATAATGAGAGAATTGGGGTTATATGATCTCAGTGTTAAAGGCCACACACTCAGAAAATTTGGGGTTGTTATGCTTGAAATGGTGGGTGTTGGAAGCATGGGGAGCTTGCTCACACAAAAAGATTGTAGCAGCATCAGCAGCCACAGATTTTTGGAATCTGTCTTCTGTGAAAACCTGTATCTTCACAGGTAATTTTATTGCATTGCAGAATGTTTTCGTCCCTGGAACAACATGTGGAAACTGGTATAAATTACGATCAACTTACAAAGATATTCATGACGAAATCGCTATTAGTTTTCCTTTTAATTTTGTGACCTTTTGAAATCTGTCTAATTCATAGTTTTCTGACTAGTGATTTAAGTAGAGCAATGCGCTGATTAATCTAAAATATACAATACTTCTCTGAGAAGTTAATTGTCATCTATGTTATAGCTTCTATTTGCAATCTTGTAGGATCATTGCCTTGCCCTGAAGATTCTTCCAGTCTCATTGAGGCTGAAGGTAATTGTTGATTCTTATGTGAAATGAAGTTTATTACCTTTGCAGCATTTATATCTCTTGTAATTGTTCGTTACTGCCGGCAACATTTGGTGCAACTGCTAGAGAATGCGGAAGCAAAAGTGGAGCAGGAGCAGCAGCAGGCATTGGCGGTGGCCGTGGCAGACCGGAAGCAGAAGGAAAACAAGTGCAGGAACAGGCATTAATAGTGGCCAAAGTAGCAAGCACGCAGTAGTTGTAGTTTCAGTTTGTCCATCATCCATTTCTAACACTAATGTGTTTGTAACTGATGCAGTGGTAAGAATAAAAATAAAAATGGTTCTCAATTTTTTTTTTTTGGAGTGCCCTCATCAGATGTGGCAATTACTACAGGGTAATGGATTCTCATTCAGGCAATGCCAAAAGGTAATTCTATTATCATTGTTCCCTTGTAATGATTTTCTGGCAATATAGTTCAAATTATGCAAAATAAATCAGAACTTTCATTACCCAGAAACAAGTGGGAAGAAGATGTTTCCATGAAAAAGATAAGGGGCACTGCACTGAACATCTTTTATAAGAAATCATTTGTTTGCACAGATGCTAAGTTCTATTATTATCATTCCCTATTCAATCAAAACAAACTTAAAAATGCAGAATTTGATTAGCAGGAGGCTGGAGCATTTGAAACTGTTTTCCTCATTAGAAATTCTGCTCCAGTACATATTGGCATGCCTCGCACCCACACCATACCTAAAGAAGGACGTTTCATTGCCACCATTTTCTCGGCCAAGGAAAGAAATCAAAATTCTATTATTTTTCTAAATAGTAAAAAGCAGCCGAGAATATATTTCTACAAAGAACATACCAGCCTCCTAGCCAAGCCAATCAAAATCCAAAGAAAAAATTTAAAATAATAACAAAGAAAAGAAGCATTATAAGGTGCAATCCTAAACTTGAAAATGGACAATTAATGGTGATTACATACATGGAAGCCTATCGAAAAGGCATTTCATACACAGACAAGGTGCTCTTAAAAGAGAGTGCCTCATACCAAGATTCTAAATCATCTTCATCTATATGAAATTAGAAATCGGATTGAGCAGTGGGTATGATTTATTACCTGGATGCTATATCCCAAAGCTAAACATCTGCAAAAGTTATAAAATAAAAAGAAAAACAGTGAAAGCTACTAGAGTATCTTTAACTATAATGACATAGAAACAAATTGTATTTGCAAAAGAAAATTGAATTTTAAGGAATTGGAAACACATGCAGGAATTTTATCTCAGAAAATAGGGCACTCTAGTTGTACATAATGCAACAAATTAATACCAATTACAGCCTGTTTAGAGCAGAAGATTAAACGGTAGAAGCGTAAAACCAGTCATATTATGGTGTGCCAAGCCAACCTTACTAGTTATTCTACTCTGATACACATAACACTTGAAAAGCTTAAACAGTTAGAAACTATAGAGCCAGGAAAAAGTATAATTAAAGAAAAACTGAGAGGGCTTAAAAATGCTATAAAAACAAATCACAATTTGACACTTAGCCCTAAACCAAAGCTAACAAAACATTAAATATATGGAAGGTCACAAGAAAACCTATTAGAACAATGCAATTCCAACACTCCAGTTTCCTTGTCAATTTAACAAAAACAAATACCATCTGTAATATAGAATCTTTAGCATTTTTACCTGAAATAGCCATAAGTGATGTACTTGTCATTTCTCAACACCTGATATAACCCTTGTTGAAGAGATGAAGGCAACAAAATTCCAGCAGCAATTCAAACTGCAAACTGTGCCAGCCAACAAGCCAAAAGAAATTAAAAGAAAAAAACCATTATAAGGAGCAATTCGAAGCTTCTGTACTAGCGAGCTCAAACAGAACTATATAGAGATAGTACCAAAACTAAGATCTACCGCACTCAACATAAACAACAAATATATTTGATTGAAGATGAAATTTCTTTGATTGAATATAAAAATTTATCTGATTGAAGATGGAATTTCTCAATTTATGCTGCGATTCTTGACAATTCAATGACTCGAAAGACAAAAAACCAAAAAAAAATCAAATGAAAAAGGGTTTGAACTTTGGAGCTTGAATCCGAGCTGCTTTCTCATACCAGCTGCCACGGAGAGCTTGAGAAATTTGATCATTCGTGTGAGAGAGAGAGAGAGGGAAGAAATTGGGAGTTAGGGTTTGCAGAGCTCAGAGTTCTTACAGTGAGAAAATTGGGGTTATATGAGCTCAGAATTAAAGGCCTCACACTCTGAAAATATTGGGGTTGTATTTCGAACTCAAGAGTAAGCGAGAGAGAGGCAAAGAATAGGCGCCAATTTCCATTTTCTTTGTTTTCAATTCAAAAATGGGTTTATTAGTGAAATACTCTTTTTCTTATTTTTCAGGAATGTTTTCAATTTATTTTTCTTCTGTGATCGGTCTTTTTTAATAGGTGTAAATATATTTTACTTAACCTTTAAACATTTTTTTGAAAAGACGCAAGCCATATGCATAAGAAATTTGTTGAAAGAGGTTTCGTGAAATCATCAAAAATCTTAGGAAATGTTAGTGAAAATAACACAATGATAAAATAAGCAACTTTTAAAGCTCAAAATAAACCAACCATGGTCTAATGGTACTTCTCTTCCCAATGTTGGCCGAGTCAAGAACTTCGTTATATTTCTTTAAGACGAAATTGCCCCTCATGGTTGCTTCAAAGTTTCAATGGCAAAAATCTCCCAATATACAACTACCTTCTTGTTGTGGTAGTAGCAATTCAAACCAAAAAAACAACGAACACATATTTGTGTGTTTGAAGTCTCCCTCATATGGACTCAATAAGACACTAGATTAATTTCTAATTATGTGCACTATGTTTTTTACTATGCAAGTGTCAAAAGTTGTGCGTCTAACTTGTGTGAGACTTGCCTATTTATAGATGATGAAGAGCCATTTCCTAAGTATAGACAAGATGCATCTCTTCACATAAAAAAGATGCATTATTTCAAACCTGTATAGTCACATCTTTTCAATAATAATTTCCATTTAATAATAGAAAATTTAATAAATTTTTCAACAACTTGATTATACAAGTGATATCATTAGAGGGATGGGAATTTGAACACAAGATCTCGGGCCTATGGATAATTCCTCATAACCACTTCAACTACAACCCCCTAAACGAACCCTAAAATTAACTGAGTACACTCTATTACCAAACTATTTATTAAATTACTAATTTACCCTAATATAAAATGACAAAAAAGAATATATTGAATATTAAAACAAAATTAATTTTAATAAGTACACCCCAATATATATACTTACACACTGACATTACAAATTTATTGTCTAAATTATAACAACCTATTCAAACTTGTGATTCTGGCCTGAAATTCATTCGGGTGGAAGAGGGAGAAGATTGTTTATTGGAAATGTGGGGGCGCTGACTAATATCATTTATTTTTATAACATATGTCTTCATTAATGGAATATAAAAAAACTCCATACATAATTGGGAAAGGTTAAGACTTGGTTTGGTATTCAACCGTTGAGCAGCTCAAGTCTCTAGTAGATATGATGGTTGGTGGCGTCTCGCATCTAGCGATCCATATGTTCAAACTAGGGGCCGTCAAGAGGAAAAAAAGTTAAGCGGAAAATTTGGGGAATTGTAAATTTGAATGGTTTATGGATTGATCATTTACCAGCACTGGAGTTGAGAATAATGATTTTAGGTCAATCAAAATATTTAGATTTATGTTATTGTAATTTAATACTAGAGAGCTTAACAAACCATTTTGTGGTCCAAATTCATGCGTGGGTGAATCCCTGAGGGTTTTGATTTGATGAAGGGAAAATGAGTTGACAGAAACAGATTTGATGAAGACGACAAATTCATGTAAAATAGGGTGTACTTAGTATTATGGTGTTATGTGATAGAGTGTATTAGGGTGTATCAGATGTATTTTTGGTAGTTAAATATGGTGTATTAAATAAGGTGTACTAAGTTAATTTTACATTTTGATTTAATTATTGGGGTGTACTTATATCATAGGGTGTACTTATATCATAGCAGTTAATTTTAGAGTTCGTTTAACAGCACTCTTGATTATATCTCTTATAATGAGATTCTAGTTTTTATTTTTGTGACTACCTACATTTCCTTCTACTTTTCTACATGCCAGCTCTGCTCATCACCAATGTTGATGTTGCCAATTTGATAGTCAATGCTTAATTTTTTTTTTTTTTTTTTTTTTAAGGCCAAAATGAATTTCTTACTCTGTTCTCACAACTATTTAAACAATAGAGAAAAATTTACCGAGGTCCCATAAACTTTGGACCTTGTTCTCTTTTATTTACCCTCCCAAATTTTCAATTCAATGTCCCCTAACCGTCAATTTTGTTACAATTTTTTGTTAGTTTCCATTATGTGAAACGCACATGATTAACTTTTTGGAGCAGATACTTCAATTGACTCAACCCCAAACCCTCATTCTCGATTAGAGGAGTAAATCAAAGCAAGTTCCAACTAGAATGGACGAAAATGACCCTAAATTTGACATAATAATTGACATACCTAAAAGAAGGGAAGATATATTGACACAAATTGAAAATTTTAGGAGAGTCAGAATCAAATTGAAAGTATAAAGAACAAAATATAACACATTACTAAAATTTTCTCTAATAATATAAATAAATAACTTCTCAAAAATAAAAATAAAAATAAAAAGATATCACATTTCCAACCACCAACCTACCCTTGCATTGCAATGCTAGTTTTTCCCACTGTTTTTTGTTTCTAATGAATTTAGATGATTGAAATTGTAAAGGCATTATGTTATTATAAAATGTGAAAGAGAAGATTTCATTGAACCCAAAAAGAAAAATGTAGGACACACTAGACCTGGCATTCATGTCGTGTTATCAATGTTCGTGTCAACATGATTTTCTTAATGGGTTGACACGACACGATATGATAAGAAAACGGGTTGGGAATGTCTAACACGAACACGACCCATTACAATTCGCGGCTAACACGACACGACACGATTCACACGATAAGAATTAAAAAAATAATTTTAAAAATGAAAAATGAAAAAAAAAATTGAAAAAATTAATTACAAAAATGCAAATTAAAAAAAAAAATACCCCCGCTTAACAGGTTGGTTCATGTTTTTGAATTAACACGAAACGACACGATAACTTATCGTGTGGCTAACGGGTCAACACGATAGCAACACGACACGATAACATGGACCCGAAAACTGAATTTTTCGTGTCATGTTATCGTGTCGTGCACAATATTGCTGGCTCTAGGACACACATGACATGGTGACTTATGGTCACACAACACAAAGTCAAATTAAGAAAAAAGAAACGCAAAAGGCTTGTTCTAAAATAACCACCACCCCGCGACCAAAACGACAGCGTCCCGTCCCTAAAAGGCAAGGGGCGAAAAAAAAAAGAGCCGTTAGAAACAGCACAGCCCAAGAGTCACATAGTTGGCCGATGGCCCCCAAATTCAAAAAATTAGACCGTTGGAGAGACCCCTCCCCTAACGTTATACTCCTCCACACCACACCAGGCTCTCTCTCATTTATTCATAATTCATTTCTTCATTAATCCCCCAAATCTCTCTCTCTCTCTCTCACTCTAATTCTTCATCCTCCTCCTCTAAAATCCCTAAACCCCAAACAACAATTAATCCCCCAAATGCCAGATCACGAACCCAACGCAACGGCCACGGCCACAGCGACGACAACGATGATCGACGAGACCTACGAGTTCTCGGCCCCGCGCTTCTACGACTTCATAAAGGACGAGAGCGACGACGACAAGCGCCAGGCCGAGCTCTGGTTCGACGCCGCTCTTCCCTATGCGCCTTCTCGTACGTCTTCCCTGATCCCTAATCCCTATTCTTCTTCTCTTCTTCTCTCTCCCTCTATTTTTATGAGATTTCTTCAATTTCCATGGCTTTTGGCTTTTTCTGCTTTCATATGTTAGAACCTGTGATGTATTGCTTCTTCTTTGTTAGGGTTTCTCTCAGATCCATCTTTCTTGCATTGGGTTTGCTTTGGATTTTAGGGGTTTTGCTTTTCTTCCCTGATTTCCGTTGCTATCTGTAATTCTCTTGGGATTTTAGTGTTTGAATTTTCTTTTTGGCGGTCAATTTTGTTCCCGTACCTAGCGTTTCTTGAAATCGATAAGGAAGCGATTGCTGTATTGCCTATCCTATCTTGTGGTGTTTGTTTGCTTAGTTAGTTGTGTTTGTTTCCCTAGAAGATTGGGGACTAGAAAATAAAATTTGATTTCTTCATTATTTTTGGTTAGTGATTTCGTTTGTCTAAATGAAAAACTACACTCAATACTCTACATTGTTGAGAGAAAGATCTTTTGTTTTTTTTTTTCACTCACTTCTGTTAATATTCTCAGAAATTAAACAGAGGTTATGCTTCCTGAAAATTCTAACTACTGATCAAATTGAGTGAGAGAGATTTTTTAATCAGGATAACATTCCTAGTGAAGTTGTTAAAAGAACTTTAAGATTTAAAGTTTTGGGATTTCCTTAAATGCTTTCCCAAACTTGCCAAATTAGTTGTATTTAGGTATTTTTGAGTATAACTTGACTGGTTCTTTTGAAGGAGCAGGGTGTCATATTGGCTATGCTTTAATCTATACTTCTACATATCTCAGTGAAAGTGAATTTTATGTTTGCTTTAACATGACCTATTTTCTTGTTTCCTTTGGTGCATAAGAAGATTGTAAAGGTTCTGATTATATTGGTACTCATTTATTTTTGCAGCCTTCATGCCTAGGATCAAGGCTGGTAGATCTTTTACGGTTGAGAGCATGTGCGATTTTAGTGAAGCAGAGCAAATGCAGAAGGTATTCATCTTTGAATTTTTTTCCTTCTATATCCTTTAAAACTTGGACTTCTAGCTTATGGCGCTTTATCTTTTGCAGAACTTGGAATCATCCTCTGAATTAAAAGCTAATGATAAGTCTATGGAAACTAAGCCTCAATCGGAGCTCATCATGCCTGCTGAAGTCAAAGTTGATATAATCCCCAGGGAAGCTAAAGAAGAAAGCAATGTAAGCCAAGCCAAGGTAGTAATTTGAACTTTACTCCTCCGAAAAGCCATTATAATTGATTGCTTTTTCTCATCTAATCATAATCTAATCGCTTTAGGTCTCCGCTGATAAGAATAGTGAAGGTGATAAAGGGGAGGACAAATGTACCAATGCAAATGGAAGGTTAGTGTCATCTTACTAAAAGTGTTGTCTTGAGTCTCTTGACTCGTTACTAATGGATATATGAATTTTCAGTTGCATTGTTTCTGGTAAGGAGAATAGTAAACCAACCATTCAAGTAGGAACTGAAGCTTGCACTCCAAAACCGCCCATGAGTTATTCCAAGAAGGGAGACCTAGTGAGTGATTCCAAGAAGCACCAGACAGCTAAAAAGATAGCAAGCATGGTCAGAAACCCGTCAGCACTGAAGCAAAAAGGTCACTTACAGTCACAAACTAAAAACATCAAACCAAGTAGTGTGAAAAGGTTCGTGTATATCATGTTGTTCTGATATATTTGTTGATTTATTCATACATGCCAATGTACTGATTACATACTTTACTTGAACTTCCAGAGAAACAAATGTGAAAAATGCAACTGGGACTCCCAATTTAGCTCAGGAAAATCAGGCAATTAAGCGACAGAAGTTGGACGGAGGAAGATCTAGACAGGTAACTTTTATTTCTGTATTAACTTGACTGTTATTTCTAGACATTTACCTTAATTGGTTTTCTTAATACAGATTCTTAATCCCAAACCCCAAACGTTGCCCCACAAGTCAAAATTGGGTCATACCAGTGGCAGTTTCAATTTAAGCTCTTCAACTACTACTAAGCAAAAAGAGGACAGAAAGTTGTATGTTCGGGAACCTGCAGCACCATTTGTTTCGACGGCAGAAATGATGAAAAGGTTCCAATCAAGTACCAGAGACTTGTCAATGCCGCATGTTAATGGTTCTCTTTCACAAGTAAAGATACTTATCCCCATCAGTGATTTCTTTGAGTTCTTTTTCATGTCTCCTTTGGTTTTATTTTGTCAACATATTTAGTATTGAGGTTAATGCTGTTTCTATCATTCAGATGAAGCCCAAACTCACCTTGACAAGGCCCAAGGAGCCTGAATTTGAAACATCCCAGCGTGTTCGATCAGTGAGAGTAAAGAGTACTGCTGAGCTTGAAGAAGAGATGATGGCCAAAATTCCGAAGTTTAAGGCTCGACCACTAAACAAAAAGGTAACTTTGTAATTTGTTTTACTCTTGTTTTTTATTCCCTGTTTGATTTCCAACCCATATCTGTTGGATTCATTGGATCTTGTTTCTCATTACAGATTCTAGAAGCCCCATCATTACCTGCAATACCGAGAAGTACACCCCAGCCACCGGAATTTCAGGTAAAGTTACTGTGGACTGGATGTTGCTTAGAATGAATACAAGATTTTCTGTGAATAATACGACTCTTATGTCTAATTGATGCAGGAATTCCATTTGGAGACAATGGCAAGGGCAAACCAGAGTGCAGAAACGGCTTCAGTAGCTTCAACAGAGGTGTCCCGTCAGAATAATCAAGGGACGTCTCATCATCTTACTGAACCTAAAACCCCTGTGCTACATACATCATTGAGGGCCCGTCCACCCAGGGTGAAAAGTTCGTTTGAAATCGAGCAGGAAGAACTTGAAAGAGTCCCAAAATTTAAGGCGAAGCCTCTGAATAAGAAGGTACTTCCAACATTTGAATTTCTTTTTAATGATATTCATCTTAGAAACATTAGGAATTGATATCTAATGTTCCTTTTGTAAAATCATTGTTTGTAGATATTTGAAAGTAAAGGAGATCTGGGGGTGTTCTGTAATGCCAAGAAACATGTGACTAAACCTCAGGAATTCCATTTTGCAACAAATGAAAGGATACCACGACCACATTCTTCAATTGTTGATATATTTGATAAGGTAGTGAAATGAATCTTTTTGAACCTGCTACAAAAAAAAAGTAGGAGTATAACTTCTTATGCATCATTCATTTTATTTTTCAGTTGTCTTTGAACTCAGAGCCCCTCCAGAATCCAATTCCGAGAAACACAACACCAAACCCATTCCATCTCCACACAGAGGTATGACAATCCCTTCCTCCAGCTTTACAAGTTAGCCAATTCAGTGATGCAATCTGCTCATAACCTGCTTATTTGTTCTGTCTTTATGTCATCAGGAAAGAGGGGCTGAGAAAGAAAGGAAATTTATTACCGAAGTGTGGCAGAAGCAATTGGAAGAAGAAAGAGCTAGGGTTCCCAAAGCTAACCCATATCCTTATACCACTGATTACCCTGTGGTACAGAAACTTATTAATATTTTTTAATGAGATTTTAATTACATGCAATTGCAAGAAAGAGGATACAATGTTCTTGCTGTCTTAAATGCAGATCCCACCCAAACCAGAGCCCAAGCAATGCACAAAACCAGAACCTTTCCAACTAGAGAGTTTGGTGAGGCATGAGGAGGAATTGCAGAGGGATATGGAAGAAAGACAAAGGCTGGAGAAAGAAGCAGCCCAGATAAGACTTTTTAAGGCACAACCAATCTTGAAAGAGTAAGCAAACTAAACTGTTATTTGAATTTATATAGACCTGGTACAAGGTAAAATCATAAAAACATGAATGATTCATATCCCATTTTCATGCAGGGACCCAATTCCTGTTCCAGAAAAAGTGCGCAAGCCTCTTACCCAAGTTCAACAATTCAATCTCCATGTTGATCATCGGGCTGTTGATAGAGCAGAATTTGATCAAAAGGTAACACACTCTCTCCTTCAGTAGCATATAAAGGGAAGGGAAAGTCACTGAAACTAAAAAATAAAGAAAAAAGAACATTGTTTTTTAGTACTAACAAAGTAAAAATCTACAGGTGAGGGAGAAAGAAATGATGTACAAGAGATATAGAGAAGAGAGTGATGCAGCAAAGATGGTATGCATGTTTCCGTGCCCGCGTTTGTATAGTTGTACTACTACCTTGCTTGATTTAAATTGAAATATACTTGGAAACCTTTTTAAATGTTTGCAGGTGGAGGAAGAGAAGGCATTGAAGCAACTACGAAGGACTCTGGTACCCCATGCAAGGCCAGTGCCTAATTTTGAGCATCCATTCTGCCCCCAGAAGTAGGAAATAACAAAAATGCAAGCTTAAGAATAAATATTGCTCATTGCTTGTATAAAGATTGCTGCATTTTTGTTGTCTTGATTGATTGATGTTTCATGATGTAGGTGTCCAAAGGAACCAACAAAAGCAAAGTCGCCACATTTACGTGTGCTTGAAAGGAAAGAAAGGCGAAGGATGATGATCAACTCTGCCGTTTCCAGCGCTGCCGCGCAGATGAGATGATATGTGTGATATGGTAGTGTAGTTTGTTCAAGAACTCTTGAACCCTGTACAAGGGCTGTATGAGTTTTTGTACCTCCAATCTCTCGCTTAACAAAATTAGTGTACCATTCTTTTGACTGAACCCAATTCTTTCAAGATTACTGTAAAGTTTCAATTACAATGACAAGCCATGAATGCCAATTCTCTCTATATCTCTCTCTCTTTTCTGATCAAGATTACTGTAACGTTTTTGTATGAAATTTTAAGGTTAGACATGGCCATATAAAAAAGGCCAAATTTCAGTTTTCATCCCTTAGTTTTTGCTCGATTTTGATCTATGTAGCAATTTTATTAACCTTTTTTTTTTATCCCTGAGAGAGAAATGAAAGAAATTGGGACTGCTAAGAGCCATAATGAGAGAATTGGGGTTATATGATCTCAGTGTTAAAAGGCCACACAACTCAGAAAAGTTGGGGTCGTTATGCTTGAAATGGTGGGTGTCGGAAGCACGGGGAGCTTGCTCACACAAAAAGATTGTAGCACCAAGCAGCCACAGATTTTTGGAATCTGTCTTCTGTGAAAACCCGTATCTTCACAGGTAATTTTATTGCATTGCAGAATGTTTTCGTCCCAGGAACAACATGTGGAAACCAGTACAAATTACGATCAACTTACAAAGATATTCATAACGGAATCGCTATTAGTTTTCCTTTTAATTTTGTGACCTTTTGAAATCTGTCTAATTCATAGTTTTCTGACTAGTGATTTAAGTAGATCAATGTGCTGATTAATCTAAAATATACAATACTTCTGTGAGAAGTTAATGTCATCTATGTTCTTCTATTTGCAATCTTGTAGGATCATTGCCTTGCCCTGAAGATTCTTCCAGCCTCATTGAGGCTAAAGGTAATTGTTGATTCTTATGTGAAATGATGTTTATTACCTTTGCAGCATTTATATCTCTTGTAATTCTTCGTTACTGCCGGCAACATTTGGTGCAACTGATAGAGAAAGAAGAAGCAGAAGTGGAGCAGGAGTAGCAACAGGCATTTATATCTCTAGTAATTCTTCATCCCTGAGTTTTTGCTTGATTTTGGTCTATGCACATTTAATTATAGCAATTTTTTGGACCAAATTTTTTTTAGGCACAATTGTAGCAATAGTCCCTCAAATAAGACCTCACTTTACTTTTCGTCCCTCAACCCCAAAAATTGTTATGGTCATCATTCATTTAGATATTGCGTTGCACCACTCGTCCTTCCGTCAATTTTGTTAAATTTCTGTCAAAATTAAGGTCAAATTGGGAAATTCATATCAAATTTTAAGGGCAAATATGACTTTTACCTAGTCACCACCTCATTCTACCAAAGCCCAACAACAACTAGCTCTCTCTCCCCCCAATGATCCTTTTGGGTTTTGTTTAGATTGTTCAAGTGATTGAGAGGAAGACCAATCGATGAAAAAGGTTGGGAGGAGGAGGGGGTTGACGAACATAGAGAGGAAGAAAATGAGAGAGTGGGTTGAGGTATGAGTGGGTCTATGGGGGTGGGTTAGCGGCGGATTTGTGGAGTTAGGTCAGTGAAGGGTGGCTAGAGGAGAGAGAGGAAAAGAGAGGTGGCTGGGTTGTGCTTATTAAGAATCCAACACATGAAAAGACAAATATAGACTTATTTTTCAAGGAAAGTTGACGGAGCTGACGGAAAGGATGAGTTTTGAAAGTCAAGGCATAGTTGAAGCACCATCATAACAATTTTTGAAGATGAGGGATTAAAAGTAAAGTCGGGTCTTACTTGAGAGACCATTGCTACATTTTTTGCCATTTTTTTTAGCAATTTAGACACATCCAAATTTCCATTCAATTACTTAACGGCCCTTCACATGGAAAAACCCTCATTATTCTCTTGGGTGGGCGCGGTCCGGTTCGGTTTCCACTCACACCGGAACTAGAACCAGTATTATTCAACCGGTGCGGTTCGGTCTGACTTAGGTAAAAAAAAAATTATGAAACCGGTTCAAGTGCGGTTTCTGGTTTTTTCGGTTTTAGACCGGACTTTTTTATATATATTTTTCAATTTTTTTTTTTTACAAATTCCAACTAAAATTTTACTTTTTTTGGCTTAAAAATTCACAATTTTATGCAAAGAGAGATAATTGGGCCTATAAAATAGAGGTGCTTTGAAGTTGGGCTTGGGAAATACTAGTTATGGGATTAGAAATTTAGCATTGAAATAAATAAAAATACACACAACCGGTCTGGTCCTATCGGGTCTAGTTTTGTAAGGTATGGAATCGACACCAAAATCGGTTGGAACCTGTCCGGTCCAATTTTGTGCCAATTTATTGACTTTTTAGTCAACACAGTTTTTTTCGTCCGGTGCGGCTCGCTATTCCGGTTTTTCGATCTCGATGCCCACCCCTATTATTCTTATTTGTCTATTTGAGGGGTATTCTGGTCTCTCTTTTTCACTCTCTTATTCATAGCAGACAGCTGCAAGGGCAAAGGAAGTTGTTAGCGTTCGCACTGGGGGCATTGCCGCCTGGGATTCAATTGTAATTCTAGCTTTTTTAATTTATAAAATTATTTTAAAATTTTAATATCTTAATATATTACAAAAAAAGTCAAGAAGACTAAAAAATGGATCCTGATCCTCTGCTTGGATTTTCTTTGCTATGACCTGCTTGACTTTTCGCCTGGATACGTCACCTCATTAAAATTTAATCTAAGGGATTTTTAATTGACACATCATCTTCAAAACAAACCCAATTTCCTCATAATTAAAAAAAGTAAAAAATTCCCTATTGAAGTAACGTGAAACTTAACCCCTAACCTAACGTGAACCTCTTTTTTTGTGTTAAAAAACGTGAAACTTAATCAGCTGCAATCGTTTTTTGGGAGCTTTAGTATTATACCCAAAAAGGGGCTAAAAATATATATTAAAAAACCCCATATAGAATGCACTTTAGAAACATACCCAAAAATCATTTACTACATAAGAAATAAGTGTTGAAGTTCCTATAAATTACGTGAATGCCACCGATTAACTTAAAAAAGCACAACACAAAATACTCAAAAAAAAAAAACCCAAAACAAGCCCAACAAGCCCGAAGTACATTGTTAATACCATATCATAAAAGTATATTGTTAATACCATGTCATAGAAGTACATTGTTAATACCATGTCATGGTACATTGTTAATACATGTCATAGAAATACATTGTTAATACTATTTCATAGAAAAATATTGTTAATACTATTTCATACAAAAAGCTCAACAACAAAAAAACCCAATAAAGCCCAACAAGACATCCGATACCATTTGCAGAAACCACCTCCAATTTGTCCACAGTTTCACCAAAAACAATCGCAAAGGCAAAAGGAAATACCTCTACAAGAGAAAAAAAAAAGTACATTATTATTACTATGTCATAGAAGTACACTGTTAATACTATGTCATAGAACTATCTTCCTAGTAAAAATCACATTCTGCATATCATAAACTTCAAGTGCACAACTATATATAGAGCAAAATATAGAGCATGCTTTGTTACTGAAAATCTGTTAATATTATGTCATAGAAGTACACTGTTAATACTATGTCATAGAAATCAGCTCAATTGCAGGGTATGAACAGTATAACAACTATTCATACCACTTATTGGAAGTTAACAACTACATAATTTCATTTGCATAATAGGTAGGATAAAAGTGTACAACTGGAAAAACCACGTGTTCGTAAACCAGCAACCTTGAAAAACATAATGGACAACACAACCCTTTGGAACAAACCTAGGAACCCAGAGCAAAAAAGCCATGTTCGTAAATCAAAAATCTTGAAATACAACTGAAATTGAAAGAACAAGTGCTGCAGGAAGACTGGTTTGGCAACAAGCTGCTGCCAAAGCTGCCATGATGCATGTGTTTCCACAAACAAAATTTCACAAAATGACAGCCAGCCTAGTGTGAAACTCCAAAAGGCTGAAGAAAATGGATATCCGAAATGGAAGAGTCACCCCATTCCAGCATTATTATCACAGTGCAATAACACCATTCCAGCATGAATAAACTCAGATTCAACTGAAAAAGGATACCTCAATTAATATGAAAACCGAATCGAATATCACAGATTTTTAACCACAGCTTAAACCAAAACACAAGCACAAATCCATAACCAAACCGAATCTGAATATCAATACAACTTCGAACGAAATCAGAAAATCCAATAGCTTACCTCCGAATCAGCAATAACAAAGATAAAAAGATAAAATGAAGAGCAATCAGATCTACATTTCAAATTAAAACTCAAAAACTGCAAAAATAAATAATGAAAACCTAATCAGCAACTTAAGTAATCGAACATGAAAAATCACCAAAATTCCGACTACAACGAAGAATTCACAAGAAAAAATCGAATAAAAAAACCTCAAAATCGAAGATCGTAGATTGCAGACGAATAACAAAGCTCTAATCACATATGATGAACACAATACAACTCCAAAAATCACCAATTCAAACTAGAACTAAACAAAAAATCAAGCAATAGAACTCCAATCTGTTGGAAACTCCAATATGTTGGAATTTGGCTCACCAAAGATGCAAAGGAAAGAATGCAATTGACAAACAGACAGTTGGAAATTACCAGAACACGTGTAGTTATCCTGACAGGACCCGCCCCCAATTCCTCGGAGTCCATGGCGAACCCTGCATTTTTTCCAACATGCAACCGATGTCAGGCCCACTAACTAATTTAACCCTCCATCCAGCACAATTAAGAAAAAGGGGCAAGACTTCTGCCGAAATTTCGGCAATCTCCCCTGAAAAATGAACATTTCCCATTTATTTCACATGTAAAATTAACAGTTTAAATATCCCAAACTTCAGCACGCACAATTCTAATCACACGCAAATATATATATAGGTCTCCGGCCTTTAATTCAATCCTTTAACAAAACGTATTAGAACAAATCAGACAAAACTCAAACAGTTTATCTTGTGGCTGTACCTAGGTTGACCTAGGTTGCCTACGTACCCTTACTGAGGGATCAAGACACACGTAGTTTTTAAATCAAAATTCACCATTCAGTAAATATATAGATATTGCTCGAGTAAAACCAACAATTAAATTTAGATTCATTCTCAACTTCAATTTCAACAAGGCATATAACTAAATATGTTATAAGTTCCTTTCCTCCCATGATTCACAACTCAAAACTATTTAATTAATACTTCTCAATTTCTGAAAAACACAAACTTAACCATTTAGTTCTTATTGTAAAACCATAAAATCGAAACTACCAAAATAATCCCGTTAATATAAAATATGATCAACATAACCAAAATAACTCTTTTTTCCCGCAACCATACCCTTTCTTAGGCGTATGCTTGCAAATATAAATATTTCAAGTAATTCCAAATAACACAACTCAAACCCCATCCTTGTTCAAATATCTATACCTGTGCAGAGCGGTATCAATGCACATGCTCAAGAAATCTCAAAACCTGGGAAGTAACTCCACACATATGACATAATCGACTTCAAAATCAAGATATCCCATATAGGTAATATTGCATATAACAAAACTCAAACTGGACCTTTTCCCCTTTCCCATACCACTCTTTGCCAAAACTCATGCCCGTAGGCATAGCAAGCTAGAAAGGATCCTCACAAATAAATAAGAATAAAAGTGTATAGTACAAATATATATATATATATATATATTTATAATTAAGACCATTACACCAAAACTTGTACCAGGGGAACAATCCAACCGGGGATTGTTTGGCTAGACCACGGCACGACATCACATCATCCCGTGACTAGGGTTGAGCTGTCCAACCAAGGGACTATTGCTCAGTAGCACACACGTCGGCATCACATCGCACGTGCGGCAAAACAAAAGTCCTACAGCATCACATCACATCACACCCTATGTACCTCCCCGACAAGGGCCTTTGGTAACACCCCGCCAAGGGTGCTCAAGACATATCCAAGTATTCATCATTTCCATTATCCATCATTTCCAAGTATCAAAGTGCCGGGGAGGTACATAGGGTCGTGCTAATAACACTCCAATATAACATTTTCCACATCCCAACTCATATACATATATCATAACCATATCCCAATTTTCAAAGTATTCCATATGTACCCAATCCCATATACAAAGACATCCGGACATTTATAATGTCCATAACTCAATCCCCAAGTATATATATAGTAGTATAGACATCACAATCCCCAAAAGCTTAAAGACCAAAACCCAAAATATTCATAGTATAGACAACAACTCTCAAAAGCATAATCCATAATCCAGAATAAACATAAACTTTAAATATCATACTATAACCCAATAATCCTACAATTAAAACAATATTAAAATCGCATAAACAAACCCGATATCATCCAATCCAGATACTTTAATAATTTCATAAAATACTATAGTCCACAAAATAAACAATTTTATAATTTCATAGTCTCAATAATGAAGATAATCCAATTTATATAAATATGCATAATGTTCCAAGCTTTGAAAATAATGATCATTTAAAAACAAAGTCCACTCAAACCCTAATCCCCGAAAACTTAATGCCATTCTAGTACTTTCCCAAAGGATGAGACGGTCTCAAAAGACCTGTAGTCAACAGTTTGGTCAAACTTCCCATTTTTTGTCAACCGGGCCCACAGGGCCTACAACCTCAGATTTCTGATCCGAACGTTCCTAAAGGTCCAACAAGGTCTAGATAACAAGTCCCAAGAGTTTGGTCTCGATCGAGCGGTCGGATCGCTCTCGATTGCACGATCAGACGGTAACTGGTTTACCTAACCCAAAACTCATTGATACAGAGTATTCGGACTCCAATTCTCGATCAACCAGTTCCTACACGATCCTAGAGACACTAGGAACTACATATTTGAAATTGAGACCGATCGAGTGGTGGGAACCTATCGAACCCGAATATCGCCTAATATGCGTAATATCCGTTTGATAGTCAAACGGTGTCCAAATCTTAATCCGAGCATAACGTCGTGTTCGAAACGACATGAGGAGTATTTTGGGACTCAATGAGCTGCCACGAAGTGGCCCACATGCAGCCAAGAAGTGGCCCACGAGCCGCCACCCTCCACCGGTAGTGGTGGGTGTCTAGAGAAATTCCGGCGATTGAAAAAACTCCAAATCGCAGGCCAATACCTATACCATTAGAACAATCACAACTAGGGGAGCAAGTTTTGGTCTTGGACCCCAGCCAAAAAGTGGCTGGAGCTAGTCGAATCGAACCCAAACTGTGAGCCCTAAGTGGGTGTTTTGAAAACTCTCTAAAACCTCAAAATCGATCCTAAATACCCATACTAATTGCTAGAGCACGTCAAGGGGATGAAGAAGCATACCTCAATCGATGGAATCCGTCATTGGAGCCACCGGAAACGATGATTGAAAATTGGCCCAAAAACCAGTCGCTACAGCTGCTTTAAATCTGGTTTTCGATCTACGAAAAGTGGCAGCTTGGGTAATGGGAAGAGAGAGAAGAATTTTGGAGGTGGTTTCGTCGAATTTGGTGGCCAGACGGCGACAGAATCGCCATCTGAAATTCTGGCGTCGCGACGTAGGAGAGAGAAGACGACGCGCGAGAGATAGAGGGGCTGGGTATTTAGGGTTTTTGACATTTTTTGAAATGAGCAATACGTTCTTTTGGTTTTCTCCTTCGTTATAACTCGGAAATTGAGCGTGATGCAACGGTGCAACTCAACGGTGCAACGTATTGAAATGAGCAATACGTTCTTTTGGCTTGTTTCGACGAGCTCAACGCAACGGTGCAACTCAAATCTCCTCCGGATTAAAAAGTGACTACAGTGACCCTACCCTCAAGGGAAAAATTGTAATTTCACAAAAAGAATTAATTTTAATAAAGCAATTAAATTGGGTCGGGGATGTTACATATCCTGCGTGCATTTTTCCTTCAGTTTTGGCTTGGTTTTCCACATGTTTTCAGTTCCCATTTCAAATAGTGTTGTAACCCCAAAGTCAATGAGTTTGTTTGGAAGCTTATGAGATATTTTTAGGGGTTAGGAATTAGTTTGGGAAAGGGGAAATGGATTTGTAGTAGCTCTAGGTGTGACTTCTAGCATGTTGTTGTAGCTCTAGGTGCATGACTTACTTTCCGAAGCATTAATGGGAGTGGTTGGGCATCCAAGGCATTAATAGGGGCAGCTGGACATCCAAGTGCATTGAATATGTACAGCTGGTGTGTTGTAATAGCCAAGGCATTAATGTGGAGGCTTCTCATCCCAAGGACATTAATGAAGGTGGCTGGTGAGAAGACTTTTCAGCATAAGACATTAATGAAGGTGGTTGGTGTGAAGACTTCTCATCCCAAGGCATTGATGAGGGTGGTTGGCAAGGTGAGGTAGCAGCTGAAGGGAGGCGTCCTACTTGTCTATTTAAATGAGAAATGCAGAGATTACAACTAGGGAGGAACAAACTCCAAGGGGGCTAGGAGTCTTAAGTGCTTTGAGAGGAAGTGAGAGCTGGAAATGCAAGGTGAACAAGAGAGTTGTAGGGCCCGACCCGAATTCCTCCTTGGAATCCGTGTCAAGCCCTGTTACCCGTCTTACATCCATACAATGTCGAGCCCACTTACTAAATTAACCATATTCCCTACACAATTAATAAAAAGGGGTAAGACTTCTATCGAAATTTTGGAAGAGTCTCCCTTAAAAAACAAACATTTACCCAATTTTTATTTTCACATGCACAACATCATACAAATCTAAAGTTTTCTCAACTTCCAGCACACACAATGCTAATTGCACACAAATTACAATATAGGCCTCCGGCCTTAAATTCAACCCTATCCGGGCAATATCAGAGCAATCTAAAGAAAATTATTTAGTTTACATAACCAAATATTTTAGAAAGATATTGAACTTAGTACGCCTACACTGATGTCGATGTACAAGGAGAGTTGTTTGACTTGGGTTTTCGAATCACCTCAAGCTACGGCCTGGAGGGCGCAAAACAGTAATGTGAGTGAACAAAAAGAAAGTTTTGAACATAATTGTATTGGAACATACAAACCCCACCGTTTTGTGAAAACGATGCAAAACCATGCAAGGGAAATCCTTTATCATACTATACTTTGTTTTGAAAACCTTTGTAATCTCATACGCCCAATTTATATAATATATACTCGCACACATTGTCTTTCTTCCACCCTTATACCCATTGTACATACACCGTAATCATGTACCAGGGGAAAACAATCCAACACGGAGACTGTTTTAACTAGCCCACATAACAGACTCCTCAATACACATGTGGCTAGGGACGAGTAGTCCAATCTGGGGAATCTTGCTCCCCAGACACGCACGATAGAATCCTCAATGCCCGTGCAGCTTAAACAAATCTTCCATGTGCAAATCCGCCCAGCCAAGGTCCTTTGGCACACCCGGCCAAGGGTGCCCGAATCATCATCATCATCAACATCATCACCACACGCCGGCATCCCTCATCGCACGTGTGGTTGTAGGAATGTAAAACAAAGTTTGTTTAAGTTACCCATATCAAATCAAATAAAAAAAATGCATTTAATGCTATTGTAATTCTAAATTGTTAATGGGGACAATATGGTAATTAAAAATGTACATTTAATGTTGGCTCATTTTCCCAAACTTTCTCATGAGGAGGAAAACAAAACCCAATGGGGGAGGATGGCTTCACTTTCCCCTACTTTCCCATGTGCAAGGCAAAGATTTCTCATGCCTAGACTAACCAAACATAGGAAAGCAATTGAGTTCCCATCCCCAAGCCTCCTTTCCTATGAACCAAACGGGGCCTACAAATAAAGGTTAAATTTCGTACTTTAAATCCGTTACCCAAACAAGAAACTTTACAAATTCTCAAACATTAATTTATGTCATTTGTGAATTCCTTTGTACTTTTAAATTTCCTCATCCAAATGCACTGTTAGTGTAAATAACACAATGATAAAACAAGCAACTTTTAAAGTTCAAAATAAAACAACCACTACTACAAAAAACACTTTGCGCAACGAAATAAGTTTGTCGCGCAAAGTACAATTTCGTCGCACAAAACTTGCGCTACAAAATTTTGGTCGCGCAAACCTTGTGAAGAAAGGGTTTGTGCGACGAAGATTATGTTTCGTCGCGCATAACTACTTTGCTCGACGAACACTAACGTCGCGCAAAGTTACTTTGAGCGACGAATACTATCGTCGCTCAAAGCTACTTTGCGCGACGAAGTATTGTTGGTCGCGCAAACATTTGCGCGACGAAATGTTTTTGGTCGCGCAAACCTTTACGTGACGAATGTTGTTGGTTACGCAAACCTTTGCGCGACGAAGTGTTGTTGGTCGCGCAAAGGTTTGCGCGACGAGGTATTGTTGGTCGCGCAAAGTTTTGCGCGACGAAATATTTCAAATATTTTAATTTTTGTGTTTTAAAATTTTTTAATTAAAATAAATTAATTTAGTAGTTTGCGCGACGAAATATTTTGTCGCGCATGGTTTTTGACTTTTTTTTTAATTATTTCTCGAATTATATTAATTTTTTTAAAATATTTTATTTTATTTTTTTTAATTACTTTAATTTAAATTGACATATTCAAAATAAAATTACATATGAAAAATAGTGATCAAATTACCCAATATATATATAATATTCAAAATGTACACATAAATTAACAAAGTGCAATAATAAAATCCTAAAATTGTTATACCCTAATACAACCCTAAAATTGTTATACCCCAAATCCAACCCAAACTCCAATCCTCACCCTATACTCAACCTCAAACCCCTCACGAACTCAAAACTAACTCCAAAAATACATATTAATGAAAAAAAAATTTTAAAATTTGGAGAGAATATACATTTTGGCAAGATTGAGAGTGAGTGAGAATGAGAGGGAGAAGTGAGTGTGAGAGAATTAGAGAAGATAGTGAGAGAGATGAGAGAGTGAGTGAGAGTGAGAGATAGTGAAAAGAGAGATGAGAGAGTGAGTGAGAGTGAAGAGAGATTAAGTGTGAGAGAAAGGGTCGGATTTGGGGAGAGGGAAAGAGAGAGGAGAGGTAAGAGTAGAGAAAGACATTGAGAAAATGGTGGAGGAGTTATTTTGGTTTTAAAAACCGTATCACTTTGCACGACGAAACGAAATATTGGTCGCGCATACTTTTGCGAGACGAATTGTTGGTCGCGCAAAACTTTGCGCGACGAATTGTTGGTCGCGCAAAACTTTGCGCGACGAATTCTTGGTCGCCCAAAACTTTGCACGATGAATCGAAATATTGGTCGCCCAAAGTCTTTAAAAAAAAATTAAAAAAAATTCCCATGTCCCATTTTTTGGAGCCCGCCAAATTTTTAGAGTTTTGCGTGACGAAATGTTGGTCACCCAAAACTTTGTGCGACGAAAATATTGGTCGCGCAAAGTCTTAAAAAAAAATTCAAAAAGATTTCCCGCGTCCCTTTTTTGCGCTACGAATTGATGGTCGCCCAAAACTTTGCCCGATGAAACGAACTATTGGTCGCGCAAAGTGTTAAAAAAAATTTTAAAAAAACTCCTGCGTCCCATTTTTGGAGCCCGCCAAATTTTTAGAGTTTTGCGCGACAAAAATATTGGTCGCGCAAAGTCTTAAACAAAAATAAAATAATTTTTATGAATAATAAAAAAATTATTTTATTTTATTTTACGATTTAAAATATAAATAAGGTTTATGCGACCAAATGTGTTTTCGTCTCACAAAGAAAATAATAAAAAATAAAGAAATAATTTAGTTTAACAATATAAAATATAAAAATAAGTAAATAAGGGTTAGGCGACAAAATATTGATATTCGTTGTGCAAAGTTTTCAAAAAATAATAAAAATTTATGAAAACAACTATATCTTAAAATTTATAATGTATAATTAAATAAATAAATAAATTGGTTTGCCCGACGCATGTTTACATTATGACGTCGTGCTATTGGTTTTTGCACAACGACCCCATTGTTATATTTAAAAAAAAAAATTATTATTATAAAGTTTACTGAAAATGTGACTTTACTCCCTTCAAATTCAATTTTTTTTTACATAAAACCCACAATAATATATTTTTCTAACAAAAACCCAATCCTAACTACAATAATAAATTTAAAGCTACTAATAAATATATATACTATTCAATTTCTTAAGTGTTATACGTACAAAATAAATAAATTTAAAGCCACTTAATAAAAATATATATATATATATATATACACACACACCATTCAAGGATCCAACCGTAAAACTTGTTTGTATATACTTCGAGATCGTATACCCCAAAAATCGCAAAAAACAAACATTCAGAGATTTAGTAACGGGACAAAACTTTTTGACTGTTATAAACAAAAAATAACGATTTAACGGTTATTTTAACTCCGATTTTGATGATTTTTTACAGCTACACTCCTTGACCCTATATGAATACAATGACTAAATTTGATCTTCAATTTAAAATATTTACACTAGTGGATACCACAAAATCTTATGTTATATTTAACGAAAGTATAATAAACTCTTAATTGTTAGTGAATATATTGTTTTGACGGCATACGCATTATACGAAACTAGTTTCAACGATACAACCGTCAAACTTGTTTGTATATACTTCGAGATCGTATACCCCAAAAATCAGAAAAAACAAATATTCAGAGATCTAGTAGCTGAACAAAACTTTTTGACCGTTATAAATGAAAAATCACGATTTAACGGTTATTTTAACTCCGATTTTGATGATTTTTTACAGCTACACTCCTTGACCCTATATGAATACAATGACTGAATTTGATCTTCACTTTAAAATATTTACACTAGTGGATACCACAAAATCTAATGTTATATTTAACGAAAGTATAAATAAACTCTTAATTGTTAGTGAATATATTGTTTTGATGGCATACGCATTCTACGAAACTAGTTTCAACGATCCAACCGTCAAACTTGTTTGTTTATACTTCGAGATCGTATACGCCAAAAATCGGAAAAAATAAACATTTAGAGATCAAGTAATGGGACAAAACTTTTCGACGCTTATAAACGAAAAATCACAATTTAACTGTTATTTCAACTTCGATTTTGATGATTTTTTACAGTTACACTCCTTGCCCCTATATGAATACAATGAACTAATTCGAAATATTTGGATTACGTCATGCAAAGATTTTAAAAAATAAATTTTTTATTTTATTTATTTTTGTAAAGACTTTGCGCGACGAAACACTAACTTCGTCGCGCAAGACTTTGCGTGACGAAAAACAATTTGTCGGGCAAGACTTTGTGCAACAAAGTTAGGGTTTCGTCACACAAAGTAACTTTGCGCGACGAAACACACTTCGTCGCGCAAGACTTTGTGCGACGAAGTTAGTGTTTTGTCGCGCAAAGTTACTTTGTGAGACGATGTGCGTTTCGTTGCGCAAAATTTACTCGCGCAATACTTTGTGTGACGAAGTTTTGATTTTCGTCGCGCAAAGTTTGGTCGCGCAAGGGTTTTTTTTTACTAGTGAACCTTGGTCTAATGGTACTTCTCTTCCCAATGTTGGCCGAGTCTGGAACTTTGTTATATCTCTTTAAGATGAAATTGCCCCTCACGGGTGCTTGAAGGTTTCAATGGCAAACGTCTCCCAATATGCAACGACCTTCTTCTTGTGGTAGTAGCACTTCAACCCACAAGAACAACCAACACATATTTGTAGGATTTAAACATTTTTAAGAAGTTCATTGAATATTAAACATGCATTTAATCAAATTAATCGCAGCGGAAGTCTCTAGTGGTTGTTTAAATTCAAAAAACAAAACTTCTTCCAAGTATCTTAAGCCATGAACATTGATATGTTCTTCATAAATGGCAGTTCAAGAGAAAAATGATAAGATCTAATTACCCTTGAAGCAATTATATGAACCAATTTGTGTTTGGTCTTCTCTTGATGACTTCCTCTTTGTTGATCTCCTCTTTGAACTTTTGATCTTTCTCCTTCACGTGAGCCACAAAAGTATATGGCCCCTAAGTCTCCACACCAATGGAACCTTGAGATGAGAGGAAGTATCTTGAGAATACAAGGATGCTAGTGCAAGATTCTCAAGATTGGTTTCGATCTAAACCCTTTGAATGATGAAAGTGTTTCTCTCTTGAAAACTCTATTTTATCTATCTTTGATCTCCCAAACCTATTTGGTTGATGTTGGATTGTGTTTTTATGTTAATAAGCTTATGAAACAATTTCCATACACATTTACTTATGCAATTTTTGGCCAAACCTCTTTGGGCTTCCAATTTTTGGCCTTATGACACTTAAAACATAATATTTAGGTGTCTTAAGTCCTTGGGCTTGATACCCAACCATTTGGGCTTCCCCTTAACTATTACTGAAGCCCAAATACGTTTTTACACGTAGTATCCACATCAAATCAATCAAATTGATTTCCTCATTCTCAATTGTATTACTCAAAGTTAACCATTTAAGGTGTAAGATCCATTAGGTTCTAATTAGCAAGGCAGTGGGAAAATATTAGAACTCTTTCTAACCAATGGAATTAAAACCCCTTTTTAATTATTCCTTTTTATGGATCGATCACAATCAATCCTACGACTTCCACAAGCCAAGAGTGACATCTAGCATATCAAGGCTACCCAAGCTAACCCGAATAGTTGAAGAACCTATTCAGTTGGAATTGCAATGTAATACAGTCCTTCTCTTATACAATGTTTCATATTCATATTATTAGGGTATAGATTGATTATGTCAAACCCCTAATCTGATTTATAACATCATGTGATTCAAAAGAACATGATTAAGAACAACATTCTAAATCAAGCTCAAAATACTTTGGCCGAAGATTTTCTGAATCACATCTCGAAACATTCTCCTTCTTTATCGAAGGTAGAGATTCCTTATTGTACATTCACATGCTCCTATGATGAATTAAGAGACCCCAACAACAGTTAAGACAAATCTTTTACAGCTTGCCTTTGAGAGCTATCAAAGATCAATAACGCATCACAGGACAACCATGATGCCTCAGGTCTAAGGACTAATTTACATTATTGCAACTATAAGTTCTCGTTTGACATGTAGATAAATACTCCATATGAGAACTATGGTTGATTGCATTCAGTGTACTCATTCACTAATGAGCACCCATATACTTGTATTAGTGTCAACTACACAAATGGTTTGAGACTAACCATCCTTCTTATTGAACATACATAATATGTGCTAATCTTAACGGTTGATCTATAACATCTCGCCCCCAAGAATTAATTTAAATTCCTAATTTTAAAGCAAAAGGACGATTTTGCACTTAGGAATTTTTTTTTTAGTGGTTTAGGGTTGACTTTTGTACATAGCTGGTTTGGAAAATTTCTTGATTCCATTGCGTAGTGGGCCCAAATCGGATTTGAAATGAGAAAGTTACGATCTGCGGAAGTGTAAGGGATTAACGGTAAAGTGCAAGTTAAGTGTTAAAAATCATATTTCTTTTCTCTCCCTCTCCCTCGTGACTCTTTCTTCCTCTTCGACACAGTCACTGTGCAAACAGTGGCTGTTCGTCTTCTCCGGCGAAAATCTTTGTCATCCGGCCGCGATTGGCGGTGAAATCTTCACGAAACTTGTTATCATCTTCCTCCTCTACAAAAACCCATCCAATATCCACACTTGAAAACACAAGATTATGCCGGATTTTGGACCCACAGAACCGACCCAAAACTGTCTGTTTCGCAGGAAATTGCAGCGTTTACACTGGCTATTTTCGGCCACCACCGACCACCATCTTGGTCCCGAAACACTCCTATCCTTCTCCTCAATCTTTCCCCTCCAAAATAAGCCCCACAATCTCGTCGGATTGCGTGAATCGAAACTGGAAGTTCCTAGGTTTTCCTGCGAGAAAACCAATTATTCAAGGCCCTTAACGGCCAAATTGATCTTCGACGAATGTATAAAACTTACTCCTCTTGTTGAGCTGAATCTTTTGGTATAGGATTTTACCGGCGGTTTGGAGATTTTCCGGTTGCCGAAAATCTCTCAAGCCACCCACCGTGGGTGGCAGCGTGTCAGCTAGATGTCGACGACTTATTTTCGACCTAGAATTGTTCCCTTGTCGTCCCGAGCACGACAGTATACTTGGAGTAGTTAAATTCAACCGTTTGAGTATGCTAGGATCGTGTAGGAACTTGTGGATCGAGAATTGGAGTCCCGAATACTCCGAATCAATGATTCTAAGGTTAGGTGAATTAGTCGCCGTCCGATCATGCGATCGACGTTGATCCGACCGCTCGATCGAGGTCAAACTCTTGGGACATGTTAAAGGGATTAGGTTGAACCTATAGAAACTTTCGGATTGATAATCGAATGTCGTGGGCCCCGCTGGCCTAGTTGACCAATATGGGAAATTTGATCGTATTATTGACCACGGGTCTTCTAAGACTGTTTCACTCTTCGGGAAGTAATAGGATGGGCCTAGGAACTTTCTAAAGTCGTACACACACACTTTAAATTCCGAGAATTAGGTGTTTGAATAAATGTTTGTAGTGGAGCATATTTATTAACCAAATCTTGTAATCGCTCAAATAGTTACCCGGGCTCCACGTACTCTACAGGAGGGACCCTCGAAGGGTTGAAGGGTCAAGTAAGCTTGGACTCACAGTGAGTGGATATTTGTTTTATAAATGTTTTATGAATAATTTATTAATCGCTTTTACTTTCCAAGCATGAGGTTTATGATTTATCATTCGTATTTGGTTTAAGAAGATTTCAAATGTTTAAGCATGTTGATAATTTTAAATAGCTTGGAAAGTTGAGAATGGTTTGAGAACTAGATTTTAGAAAGGATTTGGGAAATAGTTATACAACATGTTCAGGAAGGGATTTCAAACTCACCCTAGGTACCCTAATTGTTGCCTTTCGGAATATGGTTGCTTTTAGATATTATGATGTCCACGGACATCCTAATTGCCTTCGGATATTAAAATGTCTTCGGACAACTTGTTGCCTTCGGATATTAAAATGTCTTCGAACAAATTGTTGCCTTCGGATGAGTTTGCGCGGATATGACTATTGGCCCCACGAGTCTTGAGGACGCCCGAATCGTCACTACAAGAAAAATGGGCTAATGTGACCAAATTAAAAGTGAGGCTTGTAAATTCGTCACATTGGTGGGAATATGTGATGAATTTGTCTAGTCGTCACTTATAAAATGATCAAGAGGCCAACAATTTTTTAGAAAGACCAAATTCGTCACAAACAGGAGGGCGGTTTTGGGCGGGAAGGAGTTGCAATTATTTGTGACGTCAGTGGGGTCACATATAACATTTTAAGGGGTCACAATTGTGACTACAATAATTATTTTCACTAAAAATTTTCAAACACAATATCTTTGGGCTCTAAAAGCATCTCTCCCATAGTGGGAGGCTCTATATCCGGGGCTCTATTTATGATATAATTTGATTTATATGCTATTTTTATTTTTTGTGAACTTATTTTGTTTTATTGTATGTTTATGTTATGTTAGGTTTTTTTTTTGTGAACATTTCAACCCGAAAAAATAAAAATTTGGACAAGATTTTTATATAAAAAAAAGTGATTAGAGTAAAGAAAAAAACTAACTATTTATTTCTATAAAAAAAACACTTTCATTTGAAAAAATAAAAAAACCGGAAGAAGAAGAGGAGAGACAAAAATCAAATTTGTTTTATTCATTTATGTGTTGGTGGGCCCTGCGCATGTGGTTGTTTTCCTTCTATGCGGGTCCCATTGAGTTTCAAGGGCTTCAACCAAGGTTATACATTTGGGGTTAGCTCCGGTGGGGCTCAAACATATATAGCCTCAAAATTGGACCACTGGGGATGGTTTTTTTGCTTGGGTTTCTATTTATTGGAGCCCCAAGGTGGTGCAGCCCCTTTTTGAGCCCCCATTGGGGATGACCTTAGCATGGATAAACATTGGATACATGCGAAATTCTATAGTGAGGCTTTTAATTTGCCCTCGCTATAGAATTCTTGTGGATACACTCTACCAGCACATCTTAAGCCTAATTCTGTTTACTCATAAAAATCGGCTGAAATGCTTAGTTTCACACCGAAAATCAGTCCAATATCGAAGCACATAGAAAATGTTTCTCCAACACTTCTGTTCAACCGCTAAAAAAAAGGCATGGCTTGAAAATTAAGCCAGGCTTTCCTTTTTGGTGAAGCCTCTAGATATTTTATCTGCAGAACACTAACAGCAAGACTGAAAATGGGACGAACCTAATGTGGTAGTTGCCAATAATGTGCATCATTAATCTGAACCTGCCTCAGCTTTATTCTTATTCCAAGCAACGAATTGTAAGTCCAATATAAGCTAAACCCAGGGAAAGAAAAAGACAAGAAATCATTGCAAAATCAAGTTTAAAGATCTCCTTGGTAAACAACTTGACAACTCTGGGTTAGGAAATAAAACCTAGGAAGATGCTGTTGCACAACTCATCCTTGTCATTTTCCATTATTATATTTATAAAATAAAAAAAATATAAAAAAGATATATATTAAAGAACAAAAAAAGCAACAGCATATATCACAAGCCATCAAAAGAACAATAGGATACTCCCAAACTGAACTCTTTTTCCCAGCAAATGAAGTCCTTTACTAGAAGCAACCATCATGTACTAACCATTGCTTTTTTACAAATTAATAAACTTTCTTGAGGGAGAACCTCAATAAAAAAACCTACCAGTCATCTGCAATTCTCATTTTATAACGTTTTGCCAAACGATGAGCAGTTCCATCAGCCATCACACTATCTATCATTTCATACTTCTTATGATTTGCTTTAAGAGCCTCATTCTGCTGCTTCGCAAGATTCTCTTCTTCTTGGAGTTTTTGCTTGAGCAAAAATGACGCTTCAGCAGCATGCTTTATAGTAAGACGCTTCAGTTTTTGTGCCACTTCAAAATCAGGATCATTTGGCTCCAACCAACGAAAAGATATATTTCTTCCAGGCTTTGCAGGGTGATCATCAAACATCTCCACTTTAGCTGGACATGCCCTCACAGGCCTTGGCATCCCCGACATCATGAATGGGAATTGAGCTATCTCTGAGACAACCGCATCAACCTGTGTAGGGTTCTCCATCTCCACCAGTGCACACTGTGCGATGTTCCTTGATTTGAAGTAGTCTGGACTGAACTGGACATTTTTCACAGTCCCAAACTGAGAAATAGCAGTTCTCACAACAATTTCGGTGACCTGTGGAGAGATGTAATCAAGGTGAACAGTTCGTTTGACCTTCTCCTCAAATGCAGCATACTCTGCTTCTGGAGTCCCAATATACCACAACGTGTAAAACCCTGATAAGAAACAAATTTCAAGAAGTTACTAAATTATATAAATCTTGTTAAGATTTCAACCCAAAAAATAAAAATAAAAATGAAGAATGATAACAATACTACAGAAATCATATCCATCACATCATATACCTAACCATTGACAAAATAAACCAATCAAAAAGTTATTAATGCAAAAACTTAACATATCATCTAGGCCATTATCAATTTCCAGAATCTTATTGCAGCATTCATTTAGTGTTGACAAAAACTATAGTCTTCATTCTAGATGTTATTGTTATGCCTTGCCCAATCTCGAAACAAAACTTCAGTATCTAATACTTAATCTTCAACTGTATCCAATAGAGTAACCATACGATATACAATCTTAAATTTCCATTCTCTTATGTTTAGGCTTTAGGTTTTTAATGATCCTCCCAGAGTATCAGTTTCAACTCTAACCACTTGTGCTGACACCGTCCTTAGTCCACCAAATGGGAACAACTCTGTGATTTTCATGCAAATAGATGAATGATATAGTGGCAATGATATCATATATGTAGGAGTGAAACCAATTTAAACAAGGGTTCCTGTGATATCAGTAAAGAATTTTGTTTATCATATGAAACAAAACCAACTTGGGCTCAGGAATTTTGTCAAACATCATACAAACAACAACAACATTCCTCAAATTCAGCAAGGATACTGAGCATTTATTTGAACACTGGCTATTAATTTATGGATCTCCTAGTTAGACCACAAGATATCCAACAAACCCATATGGAAAATCGAAACAACTTGCAACAATTTGACCAAAATTCTGATTTGTAAGCAACTTGCTCCAAATGGGTTTGCAATAAGTATTGGCTCACACAGCCTAACCTAGTTCTGAAAAAATATTATCAAATCATCTCCAACGTAAATGGAACGAATTAACAAAATAAAAAGTTAGAGAAAGAGTTGGAGAGAATGCTCACCGCGTTTTGCGTCACTGTCGGAGTGAAAAGGAGGATTTAGGTTCCTTTTCAGTGCTTAGCGTCGGAAGTGGAAAGGTGAGAGCTTTGCAACGCCGTGTGTCGCTTTATTTGGTGAGTTGGGAACAAGTGATGTGTTTCACTCTTCATCAGAAAAACTTGCATGTCACTGGTATACCACTGATTTGGTATATCTAACAAATCACTTTCCGCCACATGCGATGAGAATTCCACATAGCAAAAAGTGATTGAATATGTATAACAAAATAGTGTCATCTCCGTGACATGCATGTTCTTCTCTTCATATCATTTCATAGAGCGGTTTTATTTTATTTAATCGCATGAAAAAATTAATATAATTCTTTCTCCAAAAATTTCAATTATTTTTAAGGATTTTTATCACAAAAAGGTACTTGAAATTTACGAAACTATCACTTAGAGTCCGCTTTAGTGCTCTATGCCCTAGTTTAACCCTTCAAACCAAAAAAAAAAGGGTTTAACCCTCACACATCAAGTTGTTTGATCTGCATATCGCCACGTGAATTAAATAAAATATAAACTAAATTGTAACAATGGTTAATTACATTTTTCATTATTGCATTTTTTTTTATACAAACGATATTCGACTTTAATCTAATCTAAATCATGGAGATGGAGATTCAAACTCGAGTGCAAAGTGAGGAGCACATCCGCTCTAGCCAATTTTGATTCACCCCATGTTTGTTTTTCGTTATTGCATTTTTAAACCACTCCTTAACTTTATATTTCTCTCTCTTCCCTATTTAATATCATTTATTTTATTTTTTTTTACCTCAATAACAAAGTGATCTGGAAGAAAAATCTTGGGCGTGAGACATACTAGAGAAATGCACTCAGAGATGAAAAGAAAAATTATGAGGAGATAGCATTAGATGGAGATGAGAGAGACTATCTTTGGCACAAAAGATCTAAAAGGAGAGAAACCGTCTGTACAGGCCCAAACTCTTCAAGCAGAAAGAAGCAAGGAAAAGTGATCCTCCAAATCCCCTAAACCCTAAAAAACTAAAAACTAGCTTGTCATTTCACATTTAATCTCAACCTCAGCTTACCAATTCCTCTCGAAAACTTGCCGTGTCAAATTTCATCTCATCGAAGGATCTAAAATTTATGTAAAAAATATAATTTCATGGATCCACCCCTATGTATAGTGTGTGAGACTGAAGTTGGATTGGGAAATCCCAAAAAGCCTGCCCATACCGTGTCAAATTTCATCTCATCAAAGGATCTAAAATTTGTGTAAAAAAATATAATGTCATGGATCCGCCCCCATATATAGTGTGTGAGACTGAAGTTGGATTGGGAAATCCCAAAAAGCCTGCTCATAATTGTAAAAATAAAATAAAAATTGCCACTGATGTATTGTAAGCTAATCGTTTCTGCTAAAATGAAGCCACAAAAAGTAAGTGTTTTACAACATCAAATTACACAAACCATAGAAACATGTGTTTACAACATCAAGAATACAACAATGTCTGAATTGGGGATCAATGCATCCGTGTATCTATCTTTTACTTCATCGATTTACAGTAACTCTTTTATCAACAGCCAAATACAACAATCTTCTCGTCTGAATTTATTCGACAAGTCTGAAATTTCCTAACTAAATCCCCTTCCGTCTGTATGCTAGAATCTGAAAAGAGTAGCATATATTGATTTAGTGTTCATTGACTATTGTTGATATCAATGCAATCATCGAGAATGATCTCTTCCCAAACAGTCAATGGTATATTTGTCAGATTATAAACAGAACTATGCATATTCACATATGATTCTAGCCACAATACACTACTGTCTAGCAAGAGAAAATTACTCATGCAACCATTATGTAAAGATTTTAAAGGTAATTTTAATACCACTAACAGCAGAAATAAGTTTTAAAATCATTTAAAAGTTTTTGAAAGGATTTTCAATGAATTTAAAACTTTATTTATGGTGTTAATGATAATATCTTTTAAAACCGAAAATAAAGTGAATATGAAGGAGAATTTATTGACAATAAGGAGAATTTGTACAATATGGCTACAAATACTGCCATATGAAGGAGTTTCAGGATCTTATTATAAGCATTCTGTCTTTCAAATAGAGTGTTTTCGGCACTACAAATCATGCAAGCCTCTTCACATTTGACCATCAAAAGTTACTCTATTCTCCCATTTTAAGCTCAAAACAGTAAAATGAAATGCAACCAGAGAGAAAACTTCAACTAGCAGATGCATTTGTTATTTGATCAATGCTTATTATTGAAACGTTCGACAAAATTTTGCTCATTGGATCTCTATTCTGCCCAAAGATGAGTTGTGTGCACCTTTTAGCTTGGCAATAGTAAAAAGTATAGATATTAAGAGAGCTTGTAAAATTGAGAGCTCACAATAACCCTTCTAATGTCTACTCACCAAATGGTCCCTGTTCGAAGTGCAATTGGCTTTAACCCCTCCCAAAGTTTCTTCTGCTTGCAGAATTTGCAGGTCATATCTGCATGGATCAACTAGAAGGGGTGCCGAATCTAGATCATTCATTAAGGATGACGGGTTTAGGGTCAACTTCTCATCATTGGAACTGTGATACCCTTTGACTGCCAAAAATTCAACTTCTTCTGCCAGCAAGGGCGTCTGGCGAGAAACATACTGTATAAAAAAATGCATGGGAAAATTACACAGGCACATGGATATTGTGTAATGTAGAAGAATACCAAAGAAATAAAGAGCAGTACATTAACATTTTTTGAATGAACAACTAGTAAACTTAAGGTTGGCCATATTTTTAGAATGAGTCATGCTTGTGTTCTCTATCAATAGTATGCAAACAAATATTCCAGCATAGGATGAGGTAAAGAGGCATGACTAGCAAGTTTCACAGCCCAAAAATTGTAACTCTCAATCCAAAAAAGCACAAGAAGAAATCATAACTTTTACGTAGTCAAGGGCAAGTTTCACAAGTGAAATTTACATCTTTAGATTAGTAATATCAGGAGAATAATCTCACATCACAAAGGTGCTTGACTGACAAACTTGGCCGGCAGCATAGGTGCGGCTGCTGCAAACTTGGTGTACATCTTTTATCCAATGAAATAAGCATGAGATGAACATCTAACTGCAGACAATGAAGTATTTCATCAAAGGGGATACAAAACCACGAAAAAGAAAGCAGTACTGATTCTAATTGGGTCACTGCGGTGCTCAGTGAAAGCCAAAGTAACTGGTTAGTAGTATGTCATTCGAGCCCCCAAGAAACTCCAATCCAGCAAGATACTCCACGGGGGGCACAAGTAATAAATGGACCTATTAATGACCCAACAAATAGTCCAACACATTATCCCTATACCTCATCATTGTTTTCCTCTATGCTCCGGAGATAATCAACCAACTTTGATAAGCGAGTGCTTCGAGAATTCTTATTGCTGCAACCACTAGAAATGCCATGCCGTGTGTGACTTCGAGCACCACCCCGGCCCCAAGCAAGCATTTCAGAGCTCCACACAATACCAGGAGAAATTCCGCGGTTCTCTCGGTTTACTTCTAAATCATTTTCAGTGCATCCTCCACTTGAAATGGCCAGCGATGAAGAAGGCTGAGAGGATCGAGATCCTGACCGTTTCCTCAGCCTTCTTGGCGTAACTTCAGTACATCGCTCATCAGTGGAAGATGAATTTTTGTCCATGTTATTATTGTCATTTTCATCCTCATTGTCTACAGATCCTTGAATTTCAGTGGCTCGAGAGCTCCGTCTCCTTAAAATGGAACTCCGATTATTGCGCTGCGATCTTGTAATAAATGCATCTGGTGTATCTTTTCCAAATGTGCGTCTCCTGATTAGAGCTTCTGATTGTCGTTGAAAGATTTGGGCAATTGATGCTTGGATCTGTTTTGGAGCATTAAAACAGCACATCAGGAACAAAATCGTCAGTATCATAGAGGGGAAAAAAATGTAAGGCCATTTGGATTTGCTCCATTGCCTTGGTCCTTGGCTTGAGGGTCACAGAGTAGGGTCATGTCAAGTTCCAAGATTCAGATCTTAGAATGAGTAAAAAAAGCCTGCTTTCTTTTGGTGAGGGTTTTGCTTAATTCGTCTGTTGATTACAAATAAAACCACATGATTATAAGGTGAAATGAATAAAGAGAAACAGGCCAGACAACATATTTCCTGAGTATTGTTCATGTCCCAAGAAATACAACACCATCCAAATCTCAACAAGAAATTCTTTTAACCATGAACCTAACCTGCTCGTTTCGAGTTCTCTCTTCTTCATGGAAAGCCAATTCCTGAAACCATACACAACTTAATTCTCAATTTGCAAAACATGATGAACTTACACATCTTTTCGTCAAAAAAAAAAAAAAGCTTACACTCATCTTTATTTAGTCGAAATAGATGCATAACATTCTCAAAAGAAAACCCCATCCTTTTGAGGAATAAATTTCGATCTTTTCCATTTTTTTTCTCTCTCTCTCTCTCTCTCTCTTCTCACTCTCTCCATATACATATATATATATATGAGCGTGTGTGTGTGAGAGCCCCAGTTTGTTGTTTCCATCTTCTTGATTCAAACTTACTTTCAAGTTAAAACGAGCATATATCTACGATGAATCATCTAACTATAAAATTGTCATTAATTAAGTCTTCATTTAGATGTCCATATTTAAAAATTTATGGAAACAAGAATAATAAACTCTATTTATCTTTTTAGTTTTTGTGCATGGGAGCCCAAAAGCCAGAGGAAGAACCTACACCGGAACAAGCCTGGGCCTAGATAAAACCAGTTCAGCCCGCAAAAGGTGTACAATGGAGGATGGGACCAACTCAAAACATGGTAACCCAGAATACAATCATTACCCAAGCTGGCCATACCATCTGCAACAGTAACCCTATTTATCTCCTTGCTCATTACGTCTGTTAAAAACTTGATTGTAGTAAAACTAATTTGAAGTGTTATCCTTTCTATTTTTCCCATATTCAGCAACCTTTATTATACTTGACCACATGAATGTACTTGTCAACCTGCTAGTAATATAAATGTACAAAAGCAAAATTTATACCTCCTCCTCGTATTTCTCAATATCTGGATATAAAGCTGCTATTAGGGCATCATAATTTGGATCATCTCTCAAAGAACGTCGACTGGCACAGTGTGTGCGGCAAGCGGGGCACTCATTGTTCCTGAAATTATATACCAAACTAACTAAATAAGGTTGATTGGTTCTCAACTTATGTTATAACAAAAAAAAAAAAAAATCCTTTTTTTCAATCAGAGAATCAAAATGCCACTATTACAGAAATCAGAAAATGTTAAGAGGTAAAGAGCTCAACAGTGCATACCCCATCCGCATTGACTTGTCTATGCACTCCCTGCAAAACCTGTGTAGGCATTCCATTACAGTCCTTGTTTTTTTAATAATGCCTGTCGAGGAAAGAGAAATTGATGAATGAATGCTTACCAGATTGATAAAGCATTATGGATAACAGAAGAGGAAATGTAAGCAAGACTCAAGAGACGAAATAACACATCCAAATGGCTGCTGATGTTTATTGAGAACTTCTGGGGACAGATAGTATATAAAGCTGACAAACTTAGAGTCTTGGGAAGTACATACAGGAATTCAATGTGCATGTAAAACTAAACTAATATCCTTTCTTAAATAATTGATATATTCAAACAAAGGTGATCGTTTTCTGTCAAAATTTCAACATACTAAAGCAATTCCCTAATCATTCGATGTTCTAAGTTCAATAGATACTGGCCTGTCCTAAAGAAGAAAACTGTTCAATAGGAATCTTGAAGTATAGGTTACGGTGAGAAAATAGAAAAGAAATGAGGGTTAGGATACAACTTTATTTGAAGATATGGACCACAGGGAGCTGATCTTTGGCTGTGGTCCTAATCTCAACAGGCAGGGTACAGGGCTTGGTACTTTATGGTGACTTCTTCTGTGCTTTCTAGCAAGGAAGTATAGTTTCTTCATTTCAGCATATAAAATTCCGAGGTTTGGGTTATATTTTTAGCACTCACACTTCATAGTCACCAGAGCTTTTAATTTTGTATTAGCAATCAAACTTTTGCATGTGGCCAACCTGACTTCAGTCTTTCACATTCTCTTCAAGAAATCTACGCCAATTCATCAAAGACGAAGAAACTCAAATTGACTTTTTGTTTTATTCAAGAGAAGGGAAAGACAAGAGTTAGATTCAGTCTATGGGTGTGAGGATAACTGCCATACAAGCCCCAATTGAATTTGACTTCTTCCAAGTCACCATGTTTTATATTTCAATATTTCTTTTGTCAAACTTGGCAAATATATATATATACAATTATTCTCTTATCCAGATGTCCACACATTATTATTGTGCGGATGTCATTGTAAACAGGCAGGAGAATAAGGAGAGGTATTAGAAAATACATGGCATCCGCACGAAAATAACATCCGGATGTCCACATAAGAGAATTTCTGTATATATATACATAAATTCTCTTATGCGGACATTCGAACGTTATTATCGTGCGGACGCCATGTATTTTGTACTAACCTTCCCTGCTTTCCTGCCTGTTTACATTGGCATCCGCACATTAATACATTCGGATAAGAGAATAGCAATATATATATATATATACACATATATAACATTAAAGGTGGGTAATATTGGAAATTCAAAAAATACATTTTAATCTAATAAAATTATGATGCCATTGACAGGCTTCCAACTCCTGATCTTAAAGTTTAATAAAGAAGGATGGGAAAGAACTTACTCTTATTTCCAAATTTCATCTTGTTTATGGACTATAGTAGGAAAAACAAATTATTGGTGTAATTGATTCTTTCACTGCGGGAAGGTGAGTCAAACCATATACATGTATAGAAATATCTACACCAGTACCAAATCAAGCATAATGGTATACTTGTTATCACAATATAACACAAATGAATTTGCCACTGTATATTCCATCTCATTTATAGTTTCATTGTTCAGAACTGTGAAGAAGAGGTCAAAAAGACGCCTTAGCACATTTGCGGAGGCAGAAAAAACATGCTCAAAGCAAGGTTTTAAGACCCAGATTGAGAAAAACAGGAGGCAGAAAGTTGAGGAAAAGGGGTGGTGGCAATTAGGAGGGCTAGGGTTTGTTTTCTTGTAGAAGGGGAGTGGCCACCTACTAAGGATTATACATCACCCAGGAAGTCCTAAATTTTGGTGGTTCACAACCTATCACAGATCCAAAAACTCACATACAAAAAATCACTAATCCCCAGTGCTTCCAAATACTCACATGGAGCAGCTAGGTAGACAATGTTCATTCAAATGACATTTCATTCAAAAAGTTCAGAAGCATACTATTCCCCAATGCTTCCAGATACATATCGATCCCTCATCTTGTGTAGTTCTGTTTCTCAATACAAAAAAGTGTTAAAGTTATCAAGTATTATACTAAATTTTCCAACAATAACATTTTTTGAGAAATTGTGTCCTGTTGTATTGATCCTTCTGGGCATTTTTCACACCAAAAATTGGTAGTGAAGAGCGTGCTAGGTGGAAGGTGAGGTCCAGAAAGCTTGGGAATCATCAAAGTTGAATACCTTCACCACCATGTCTCTGGAATTGAATGAATAGTCGTCGTTTCAAGGTTTTAATCTGCCTGTGCAGCAGCACAAATATGTATGTGCTTTCTACACGCTTGAGCTCCCCTTCTTCCACATCAATATCTCTCTCATCATTTAGATCTTAAAAATAAGTCCCGCTCTGACGGCCCGACGAGTCATCTACTAAATACATAATAGTATTCCTCCACATATACCGCTTTATTTCCAAATAAAAATTAGGATTCAGGGATTACAAACTAAAATAAGTTTTCTTATAAACCCAGAAAAAGGGTGTAATGTAAGGGGGCAGATTTCCCTCTCCATTCTGTAACAGCATGCTAAACCATTGATCACCGAGTTTTTCTCACTACTTTATCTCAAGTCACACCCTTCTTAAGCTTCCCCTTGTTCACGTATCGACTAAATCACACATTGATAGTTGGTTTTGGTTTTATTTAACCCTTGTTTCCACATCCAGATTATTCTTGACCCACAAACTATTGTGGTTGACAAGATGAGGGATGTATGGAGCCAACCAAATGATTCAAATGGCAGGCCCTGCATGGTTTGCCAAACCCATTTATAAGTATCAAATTTGAAATGCATTCTATTGGTTTGAATTTGTCCTTATCAAATCAACTCTGGTATAATTTTAAACAAATGCTAGTTTTACTTACTATCTAAATAACTAAGTACCTAGAATTTGCCTCAAAAGAGACCACAGTGCATTTCATAGTTTGAAAACAGTGGTAGAACTACAAGGAACACTATAAGAATCAGCACTGAACTACTTATTAATAATAGGCAATTCATTCTCTACATCACTGAGAATCCATGCCAAGCAATGCAGGGATTGCATTGCAACAAAAAAGAAGTCAGTAGAACTGCAAGGAACACTATAAGAATCAGCACTGAACTACTCATTAATAATAGGCAATTCATTCTCTACATCACTGAGAATCCATGCCAAGCAATGCACGGATTGCATTGCAACAAAAAAGCAGTGCATAGCTAAAAGAAGAAGCCAGTGCATGGCAAAATCAGCAGTTAACCACCATCAGAAAAAAGAAATGTGAACTAAGAATTTTGATAGATATATACATGCATGAATCGTTGTAGCGCAGTAATTAATTGTTAACATACCACTTTAAGGTTCCAGTCAAGCAACACTCATATGTGAGACCAACATAGAAGAGTAAACGATATCATGACCCTTTCTATTCAATTTAGGTACAGAGTAAACATCATTAAACTTCCTCTTCTACTCAGTGTTTTATGTTTTATGGCGAGGGAAAAAAAAAGTCTATCTATATGTCACAAGGGGGCATCTTCATCAGTTGAGTCCAGTGGACACATATACCAATTTTGTTTTTAAACCATGACATTTCATTCAAAAAGTTCAGAAGCAGAAGTTACCAAGACATATTGGACAGTGTACATCTTTACGAATTTCTGGCAGTTGTACGAATAAAAATCTGCAAGGGAACAAGAAGTATGTAATCATTACTTTGCAATACGCTCAGAAGTACAAATAGGTGCAATTTTTTTTCTTTTTTTTTGAAAATGAGAAATAGGTGCAATTTTCAATTCATATAGAACCCTAGTTGGAGGATACCCAATATTGTCAACCACCAGGAAGTTACTAACTTATCCACAACCATGACACATCAATAACAGTCTGTAACACCGGAAAATGGGAAATGGAAAATCAGAAAACCAGTACGCGCCCTTTATAATTAATATATCGACTTTGTAAAAGTAGTACAAGCACAAAACAAGACTCATATCCTAACATGCATCAGTCTCTCAAGCATTAAATCAAGCAGAACCAGAACTTCTGAGCATACCACAACTGACAACACCACCAACGACAACTCAACATATTCATTGAAACGAATTGGCACTTTGTATTATATTAGGACACGTGGAAAACCCATCAACATTCAGAGGATTGAGCTTTCAGAAACTGCTCGAAAATGGTAGTAAAATCAGCAAAAATCTACAACTAGCTAGTGCCCACAAAAGATATTGAAGTATGACATAGAATAAAGTAAAACTAAGCCAAAGAGAGAGAGAGAGAGAGAGAGAGAGAGAGAGAGAGAGAGAGAGAGAGAGAGAGAGAGAGTACTCGGGTTTTTCTTGAGAAGTAGAGGATGGGCTTCCCACAGAATCTGAAATGTGAAAACAAAAGCAAATAACTTGTTAAGCCAATCAATCGAAAAACAGAACACGACCCAAATGAAAAACTACATATACAAATACAGACAGAGCAAAAACAGAGAATATGGGAGACAGAGATGATACGTAACCGCCAGCTTCATCTCGATCGTGTTCGTCCTCTTCTTCTTCGTCTTCTTCTTCTTCATTTTCTTCTACTGCTACTACTTTTTCTTCTTCTTGAAGTAGTTCGTATTCATCTTGAGCTCGAGATTGCTTGGCTCGTTGGTGGTGGTGGATATGTGTTGGGTCTTCATCATCGCTATCGCTGAGGCTCTCTGGCAAAGAACGCTTCTGTGCAGGCATTGATATATTACATACAACACCCAGAGAAGAAGACAGAGAGAGATCGATGGGTGGGTGGTCCTATCAGTTTCTCTCTCTGCGTAATAGAATAAGACCAGAAGAAGAAGTAGACGATGCTGGGAATGGGAGATTTTCGTTGGCTGCCTCTATATCAATCTATTAATTAAAAAATATATATAACAAACAAATTATTATTTTATTATACAATGCACACAAAGAGAGAGAGAGAGAGAGAGCTGAGATGAGAAGCGAGAATCAGATCTTACGGCCAAGAAAAATTAGTACATTTTGCCTTTGTGGACGGCCCTCTGTCCGTCTGTCTTACTCTCCTCATTCCCATTCGGCCAATTACCGTCTTCTTGCTTTCTCCATACTTTTCTTTTTGTATTTTCTTTCTTTTTTTATTTGACAAGAAGGACTTTATTTTCCTGGTCTTTATTTACCACCACCCTCAACAGTATCGTCACCGCCACCATCCCCATCCTCCAACAATCAGAACCACACCATGTCACATCCACCACCACTACCACCACCGTCACCATCACGAACACATTTATCAACTACCATAACTCATTTATAGATTGATTTCTCTGTTAATACCCAATTTTAACAGCCCAAAACACTCACAACTAAAGGCCCAATAGAAAAGCAAGGCAAGAGATAATACACAGGCCGAAAGACTCAGAGGAGAATATGAAACTGGAACGAGCAATTGAATATCGCGATTCACGAGTGACCTAACACATTCTTGGTAAGCTTCTATAATTAGGGGTAAAAGTGTTTGGCTTATAATGAGGGGGTCATCAGTCCAATAATAACTCTGAACTAGATCGAACGTTTATTAAGGCGTGACAAATTCCGCAAACAAATAGACGAAACAAAACAAAACAAAACAAAAACCCCACCAGCAAAATAATTAGTCAAACAAGTGACTTTACTAATCTCATCAATTTGGAGCCCCTTACTTTGAAGTCCCTCATTCAAACAAATTGTAAAAGTTTTGCATGATGTTCGGAAATTGGATCCCGTGACATCTCTCCATCGCCAAAAAAAATAGAAAAGACTTAATGGCAATAAACCTTGACCTGGTGGAGTCTTGAAGTTGAAGCACACGGTCTCATTTTTGTTGAATGTTCCGTGAACAGTTTTTTGGACAATGGAATGGATCTTTGATCCATCAAACTGAACTTATACATTTGCTAGTATAGTAGCAGGAAAAGCAACCACTACTTGCTTGCTCCAACAGCAAGTTGCTTCAACAAGAGTTAGGAATTTTGTGAACTTCAATAGCAGCTCCGTGAAATTGCACAATAAAGCTCTTTATTCTCATGAAAGTCTGAAAATAGATTCAGCAATTCAAATCTTAAGCCAATAAAATGTCACACTCAAAGCATTCTGCAAACAAACGAACGAACACATCGGAAAAGTGAGCCGCTAATCTGAAGGTGCTAAACGTTTATTCAATTTCCGGCATCGAAACAATCAAACCGTGCATTTGCATTTGTATTTGCATTTGTTTATACCTAGTCACTTAAAAAGTGAAAGCATTAGCATATTATGGTTATGTTTGCTTTCCTTGACTACATGCCTAAAGGTTCTGCCTTCATCATTATGAGTTACTTTAAAAGGTAAAACACTCATGAACAGCCAGAACAAAAGTCCTAACCTTGCAAATTAGCAATCCTAGCACACAGCCAAGAAATTGATGAAGCAATGCAACTGGAATTTTTGCTTCACCTAAATAAAAATCTTGAACACATATCTAACATGGAACTCTAAAATTATTATTACATGTCTAGGATGACAGAAGAGAGAGAGCACGCTTTATAACTACAGCCAAATAGCAAGCCTAGCACACAGCCAAGAAACTGATGTTACAATGCAAATGGAATTTTTGCTTCACCCAAATAGAAATCTTGAACACATATCTAACATGGAACTCTAAAATTATTATTACATCTCTAGGATGACAGAAGAGAGAGAGCATGCTTGACAAATCTTATCTGATCTGGAAATGCTTGCAGGTGGAATTTCCTTGAATGGTTACCCGAATTCTTCCACTATTATCACCCTGCCCACATACATCCTTTAACTGAGTGCCTGTACCATTGCGGCTAGGGCCTTCTGCATGAGACTCGACTGAATTCTTCCTTCGCCGTGCATTGTGTCCAGCCAAACGCCTACGACAACTCCGTTTGGAATCATCAAACTCTGACAGCTCATGAAATCTGCAATACAACATTTTGAGTCAGGATAACTAACTAAAAGTATTAAGACTGAAATCCTGAAATCCCAATACCTGCAAGAGAAAACCAATTTAACAATGTGCAAACACATAGGGTAACCTAACAACAAATTCAATTTGTGGATAAGAGCCAATGAGTATTTAATGAATTGAAGAAGAATGAAATTCAATCTATATAGTATTGCCACATCTAAGTCTAACAGTATGAAAGAATATTCATCCTCCATGGAAGGCTGTTAAAAAACAATCCCAATAGAATTCAATTTATATAGCAAAAGCAATTTTGCTTTTTAAATTAGTAATATACTTGAACTTCAAGTACTATTATAAAAGAATAATTATAAAAAAATTAAAAATAAAATTAAAAAATCAAGCAGGCATATACCAGCAAACCGTTCTAACGGTATTCTTGCTAGATTGTTAAGTTCAAACCCAATAGGCAATTGCAAAATGAAGTGAGAAAATAAGATAAAACTTTAAATTGTGATATTATTGGCAGAGAAGTAACAACTAAAGACCAAAGTCCATCAACACTAAGCTACTTTCCCCAAACCCATATAGAGGAAACCAGAAACTACAAAAGTGTGCAAATTTTTCTGCAAAAGTGATAGCAAAAAAGTGTAAAACAAACCAGAAAAATACAGCACTAAACTAATCTCCTCCAACCCACATAGATAAAGTGATAAACTACCCAATAATAAACTGAGTAAAAAAACTATAAATTTCATACCCCAGAAACAAAACAAAACAAAAACCAGAGAGAGAAAAAAATCAAACAGATAAAATTAACAAGAAAATTGGATAGCCCCAACCTGCTGCATTGCTGGCAAAACCTTTGCCTCAGCCCAGAAACAAGTACAACCTGAGCCTTAGAATGAAGGTCACAAACCTTATGCCTTCTATGATACTGCTTTGCATCACTCAAATCAGCTGGGCACCTGTCACCCTGACAGCATCTCATCCCACCTCCACTTGTGCCTGATCTCTTCACAATCCCACTTCCACCCACAACTGCTTTCTTCTTCTTATCATGATCTTCCACTTGCTGATGATCATCAAATTCTTCATCTTCCTCTTCCTCCTCCTTGACCACCACATGGGGCTTCTCCATCCTCATCTGCTTGTTTAAGTTAAATTTACCCATGACCTCCATGGATGCCCCAGATATTTATATAAAGAAATAAAAGAAGATGAGGAAGAGGAAGATATTAATGGGTTGGGATGTGGTGGAGGAATAGGGGGAAGAGAAGGAGAAGACTAAAAAGTGAAGGTACAGTTGTAGGAGTGGAAGAGTGAGGACCACCACCACAATCTGATGCTCCATAATTCATTTTTCTGGGTCTTTAGCCTGTTGTCAGTTTGTTGGTGTATAACAATAATGCATTGGCACACAGCAGCTGATGGTAATGGTTCAATTTTTCTTTGGAGAAAAAAAAAGAATTTAAAAGAAAAGAAAAATGAAATTGTTGTTCCAACATTCCTTAAGAGCATTTCTACCTATTTGCCATGACAAAGGGCAAGGGTTGTTACTAAGTAACATTCCGAACCTAAATAATATAAATTAATTAATAAATAATGAAATTAAAATTTATCGGTTAAGTAAGGGTAAAATATTCAATTTAAGTTGGGAAAAGAGTTTGGGGAATTGAGTTGTGCTGTTGCTTGGAGCTTGTCGTCCTAAGTCCGTAGACTGACGGCACGCTCAATTCCGAGTTAAAACGATCGAGAAAAAGATTTAAAAATCATAAAGGGTAATTTTGACCGAAGTGGAATTAAAATTGACTTTTCGTTCGGGAAGAGTTTTGGAAAATTTCTTGGTTCCCTTACGTGGAGCGCGAGCTCACGAGTTCATAGAGACGTTGTGGGCTCGAATCGGACTTAAAACGAGAGAGTTTTAGTCTGAAGAAGTTTGAGGGCAAAATTGGAAAACCTGAAAGTCAAAATTTTAAAAAAGGGATCAGATCCCATTTCTCTCTCCTCACCTCTCTCTCCCTCACGAACAGCACCCCCCCTGTTTTTCGCTGCACACTGATGCGCCTTTGCCCGGCGTTTCCAATTGATTCCGGCCACGACCAGTGGAGATCTTGGTATCAAAACGACCACCTCTCTTCCCTCTTTCCATCCATATGCATTTGCACCCGTGAAATTGAGTGATTGCAGCTGAAAAATCGAAGAGAAACAGCCCATGTTTCTGTAGAAATTGTCTCCGGTTTCCATTGTTATTCCGGCCACCCCAAGCGACCATATCACACCCATAAGTTTCCCCTACCTCTTCTCTGTAATTCCCCTCGAAGACCTGACCTCAAACCTCAATGGATCGTGCAAATCGAAGTCATGAAGTTGTGAGGTTTTTAGGTTTTCCGGCGAGAAAACCTTCGATTCCAGCCACTTCCCGATCGAATTAATCGTCGAGCCAAGGTATAAACTTACTCCCCTTAATGTGCTTGATCTTTTGGCATTGGTCTTGAACGGCGGTTCGGAGATTTTTCGATCACCGGAATTTACTCTACACACCAACACGCTGCCGGCGCATGTGGCGGCACAATTGTGTAGGAACTCGCGGATCGAGAATTGGAGTCCCGGATACTTTGAATCAATGATTGTAGAGTTAGGAAATTAATAATCGTGCGATCGTGCGATCAAGAGTAATCTGACCGCTCGATCGAGATCAAACCTTCGAGACATGTTATTTAGATTGTGTTGGACCTATAGGAACTTTCGGATTGGGAATTGGAGGTCGTGGGCCCGGTTGACCAATATGGAATAGTTTGACCGGATAGTTGACCCGAGATCCTTTGAGACCGTCCCGTCCTTTGGAAAGTATTAAATTGGCCTTAGGACTTGTGGAGTGTTTGTGTATTGTGTTTTAATTTTGAGATTTAGATTATTGTTAAATTGTGGTTATCAAATTTTATGTTGATATGTGAGGATTATGAAATATTGGAGTTATGGGTTATGGGATTATGGAATACTTGATTTAATGGTTGTGGTTTGATTTTATTGTTTACCTATATGACTATGTGACTCGGCTTTGCTCTGGGCAAGTGTTTGTGAGTGAGTTGTGAACTTGGTTAGTTAGAGTTGGGCCACACGTGACGTTGGATTTTTCGGCATGTGTGCTCACTTGGATATTGGTTGTGATACCCACACGTGGCGTTGGATTTTCCGGCGTGTGGGACTGATTTTGGTTACAGTTACTTTATTATACGTGGCGTTGGAAATTCCGGCGTATAGTAAAGATTCGGGCACCTTTGATCGGGTGTGCCGTAGGACATGGATTGGTTGAGTCACATGTGGCGTTGGATTTTCCGGCTTGTGGGCTCATTTGAATATTGTTCACTGTTGTGTTACCCATACGTGGCGTTAGACTTTCCGGCATGTGGGCTTCTTTATATACTGACTGCTTGTTTACCACACGTGGCGTTGGATTTTTTAGGCGTGTGGTAAAGAATCTGGACATATTGATTTGCCTGGACCTGCATTGAGCTTGCTCTGCAGTATAGGGTCAGGATCCCTAACCACCTGCCCAATTTATCTACACAGGTGGCTAGCCCGTTTCGCCATTCCCCGGTTGCTTCCGGTGGTTTGCTAGTACCTGCGTTGAGCTTGCTCTGCAGGTACCCTGTCAGGACTTTCCCCAGCCACCTGCCCAATTTGTCTACACAGGTGGTTGGCCAATTTTCCCCCATCCCCCGGTTGCCTTCGGAAAATATATATATATACTGTTACTTTACTATACGTGGTGTTGGACTTTCTGGTGTGTAGTAAAGTAACAAGGAGATGAAAAAGATTATACTATATCGAGAATAGATTAATGTTTAAAGGATTTAACTTGTTGGTATCACTTTAAATATTTGTATATTATAGGAATCGTGATCGTTGGTTTAAAGAATTACGTGTGGCTTGATCCCTTAATAAGGGTACGTAGGCAACCTAGGTGCAGCCGCGAATTAATTATTTGAGCTTTGTGTAGTTTTGGTTTAGTAAGTGTTAGTAATTGATTGAATTTGAGGCCGGAGGCCTATTATGAAAATTGTGTGTGCTGAAGTTCGGTAGTCTTAAACTATGTTTTTGACAGGTGAAAAATTTGATAAATGTCCGTTTTTTAGGGGAGACTCTGCCGAAATTTCGGCAGAAGTCTTGGCCCTTTTCCCTTTGTCTCGGAAAGAGAAAATTTATTCTTTAGTATGTGGGCCCGACATCTGTTGGATGTCGGAAAAACCACAGGACCAGTCCTGTCATACTATTCACGTGAATAGTGTCAACCCTTACAAAAGGCAAGTTGTGTTTCCACCCATTGCCATGACAAATGGCAATTACTATTCACTTTCAATTATTATTATTTTTTATACATAAAAGATTAATTTTGATAAAATTTTCGGTTGCCACGTGTCAATATTTATTCTAAAAGTCACATATCATATTTCAGTTGCCACGTGTTAGATTTTGTTGTATTGTTTGTCTTTTACGGGCAATGAGAGACCATCACGGTGAATGAAGTCAAATTTAATGCTTTGTTTTTAATTATGATTTTTTTAAAAAAAAATTATGCTTTCTATTGTTTGTGGTTTGTAATGAATTAAGCTTTGTTTTGATGTATAAAATGTTTTAAATAAATAGTTATATTATTGAATGTTTTCTTTATTCAATAAAAGACAAACAATACAACAAATTAAGAAAGGGCAACTCTTTCAATACAACCGAATGGTTTTCATAATATTGATAGGTATTTATAGAAAAAATTCAGAATTTTTTGGTATTTTTTACAAATTTTTTCGAATTTTTTTTAAAAAATTGTTAGCCATTGGATTGGAGTAGAAAGACTGGATCAGACCCCTCAGGAAGCACCACGTGTCTTCTATCCGTTGGGGGAAAGCAAGGCTGACGCTGAAGCACGCACGATTTTGATATTTTTTTACCATAGGCGCGTGTATGTCACGAGCCAACGGTCAAAAAAATTCAAAATTTTGCGCTGACGCCGCGTCACTAGCCTTCAAGCAATAACATGGGCTAGATTTGCTTTTGGGCTTGCCCGAGTTGGTGGCGCCCACTTGTTTCCCAGGCTACATTTGAGCGCTGGAACCGCTTCGCTGATCTAAACTCTGTCTTGCCCGGGCCAGCCTGCAGCAGTGGAAATACTCTAAAAACCTACCTAGGCAATAAGCTGGGTTGAGGTTTTTAGCCCCATCATATGTATGGGTTGGATGAGGATTTTGGGCTAAAAAGAGTGGAAATTTGGCTTTTACCTAACATTGCAAAATGCTCATATCCATGAAAAAAATTGGATTTTGGTTTGGGCTTGTTTGATTTGATCTTGTTTTCAAAATATGGTTAATTTTTTAAATTTTTTTTATACTAACGATATTCTATTTTAATCTAATCGAAACTATATTGAGGGGTTTGACAAAAAAAACTACATGGAGGGGGATTCAAACTCGAGTACAGAGTGAGGAGCGCACCTGCTTTAGCCAGCTCGGGCAAGTCCATGTTTGCTATGGTTAAACTCTTTCATTAATAATAATTATAAAAGAAAAAAGGGCTAATGACAAAAGACCCACTAAAGGTTTGGGATCATTTTCAATATGGGCCCTAGAGTTTCAACTTCATCAATTTACACCATAATATTTTTAAATCTGACCAATTTAAGCATTCCGTTAAGTTGACTGTGTGGTCAACCGTTAACTGCTGACGTGGCCACTGTGGGTCCCACCATATTTTATATTTTATAAATTTTAAATTGAATAAAATATTAAAAACCAAAAAAATTCAAAAATTTTTTATAAAAAAAAAAACTCTCTCTCTTTCTCTTCCTCACCGATTTCTTCTCTCATCATTCTCCCATTACCACCACCCTCCAACCCCAAACCCATCCCACAGCCACCACCCTCCAAACCCCAAACCCACCCCACCCTCCACCTAGAAATCGATGGAGGTGATGGTGGAGGACTCGGCCGGAGCTAAGAATGAGTCGTCGCCGAGTTGGACTTGTTGCTGCTGATTAGGAAGCGGTGCAGCGGCAGCAGCCATTAAAGGGTCGAAATTGGGAGGTGGGTTGATCTCGGAGATCATGCTCTTAAGCCACGTCGATAGATCTGACGGGTTATAGTGAACGGTATCAGAAGCAAGCTGCGAAAGGCCCTCTGTAAACCTAAGCAGCATTCTCTCTTTCTCTCTCTACAGTAGATGTTAGGGTTTTTTGAGGGGTTCTTGAAGGTTAAAGAGAAGGTTTCTTCGTTAAATGCTCTCTCCCTTCAACAATCTCTCAGTTCCCTCTCTTTTCATGTCTTCAATCGACGTCTTTCTTTTCTCCCCTGGCCCATTTTCGGTTCTGACTTTTTTCACAGACTTCTTCCTCAATCTCAATCCTCTCACAGTCAAAATTCGTGCTTTTCTTTAGGTGTTTTTGGGATTTCCAATTCGGTTCTGTGCGCGAAATGAGCGATTCCAATTCAGTCAGGTATATGAGCTTCCATAACTAGGAAGATAGTCTGATTGTATTTTGAAAAGGAAGTGGAAACCTTTTGATGGAGCTACAAAGTTGACATTCCTGCCCCTCTCTTGATTAATATGTGTCTGTGTGTTTGCATATGTGAAGATTAAGAATTCGATTAAATTAATTTCGTATATCATGATTGAGGCCCTGGCTCTGTGTTCATTAATGGAAAAGCATAAGCATTGCCGTTATTACTTCATACGTTTACATGATGTTGCTTATTATGAGGTGAGCTTAAGTAATGTTTTGCTTCAGGTTGCCAACTTTTGGACAAATTGGAAAATAACTCTCGTACAGTCAAAGTGCACAACTAAAAAGATGTTCCCAAGGATCCCCAGATTCTTCCTGGTAAAGCTAAATTTCACTCTTCCACTAAATATAATGTAAACTTTTGTTTCTTTTTCCCCTGTCAAGCACTCAGTGCAGAATGCATTGACTGCTTCTGTAAATGATGATAGCTGAAGCTCTTTTTTTTTGTTTTAAAAGGTCCATAACATGTTTTAATCTTATTTTCAAATTAAAAGATCTCCTAGTAGCTAGTCAAATGATGGCAACAAAACAAGTTTAAAGTTATTCTTATGTGTACGTTACCAACAAGAACTACGGCAAATTAGTGTATATATGGGCATATCAATTCTACATAGTACTGCTCCATAAGGGACTTTTTTTTAAGAAGTGAAAGAATTGTAAACGAGGAACAAAACAGAGAGTGGGTAAGGCATCCACAGCCAAACAAGACAAGAAAAAAACAGGAACAAAAAAACAAAAATGTAAACCGAAACAGAGAGAGGAGGAAGCAGCACAGAGAAGCGAGAAACACAGTCTCACTTCACAGCTGCTACCAAGTTCAACATTATAATAGAATATCAGGACTCTTATATACTTCTCTTGGATTTTTTTTTTTTGGTTTATGCTGGTTCTTTATTTTTTGGACAATGATATGACCAGATACATACCAAATTTTTGTCTGAAAGACTTGATTGTTTGTCATATTTATACAGGGATCAATATATTCTTAATTCAAACCAGTCTTTGATAATCCTTTCAAATTTAGTGGCAGCTGGTGCCATCCATTCCAGTGCGTTGCTTGATGAAATTATACATGAACTTCTTGTTTACACTGGCATCATTGTGAGCATGAAAACTTCTGAAGTAAATGAGTTAAAAGCAAAGGTATTAGAAATTTCTTACTTCTAATTGTTTTCCGCACATCCCAATGGCTTTATGCTTGAAATTGGTTTTTCCATTGGCTGTCAATAAATTACTGTGCTTTTTGCAGACTTCGAATTGTAGCTTTGTCAGGCTTATCTGTTACATTCCTTGCATCTGCACACTGCACCTCTCAATATCCATTAACATTTCAATATCAACATTTCGAAAAAATCTAGGCTATTACGTTCTCCATCCCTTGCCATGTCTACTTTAACTTCTGAAATGTGTTTGCAACTTTTAATTTACTTTTGCAGAGCTTCTCAATAATAAAAATTTTGGTAGACAATGCCGGAAGTGGCACTGGAGACTCATATTTCAGGCACTGGGTTGCGTTAACTGATATTTTTTCGCAGGTATGATTCTTTTTAATATGGTATATATTGCCTTATGGATACAATTTAAAGGTCCTGTTCTCATCTTGTTGAATGTGTAGGTTGTTGGTTGCAATGAAGGTGCATCTGGAAGAGTTTTTTTGCTAAAACCCCTTACTTTGGTTAAGGCTGCCATGTAGACTATGTGTTGGGTCATTCAGGCTGAGTGTGTGGCTATGTGTTGCAAGAGCCATATGTTTTTTGGTGGAAGAAAGAAGGGTATATGGTTTTGGGAAGGGTAGAAGGATATTTGAGAATGTAAAGGGCAGGGACGGATCTACAGAGGAGCAAGGGTGGTCAAGTGTCCCCTGCAACCTCTGAAATCCTCCATTAAAGGGGAGAAAATTGACCCCTGCAAAGGTGTTCGATGAAAGTCCCCAAAGAGAGAGGAAGAGAGCTGCGTTAGCGCGCGGCAGTCCTTGCGCGCTTCTTCTTTTTTTTTTCTTTTTTTTTTCCTGACGTCAAAACGACGTCGTCCTACTAAAGGTTTTTTTTTGTTTTTTTTATATTTTTTTAAAACTTGGCCAAAACGACATTGTTTTGGCTCAGGTCTGTAGTTTCCTTCCCTCTTCCCCCAATATATTCCCTCCCCTAAATGTTATAACCTAAATCTTCCCAAAAAAGCTAGCCAATCCCCAAACGAAACCCCTAATCCTATTGAACCAACCTCTCCCAATCCGACGATGGCACCACCCATCCGGCGCCTGTGGCGACAATAGAGCAGTGGCAATGGCAGCAGGCAGCAAAGGATAAAAGTCACCCTCCAAATTCAATTTGATTTCAAAGGTGGATTTGTCATTGTCCCTCAAATTTGAAAGTATGTTATCATAATTTTTAATCTCCTTATGCTTTAATTAAATAGTTTGAAAGTATGTTATCATAAATTTGAGTTTTTAATTTGGAGTTTTGGTTAGTCTGAATAAATTTGGGGTTTTTTTTATTATTATATTAGATTGTATATGCTTTAGTTAGATTATATCTTGGTAAATTGGATTAGTTTTTGTGTTTTTTAATTGTATGTGCAGGTTTGTTAATTGTAAATTGGATTACTTAGTTAGATTATATGTGTTTGTTAATTAGTTTTGATTAGTATGAATGTGCAGGTCTGCTATGAATGTTGTGAAAGGTCCACTTCGCAACCGAATGAGAGATCAATAGTTGAGTGATAGTTTACTTGTTTATATTGAGAAAGATGTGTTTGTTTGGATTGATAATGAAACTGTAATGCAACGTTTTAAGAATATGAAAACTCGTCGTGGACAATTGTAATGTTGTTTTTTCTATTAATTATGAATTATAAATTATCGTTTCATTTTTATGGGTATATTTTTTGTATAAATTTTTTAAAACCTTTTGGACATTGACCCCTGCAATGAAAATTCAAGGATCCGTCCCTTGTAAAGGGTGAGGAGATGGATTATCTGTGGTAGATGGTTCACTTTGGGGGATCTCCATAGACTTCTATCCCTTCAAATTTTTGGGATAATCTTTTTATGCTATTTTTTCATATTGGAATGTGATCGGTAATTACATATCATTTTGTATCCTTATAACTTGTGATTTGGTTATGTTTTTGAGTTAAACTTGTGCTTTTAATCTATTTTGTGTTTGTTTCAGTGTAATAAGCTTATGACTCATTAAATGCATTTTGGAGACAAGTTAGCTCAAAACGGTGTCTGCAGATCAGTCAACTTCACGGATTGGACTGTACTTGCTCAGGAAGAACCAGATAATGAACCATACATCATTGGAAAGATACGGAAGTCTAGTTTCTGAAGAATTTTACGGTTCATGATTCCGAGTCTTCTAGAGAAAGTTATACAAGTTTTAGCAGCTTAAGGTCAAAATCGGCAGCATCTGCGTTACTGGGCCAAAAATCACATTTGAAGGTCTTTCCGATTTTTCCTTGAGCTGGGCTGCATATGCTTGGAAAGATAATTCAAAGAAATTCAAGATCCAAATTTTTCCAGATTTTTCAGAATGGAGGAACATGCCCAAAACGAGCCCAAACGCAGACTGCAATTTATTGGTCATGATTAGCTATGCATGTGCTATTGTTGATAGTTCTTGGTCATGATTAGCTATGCATGTGCTATTGTTGATAGTGGGGAATAAGCAGATTTATTTGTTATGATTGAAGTGTGTTGTGTAAAGAAATAAAGAAAGCAAAAGCATCAAGTGGGAACTAGCCAAATGATGAAAGGAGATGGATGCCCATGTGAACTTGAGGTGGCTATGATCATTCTTACAACTTGCTGTCAAAAGAAGGAATTAAATAAACCAAGAAGAATATTGGCAGCTGAGTTTGATGCTTTCCTTCTCCTATAAATAGGAGGCTTGGCCAACCTTCAAACACACCCCAAGGGGGGGAGCTCTCAAACACCTCTCTAGAGCTCCTCTCCCTTCTCTCCCTCAAATTCTCTTAGTTTTCCTTTTTAGTTCTCAATTGTTGTAACAAAACCCTTTTGCTAAATTTTCCTTTAAGTTTTTCTTAGTTGTAATTTATTTTTCATTGTAATGGAATTTCTTACTTTAAGTTTTCAAGTTTAATGAGTTTCCAAGTTTCAATTACGGCTCTTGTTCTTATTCATTATGCTTATAAGTTAATATGCTTGTTTGAATGATTGATCACCATTAAAACTTGTATGTTAGCTATCTTGGTTTGAATTAATAGTAGACACCATGTATTAATTTGAATTGAACTATGAATAGGAAGAGTATGTATGGACATTCGACAACAAGGATTAGATACATGCTCGGTTGTTTAAAACATTCTTCTATGCTTAATGGATTTCTAATGCTTAATTTAGGTTCGACAACAAGGATCTAATTAGGGAATTAGGAATACAAGGTTAAGACCAGACACCATGGCTTAATCATACTTTAGCTAGAATCAATCTGTGAATCTGAATTGAACTTGGTAACTTATTTGCTTGAGTTATTTATTTTCTTTCTTTCTTTCTTGTTGTATTTATTTTCTTTTCATTTCTGTTTTGTGCAGGGAATCAAATTGAATCAATCTATCATCAATCCTCGTGGGATCGACCTCGTACTTACACATGCTATACTATCCAACGCCTCGTGCACTTGCGAGTTAACAGAATGCAACTTTTTATTAGTGTCTTATGTACTTTGCTGGATTTTTTGTATATTTAAGGTTGTTACTGGTGTTGGTAGCTGTTTTATTAGGGTTCTTTAGTTCTTTGCTCCAATATCTTGAACCTTTTTTGGGTAATATTTCTTTCTCTTTCCATAATCTCTCTTTGAGATATAGGCTGCCATGTTTAGATCCCTGCATTTATACTCATTGGTTAACTGTTTGATCACCAACTGTGACTCACCATAGATTTCTAAATGCTGCACTTTCAACTCCAACAATATTTCCAGTACGATGATGAGAGCTCCATATTCTACGCGATTATTGGTGCTTTCAAAATCCAGTTGAAAAGCATATGTAAACACTGCCCCTTGGGATCTCAATCACAATTCTAGCACCTGCTGAGCTTTCTGTTTTAGAACCATCAAAGAATAGCTTCTACGGCACAATTTGTACCATGTGTATTGAACTTGGCAAATAACAAATGCCATGCTTAGTGAGTTCCACATTCCCAACCTCTAGTGACTCTATATTCTCCATTTCTGTACGAGGATGAGCTGCTAGAAATCAACCACTGCTTGGCCTTTCATAGCCTTTTGTGGAACATATCGAAAATTGAATTCAAACAAAGCAAGTATCCACTTTCCTAAACGGCCTCTTAACAAAGGCCTAGAAAGCATGTACTTGATTAAATCTGTATTGGCAATGATGTAGACAATAAAAGGCAACATGTAATGCCTTAATTTGATTGCAGAAAAGTATAGATTGCTTGCTCCTTTCCCTCATCGTTATCCTGAGCCAGTAGGCTCCCAATGGATGTGTCCGATGCTGAGATATATAACTTTAATGACCTTCCCCTTCTTTGGTGGCATTATCACTGGTGGATTGGCCAAGTATGCTTTGATTTCTTCAAATGCTTTCTATTGAGATTCTTTCCACACAAACTCTTTTTCTTCCTTAATTCTAAGAAGAGCAAAGAAAGCATGTACCTTGCCAGAGGAATTGGCTATAAATCTTCTCAGGAAATTGATTTTTCCTAATAGGCTTTGAAGTTGTTTCTTGTTCTTAGGTGCAGGGGCGTCAATGATAGCTTTAGCCTTGTTTTTATCAACTTCAATCCCCCTTTGATGCACCAAGAAGCCAAGAAAGTTGCCTGCTTGTACTCCCAAGGCACACTTCTTGGGATTCATCTTAAGTTTGAACTTTCTCATTCTGATGAAGGCACTTTTGAGATTAGCCACATGGCCTGGCTTGTCTTGAGATTTTACCACAACATCATCAATGTAAACCTCAACAGTGTATCCGATCATGTCATGAAAGATGGAATTCATGGCTCTCTGGTAAGTGGCTCCTGCATTCTTCAGTTCGAAAGGCATTACCACATACTCATAAGCTCCAGCTACACCTGGACATCAAAATGCAGTCTTATGGATGTCTTCTTCAGCAATCATAATCTGGTTGTATCCTGCATTACCATCCATGAATGATAGCAGTTGGTTCTGTAAGGCTCCATCAATTAGCATGTCTGGCATTGGTATGAGATATTCATCTTTTGGAGTTACTTCATTTAGGTTTCTGTAGTCCACACAGATTCTGACTGCTCCAATGAGTTTCTTTAACACAGGGACAATATTAGACAACCACTCAGTGTATTTGGCTCTTCTGATAAATCCTGCATCTTTTAGCCTTTTGATTTCCTTTTTGACTTTCAACTCAATCTCAACTGATATCCTTCTCTGAGTTTGTTTGACAGGTCTGTATCCTTCCTTGATTGGCAGCATGTGCTCCACAAGGTTTCTGTCTAGGCCAGTCATTTCGTGATAATGCCAAGCAACAGTCTTTGAACTCGTGAAGTACATCAATGATTTCTACTTTGAGAGAAGGTTCCAAAAGGCCACTGATGAATGTTGGCCTTGGATATTCTTTTGTGCCAAAGTTGACTTCTTCTAAGGGATCTTGTACCTTAGGGATTGAGTTGTCAAAAGGGGATAGTGCCATGTCTATGATTTCATTACCATCGGACATGTTGCACCTCTCATCTTCCATTATGGATTCTGCCATATTAACAGTTTCACTTTGTTTTAATAACTTTTTCTCCTGCCAATAAATGCGTAGCCTTCTGACCAAATCTTGAACTATGGTCGCTCGATCTTTGGCATCCAATGTTATTTGTATCACTGATGGACCAGTTTGGTCTATAACTAAATCCATGACCATTATTTCATAATTACCTTTCTTGCTGAGAAAAATCTGTCCGGCCATTGTGTTGTGGCCTTCTAGTAGCAAATTATCCACCAAGAAAGTAGTAGTTTCTAGCTCATAGTAGATAGCTTCAAGTGCATTTACAGAATTTACAAATGGTTGAGGATCTGCTTCAATCAATACATAGTCAGCCTTGTCTGCATCCCATTGAAGCAACTGTTGGTGCATTGTTGAAGTAATAGACATGCTCTGGTGAAGGTAGTCTCTTCCAAGTAAGACATGATATGTAGAGATTGTATCCACCACAAAGCAAGAGATGTTGATTACCAATTGTGACCATCACAGGGAGTATCCCATATGTTTGATTAACTCCCCCAGCAAAGTCAGAGACAGTCATCTCTGTGGGAATCAATTCTTCTTTAGTCTTCCTAAGTCTGTGTAAGTGCTTTGCTAAAGAATGTTAGTTGCAGCCCCTTCATCCACCATAACTTTGGTAAAAGGAACTCCCTTTAAGTGAACCTTTATGAACATTAGCCTTAAATGATAAGCCATTAATGAAGTCAAATGCTGTCCAGGATCCCTTGGGTTTGGTTTCTATCTTTTCTTGCATTCTTGAGTCCGATCTTGATCCCTAGGATCATTCAGTCCAACAAATGCTACCACTGTCTCTTCCACCAAGTAATCTCCTTTGCCATAAAACTGGCAGGTAAGACACAAATCATGTTGACAGAATAGGAGATCAATAGTTTCAGATTTTCTTCTTTCTCTTCTTCTTCTCCAGGCTTTAAACCCAAAGCTTCTTTTAAGACCTCATACTCCAAATCAAAATCTTCTAACCAGCTTTCATCACTATATGTTGAGTTAATGATGAATTCATCTTCTTCTTTGGAGTTTTGCTCTCCAATTGGTTCTTTGGACAGGATCTGTTCTAATTTCGGACATAATTTAATGGATGTTCTTTCAGGAATGGTTGCCTCAATGATCTTGCTTTTTCCTTTCTCAGATTGGCCTCCTTCCTTCTGAATGGTTTCTTCTGCCATCGGACATAAATTGGCCTGTTTTGCTATCTTTTTTGCAATACCAAACCGCCTATGTGCTTTTCGGAGTTGAGTTCTGGTGAGCTCCCTTTCAGGTCTACCATATCTTTTTACAGCAAACCATCTTCCTTCATGCGTCATGGTTGCATATGACTCCTCAAACCTTTTGATCTTTGACTTGCTTGGACTTGGAACATTACTTGAGCAGGAAGCAACCTGTGTCCATCTTGGCCTTCTCTCCTGGATATCCACTTTTAGAATTCCTTTTTGGTGAGAGATGAGATCATTAGGCCTTTTAAAGCCTTTAAACCTATCAAAAACACTTTTTGCCCCCTTGTTTTCTTCTTTTGGACTGTTAGGTCTGAAACAATTAGTAGGAGGTTTGAAAATCTTAGCCACTAATTTGGCTTCTCTATCTATTATTTCTTCATCGATCTTGGCACCTATTGCAGGTATCTCAAGATCGCATTCACTCTTGCATTTGCTACACAAAACTATCCCAGTCACAATTAAGGCTTTGGGTCTTTCTTCTTGTTTCAAGGAGACTTTTCTGCTTCCTGCATCCTTTAGGTCTATGGTGAGTCTCCTCTTGGCCTAGTTGGGCCATTTAATGTTCACCATATTGACATGCATGTTTGGGAAAGGATCTTTCTCTACTGCATCTGGTGGTGCTTTCTCCATCTTGATGTCTCCTCGGATGATCATGTCTTGCACTAAATTCCTAAACTGGACACAGTTTTTTATGGAGTGGGAGAAAGAGTCGTGATATTTGCAGTATGATTTTCCTTTTAACTCTTCAGATCTAGGGAGTTTCTGATTTGGGCCAAGCTTGAGAGCTCTGCGCTTGATTAGTTCATCAAAGATGCCATCTGCAATAGACAAGTCAAAGGAATATGACTTGTGATTCTGTTTGTAAGGCACAAAACCTCTAGTAGCTGGTGGAGCACTTCTTTGCTCTTTTGATGGCCTTATAACAGTTTTTCACATGATTGGACCTTTTTGTGGTATCAACTCAGCCACTGCTACTTCCATAGCTATGCATTCTACTGCTTCCTCTGCGTTTTCTCCAAAAAACCTCCACTTGATGGACAGGATTCTAGGTTTTGAAATAAGCTGGTTTGGAGCCATAGGTTGGCTTGGAAGAGCTTCTTCTTTGAATATCTTCTATGAGTAGTAGTTCATATTTTCCAACTTTCTAAGCAACTTCTTGGACATCAATGAACTCTATATCATCAAACTTCATCCTCAAAGGTATTTGTAGGACATTTTGCGCCATTATGGTGAAATACTTTTCATCCATGGAAATCTTGCACTTCATTCTCATATTTTTAAACCTGGCAATAAAATCATGAACAAACTCCTGCTCATATTATTTAAGATCAGTTAAATCATTAATAGTGACCTAAGGTTCAGGTCTATAATATTGATCCTAAAAACTGGATCCCATTTGATCCCAAGTCCTGATAGAGTTTGGAGTCAATTAGAATACCAAGTAAAAGCTTGACCTGATAATGAGCTACCAAATAATCTTAATTTAAGGTGAGGATTTGATTCAATAGATATGCAGTGGGCGGAGAACCACCCTACATGCTCTAAAGCAGATGCATATAAATCTTCTTCATTAAATAAAGTAAAGGATGGTACCTTGAATCCCCTTGGAAAGTGGATATCATCAATATAAGCCAGATACGACTTCTAATAAACAGGCCTTACTGGTCTTCAGACACCATTTTGTCCATTCAACACCATTTGTGTGACCATTTGTTGGTCATTGTTATTTGGCTTGATGATAATATCATGTTCCAGATTTGGGATTCTTTCTTCTATCTCTTTATCAGAATCTTCAAGTAGATTTACAGGCTTAGGTGGTCTCACTTCTTCAGCTTTACCATCTCTGCCATAGTTACCATTATTGCCATTTCTGGCATTGCTGGTATGATTGGCATCGTTATTGGTCTGGCCGGCCTATTTCCACCTTCCTCTTCCTCTGCCCCTTGTCCATTTCTCATGGTCTCGAGGGGAGGGAAAATAGCTACCTGTTTTGGTGCTTGATATTTTGCTTATGCTATTCTTTGTGATCCTGGTTCGGACACTTTTTGTTTGTCCTTACCATTGTTTAGAGGAATAGCAGCTTGTGTATTTTCCCGTATATTCAGACCAAATATTGGTCTAGTGTTTCGAACATCCACAGGAGAAGGACTTAGATTGAGGAATCCCAGGCCACTATCTCAACAGGTTGTGGGATAAGGTTAGTCCTTCTTGGGCTGTTGTTCCCTTGGCTTGGTGAAGCCGTTGCTCGACCGTAAGTTTCATGCCAACTTTGGAAAGCCTTAGCTTGGTTATCCATTTTTTCTAGTATCTGGATCATTAGTTGTTCCAATGATGCTTGTTTAAGTTCTGCTACTTGAACATCTTCAACTTCAATTTCATCAGCAGTAGTATTGGTTTCATTGGAAAGATTCATTGGTGGAGGCGAACTATCTTTGAAATAAAGTTTCCTGCAAGTTTTATTGACCATACAAGATTGGTCCCACCGGGCGTGCCAGAAATATGTTCGTCGCATTTCTGAACACTATGATGCCCCTGGCAGCTAGCGGTTTTGCTTACTTGTCAAGGAAATGGAGTGGAAGAGACTTGGTCCTCAAATGGGCTCATAGACTATTCCTTGGGGGATTGCGATAGGCGTGCCACTACTAGTGATGCTCTTCTAGTAGAAAGAGGGAATGGAATTGTGTTTTTATTGTGGATGTATTGTGCTTTTGTGATTTTTTCTTCTAATCAAAGCCACTGTGTTCTAAAGAGGGGAATCTAGCTACAGATAGGTTCTTTTCTGTGCCTTGATGAAGAGGACTTTAATATCTCAATTATGATGGAATAAAATGCAGGATGGATGGTGGTTTAACCCGTTATCGGGCAAAGAATTCAATAACATCTTTTTGTATATAAACTGATCGATGGACATAGTACATTTGCCAGCAAGTAAATACAAGCTCAAAAAGACTGAAATGAACTTAAGTGCAGTAAAATAAGGTCCTACGGAACTAGAAGGGGCCTTGTCAGACAGAAGGCAAGTCTTATCAGACATAACAACAATCTATTTGAGACAGTGCTGGAGTGTCTGATGAGGACTTGCTAGAGATGTTTGCAGCTGGAACTTGTCTAAAACCACAAGCATCGGACAGAAAACAAATGTTATCAGGCAAAACCTGCAATCTACTTGAGACAATGCTGTATTGCCTGATGAGGATCAGTTAGAAATATCTTCAGTCAGAACTTGTCTGAACCACAAATAGGAAACTTGTTCTGAGTGAGTAAGCTAGAAATTGAGACCAACTATCAAATCATACCAAGCGTTGCTGGTAGAGCATATAGGTTACAAACAATAGCAATGTAATTCCAATCAGGAGTTGTCAACTGGGAATTAGACAGAGTATGTGTTTGGAAAAAGAATAGACTTCCAATCAGGAGTTGTCAACTGGGAACTCAGAGAATAGAAAGGGATTTGATTCAAGACTTGGCTTTGGTCTGTAGTGAGACCCTTTGCACGAGTTTGAGTCTGGTTTTTAGACATTGAGTCTGGCTTTTTGGCTGAAGTTGTGTGCCCTTTGCAATGAGCTCCTTCTTCCTATTTATAGGCTTCAAAGCTGGTTGGCTGCTGGATAGGTACTGCCACTGTAAATTATAAAGAACAAATGAGTGCGCAAATGACTGACAAGCATGGATGCTCCGCTGCTTTGGATATGTTCTAGGCTGAATATTCCTTCTGTTCAGTCAGTCTTTTACTACCACTTTGGAGACAAATAGGCATGACACATGTAAAAGCACAGCAGTTTTATTGTTTTCAAATCAGAGTTCAAACTACGCCCCTTCTTAATCCTTTAACACTGATTGTTTAAGTGATTAAATCAGTTAGAGAATGGCTGGGTCTTGATGATTTCAGCATGGGCTGTGTTAACACTCTTCTTAAATGGTCCTTTTTAATGCATTAGTTCAGCTATTGCTTCGGACATTTTCTGTCCGAAATGGAACTGTAGCATCGGACACTACTACGTCATACGTGTTTATCTCCGAAGTGATACTGTAGCATCATACACAAGTCTGTCCGATGCTTGACTATGCGCTGGTCAATATTTGCGACTTTTTCTGTTTTGATGGGTTTGGGCCGTGACAACTTTGTTTGGACCTTCTCTATCTGTTGTGATGGCTTTTTTGGCGGCTGGGCTCAGCTTAATAGGCCACGAATTTGGCTCATTGACTATAGAATTTAACCTCGTGTAAATTTTGGTCTGAACAGATATATGTTTGTCTCTGAAGAAAAGAGATGAATGCTTGCATGTATGCTTGAATTAATCATTCAAATACTATGCAAGGACCATATGGTATTGTCGAAGCCTCTCATAGATTTCAATCTCTTTATAAGAATGAAATTTCATAGACCACTTCTTTGGCATCCAATTCTCATACATTTATGGCTTATTTACTGTAATGCTCTCTGAAACTATGGTCAATTCCTACATTGCCCCTGAAAGTCAAAGTGGCCCACATTGCCCCCTTGACCAAGGTTTGGTGTTTCACTTTACCCCCTGCCGTTATCTCCATTCATAACTTCGTCAAAATTGACCTGCCGCGTCATCAAAATTAACGGCAGGGGATAAAGTAGAACACCAAACCTTGGTCAAGGGGGCAATGTGGGTCACTTCGACTTTCGGGTAGCAATGTAGGATTTGACCATAGTTTCAGGGGACACTACAGTAAATAAGCCTACATTTAATTACATGTATTTTTCCATTCTTTTTTCTTTTTGGTAAATGGAATTTATTAAAGCAAGAACAGCAAGAACCTGAGAGGATCAGTAAGGCTAAAAGCTAACAAAAACAAAACAGAGAATCAAAAAAGGGCAATGATAACTCGAAAGCCCAACACCAAAGCTAACAAGCAACAAGGAGGAAGGAAAAACAAGGCTGGAACATAATACATACAAGTTTCTCTACGACATCACATCTTCATTGAACAACCTTCACACGATCGAGTATTAATTTACAATATCAAACAATACTAAACCAACTTGTCCTCTTATTCTGGTTCTTGGAATCTTGGCACTCTTAACTATATGATGATGATTATTATTATGTGTAGCTGGGAGCTGCTGTACTAAAAGGCGAAGACCGAGGCGTTGCTGCTGGCACAGCGGCAATGGTTGGGGCAAAAGCAGCTGCACCGCCACCAAAACCACCGTCACAAGGATGTTCAAAGCAGTCAACAGGATGCTCAAGCGTTGCATTACATTCTTTCTGGGACCTCTGATACGGCTTCTCTGGCAAACAGTTTTGCCGATCATCAAATGCGATACCTTTGGATGTCAAATTCTGGCATATCCCCTCTTCCTCGCAGAAATAGTTATAAGAGAATGTGAAATTTGCCAAGTTTGGCAAACAACAAACTCCAGCTGGTACAATCCCAGTCATGCTATTGTGAGCCAAATTTAGTTGCTCCAAATGAGATAGCCCTGCCACGCTGTAAGGTATAGGACCAACAAGCTTGTTGTAGCTCACATCCAACACCCTCAATTTGTACAAAAACCCAACCTCTTGTGGCAAACACCCTGACAAGTTTGTGTTAATTAACAACAGTTCCTCTAAAGTATCGGCGAAGCTGACAATGCTTGGGGGAAGGCACCCCCCAAAGTTGTTGTTAGCAACCACCAATACACTGGCTGAGCTTCCACCTAAAGTAGCTGGAAGTACATTGGTGAAGCGGTTGTTATTGACAAATATTGCATCTAGGTTTTTCTGGAAAAGTTGTGGAGATAATGGCCCTTCAAAATCGTTGTACCGAAGATCAAGATATTTTAATGTAGGAAGAGAGAGGACGACCGTGGGGAAAGGGCCAACAAATCTGTTGTTGCTGAGATCAAGCTCATAAAGGAGTGTAAGGTTGGCCATACTTTGAGGGAGAATGCCACAAAAGCGGTTGCTATTCAGATGGATGAGTGCAAGATCAGACAAGAGGCCTAATTCCTCAGGGAGAAATCCGGCAATGTCACCTTTATTAAGGTCAATGCCAGCAACAACTTGGATTTTGGGGTCATCAAGAGCAGGTGCACAATACAGCCCCCTGTAGTTACAAACTGAAGGACCCACCCAGGTGGTGGTGAAGTTGTAAGGATCAGAGTAAATTACGCGTTTCCATGCTTGGAGGGCAAGGAAAGCTCGGTGGAGTCTTGGGTTCGAATCGTCCGATGCTGCAGCGGGATCAGGATGGTTGTGGTTGCTGCGGTGGTGGTGATGGTGATGAGAGGCATAGACTTTGCTGCTGCCGTGCTTTGCAGCAGCAGCCAGGTTGAGATTGTGGAACAAACAAGATAGGTTTAGAAGTAAGGGGATTGATATTAATGCATGGATGGCAATGGAAGTAAATGAAAAGGAAGCCATTTTTCACTCAATACTCAGTGAGTTGGTTCGAGGCGAATATTGAAGACATACTGGCTAAGAGCTGTTTGTTTCTTATATATATATGAGGGATTCTCTCTCTCTCTCTCTCTCTCCCTCTCTCTCTCTCCCATTCAATTCAAGTAATAAGTAAAACCCAGACATAGAAAGTCTGGTCTCATTTTTAATCATATTCTTCATGTGAGTCCGATGTAAACAGATCAATTTCTTTCTCAGACTAGATGATTACGCAGAAAGAACATTCATGTTACAGCGACAGTTAACCATGACAAATGCCCCAAAGATAAAGATACACTTTGATTATCTAACAGGCTCACCCTTCATCCTTTAATTAAAATTTCAATGGTTATATCGAAATCAAATTTCGTAGGTTTAATATTGTATTGTTTGCGTACCAAATGAATGTTGTTGTGCTTCACATTTGAAAGAGTATGATGGCAACAGCATTTGACAAAGTTATACACATAAATGTCTGCAGCATATAAGTGTAAAGATTATTTGCAGATCACGCAGCTTTCTTTGATAAGGATTAAGGACCTACCTCCGTCCATGTAGTTTTCACAGTTGTTTGAAGTGGAGCTGGAGAAAGACAGCTTCAACCCCCAAGACTCAGAGGGGGGATTTCTTGAAGCTGAAGGAAGGGTTGTTGCAATTGAAATGCGGCCGGATCAAGTAGTTCAAGATATGCAACTCATATGTCACAGTCTTCCCTGCATCTGCCTGGAAAGTGTAGGCTAAACTATAATCAACCTTTGACAGCACATTTAGACTTTTAGACCCAAAAAAAAACGAAAGAAAAAAAGGCACAAACCATGCTTTCCTGCTTTTTGAAGTATTCTAGACTAGTGATTCAAATTGGAGGTGTAGTATTTCGTATTATACCTCCAACGAAACGTTACATGATTTAGAATTTAGGGTTTACGGCTGTGCCTGCTGCAAAGCACCGTATATTTAAGACCGAGGTGCATTCTTGGCCTTTCTCGGTTGCTAGTTTCTGCTATCATCTCTCATGTTGGAGCTGAATGATATTGCTGCACACCAAGCATCATAAGACTCTTTTCCAGTTACTTCACACTAGGTTTGGTAGAGGTCTTGTATATGTCAGGCACACTGTAAGAACCCACCATAAAACAGTGGGTCCCACACGTATAGAAGATACAATTTACCTAACACAACTCCCAGTTTGATCCTAGAAAAAGAGGTAAAGAGGTTCTACTATTACAAGACTCTGTTTAGGTAAACACTAAGCAGCCATAAGCTTACTAAGAATCACACTTGGCCTAACTACATTCCTTTGCACTGGACTTCAATTCTATCAACGACATCACTCTAAAAGGACTGTACAAACAATTATAATAGTTGAAAACTAAGAAATTCATGACCAAAACCTAGGTGACCACTTTGGTTTTGCTTTACAAATATAACCGCTTCTTACAATCTTGGCCGGAGTTGTATTTTGGTCCCTCAACTAAATTATTCGCTCAAATAGTCCATCAACTATTTATTATTCGATTAATTGGTCCCACCATCTAATTTTTTGTTAGATTTAACCAAATTTTAGGGTAAATATGACTTTTCATAATTTAAAAAAATTAAAAAAAGGGTTAAAATTAATACAACATTAGAGAAAAATTGAAGAAAAAGAGAAAAAAATCCTCATACCCAAATCCAGCGCCCCCTCCCCCGATTTCTTCTCCCCATTCCCCCACAGACCCCTCCCCCTTTTGTTCTCCTCTTTACCTCTTTCTCACTCTCTCCCATTCACGCTCCTCCACCCCTCTTGGCAACAGACCCCTCCCCTCTTGGTAACAAGAGATAAATTTGATTGCTCTATTGTCACTCAAGGACTCAAAAAGCTGGTGACTAATCTTATTGGGGAGTCTTTGAGAATATGGCTTCCTTGTAGAAGTACACAGAGAGAGACAGAGAGAGAGAGAGCATAACCCAGAACCAGTGTAACAAGAAATAAATTTGATTGCTCTATGGTCACCCAAGGACTCAAAGAGCTGGTGACTAATCTTATTGGGAGTCTTTGAGAATATGGCTTCCTTGTAGAAGTACACACAGAGAGAGAGATAGATTAAAAGCTTTTTATTTCATTTTAGTATTTATTTATTTTTAATTTACAAAATGACCAATTTACCTTCATATTTAACAACAATATTGACAAAATGTAACGGTTGACCAATTTGTCAAATAAAAGAGAGTTGATGAATCATTTGAGGAAATAATTTAGTCGAGTGACCAAAATATTTGAGGACCATTTGAGTAAATAACCCATTGATTCTTTACACTAGTTGTCTCATCTTTCTTAAGAAAAGACGCATTAAGAAAACCTCACTTCTAATATATTTTCCACACTTTATCTCATTTATTAGCATAACTGATTATGAAGGGTACAAGATGCTTTTTACTGCGTTGTTTTTCAATTTGAAGTCCAAATTTTGATATAAGATCGAAGCAATTAATCAACCAATAAGGCGAACCAATCACCAAAATAATTTTGATCAAAATTGAAGAAAATTGGGTAAAAGTGAGGTATTCTCAACACGTCCCTAAGCGGATCTGAACCACACGAGGCGGTGCATGACGCATCTTGCAAACCAAGACATGCCATGAATTATACAATCTTACTTTAGATATAAATGCCTAACAAAACCCTTTACGAAAGTAGCAGCAAAGACAGCTGAAACCATGAGGAATATGGAACCAGAAAAGTACGAAACAGAATTCGCCACAAAAAGGATGCAAATTTTATATACGAATTATGCACAAGTTAGAAAAACCATTTTAACATGCTGCAGCATTAGATGAACCAAGAACAAGATATAAAAATCAACACAGATGCGACTTTACCACTAATTATAAACATAGTTGTGAGACCAGAAACCACTACTTATTCTCAACAAAGGAAACCCTGATACTACACCCGTCTTAGAGCTCAAGCACAGATAGTAAGCACCCAAAATTCAAATTTCTTTCCTGTAACTATGATTTTTCTAATAACAGATCCCTAAACATTTAGAAAAGTAAAAGCACTTTCATTCATCCAAATTATTCAACTGAGACAGTGCTTACACAACCACTAATGATTTTCGTCGACAAAGCATTTATTAACCACCACCGCCAGACCCGTACTTCTTGCCAAGAAGTACGAGTTGCAGCTTGTCATAACCAGCGAGCACACCAGCACCTGCAACAGCACGCAATATGTTTGCTCCAGCACCCTTAAACAGTGATTTAGAACCCTCCTTTTTGATGATTTGCTTAAATGCATCTAAAGAGCTATTGTATTTAACTGCTTCTCCAGAAGTCATCATCATCCTTCTGCGGACTGTGTCAAGGGGGTAAGAAGCTAATCCAGCACCGATCGTAATTCCCCATCCCAGCAAGAAACTAGCAAAGAAACTATCCTGTAAATCACCATGCGAAAAACAGCAATGAACATCAACATGCCTTTAATGTGTAAATATCTAGGAAGACTAAAGCAGAGTTTAAATACATCATTTGCCTACACTTCAGGAGCACAGATTCAAATCCAATACTGTTGGAAAATAAGCCAAAGGATATTTAAAATGGGATACATATACAGAATGAACCCAAATTCCAACAAAGCATCTGTGGCAATTGCACAGTACACATTGACCCTTCACCACCTGACTTTGGGTAAGGCAGGCAGTGGTCAAAACAACTCCATGAGCAGCTACATTGCAAATGACTCAACCAGCTGACTGTGTTTCATATTAATGCAAAAACTGCCGTTTTACTAGCCCACAACTTATAATGAATAAAGGAATCCAGAGTATAAGACCCACAAACAAGTCAAATAAGTACACACAAAATTCCGAAGGGGGTACAAGTTCAAAATATTTAACATACCTGCAGGCCACCAGTTAGAACCACGGGTTTCAGAGAATCGTACAATCCAAAGTAGAGCCCACGATACACAATAATTCCAGCACAAGAGGCACTGAATCCTCGATACAGCCCAGCAATACCATCAGACTTGAGGGTTTTCTTGTAAACATCAATCAAACCATTAAACTGCCTCTCACCACCCATTTTGGCAGTCTTGGCGTCATTTGCCAAACGTGTTCTTGCATAGTCCAGAGAACATACAAAAACAAGAGATGAAGCACCAGCAGCAGCACCTGATGCCAGATTTCCAGCGAACCACTTCCAGTAACCATCTTTATCCTTCTTGAAATTGAAAAGCCTCTTGAAGTAATCCTTGAAAGCAAAGTTTAAGGCCTGATACACAAGTTTTAACAATTTAGAATGACAATTAAAGGGCACAACCTATATGATGCATAATGGAAAAGCTAATACTCCAACACAACAATGCAGATATCTTGGTTTAGGAAGTGATCTCTCATATTTTCTTTATAAACAATAAGCAGACAACATTTACTACAATATGGAAACAAAATACCAGAAGAATTAAAACAAAAAAAAGGAGCTAAAGATATGCGGAGATCAAGTGTATGAAAATTTACCTGGGTGGGAAAGTATCTGATAACATTAGCAGTGTTTCCTCTCCACAGAGCAAGGACACCCTCATCCTTAATTGTCCGGGCAAAGCAGTCAGTTATACCTTTGTACGGTTGAGAAAGCCGACCAGCCTTGATCATCTCATCCTGATTCTGTATTAGTAGTTTAACACGCTCAATTGGAGCAGCTGCAGTTTTGGAAACAGCAGCAGATACACCTCCCATGAGGAAATCCACAGCAAAACCAGCTGCACCTTTCTCTGCTGGAGCCTGTACCATAATGGGGGACAAAGGAGAGATTTGTGCAAGGGCAGTGCTTTCAAATGTTAGCAGGGGCCTCTGCAAACCTCCATTGGCATAAGCACCAGTCCCACCATAGTTTCTTGTGTGCAAGTTGGGGGAAAGCCTAGAAATGAGTGAAGACTGCCCATGTATTTTCTGAAATACTGATGGATGGGATGCCCCATCAGCCATGATTATACCTCAAGCCACTGACCTGCAAAAGAATAACATGATCTCAAATACAGTCATGCACCAAGAAGTGGGTCTGTTTTCTGTAACTGATACATAAACTAACAGGGTAATTAAATAATATAATTCTTCTCAGAAGCTTATATAAATGGAATTTTTCCATAAGATAGAAAATTCTTACACATTGACAATACAAATATAAACAATGCACCAGAAGATTAACTAGTGGCACAGCCCATGTAGATAATCCCAACAGAATACCTTGCAAACTGACAATACATACAAAACTAATGTGCCATATCCTCAATGTGTCCTTAAATAAATTTCACACAAGTTCGACAAACTCTCAATATTAACTAACGGGTATGTCAACTATACATGAGTAAATTTATTTTTATTTATTACATTTGATCATTTTCAATTACCAAGGTGAAATTTTGAAGTACAACATTGTCTCATTTCCATCTAACCAACAAAATTTTCACTACAGATAAGATTAACAGAGGAATGTTCGTGGTGGGCATGAAGATAGTAACTAACATTTCTTCTTCTGCCAATCAACAAAAAGAAGAAAAAAAGAACCCCAGAACCTTGCTTTCCTTGCTCCAGGATGACCTTTAATTTTCCCAACTTTATTTGTTCTTTTGACCATTAGTCTACACAAAATTAATCACCTTACGTACCTAGCTAAGAACTGAATTGTGATTTTCTCTGAAATCAATAGTAAAAGATTTTTACAAATTTTAAAACCCAAAATTTTCATCCATTCAAACTTTCAGTTGTCAGCAACCAAATATAAGTAAACATCCATGCATTTCATAAAGCAAGAATTGACAGGTGTTAACAACAACAACAACAACAACAACAATAAAAGCGTAAGATCAATTAAAAATTAAACCAAAATCAAGAAGAATACAATCAAAAAGTCGTTCTGCAGAGCACAAGTCACAACTAGTTTCTACAGGATTTTCTCGGCAACCAAACAAAGCCGAAAAGGTGAAGAGTCAGAGGTGAAGGATCAGAGTTGGAAGAAAACCCGAACCTGAGAGGATCGCCGAGGAACAGAAGCACAATAACAGAGTGAGCGAGGAGGGAGAATTAGGAAATGAAGGAGATATACATGAGACCGCATGCAGGGACAATTTGGGTTTTTTAGAATGACGGTCTTACCCTTGTTATGCTTTTAATTAACGACTTGACCATTCTTGCGCCTTTCAGCACCTGCTCCTTCTAGAGTGAGTTGACACGGCAAATCACCACCAGTGAGTCAGTGACCCGTGTTGCTCAAAATGTTATGTTCCCGTCATGTGAATCTACTAACTTGACCATGTTCATTCAAATCTCATTTTTTTAAAATGAGACCTGGATATAGGTATCTGGATATTGCATCCGTAACCGTCATTAGTCAGCTCGGTTGGCCAACTCACATCGATCGTTGACTTTTTGACAATAAAATATTCTTTAAAATATTTTAACACATGTCTTTACATAACTAGACCCTTAACACCGTTTACTTTATTTTTTTGGTTGAACATAAACATAATAAAAATAAATAAATGAAAAAATCATCTCTACAACCACTTCTTCTACCCCACTGCCACATAATTCAAATTGCAACCCCACCAAATTTCTAAGATCTGTTTCGTTTTGCAACCTGAGTTTTTTTTTTTCTTCTTATTTGTCAAAACTCATGAAAGGATTGAAATTGCCGCCCCCATCTCATGAGTAAGGTAAGAGAAAGTGCAAATTATTGATCTGGTTGTCGAATGATGTTGTTGACCTGGCTTACTACAATCAAATTGAATAGAATTTTCATTTGGATAAGTTTTATGTAGAAGGCTTACCTTTGGCATCGCCGTGCTTGGGAAGGTTTTCTCGGATGATTGTGAGGCTTTTTGGGCACGAGTGGCTTCTATTTTTTTAATTTATGTTTTTATTATTTTATTTTATTTAATGTTAAAAATGTTGACTTGGCGTTAAGTATTAAGACGTGTCAAGCAAAGAAAAGGGGGACACAATCCGCTCCCCCCTCTCCCTCTCTCCCCAATTCCCCTAGGAGACTTCTACATGGAGAAGGATATCGTGGAGCCCTTTTGTTATCTACAACCTAACTTGGATTTCTCAATTTGGATTCCCAAGAATCCCAGCAGAGCCTTCCCTGCATCGCATCAGAAGTCAAGGGACCCCAAGTTGTAGTTAGATGGGTTGATTGGTATTCGGATTTGTATAAGCCACATTGGGAACGTGCACTATGTCAAAATTGAGCAATGGATATTATCTGCCGTTTCCAATTTACAATATCGCTATTTTCATAATTTCCGATGTTAAAGTTGTTACCATGTGCCAAAAAAAGTTGACCACCGATGCCTAAATCTTTAACAACATCAGGGATTACATTAGCACTGATGCTAAATACTCATTACAACATCAAATGTTTTGATTATACTGATCATGATGCTTGTTATGACTTACCACATCCGAGAAGATTGTCATGCCCGGAATTTTCAATAACAAATAACCTGTTTAAAGTTATTACAACCAAATCAAATCGGGCACGTGAAGCTCGGAACCTTCAACAATTGTACTTGTAAATTTTTTTCTTAATACAATACCATCGTTCCGAACCACAATGTTAATAGTGACCCCATACTTCTGAGTCACATATTACATTCAAGCATATATAATAAATTGAACAATCAATATATTAATGTTTGGGTGTGGTCTAAAATCCAAGACAAGTCAAGTGGAGATCCAATTCCAAGAGCCCTAGCCAAGTAAGAAAATGCAACACACAAATGGCAATAAATAAATAAAATCCAACTAGTTGGGTTTGGAAGAAAGTTAGCCAACTTCTCCAAATTTTAATTCTCACTAAGCCAACTTCAGCAAGTAGTTGGATTTTCTCTCCCTTGCAGACGCAAGGCCAAGATTGGCCGGACTATCCTCACTGATGGTTTGCAGCTGGTGAGGGCAGCGGCTGGTGAGGCCAACGGCTGGTTTAGAGTTGATTGAAGAATGGAGGAATTGGCTAGAGAAGGCAACGGCTGGAGTTTTCTGCTATGTGGTCGGGAATTTAGTTGGCTAGAGGTGTATCAAAGAAGCCAACGTTGGCCCACACGTTGGTACTTGGGTTGGAATTGAATAGTTGGCTAAACATGTATGCTGATATAGGTGGTGACTGGTCAATGACCATTCCCAAAACAAATGAGATGTTTTAATATGTATATATATTGGTAAATGGCCATTCACAAATGCAGTGTTTTAATAGAGTGGCCAAGGAGTCAGCTGGTTTTTAGGCTGGCCGAATAGTGAAGGAGTGAGCTAGTTTTTGGGCTGGCCGAAGAATGGAGGTGTCGGCTGGAAGTTTGGAGTGGGCCGAATAATGAAGGAGTCGGCTGATTTGTTTTGTTTGAAGAATGGAGTTTTGTCGTGGTTGGAGTCTTGAGTTGGCTGGAGAATGGAGGTACAGCTGAAATTATTTTTGTGTGGCTGGGGCTTTGAGTTAGATGGATAATAAAAGGAGTTGGTTGAGGTAATTGGAAAGTTGAGTTTGACATGAGAGAACCCACATGGGTTCAACTTGGTTTTTTTTGAACTGGGCAAGTCTGGAAGCCAAATTGGTGTTTAGCTTGGGGAAGTGGTTTTGTAACTTGAATCTTCCAAATCCATCTCATTAATAATTCAAAGGCCTTTTATAGTCTAATAACAAGCACCAAATGTCATTCTTAATATATATATATATATATAAGAAATAATATAATTAAGAAAACCAAACCATGGCTTTACGGGTAGACTTAGGCCTTTGCCTTGAATTCTCTTTGCAGGTCATGGCCTTATGGCCTAGGCAACTCAGAGGCCTTTAAGTGGCCATTGATAATAATATATTATATATTATCAAATCAATGGCCTTTGATTCAAATTGGCCAATTCGATTGTCTTAATATATTATTATTATTTATATATAATAATAATAATATAGTTACAAATACCAAATCATGGCCTTATGGCTTGGGCATTCTCAATGACCATTAAGTGGCCTATTTCCGTAAGTGAGGATTCATGCAAATTATATATTAAGACACTTTGGGGATGCATGCAGATTCATTGAATTTCCAGCCACTCCAACATCAAAGGATTATTTTTTCAAGATTAGAAGTCTGTCTTACCAAATGTCAAGACAAGTCTTGAAGGTTCAAGTCCAACTCACGGAAGTAGGCCCAAAACCTCCAGATGTTTTCATGCACATGACGAGATCCATTCTTGAAAGGCAATCAAAGAAATCAATGTAAATCCGAAACATTCCTAAGAAGGAGAGAATTAAGGAATTAGATTTTCAATCCGATGATCTCATGCAAATTCCGTGGATTTAGGAAGCCACACAAGGCAAGATTTTGAACGAAGTTGACCTTCATGCCATTTAATGGCTAGCCCATGGGTGGAGGATCACCCTATATAAACCTCATCAGATGAAGAGAAAAAGATCCCGACATCAGACACAAAAACCTACTTTTTGTCTTTCACTTTTCCATTCATAGACTAGGTTTTATTTTTCAAGCAAGTAGCCTAGATCAGTTCTTTGCTTTCGTTAGTGTAAGTTTAAATTTCTCCCAATTTATATTACCTTGTCTTTTAAATTCACGTTTACTTCCATTCCTTTACTTTCATTGTTATTGAATTTTATTAATTTTAATTTCAAGTTTAATTTAGTTTATCGTTCTTATTGTTCTTGCTTTATTTTATATTATTTATCGATTTGATCCATTTTCTTGCACTTTAATTATTGTTATTAGTTTAAATTAGTTTTTTAAAGTTAATTGCACCACTCTTACTAAAAACCCTAAAAATCACAAAAAACATCCATACGAAACCTAACCATCTTCGAACCCGAGGAAGTGAAAGAACCTAGGCCAAGAGGAGGTTCCTTGCTTTGCCGATCAATCGGCTGGTTATCAGAAGCGCGAACACAACAATCCAACTTTTTCCATTCAAGCCAATCAGTGGCTTGGTGGTGGCACGCCTATGTAATCCAGGAGAAGGACCAAAAGTTTATTCCATCGACCACCTCGGCCGAAAGAGGGAAACATAATTTGGCATGCCCGGTGGGACACATTAGGTTTTGTATGGTCGTAAACACTAGGAAGAATCCTAGAAGAGATAAAGAGTTTGAAGAGTCTAGACTTCGTTCGGAATCAGAGACGAGCATGGCTGGTTCACTTCCCATGAATACTCAGCCAGAAGATATTCCGAACACTCAACAAGGCCAGAATGGCCTCGGCCGAACCACTGCCATCGACCAACATGCCATTGGCCGAACCACAGCCGTCGACACCAACCAAGTGTTGGTCGAAGATGTTACGGAGGTCGCTGGAGGTCTAGTCTTAAGGCCGAATCTGGCCACTTTATTGGATATCCAACAACTCATCCAAGCAATGGAGACATCCAACCAACTCAACCATCAGCGGACGCAAAACATGGTTCAAACCATGGCTATTCAAAATGCTCAGATCAACGAGAGGTTTGATCGATTGTTAGGCCAACAAAATGGCCAAAATGGGAATCAAGTTGTTTCAAATGAAAGCGGTGGGGCCTCAGGTGGAGGCCCAACCAAACATCGTGGGTGCAAATCCGCCTCAACCAAACCCACCAACAGAGGGCAATCCATCCCCAAGGGTCAATGTTCCGCTGATGGGTAATAGCCCATATGTGGCGGTCAATCAATTCCAAGGATTCTAGCCTTACAACTAATTCCGCCCACAAGCCCACCAGGGAGCAGGAGTCAACTTCGCTGGACCTCATATCAACCAATTCGTCGGAGTCAGTGGATGGAATAACCTTAGTGGGAATGCAAACTTGAATAATCCACTACTAGGAAACCAAGCAATTGACCGAGGAGAGATCGAACAGATGATCTAGGATATGGTACCTCATGCTCAGAGGATTGGTAGACCAGTTTACCGAAGGCCCTATCCAGAGATCTTTGATCAAGAAGAGTTTCCACGAGGATTCAAAGTTCCGGACTTTGCATTGTTTTTAGGAGATGGACTTCAATCGACCGTGGAGCATATTGGCCAATTCAAGGCTCAATGTGCAGAAATCGGACATTGTGAGACCTTGAAATTGAGGCTATTTCCGAGTACCCTAACGGGGGCTGCCTTTTCATGGTATGTCAAACTACCTCATAATTCCATTCCAAATTGGGAGACCATTAAGCAAATTTTCCACAAACAATTTTATCGGCCAGAGCCAGAGGTTTCGATGGCCGATTTGGCCAAGATGCGCTAAGGACCAAATGAGTCAGTCCAAGAATACTTGGGGAAGTTCAGAGAAGCAAGGGCTAGATGTACGGTCAACATGCCTGAACATGAGTTTGCGAAGTTGGCCAAAAGTAGGTTGTTGCTCGACCTTCCGAAGAAATTCTAGGGGATCGAATTCCGTGACATCTATGATCTCTTACTTCGGGTGGATTGATACGAAGCCCTTCTAAAGGAGGAACAATAAAAGAATTGGTCTACATCTCGGCCGACCTTTTATAGAGATCTGTCAAAACCTTCCACATCTGAAACCATGGTTGTCCATACAGTGAATGTCGAAGCTATGGACTCGGATGAGGTGGATGAGGAAGTCTGCCAAGAAGAAGAAAAGGAATCGGCTGGGATAAACTTGGCTGAAATCGTGGTCAGCGGGTCACACATATGCAAGGCCTTGTCAAGAGCCTCAAAGGATCAAAGGTTGACGATGGTCCAGATCTCTAAGTTTAGCGGAACCTCACAAAAAGGAGTCGGAACCAAGTCTTATACCTTTGACATTTCGAAAGCCGAATTAATATTCGACCAACTTTTAAAAGAAAAGATGATAAAATTACCTAATGGTCATGATATTCCATTGGCTAACAAACTTAGAAATACGATTTTTTGCAAATGGCATAATGTATGGTCTTATGTGACTAACAATTGTCTTGTTTTCCGGAATATTGTGCTTAACCTCATTGATCGAAAGATCTTGAAATTTCCAGAGAAAGCTACAATGGGTGTTGATCAGAATTCGTTTCCTAATGCTCAGGCCAACATGGTGAATGCCAACTTCCCAAGGCCAGATCAACCTCGACCAAGGTTGGACTTGGGTGGCTCGGGAAAAGCAGCGGCTGAGAGAAGAGAAAGGGAGACCCAGGTGGATCCTAAGGCGAAGGGTAAGGCCAAGATGTACCCAGAAGTGACCAAGGGTCTAAATGAGAAGGTTCCAATTAAGGAAGAGCCTCCCAAGGTCATTGTGCTATGCAGCCGATGTCAATTTGAGGTCTCATTGGAGGTAGTTCCACCAAAACCCAAGGAGTCATCCAGAGAACCAACTAGGGAGTTGGTCAATGAGCAAGTCCAGACAAGTAGACCCAAAAGTGTTAGGAAAAGTATGATGAAAAGTCCGGCCGAAAATTAAGGCCCGCATAGCCCAAGGGGTATGATGGAGGTGAGACTGAATAAACAGTCATTGCATGAGTACCAAGATAGCTACGAAAGGCCACGATTTCAGCCTAAAAGAAGAAATCAGCCAATGCCTCTGAGATATGAAGATATTGCGGAAGACCCACGAAACTCAAACCAAGACAAGAATCGAAGTATTTGGGTTTCGGTAAGGGAAGGTAAAAACCGAGATGTGGCCTATGTATCAAGACCTCGCCTAACGAATGGTAATGGCGTGCCAACTTTCATGATGCCAAACACCAAGGCGGGCCAATGCTATAGGAGCAGAGGTTCAAAGCTTCCTCCGATACCTTTGAGCAAAACTCAAACAAGAAGGGCTCAATGGCAATATGCGGCATGCAATGCAGAGTTTGAATGAGCGGACAAGAGGCAAGCTCAACTTAACTGATTAGTCGAGCTTCGAGAAAGGCTACGACTGGAGGAGTTGGAATTGGCTAAAGCCGATGCCCTGGCTTCATTGGAGGCAGCAGCGGCTGAAGAAATGAAAATGCACCTGCAATGGGTGAATGGCCGAGTCATGGTGATGGCCGAAGATGAGCCAATCTTGGAGTTGGAGGCTCATTTGACTGGAGCTTTTGAAGCAAACAATTCCAAGGTCAAACCCAGCGGACCAATGAAGGGGTTGAATGACCGGCCACCAAAAGTGAGAAATTTGGGAAGGTTCAGTTGAAGGCCAAGCGTCTGGTCCCTAAGAGTCAAGTGGTGGCCAAGGTGTTATCCCTACCCGAGGTAAATGAGAAGAAAGAGAATGACCATGAAACGGTCAAGGATGTCAGGGCTAAACCCCAGATGAGAGAAGACAAGCCAAAGGTGGAAGAGGATCAAGTTATGGTCGATGCTCAGACACCTGACTACAATTCTTTTATTTTTAAAAATTGTTTAAGTCACCGCTTGTGACTACACCAAAACTCTTTTATTTTAAAAGTAGTTTTTACACGTCACTTAATTGACAGATAGAAGAGAGAATGTAAAAATCTGTCTCGGGCCCACAACCTCAGATTTCAAATCCAATCGCACCACTGGACCCTAAATGATCCCTACATCACCCTACATCAATTTGGGCCCGATGGCCCACAACCTCATATTTGAACGGCGATCGCTCATCGCAAACTTTGAAACATCACAACTAAAGATCGGGATGTCCTATGGCCAATCCGTCTACACCTACAGACTCACAACAACAGTAGCTACCACATGCATTGAATTGGACACTCACGAGCAACTTCCCAGTGGGTCACCCATCCGGGAATTGCTCTATTCCAAACTCGCTTAATTTCGAAGTTCCTACGGAATCCGAAGTCAGTGAGCTCCCAAAAGGCCTCTTGCTAGATAGAGACGTGCCCACATATAAGGCACATCACCCTTCTCTCCCCGAGCGATGTGGGATTGCTCACCGTTCTTGCTTCCCAAGACACAGGTCTAACACTAGTGGGTCCTTTGTACAACATGAGATATTTAATACAAAAGAAATGGTGGGAATTTCAATCAGGAAGGAATTAAAGTCAGCTTGGATTCTCCGTTCCCTTTTCTCTCTGCTACCAAAACTCTCTATTTTCATCTCATTGAACTTGATAAGGAGGCAAGAGGGAATCATAGGCTCTCCTTTCACTTCACTATTGCACATTTCATCTATTTTTTTAGAGAACGTGGAATCATTTTGTAAAAATCATGACATTGATATGCCAGATATGAATACTCATTATAAAGTTGGATCCATCCTTACTTTTGATATATATTTGTTTAAAAATAAGGGTTATAATTGATCACAGCAAAAAAAAAAACAAAAAAACAAAAAAACCCACCCTTGTAAATATTTCTAGGTCTACCATTGCTTATATATAAGTTTAAATTGCATGTTTTCTCATTACTTTCAAAATGGTGGGGTTACAAGTTTTTGTTTTTAACTGTGCAAACCTTCATTTTTGTCCACCCACGCTCTTTCTGTTTTGTGCCCCCCAGACAGTAGTGCTCTGAGCCGAACGATCAAGCCGAGCTTCGCTTTCCAAGCCCCAAGCCTAAGTAGGAATTCATTTATGTGAACTTCCATTTAATTTTGCTTTTGTTTTGTAAACTTAAATTCTGAATTAGATATGCTCTGATATTGCCCAGTAGAATTGAAATTCTGAGGCCGGAGGCCAAAAACTGAATTGTGTGCCTTTGAATCTGTTGTGTGCTGGCAGTTGGTTGTGTTTTCTGCATGTTTAAATTTTGGGGAAAAGTCCATTTTTCAGGGAAGACTCCGCCAAATTTTCGGTAGAATTCTCAGCCCTTTGTTCACTTAACTTTGAAAAAGAACACGTTCTGAATTAGTTGTGGGCCAGGCATCTGTCGGATGTCCGTAAAACCACAGGGTCGGTCTCGGGTTCCAAGAAATTCGGGGTTGGTCCTGTCAACTTGGTATCAGAGCTTTAGGTTTACTTTTCCTTCGGACTTCGCTTCCCTTGTGCATTCTTGTGACAAACAACTCCTCTTGTTTTCTTTCGTACAAGAATCATGCCGCCCCAACGTGGTAGGCCAAGAATCTTCTTTCTAGTGTTTCGTTAGACCCCGGAGTTGCACTTGCTCAGAACACTTAGTTGCATACCTGAAAATAGTTTTGGACGTACACAAAAGCTTAAATAAAATATTAAGATTTGAAAATTTTGTTGAGGTTTTCATATTAAAAATTAAGAAATTAAACTTGATAACTTCGGAAGTTGGTTGTTGTAAAGGCAGAAGTGTGGAATGGTTGGGGATGTTACCAAAGTGTTGGAGTCGAAGAGTACGGTGTTGGTTAACCAAGGCAGTTGTGGAATTTCGGGGACGAAATTCTTATAAGGAGGATAGGTTGTAACATCCCGACCCGAAAAATAAGAAAAATAATTTTAAATAATATAATAAATTAAAATAAGTGAAATTGAAGAAATAAAATAATTAAGTAGAGTAAATAAATTGAACTAAGTAATAATTTTTGGGATTTTAAAATATTAATTAATATTTAAAGGGAAAAAAGGTCAATTTAATTTTGGGATAGAATTTGGCTAAGTTGAGTTATGTACTTTGCTTAGGTTTTGCTGGAGCCAGAGTTGCTCGTTGAGGTTTGAGATTGAAGATTCGTTGAGTTGTTGAAGACGCAGCTGGGACGAAAGGTGAGTGAAAGCATCCTAATCGTGAGTAAAATCACGAGTTATTATATTTCTTATAATGTGGTTCCGATAATATTAATTACTATAATTAACATGTTGTTTGTGATTTTGAAAAATGTTTAATTGATTTAAAGCACATGAACTTGTTTGTCAATGGTTCATGAGGTAAGTGAAACCTATTTTGTTTTAAATTGATATTTATTGGATATTTGGTGTTGAACATATAATATATGTTGTGAGTCTATGGTGGGATTTCATGTGTGAATGACCAAATAAATATATATTGCTGTGATTGGTGTATTTGGCTATAAAACAATGTTTAATGTGAAACGGAATTTTATATGGTTTTGGTGTTGATGGATTTAAGGGAGAATACCTTGAATCCCTTCTAAGTTTGTCAAGTGGACATTCTTGTGGCAAGTAATGAGGGATAAAATACCCTAGGGAGAAAGACCCAAGAACAATTAGAGATCTAGTCTAGTGCCATCTAGTGCTCATGGCTGGTGTGTGTACATGAGTGAACACTACTTATGTGTTGTAGTGTTATAGATTAGAGGTTCATATTATTCTCTCTTCTATCTGTCAAATAAGTGACGTGTGAAAACTACTTTTAAAATAAAAGAGTTTTGGTGTAGTCACAGGTGGTGACTTAAACAGTTCTTGAAAATAAAAGAATTGTCGTTGTGATGATGATGAATATGAGTACCATGGTTATACATAAATTGTGTGATGCTAATGAAAGTGCATGTGATTGTATATTATGTGAAATTGACATATTTATACTATGGATGTGGTTTACTCATACGAGCTTTAGAAAGCTTACCAAGTTTGTTGGTGATGAACCCGGTACACTATTCAATGGTGTAGGGGATTATCCTACAGGTGGCAGAGACTGCGAGTAGGGTAACTGAAGTTAGGAGCAAAAGGCTCTGTTGATGTACAAGTTTTGTACAGGATGTGGTTTATTTTTTGTATGAATACTTCTGCTGTGTGTATTAAACTCTGAAAAGCATATTATGCAATAGGTTGAAGTTTCAATTTATTACGTAATTGGTGTGATGTAATATTTGACTCAGAAAAGTTGAGTTTGTATTTACATTGTGAGTTCGGAACGGGTTGTATTGTATTTAGAAAAAAAAAATATCCAAGTACAATTGTTGAAGGTTTCGAGCTTCGCGTCTCGAATTCTTGGTTGTTTGTAACTTTAAACCGGTTATTTGAGATTGAAAATTTGGGGCGTGACAATATTGAGGGTTAAATTTTGTTGCAAACCAGCATATGTGCTGTTGCCTTCCCTCAGCATAAGAGTTCTAGAAAAATTACAAGGCCCTAGCTGTTCACAAACTATCTTCCCACAGCACAAACTTTCTTATATTAACTTTGCTTTCCATTAAGGGCGGTTGGTGAACGGCAATGTCCTTGTGTTTGAGGGTAGGCTGGGTGGAGAGTTAGGCTCAGTAGCCTATGGGTTGGAAGAGCATGACAATTAGCTTTTTGGTTAGGTTTCAATTTAGAGGGCATTTGGGTCAATTTAAGTGAATTTTTTGCTATATTTGAAATTGTTTTAACAAACTGACATTTATGAATTTAGGAGTTAAATTTTTGCTATTTTTTTTTTTATAAAAACTCGTCGCTCACTCACCATTGGCCCTGTTCACAAGGTTAAGCTTTCTTTCTCCTCTAGGTCGTGTAGCCACTTGAGGTATTGACCGATGGATTCTTCATCTATCAAAGAGTTCTTGCTTTAGATTTGGCAAAAGTTACACTCAAGAATTCCTTCATGTCTGTTTTCTTGTCAAGATATGATCCATTTAGAGTTTACTTGGATGTGTGCTAAAACCTCCACCAACATTCAAAGTTGAAATGTCCTTGAATTGCTCCAAATTGAAACTACAGGGACAATTGACAAGATTGAAAATACAGGAACCAAAATTGGAACTACAGGGACAAACGGTAAAACCAGCAAACTAAGTGAACTTTTACCTTTTAAAAACTATTTTGCCTAACACCAATTTCATTTTTAGAAAAAGAATGATAAACCTATTCCTTTGCCTTGACAAGCAAATAAGCAAATAAAGCTTGGCTTCTTGAATTCAACGAGGCAGGTTGTTTACCCGCCCAAACAACCAAATCTCAAGCACTGCGAACAAGCCACATTATGAACTAAATTCAGCTTATCATAAATTAGTGCAAGCGACATCTAGAGGAGAGAATCTTGTGCAGGGCTGTTCGTTCCGAATCAACTATCAAGGTAACAATTAAGGTTTGTTTTATAGTCAAGGTAACAAACAAGCTTAACCATTGAGGAAACTGCCAATGAGAAAGAACTCAATTCATCACAAGTTGGCTCTAGCTCAATCTTACTCCAAGCTGACCTAAGATTCAATCGAGTTAGGGGCTTATCAGAATTCTATAACAAACATAGCCTCAGCATTTGTAGGTTCATAATCCTTGTATCTTGGGCTTACCGGGATTTTATAACAAGCATGTGTAAGTTCATCAACATCCTTGTAGCCTTGTACCCCCACATCCAGCACTGAGCTCCATGAGATAAAATAATGCTTACAATTGCAAAATCTAATATAACTTTGCTTATGAATGTGAAGATGCATAAAACATATATGCCGAACAAACAGCTTTAAAACCGATGCCATTTTTTCTTGTTTCCTTTTAACCATGATTGAAGACAATTACTCATCTCTCAACCTACTTCTAAAAATGAAAAAGTGCAGAGGGAACCAACTATGGATGGGATTAATAAAGATTTGCACCTATGGAATTGCTTACTGGATATACATTATACAAGAGTGCAAAAAATAATTATTGGCTAGAGTTGGCAACTATTGCAGAATCAGTTACAGTTTGGAATTTGATTTGTATCTCAGCCATCTTCTGAAGGTGCAATCAACCTGATTATGGATTCAATACCCAACCTGAAATGGAATACAATTCAGAATTATGAAATATTACATCTAATCATTTGGAAACTGGTGGGAATAGTTCATGAAAAGCCAAAAAAACCCCGTACTTAAGTCAATAAATTTGCAGAAAGTATGAAAACATGTTGTACATTATTTTGGGAAAGAGATGCGTGGAACTAAAAATCATTCAACAAAAAGAATATTTAAGATGAAAAGGGCATCTTATGGTCATTGAATTATTAAGAATTTGCGTTACTAGTTATCTTCAAATCACATGGGAAATTCCAAGCAACAATTGGCATGTAAAGAATTAACCCCATATACAGTAAGAAAATCGTTGGAGCAGTCAACCCCTAAAAACTCAGAATATTTATACTGAAGTGTTTGCATGCCATCAAGTGAATTTACCAAAATTAGTGAGTTGGGCGATGTCAGTTGATCCTATACATGATATAGACAGAGTGAATGGATCAGGCTGGTGGCAGCGGACGCCGACAAGTTGGGCACTCCATCTTTATATCCATCCACCTTTGTAAACAACCTGAATGAAAGAAATGGTCGCATGGTGTCACCTGCAAGTGAAATAGGATATTAGATCAAGCACATATGTCTAGCTACTTGTTACCAAATAAAACATCGTACCATGCAATCATTTGAACGCTGTGTGAGATCAACTGCAGTCATGCAAATGACACAGTCTGTGGTGTGATGTGTATCCTGATCAAACCTTCTAAAGTAGCTATATTTTTCAGGTAGAATCTGCAAACCATCAAACAGAAATGATATGTACAAGTGACTTTGTCAAGGTAAAATACCAATTACACTTCCACAAGGAAACCTTGTTGCAATAATTGCACCTCAACAAAAGACAATTTAAGTAAATATGTATATATATATATATATAAGGCTATTGTTGTATTCAAACAGCCCTTGCAAACTTCAAATATATTTGGAAAGCTTAGCAGAGAATCATACATGTGTGATGTAGGACACGGGTGAATGGAGTATTTAGGTAGTTTAGCGGAAGCGAAAACAATGGAAAACAGAAAATAGAACAAAAGGGATAGGTCTGGAATCACTCCAGGGGTTTGGCTTCACACCAAGTAGTCTCCAATCTCTGGAAAATAAACTTTTCTTTATATCTCAACTCAACTCCCATAATGAATTACATAGAAGGGGTATTTATAATAATCTAACCCTAGAGTGAAAAGGAAAATTAAACTTATTCTAGGAAAGAAATCCTAATCCAAATAAAATAGGAAACTTAGAAATCCTACTGAAATCTCGAAAAAAACTAGAAACTAGGAAACTAACAAATAAATTAGGAAACTAATTAATAATTTCCTCTTCCATCTCTTTCGTTTGTAAACCCTAATGGGTTTGACAAAGATGTCCTCATTAAGTCTCCAATCTCTGGAAAATAAACTAGAAACTAGGAAACTAACAAATAAATTAGGAAACTAATTAATAATTTCCTCTTCCATCTCTTTCGTTTGTAAACCCTAATGGGTTTGACAATGATGTCCTCATCAATTCTCCCTGGTTGAGAAGAACTCGACTTCGTCGAGTTAGAATCAAAGATGTCCTCATCAATGTGCACCTCTACAAACACATGCACTGATATAGAAAGAATCCCAAGGTGCTACAAGCTGACATAAAGTATATTATTTTCAAAATACAAAAGAAATTCAAAACTTAATACAAAATTTGTGTTAATAAAGGATAGTCTACAGATCTTCAAGATGAAAATTCAAAACGAATTTAGTGACAATTCTTTTCGTAATCATATGTTAATATTCTTATGTGAAAACAAGTTAACAACCATGCAACTGCAAGAAGAAATTTGCATTATAGTCCAAAAGAATAAATCTGCTCCTAGCTTGTGGAAGTTCCACAACATGTTAACCATATAATTAACGTTCCTTATCAATGAAGCAATGAGATGAAAATGCTTTGATGTGGGTTTGCTTGTGCGTGCCACAATGACATCAAAAAGGATGAACAAGAAGGAATTTCCAAGAAAATATAAATGACCAGAGTTGCATCAAACCTGACGAGGAATGAACCACCGAGAGCCCAGATAGTGCTGAAGAAGAAGAATTGATGCTTGCAGTCCAATAAATACACCCAAACAAATACACCAACTCTTGTCGGGTTCAATGCGCATGAAGTTGTTAGGGCAACCAAATATGTATAACGGGATTCCAAGCCGAGTAACAGTCATGCCTACGATGTAGTGAGGATGCAATGGTTTCCTCGAATCACGGATAACATTGGTGATTATTTGTGGTATCCAAAATGAGTACATAAGGAGAAGAATAGGTCTCAGGAAGTTATGGAACTCATACATGAACAGAATGCCTCCCAAAAGGATCCCATCTGCAAAATAGTTATACAATTAGATAAAGCCTGAAGTTTGAAACAAAGAATCATATAATATGATTATTTCAGTCAACAGTTTAAACCTAAAATGGAAATCAGATAGCACATATCAAGCATAGTGGATATCTAATCAATTCCATCTACGATTTATTTTTCTCCATCATGATACCCAAGATTAAGGATGATAACCAAGTCATTAGGTATATCAATTTAGATAGTATTTGTTCTAACTACATCAGTATCTCAGAGAACTGCATTGATACATCAAAATAAATTTTGATCAGTTTGTAAAGAACATCTTCAAGATGCATGGGGTTTGAGGGACTGTTAGCACATCTCCAAAGTCACCCCACTCATAGCCTGGGTTGATAATTGTTCCTTGCCATTAAACTAGTCAAGTTTATGAGCCATTATCAAATAACATATTTCTTGAAATAACAAGAGATTTTGTGAAAACCCTCACCCAATTATCTTCCAGTCTCTTTTGGATGGAAAATTTCAACCTTATTATACTGGGCAAAAGTTACCAAACAACTTATCAAACGGCCTTAGAAATCAGTTAAAAACATCCATCTTTAACGTTATTCAGCTACAAGAAAAAACTAATTTGAAGTGATCTGATAGTCAGGTAACATTTTTTTCTTTTCGAACTTTTGTTTTAAGCTACATACTTCTTCCTAGAGAATATAGAGAGATTTACTTCGAAAAGTTGGATATTAATGGATATGTAGAACCCATCTGTATGTGTGCATCATTCCCAATAAATGCTAATAACACAAAAGTTTAACCATAAGTCGATGAAGTGGCATTCCACATGAAAACAAAGCATACATTCCAGAATAGCACTTACAGAAACGGCTATATAAAACTGAAAGCTCACGCCTCATTGTCTCCCAACCTTCTCCACTATTTGTAGGCCTACTTGCTTTCCATATAGCAAGAAGATATCTCATCTCAAATATTGAGAAGACAACAAACTTGAAAAAAGCGGCAGTCGCAAAAGCATTAAATAAGGATTCTGTATGATCAAGAAATGAGGCAAAAAGGCATAGTTAATAGGGAGAAACAGGAAATTAAGGCTTCAAAAAGACCATCCAATAGGTGAAATTTAAAGTGTCATGAATACATGAGATGACCATAAAGCATGTGAGCACAATAACATTAAGCATATTAAGAGACAGTTGCTAAAATAAGAGATGTAGTTTATATACCTAACAAATAAAATACATGTATCAGGTTGTAACAAATTAATAATACACCAACGTATGTATTCACAGTTGACACATACTATATTTATGACTTGGCATGGAAAAATAATTAACAATTGTATTTATGCCATGCATATGTCAAAACGACTGTCAACATCCACAAACATGCCCACACACAGGGAGGGAGGGAGGGCGGAGAGAGACGGATACAACTGTCAGAAGAGCTCACTCTCTTTTTGTACAGAAGGGGGAGACAGAGAGATAAACCAATTTTAAAGTGCACATCAGGTATTTATGCCCTTCAGAAATCTAGTTTCCAAAAAGCTACTATAAATTAGTGAATTAACCCTTGTATCCAAAAAGCTACTTCTTAGCTATCTGTTGATCCGAATGGCAACTGAGTACCTTAGATGATTACAACAACTTCACCTTTTGTAGCAAGTATAATTACAATAGCTTCATTGCAATTGTCGTACCAGAGTTACCTGGTTTGCCCATATCCCTTACGACACCTGATCCAGATCGCACAACCCCAAACAGAGTGTTCAGGACCCAGTTGGATAAGATGATGAAGTGTGGCATGAATAGGAAGATGGTTACCAATCTGGTTGAGGAGTGGCGTGGGTTTGGTGTGAGTCTGATCAGTAAGATCTAAGGAAGAAGATGAAAGGTTGAAATTGAATAGCCCCAAGACTCGTTGAGAAGTGAATACACGGTGCCAGGTAGTATTATGTCTTACAACTATATTAAAACTTCAAAGATTGGAAACATTTACAAACAAGCTGGTAATGATAAATAACTAAACTTACCAACAAGTATTCCTGCAGTCAAATGTAGAAGGCAAAGATAAGCATCCATGATAGCCTGTTGGCCAATCATTAGAATTGAAACTTTGGCAGCCCCCTGCAAAAGGCCACTGTGATTACTTCTGTCAAGTAAGAAAACCGAACTGATAAATACTGTACTTATAATACTAATGACAGCATGTATTACTAAAATCCTTTTTTTTTTCTTTCTGAAAGTATGTTCAGACAAAACTTCTTACCGACTGAGTGTTGCTATGTTCCATTTGCCGAATTAAGAGAAGAACTTGGAGAAAGGAGACCTGAGGAAATACGTTAAGGAATAATCCTACACAAAAATGGCATATAACATTGAAATCAACCTGAAAGACTGATGAATAAAGGATACAAAGGTGACCATCAAGGTATAGTTCACTGCTTTGTTGTAGTACACCTCAACGTTGACAGAAGTAGCATTTAGTACCAAGGGTGAGAAGCAATCTCCATCATCATCCACTGCAGGACTCTCCATCAAAGCTTCTATGTGGTAACGATCACGATCACCATCTAATGGAAGATATGTAGCCAATTAGTAATAAGTATGGAATTTTCAAAACAAAGAAAAATATAATTATGTCCAATCACAACCTGAGGATAGAAGTTTTGACCTCCCACATGCACAAGGGCCTCAATGCATGAAGTTTACTTATTTATTCATAAATAAAAACTAAAGATGACAAGCACATGCTGTTTTTTGCTTTTAACATAGGGTGGTGATTTTCCCACTCCCCTTTTGTCCACCTACACTCCCTTTTGTTTTTTAATACTTTTTACTATAAGATAAAAGGGAGTGTAAGTGAACAAAAGAGGAGTGAGAACATACAATTTTCAAAAAATTGAGTGTAAGTGGATTAAAGGGGAGTGGGAAAATTAGTACCCTTAATATAAAACAAAAAGTTTCATAAGATACAGAGAAGAATTACAAGATAAGAATCAGAAGATGGACATACATGACGACCATAGTTAATGACATACTCTCCATTTGGCAAGTGGGATAGGATCGGATTAGACTAGAAGGATTGGATTATATTTTTAGCATGTTTACTTACTCGGAATGGGTATTGGCTCCCCCTGTGTTTAACACATGGTTAAATTATTCCAATTATTGACATCCCATGCGCTTATTAATACATGAGGAATAAAAATTATGTGGGCTCCACATTAAAATCCATAATCCAATACCTGAAAAACCAGGAAATAGATTGATTAGGGTAGTTGATCCCGCCCACATTCCTTCTCTCCCCTATTCTTGAATTCCCCGATTCATGATTCCCCCATTCCAAGTAAAAAATCATGTCATCATGGGGATGGATCAGATATAGCCTTTCACTTGAGATGCATTTAGATATGGGGGACGGGGAGAGGGGAAATTCCATAAGACATGCAATTTTATGCAAAGTAGCTTCTCAATTATCCAGAACTGAATTATTTCTTATCAGGCAAACTGTTGCCAAGAAGTGTGTTAAGTACATTTTAGAGATACTGTATTTTTTAAAGTTCTCAGAAAAGGATGGTAAGGAAGCAAATAAAGGAAAAAAAGAATCCATACGCTGAGAAAACTCAAATACCATTATGGGGGGATGAGACACGTGAAATTTGGCCCGCAATTTCTATATTACAATGTTTCTCCATTTCATAAATTGGAGCTGCAGTAAGAGCAAATAAAATTAATATAACATTATCAAAGCAATATGAAGGTAAGTTCATAGCAGAGTAAGAGAAATTACAATGCTTTTTCCTCCATATCTTATCTCGCGGAGATTCTTGGAAAACCTGGGAAGAGAAAACTCCAAGCTGTTCAAAGAAATTATGCACGTAGCATGTGAGAACTCAAAACCCTCATTAGTGGAAGTATCACGTATATCATACAGAAATCTAAACTAGTGTAATTAATGGTAGCAGTCTTGGAACATGAAACCAAACCCAGTGAAACATTCACTGCTTCTTTGCTTTACAATATCTTTTTTGGCAATTAGCATATGAATTACCATTTAATGAATCTAGTGAAACATTTTATATTATGAACATATTAATTACCCTAGTTAAATCTAGTACACTAAATTATTTGAAACACAAATTTGAATCCAAACAATAATACAAAATGGATTGATAGTGAGGAGAGGTTAGAGAATAGAGGAGTGTGGCTGTGTGGGGGATCTAAAATTCAAAGAAAGATACACTAGAATTAGGAAAATAAGATGGAACTCAACTGGATTCAGGAAGGCTGATAGAATAGGGCTTTTCTAAGCATGTATATGTAATTAAACTCATCAATTAGTTTTTCTTTTCAGGAAAAAAAAATATATATCAAGCTTGAGTACAACTCCCCTGGGGCACCATGCACCTCCACCCTTGCCTCTGGCATTCCAGATGGCAAAATTCAACATAAATGTAAACTAACAAGATATGACTAGGCACAGCAAGCTAGCACCATGACACAATGTATCATAAGATGACATAAAATCATATAGAGTTATTAGCCAGCATAAGAATGAGCAGAACAAAAGATGCTACCATATGATACGGATTTGACAACATATAATCTTCTTCTTGACTTGACTCTCCCTCTTTTCCACTGCAAAATGAAAGAGAAAATATGTATAACGGAAAAATTTAATTACAAACCAGGTGCAAACAATGAAATCAACAAAGAGGAAAGAAGCTTTGATTAAGAAAAACCATGAATATTACCTGTTAGCTACCATTCGAAGTTGTCTAAACGGCCATATAAATACACCTTCCACCTTGATTTGAACACGACCAACATTGTTTTCATTGTCGAACACATCATGGAAAATAATTACACCCTGTTGTCAGCCAACAGAAGAAACAGAAATTATTTTTAAAAAACTATGATAATAACTCAAAAAAACAATGCTAATTTTTTTTTTAAAGAATAAACATCTAGAGGAAGAGTGCTATCAATTGTATATCCTACAATTGCACATGTTCCCAGGAACTGCATCGATATTAAATACTTGATGGCTTCAATATATCTATTAACTCATAAGGCAATGTAAAGCAGGTCCTTAAGCTCAACAAGAAATGATAAAGTCCACGTAAAGATTGAATCACAAATCAATAGCGACACTTGCTAAATCAAGCTTCTAACGCTACAAAAAAAAAAAAAAAAAAAAAAAAAAGACTGCTTAAATCATGGAGAACATGTCCCATCAGAAGAAAATTTAATCCGGGTAAAAAAAATCCTGAGGCATTGCTGCATTGGGCTGTCCACAAGAGAAGGCCCTCCCTAGGTTCATACCATTAGTGTACATGGAATCATCTGACTTTTGAATTTTGCATACACATACATTTATACAGAACTAAGTTCATTCATAAATCAGACAAAAACCCACCCACCCACCCACCACCTGCATGCAGTATGTATAGATGTCAAACTCATCAACAAATAGACAACATGGCAGTCTTGCAAATATCATTCATAACTATGGGGACCTTTATCAATAAAGCACCTTTTATTTCATGGACCAAGGCATGCTATTTACCACATCCAGGCATTATTTTGATATGACCATCATTAAGGGTTCAAACTGCTCACCTGCACGTAATGTACGCCAGTTATTTTTGTTTGCGTGCTAACTAATTCGATGATAGAGTTGCCGTCGGATTTTCTAAAATCTGAAAATCTGGAAGAGCTATTTGCGGAATCAGGAAACTTCCAAGTCCCTGCAACTCATATGTAAAGGGCACATCTAATCAGGTCAAGACAGAAACACCTACCCAATGAATGGATTTTAAATTGAAAATTTGAATTTAGGCTCCATAAATGTATAAAGTTAAAGTGCTTGAATATAATGTTAACAGTGCAGAAAAAGTGTGCATTTATGTGGGAGGAAAGAGAAGGGATTCACATGCAGAAAAGATTCACTATAGTAATAGTTAATTATTTAAAATTTTATATTGAATCCAATCATTTTGAATTTATTTCAAAGGCATTTTATAGTATTTTGAATGATATTTCCTAAACAACGTAAACTTATTAAAATTGAAATCCATTCTTTTAAATCTCTCATCCAAATGTATATTCAACAATTTAAGTCAGTTGATGACATTGCACTACTTCTAGCATGGAAAAAAATTCAGAAATTTAAATCATAACTCCATTTCTTCATGTACACTGAACCATAACATGCAAGCACCTATCCTGCACAAGCAGAACCAATTGGAAAATTAAGTGCTCATCCCAATGCATGTGACAAGTCCATATCTCTATGCTTCATGTGACAGGCAATTCTAAGGACTCATTCAAATATGTTTTCTCTGTGACTGGGGGTGAAACCAAGTAAGTCTAAGAAAATATTATATCTTCTTGCATCTTCAATTAATTAAGTTTTGTTTGTTTATCACTGTTCCCAAAAAGCTTAAGCTGTTAGGATGTGGAACAACAATCATTTTATACTCTTAACAGTCCCCCTCACATGTGGGGGCCTCCTCCACGACTGGGACACATGGAATTTAGTGTAATTTGGGAGGTTGCGGCTGCAAATATCAGAACTCAAGATCTTCTGCTCTGATATAATGGTAAGTTTGTTGGCTTACCATTGTTCCCAAAACCTCAAATTGTTTGGATGTGGAACAACAATTACTTGTACTTGAACACAACTAAGGGGTTAATCTATAAACTTACGGCAATCCAAAGTATCGAAAATATTAAATTTCTCAAAACCTTCTATGTAAAACTTTATCAAAACATCCATGATTTTGATTGGTATATACACCCTTTTAAGAAAACTAAAACCAATAACAGAAGTAATTGTGAAGTTTTTCCAAACATTGTTATTTTAAAATCTTTATTAAGAAAGCACCAATGGGAAGAGTAGAAAATAAGATGCAGAAAATTTCTGATTTTTCATTCATCTCCAATGGGAGGTATTTATAGCTATACAAAGGGTAGAGATGCAGCTGTACAAACACTAACACAGCTGTAAAGATAGCAGCTGTACTAACACTAACACAGCTGTACAAACAGCTATACTAACACTCACTAACACAGCTGTACAAACACAGCTGTATATTCTAACAGGAAGCATTATCTACAAAATTGTACACTTACTAGATGCTAACAATTGCATTGAGGGTTAAAGAATAGACAAAGGCATTAAATCTGTACCTTCAAACATATAACCAATAAGCCCTCAGTTATTGAGTATTAGAAACCCTTAAATTTTTCTGACCAGCACAGTAGGGCTACAACTTGGGCGGGCAGAACCTAACCAAACAAATGCCAAAAGAAAGTAATAGCCAGCTAGGGCAAGGTTTGTTTACGTGTTGACATCAATTAATACCATTTGATCCATTCATTCTTCTATCTATCTCTCAAGTGAGTTTGAGGCCATTTGAATCAGCCAAGTTTTAAGTTATCAAATAGTTTATCTAAGTCCATGAAAATTCCCCTTCAGGAATCATGTATATTCATAATGGCATTGTTAAAGCTACACAATCCCCTAAATTCTACGACTTCCAGTTCTTACCCAATTACCCCAGCAATACGCTTCATAATACAAAATTCGATGACAAGTAATACGAATATCTTATGATTCAGTTAGTAATCAACAACTTTGGAGCAAGGAATGGCCGCAATAAGATCGTACAAAAATATAAATTGACAAACCTCTGTAAGTTCCTGTTATGTTCCATGTAGAAAATGGACCCAAATCACTTTCATCTTTTCTTACAAATAGCCACTGCAAATAGACAAATGAGGAAATTAATAGGTTTCCTTAATTTTATGACACGAAAAAAATGATAATACAAAATTGGTCATAAACATGATGAGATTACTTCAGAAGAAGGTAAACTGAAATGTCAAACAAATAAAATAAATGTCAATGTCTGCAGGTGCTGTAATGGAAAAATTTATCGGTTAACAGTAAACAACTAACTAAGCCTTTAGGTGATTGAATCTTTCCTTTATTTTTCCTGTGGTTACAGATTTAATGAATGTACAAAAATGGAATGGCAAACTTAAACCTTAAGAATCAATACAAATAATAGAATAATATGAGAGAGAGATTAAGCAGAACCAAATTACATGTCCTTTGGGCTACCAAAAATCGGGTACGAGTTCTCTGAGCAACAAATAGGACAAGTGTGTAAGATATACAGATTCAGGAAGGTGAACAGCGAGAGTCAAACTCTTGCAGTGGGTGTGGGGATAAGTGCTCTATTATTGAAGCTAAAAGCCCTCACATACTGATAACACTGGCCGTTCGGTTCGCGGAAAGGATTTTATGTCATTTCCCAAGAGATGAGAAATGGAAGATTTCTTTCCCATGTTTGGTAATGTTGGGAAAGTAACCGGGAAATACCACTTTATTTCCTTTCCCATGTTTGGTTTGTGTAGGAATGTAAAACAAAATTTGTTTAATTTTCCAATTATACCCATACTAAATTAAATAATAAAAAAATGCATTTAATGCTATATTGTAATTTTAAATTGTTAATGTGGACAAAATAGTCATGAAAAGTGTGCATTTAATGCTGGCTCGTTTTCCCAAACTTTCTCATGGGAAGGGAAAATGAAACCCAAGGGGGGAGGAGGGCTACATTTTCCTCCCTACTTTCCCATGTGGCAAGGAACCATTTCCCATGCCTGGACTTACCAAACATGAGAAAGCTATTGATTTCCCATCCCCAAGCTTCCTTTCCCATGAACCAAATGCAGCCTTTATGCTCCCAAGAAAATGGACATCACCATTGAAATAACTAACAAACATTAAATTTTCTGCTGATATTAAACATTGCTCAGATAACTTAAGTCCTAATAGGTGTCTGTACCAACATTCAAATTGAAATGTTACTGAACAAGCAACTTAGTTAGCCAGATTAACAAAAAGCAGAAGGTAATAAGTGATGTGTGTTTGTGTGTGTGTGTGTGTGTGTGTGTGAGAGAGAGAGAGAGAGAGAGAGAGATTGAGAGAGAGTAAGCCGAATCTAGACACATTATCTTTGGGCTACCTTCTGTCTTTTGTTAATCTGGCTAACTAGTTGCTTGTAAATTGTAATAAGTGATGTGTGTGTGTGTGTGTGTGAGAGAGAGAGAGAGAGAGAGAGAGAGAGTAAGCTGAACCTAAACACATTATCTTTGGGCTACCAAAATCGTGTATAAATTATTTTCACTAGAAATAGAATGGAGTTTGTAAGATGCACAGATGAGCTTTATGCTGCCTAAATATGAACACCACCAAGTAACCAGCAAACAGAGACAATTTCATATTTATCCTTGTTCATATAACTTACGTACTAATGGGTGGCTAAATCAACATTCAAATTACATGATAGCAACCTACGTAACGGCAGTTAAGTGAGGTAGCTGGATTAATAAAACAGAAGTCTACAATAGATTTATGTAAAACGCACTATATCCAACTAAACTAATTTTGAATCATGATAGGCCGCAGAATTCAGAATTTTCCACTAAATAACTCAGAACCATGATTTATTAATCAGCTGGCATTCGACACAACTTCATAACAAGGTTCAGAACATGACCCTTTACGTTTTCTAGCAAGTAAGTGGAACTTCTAACACCACTATTGAGCTCCTCCATTAACCTCATGACCTTTGATATTGCAATTATCATCGTATCTCCATCATTCCCATCAAAATTCACACACAAAGCAGCACTTAGCAGATCAAAATCACATTTCCACATTGAAATTCAGTCTTTACCCTAAAAACATCATCCATTTCAATCACAAATAACCAAATATAACAAAACTAAGCACAGAAAACAAAAAGAACCAAAACTTATAATACCAACCTCATCACCCCACGAGCGAGCCCTTTCCCGCAAGGGTCTGAGACCAGCGGCCGGCTGAAAAAGCACCAAAGCGACACACAACCAGAATGCAACCCAGTATAGAAACCTCAACTTCCTTCTCTGAGACCACAAAAACCCCAAATTTTTCACGACCCCCATATCAAAACTCAAGCAACCCATTCCAGAAATTCAACTCCGAATCTCCCCCACCAAGCCTCTTTGTTGGAAATGAAAGCGAAAGCGAGAAATAAAAGAGAATTGGCGAAGAGCCATTGGAGTATAGAGCTTAAGATAGAGAAGGGTTGCTTCAATTAGAGTCAAACATAGGAACTACCAGCCGATCAAACAGAGAAAGAGAAAGCTCAACGACTAATTGACCTCTTAAGCAACAAAACTAAATAACAACGGGAACAACAAAAGAGGACTTGAACAATTCTTTTTGGGTATTTATTTATATATATAGTACAACTAATTATAATTAATTAATTAATTAATAATAATTATGGGTTGGAACTTGGAGGTTAAGAGAGAAGGGTTTGAGAGCTTATGACAAAAGAAGCCGTGGGTGATGTTTGTGTTTATGTGTGGAAATGGTGGTTGACATGTCCACTGGTTTTCTTGGTTTTGTGCTCTGGTTTTTTGTGAATGCGGGTCCGAGAGGGAAGGGCTTCGTATGGGGAACGTAGGCGTACGCTCCAAGAGGCACGTGGTACTCACGCCTCAATTGAACGAGGGTCCCCCGACCCGTCAATGGATCGAATTTTGATCCGAATTCGATTCAAATTTGGTGTAATTAATAAGAAATGGCTTGGACTTCTCTTTCTAATAATCTGATTACAATCCGAATTCAGGATTAACGGATTCGACATATAATTGGATTAACGGAGTATGTCAATACATCCATCTCCTATTAATTACATTAGATTCGGATCAAAATACAATCCATTGACAAGCCTACTAGGTATGATTATATCAATTTTTGGAACCTACACTTTGACCCCAAATGTTCTATAATTTTCAAAACAACTACAAAGTTTTCAAATTATTTCAAAATAGCCCCTATTCGTATCTTGACCGTATCATAACCATATCCTTTGAGTATTGGTTATATATCGATTTCGTATTGGATACATATTGACCTGGGTGGTGGTAAACGGCCTGATAGGCATGTGGGTTGGGCATGTTTTTCAATGAGGGGGATTTTGGTGAAGAGGGGTACAATCCAACCATTTAGTCATTAAAAAAGTTTGACTCCAATATTTTCTCTCTCTTGTTGGATAATAGGATTGAACCCTTACCACAACCCCATCATTATAGTATTTCCGACCATTATAAGCGGGCGAATAGAAGGTCTTTTTCAAATAGACTAAAACTGTAGCATTCCCAAAATTTGATATTCCATCATACATGGAAAAGAACTCGGTGGTGGTCGATGGGGTGTAACCTAATGGAAAGGACCTTGACTTGCAAACTAGTGGTCTTAGGTTCGAACTAAAAGGCACCTTGAAAATGTGTGTGTGAGAAAATCTTATTTCCCAATATTGTTTGTATTTTTATTTTTTTTTGAAAAAAAAACCTAGGTGGTGGTCCCTAAATTCACAAAATAGTCGTAGTGGTCCCCCAACTCCATTTATGTTAATCATGTCGTCAGTTCTATTAGCTTTTTCTGTTAATTTTGAGCACATGTCATGCACGTGGCGTGTCCTACTGTTTGGGCGTGGTGAGAATTCACCAAGTCCGAGCAGATTTCGTGCCTTTTGAAAATCCGGGCTGAGGTTGGAGCTACCTTGAGGAATGGAGGCAACTGGGCAAGTGATAAAATGCGGCCGGGTTGGAGCTTTGGGGGGCTGAAAAGTTGAGGCCGGATTGGAGGAGAAATGCGGCCGGGCTGTTTCGAAAGAAAGTCAACTGGGCCTTGAAGAGTAAAAATATGCGGCCGGGCAAATGAAAAAAATATGCGGCCGGGTTTTGGCTTGGGGAGTCGGCCGCCCAATTTTGAAGCCCTGAAAATTCCAGGCCGTAGAAGTGGTGTTCACCTCATTATATATATATAAGTAAGTACAAGTGAGTACATACAAAATGCGGCAGGGTTCTTTAGATGAGGTTGAGGCCTTATAGTTTGTAGGTTGGAGTGCCTTTCTTATTGTTCATAAATATATTTATATATATATATATATATATATTATATACATGGAAAAAACGCACTCACCCATGTATATTGACTTGCATACACAAAAAGCTGGGACAACTATATATTGAGCTTTGTGGGCTGAAGGATTTATGCATGCTGCCAATGATTTTGAAGCTGCCCTCTTTACTTATATATTGATATAATATATAAGTGAATACATATTTAATTGGGTTGGAAGTTTGAAGAAATCTTGGGCAATTCGAATTATAGTCAAGCGGAGCTTGGCGTCATTTGAGTTTTGAAGGGCCGAAAATTGTCGGCCAGATTTGCTTGAATTTTGGTTGGGCATGCGCCAACTTTTGAAATGCAACTTGAAGTTGAAGTCGGCCGCCGAGCTTTGTACTGGGCCATAGAGTTTTGATAGGATGAAAATGCTTTGGGTGCTTTCATATATGTATAAGCAAATATATATATGTTGCTCAAGGTCTTTAAAGTTCTCATTTATATATATATATATATATATATATATATATATATATATATATATAAATCATATATATGTATATAGTTAAAGAGGCGGCTGGGCAATTGGGCCATTGGCTTTTGTTATATATATATATATATATATATATATATATATATATATATATATATATATATATATATATATATAGTAACGAATATAAAATCAACTGAGTCATTAAGTATATAAATGAATATGCATTTCTACCGTGAAGGAGGTCAGAAGGTTTTGAGATTTGGACTTTGGCAAATGAAACATGGGGCAACGCTAGAAGTTGACCGCCTAGTCTTCAAGCTTCAGAGGATGTCGGCCGCAGAATTTCTAGGCCGTGGGGAGATACTTGCCCCAAAATTCTTAAAGAGCCAAGTTGGTCCCCTTGTTGATCAAGTTTTTATTCATGTGAAGGCTACAAAGCTCATATAGTTATCTAAGAATTAATATGAAAATCAAATAAAGATTTTCTCGGAGGACTAATTCTAAGAGTTCAAGGATTGCAAAGCTTGGAGGGCCAAGCCCAAGTCATGGATTCGTGCCCAATATTTTTGGAAGTCAATACGCACGTGACGGAGGCCTCACAAGGAAAGAAATCAAGGAGATTGATGATGATTCGGAATTGTCCAAAACAAGAGAGAATCAAGCAATCAGAATATCTTCATCAATGTAATCCCACGGATTTCAGGGGCCTCAAAAGGAAAGAAGTCAAGAAGATTGATGGTGATTCGGAATTGTCCAAATCAAGAGAGAATCAAGCAATCAGAATATCTTCGCCGACAATGATCCACGGATTTGGAGGACTTCAAAAGGAAAGGATTTTAAAAGAGTTGATATTTGGCCATTTAATGGCTAGCCCATGGGCTGACGGATGCTCCTATATAAACCTCATCAAACGGAGGGAGAAGACACACAACATCAGACAAACAAACTTATCTTTCGTCTCGCACTTTTTCTTTTTCTAGACTTAGGATTTTACTTTTCAAGCACCTAGCATAGCTTGTCCTTCCTTTCCTTAGTGTAAGTTTAAATTCTTGCAATTTAAATTATCTTGTCATTTAAATTCTTGCAATTTCATTACATTGTCATTTAAATTCAAGTTTATTTAAATTGCTTCACTTTTTTATTGTTACTGAGTTTTTATTAAGTTTAAATTCGAATTTAATTTACTTTATCGTTCTTATTGTTCTTATTTCGTTCTTGTTTATTTATCGCTTTGATTTACTTTATCGCACTTTAATCCTTGTCTTTACGTTTAAATGCACATTTAGTTTAATTGCACTATTTTTACCAAAAAACCTAAAAATCACAAAAACATCCATACAAAGCTCAACCATCCTCGAGCCCGAGGAAGTGAAAGAACCTAGGCCGTGAGGAGGTTCCTTGCTCGGCCGAACAATCACTTGATCAGAAGTCAGAAGCGCACACTATCCGTCTACTCACATTCCATCCAAGCCCAAGTTCGTGGCTTGGTGGTGGCACGCCCCGCACTCAAAAAAGAAGAAGGACCAAAAGTTCCTTCAATCGGCCTACCCGGCCGAAAAGAGGGAAACACCTACTAAGGGTCAAAACTGACTTTTAGCACAAATTCAATTCTCCAATTTCTCAGCAATGAAGAAACTGAAGGTACTTTGCAAATTGGGGGTGGCTGAACCCCAAAATTCTTAATACCATTCAAATACTTCATGTACATCTCGACAAATGGAAGATTCACACCACCATCCCCAAATTCTTAATTCCAAAGCCAGGTGAACCCATTTAATGGAAAATCTGGTTCTTTCTTCATTAGGTAGAACAAATCGAATGTTTTCATGCCTCTATTGTCCCCTCAAGTTTTGCACCTCTCAAGCAATTGGAGGCCACCATAATGCCCACAAGCGCAAGAGAGCCGCCCTGTGCCTTTGAATGCCCCACGACTAGCAAATGCTCCTCATCATTATTTGAATGTGCAACACCATTATCATCATGATGACCTGCTCAACATCTTGGCTGGCTACGAAATCTATGTGATGAAAATGAAAGGGAAAGTATTATGACAAAGGAAAATAATTTTTACTAATTCTAAATTTGGGTTCAACTTCTATGTTGACCAAGGTTTCAAATTTAGGAGTATTTAGTGCTTCTAATTGAGGAGCAACAGCTCATATGAGGATTGCAACAATTTGGGATTGTATTTGGCGGAGACTGCAAAGATTTGAGAAGGAAGCGGCATTTCCACAATGGTGAGAACTACAAACAACCTAAAATGACCATTTCCCCCCTAGATTTAACAAGAAATGTAACAGAACGAACAAGACCAACATTGCTAACAAAAGTGGAGGTGAGGGACTACCACCAGCGGTGAACCTAGGAATTTTTCAGCGGAGGTGCAATTTTTAAAAGCTAAGAGCTCAAAAAAAAATTAAATATCCTTATAATTTAAAGAATACTAATGTTATTCATAATTAATTGAAAAAAATAACATTACAATTAACCCACAATTGTTGCCGACGAGGTTTCACATCATGAAAACGTTGCATTATATTTGCATTACTAATACAAGAAAAAACATCTTTCTCAATGTAAACAACGAAGCTATCACTCAATCATTGATTCCCTATTTTGTTACATAATGGTGTTTTCACAATATTCATAGTTGAAAAATCTCTCTCAATCGAAGCAATTGCAACGGGTAAAACCAAAGCCAATGTAAGAAGTAAATACACATAGTTGTATATTCTACTCCTTCTTGTATTCACCAATTTTTCTGCTGGATCAGTAATTCCGTTCAATGATTAAAGCTCAGTGCTGCTCTGCATATCAACAATATAAAGCCCAAGTTGATCTTCAAGCTTCATGAGGTCTTGGCCATTAAATTCTTGAGGGTAAAATTTAGCAAATCGAAGTATTTTTTGTTTTTCAAAAGCTGCAAACTTATAAGCCGGACTCAAACATGCCATACAAAGAAGCAATTCAGTATTTACCTTAGTGAAGCGATTACTCAAACCTGCCAGACAAAATGCAGCATCTTTTTCTTTACTATACTCCAACTGAACAAATGAATCAAACCATTTGACAAGAAAACGTAGATTACTCTCCCCCATAAGTGTTTGGGGCATGTCATTTTGGCTTTTAGGCAGACAAGGACCCCTTTGTAAATAGGCTCTTCGGATTTGTTCTTGAAAATTGGGATTATAATAAGTCATTGGAGGTCTAAGTCCAGGGTATGCAGGAAGATTAGCCAATATTTCATCCAACTCAGTGACCTCTGATCGTTTTGGACTACCCGAATTATTCAAGGGAGGATTTGAACTAGCTGGATTATTTGAAGGAGGGTTGGAACTAGCCGAATTATTTGAAGGAGGGTTGGAACTAGCCGGATTATTTGAAGGAGGGTTGGAACTAGACGGATTATTTGAAGTAGGATTTGAACTCTTTCTCTTAAAGTACCGTTCCATAACTATATAATTAAAACAAAATAAGGGTTTTATATCTACAACTATGACTAATTGACTATAATTTATCAATTAAATAAACAAATCAATATCAAATTATCAATTAAATAAACAAAGAAAAATTAATTATTCCTCGAATAGTGTGTCACGTGGCCTCTTCCTTCTCGAGTTTACTACTGATCTTACTAATACAAAGAGAGCTAAATAAGAAAAAAAATATATTAAAAAAAAAGAAAAAAAAAATTGGCGTTTGCTCAAGAAAAAAATTATATGCATCCGACTTACTTTGGATTGGCGTACTCAAGAAGGAAAAAAAAATGCAAGATTCTTGTGATGCACACACACTTTGATGAAATTGGGTGATGTTAAATTGGTCTTTTATAAAGAGAATTCTCAATCCCACTTAAATAAGGAATTCCCAAAACCCAATTAAATAAAGAGAACTCCCAATTAAAACACAATTAAGTAAGGAATTATAAAAGCCCTTTAGAAGCCCATGAATGGCCCAGCAATTTCCTTTTTTAAAAAAAATTTATTTATAAAAACCATGGTCCAAAACGACGTCGTTTTGGCCAGGTTAAAAAAAAAAACAGCGTTTTAAAGAGCCTAGTCCAAAACAACATCGTTTTGGCCAGGCTTTGTTAAATTTAAAAAAAAAAAGAAACGCATAGCAGCAAGAATTAGCGCCTGTGTCATTTGCGCATTTCATCGAGCGGCTTGCGTGCGTCTGGTCCGAGCAGGTGCAACTCCAGCAGCTCTTATGGAGTTTTCCAGTGATAGAGGTGCAGGCGCACCTCCTTGCGCTTGCACAGGTCCGCCACTGACTACCACAACCATTTTACAAATTGAGGGACGAGAATGCAAATTGAGTGTAAGTTGAGGGACCATTTGTCCTAAAAAGCCTATTATAAAATTAATATATATATATATATATTTATATAGTAAAATGATGAAAAAGCGATAATGAAATTTGCTTTTCAATTATTCTTTTATGACAAAGCGATATTCTAAACTATACTAATGTACAAAAAGGGGGATCAAACTTGAGTGCAAGAGGCAAACACATTATTTTTGCCAACTAACTTAACTCACAACTCAAAAATTTTCTTTTCATTTCACTAGGGGTTAATACTGGTGTAGAAATGCCAATTCATACGGTAGGCCCCCTTCGTGGACGTTTACTTGTCACACAAAGTATCCAATTTTTTAATAGCTCGGGGAAAGATGTTCTAGTCCAACTGTAAAACCCGTGTCTTGGGGAAGCAAGAACAGTGAGCAATCTCACATCGCTCGGGGAGGGAAAGGTGAAGTGCCTTATATGTGTGGGCACTTCTCTTCCTAGCTCGAGGCCTTTTGGGAGCTCATTGGCTTCAGATTCCTTGGAACTCCGAAATTAAGCGAGTTGGGGCTAGAACAATCCCAGGCAGGTGACCCACTAGGAAGTTGCTCTTGAGTTCCCAGAATCAAAACCGTGAGGGCAGGGCCCAAAGCAGACAATATCATGCTAGGAGAGTCGAGTCGTGACATAATGGTATCAGAGCTGGACCCCGACCGGAAGTGTGCCAGTGAGGACGCTGGGCCCCAAGGGGGATGGATTATAAGACCCCTGTCTTGGGGAAGCAAAAACGGTGAGCAATCCCACATCGCTCGGGGAGGGAAAGGTGAAGTGCCTTATATGTGTGGGCATTTCTCTTTCTAGCACGATGCCTTTTGGGAGCTCACTGGCTTCGGATTGCTTGAAACTCCGAAGTTAAGCAAGTTGGGGCAAGAGCAATCTTAGGATTGGTGACCCACTGGGAAGTTGCTCGTGAGTTCCCAGAAACAAAACCGTGAGGGCGGGGCCCAAAGCGGACAATATCGTTCTAGGAGAGTCGGGTCGTGACACCAACCTTTTAAACGGATCCACTAGGTTGACTGTAAACTAATGGTGTGCACATTCCATCTTATGAAATTATATTAATTCAAAAGTAGTTGTTTTCAAAAGTCCCTCCACACATTTTTGTTCAAACCTACTAAGTAATTTGCTAACTCTTTGGTACTTTACCTACCATATGTTGGACCATTAACTTCGATTACGAAACTTGAGCTCGGGGAAAGATGTTCTATGTTGGTGACAACATTGGTAAGTTTATAAATGAAAAAACATGAAGCTCATTTGATTTTTTTATATATAAAAAATAATGTTATAGGAACTCATCCAATATTATGTGATCTTTGTTCTTGTGCAGTGATTAACTATCCAAAAGGATTCCACAATGTGCTCAAAAGTGAATGGGACTAGCTTCCAACAATGTGCAGCTCTATTAGATAGTTTGCCATTAAGCACTAGGCATGATGTCATCAGCCTTGCAACCCCTATTAGAGTTGACCGAACTGTAGAGTTGACCGGAGATGGATGAATAACTCATCTCAATATATACAAACTTTGTAAATTAAATATTTCCCAGTGAGTCTATTCATTATCATTGATACAGATTATATACAATCTGATAGAGATATAAAAGGTAAGAATCAATGTTTACAATCAATTACAAGTAATCAGGAATTATAATCAATTATAGATAATTATCTTAATCAAGGCTATGAAGATGGAGATTGGTTGGAGAGATTTGAGGAGACCGGACTGGAGAGTTGGCCGGACTGTAGAGTTGACCGGACTGGAGCATCGGCGAGCGACTTGACGTGATTGAGGTATTCATCAATTGTTTTTTATCCTTTGGACATGTCATGAAGTTGGAATCGAAGACTGGAGGCACTAGCAAGGTTACGTTGAGCATAATGATTTTGTAAACATTCCCAGATGGATTTGGCAGAGTCATGACCTATAGTTAAAGAGAGAACAACAGGGGAAAGAGTTGTGGTGATGTAACTGACCACTAATTGGTCTTGTTGGTACCAAGAGAGAAAAGCGGGATTTGGGTTGGTGACAGTGGTGGTGGTGGGAGATGTAGAAGGTGTGGTGTCTATAGAGATGAGAAATTACAGGGTTGAGGGTGAGAGCCATCAAAAAATTTCCAGATGTCGTAGCCGATGAGGAACTGTTTGATTTGGCGTTGCCAGAGAAGGTAATTGGAGGCATCTAGTTTGACAAAGTGACTGGTGTTTGGGCCGGGTAGAGATGTGGTGGAAGTTGCAAAGGCAGAGGCCATGAGGATCATGAAAAGGAAGACTTCATAGGAAGAAAATGAGGCTGATACCATGTAAATGAAATATTTCCCAGTGAGTCTTTTCATTATCATTGATACAGATTATATACAATTTGATAGAGGTACAAAAGGTAAGAATCAATGTTTACAATCAATTAAAACTAATATGGGATTATAATCAATTATAGATAATTATCTTAATCAAGGCAATGAAGATGGAGATTGGCTGGAGAGATTTGAGGAGAACGGACTAGAGAGTTGATCGGACTGGATTGATTCACTAACAAAATCAAATCAAAATATATGTGTTGAAGAAAAATGTGTTATTTTCCAACATAATTTCACCACCACTAATTAAATAATGGGGTTTTATTATTTTAGGTTCGACCCATTCAAGACGCGGTGTCTTTTAATTACAATCCCTTGCTTCAAGGGAATACCCTTTGATTCCATCATAAAGAAACAGAATGTGTGTGTTTGATTTTTGCAGCTGCTCCCAAGTCGAACCTCGGGGTGCCTACGTATCCCTCGCAAGAATCAAGCCACTCGTAGTTCAAAGAATTGCAATGAATAAATGACTCATTGCAAATGGGAATTTGAATGAATTTGATTGAAAAGTGTTTGAATGAACTTAGCGAATTTGGTTAGGATAAACCAGGGATTCTGTTTGGATTTGATATTTGGGCGGAAATTAATGGGTAAGTGTGACCCACTAATATGAGGAATTGAATCTGGTTGTGGTTGCGCCTATTGTAATGCTAGACTGCCTACGTACCCTTTTAGAGGGATCAAACCAACGTAGTTCCAAAATTTAGAAATTAATGGGTAAGTGTGGCCCACTAATTTAGAATTTGTGTTTGAGAGATATTTGAACTTGATCTCATTGAATTTTGCATGGATAGATGACCCATGGTAAAAATTGGATGGTTTTGTACTATTTTCCTTTTTTTGTCAATGTGCAAGAAAAATAATGAGCAATTTTGATGAACCCACTAATTTTCTAAAATTTGCATTTGCATTTGGACCCAAATATGGTTGTGCGGATTTATAATTGATCCATTAACCATGAAATAGGCATTTGGGCTTTCTCGAATTAATGGGTTATTTTGGATAACCCAATAATTTGTTTCGGGCCTCGGACGTGGTTTTATCCCACTTGGTATTTGGTGTGGTTTTGTACCACTCGACAATTTGAGTCTTCACTTGATGATTTGGGAATTAAGAGCATCCACAATGGGCTCTCTAAACCACCTCCTTAGCTAAAATTTAGGGAGGAATTGAAAAAACCCACCTCCAACCATGCTCCCTATCTAGCTCCTAAAATAGGGAGATCTCTAGGAGCTCCTAAATCTGGGGAGAGAGAAAGGACTCCTAGTGCCTCTCTATAATTAAATGCTTCTATATTTAATATTATTTTAAGCATTTATTTAATGCCAATTTATTTTTATTGTTGCTTTTGTGTCTACACTTTATTCAAAAATTGAATTAAAAAATATTAAAAACATTTATGACTCTTTAAACTAGGGAGTATGGTTGGAGTTGAAATTTTATAGAGAGAGCTCCTAAAATAGCTTTCTAGTGTTTTTAGCTAAATTTTAACTAAAAAATAGAGAGCATGATTGTGGATGCTCTAACAGGCATTTTTGGATTTAAGCCCATTAATTCGTCATTTATGAATTTGAGAATTTGCACCAACTAATCACCAATTGAAAAAAATTTTAACGGACAAGCCCATTGGGCCTGAGACTTGTTATGACCGAACCCGTTGTATTTGAGATCATCGGGTCTTGAAAGAGGTGTCCCCGACGCCAGCCGCAATTGATTTTTGAATAGTGCCTTTACTCCAGCTGGTTCTTTTACGGCTTGGTGCCTAAAGCAAATGTCTTTTAATTTGATCAAGACACCCAAGGACAAAAATCCTTCTCCAAGTGATGTATGAATTAGCCTCTTTTATCGCATTGGAACTCCTTGACTTGAGCATCCAGGAAAGCGGTAAGCTCCTTGTCCATTCAAGACTGGGCAATACGAATGTCTTTCTTTAAAAGGGGTATGTGTGTGGACCACAACTTCAGACCACCAGAAATCAAAACTAGAGCGTTTGATATTTTTATCGTTGTTCCAGACCAGTTCGTACACCTGCCCGAGCTGTCTGCCGCATTCATCAAAAGTAAAAAAAAAAAACAAGTTGTTTCTTCCTCTCTGGGATTTCACGTGGTAACCCCCCATACCCATAATCTTCAATTTCTTCAATTTTTCTCTTTTGCTTGCTTCCATGTCATTGACTTTTTGTCCTCTCTCTTTGTATGTACAGACTGTGCCTTGCCGTGAGCCCTATTGAAGGCTTTGATTCAATTTGTCTTCTTGCTTCAGAAAACAAAGAGAAAGCAAATACAATTTGTCATAGTAGGTATATGCCCCACTACTCATTGAAAGTCATCTTGGGGACTAGGAGACAGGCGTCTCTTCTTTTATTTTTGCTTTTGGTTACTTTTTTTCTTTCTTCTTTTTGCATTTATTGATTGAACTAACTTGGCTTTTGCATGGGCAGCAAAAGCAACAGCAACAGAAGACCTTGTCAATTGGGCAACTCTGGAATTTTTCTTTGCAAGCGGCGTGGAGCCAAAAGAGACAGCCCCCTTGCTTCATTTGTTTGCCGTAAGCCGAGGATCAATAACAAGTAGAGTTCCACTTCACTTTTTCTTGCTCAACGCCAGCTATACACAAGGGGGAAAACCTCTTGCCTTACGTGGTGAGTTCACAACCAACTGCTTTCTCCTTTATTTCTATTGTTACTTTTGTCAACATAACAATATATTCCCATAAACTTGGGTCGGTGGGTCGGTGCCTTTCTCAGAGCGAAACCTTTCTCTTTTTCTTTTATGCATATCTGCTTTTGATTCTTTTTTTGTTTGATTTCTTTTGAAACCTGCTGACAGCAATTGTTTTGAGGCAACTCAATTGCCATGGGAGCCCTTTTGTTTTGTTTGCCTCATATTTGCTGTAACTTTCCAAGGTTAATAACCAAAGGGATAGAAACAGAGATAGCCCACCATTGACTGTGGCTTGGATGCGCATCTTGGAAGCAATTGATCGGCGCTGCCTGTTGGGATAGACCATGCCTTGATACATGATGATTTCAATCATCATAGAAGGCAGCCTTCAATTCAAAAGCGCTGTGCACCAGTTTTGGTTTTGTGGGCTCTGAGAATCGGATGTTAAACACATATTGGAAGTATTTAATCGAAGTTGCCTGTCGGAATAGATTATGCCATAAAATATGATGATTTCAATCATCATAGAAGGCAATCTTCCCCATTGATTGTGAACTGGATGTTGGGCACCTGCCGGAAATATTTGAGCGGAGCCGTTCCTGAGAGACGAGAGATTCCTGACTTGTTTCATGATGATTTCTATCATCAAAAATCAGGAATCCTCATGGATTGAATATTTGAACGGAGCCGTGCTTGAGAGAAGAGAGATTCCTGACTTGTTTTCATGATGATTTCTATCATCAACAAAAAAAAATCAAGAATCGTCATGGATTGAATATTTGAGCGGAGCTGTGCTTGAGAGGAGAGAGATTCCTTGTGACGACCCTGACCCAAATTAATAGATAAAATGAATTAATTAATTTAATTAATTAATTTGGATAATTAAAATGAATTTAAAAGTAATTAAAAAGGAATTAATTGGAATTAAGTAATTAAAGGGGCATTTTGGTCCACTTTATTTTTGGGAAGGAATTTGGCGAAACGAGTTGTGCCATTGCGTCCGGAACGTCGAAACGAGTCCGTTGACGGGAGGAACGTTTCGATACGAGCTTCGGATTGTTCGGAGGACATAATGGTCATTTCAAAATTTGTTAAATACCCCTCAGCCAATCAGATTCGGTTTTCTCCTTCTCTCTCCTCCTTTCTCTCTCCTCCCTGCGTCCTCTCTCAACCGCCACTCTCTCTCTCTTCGGTCTGGACAGATCCGGCCACGGCAGGGGACGAGACCGGTCCCAATCGACGCGCCTCCTCGCTCCGGTAACATCCCACCGCCTCTTGCCGCCTGAAACCTCGAATCCCGACGACTGGAGCGACTGGTTCGAGCCGGTTTTTGGCCAGCGTGATTTTCGGCGTTCCGGCGTGATTGGTCGTCGATCCAGGTATGAAATAGCATCCCCTCTTCCTCCTTAAGCTGTTTTTTGGGTTGATCTAGGAACGTTTTGGCCTCTAGGGTAATGGATCTGAAATCCAGATTTTGACCGGATTTCATGTCGGATTTTGGGGCTGTTACCGGCCGGTTTCTGGGTTGGTGTGGCCGGTTCTGGGCTGGTGAGGTGGAGAGGAACACTTTGGTATAGGCGGTGTGGTTGAACTCGCAGTTTCGGGGTTGACCGGAATTGCTCAAGGCACCCGCCACCCACGGTGGCGCGTGTGGCGGCGCGTGGTGGCGGTGTGGTGGCGGTTCTTGGGTCCTCTGAGACCCTCGTATCGCTGTGAGCGCGTGGGAGTTGACGGATCCCAATTCGGAGATCGTTTGGTTATCGAACGAATCTCGCCTATTGCGCGATTCTCGGGTTCGATAGGATTGAACGGTTGGATCGTGTCCATTCTTGGATATGTTGATCTAGATAATTCTAGGATCGTGTAGGATTTGACGGATCGTGATTCGGAGTCCCGGATACTCCGGATCGATGACTTGAAGTTAGGATTAAACCGTAATCGTCCGATCGTGCGATCGTGAGCAATCCGACCGTTCGATCGAGACCAAACTTTGAGGACACGTTGTTTAGGTCGTGTTGAACCTCTAGGAACTTTCGGATCTAAGTTTGGAGGTCATGGGACCCACGGGCCCGGTTTGACCTATTCGGGTCGGTTTGACCAAGTTTGACCAGGTTTGGCCGAGGCCTTCCCGAGGTCGCCTTGCAGTGTAGTTGACTTTGTTGGACTTCTAGGAATGTCCGGAACGTTTTGGAGGTCTTGGGCTCCGCGGGCCCGGGTTGACCGAAAAGGGGTGTTTGACCGCCGATTGACCGTGAGTCTTCCGGGGCGGTCCCACTGGTTGTAAGAAGTAGTTTGACCTTGGAATCCTTCGTAGGACGTACGTACACGTTAAGTGGGGTTTTGTTAGGGTTTAAGTTTACGGTTCTCGTACGGTTCACGATACTAATCCAATCCTCGTATCTAACGCTTTAGGTGCCTTGACTCTGCGTACTTTGTGAGCGGGACCCTTTGAGGGTTGTGCAGCATAGGACCAACGGTGAGTGGACTTTGTTTTCAACAAGCATGATTTGATTGAATTGCATGAAATGCATGAAATGAGATTTAATGATTGTTTTAAATCTTGAATGTTAAGTCTTGGTTTGACTTTGGTTTTATTATATTTAAAAGGGTTTGCATTTGAGTTTAATGCATGATTTGGGTTGCCGGGTTTTATGTGGGGCCCTGATGGTTATTTTATTAATATTTATACCTTTGGGTATTGAACGGGACGTGGATAACGCCCGGTGATTTTCATGTCGGATTTTAATTATACAAATGAGCTATTTTAAGCTTGGAACCGTTATATTATATTTTAATTATATAATTGAATATATGGACGTTAGTATAGTCCGTTTGATTTCATATTCGGTTTTAGTATTAAAACCCTATGATTTATAATACGTATACTTTGATTATATATATATATAAACTTTTATATATATATATATATATATATATATATATATATATATGTATAGCTATTTTGAGTAAGCACTTAGTGATAGTGGAAAATGGTTATATAACTATATATATATATATATATGTATATGTACTTTGGTTATATATATATATATTGATATATCTTTACTTTGATTATATATATATATATATTATTTATATATATATATATATATATATATGTATATCTACTTTAAGAAAAGGATCACCATACTTTGGTTGTATATATATATATATATATATATATATATATATATATATATATATATATATATATATATATATATATATATATATATATATATATATATATACATATGTTTATCTACTTTAAGAAAGGGTTATCAATACTTGGTTATATATATATATATGTTTATACCTTAGATTTGACGTCTTAGAGACTGGAGATTTTATTATGATTTTGTATGCTTGGTTTTAGCATTGAATGAGATTTAATTATGGTTTTTCACTGAAAATGATGTTTGATTTAATATTAATCATTATGCGGTCGTTTGACCCTTGTGATTATTTTGAATATATAAATATATGTTTTGGACAAAGTGATGTCCTGATTTTGAGTATATATATGGGTTATATGCTTGACGGACTTGTATGTCCTGATATTGGTGTTTTGGGTTGGGTACATAGTGATTGGATGTGTATATATATATATATATATATATATATATATATTTATATATATACTGTTATCGCATGGCAATTGATTTGAGTGTCAAGTTAGCACCTTGTATTGTACCTCCCCTGCTCGAGCATCGATGGTCGCATGGCGATCGATACGATACGTTTACCTGGTTTGGTATGATACGATCCGGTGCATACCTTAACGGGGTGTAGCTGTAGACCCTTGATTGGGTAGTCTGCGCGCGTAGGACAGATTTATTTTGGAGTTATGGTTGGTAAGTTTTTACCATATGATCCTGTGAGTTTAGTCCCACTGGGCACGGTGTCTTGTCGAGACTGTACCGATGGTTGGTAGTCTGCGCTCAACCCTGGGCACGGTGTCTTGTCGAGACTGTACCGATGTCCAGTCAAATGATCCCCTGTTGGATTGTTTTCCCCTGGTACTTGTGTGTGTATTATAGTTATACTATACCTATACGCGTGTGTTAGTACATTCGTATTCATATTCCTTTTAGTGAGGATCATTCCTCGCTTGTCGTGCTTGTGAGCACGTGATTGTGAGTGTGGGGATGTTTGGGAAACTGTTTACCTGTTTTGGTTGTAGTACTTGATTAGATTTCAGTACTTGATTGGTTTTACTCGTTGGATTGTAAATCCGGTTATATATATATATATATGTTTTGAACTACAATTGAGTTCCGTGTTGATGTCACGTTTGGTTTGCTCGTTAAGCGAGTATTTCGGCATTTTAAGGCTCGTTAAGCGAGTACTTTGAGATAGTACGGTTTTCAAATCAATCTAGTATGTAAATGATTTCATATGCATGTTTGACATGGTTTTAAACGGTGGGGTTAGTACTTTGTTTTAAGTATGAAAAACCTTGTTTTTGTCCACTCACACTCTTTCTGTTTTGCGCCCCCCAGACTGTAATCGTCGCTTCGTTACCGTTCGACTGTGCGCTTCTCTTCTCTAGCTTCGATGGAAGGGTAGGATTGTCATCCTTGAACCCTAAACTTTGTAATCTGTTACTTCTATTTCCGCTGTTGAATTCTTGTACTCTTAGTTGCTCTGTATCACCTTTAGGGTTGAATTAGTTTGGCCGGAGGCCTGTTATGTATATGTTGTATGCATGCTGGCGCTTGGGTTGTTTATCTGTTGTTTGTTTGACAGGTTGAAGTTTTTGGGCTAGTCCTTGTTTTAGGGGAGACTCTGCCCGTTTTTCGGCAGAAGTCTTGGCCCATTATAGGTTGTATCTCGGGAAGAGGGTAACTGTTTTAGGATGTGGGCCCGACATGGGTTGATGTTGGGCCCATCAACAGGGTCCGGCTCGGGTTCCGGGGTGGAATCTGGGTCGGGTCCTTTCATTCTGACTGTTGACTACTTAGTGCACGAGGGCGTTGGATAGTATAGCTTGTGTAAGTAAATTCGATCCCACGAGGATTGATGATAGATTGATTGATTTGATTCCTGCACAAAATAGAAAACCAAAGAGAATAAATAAAACAAAGAAAGAAAGAAAAGAAATTAACTCAAGCAAATTAGTTACCAAGTTCAATTTATATTCTTAGATTGATTCTAGCTAAAGTATGATTAAGTCATGGTGTTTGGTCCTAACCTTGTATTCCTAATTCCCTAATTAGATCCTTCTTGTCGAACCTAAATTAAGCATTAGAAATCCATTAAGCAAAGAAGAATGTTTTAAACAACCAAGCATGTATCTAATCCATGTTGTCGAATGTCATACATACTCTTCCTATTCATAGTTCAATTTGAATTAATGCATGGTGTCTACTCTTAATTCAAACCAAGATAGCTAACATACAAGTTTTAATGGTGATCACTCATTCAAACAAGCATATTAACTTATAAGCATAATGAATAAGAACAAGAACTATAATTGAAACTTGGAAAGCTAATTAAACTTGAAAACTAAAGAAAACAAATTACATTACATTGGAAAATAAATTACAACTAAAAAGCAAAATGGTTTTGTTACAACAATTGAGAACTAAAAAGAAAACTAAGAGAATTTGAGGGAGAGAAGGAGAGGAGCTCTAGAGAGATGTTTGAGAGCTCCCCCTTGGGAGTGTGTGTTTGAAGGTTAGCCAAGCCTCCTATTTATAGGAGAAGGAAAGCATCAAACTCACATGCCAATATTCTTCTTTTGACAACAAGTTTCATAGCCACCTCAAGTTCACATGAGCATCCATCTCCTTTCATCATTTGGCTAGTTCCCACTTGATGCTTTTGCTTTCTTTATTTCTTACACAACCTACTTCAATTATGACAAATAAACATGCTTCTTCCCCACTATCAACAATAGCACATGCATAGCTAATCATGACCAAGCAATTTGCAGTCAGATTGTGGGCTCAATTTGGGCTTGTTCCTTCACTCTAACAAATCTGGAAAAATATGGATCTTGAAGCTCTTTGTCTTATCTTTCTAAGCATATGCAGCCCAACTCAAGGAAAAATCAGGAAGGCCTTCAAAAGTCATTTTTGGCCCAGTAACGCAGATGCTGCCGAATTTGACCTTAAGTTGCCCAAACTTGCATAACTTCATCTAGAAGCTCGGAATCATGAACCGTAAAATTCTTCAGAAACTAGACTTCCGTATCTTTCCAATGACGTATGGTTCATTATCTGGTTCTTCCTGAGAAAGTACAGTCCAATCCGTGAAGTTGACTGATCTGCATACACCGTTTTGAGCTAACTTGTCTCCAAAATGCATTTAGTGAGTCATAAGCTTATTAAACAAGCAAACACAAAATAAATTAAAAGCACAAGTTTAACTCAAAAACATAACCAAATCATAAGTTAGAAGGGAATTTTACAAAATGATATGTAATTATGCTCGATCAAATGCCCCAAACCTATATTTTGCTAGTCCTCGAGCAAAACAAAGATAAAAATAAATAAATAAATAAATTTATTAGACCACTTTCGCGGAGTAACTTCGATTGCATTGAGCATATGCAACAAGCCTTTAAACCTCTAGGCATCCCTAGTAGGAGGAGTTGTGTCTCCTGAGGGTTTAACAGAATCACGATACCCACAAGCGTTTCTTGACTCTACAAAAACAAAGTAGTTAGAAAACAAAAACAAAACAAAAACAAATACAAAACAATATTTAGAACATTTTAGAAGAAATGACTAAATACGCATGACTCAAAAGTTTTAACAATAAAAGCTCATTTTGGACATTATTCACAATGTGGCAAAGTTCAAAACATAACATGCTCAAAGTGTAGTAGTGTGATAGCCAAATGCAACAAATTCTCCAATCTTAGTTTTCACACAATTTCAAAAAATCATACAAAGCACAAATTCAACTTCAAATCTCACCAAAAGTTGTCCTCTCACAAATGAATCACTCAGAAGAGGGCTACAATGCATCACTCAGTTATAAACATGAGATTAGAGTTAAACCATAAGGGAATTAACTCACAATAGAAAGATGAAGAACTTGCATTATATGATCTCAAGAAGGATGCCAAACACTTAAAAGTAGGAAAATGGATGCAATTCAATCACATGACATTTAGGATCAATTTAGGTCTTTATCATAGGTTGTAATGGGGCTAAGGGTGTAAGGTGAGTGAGAAATGAAAGGTATGGATAACACAAAGTCCAAAGAACTCACAATGTAAGAGCATAAAACAATTTTTCCAAGACTTGAATCATCACAATGAGGTTTTTTTTTTTTTTTCAAAACTCCTTTTACCTCCATTTATAAGGATTCACACTCCTTTCTTTTAATTGAACAACCACCAATTTATTTTGAGGCCAATAAAGAAACCCAAAAATGAAATTTCATTCAACCACCACTTAATCACAACTTTTCTCTTTTCTTTCACCAATTGTGTATTTTTTTTTTGAAATGTAACACATCTTCCCAAACTTAGTATGAAAAACACATCCCAATAAAAGCTCAAGAGTTCCTTAGAAAGGTAAATAATTGTTTTTCAGGCTAAGGTGAGGAAATATAATTGGTTAAAAGAAAGAAAAGGTTTACATGTAGGCTCAAAATGGTTAACAATGGAAAATCATGCTTAAGCATGCATAAGGTTAACTTGAAAGGCACAAGCGATCCAAAGAGGGCCTTAATATCATTTCTTAAATGTCATGTAATTAAATTGAATATGAATGAATGACTTTTAAGTGCTCAACCAATTCAATGAATAATGAGATCAAACAACAACTTAGATGACAAGAAAATAAGAATATGTGTATAACACTCATGAAATGAAGCACAAGGCTCAAAAACTCACATTATATGGTTATACAAGTTTAATTTATGCTTGATACAATTCTTTGGATCATGCAAATCCTTTAATTAGAAAATTATGAAACAAATGGCAAGTGTAAGAGGGTTTGAACATATCATGCTAGAGCGATGCCAAAAGTTTTAAAATTTTTATTAAATTTTTTTAAAAAAATAAAAAGAAATCAATTTTCATTTAAGTCATGCAAACATTTATCACAATCTCATCATATGTGTTCGGAAAGTGACTCAAAATAAAAAAATAAAAAAAACAAAGCAAGACTAAAATAAAACAGAAAAACAAAAATTTTTTTTTTAAAAAAAAAAAAAAAAAAAAAAAAAAAAAACTTTTTATTTAAAGAAAACCAAATTTACTTGCTAAACTCTATAATACCCCCAAACTTAGAAATGAACATTGTCCTCAATGTTTAAAAATTACGCACAAGTAATGTCATAACAACAATTGAAAGGTATTAAAGCAAATAAATATCACAAAATACAATAATTAAAATACAAAATAAAAAATTGCAAAACAATAAGCAGAAAAAAAAATTAAATAAAAGCGAAACGGTAAGCCTAAACACACACAAAGCTTACGCAAATTGAAACCCAAAAAAAAAAATATTGAAAGCCCAAAGCCCACAATTTGAAACCCAAACCATCGTGAAATCTGACCCACATTGAATTACGAAGCCCACACGTTTTAAATTTTTTTTTTTTTTTAAATTTAAAATTTAAAATTTTTTGTTTTTGTTTTTATTTATTTTTGAAACGTGAATTGGTGGATTCTGAAAGCGAGGGTCCGTATGTCGTCTCGGGCAGCGAAGCAAAAGCCACGTGTCGACACATAGAAGCGCCGCGAGCACAAGCGCGAAAATTACGGGCCATGAAAAGTCGAGGCGACTTTGTTGAGCAGCGTTCGTTAGAAAAGGTGCGTCGCGACAAATTATTTTGGGGACGGGGAAAGCCGAGGAGGGCTGTGGAGCTTGAGTGGTGCTAGGGTTTGATATCTATAAAGGAAACTAAGGGAGAAAAACAAAATTACAGCCACACGGAAGAGAGAAAAGAAAGAAGAAAAGAGAGAGGGAAAGAGAGAAAAAGAAGAGAAGAGAGAAAAAGAAAAGAAATCGGAAAAGAAAATGTCGTCTCCTTTCCCATTTTCACTCGATCTTAACCTAGCTCAACCAATTCGGCGTCGAGTCAAGGGAAGCGGCACACCAGCGTGGATGCCCTATTTTGGCTCGACAAGGGCCGTGGCGATGAATGACACAATACTCATGGACAACGAAGTTGCCCTTGGAGTCGCAAGGAGTTTAGTGACTCCTAGAGATGCCACGAGTGCTCGGCGCAAAGTGTGACAATCGAATCGTCGGTGATGCCATGGCAGCCGCACAAACACGACCACTATCGCAATGCTGTGGGTTATCGCCTAATTGCGAGGAAATCGTGAGTTGGAGCTAGTAAAGGCTCGATTGGCGGCATCGCGAGAATGTGGTTGAGGATTGTCAAGGCATTATAAAGGACTTGAAAAAGGAGCGGACAAGGATGGTGGAGTTTAATCGGCGTCGGCTAGAAGGTTTGCGGGCGGAGAATAAGCACCTATCATCGATGGTAGATTTGTACGCCAAAGACATGCGCACAAAGTGAGTCTATTAGGCGGCCAAGATAGCGCAAGCAACTTGAGCACGAGACAAGTGGTGCTCAAGCCAAAGTGCAGCCATAAGTGCGATCTTTAGGAGCTCAAGTGATGAGCCCCAAGAGGTGTGCGTGAAGACCCAAAGGATGACGTCGACGGCTAAGTTTCCAATTTTGGAATGCAGGAAGCGTGCCATGATGATCTTGATCTTGTGATGAAGATGATGATGAAGAAGAAGAAGAAAGAAGAAGAAGAAAGAAGAAGAAGAAGAAAAAGAAGTTTTATTTATTTGTATTTTGTTTTTTGTTTTTGTTTTTGTTTTGTTTTTTGTTTTTGTTGTAATGCTATTTGGTTTGATGATTTTTTTTTAAAATTATTTTATTTTTAACACTTAGAAAAATACTAACTAACCACACCACAAAACTAAAACTAAAAATAAAAATAATACAAAAAAAATAATAATAATAAAAAACAGAGACTAACTTTTAAGAAAACAACTAAGCAGAAGAAAACAAAGAAGTTCCAAATTGCAATTTAATTTAATTTTTTTTTTTAAACACTCGAAACAAACAAACAAACCACACCACATACAAATTAAAATAATAATAATAATAAAAGATCACATACTATAAACATTATTATTTAAGCAAGAATACAATACCCAAACTTAAATTTTTATTTAAACTAAACTATTATTGTAAAAAAATAAATTTTAATTTAAGAACACACAATTATACAAGCAACTCTAGGATGACCTGATTAAGGGCCTCGAGAAAGCACCGAGGGGTTCGGGAAGGTTGGAGGGGGTCACAATGGTCCGCTTAAAACCCAAACTTCTTAGACACCGAGGTGTGTATACTGTAAGAACTCCTAGACATTTGCATAGACGGAAGTTGCTTTTACTGGAGTTGCAAAAGTTAGCTCATATGAAAAATCTTTTTAATTTTTTTAAATTATAAAAGAAACAGAAAATTAAAATTACTAAAATAATAACAATACAAGTAAAGAGAAAGGATTGGATACTCCCCCTTGATGCGATTAGGTCGAGCATAGATGCATTTGGAGGTTGCTACTCCTCCCACTACTCCATACTTCCTATCCTTAAGATTGAAGTTGCCTTCTCTCTCCTTTTTATTGAGCTATCTCATATTGCTAAAACAAACATAGAACTTGAAATGGAATTAAAAGGATTAGGAAATAAAAACTGAAATGAAAAGGAAAAAGGAAAGTAAAACAAGTAGGAAAAGAAAATAGAACCAAACTATGCCGTCAATCCCAAACAACGGCGCCAAAATTTTGTTGACTCGCAAGTGCACGGGCGTTGGATAGTATAGGCTTGTGTAATACGCAGTCGATCCACGAGGATTGATGATAGATTGATTCAATTTGATTCCCTGCACAAAATAGAAAACCAAAGAGAATAAATAAAACAAGAAAGAAAGAAAAGAAATTAACTCAAGCAAATTAGTTACCAAGTTCAATTTATATTCTTAGATTGATTCTAGCTAAAGTATGATTAAGTCATGGTGTTTGGTCCTAACCTTGTATTCCTAATTCCCTAATTAGATCCTTCTTGTCGAACCTAAATTAAGCATTAGAAATCCATTAAGCAAAGAAGAATGTTTTTAAACAACCAAGCATGTATCTAATCCATGTTGTGAATGTCCATACATACTCTTCCTATTCATAGTTCAATTTGAATTAATGCATGGTGTCTACTCTTAATTCAAACCAAGATAGCTAACATACAAGTTTTAATGGTGATCACTCATTCAAACAAGCATATTAACTTATAAGCATAATGAATAAGAACAAGAACTATAATTGAAACTTGGAAGCTAATTAAACTTGAAAACTAAAGAAAACAAATTACATTACATTGGAAAATAAATTACAACTAAAAAAAGCAAAATGGTTTTGTTACAACAATTGAGAACTAAAAGAAAACTAAGAGAATTTGAGGAGAGAAGGGAGAGGAGCTCTAGAGATGTTTGAGAGCTCCCCCTTGGGGTGTGTTTGAAGGTTAGCCAAGCCTCCTATTTATAGGAGAAGGAAAGCATCAAACTCATGCCAATATTCTTCTTTTGACAACAAGTTTCATAGCCACCTCAAGTTCACATGAGCATCCATCTCCTTTCATCATTTGGCTAGTTCCCACTTGATGCTTTTGCTTTCTTTATTTCTTACACAACCTACTTCAATTATGACAAATAAACATGCTTCTTCCCACTATCAACAATAGCACATGCATAGCTAATCATGACCAAGCAATTTGCAGTCAGATTGTGGGCTCAATTTGGGCTTGTTCCTTCACTCCTAACAAATCTGGAAAAATATGGATCTTGAAGCTCTTTGTCTTATCTTTCTAAGCATATGCAGCCCAACTCAAGGAAAAATCGGGAAGGCCTTCAAAAGTCATTTTTGGCCCAGTAACGCAGATGCTGCCGAATTTGACCTTAAGTTGCCCAAACTTGCATAACTTCATCTAGAAGACTCGGAATCATGAACCGTAAAATTCTTCAGAAACTAGACTTCCGTATCTTTCCAATGACGTATGGTTCATTATCTGGTTCTTCCTGAGAAAGTACAGTCCAATCCGTGAAGTTGACTGATCTGCATACACCGTTTTGAGCTAACTTGTCTCCAAAATGCATTTAGTGAGTCATAAACTTATTACCTTTGAAACAAACACAAAATAAATTAAAAGCACAAGTTTAACTCAAAAACATAACCAAATCATAAGTTAGAAGGGTACAAAATGATATGTAATTATGCACCGATCAGGACTTGTTTTCATGATGATTTCTATCATCAACAAAAAAAATCAAGAATCCTCATGGATTGAATATTTGAGCGGAGCCGTGCTTGAGAGGAGAGATTCCTGACTTGTTTTCATGATGATTTTTATCATCAACAACAAAAAAAAACAGGAATCCTCCCGGATTGATCAAAAACTTGCTGCTGGACAAATCATGGAGCCTTCATAAGCAAAGAAAACAGTTGATAGAACCATGAATTTGCCTGACATGGCTCTTGCTTTCTCTGCGTGCTTGATGAACTTCTCTTCCTCTCTTTTTTCTGCGACTGTTCTGCTTTCTTCCTCCGTTCCTTCCTTTTTTCTGATCGCAGGCGCGGCTCTTTTATAGGTCGTGAGTCTTGAGGAGTTTGAAATTGAGTGAACTAAACGTCCTTGGCCTTTGTGTTTGATACAAACACTCTAAGTACAACCATTGCATCAAAAGAACTTTTATTCCTTTTAAACACATGTTGAATGAATTTTATTGTTGTTATTCACTCCTAATAAATCTCCACGCAGGCAGCCATCCTTTTTTCTTTTGAACTTTATTTATTTATTTAATAAAAATTATCATTTCAACAATATGAAATAGAGAAAAAAAATATATCATATCAAATCTACTCAAGCAGTGCAATTGAAAGTGATAGAGAAAATAAGAGCAAATAAAACAAAACAAAAAAAGGTTTTGAGTATTTGAGAGCATGTTCGATTCGTTGGTGTTGAGATTTGAGAGTATGACATGACTCGATGAATCGAAGAAAGAAGAGTCTTTGCTATTTTTTTGTTCTCTAGACTGGAATTAACGTTTGGCTATATTAAGTCAAGGGCCACGTGTGAACAAATTAGGCAAGAAGACAGGGAGGCCATAGGTAATTTGGGTACAAGTGATCTGAAGTCCTTAAAAGAAACCTACTTGTTTTTTTAAAAGATGACTGAAATCCCCCAATTGGTTCACATCGACTTTTCATTTGAAATTTGAATTTTCAGTCGAATCCCCAATCTGAAAGTTGTTGAACATCTCGGCGGTTCAAGTGCCAATGCAAATCTGGGGGACTTCGATGGGTCATAGGAATATGCCCCCGAATATCCGAAGTCCCCTCCACCACCACTGCCTCTTCCAACCTCCTCCGCAAGCGAAGGGGACTCCGACGATCCCACTATGGAAATAAATGATATGAAGGACAAACTAGAACACAAGTCCCCGTTGGTTCATTATTAGACTAAAAATTGTGTGGGAGCTGAGCAGAAGTTGGCTTATTTAACGCGGCAAGTTAACAAAGCGCGTTACAGAAAAGAGAAGCACATAATTTGTGCCCAAAGAAGAAAGCACAAAGCAGAGGATTTGCTTATGACAGAGGAGGATGCTACATACGAAACTTTGAGGATCCACAAAGGAGGCAACAAGCATTGCCAGGAAATGTACGTGGCTTTCAATGAAGGTTTTGAGAAATTCCAACGATTCATTGCAGATGCCCACAAAGATATTGACTGGGATGCAATTACCCCGTCTGCTGTACATGAATTCATCTCCGGCGGTGTACACCAAATAGAGCATGACCACCAACCAGCAGATGTCTGTAATGATTGAAAATGCAACGATAATGCATGACTGGTGATAGCCATATGAATCCCTAAGACATCGTTATTGAGTTGTTTGTCTTTTGTTAATGCCCGATCTCGGCTAGTGTTTACATGTGAATGCTCGATATTATTTAGTGTTAATTACATATAGCTTATTTGGTTTCACATGTCGTATCAGAGAGCTTAACTTTTCTCCTCAATCATGCTTGAAAGACTGTTGATCAATGTCTGGGGAGAATTTTTGGATCAACTGAGTTAGCCACAACTGTCACGCCCCAAAATCGAGACACGTGATAGCGGCACGTACCTTGAGGATCCTGAAAATATAACACTTAGATCCGAGGGTTATACTCCCAAGATTCCCAAAATACGATAAGTCTTTTTAACTAAATAAAACGGGTTGGATCAGAGTTGTATATAATAAGAGAAAATAAAACATTTCACAAACATTTCACAAACATTTCACAAATTTTTGAATTCCCTTTACGTCCTTTCAGTTTTCAAACTTTTTCTCGATCGTTAAAATTCGGAATTGAGCATGCCGCCTGTTCACGAACTCGTATCGACGTCATTTCAGTTTTCAAACTTTTTCTCATATTATTAGGGTATGGATGCTTTTTTCAAAACCCCAATATGAATTTTCCACTTATATTATTATATTGGTTATGTTTAGAAATTGTCCTTTGGCCATCTCTCATCATTGGAGGTGTGTCAGCCATTTGTTGACGGTACACTTGTTCACTACAGAATCTACCCTTCAAGTCCCTGTAACGCATACACCAACTTAAATTGTCAGCAATATGTGTATCAAAGGTTCCACTGGGAGTGCCAAAATAATTGCTGGAAATATCCTTTTAGTTTAGGTAATTATCATTTAAATAATAATTGCCTAATTAACCATCTAGATATTTCCTTGACATTAATATCCAAGCCGTGATTTGGCCCAATACAGCCTCAATATTAGATATATAAAAAGCCAGGTCCAAATAGTTTGGATGTGAGCTCAGGTTCGAATGCCCACGTCTGCATTAATTTTCAATTGTTTTCTCTTCTTTTTGGCAGCTTTGAAATGTCATGGGTTGGCCAAGTTTGGCCCCCCCCATTTAAAACCCAATGACAAATTTGAATATAGATTTCGTTTGACTATTATAATATAAAGATTAAAAAATAAACAAATGTTTTTTTAAGTCATAAAATTTAAAAATATGACAAACGTTTGATCACTAAGGATTTTATGTTCTGTGTCGAATTTTGAGTGTGAGGACTTACTTTTTTTCGTTTTCGCCTCAGGCTCCAAAAAACTGGACCAGCCCTATAGGCAAACTTTATTCTTTTTAAATTATAATATGTACAATAATGTCTAAACTTTTAATGAAGTTTTCTTCGCAAATTTTAAATCCATAGCATGAAACAAACTCAATACTAGTTGCAATGACCACTTCACTCTTCTTGCCACCCTAGTCATTTACGCCCCTTCAATTTTGGTAAGAGATCATATCGTTGGTTAGGACAAAAGTTGGTCTATTGATTTCCATGTTGGTGAAAAACTTGGTAAATCAGGTATATATACTTGCAATTGTTTCTTTTAGTCTTTCAGATCATGACCAAAGCATGAAGCCGGAAAAGTTGAAAATTTGAAACAAGAAATATTGGGTGTTGATGTCTAGAAATAACTTGTTAGTGTACATAAAATCACCCAATACAAGTCCCAAGTCTCAAATATGAACCTATTTTGCATTTCGTTTTTTAGCAAATGGTGAGGGGCATTGCGGTATTGGAGGGTCAAGAAATTTGGTAGTATGTAGAAATCATATTTCATGTTGGTACCGTGACTAACCGAGCAACTCTAAGCAACATCAAGAGTCCCACATCGACAAAGAACAAGAGGTGAAAACTCCCCTTCACCTATAAAAGGAGGCCACCCTTCACTTAAAGGGGGACCCTCGGGGACTAGGATTTGGAGACACTCTCGGGGACTGGACTGGGATTTGGAGACTCTCTTGGACTTGGATCTTGGGCCACCAACTTGGGCCTTGGGCTTTCCTCCCCATTTTTCCCTTCACTTTGGGTCTAATCTCTGTGTACAAATGCAAACAAACATTACTATAATGAGAACATCTATCTCTGTGGACGTAGCCCATCATTCGGGTGAACCACGTATATCTTGTCTTGTGCATGCTTATTTACTTTACCTATGCTAAGGCCCTCGCCTTCACACATCATCCACCATCTCACACCTATCTAAGTTGAATCCAATTTTGGACATCAACATTTCATATGGCAGGCCACAAGAGAAATGCCTCCAACTTTGTCACACGAATCAATTAAGAATCCCATTTTTGAATTGAATACCTCCAATCCAATGAAATTAATAATGATCTATGAATGGTTAGTAAAACTCTTCGTTTACTATAAATGTTGTATTTAACTCTCAAATACTTTGGTGCAACTCAGCAGGCAAGTGCCATTCATGGGCAGGCATACCACTCTATGTAAAGATTCACTTGAATAAATTGGCACACGACAATGATAAAAAAATTTGAAACTGCGTCGTTGGTGTCATCACTGACGTCAGTTTGCCTTCGGGCTGATGGTCTGGCGAGAATAGCCGGTGGGCTTACCCGGGCTCGTGGGACCCAGGGCTTGCCCAGGCTCGGGCTGCTACGGTGGAATCGTTTTTTGGCCCAAGGGCCCCCTCCTGCCTGCCTTTGCCTGTTGCCTGTTGCGGTGGACTTGCCCTTAATGAAGAGTTCCGACGAAGAGAGAGGAAAAAGGAAAGGAAGATTACCATAGAAACATAAACATTGCATGCACCGTTTAAAATTAAAGATCTCCGAAAGAAAATTCCCTTTGCCTTGAAAAACCGTTTGCCAAAATACTATGTCTCTACACAGCTTCAAAGAAGCCCTTAAGCCCTGCAGAAATTCGTCATCCTTAACATCCTCAACAACCCAATCACAGTCCTCACTCTCCCAAACCTTAGAAGACCCCGCAATCCCTAGAAAGCCCCCCAAATCCTCTTTGTCTCAGCAGCTTCTGAGACTCCAAGATCCTCTGTCTCTGCCCCCAATTCAACCACAGAGCAAACCCAAACAAACCCACGACCAGAATGGCAAGGAGGATGAGAATGACGAAGAAGACGACGACCCAGAATCACTGGTTTGTGAGAAGCATAAAGTGGGTTTGTTTGAGTTTGATCACATAGGACCATATGAACCGTTGATTTTGTCTTCAGAAGGAGAATTTCCTGTTATACAGGTATTTTACATGCTTATAAATTTCCTTTCCCTTGTATTTTTCTTTTGAACTTTGACGACACATTTGCATATGTATGTGTTGCGTAATTTCGTACTGGCGGGATATAGTTTATCTATCTCTAGTTTTTCTTAGTATTAATGGTATAATAAGATTGTTATTTCTTTAGCTTGCACATTGTAACTGTTCGGTATAATGAACAAAAAGGTAAATTTTATTTATGAGAGAGAGAGAGAGAGGGAGAGAGAGAGAGTTTCAGACCCGTGTTTGAAATTTAAAAGCAAATGTGATAGTAAAAATTAATTTGGTGCATTATTGGATGTGGGAATAGTAAAGGAGTGTTGTTCTTATATTGTGTATGTGATCTTGCCCAAATTACCGTAGCTTACGGTGCCTATTTGAAAGAGCATTTTTGTTAATTAGTAATTTGTACAAATCTAACATCAGCTTGTAATCCAAGATTGATTATTATTTGACCCCTTCCTTCTCTCTTAGTTCCAAAATTGTGTGAAAGACAGAGCATTATGGTCATTATGTAACATTACCAGCTTAAAGAGTGTTTGGTTTGAAGGGAATGAGATGGAAAGGATAATAGTAATGCAGAGTGATGGAATACGTGAGAAAGGATTATGATTTTCCTTCATGATTTGTCATTTTATGGTGTGTTAACTGATTTAGGTCACTTTGTTGAGATAGTAATTGGATGACACTACTGTATACTTGTATCTTTGTCATCTGTTAGGGATCTGTAAGAAAGCATGAATTATTTTCATCTTTTTGGCACAGTTGACGTGCCATTGATGTAGCTTTGGGTCTTTACAAGAGGTTGGGATAAGTGGCTTGAAATCAGATTTTATAGGAAATGGTTTGCATGAAGGAGATATGAAAATTGTTGGAATTGTTTTATAGGTATCGTTGTCACTTGTTTTTATGGATGCAGGTTCCAGCATCCATTAACTGCAGATTGCTTGAACATCAGAGAGAGGGAGTGAAGTTTCTATATAATCTGTACAAGAACAACCATGGAGGTATTCTTGGTGATGACATGTAAGTATATCCTCAACTTATATCTAATATAGTTCTTAAAGTTTTGACTTTCTTCATATTACTTTTTGGTTTGTCCTCTGGACTCTTTTTTCTTTTCCTTTTCTTTTTCATTTAATTCAATTGCTTTGGAATTTAATTCTGAGAATTTTCCCTTCCATTCAATGCTATGGTTGATTTAGTGGAAAATGGAATGATTGGTTTCGGAGACATGTCTCCAACAGAGTTTACTATGCATTATTCACACTACATAAGCACCTGATATATCAGACTGTGAACCAAAGATACACGGTTGTGCTCAACTTAAGAATGCACTAACTCGGACAGGAGTGCTAGGACAAAAATTTGGTTGTGGAATTTTTTCTTTTCATGAACTGGATGAATTCATGGTTGTTTCTAGGAATAACCTTGACAAGCCTGATCATTTGCGATGAGGAACTCTTGCGGTAGTATGGTATTTGTGCATTGCATTGGCACACAGGATATAATTTGCAAGGAAGGTAGCTGCCACTCTCCTAGAAAATATCTTCTAACATGAAGAAAGAAAAGGAGGCAAAGTTAATCTTCCATCTTCTTGAAGTAGAAAATTTGACAGTTTTTTCTAGTGCATATATAGTTAATCTTGATAACACCATATTATTGGGAATTTTGGACTATACTTATTTGGTGGAGTTCTTGTCAGTGCATTATCATGAGGATGGTTTTACCCATAAACGTTTCCTTGTGTTTTTCTTTTGTTATATTGTAAAATGCTTATTACAATGATTCCTTTTCTTCTTCTATTATTTATAAATGCTTGTTGTAAAAGGATGTTTTGTTTGTCTTACCTTGCTAGCAGTCTACAGTATCATGTTGTCAGCCTGTCAATCTGGATCATGTTTAACATATTGACAGTCTGACAAGAGAGCATTGCCAACAAACATACACGCACTCACACATTGAAGTTCCTAGTGGGCAAGTTCTTTATATTTCTTACATGTTGAACAGGGGACTAGGAAAAACCATCCAAACTATTGCATTCTTGGCTGCTGTGTTTGGGAAAGATGGGGATTGTATGGACTCCACATTACTGAAGAAGAATCAGACAGCAGAAACAGGCCCTGTTCTCATAGTTTGCCCTTCTTCAGTTATCCACAATTGGGAGAGTGAATTCTCCAAGTGGGCTAACTTTAGTGTTGCTGTTTACCATGGTGCAAATCGTGATTTGGTTTATGATAAGTTAGAAGCGCATGAAGTTGAGATACTTATCACAAGCTTTGACACATACAGGATTTGTGGCAGCCAGTTGTCAGAGGTCAATTGGGAGATTGTGATTGTTGATGAGGCACATCGGCTTAAGAATGAAAAATCAAAGCTTTATATCGCATGTTTAGAATTTAAAACCTTAAAACGTATTGGCCTCACTGGAACCATAATGCAGAACAAAATCATGGAACTTTTTAATCTCTTTGATTGGGTTGCACCTGGATCCTTGGGAACACGGGAACATTTTCGAGAGTTTTACGATGAACCCCTGAAGCATGGCCAAAGGTCAACTGCTCCAGAAAGATTTGTTCGTGTTGCTGATGAGCGAAAACAACACCTAGTGGCACTTCTTCATAAATATATGTTAAGAAGGACAAAAGAGGAAACCATTGGGCATCTTATGATGGGGAAGGAAGATAATGTCATATTCTGTGTTATGAGTGAATTGCAAAAGCGGGTGTATAGGAGAATGTTACAGCTACCAGACATCCAATGCCTAATAAATAAGGACCTCCCATGTAGTTGTGGCAGCCCTCTTGCTCAAGTTGAGTGCTGCAAAAGGACTGTCCCGAATGGGAAAATTTGGCCATATCTTCACAAGGAGAACCCTGATGGATGTGATTCATGCCCCTTTTGCATTGTCCTTCCTTGCCTTATCAAGCTCCAACAGGTAAATGATATTTCAAGTTTTTATAACTTTTAGCACTGCAATCATTTTGCTAAATTAGGAATAAATTTTCTTTCTTTTGTAGAAGCGCTTTTTCCTTTGTAAGTTGTAACCATTGATGTTATAGTCTCTTTGACGGAAGAGTTGGAAGAAAGCTATTCGTCTTTCCATCGGGTAGAGCATGAATTTAAGGTGGTGTAGAGCCAGGACTTACATGGTTATTCTAGTCTCCGATCATCAAATATTATTAATATGGGATTGAAAAATATGAATCAGAAAACAAAATGACTTGGAAGAACGGCATCATATGTCTTGAAAATCAAACAAACGTCAAATTCATTATATTTTGCAATTTCAGTGTTCACACTTTCTGTTCATTATTTTTTACCTAAAAGAAAAAGGTATTGACTTGATGGAAATCTCAAGCCTCAGATTCCTCCCAGAATGAGTTCTTTGTTAATCGTTTGATGACAAATTAGATTGGTTGCCTAGAGTTACAAGTGCATTAGGAATTTAGGTTTGGAATTGTATTTTGGATTGTTATGGTGTTTGATTACTTTATATTGAATGAAATCAAACTTTTTTTAAATAGTAGAACACCATCGGTTATAATTTGTTTTATATTATTGAGCGTTCTTTGTTATTATCTGTTTTAACTCATTGAATCCTGTGTGTCTACCATGTATAAGAGGCACATATTCCTTATGCAAGATAAGAAGACGTGAGGTATGTTCCTCTTGAATTCCTGGCACCTTGAGACGTCTAGAGCCCTACATGAAGCCATGTACTTAAAGAATTAAGAACCTTCAAAAGCAGTGCTGAGAGAGAGAGATGAATTTTTGTATTTTACGTTGCTTTTCATAATTTTACTGGATTGGTATTTGTTTGTATTTATATTTTGAAGATACTTTACAGATAAGTAATCACTTGGAGCTGATTAAGCCTAATCCGAAGGATGACCTAGAAAAGCAAAAGAAAGATGCAGAGTTTGCCTCCGCTGTGTTTGGCACAGATATTAATCTGGTTGGGGGGAACACCCAGAATGAGAGTTTTATGGGCCTGAGTGATGTTAAACATTGTGGTAAAATGCGAGCGCTTGAAAAGTTCTTGTTCTCGTGGATTTCACGCGGTGACAAAGTTCTGTTGTTCAGCTACTCTGTCAGGTGATGCACTGGTTAGGCACTGTAGTTCTTTTTTCTTTTAGTTGTCTTCTGTCAGGGTTACAAATTGTAATTAATTTATTCAAAATGTTCTGCTAAACAGATTTTCATTTGTGGAGGTTTTGACTAAGCACAAAATAATTTGAGCTCTTAACTGAAGATTATATAACATAAGCTTTGTCACTGATTCTGGAAACAAATGAATACATGAAGATATTTTGTGTAATACAGTCAAGATGGTCTTGGACTGAATATTTTCTGTGTCAATGAATTGTCCGTGCATACATGTTCCTCTTTAGGTTCTCGTAGGATCTTTTTTTCTCCTGAACTAGAATTTCTTCTTCCAGGATGCTGGACATACTGGAAAAATTTCTCATACGTAAAGGCTATTGCTTCTCAAGACTTGATGGTTCTACACCAACCAACTTGCGCCAGTCTCGTGTTGATGACTTTAACTCAAGTCCAAGCAAACAGGTATGTTTTGAATCAAATATGACCACAGAAGTTCGTGCTTAAATTCTCCTTGACAGTGGTTTGTTGCTTTAGGTGTTCCTTATATCAACTCGAGCTGGTGGGCTTGGATTGAATCTTGTCAGCGCAAATCGTGTGGTAATATTTGATCCAAGCTGGAATCCTGCCCAAGATTTACAGGCCCAGGACAGGTCATTTCGTTTCGGGCAGAAGCGGCATGTTGTGGTTTTCCGCTTTCTTTCTGCTGGCTCCCTTGATGAACTTGTTTATTCACGTCAGGTGTACAAACAGCAACTATCCAACATTGCTGTTTCTGGAAAAATGGAAAAGAGATATTTTGAAGGTGTTCAGGTAGAGAAACCAATCCTTTTTTGCTTTTGATTTGTTCTGAAACTTTGCTATTGACATTCAACTACAAGATATTTGTATTTCACTTAATTGGGTTATTTCAGGATTGCAAAGAATTTCAAGGGGAGCTTTTCGGAATTTGCAATTTATTTCGTGACCTTTCAGATAAGGTCTTTACCAGCGAAATATTTGAGTTGCATGAGAAGGATGGACAAAAAGAAGGGTATAGCATAAGACAACAATCGACCGATGTTGGAAGCAATAGTGTTTCATTAAAAGAAGTGGGTGTTACATCCTTATCGTTGTCTGAGACCATAACAACCAGTAATTCTAAGAAGGGTTTAACAAGTCAACCTGTGCTCAAGGATGTGGGTAAGTTTGATTTCTGAATTAGAGTTATGGTCTTCTGTTAATCTTTCTTTGCATTTTTCATCATTGGGCTTTCTTTATCTTTTTCTTAGAATTATTGGATTGGCATAGTTATATTTATGTACAACTTCCTTGTGCTCATTGTGGACTTCAAATTTCTGTTATTTTGAAGAAATAGAGAGTAAATTTTGTAGTGATTATAGAACCTTGTTTTTTATAACTCCAACGCATGACAGTTTTGGGCAATCATTTCATGCTCAGCAGCAATGAATTTTTTTTAGGTACAAATATGATGAAGGCATTTATAGAAGCTCCTAATTAGATTTGTGCTGTGCACAGTAAACCACTGGCTTCAAGGGGAATAGATATACTGAAAACAACTTGTACCAGTGGTGCGAGATTGAAATCGATGTTTGAGTCTTAAGTTAGCAAAGATGTGGCAGCAAACATTGCCAAGAAAATAATAATAATAATAATAATAATAATATGTTATACAAATTTGAATGTGGCTGTGTAGATTGAGTTGAACCATAAAGAATGAACAATTAAGGTGAAAACTTAATGGAGGGATAGGGACTAAAATTGATTCGTAACCAAATTGTGGGCCAGTTGAAGTAATAAGGTTCAATATTAGGTATGTAATGGTTTTGCACTTCACACGTTTAATATTTGCTAGGATATTGGGAAGCAGAGACTGGTTTGCTTTAAAAAAATTTATCCTTTGTTATATTTCTCTTTTGGAAGAAAACTGAAATGTCTTTGACTCCTTAGGCGTCGTGTATGTGCACCGCAATGAAGACATCGTGAATTATGGATCTGGAGGTCAAGGGGCGATGGAAATGATCCCTCAGAACAATGGTATCATGGACCCATGCATTCGTGTTGCCCGGAGAAAGAGACTAGATGGTATAGTTGGAAAGGAGAATTTTCCTTCACGCAAGGATCAGAAAAGGGTTCAGTATAGCCTCCTTTCTATGTTCATGGGTTTGGGAGAGCTAGAATTCAGCAAGTGGGTAATATCTGCCACTCCTACGGAGAGGGCGACAGTGCTTCGGGACTTCAAGAAGCGAAAGGAGAAGATACATGATGGTTGAAGCATTATCTTCAAAGCTGTACAAAACTAAACAGCCGTGCGCATTGTACAAATTTGTATCTCCATGATTTGTTTATAGAAATTGCTCTGTATCTTCAATAACTTAGTTAAACCTTTGTATATGAATCTGTGGTACCAAAAGGCTACCAGTCTTGGCCGATCTTTGATGTAATATTGTCCTGCACTTTCCACTAATTGTGGCAAAGGTGTAATAGTTTAGCCTATTTTCTTTGAGTTGAGAAACATGGAAGACTATATGGATTTCTATTTCATTTTTATATGCTACTGCTTATACCGTGGCTACTACTGGAAAGGGACTTGAACACAATTGACTGTCGGCTTAAGACTCCTTTTACTAGCCGGAGGGTTTTTGTCTGTAGAGATTCGCAAATAAACCGAGTTCTCTACATGAAAATACTTTATGTTCTATTCTTGTTTGCATACTGAAGCATTTAGCTCTGAGATTGCTGCATGTTTTTTTTGCTGACCCTAGTAATAAAATTATTTCTTTGTTACAAACATTGGATATTTGAGTCGTGTTTTGGATTTTTTTGTTTTTCTGTTTTTTTGAGAATGAGATTATAAACTACGCTAATGTAGAGGGAGGGGATCGAACTCGAATGTAAAGGAGAGAGGACACACTTATTTAACCAACTGGCCTAACGAACATTTGCATGATTTGGGTAATGTTAGCTACGCATCAATCCACCTTGTTAATCTCCTTGCGCCCTAACATAAGAGGTAATATTTCTAATTTAGACTCAAAATTAACGCTTGGTATCTCATAAAGCTGATATATAAATTCAAAAATGCTAGTCATACCACATTGTTTACCACCTCTCTAATAGAGGTGAGCCCCCTCTATTAGAGAGGTGGTACATAATGTGGTATGCCTAGCATATAAAGAAATACATTAAAAAAATAAAAGTTCTGCTGCTTTCTAGTATTTGGAGAATTAAATTCAGGTTGGAGAGATCAAAGTTGGTCCACATTTGGGATGTTCATTCTCTAGTGCCTCTCTTTTTGGGTCACTTGCGCACGCAGCTACAAAACATTTTCATAATTTTGTAATATACAAAATCCAAATCCTTCTTACACGTATGGGAGAAGGGGCATACAGAAGACATCAACCAACATTTTGCTTCATTTGCAAGTCTTCAAGACATCAAATTAGGTATCAAAGACAAGCATAGGCTAAATAAAACCCACAAAATAAGAAGAAAAAAAATCCCACATGGTACTTGGCCATTGCATTCAGGTATTCTCATGGCAGTTTAAAGTGCATGGTAGATTAGAATTAGAATGATAGGACTGGAAACCTGATTAACATACGTTCTTCAGAAAGACAAACTTAAGCTAGATTTTGACATTCGACACTCAAATCAGGTTCGAGCAAAACTTTGGCTATTCTACAAAAAAGTAGGGCATGATTCTTTTTCTTTTTTCTAGTTTGCTCTGCTCCAAAGTGAAAACTATTTAACCTGGAATTTGCACCGCAGTTGGAACCAAGGCAGGCAGATTACAAATGTATTGCTGGCCAAAGTCATCAGATTCTAAAACGACCCTTGTGGTGTCAGCACTTCCTCATCTTATATCTCAACAATACAGGTAACTATTTTCTCTGCATCTTGAATCTTGAAACTGGCTTTGGAGGTTGAGAACCAGAAGACTGCAACAATCAAATTTGTCATTACAAATTCTTAGCCAAAGAAGAGGCCACTAAAAACCTACATTTTTATCAAGCAGAGCAGACTCAAATCTACCTGTGACGTATTTGTAGTTTGTTCCCTTGAAGTTGTCTGTAGATTGTGAGTGCGTTCAATAATGGAACCTGTAAAAGCCTGCACACAATCAAAACAGTCAATATAGTAACAACTCAAATAATAATTAACCCAATTGCTTTAAGTTTGCATGGAGACGTACTTTCTGACCATGAAATTCTGGTTTTGTACTTTGGAGAGGGACCTGTAAAACAGAAGGGGGTCATTAAGAAGGATTTGTTGCATGTACTGGGTGTCCTTTTATGTGTGTGGAGCCGTCGGCATATAGATAAATAAGTGCTCAATATGCTCATAGTTAGATTTGGAATTCTTTGTACTAGAGAGGCTAAAAAATAAGTGCTCTGTACCTGACTTCTTGATAAGTGCACAGCTTGACCATGCTCAACTTGAGGAGCCACCAAAGCTTTCTCAGAAGAACTTCTAACATCACTGGCTAATATATTTCCATGCGAACTTCTATCTGTACTAATAAAAAAAGGAATCAATAAGTAGAATTAAGTAACGATCAAAATTTGATCTGACATTAGAGTAATTGGTGAATTTGGCATGCACAACAATCTGTAAAATATCATATATATCCTCATAGCAGAATCCCAAACATATATAAGTTGGATATCGTAATATCTATGTGCTCAAAACAACTAGCAGCTTGTCCCATCAAAACATGATAGAACAGGCACATTCTATGCAATCAACGTCAATAGTGATGTAGGACACAGGTGAATGGAGTATTTTGGTAGTTTAGCGGAAGCGAAAACAATGGAAAACAGAAAATAGAACAAAAGGGATAGGTCTGGAATCACTCCAGGGGTTTGGCTTCACACCAAGTAGGGGTTTGGTTTCACACCAAGAAGTCTCCAATCTCTAGAAAATAAACTTTACTCAATATCTCAAATCTCAACTCAACTCCGGCGAGTTAGAATCAAAGATGTCCTCATCAAATAGCATATTGGAGGAGCGAGAAAAAGAGGAAAGAACAGGCATATTCTATCTTCTCCAAGGGAAGGTGCAGGGCATTAAACAAAACTAGCTTCTACTAGGGTTATTGCAATCTTATACATAAGGACGTTGCAATGCAACAAGCAAAGCATACAAATCCCTCATTAACAGCTAGTGAACTGGTGAGAGCATGTGCTTGTGTTACACAGAGAGAGAGAGAGAGAGAGAGAGAGAGAGAGACGTTAACTAACCTTTAGCTATAGACTGCACTGTCAGGCCTGAACACTGCATTTCCAGATTTAACCCAAAAACGAAAATCAACATTTTAAAACAACGGAAAGAAACCAATAAATTCTACTTTTCACCAAAAAGACCACAAAAAACAAAACATGTTACAGAAGCAGCAACCTATTTTCATCAAACTATATTCCAACCTCTCCAATTAGCCAAATAAGATTTTACTAAAAAAAATTAAAAAGAAAAAAATACAAATTCAATAACAACTAAAAGTATTTAAGCAATTGATACATAAACGTACTCCTTTCTCAATAGCATCTAATATAAGACAAGTTACGCAACTCATTTGCATAGATAGTGAAACTTGCTTACTAAATTAATGTTTTATTTGATATCTATAAAGTTCATTTATTAACATTTCAATTTCATATTCAAATTCAATGACAATTGGAATGACCTAATCAGGCTGTATCTACTCATATAGCCTGTTTAATTATTCAATTGATTTTTTGCGTTCAAATTTTTACTATAAGGTCAAGTTTAAAAAATTGTTCAAAGGTAGAGAAAATGTTGAAATACTTCAAAAGGAAAAAGGATATGCATTACATTAAAAAAATAGTGGTCAAGCTTTATGGGAAAACTTTCATATAAGCAAGAGCTCTTGGTCCTGTTAAAATATACTCGGACCCAATGGCTCTTCTTGAACAAAAAGGGAAACATCCGTACTTGTCCTCTAAAATTAACAAACATACTGATTATCATGACCTAAACTAACCAAACAGTAAGACCAAGAAAGGAAACATGAAAACGCCATCACTTACACTTAGCTGATCATTAAAACTTTCTTCGTTGGCAGCAACTCCCTCCTCTGTCAGTTCTGGAGGTTTTCTTGACATTGTCTCCTATTTGATCAGTGTTGAAACCGAGTAATTAGCCCTTTATGGGCTTGGAACAATAATTATTCGCGACAGATTCATGTGCTGTTTTCATTTCTTCAACATATCCAACCAAATCCTGACATGCAAAGAGATTACCTTAGAAAATTTGACATTCTGATGAAGAGATTTATGATCTGAATATTGATGCAAATCAGCTTCAACTTTCTCATCTTCATCGCTCGCATCATTACTTTCTGCTGCAAAGTCATCTTTAGTTTGCTCTAGGCTCACTACCTCATTTTCAGCTTCAAGTTCTTCTTTCTCCAGTTCATCCATCCTGGACTCTATACGAGCAAATTCTTCATCTTCATCTGCAACTTTTGTAATGTCCGCTCCAGAAGAACTAGAAGAAGCTTGCTTACGTGGACCTGTTACAGAATTTATCTTAATTATTTATTTCACTCGGGGAAGTAAAGGGAAAAAAGCACAAACCAAGGGCACTGAACAATAAAGGTTCAGATCAATCATTAACTTGCAAACAGAATCACTGATATATGAAGGTGACAACGCATCTCTCAGTTTTTCTTAACCACATAATTCTCTACATAGCTCCTTATATACAAAGAATGTCAGCATAAATTGCTCATATTTATGAAAATGCATGCAAAAACTTTTAAGTAGAAAGAAAATCGACAGCGCCAAGAAACTCATAATAAACCTTCTATAAACTCCAAAACATCAAACCTATCCACTACACATGAATAACGACATCCTAGATTATTAACAAAAGAAAAATAAAATATAATAAAATATGGACAAGAAGTCAATATATTATCCATGCTCAAACCCGATAGCCTCAATTGAAGCCTGCAAACTAACAAAAGCTTCTGATAAGCAAGGATCCATTTGTAAATCATTTCCTATTTAGATCAACAGTTGATCTCAAACAATTCAATTCTAAATTTTTGGTATTCCTTGTTTGAATCAAGATATTCAAAACTAAGCAATTGAAAGTTTTACAAATGAAGCAATATTTATTTATTTATTTAAGTGTCTGCTAACTCTCATACTCAATGATACTACTCAGGGAAGCAAAATGAATAACATGACATTGTGGGAGTAGGGGGAGATGGAGGCTATGCAATCATCACACCAATGTAAAGTATAAGTAGCTTTACACAAAGGCTAAACAGGAACGAATAACACTGAGATTACAAATTTTACAATAAATCCAAGTTATTGAGGGGCAAAAATTAGAAAAAACCTGCCTGGCTCAGATTCTCTTTCAGAAGAAGTTTCCTCCACATAATCTTCCCTAATCTCTACAAGACCCTCCTGTTGTAAAAAAAAATTAAAAATCTCAATTTCATATGCATTCATATATAAGAAATAGGATGAAATTTTAAGGAAGCAACTTTTTTACTGTATGTGGAGAACCATCATACCAAGACTTAAAAAATACATTGGTGAGTAGTTTAAATTACTTTAGGATGAAAATGCTAAAGCAGAGGGATCATACATGACAATAAGCATGAGTATCTCAGTATATTATGATTCTAATAGAAACCCAATCGAAACGTAAACGACCTTATACAATAAACTAAACAAAACTTCAATCTCATTGTGCATTGTATGAATAAAAATTTGAGTTGAAGTTACGCTATTACCGCGGCTTCATAGGCCGTAGCATCAAGAAACGAAGCCTCAAGTTTAAGATCATCAAGCATGGCATTGAGAGAATCCACTTGGGAGTCCAATGCCGTCCCTCTTCTCTTCAAGATCTTCAATGTTTGCCTCGACGTCCTTTCGGCATAGTATCCCTCTCCCATCAGAACCTGCAGCAAAAATCGCATAACAATGCCATGTTTGGCAACTGCTCAGAAGCTCAAAACAAATTACAAAAATAAAAACAAAAAATAATAATAAAAAGGGCAAATAGTAGTTTTACCAGAAACTCATTGGTGTGCACCAAACGCCCAGGGAAGAACGCTGCCTTCCCAAACGGAACCTACAAGCTAATCATTTAATTTAGGGTTTTCTTTCAAAAAAATAAAATATGAACTGAAAAAATAGTTGCGGAGGGGTTGGGATGTGGTGGTGGAGGGTTTACCATAATATCGTGGTGGAGGTGGTCGGGGAGGCGGCGGACGAGGTTGATGAGGCTGGCGTTGTCAGCGACGAAGCCTCCGAGCTGGTCCAGCGTCTGTTGCCTCTCGGCGATCGAGTCCTGTAGGCGCTTCGCTGCTTTCTGTGCGTCTTCTACAGGGAACAAGGAGGAGAGCGACGTCACTGTTCCCTTACCTTTGGCTGCCTCTTCCATTGTTGCAGAGAAGGTGAGAGAGTCAGGTCAAAACGCACTGTCGTTTGGAGCTTCAGAGTTTTGGGAGGGAGGGAGACTTGAGAATTGATTGGGTAAATTTGAAAGATTAAAAATATTTTTAGAGTGCTGCTATTTTCACCACCTGTCATATTTTCTCACTCACATTATTTTTTAAATTTTAAAGACAAATTAATCTCTTTGCAAAATGACTTCTAAGGACAAATTTACAACTCTCCCTTTCTCCCTTAGACACCCACACCCACAACCACATCCGGATATTCAAACAAACCCAGTTAGAGAACATGAACCCAATAAGAAAACATGAACACATGCTCAAAATTGTGAAAGAACTTCAAAATCCCAACACTGCCAGAGTGATCCGCTGTTTTGTCACTATAAGAAATTAAAATATAACAAAAAAGATCTAAGAATATCATGAACTCCACCAAAAACCCACCACCCAATCGGAGAAAATCATGGACTCCACCAAAAGCCAATCCACCATCAAAAGCCACATTCAGCCCACCCTCCTCTAGGCATCCTTACTGACCCTAACTCATTGACGCCACCTCGACCCATACTCATTTCAACACAGGCGGGAAAAACCCATGGCTAAAAATCAACAACCCAAAGAGAGAGAGAGTCGTCTAAGTTTGAGTAGATTTGGAGACCAAAATTGGTGGCGTTATCAGTTAGGTGTCTAGAGTAGGATTTGAGATGAGAGAGAGAGAGAGAGAGAGAGAGAGAGAGAGAGATTATTGGGAGGATGGGTGGTGTGGGAGGTAATAGATGGGAGTGATGATGGTATGCTAGGGCTTGGGCGGCTGAGTTGGGGTTGGGGTTAGGGTTCAAGTAATGATAGGAATTAAACATTTAAGAATGGGCCAAGCAGAAAGCATCAATCTGGGTGGTAAGGGATTTCTAGGAATTTTTTTGGTAGGGATGGGTGGAAAGATAAGATTACTTGAATTATTAATTAAAGGGTATTTTAGGAATAATGGTGGGTGGAAAAATAAGATTATATCTTTTCAAATTTACATTGTGGGTGGGAATATAAGGTAGGTGGGGAAATAAGACAGGTGGGTGGGGAAATAAGACAGGTGGGTGGAAATAGTAGCACTCTATTTTTATAAAAGGATCGCGACAATACAAAGAGTTCCAAGGCTTAATTAGGTAGATTTCTTAGAGTATCTCCATGACTAGTAGCAAATAAAATTCTTCAAATTGTAGTTTGTTGACATATGTGGTAATTTGAAAAGTCTTATTTGCTATTTGAATAATTTTTACTTCAATAGACTCTTCAATTCAATTATTACAATATCATGGAAAAGAATGAAAAATATGAAAACATGTGAAAAATGTTTATGTATTAATTATATGAAAAGAAAATATACATGTTTTAAATATTTTCAAGATATGTTTTATTTTTCCAAAGTAAAAGTAAATATTTGAAGAGTCAAAGTCAACTTACCAGTCCTAAAGAGAGAGAAAGAGGTTGCAGCTTTGATGATTGAGGTTGAAAAGGCTGTTGGAGAGAGTTCTTCTGATGTGGCTCACCTATTTTAGAATTTCAAAGATGTTGAAAAGGTTATTAAAGATGCTCTTAATTGGCATTATTGGGATGGTCAAGGCTTAATATCAGATTAGTGTCGTAATTTGTTTTCGATAAAATTGTTTTTGAGTAATTGATTTTTCTAGTTATTAGTAAGTGTGAGTTTGCAATCGGTGACACGAATTGCTCTTCACATTATCTTTTATTTGGATCGTAACTATATCAAGCCACTTATGTTTTGAAAATACTATAAAACTTCAAAAATGGATTTTTGTTGTTATTAATATTCCGAAAAATCATACAAGGTTAATTAAATGTATGGACAATTAATGAAGTGGTTTGGTGTGAAAAAAATGGAGTTATGAGTGTTTAATATCAAATTGGATTAAAATGCCCTTATGTTTAATTTAATGATTTTTCAATGGACGCTCAAGAAATTGAAGTGAGAAAATTATAATTTTGGACTAGGAAAATAGAGCTCGATCTCACGAACGCGTGGGCGCAAACGATTCGTGAATCGGACTTATAAAGAAGGAGAAATTAAATTTTGAAGTTTTGAAATTTAATTCAAGAGTTAAATAGTAAATAGAGAATAGTGAACAGTGCCATTTCGAAATATTATAAAAGGAAGGACTAGAGCTGGCAATATTGTACACGACCCGTTAACACGATACGAATTCGCACGAAAAATTCAGTATTTGGGTTTGAGTTATCGTGTCGTGTTGTTACGTGTGGACCCGTTAGCCACCCATTAAGTTAACGAGTTGTTTCGATCCTCATTCGCGAATACACGAACCAACCCGTTAAGCAGGGGTAATTTTGTAATTTGCAATTCTAAAAAATCTCTCATAACCCTAGCATCCCTTTCATTTTCGCGTCGGCGCATCTCCTCTTCTCCTCTCTGCAGCTTTTTTTCTCTCTCAAACCTCATCTTCTCCTTCCTTGATGGTGGATAAACTCTATACATCATCTTTTCCAGGTTTTTGAATGTGACCTTTCCAGCTATAACTTTCAAATTTTGCATCTTCATCATCTCCACCGGTTCCAGTTAAATGGAGGGGATCTTGAGGTGAGCCAGACTGAGAACTACTAGCCTTTGAAGAATCAGCATATTGATCTTGGGACATCCACAAGCCCCCCAAAACAACTACATATTGATTGTCTGGGGCTGCAGTGGCAACTGGAACTCTTCTTGTGTGAAGTCAGTATTTCTGCATTGATAAGAAAATTCGCTCAATTTTCAACATCAACATTCAATGTCAAAAGTGATAAAAGTGTTTGAAAGTTCAATCTCATTCTTTCCAAGGACGAAGACTTCCATAATGCCTTCTCCTTTGTTACTTTGAAATTTTTTTACATAATCAAACAAGGAAAGGGAAACTTAGAACCGACCTGCAAATGACTCTTCACTTCATCATTGGTCAAGCCATCGACCTGCATGAGTTCTCTAATTTGCTTTGGAGTGGCCACTGCAAAAGATCCAAGAATTTTAAGTTCAAGAATTGGAATGATATGGATTAAGTTCAAGAATTTTAAGTTCAAAAATAGGTTTTTTTATTATTATTAAGTTTATTTTCTTAACGGGTGAAATGGGTCGTGTCGTGTAATTCACCAATTGTGGCGAATCATGTTCGTGTTTGATATTTTTCACCCGTTTTCTTATCATGTCATGTCGTGTCAACCCGTTAAGAATAACGGGTTGACACAAACACAACACGAATACTGATAAGACGACACGAATGTCAGGTCTAGGAAGGACCATTGTGCAATTTGCATATTTTTCGGAAAAATCATAAAATAGTAGAATCCCCGACTCGTTTTCAGAACCCTCGACCCGACTCAACGATTCCGGCGACGAACAGCAGCGATATTCACTAGGTTTTAACGAGCATGGTGGCGCCGTTCCGTTTCTGGGATCAAACCACCCATCCAGCCGTTGTGTGAGGCATGCCAACGCTTCAAACCCGCGGTTTCAAATCTAGAACTTCAACCATGGTTTTGAGCCACTTCCGGCTCGAATTTGAGGTAATTCCAAGTTTTAAAGTTGTTTATCTCGTCGAGTTCCTTAGGGTAGCCTAGGTTTGGTTCGGCGATTCGACGATTTTTTCCGTCGTTGGAAAACTAACCTGACCACCACACAGGGTGGTGACGCGTGGGGCTAATTTTGTGACTAAGTTCTTCAAATAGTTTGTAGTCCTCGAGGTCCTGAGCACGATGGTGTGCTCCATATTGCGAGATTCTATCTTTTGATCGATATCAAAGCCTCGCAAAATCTAGACTGCTAGATCGAAGATGATCAGACCTTCGATTGTCTCCAATTTCATATATGTTGTAGCTGGTGTTGTGAGGAGTTTGTAGGGACTAACAGATTGGTGATCAGATGTCCCGATCTTTAGTTGTGGTGTTTCAAAGTTTGCTGTAAGCGATCGCCGTTCAATTGTGCAATCAAGAATGATCCGACCGTTGGATCGAGCCCAAATTGATGTGTGGTGATTTCAGGACTATTTAAAGTCCATTGGTGCGACCGGATGCGAAATCTGAGGTCGTAGACTCGGGGCGGATTTTTGGAGCGTAGGTTGGACGTGTGTGACCCGCGGGACCCAAATAGTGACTTTTTGGACAATGGGTGTCATTGGTCTTGTTTTGACGTCGACAATGTGTATGTCACAGTTTTGGAGTGTTTTGGACGATAATTGATTGCTTTGGATCCCGGGTTGGTCCAAAAGGCATTTTCGTTATTTGCGAGCCGAATCTTGGATTTTGGATGATAAGTTGAGTTACGTGTTTTGCTTAGGTTTTGTGGAGCCAGAGTGCTTGTTGTGGACTCGTGAGCTGGTAAAGTTGCAGCAATGACTAGAGGTGAGTAAAACCATGCGGATCTTGAGTAAAATCACGAATTATTATATTTATTATAATGTGGTTTTGATAATATTAATGGATGTAATTAACATGCTGTAGTGGTTTTTGAGAAATTGTTTTTGTGTGAGTTTAAAATCAATTAAATATCTTTTTATTTTAAAAAAGTTTTTGCAGGGTTTTGAGAAAGGTATGATGTTCGTGGAGAACAGCCATGTTATTTTATAATTGTCCTATGGTGTTCATAAGTAAATGACCATGTAGATATATATAAATAAATATATATTGTTTGTGATGGATGTATCCTGGTAGAAAACAGTATTTAATGTGAAAATGACATTTATATTATTTTCGAGTGGGTGATGTTGTGATTGGAGGATAGATGTGAGAATGCACTGATTCCTTCAATGGGAAGATAATCTTTGCGAGGATTTGACCGTGGCAAGTAATTAGGGATTGTAACCCTAGGGTGCGAGGCCCCAAACCAGTTAGAGCTCTATTTGTCGCCATTACAGTGCTTATGAGGATAGCACATAGTTACTTTATATTTTCGTGGAATTGTAAACGCGCATCGTACCATTTCAGATGGTGTAGGTGTTTGTGTGTTGAGAGAGTCAATCGTATTCTCACTTCTGTTGTCCAAAGTTGGCATTGATGGTTGGGTTTCTAATAAATTTTGAAACAGGTTTTGGTTTAGCTAATGACCAGACAATTCTTAAAAAAATAAATAAAAGAATTGTGATTGTGGTGAGTTGGTTGATTATGAGTACCTTGATTATACAATGATTGTGGTATGCTAATGAAAGTGCAAGTTATTGTATATTTTGTGTAAAATGACATATTTATACTGCTGGTTGTGGTTTACTCATACAAGCTTTAGATAGCTTACCAGGGTTGTTGGTGATGAACCCGGTACACTATTCAATGGTGTAGGGGCTAATCTTGCATGTAATAGGCAAGTAGGACTTCGTCAATAACATAAATAAAGAGTTGTACTTGCATTGTACAAAGTGTGTTGTGAGAGTGTTTGTGAATTGAGACTTCCGTTGTGTGTAATAAACTCTGAGGAACAAATATGTAATAGGTTGAAGTTTCAATTTTTTATGTTACTGTTGGAATGTAATATTTGACTCAGAAGAGTTGAGTCTGTATTGATATTGGGGCTCGGAACATGTGGTATTGTATTATGGAAAAAGAAAAAAATTCACATTTGTTGAAGGTTCTGAGCTGCACGTGTCCGAATTAGTTTGTTTGTATTAACTAAGCAGGTTAATTGTTGTTTGAAATTCGAGGTGTGACAAATACTACTGCCAACAAATGAATGTCTTAATAACATATTGGTTTAGCGACACATCAAGATCATCAGAAATTCTTTGATTCGGCTAGTAGACCACCTCATTCGTCCCGCCGAAAACACAAACAAGAGGGACCCTCTATATTGGGGTGTACATCAGAGAGGCCATATGCGACCCCAATATAAGAGGTTCTCTTGTGTCTACCGCCAAACAGATTGTCCGTCCGCCTTGACCGGGGAAATTTGTGAAATCCTATGCAAATACTAAAAATAGAGATTATGTACATGAAAAGCTCAGGATCAAACTTATAGCATCTTATGTTTCATATAAGCTCAGGATCTTAAAAGAAAAGCTTATATTTCATATAAGCTCAGGATCTTACAGGATCCTAGACATAGACTATACTAACCAAGCCCTCACCCTACATGACCCTCACATGTCTTGTGACAACATAGTGCTAGGTGCAAACAGTAACGGCTTCTCCGTCGAGCAATGGTGGGCCCCATACATGAATCTGACAGCCAACAATTTGTTCATGTTGATAGGCTGCTTAATGGTCATGTCATCTAGTTACATCAAAAGTATCTTTACATGCAATCCTCTATGGCATCTAGATGAATTCGACACATAAAGACCCTTTAAGCTGTATGAAAATTATGTAGTGATCACACAAACCCTAATTGCATGGCTTCTACAATTAGTTATTCATGGTATCAATTGGAAGAAGCAAAACTCAAGTTACGTATGTCAGCTACTCTAACTTGCATCACACTAATTCAACTTAGATGGTGATCAAGCATCCAAACCAAATTAAACATTAAGCACAACAAAAGATACTCAATAAAAAGAGAAAAACTTGAGATTAATATTAACTAAGAACTTAAGTATTCATGATTAGGCTACGTCGTAGCCCTAGCTAAGAAAATTAGTTCCTCATAGTCATAATTGAAATCACAATGAAAAATAGCATTAGTTTAGAAAAACCCTAGAATTGAACTCTTCCCTTCTCTTGCCGTCATCTTCTCTATCTCCTTGATATTCTTCACGTTGATATTTTGTAACCTTACAATAAAGGAGCCCATCGCCTTTATAAACTCACGGCCAATCAAAAGGGTAAACACCCTTGTTTAACCTTGGACTCCAAGTCCAAGTTGGAAAAAGGGAAACAAAATAAAATCTAATTAATTAACTAAACTATCCTAATATCACTTGGACTTTTCCACGCCAGGTACACTCTAACACAAGCCCATGTCTCATGTCATGTGCATCTTCAATTCAGTCCATATATTGAATGCCTAATTTTGCTATAGCACAAGCACGTCAAGTTGGCAATTGACAAACATGCGCAATGTAATTACCATTCAAATTTACGGAAACCAGGCATCTGAATGGTAATTGTCAAACGACCTCCATAATTTGATTTTCTCCTTTTCCATGATTTAAGTACCTAAGAGTAAAAATAATAGAATTTAGTGCTTTTAACCATTCTAATCACACAAAACCTAAGGAAAATATTATTAAAAATATATATAAATATTAACATATCCTGTGGAAACTTAAATTCTACATCAAATTGTGATTCAGGTTAGACATTAACAGCTTCATCATGATTCTCCTTCTCTGTTGTAGATTGTGAGTGCGTTCAATAAGATGATCTTTATGTGTGATGTGCAGTAAAGTTGTCATCAACAAGATGATACTCTTGTGGACAGCTATACATTGAAAGGCATCTTCTTCAGCTGTTTAGTTAATTTGCTTTGCTGCATTTGACTTTCAAATTTATTATGTTATCAGGCTCATAAAGAAATAAATTAGTTTCCAATTATCCAACTTTGGTATCTTGTTTGCAGGATCACTGGTATGTTTGCTAGCATGGATTACAAAGAACCATCATCCATAAGCATATGTTGTTGATCACATTATGTAAATGTCATAGAGAGAGAGAGTTGTAAACATATTTTTGAAACTTATATGCTTCCATTGTTTCCATTTGTTGATACCGTATCTAACCAAGCAACTAGGAGCAAATCCCAGCCAGGCAAAGAGTCCCACATTGGAATATTACAAGAAGTAAAGACTCTCCCTCACCTATAAAAGGAGACCACTCTCCACTTAGAAAGGGATCCCAGAAACTGGGCTTCATATTTACTCATTGGCTTCGCCTTTCTTCTCTTTATCTTTGGGCCCAGCCTTGTACAAATATAAAATACACATTATTATACTAATGAGAATATACTTCTCCGTGGACGTATCCCATTCATTAAGGGTGAATCAAGTATATCTTGTCTTCTGTATATTTATCGCTTGCCCAAATCTTCACACACATGCTGAAGGTCATTGCCTTCACCATCATCCATCACACCTCATCTCTAAGTTGAGCCAAAAAATGCCGAATCATTTTTTAGCGTCAACAGTTTGGCGTCGTCTGTGGGAATCGGCACAAAAAGCTTATGCCGTTCTCCCCTCATCAGTGCCCTTCGGCACCCTTACAATCAGCATCACCTAAGATGCCTTATGGCAATACCTTGCTGGAGCAACCATGAATGCTTAGACAACAATTGCAGAAGATGATATTTCAAGGAAAAGCCAACCAAAATGTGGCTATCACTTTGCATGGCTTGCATGACCAAGAGTGAAACCACCATCTCAACAAAACTCAAACTGCCGTTCGGCAATACCTCAATTTCAAGTCCAAAGGAAGGCCACGTGGTTCACTTCCAAGAGATAAGTGAAATATTTCATATCTTCTTCCTACTATTATTCAATTCTCAAGAGATGCATATATTATTAATATATTGACATACCCACGTGACTCCCACATCTATGGGTCAGCACCATGCTTTCCAAAGGATCAAATTCCTTTTCCTATCTCATATTGTTTAAGCATATTTTATGTCATATTTCACAATCGGTGAATAACCAAATACCCTTGCAATCTGGACAACACCCAATACCAACGACTCACGCAAGTCCCAGGTTGCTGCAAGTCACGTATGGGATCCCCATCAGCAAACACGATTGCCGATTGCCAATTTCAATCAATTATGCATTGGGCCATTAAAATCCATACTCAACCTGCTGAACGACGATAAAAAAACATTTGATCTTTATTTCCCAGCAATCATAAAGCCCCAAGTATACCATCCTTGCCGAAGAGACCATCGCTTGGCTTTTATGGAGGAATACATGCAGTACAACATCTGCCACCAATCTGTCAAACCACATCTATTTGTTGGAAAATTGCTCAGAACACCCATGCCGGAGATTTCATCAGGGCATGCACCCATGCCAATTGCAAGTATTGAGCGTCATCTACCTTTGAATCACAAGCAGGACCAGATTGCCGAACGATAATCCCAGGCATGACTCACCTGGGGGTTACCTTCCAAACGAGACAAATCATCCTACCATTCGGTAGGACAGGATTAAGCCAAGCAATGATCCCGAACCTCCAATTGATCGGCAATTCAGTGCTTGACGGCTTCGGCCTTCGGCGATTTCCCATCAATGCCCAAGAGAGGATGAGAACTCACTATTCACGTCTAGCAAATCAATATTGCCAAACAGCACCCGGCAGCCCCTATGTGACCTCCTCTCCATCTCTCCCTTACCGTTCGGCAGGTCAAGACAATTGGACCAAGAGGAACGGACAGATCACTACCAAACGGTAACCCTTCCTACATAAGTATCACCCTGTTGGAATTATAAGAAGAGCCTATTGCATGGATGGCTCCATAAAAATCGTTTCAGTCACTAACAAAGTGACCAAGCAGTACATATGATCATCGGCTTATATGCCAAAAGCAAAAACCCAAGATTATTAGCCATCGGCAATAGTCATTGGTAAGGATCATCGGCTTATACGCCAAAGAAAAAAACCAAGCCTATTAGTCATCGGCAATAGACTTTGGTAATGATCTTCCACATTGAGCTCAAAAGTCTATTAACCATCGGTAATAGAACATTGGCATAATATGCAAGCTTCATACCTTCGGCAATCGCCACTCGACATATTATGGTGACCTTCGTTGAGTTATGGTGACCTTTGGCACCCAAGCCTTCGGCGAATTTTTGTAGCCTTCGGCACCCCGTCATTCGACATGTTATTATGCCATTCGGCATCCCCTGGAAAATGAAGAAATGGGTGTTCCTAGCTTTTCTACACGCTTTTACCGTTCGACACCATCTACATTGGTGAAAGGAGCAACTGTCCAATTGCTTGCCAGACTGCCGAATGGCACTCTATGCATTGCCTAATAAAAAGATGAGTGCAACTTTTCTTTTCTTTATTATTTAATATAAAGGGTGCATGTCTACCTTATTGTGATTGGTTATGATAAGAAAAAGCCCTTTATGCCTCTCGACAATATTACCACAATTGTTTTCAAAGGGTACATGGCTATTTAGTATACCATGTGGTTGATAACAGAAGCCATGGTGGCCCCACATGCACCAAATGATTTAATTTAATCGCCCATATTTTATGGCTCCAGAAGCTCACCGAAGCCATCTACTAATCAACCAATGCCATTGTCGTCAACTTTAGACAAAGGCACATGCACTTGAAAGAAATCCCTGATGGCACCTAGCTGCCATTTTGCATGTTGCACCCCTCAAATGCTAGTGGAAACCAAAGCTGCCGTTCGACAGCCCCAGGTTGAGAAATTACTCAGGTCACCCTATAGACACATCACCAATCAATTCAAAGGTGGCAAAGCTCAAAGTGTTGTTTCGTACCTCATCCTTCAAGCCAACTGATTGGCCAAATGGAAGGACAGCTCCACTTTGCTTACCGTTCGACACCTATAATAACAAATTACTTAGGACACCCAAACAAGTCCAAGTCTTGTATGGAGTTGCCACTGGCAAACTCAGTCGCCCATCAGCAAACAGGTTTCCATACATGCTGAACAGCAAATTGACGACAAGAGGGACTCTGAATGACAAAACTCTATGTCAGTAATTCCCTCAAGACACCCAAAGACCCAAGTTCCGAATAGAATCATCACCAACAAACCCAGTTACCGTTTGGCACCTCTTATGGCTCCAAGTGCAGACCACCACTATCCACCAAAGCAAAATGGCACAGTTCCACTAATTGGTCAAGCCAACATGAAGGGCTACCTCCTCAGTACCCAATTGATTGGACGGAAAGCTTGAACCGAACGGTAACGCTGGGCATGACTCACCTGAGGGCCACCTTCTCACAACACAAATCATCCTACTGTTCGGTAGGACAGGATTGAGCCAATTGATGTGCCCAGACCTCCAATTGATCTGCAATTCATTGATCCCCGGCTCCACCGATCACCGATCGATGCCCCACAGTGGATGAATGTCCATGCTTATGGCCGCGAAATCTCCAATCACCGAACAGCGACACCGAGCATGACTCAACTCGGAGCTACACTCAACAGCACAGGGGCCAGCTTGCCGTACGGTACCCCAAAGGTTGAGGCCAACAAGAACTTCACATAACGTCTTACCAATAAGTCTTGACCACCGCAAGACAAAGAAGGAAGCAGCTACACTAGTCCTCCATTTGGCTCACTCTGTCGGAGCCTCTCAAGCCATCACGACGGCACAAATTGCCCCACCAGCTCAATTTTCCCATTACCTTGCCTTTCGGCAGCTAGTACTGACATGCATATTCGGCATCTAGCATCAATGTGCCTTTAGCACCCTGCTGTTCAGCAGATGTTTCAATCACTGGCAAAGTGACCAAGAGGTACAACTCATACCACATTGCTTTTCGACACATAAGCATCATTACATGCGCATAATTGCCATCGGCACATATACATTATCACATAAACATTATTGCCTTTGGCACATATAATCAGTGGCATCACCAAAGGAAAAACCCAAGCCTATTAGCCATCGGCAATAGCCATTGGTAATGATCATACGACACGTGAGATGCCCTTAGCACCCCTTCATCATACGACGAGTGAGATGCCCTCGGCACCCGGTCACCATACGACGCGTGCGATGCCCTTGGCATCCCGTCATCATACGACGAGCGCGATGCCCTCGGCACCCCGTTATCAGTCGATGAGCGCGATGCCCTCAGCACCCCATCACCATACGACTCGTGAGATGCCCTCGGCACCCCGTCATCATACGACGCGTGCGATTCCCTCAGCACCTCGTCAGCATACGACGCATGCGATGCCCTCGGGACCCCGTCACCATACGACGCGTGCGATGCCCTCGACACCCCGTCATCAGTCGACGAGCGCGATGCCCTCAGCACCCCGTCACCATACTACGAGTGCGATCCCTCGGCACCCTGTCATCATACGACGAGCGCGATGCCCTCGGCACCCCGTCATCATACGACGAGCGCGATGCCTTCGGCACCCCGTCATCAGTTGATGAGCATGATGCCCTTGGCACCCCGTCACCATACGACGCGCGAGATGCCCTCGACGCCCCGTCATCATAGGACGAGCGCAATGCCCTCGGCACCCCGTCATCATACGACGCGTGCGATGCCCTCGGCACCCCGTCACCATACGACGTGTACGATGCCCTCGGCACCCAGTCACCATACGACGCGTGCGATGCCCTCGGCACCCCGTCATCATACGACGAGCACGATGCCCTCTGCACCCCCGTCATCATACGACTCGTGCGATGCCCTCAGCACCCCGTCACCATATGACGAGTACGATGCCTTTGGCACCCCATCATCATCCTCAGCAACGCCATCATCATATTCGTCATCGTCATCTTCGACAATGTCCATGCTTCTGACTGGAGATGGTGCACTATACGGCTTGAAAGAAGGCTAAGGTGTTGCTTAGTCAACGTACTGAAAATTACAAGTTCCCAACCAAGAAGTACCTCCTTACTTGAGAACTTGGGGGACTTCTGTTGATACCGTATCTAACCAAGCAACTAGGAGCAAATCCCAGCTAGGCAAAGAGTCCTACATTGGAATATTAGAAGAAGTAAAGACTCCCCCTCACCTATAAAAGGAGACCACTCTCCACTTAGAAAGGGATCCCAGAAACTGGGCTTCATATTTAGTCATGGGCTTCGCCCTTCTTCTCTTTATCTTTGGGCCCAGCCTCTTGTACAAATGTAAAATACACATTATTATACTAATGAGAATATACTTCTCCGTGGACGTAGCCCATTCATTAAGGGTGAACCACGTATATTTTATCTTCTGTATATTTATCGCTTGCCCAAATCTTCACACACATGCTGAAGGTCATCGCCTTCACCATCATCCATCACACCTAATCTCTAAGTTGAGCCCAAAAATGCCGAACCATTTTTGAGCATCAACACCATTGAATAGTAAATTACAGACCTTATTATGTTCTTTAAAAATGTGCACTTCCACATGCAGAGGAACTGGAACGACTTCCTTGCTGAGATACAAACAATTATCATATATTAATTATGATTTGATAACAATCACATAACGCAAAAAAACACATGAGAGCATCAATAAAAATAGATGTTACTTCTCAACTTTTGCACCGCAAGGTGCAGCAACTTTCACTTCTTTCAATTGGCACCTCATTGAAACAAGTGATTGGTGGGGTTAATCTCTCAGAAACAATGGGCGAAGCAGAGAGCAGAGCACAAGCACGAGCAGCTGAGCTTCTTTGCTCTGTGTTGGGAGCTAAAGGTATTCAACTGCTGCTTCGAAACTTGAACTTAGTGCGGTTAGTCAATGAAGCAAGACTGGGCAGAGATTGGAGTTGCGTTGACACTGCCATGGTGAAAGAGGGAGTGTGAAAATTAGTTTGGGGGGTTGCTTGCTGGAGTCATTTTTTCTTTAAAAAAAAACAAAAAACAAAAAAAGCCTGGCACAAAACGATGTCGTTTAAAGCCAGGACATTAAAACAAATTGGGAAATTGACTTGCCTGATGCAGGGTTGGTTGTTGGACAATATTTTGCAGAAAATTAGAGGAAATTTCAATCAGCTCACAACTCCCAACAATCAAGCTGAATTAAGTTGGCTTTCTGTTCACTTCAAACATATTTGTGTTTTCAACTGAGTTATGGATATACATTTCTCTGTTTCTCCTCCATGCATGCATGGTTCTTGTAAATTATATATCTGGTACATCTTCGCCTCTGTTTTGTGAACTTTTGTCAAGAATTTGCTTTTTGTTCATTTTGTGCAGGTACATGCCGCTATGGTACTGCTTGGAAACAAGTGTTGTACCTTGGGATGTGTGGGATCTTTTTGTTGTTGTTGATATAAGCGATATTCTACTTTAAACTAATATCTAAATTACGAGGAGGGGGATTCGAACTTGGGTGCAAAGTGGTGAGCACATCCGTTCTTCTAGCCAACTTAATTAAGCCCATGGATGTTTGGGATCTTAGATTATTTAAACAAACACAAATGCCATCAGTGTAGCATTGCCTGTCAATTAAATTACTGTGGAATGGATAATGCTACGTACAATAAGCCTGTAATCTTTTCTTTATGGTCCACTGTTTTGTAGTCCTTAATTAAGATTATTACAGTGCAGCATTAAGAACATCCCAGATAGAATTTTTCAATACAGTTTAAAGAGTCTGAGTTCTCCGTTTAAAAAAGTGAGAGGTGAAGAATAATGCGGTGACTTCTAGTAGTAGCCCAAAAGTTAGTGAAAACGAAGATAGATATACTTGATACTTGTTGGGGGACTTTTGTATGAGTATGATTTCGTTTCAGGTATGTCTTGTATTTTATTTCATGTTACTTGTTTTATAACCATTTGTTTCATTATTATATCTGCTATGCATTAGGGTTTCGATCATTTCAATAATCAGCTTCAATTTTATATATAATTTTGCATTGTTATTTCTCCTTAGGAGTCTTGTCTCCCTTGGAATTTGGTAGTGTTCTTGTTTCTTCTCTCAGTTTTCTGCTCACTTGGTGTTTGTTTTGGTTATATATATATTATTCACTTACAGAGACAATTGAACTAAAGCAACTAAACAATTCATGATGATGATGATGATGATTTGATGATGACAAGACGATATTGAACTAAAACAGCTAAACAATGATGATGATAATTTGATGATCTGAGAGCTACTCAATCAATCAGTGAGTCTCTTAGGATCTGTTTGGGAGTGCTTTTAGAATGACTAAAAGTATTTTCTGACAACTAAAAGCGCTTCTGAGAGAGACACACATCCTCTTTGGTTGTGGACTGGGGTTGGGTCGGGGAGGCAAGGCTGTGCAGAGGGTGAGAGAGCAGAGAGGGCAGGTGGGGGATGGGAGGTGGGGAAGCAGCTGGGTGAGAGTTGGGCCTGGTTAGGGTTTTTTGTTTTTAATTTATTTCTTTATTCTTTTTATTAGGTTATTTTTTTTAAAGCATTATTGTGTTGACAATAAGGCCCCTAAATGAAATTAGCACGTGCCTGTAATTAATCCTAATTATTATGTATAAATGATAAATATGAGTATTTTATTTTGTTTTATTGTATTATGACATTGAAGTATCGAATATGAATGATTTTTTTAAATATAATTATATTAAAATTTTATTAGAATTTATTATTATTTTAATTACCGTGTCCATATTTTAGTTTTTTGAGATTTTCCGTGTCGTCGTGTCCTTTTTTCGTATCTCCGTGTTCATACAACATAGATTCTGCCAAACTACTTTTAAAAAATTAATAAAAAAATTAGTGTTAGTCCCCTCTCCTACCAAACATGGATTTCAAATGTTATTTAACATAGTCGAGTTCAATGAGGCCTCCCAAACTTGCCCAGAAGAAACTTGAATATAGAGACAATTTACAATCTCTACCAAATAAAAGGACAAGATTCTCTTTCATACCCAAAAGCAAGCAATCTCCTTTTTTAATTTTGGGACTTGTCGTGTCACGCTACTGTAGCATGATTGGGTGTCACGTAACTTATTAACTTCGCCGGTTCCCTGTACTCTCTTTTCTTCCATCACGTCATCACATGCTGCCATACTTGCTTGTTTTTCAATATGTATTGAATGAATAATCAGCAGACATTGATGAGTACCTCAGATAAGATAGTTAGCATTGAACCAAACCAAACATGAAGATAGTTGCTTTCATAGGCAAAAGCTAGAGTTTCTTATGTTGTGAAAGAATCAAATATTGAGGAACAAGTTAAAATATGGTGTTGTTGACATGCCTCTCATATGGTAGTCATTTCATTAAGGACGTACCAATCCAAATTTGTAAAACAAGTGTCTAGGGTTTTTTTTTTTTTTTGTGTGTGTGGCTAATTTCGTATCCCTAAAATATTTGTAACCAAAAAATATATTTGGTACAAGTAAGATAATATCCAGGGACGAATCCAGCTATAGGGCTGTATGGGCTATAGCCCATGCCCTTTTTTTTGGTTGTTAATATTGATGTAGTCTCTCTCTCTAGCCCCTGCCTTTTTAAGTTGTCAATATCCATGTAGTCTCTCTCTAGCCCATGCATATTTAAAAAGAAATTCAATACCCATGTTCTCTCCTTTTCTTATTTTCTTCATTTCTCTCTTGCTTTCTTCTTTTCCTCCTTTCTCTCTTCTTCCTATTTCTTTTTGTTTTTCCTCCTTTCTCTTGTTTTTTTCCTTTGTTTCTCCATTTTTTTTTATGGTTTGGATCTACTACGAATTGAGCTTTGCAGTTTCTTCTTCCTTTTTTTGGTTGCTTTTCTTTTGTTTTTTCCTTCGTTGCTCCTTTTTCATTATGCGTGTATTTTTTTTTCTCACATGTGTTTTAAAGTCCAATTTGGTGCAATATGACCCTCACTGTTGAAATTTTCTGTACATAAGGTAAATTTAGCCCATGGAGTTTTGAAATCCTGGATTCGTCCCTGATAATATCTCAGTTAGTCATGCCATAGTTTTTGAGTAATTGCTTTTTGTTGTTAGCAACACTATTTACACCTGCTTTTTTTTTTTAAAAAAATGTTAATTTGGTATCCCTAAAATATTTGGTACAAGAAACATGAACCTACCTAATTAAAACTCTACTTGCATTGCAAGCTGGGATCACTAGTGAGAGAACTTTACAGGCTATCTTTGTATAATGCGCATACACAGTTTATATATTAAAGACCTAGGGTTACAAGAATGACCTACCAGAAAGATCTAGAATAGTAAAGGTGAATTCAAATTCTATCCGTTTGGCATATTCCTTGCTGACTCAGTTTCTTGTCTTATCTCTTTTCTTGTGAGGATATTGTTGGGTGAGGTAGGGACCTTGATATGGTCTGTGAGCCTTTGGATGTGGTCAAGAGCTGATTGCCATTACAAGTTAGCAATATATTTGATGATCAAGGGCTAGTAGTAGATAAGGAGTTATTTTGGATCTTTTAAATAATGTCCTCCCGATCAGTAAATAACGGTTTTAGAGCTAGAAGAAATAATTGTTTTTGAGTTGACCGGGAAATATAAGTCAACAGAAAAGACACATTCTTGAAAAGAGATGAGTGCTTTTTCTATTTGATTTCCCTCACTCTAAATAATACATACAAGGATACAACTTGTGTGTTGCTTGCCAATTATCATAATGCGATTATTTTAATAAGAAAGTCCTGTCATTAGGCATGCAATGCAACGTAGAGAACATATGACAGAATTATCTATCTATTTGCACAAACAACGAGTCTGGTGGAGATGAAGAACTTACACATAGAAAAATTATCTTGTGAAAGAGGCTCTTTAATCTTGTTCGCATACTTGTGACATTAATTTTCATATTAAAAAAGATCAGGACAATAAAATGAACAAATCATATGATAGTATTAAAAATGTTTTCAAAAACATACTGACAGTTCAATAATAATAATAATACGTGACTTATGCGACATCACTATACAAGATCCTGCAAAAGAATTCTAGCTAACCGGGCAATACATCATGATGAATAATATCAGTTCAATGTTCAAACATTTTGGTATCAACTTCAGTCCGTAGACTTGACTTCAGCCTGTGAATATTTTAGACAGCCTAATACCATTCTTCCGTTTCTTAACCATATGTTATTCAGGATGACATTCTCATGTCTTTCATCAGAATAATTAAGCACATGTATCATTGACGATAGGCATGGGAATGTCACCCTAGATAACATATAACTAAGAAACGGAAGAACAGTATTAAGCTGTCCAAAATATTCACAAGCTGAAGTCAGTGTACAAACTGAAGTTGATATCAAAATGTTTGAATATTTAACTGATATTATTCATCATGATGTATTGCCCAGGGAGCTAGAATTCTTTTGCAGGATCTGGCACAATGATGTCGCGTAAATCACGTATTATTATTATTATTAAATAGTCAGTATGTTTTTGAAAACGTTTTTAATACTATCATATAGGATATGTTCATCTTATTGTCCTGATCTTTTTTTAATATGAAAACGTTACTACCCGGGAGAAACCTCAAGATTTAACAAACACTACTAACAGATGTTCACTGATCACTATCATATCCTTTAAAAGGTATACTTCTTAGTTATATAAGAACCATTTTTATAACATTGCGATTATAATGGTACCATAATGGGAGCAGGATCTACATTTCCTTCATGTTTGGCAATTTTTATTTAAACCAAATTCTTCAAAATATTTGTAGTTTAATCCTAACAGCTGTTAGTAAGAGTAAATATTGTTTTCTTTACATTCTGATCGCTTATTCATGCTTATTTCTGCAAATCACTTAGTAAGATACACAGGCACACACACAGATCTCAAAAGTCACATAATTCAACCCAAAAAACACACAATTTAATAACTTTTTCAATCTAACTAGATCTACACCTACACTTCGACGTAATCATGCAGAAACTTATCATCTACTACTTCAACTATACACCAAAATTCACTCATCCAATAATAAAAACCACAAAATGTTTCAGATTGATTCGTAGATCTCATCGGTTCTGAGCTACAAACGTCCTCTAACACACTCAAAACCATCGAATCACAGCCAGATCCACCGCATTCTCTCGACCAAAAACAACAATCCATAAAATCGTCAAAGAAGCAAACTAAGCAGATCTAACACTGAAAAACCGAAACACGCACCTAATGTAAAGATCGCCAACACGATCAAAGACCCGCGTTCTCTCCAGGAGCCAGCCATGGCGTCTGAGCAACTCCTGAAACCCCTCTGTTTCTCTGAGATTCAAGTACAAATGGTGGCTATAAGCCCTGGCGATTTTGAGAGTTTTGGTTTTTGGCTTCTGAGTGTTAAACCGCGCGTGAGACTGAGCTTTTATAGAGGGAGATTAACGTATGCTGTCCGCATATGTGAACGGGTGGTCTGTTACCGGACGAAAACAACTCGTGGAAACATGTCATTTCTGAACGGGTGGTCTGCATATCTGGACCGTTAGCTCTTCCGAAAGTGTGTACGTGTGTGGTGAAGATGCAATGGAACTTCGTCTTTCGAGAAACCAGTATCGCTAAGCTAAACGCACCATATTGGACCAATAAATTTATTCGAAATGGTATTGTTATTCATCTTATAACCTATGTAGCACGACACTCCATTAGGCTGAAGTGTCGGAGTGTCGGACACGCTTCGGACACGGCTTGAACACAGGTCAACAGTCAAGACACTTTTGGACACGGGTCAATGGAAGTCAAGACACGGCAGGGACCTATTTGAAAATTTTAAAATAAAAACTGGGGTCAAAACATAATTATTGAAATATTTGTGGACATATTTGAAATATTTTTTAAAAAATGTTTTTTTTTCTAATAGCAACAACAACAATGAAGACATAGATGCATGAAGATGATTGAGAGTTTACATCATTTATGTTTTATTTTATTGTGTTTTATGTATGGATAATGAAGATAAGTACTTTGTTTTGTTTTATGGTATTATGACATTAAAGTATTGAGTAATGGGTGAATTATTATTTTTAAATATATATAACTTGTAAGTATATTAGGATTTATTATTATTTTAATTGCCGTGTCCGTGTCCTAATTTTTTGAGATTTTCCGTGTCGCCATGTCGCCGTGTCGCAGTGTCGTGTTTCCGTGTCTCTGTGTCCGTGTCCGTGCAACATAACTTATAACTTCAATAACACTAATTTAATTAAATTTAACTCATTTTTTATATTTATTATTTTTTAGCTTTTTTTAAGAGAGATTATTTAGGGCCTTGGTTAAGGTTTAGAAGCTTGGGAATGAGTTTAAAATTACACACTCCCATGTTTGGTAAGTGCGCTCTTGAAAATGCAATTATAGACTCATATTTATGAACTTCCCATGTAGGGGAGCGCCGATGATGCCCTCACACTTCCCACTTTGAACCCTCCTGCAACTTCTTTGTCATTCTCATATCTCTTAGCTTGTATGACAAGCTATTGGGCAAAACTGATTTAAATTATGTGGCCTTGAACAGTAGGACACTATTGGGCAAAACTGATTTAGATTATGACTGTATTTGGACCAAAAGCTTGGAAAAGCTCAGTTGAAATCGTATCATTCCTACAGGTCACCCAATAATCCCCTAATCGTATCATTCCTAGAGGTCACTAAATCGAAATCATTGGAAACTTGTACATGTGCAAGGTGCCTTCCCCGCCCATGACTTTGCAAGGGTATGCATATTCATCTTATGCCAGACAGTAATATGCATTAAATGTGATTGCAAAAACATAAGATCGGTCCCTCTGAAGCAGTACAGTCAACTTGGATTCTATAAGAAAAAAGGAAAAATACAAGTTACAGAGAATGTTACCTCCTCTACATATCCAAGGGTTCTCCAAAGCAGCGGATGAAAGCAGTTCCAGTTCAGTGTGGAACTCAGCAATTCTATTCTGGACAAGGACTCTCAACAGGTTGAGACCTAAAATTGGGTACTCTTGAGGGGATGGTGGAAGACGGTCACTGCTCCAAAAGAATTGTAAATTCATTAACAATCAAACACTTATTTTTCTTTTTAAAAAGACTGAATAATTGATATAAGATAAACAAAGGCAAAATTGCATAGGGAGAAAGAGTCAACAGAAGTTCAGCAACAGCAACTGTGAGAAAATAAAACTTCATACGTAGCTTAAGAGGGTTGATAAGTTACCGAGCATCCGCGTAATAGGACTTCAACTGAAAGAAATCCCTTTCAAATGCATCCCGATCCTCAATCTTCACACTAAGAACAACAGCATGCTCTCATATATCCCCTGAAAGTTTTCAAACATAAAAAAAAAAAAAGGGTCAGCGAGGCGGTAGTTGGAAGGTGACAACACCAACGACCAATCTTAAACTAGTACACAATTTTGCTACAATGTAATTATGCAGCACAATATAGTATAAAACAAGACTAATAGCTCTACAACACGCGGAATCATACTTTAGCATTAAGTAGACAACAAAATCGAACAATAGTTACTAAATCATGTGCAGGAGCAGCTGAAAATCTCAAATTTGGCAGAAAATTAGGGTTTTGGAGAATGGTTCGTTACCTCGAGCTGGGAGAGGAAATTGGAGCAGGTATCGAAATCGTTCCTCACAAATTAGGGTGTTGACACATGTGCCACTTATTGATTTACCTGATGCATCCTATAATCTAGTTTGAGGTATTAGTTGACCCAGTACATCCTATGTTAAAGAATAAAGGCACTTGCTCTATCACATCTTAAAAGGGAATAGTGGTAAACAAGCACTATCTATCATGATATCAAAGTGGGAGATCCTGAATCCGAATTTGTACGCCTTCAACCTCCCAATTTATGTTGAATCTACATGTTGGAATCTCTAGTGGTAGGGAGAGGCAGAGGGCCACACATGAGAGGGAGTAGTTTGTTGTCTGTTATTGTTTTCCATGCTTGGATCTACAATAACTACATCTCCTTTATCTTTTTAAGGAAGAGGAAGTACTAGTTTAGTTTTGAATGTACAAGGTAATTTCACATGTTTTGAATCGTTCATTCTTTCCTTGTTGTTGAGATTCAGGTCATTCAAGCAAAAATATGCAGTTGCTTGCTCTAGCAATGGTAACTTGCAATGGTATGAGCACACCTTTTAATGACCATGAACTCATTTGGTGACTCGGCTTGGATTCAATTGTAATGGAATTCAAGCCGGACTTTCTGGACATCTTTCCAGTAGAAGTCTGTGACCACTCTGAAGTAAGAGCCTGAAAATCCTTGGCGTCTTTTATGTGAGTCACCAAACATTGTCATGAATGCGAAAACAAGCAGGAATTATCAATGCGCTGAATCTCCACTTTCTTTGTACATTATGGATTTAGAACTTCTGCAATCAATAGAATATATATGTATTTGTTGTGGTCTAGGTTCATCTCATTGCTCAGATTGTCTTTTCAACAGAGTCTGCTGCACGATCTCAAGGGTGGGAGTTTGCTTTTTGATAAAAATTGAACCAAATAATCTCTCAGCACTTTTTTGGTATGAAAATGATGTCTACTCTCATAGCACTTGAACCAATCCCACCCCAAGCTCTCTCCATAAATACACTCAACAATCCTTTTCTACTTTCTCACATATCTTCACCTAATTTACAAACTAATCTCCAACTTTCAGAAACTTGCTCAGCTTGGGTGAGAGATGGGTAGTCTTCCTCAAACTCCAACCAGTTCTACCAATTCCCACCTTTATCCTCAAGCTCTCCCACTTAAACTTTACCAGGCCTTCATTTTCTCAATTCCCATCCTTTTCTCCATCATTCTCTTTCTCTTGTTCTACTTGTTCTACCTCAAAAGGAGAGCCTCCACTCTCTCATCTTCTCTACCAATTCTTCCCAGAAGTTATCAGAATCAAGCTGCAGCTACCACCTATCATGTTTCCTCTGTAAGTCCTCTGTTTTTATGCTACACATATTTACATGCATGTATGTTGTTTATGTTGTTCTTGAATATATATATATTGAGTTCCAATAGCATTGCAAATTGCAATTACAGATCATATTCAACTTAATTATAGAGTTAAGATGATAATTTCACAATCCAACTTGATATGATCTATTTTTTTTTTCTTTTTGCTTTATATTGTATATTTCTAGGCTTGTCCTGTGGGTTTGAAGGGGGAGCTGAAAGAGAAGCTTCAAACAATTTTATTTGATGAAGAACACAGGAATAAGGATGCACGGTAAGTTTAAATTAAATTACTTCTTCTGCCATTGATTTTCCTCCATTAGAGACACCAATGCGGTCTATAATCAATCATGACATTGATTTTCCTCTCATGGCAACCACTGTTTTCCCAAAAGTGCTTTTGTGTGAGAGAGAGAGAGAGAGAGAGAGAGAGAGAGAGAGAGAGAGAGAGAGAGAGAGAGAGATAAGGAAGTAGTAGAATATATATGACAAGTGACATCGTTGGAGGAGACAAAACGTGAATAAAGTTTGAAATCAAGTGTGTGCGCAATCGCTTTCAAAGATTCTTCACTCAAAGTGGATAACCAACACTGAAATCTCAGCACCCATGAACAGCCTCTCATCAACTACTTCTCTATCTTTCCGGCCACTTTTTAATTTGGTGCTTTTTCTAAGTGTTTGCTCTGTCTTCTGGCTAAAATTGGGTTGGTTATAAGCCTAAATTTGGTTTTGTGACAGATGCTGTGTTTGCTTGGGAGATTTCGAAATGGAAGAGGAGTTGCTGCAAGTTCTATCGTGCAGACACGTGTTTCATATTGATTGCATTCATCACTGGCTGCACAACAACACAACTTGCCCACTTTGTAGATGCTCTGTGATCCCCATCAGTACCAACCTTGATAGTCCTGCACCACAGGCACCACCTAGTGTGTCAAGTCCAGGACAGCACAACCCTAGCATAATAGTCTGTCTCCAACCATAGTCCTGGGATTATAGTATTGGACCAAGAACATCAACATCAGCATCAATTGGTCAATAATGTTACTTCAAATGTAGCAACACCAGTTGAGGGTTCGTCAAGTGAGGGTGGGGAGTATAATTTTGAGGGACTCTGGCATGTCATTCTTTTTCCTAAAACATAAGAGATTGGTTTGAATGTGAAGGTATATGATACTATTGGGAGCAGAGTGGACGAGGACGCACCTTACAAGTACTTTGGCAATTAAGGATAATATTGGTGAGGGTTCATTGTTCGCATTTGTACATGGCTAACACTAATTATTATGTGGTTTTTACTGCCCATACTCATTTGTGTTGTTCGCATTTGTACTGAGCCTGAAAAATTTGAGACTTTGAGGTCAGTTCTTGACCTTCTGAAAGGGAGATCAGAGGGTGCAGACACAAAGCGAGAGTCTGATAGGCAGTCCACAAATCCAATTCTTTCCAGATTGTATTTAGCAGATGCACCCCTACTTCCAAGAAAATATGATATTAAGCATCTCTTAGCTCTTAAAACTGCTGGTAATTCAGAGCAGAATGATAAACCACAATGAAGTCATTACCATCATTTTAACAAGCGCTACTGTTACTACCACCACTCAATTACAATTTTAGCCACAATGTTTGTTCGCTGAAACATGATACGAACAAATTCATCTAAAATAAAATCTCAAATGCTAAAACTAAAATACCATAATTATAGGCAATTATATGCTTAGTTCATCTATTAGGACAAATTCATCTAAAATAAAATCTCAAAAGCTCTCCAAAAGGCCACAATTATAGGCAACTATATGCTTGGTTCATCTTCAAAGCTTTGCTTTGTTTGCTTTCCATTGTCTTCTTTTCTTCATTGGATCCAAAATCAAACAAGATTAACAAAATTCTGAGTTAAAAAAAAAATCAAAAGTAAGTTACTGTTTCATTAAAAAAAACACTAAAATGGAATTAGATACTTACATTTAGAAATATTGAAAGGAAAAAAACCTTCTGTGAATGATGCGACTAATTCAAGGTGATACATGATTATCAAGAAACTTAACATCAATAAATGATTATGCCAAACATCACTCACAATTATGTCAAACCCTACTTCATTCTTCAACTAAACCAAAAAACAGACAAGAATAATTATGGATATCACCTAAACCCTATATATATATAATTTCATTCTAAAATCTAACAACTAAGAAATTAATTACATAATTTAGGCGAAAATGGATAAAAACTCAATGCAAAACAGTAATAGCACAAACCAACAAACGAGAGACTTCAAAACCTTAAAACAAAAATTTATCAACATATTTAAGCAACAAAAAAAATAGGAATCACTTAAAATACAAAGGATTTAAATAATTAAAATTAAAATTCACAACTTAATACCTCTTTTTCCAACACCGCACATGCCAATGCTACCCTCAAAATTTGATGCCATGCCCTTTTTTTCTTTCTTTTCTTTTTTGATACGATGACCTTCATCAGTTTTGTGCTTGAAGAGAGAGAGAGAGAGAGTGAGTGAGTTTTGATCTGGACTGGAGGCAGTGATTTTGAGTTCGAATGGGGTTAGTGATTTTGCAGAAGGAAGAGATGAGGTCTGACCGCGGGTTTGAGTTCAAATGGGTGGATTAGTATTTTTGCAGAAGGAGTTTTGAAGTTTTGAAGAAGAGGTAGAGGTGGACCACAGAGAGAGGTGGAGAATTTTCTCACTTTCCTCCCTTTCCTCTCCTTGACATATTCTGGGAAATTTTTTTCCGACCTCCCAAACAGTTTGATTTTTCACCTAAATCAAGTGAATGTGGTGATTTGACAAATTAGGGGAATGGGGCTTTTATAGTGGCTAGCGATCTTTGAATTTTTGGTTTGCCGCTTCTGTTAGTTTTTTCTGCGCGGATTTTTGTGAATTTCCATTGAGACGTTGGATTGAAACTTATCGATGGCTGGGCGGGTCCATCCGCGTGAGTGGCATTGTCTTAAATGAACGGTTGATTATGGGTCATCCGACGGCTGAGACGAGATACTAAAACAGAACCTGGATCACACGAATATGTGGTTGTGCGGCTGACGCAGTTCAATGTTAAATTGAGTTTTTTTTTAATTATTATTTTTTGGGTCCAAGATTGGAGTTTATCACACTAGTGGTTTGAATATTAAAAGAGTGATCAATGATGCTATTGTCACACACAATGTGCTTTAAGGTTTGAATATCTTAATTTATTTTACCAAAGATTGGAATTTAATTGAATTAATATCAATTGTATCATACAAAACGATATTATGGGAGAGGAAATCGAGCACAACACCTCGGGTGCAAATTTGTATGCTCTCGACCATTTGATTTATCATTGACACAGTGTGTGGTCTCCTGCTAAAATATGATCTATTCTAGCCCAAACCCTAGTTAGAAGTTCATGGTTTCCATAAATGGAACAAATTGGAGCAATTTAAAATATCATAAATTGTTATTTAGTCATATTTCATTTCCAAGAGATCTCATACATCATTATATGATTCAAATCCGATCACAAAAATTGCTATGGGGCTCCTGACAAGATGCTCTCCATCTGTCCATGTTAGGCTCCCAAACTTGTAATCTCCATGCAACTTTTTTGTTGTGAAGAAGGTGACTTTGAAGGAAAGAATTTGGGTGGTTATATTGAAACTTAAAGTTTGAGGCTCAACTGTCATTTTTATGCCAGGAGGTGCATGCACCAATGCCTTGTACTTTGAGTTTATATGCCCCACACTTGTCACTGTTCTTGTCACAGTTGCTGTTCTTTTGAGGTTTTGAATTGTGATAGAAGGGAGGTTGAGGTTCACCCCAAGAGTTTTTGTTATGCAGTTTATAGTGGTGCTGGTTAATCTGGTAATTGAGGCACTGCTGTAACCAAGGGAACACAGAAAGGGTCAGCTTCCTTGCGGGTTAGGCCTTCAGCTGAAATGCTTTTTCCATCTATTCCAGTCTGGGAAGCTGCGATTTGCATAAGAGTTAAATGGTTAGTATAAGTTATAATAGGCATGGACTTTTTTTTCACTGTAAAAATGGATGTTTTCGTGTTGACTTGCCAGTGGTGACTAGAGCTGATTTTATTGCTTAAGGAGACCAATTTGGATGGGAAGATTTGATGAGAGCTGCTATCCCTGCAACATGAGGGCATGCCATTGAAGTTCCTGATAGCAGCTCATAGCCGTTGCTATGTTTCGTGTCCCGTGGTTGAAATGCAGCTATGATGTCTACGCCCGGTGCAGCTATGTCAGGCTATGTCCATTGATCAAGAATTGTAAAAAAAAGGTAAGAGAAAGTAAACATGGTAGTATGTCTGTTTTTTTATATGATTAGTACTGTTACCTTCAGAACTTCTGGTGTCATGGAACTAGGTCCTCCACCTGAGAAAGAGGCAACTCGTGGAGAGACCCATTTCCCAATAACAGTTTTTGGGTTTCTGAACTTTGCAATTGGAAACCTTCATAGCAGAGTAAACAACTCAATTTTGTATTATCTGTGTCAATATGTACACTTTAACTTGTCTCCATCTTCTTATGTTCTTACCTTGCTTTTCTGATGTAAGAAAGTATTTGTGTCCTTACTTCATAACCTACTCTGATGCATGGAATATCGCATGACACGAGCCCATCATTGGGAAACTGTGCAAATATAAGTCCAACCCCTCCGCTTCCTGCACGGTGTTTGATGCAGACTTTATGTCCTGCTGATCTGATTTTGAGAAACAAAGTACTATTTTCCCTGAGGCTAATGCTGCATTGAGACTTCCAGGCTGACAATCCTTGCTTGAAGTAAAAAGGAAGATTGTGAGACACAGCACATGCAAAGATAAAGTAAGATATTAATCGAAAGGAAAGAACAGTTCTCACGCTGAATCATTTGTCCGGTCTAAAGCTATGCTTTCAGAGTATATGATGCCAACAAATCCATGGTTATGTTTTCCAATGTCAATAGATTGGCCCTGCAACATACAGACAGTGCAAGAAATCTTAAGTGACTGCTTTATTTTTCAGATTTTTCATTCCAAGGATGAGTTAGCTTTACCCAAAGAGTGCGGTTATTTCCAAGTGTAATGGCTGCTGGGAAAGCCATGTCTATTGTGGTGGCTGCTACAGTTATGAGCCATGGTGCAGTATTCACAATGGTTTGTGAGATAGGGCCATCATTTCCTGCTGAGCAAACAATTGTAATCCCTTTTGCAGTTGCATGGAAGGAACCAATTGCAATTGAATCGTGTTGATCAACGTATGAGAACAAAGGAGTCACATTGCCTACTGAAAGAGATATGATGTCCACACCATCATGAATGGCCCTGTCAAATGCCTTTAGAAGATCAGCATCAGTGCATCCTTCAAAGGCCCAGCAAGCTTTGTAAATTGCTAAGTGAGCAAGAGGCGCTCCTCCTCTGGCTAACCCTGAAGATAGTCCTCTGTAGTTGGCTCTCTTGACAAAGTAGCCAGCTGCTGTAGAAGCTGTATGAGTGCCATGTCCAATTCCATCCCTTGGTGACAGAAAGTCCACCACAGTGTTGGTTTTGTTAAGATTTTTAAAATGTTCAATCACGCCTTTTCTAAACCAGCGAGCACCAATAATTTTTCGGTTGCAGTTTGTGGAGTTAAAGTGCTCTCCCTGCTGAAAAATTCCTTTCCAATGTGTTGGGATAGGATCCATGCCTTCATCATTAAAACTTTCAGACTCTGGCCAAACACCTGCATATATTCAAATTTGTGTTCAAGTATAGTTTGAAGTGTTACTAGTATTGTTTACACCATAATCAATCGAGAATATCTAGCACCAAGGCAGACACGCCTTCTTCCCTGCAGAAGGAAGACACTTCTTCTTCCCTGCAGAAGGAAGACACTCCTTCTTCCCTGCCGAAGGAAGACATTCTTCCAAGGCAACCAATACCTGCCGAAGCCCCGACTGCCGAACCTAGCCTTCAAGGACACGTGTCACCACCACAACGACTTGCACAAAGTCCCACATCGAAACTTTGTGCAAACCTTCCATTTTTACCTCCTTATAAATAGGGAACAGTACCCAAGACGAGGGGTAACTACTTTCTCACTTTTATTGTTACTCTGCCAAATTTACCACTCTTAGCTGACTTAAGTATCGGAGAGCCTTCGGCCGGCACCACACCGGTGTCCGAAGCTTAACGACTGCTTCTCCTACCTTGTCTTCTGCAGGTCTCTCAGTTGCCGTAGGTCCTAGCCTTATTCCTTGTTGAAGACCCTACACTTTCCTATCTAAGTTGACCCTTCCAAAAAGAGCATCAACAGTTTGGCGCCGTCTGCGGGAATCGATTTTTGAATCCCAACTACCTCTACCAGCTCCATTGGCTCCTTCCCCTATTAGGCCCCGCCGCCTCTTCTTCACCCCACATTCTGCCATGCCAAGCGAGGCCAGCCATTATACCCAGCACCATACCCCCCGTGGGGACTCCTCCAGAAGGAAACCTTCGGCAGAAGGGGATCTCCAGGCGGAGGTCGAGCTTCTCCCTGCTAGCGTCACCAAGATGTTGGAAAACTACGAACAAATTCGCACAAAAAATGTGGAATTGGAGCATGATTGCCGAGCCCTGAAGGGCACTCTGGAGGGTACTTGCCACCAATTCACCCAGCAGGACCACACCCAGGACATTGGGCACACCCAACTGAACCAACCACTTACCTCCCGTCATAGCGCCCCCATTCAGTCCAGGCCTGACAAAGGCAAAGGTCATCTTCATTAGGAGACGACCAAGTCGCGGCTCCTCCGCATCTCCCCACCCAAGGATCGGCCCCATGACCCAACCAAAGTCTACAAAGATTGCCGGGACCGTATCTCGGAGAAGTGGAAGAAGCCTATCCAGATTAATGTCAACCTCGATGACCAAAGGGTGGCACACCTAGGCCCCCTACCGAAGCCCACCCGCTTACCTAACGCGGAGGGCATAGGGGACTCAGATGACTGGGAATCTTACCATTCCGAGGCCTGGGAGTCCTACCATTCCGAAGATTTCGAGAAATAGGAAGATTACCCACCAAAACCCACCCCACACCCCAGGCCTTCAGCACACGACGCTCTCCCTCATGTCGACCCGGCCATGCGCCTCCTCTTTGAGAAGGTCCGACGCCTGGAGAGTGAACAACACCGTGGCCACCAGCCCCTCTAGGCGAAACCACGCCCTGGACCCTTTACCGAACGTATCCTCAACTACCATCAGGAGAAGGACATTCAGCCACTTCGTATTTCCTTCTACACAGGCACGGAATACCCCTTCACCCATATCCACTCCTTCCATTCCGCGCTTGGATGCAAGGTCCTCACTGATGAGGGCATGTGTCTCCTTTTCCCTTCTACCCTTAGTGACGCAGCTCTGAATTGGTTTTGCCGGTTGAACCCCCTGACTATCAACTCCTTTGATAGTCTGAAGCAGACCTTCCTGAACCATTTCATGATCTAGACTGATCGCCTTTACTCCGCGGACGATCTGTATATGCTTCGGCAGGATGAGGACGAACCCCTTCGGGAGTATGCAGCCCGCTTCAGCCACGAGTACTCTCGTTGCCCAGACACTGACGACCGAGCTGCCTTCGGCGCTTTCAAAAGTGGCCTTAGAGAATCCAACTTCCGCTACCTAGTCCACAGCAACCCCTGGAACACATATGCGAAACTGATGAAGCTAGCAGCCATTCACGCTAAGGCCGAGTACTTTAACACCAAATGTGGCCCAGCCAAGGAGCACATTTAACAATCCCCTACCCGCTTTGGCACCCACCCCATCCAAACCTCATCATCCGGCTCCTATTCCTGACAATCAGGGTACCCAGCACCCCAAGAGGAAGGATGGCTACGAGCACCCCTTCAGCAATAGGAAGCGTGGCCGACAATGGCAACCACCGCCAGTCTGACAGAAACAACCCTCCAAGGACAGCTGATCGTGCTCCACTCCCTTTCGCGCCCAAGCCCAGGTTCGAAGTGTTCACCACCCTGAACACCACTTATGATAATGTCCTGGTGCAGAAGGCACCCATCATACCCAAGCCTTTCCCTCGGAGACCAACCAACAAGCCTATACCACACATAGGCGTCTTCTGCCGTTTCCATCAGTTCAGTGGTCATGACACTGAATCTTGTATTGCCTTGCGCAACATCATTAAAGGACTCATCCGTGAAGAGAAGCTGGATAAATATGTGCACAATCTCTCACCCCCACCTAACCCTCACCAACGGCAGATCAACATGATCTCCACCATTAATGGTGGTCCTACATTGGCTGGCACATCCAATAACTCCATCAAACATTATGTTCGCTCCACCTATGCACACCAGGTCTTCAGCACCGAGTAGGGACGCATGTCGAAGACCCAAAAATCAGACTGGGCCCCCATCACCTTCTGCGAGGAGGAACGTGGTGTTATTCTCCCCATGATGACCCACTCATTATCCGCAAAGACATTTCTAACTTTGACATTGGGCTTATCTTGGTGGACACTGGCAGCTCGGTCAGTGTGATGTTTACTGATGCTTTCAACGAACTCCAAGTCCCTACTCACCTGCTGGATCGAAGCATCACCCCTTTTGTGAGCTTCTCTGGCGATGTTGTCCATCTCATTGGAAGCATCCACCTCCCTATCTCCATTGGTTCGGCACCCCAGCGAGCAACGATCACCACTCCCTTTCTCATCGTCGACTACCCCACAGCTTACAACGTCATCCTTGGGCGCCCTGCCTTGGCCCAAATGAAGGTTTTCATTTCCACACATATGTTGCTGCTGAAGTTCCCTACACCCCATGGCACGGGCACGGTGCGTGGCGACCAACTTGGAGCTCGAAGCTGCTACGCCTCAGTCGTGAAATCCATCAATCGCCAACATAGGGGTGAAGCCCTAGCAGTAACCAAGGCCCCAGCCCCTCCTCGTGCTGGCACTAAACGACCTGAAGACCCCAGGGAGGAATCTGTCACCCAGCTGGTCGAACCTGTGGAAGATCTTGAGCTAGTTACTCTCCATGACGATATCCCAGATCGACAAGTCCTAATTGGCACCTCCCTCTCACAAGAGCTTCGCTCTGACCTTGTCGCCTTCCTCCGCCTCAACTCTGAGGTCTTCGCCTGGTCTTACAATGACATGCCTGGCATATCACTAGACATCATATCCCATCAGCTAAGCATTAATCCTGCAGTCCGACCCGTTCGGCAGAAGCGTTGTGCTTATGACCCAGAGCGATATGAGGCCATGAAGGCAGAGGTCGATAAGCTGGGCAGCATTGGATTTATCAAGGAGGTGGACTATCCCACCTGGCTGGCTAATGTGGTGATGGTCCGCAAACAAAAGAAAGGCTAGCGCATGTGTGTAGACTACATCAATCTTAATCAGGCCTGCCCAAAAGATAGCTTCCCTCTACCTCGAATTGACCAACTTGTTGACGCCACAGCAGGCCACGCCCTTCTTAGCTTCATGGATGCCTACTCTGGGTACAACCAGATCTTCATGCACCATGATGACCAAGCCCACACCTCCTTCATTACAGATCGTGGCATCTATTGTTATAAGGTAATGCCTTTCGGCCTCAAAAACGCTAGCGTCACTTATCAGCGCCTTGTGAACAGCCTCTTTGCCCCACTAATTGGAAACACCATGGAGGTTTATGTTGATAACATGCTAGTCAAAAGTCGCACTACTGACCAGCACATCCCTAACCTATCGGCCATGTTCGTCATCCTAAAGCAGTATGGGATGAGACTCAATCCCACTAAATGCGCCTTCGGCGTAGCTTCGGGCAAATTACTTGGCTTCATGATCAGCTAGCGAGGTATTGAAGCTAATCCTGAAAAGATTCAGGCCATTTTAGACATGACGATACCGAGGACGATCAAGGACATCCAAAGCCTCACTGGACGCGTCACAGCACTCACCAGGTTTATCTCCAAGGCTACTGATCACTGTGCCCCATTTTTCAGGGCCCTCAAGGGCACTAAGTGTAACATCACCTGGACCCCAGAGTGTGTCAAGGCTTTCAACGAGCTCCAAGAGTACATGAGCCAGGCCCCTTTGTTGTCAACCCCTGAGCTTGGAGACATCCTCACGATTTACCTATCCATCTCAGCTACATCGGTTAGCTCAGTGCTCATCAGATCACAGGAAGGTGCTGAACATCAGGTGCATTACATTAGCAAGGCATTACAAGATACTGAGATTCGGTACCCAGACATCGAGAAGCTGGCTTTTGCCTTAGTAGTGTCCACCAGACTCCTGAGACTTTATTTCCAGGCACATACCATCCATGTCCTAACCAACCAACCGCTCAGGCAAGTATTGCAGAAGCCAGAGACTTCTGGTAGGCTAGTCAAGTGGGCCATCGAGCTTGGTGAATTTGATATCCAATATAAACCTCGCCCAGCCACCAAGGACAGGCGGTCGTCGACTTCATCTCTGAGTTCACCGAACCCCAAGCTTTGGCCACCTCCCAGGTCATACATGCTGAGCCCACTCCTCCCTCAAACCTAGTCGACATCGCCAACAATGGCACCCTCGACCTTACCCAGCCATTATGGACATTGTTCGTAGATGGCTCTTCCAATGCCCAGGGATGTGGGGCTGGCCTTGTTCTTATCTCCCCAGATAAGGTTGTCCTTGAGTACGCCCTCCGCTTTCAATTCCATGCATCCAACAATGCGGCCGAGTATGAAGCACTCCTAGCTGGCCTTCGACTAGCCAAAGAGATGGGCACTAAACAAATCCAGATATTCAATGACTCCAAGCTCGTTAGTCATCAAGTCAACCAGGACTTCACTGCCAAAGACATCTCTATGACAGCATATCTTCAGCATACCAACCACATGTTGACTACTTTTGATGCTTATCTCATCAGCCAGGTACCACGTTCTAAGAACAGCCATGCCGATGCTTTGGCCAGGCTAGCCTCGGCCCTAGACCAGGGCAGCGGCCGAAATATCCACATTGAATTCCTGGATCGCCCTAGCACACAAACCCCACTCATATGTACCATTGATCGCAGCCCTACTTGGATGGACCTCATCCTTCAATTCTTGCAAAATCAGACACTACCTACTGATCCTGCTGAAGCACGGCGTGTCCGCTATCGCTCTGCTCGATTCCTGATCATCAATGGCGCTTTATATAAGCGTAGCTTCAGCCTTCCTTACCTTCGGTGTCTCACTTCAGAAGAAGGTAATTATGTTCTTCGGGAGATCCATGAAGGCATTTGTGGTAATCATTCCGGCGCTCGCTCGCTAGCCCATAAGGCCAGCACAAAACGATGTCGTTTAAAGCCAGGTCATTAAAACAAATTGGGAAATTGACTTGCCTGACGCAGGGTTGGTTGCTGGACAATATTTTGCAGAAAATTAGAGGAAATTTCAATCAGCTCACAACTCCCAACAATCAAGCTGAATTAAGTTGGCTTTCTGTTCACTTCAAACATATTTGTGTTTTCAGCTGAGTTATGGATATATATTTCTCTGTTTCTCCTCCATGCATGCATGGTTCTTGTAAATTACATATTCGCCTCTGTTTTGTGAACTTTTGTCAAGAATTTGCTTTTTGTTCATTTTGTGCAGGTACATGCCGCTATGGTACTGCTTGGAAACAAGTGTTGTACCTTGGGATGTGTGGGATCTTTTTGTTGTTGTTGATATAAGCGATATTCTACTTTAAACTAATATCTAAATTACGAGAAGGGGGATTCGAACTCGGGTGCAAAGTGGTGAGCACATCCGTTCTTCTAGCCAACTTGACTAAGCCCATGGATGTTTGGGATCTTAGATTATTTAAACAAACACAAATGCCATCAGTGTAACCGCATGCATTGCCTGTCAATTAAATTACTGTGGAATGGATAATGCTGCGTACAATAAGCCTGTAATCTTTTCTTTATGGTCCACTGTTTTGTAGTCCTTAATTAAGCTTATTACAGTGCAGCATTAAGAACATCTCAGATATAATTTTTCAATACTGTTTAAAGAGTCTGAGTTCTCCGTTTAAAAAAGTGAGAGGTGAAGAATAATGTGGTGACTTCTTGTAGTGGCCCAAAAGTTAGTGAAAACGAAGATAGATATACTTGATACTTGTTGGGGGACTTGTTGTATGAGTATGATTTCGTTTCAGGTATGGCTTGTATTTTATTTCGTGTTACTTGTTTTATAACCATTTGTTTCATTATTATCTCTGCTATGCATTAGGGTTTCAATCATGTCAATAATCAGCTTCAATTTTATATATAATTTTGCATTGTTATTTCTCCTTAGGAGTCTTGTCTCCCTTGGAATTTGGTAGTGTTCTTGTTTCTTCTCTCAGTTTTCTGCTCACTTGGTGTTTGTTTTGGTTATATATATTATTCACTTACAGAGACAATTGAACTAAAGCAACTAAACAATTCATGATGATGATGATGATTTGATGATGAAAAGACGATATTTAACTAAAACAACTAAACAATGATGATGATAATTTGATGATCTGAGAGCTACTCAATCAATCAGTGAGTCTCTTATGGCCTGTTTGGGAGTGCTTCTAGAATGACTAAAAGTGCTTTCTGACAACTAAAAGCGCTTCTGATAGTGTTTGGCAGAACAATTTATAAGTGCTTCTGGGTCATAGAAGCACTTTCTAGAGAAGCACCTGTTATGTGTTTCCTTAGGAAGCACTCCCAAGTGCTTTTCCAAGAAGCACTCCCAAGTGCTTTTCCAGGAAGCACTTGAATTTTTTATGAAGGGTTTAGGGATTTTTATAATAAAAGCACTTTTGTTAGAAGCCCTTATGAGCAAAAGTACTTCCTAGAGAAGCAGTCTCAAATGAGCCCACTACAACCAGATATTGAACTAAAATAGCTAACCAAGACTCTTGGTGAGTGGTGGCAGCTTCCATGACATGATTGGGGCCAATACCTCCTTCCTCAGCTGCTTTCGGACTCTGAACACATAATCGGCCTCCTCCTCCTCGAATTCTCCTCTGGGTAAAACCTTTTTCGCAATGTTCTCACAGTGCAAAGTGGTGTGGTTGTAAGATGAGTCAATTTGAGGGCACACCCATGCTGCCCAGGTTATCTCCAAGCACTTATTTTGATCATGATCATCACTGACAGTATTAGACAAATGATATACATTGAAGTTCGATCATCACATGAAACAAACCCCTACTTCTAGAAGGGATGCATTTATTAGATAAAAGGCTGATATGGGCTCTGCCTGTTGCTCTAATAGGAGAATATGAAGGTAAAAAGTCTCACATTGGAAAGTTAAGGACCTAATTTGAGTTTATAAAGAATGGGTGAAAAGATCAGAGACTGCTTCGTGTAAGAGGCGATAATTGGGGTCACCACCCTGGTACCTCTCAACAAAGCCTTGCTTGCCATGGCCAACATCTTCTCCCTTCTCCTCCTGCTACTAGTAACCCACCCCCCTCTCCCTCCTCCCTTACGGTGGTTGGGTAGATTAGATCATTGTCCAGAACCGTGACGTTGCAGGCAAGGGTCTTGGGGTGGTATTGGTAGAGCCAGTAGGCCGCCACAAAAAAGGCTTGGCTGTCATTTTTTCCTTCCCCATGAAGTAGATTGAAGATGAGCTTGAGGATTGCTAGGGAGTTGTGACACTAGGCCTGCGGCAGCAGTTGCTTGAGATATTCATGGGATTATCGGTCCTTTGTCTCCAAGTAGATTGGGCTTCACGTTGAGAAACAGAGCGTTGCAGGGGTTAGGGTTTGGTTTGTTCTTGTTGGAATGGAGGGCCAATAAGAGGAGAAATTATAGAATGGTACGGTATCACCACGTCAGCTGATGATACTTCCACTCAAATATTGACATGTGTATTTTTTTAAAGAAAATTTAAATGTTTTTCCATTTAGAAATTGGGTCTCTATTTTACCCTTTAGAATAAAAATAAAAGATTTAAAAAACAATTGTACCACAACCACCTCTATCCAGTTCACAGTCTCCCTCCGTCGTGCCCTACCCTCCTACCTCTATCCACTTCGCAGTCCCACTCCACCTCTACCTCCCTCTCTGTTTGTATTCCCTTCCCACCCCTGGCCCCAAATCCTTCAATCTCCTCATCTAGGTTGCCATCATCTCCCTCAAAACCTCCATATCCAAGTTCTCTTTATCCAATTTTGAGAAGATCCAAGAAGTACATATCCAAAAAGATTTGTAAAGAAAACTTAACTAAGAAGCCCCAAGAAATTCTTGATATGCAGAGATAAGGTTGGGCCCCATGGAATGTGATGATAAAAGCAAACTATTAAATAAATTGATTCTCAGAGAGAGAGAGAGAGAGAGAGAGAGAGAGAGAGAGAGAGAGAGAGAGAGAGAGAGGGAGGGGCGGCAACAATGGGTAGTCTCACCGCAAACCTTGGCTGTTGTCGTTTTTTTTTCTTCTTAATATTTTGTTCTAAAGGGTAAAATTGAGACTCAATGTCAAGCTGGAAAAACATTTAATTTTTATTTTTTAAAAGGACACATGGCAATATTTGAGTGGAAATATTACCAGCTGATGTGGTGATATCGTATTATTCTATAATTTCTCTAATAAGAGTTGTTGGGGTTGGAAGTTGAAAATGAGGAGGAGGAGAAGAAATATCGGCTTTTCTGACATTAAGATGATTTCGGCATGGTTTCAGGGAAGTGTCGTAATACACTTGCACTATTCTCTTCATCTCTACAACTTACAACACTCTGTCTGTTCTCTCCCTCACTGCTCTCTGCTTCTTAGTTTTTTGGGTTCCAATGAATTTAAACTTGTTTGTTTCGGGAGGCCTCTTTTAATATACAATACAAGATTTATAGATTCGTTTTGGCTTGGAAACCAAGGAGTTTCCTACTTGGGCTCATCAAAATTTCTAAATTAACGCATTGTTTATAAAGTGGTAATAACAATTCCCTTCTAAATAATTACAATATACAGTTTTATTAACAATAAAATCTTATTAACCAGAAAATGAATTTTTGTTATTATAAATATTAATAAAAAAACACTTCCAAGGGAGAATTTTTTTTTTTGGGAGACAAAGGGGATAGCATTTCATTAATGAATAGGGATGAAACAAGTAAAAAACCGGGCTAATGTCCAAGCGAGAATATTTTAGAGTCATAAGTTTAAGAAGGGAGTAGGAGTTTTAGTTACAAATTTAGAGATAGAGTGAGATTAATGCTATAAATTTTATCAGGTATAATTCAAAAGAAATACAGTAATATAGTAAAATTAAAAGTCTCTAAACAAACAATACTACTTGTCACAAACACAATATTAAACCCCTCCTCTCTCATTTAATTTTTTTCTTTCTCAAACCACAAAGTTACCCAAAACCACAGTACTTGCACCAATACTCATAACAGCACAAATAAAAGCCATTAACCCAACGTCTGATCCTCCAGCTGCTGAATTCTCCCACAGTCGCGGAGGCTGTGATGGTGCATTTGTGTCCAAATTCGACAGCGGAGATGGTGAGGCTGCAGGAGGATCAGCCACAAGTGGAGACGGAGCTGATGAAGATGGGGAAGGAGGGGCCTGAGAGGGTGGCGTATGTTGGGTTTTGCTTCTGACGGCCAAAACCACTACTATCAGCTTCTGCCCTTTTTGGCAATTTTCAGCATTGCCACTGATGAAGAAAAATGGACCTGACCGCTCAAACTTGAAAATTGAGTCACCATCTGTTAGGGACTGTTTTGGGGTCTTTGTGTTGCATGAGAAATAATCCTCTTTTGTTACCACCAACACAGAATCTGACTCTTTTTTGTATTTGAAAACTGCATATACAAAATAAATAGCACCGAAAAAATGAACCAAAAAGAAAAATACTTCAATTATATTACACTAACTGCATAGAGAAAGCCAACATGGTCTAGCTCAATGAAAAAGGACCTTGACTTGTATACAAGTGGTGTGTGTATGAGAAAATCCCCTTTGTTTAGACTATGCTTTGTATTCCAAAAAAAAAAAAAACTGGAGAGAGAGAGACTTACAAAGCGTATCATTGACCTGAAACCTGTGCCTTTCAGCCCAGTGATTGAAGTTCTCTGAAGGGCTCAAAACCCAACCATCTTTGCCACCCACAATGAACTTGTAAGCTTGGGAAGAGCTACTAGCCAACCCCACCATCAAAATAACAAGAAACATGCTCAGAATGAGTCTCTTACTTAACAAATCGAATCAAACACACTAAATTAAACTTCTAAAAAACACAGGTATAACTAGCTATTCAGAGAGAGAGAGATGGGATTTGGTGAGTGTAAGCTGTGGCTAATTTGTCAGGATATATATAGAGAGGCTGAGGAGAAGGTAACCGTTGTAGGACATGGAAAAATGGTGAAGGGATTACTTAAAAATTACTGCTGGAAATTGTATACGTGTTATTAATTCTGCACCCAGGCGTTTCAACATGTTCTTTATAACCTCATCGTCTGACATTTTACACGTGGCAACATGCGAGAGACCCAACGGTCATTAAAAAATAAAATTTAAATTTATTAATTGTCATATTAAAAGGGTTGCTCTTTCTTTGCTTTGTTTTCGGGTTTGTTCGCAAATGGGTTCAACTCTCAAGTTTTAACGTTTGATTAACCAAGATAATGGTGCTTAATTGCTTGTAGTCTTGTTATTTAATTTGAAAATATTATATATTTCGAGGTCAAACTTATTGAGAAATGCATTAAAATTAACAGTTTATTTCTTATTTCCTTGCAGCTCTCTATCGATAATCCCTACTAGAGAAGCTTTCCTACCATAACAAATTGTGGATAGCAAGTTAATGGCTTATTTAGGAGTGCTTCTGAAATGGCTAAAAGTATTTTTTGATAACTAAAAACGCTTTTTGACAACTAAAAGCGCTTCTGACAACTTTTTGCAGGAAAGTTTAAAAACGCTTTTGGGTCATAGAATCACTTTTTGGAGAAGCACATGTTATGTTTTTCTTCAGGAAGCACTTGGATTTTTCATGAAATTCTAATAAAAGCTCTTTTGTTAGAAGTGTTTATGAGCATAAGTACATCATAGATAAGCAGTCTCAAACGAGCCCTAAGTCTTACGATGATATCAATCAAGAGGATGTTGTTTGGGCTGAATTTTACCATGGGACGAAATGTGACTATAATTGCTTAAGGGTTAGTCTATAGTGAGGGGTGTTAAAGTGTGGAAATGGTGAGGGGTTTCCATCTCACCATCCAATGCACACCCCCCCAATGCTTTGTTGATTGTGAGATGGAAACCACTCACCATTTCCACACTTTAACACCCCTCATTATAGTTTCACCCATTGCTTAATGGTGATTGGACTGGGCTTATTTGGCATCCATATACCATTACGATTCATTGGGCTAGGCTTATTGTATATATGTGGCACTCTTATCATGATCGGAGGTATCGGTTCGATTCCTATTGGTCTCTTTATTTACTTAGGTATTTGAATTAACAAAAAATTCTCCATAAAATTGCCGTAAGAAGCATCAAACCCATCACCAATCAAACAACATTGCCACACCTTACCACTACATTAGATATGTTTTCAGGAAAGATAGTTGTGCTTATTACTTTTATAGTTCCAAATTGAAAGATTAAAATTTTTATGAACTTGATTTGTGATTAACAAAAATTTCTCCATAAACTTGCCGTAATAAGCATTGAATCCATGACCAATCAAATGACATTACCACATTTACTATTAACTATGAATTTTTCAACGGGTGGACTAGCTGAAGTTATAAGCTTAAAAATCTAATAATAATTTTTTTTGGTACTTACAATTTCTATATTCTTTCTAGAAATAGAAGTATACATTAAATCATATAAACTACGCTAGTTCATAATTTCATTGACTAATGTCCAATAATTTTTTTATACTCGATATGGAGGAGGGGAAATCGAACCTTTGACCTTGAGTGCAAGCCTAAATGCTAATATCCAATAAGGTTTAGCATAAAACAAATGCATATGCAGTGAGGTATAACTCAGTTAGTTGAGTTCTTTCACCTCCACCTATGTAGGTAGAGGTTCAAAACCCTTAGGCACCAAATAAATATTTGTGTACCCTCCCCCTCCCCCAATTTGATGTAGAATAGATGGCTGATGGCTGAAGCTAAAAGGAAAAATATTGGGTAGGGATTTTAAAATCCCAATTATAACATGGGAAAATAAATCATCTAGCACATGCATATCTAATATGAAATTAAAATTCAGAGGAAGTAAGAATAAAAGCTACAGATTCATACAAGTCCCATTGTAGGTCCCAATCTTTCTAGGCTTATGAAAACTTGCACCAAAGACTCTTTAATCTAATATTAAGAGAACGTTGTAAGAGTACATACCCTTGGAGTGAATCTTGAAACCAAGGATCGTGTTCAAGTAGAGTGATTGGTCCCTTAGATGTTGATTTTCCATACTTGATCTCCAAATAGGCACACAAATGATGCGCCTCCCCAAAGAATCTTCTCAAAGGATGGAGGAGAATAGGAGAATAAGGAAGCTTGAAGAAAAGATGGGTGCTGGCCTCTCCTTTCCAAGAGGAAGATGTCAGTGGCCAAATTAGGGTCCAATGGACTGTTAAGACTTTCCAGCCGCTCAATGAGTCCAATCATCCTCAGTCCATGTTGGTGAACTGATGCTCCCTTGACCATCTTGGTTTTCAAAAGCTCACACAGAGAGCTGAAACGTTTGTTCGTGTACCTTCTCCATAAAGCTCTGAAAGATGGAATATCATGTCAGCAACATGGATCATATGCTCATGCTATTCATGGAGCTCCTCGTAGGGATTCAGTAATCTCTACGTCTAGGAAGTCAAATATCCATAATTACCTGTCTAGGAAGTCAGTAATCTTTTCGTCTCCTAGCCACATCAAATCATGTCAATTTATTACAAAAACCAGCTCATCATATATGTATATATATATTAATGACGCATTCTTGATGGCAGAACCCTAATATGCCGCGAACACCAAGAAGCTAGACAAAATAGATTAAAAGCCAACATTTAACCAAGTCCAATGCGGTATTATTATGTTCTAACTAACTCAAAATTTAACCAAGTCCAATGCATTAAACCACCTATTATTGCATCCATAAATACAACTAATTCTGATTATATTTACCCTTCATTTTATTTAATGATTTTTACCCTAAATAATTATTAATATCATTAGGTGCGTTTTCTGTGACAAGGGACCATTTCAGGTGCTACTGACTTTCTCTCTTCTTCAATTTGTAATTTTTTTTTAGGGTATACGGATGTTTAAAAAAGAAAAACGAAAAAATATATGCAAACCATTGTACAAGCATGGATGAAAAGACGCCACCTTTTTGCTCACCAAATATTCAGCCATTCAGATTATAGTTAAACAAAATATTTGTGTCAATCAAATATCCATAATTACCTGTCTAGGAAGTCAGTAATCTGACCTCTCCTTGCCACATCAACTCATTTCAATTTATTACAAACACCAACTCAGCATATATATATACATATATTAATGATTGTATGTTGATGCCAACCCTAATAAATTACAAACACCATAATTTAAAGAACGTGGACAAAAAAGATCAAAACCCAACATTTAATAAAGTCCAAAATGCAAACATCTACAACTAATTAGGGATAGGGGTATGGATTCCCTGTAACAACATACGCATGCATGACCTTGAACCAAAAAACACTCTCACAGTGACATTTGCAGCGATTGCAACAAGTCCAGAAGGCCGAATTTATCTTTTCTTGAGTAGGCCAGCCGTCAATAACAAAACACCAGTCGTTGTTGTTACAAGCGATGCAGTGTTCGAACTTAATCCTCCAATAGTTAAACATTTCTACTATATCACTTGAAACCCACCAAACTCGGCTTAATCTTCGTCTCAAAGAATCTCTGGTTCTCTTCATATCTATGTTTTTACACTGATTCAAAGAACACATAATTTATAAAGCATCCTCTTTTGACTTACCAGTTCCAGACATGCCAAGCAGTCCAAGTAGATATGCTGCTTCCAGATGGCCTGCCGTGGCTTCAATGCGCATCCGATACAACCCTTCCATGTTACCCTGCAAGAAAAAAAAAGTTCAAACGCTTCTCTGAATATGGACTCAAGGTTCTGGCATGCCCTGCATTGTTGCAAGAAAAGCTGGGCGGCGAGATTGGCCCAATACCAGCTAGGATAGTCTTGGTACTTTGCCATTGAAATGGTGTTCCACACTTGTGGAGTGTTTGACAAAGTACGGAATAGTGGGCACACAGAAGCAATATTGAAGAGATCTTCAGAGGATTGAGTCACCACATATAACATCACTTTAAACCAAGCTAACTCTGAGATGACGGCTTAGGGCATATCCAAATGGAGATGCTTCCTTCTCTTCCCTCTAAACCCTAAACCCTTTATTCTAAAAATAGTTTGCATACTATATTAATTTAATTAAATATTCATGGAAGGTTTAATTGTCAACTTTATTTCCAAGTAGGACGTATTTATAATTTATTATTATTCAGTTAAGGCTTGGAAGGAAATTAAGTGTTTATGTATGGTAGAAAAGATTTGGAAGAGTACATAAGTTGGGTTTGACTTCAGTAAGGATTTAATTAAATGTATGATTATATGTTTATGTTTAAATATATGCTCGATGGCTTGGAATTGATAAATTATGAGTACTAGTTTTCTGAATAGTATATTATATATTGTTGGATTTAGTTTGAGAACAGTTTTGAAAGATTATGCCTAGTCTAATTCAAGTTAATGAATATTGGGATGGATCTCATTTTAAATAAGGATTTTTGTTATTGATTTAAGAACTGATTTTTGGGAAAATTAAGAAAGGAATCTGATGATCAGTTTTGGTAAATGGTTTTCAAACCATCCTAGGTATACCCCCCCAGTTGCCTTCAGAATAGTTTTGATCCAGGAGGATCTTATAATAAATAAAATATAACATAATTGATATAAATCAATTATATTATTTAATCCACGAATAATTTGTGGCTTAAAAGAGAATTGATTTTAAGCCACCACCTTTTCATGGCTTAAGTACGTAGGAGCCTTCAAACCACATAGCTTTTATGGTTTAATTTCATTTGCTATTTTAGTCAGTTATTTTTAGAAAGCAAAACTTGTATAAATACGTAAGTTTATTGAATGTAATACACAAGCAGTTTTGTTAAGCAATTCAATAGCTTCTACTGTTTCTCATTCTCTAGTTCTCTCTCATAGTAAGGAAATCTGCTTCCAAAGAGAAGTAGCGAGTCCTCAATTCCAAAAGATTAGGAATTCATAGTTCTATCGACTAGAAGTTTTGGATCAAGTGGTATCAGAGCACCAGATCCAAGAGGGTGACGGTGGTTTATGGTCTCAACTCGCAACCAAAACAAAGCTTCTGGAGAAGAACTTTTAGGTCCTTTGCTCGTACACCGAAAGCCAAGGTCCAAGAGAGACATTATGACTGGAGAAAACAAACATGATACATCTAGTGATGGTGATCGCATCACTAAGCTTGAGCAACAAGTTGAAAACTTGTCCTCGTCAATCCTTAAACTCGTGGAGAGTTTGAAGACTGGAAAACCTTCACGTCCATCAACTTCATATGAGCCTGATCAAAAGCTCAAGAAAAAGGTTGTTGAGGATAGCGAAGATGAAGACGACACACAAGCTAATCCAGAGAAAAAGGAAGCTGAATCAGGTGACAACAAAAATTCTATTGATACTTTAAAAATTGATTTTAAGGTTGATATCCCTATATATAAAGGAGATGTTGATCCTGAAAAGCTTGATAACTGGATAGATACATTAGAAACTTATTTCACAATTTATAAGTATTCTAATGTGCAAAAGATTAAATTTGGGAGTTTGAAACTTTCAAGCCATGCCCTTACATGGTGGAAGTCCTATCAGAGACGGTATGATGTCTCAGAATTGACTTGGAAGAACTTCAAGATACTTTTGAGAAAACAATTCTATCCAATTGGCTATGAAGATGAAAGATGGTATAAGTGGCAACATTTCAGACAAAGATTTGGGCAACCTGTACAAGAGTATACAACAGAGTTTCACAACCAAGCTATGGTTCTGGACATCGACGTCGATGACTACGATGTTTTCATGAAGTATACCGGAGGTCTTGCCGACTACATACTGAAAGAACTAAAATTGTTCACCGTAAATACTATTGAAGAAGCTACTGTGAAGGCCATCGCCATTGAGGCCAAAAATAAAAGAACTGACAAGAAGGATGACAAATCAAAACCCGTCAACAAAACTGACTGGCAGAAAAAGGGGAAGCAGAGTAAGGAAGGTCGGTTACAGAAGGTCTACTGTGATCACTGTCAAACCAGCAGACATGCCAAAGACAAGTGCTGGATACTCCATCCTGAGTTGCGGCCAAAGCGCGAGAAAAACAACCATGGGAGAAATGACAGAAAAGCCACATTAACTGCACAACAGGTAGAAGAGCTTCCAGAGTTGAAGCAACCTGATGTTACACTTACCCTTATGACAAGACCAGCAGATATTGAAGACACGTACAACCGTGAAGAGTTATTTTATGTGAATATTCAGGCGAAACAAAGTGTTGTACAAGCTATCATTGACCCAGGAAGTCAGAAAAACCTGATTTCAGAGGCTTTAGTAAGAAAAGTGGGATTAGACACCACACCACATCCTAAGCCGTACCCGCTAGGATGGATTCAGAAGGACGTTGACTTACAGATCACGAAGCAATGTACCTTCAAATTTGCTATCACCAATCGATATATCGATGAGGTGACATGTGAGGTGGTTCCTTTGGACATTTGCCAAGTCATATTAGGCAGTCCATATTTATGGGACCGAGATGCTATTCACTATCGGAGGCTTCGCAAGTATCGACTTGTGAAAGATGGGAAGGAGTTCCACATCAACGCTTGCAAGCCTCAATCTACAGATAATTTGCTTACAGATAATTTGCTGACAGCTAACCAAGCCAAGAGGTTAGTCAATTCATGTGGGAGATTCGTTTTGTTAATGATTCGACCTCAAGATCAGAGTTCTGGAGCTGTGACATTGTCTACTTTGTCTTTATCTCCTACGCAATGCTCAGACATAAGGAAATTGCAGGAGAAGTTCAAGGACTTATTTCAAGATGTGCATGGTTTGCCACCAAGGAGAGCTGTGGAGCATGAGATCCAGTTGGTAGGAGATTCACCTCTACCAAACTTGGGTTTGTATCGCACTTCTTTGACGGAATCTGACGAGATCAAAAAGCAAATTCAGGGACTTCTTGAACAAGGAGTCATCAAACCTAGCTGCTCACCATGTGGTTCGCCAGTGTTACTTGTGCCTAAGAAAGACGGAGACTGGCGTATGTGTGTTGATTATAGGGCACTCAACAAAATAACCATCAAGAATCGGTATCCATTGCCGAGGATTGACGACCTGTTAGATCAACTACATGGTGCACGCTACTTCACTAAGCTTGATCTCAAATCTGGCTATCACAAAGTCCGCATCCATGAAGAAGATACTTGGAAGACTGCATTCAAAACAAATCAAGGACTGTACGAGTGGTTAGTCATGCCATTCGGATTATGCAATGCTCCAGCTACCTTCATGTGATTGATGAATGAGGTACTCCGCCCTTTTATTGAAGACTTCGTCATTGTATATTTAGATGACATTCTCATATTTAGTGTCACATGGGAGGACCATCTTCATCATATTGCTCAAGTTTTGGAGGTTCTACGAACAAATCAGTTACAGTTAAACGGTAAGAAGTGTGAATTTGGGAAACAACACCTTGTATACCTGGGATTCATTGTTGGTGCAGGAGAACTGAAAATGGACCTAGAGAAAGTACATGTGATTTCTCAATGGCCTACGCCCCGTTCAGTAACTGAAGTTCGGAGCTTTATAGGTGCATGTCAATATTTGCGAAAGTTTATTCGGCACTTTTCACAAATTTTAGCACCCTTACATTCTCTTACAAAGGCCAATCAAAAGTTTGAATGGTCTAGAAAACATGAAGAATCTGTCCAGTTGTTGAAACGAAAGATTACAGAGGCCCCAGTACTAGCATTACCGAATTTACAGAAACCATTTGAAGTGGAAGCAGATGCATCAAACTATGCCATGGGAGCCATATTGTTTCAGGATGGGAAACCAGTTGCATACCATTCTGAGATGTTTAGTGGACCGGTATTGAACTATCCGACTTATGACAAGGAGCTATATGCAATGCATCAAGTAGTGAAGCATTGGAGAGCTTACTTGTTGGGAAAAGAAGTTGTAGTTCACTCAGATCATAAACCTCTTCAGTTTTTAACTACACAGTTTAAGTTGCAGCAAGCTCGCCATATGAAATGGATGTCTTACCTACAACAATTCAATATTGTGATAAAGTACAAGAAAGGAGCAACTAATAAGTTGGCAGATATGTTATCTAGACCACCTACACCAGTTAGTTCCGCATTGCTGGTGGCTATGCAAATCCAACCTATTGTTCCTTCTGAATATGCCAAGGGATATGACACAGATGCTGATTTCAACTCAGCCTATGCCAAGCTACAACAAGGAAAGACTAGTGAGTTCCAATTGAAGGATGGACTAATGTACAAGGGAACACAATTGTGCATTCCAGAAGATGGCGACAGATTGCAGTGGATTCGTGAGGCTCATACTTCTAAAGTAGCAGGACATTTTGGAGTTGAGAAGACTTTATTGAATCTTCGTCGCTATGTTTATTGGCCAAAGATGCATCTCGATGTTTCACGATACATTCGAGGTTGTGTTCTATGCAACACATCAAAGCCTTCCAACAGAAAGTTAGGATCGTATCTTCCATTGCCGCACCTAGCCAACCTTGGGAGAGTATCTCAATGGATTTCTTAGGTGGATTGCCTAAAACCAAGTCTGGATATGACTACTTGTTTGTGGTGGTAGATCGTTTCAGTAAGATGGTGATTCTCATTCCATGCAAGAAGACCGTTACTGGAGAAGGAGCAGCTAAGTTATTTTTCCAACATGTTTGGAAGCATTTTGGCTTACCTACATCGATTATTTCTGATAGAGACAGTCGATTCTTAGGCCATTTCTAGAGGTCGTTATGGGAAATGATGGATACCAGATTGAAAAGAAGCACTGCATTTCATCCACAAACAGATGGACAAACGGAGGTTGTAAACCGGACTATGGTACACTTGTTGAGAGGTTACAATTCCAAGCATCCAAAGACTTGGGATGAAAGTCTCCCTTACTTACAGTTTGCTTTTAACCGAGCAATTCATGGCTCCACACTCAAATCTCCATTTGAGGTTTGTTTGGGTTATTTACCCAAGAGTCCTTTTGATTTAGCATTCACTATGAGTGACCAGCCATTAAGTGGGAAAGAAGAAGAAGAAGATATTCGAGCACATAAATTTCTCGAACGAGTCAGAAAGATTCATATTGAAGTGGAGGCACAATTGAAACGTTCTCAGCAACGATATAAAGCTCGCCATGATAAGCATCGTGTGCCATGTAACTTTAAAGAAGGTGACCTAGTATGGTTACACCTTGGAAAGGAGCGGCTAACCGGAGAAGGCAAGAAACTGAAGCCTATTCGTTATGGACCGTTCAAGATCATCAAACAAATTGGTGATAATGCCTTTCAACTTGAATTACCACCATACATGCATATGTACTCGGTCATCAATGCCGAGAATCTTAAACTTTTTGAGCCATCTCTACTTGATGATGATCCCGACGAAGACACTCGTCTTCCATCAGTTGATGACTTGCGAATTGAACGAGAAGATCCTTTGCAGGAGGATTGTATCTTGGAGCAGAAGGTTCGTGAAACCCGACATGGAAAGTATGAATATTTCCGTATTGGCAGAAAAGGTCAACTTCCTAGCAAGTCGAAGTGGTTTATTCGAGAAAAGGCAATAACAGAGTTTCCTCATCTCACAATTTAGCTTGACCAGGAGCTCAAGCATCTTAAATGGGAGAGCCATGATCTAGGAGGATCTTATAATAAATAAAATATAACATAATTGATATAAATAAATTATATTATTTAATCCACGAATAATTTGTGGCTTAAAAGAGAATTGATTTTAAGCCACCACCTTTTCATGGCTTAAGTACGTAGGAGCCTTCAAACCACATAGCTTTTATGGTTTAATTTCATTTGCTATTTTAGTCAGTTATTTTTAGGAAGCAAAACTTGTATAAATACGTAAGTTTATTGAATGTAATACACAAGCAGTTTTGTTAAGCAATTCAATAGCTTCTACTGTTTCTCATTCTCTAGTTCTCTCTCATAGTAAGGAAATCTGCTTCCAAAGAGAAGTAGCGAGTCCTCAATTCCAAAAGATTAGGAATTCATAGTTCTATCGACTAGAAGTTTTGGATCAAGTTTACTCACTTATGACAACGCTCCACGAGTCTTGGGGACGCCTGAATTGTGTGGTGCTAGGATATGCGTTCTCGGGCTGACCACGTGTCCCCCAAGTTCTGCGAGGATATGCATTCTCGGGCTGCCCATGTGTTCCCCGAGTTCTGTGAGGATATGCGTTCTTGGGCTGACCACGTGTCCCCTGAGTTCTGCGAGGATATGCGTTATCAGGTCAACCATGTGTCCCCCAACTTCTGCGAGGATGTAACATGTATAATACTTGGAATTGACAGGATATTATTGGAATTGATGGAATATTATTGGGGGTACACCTAGGTGGAGATTATGTTTAGATTTGAGATGTTTTAACCGGAAATTGATGATATTATCTTGGATACTTATTGGTGAAGGCTTTAATACATATTTTCATATTTACGAGGCAAAAGATTGAGAGTTTTTAAAGTTTAAGGATTTTATACGATTCACAACTGTTTTCTTCAATCATGAGTTCATTTGTAACAGGGAAAGTTCGAGGCATGTCTTATTTAACCCATTGATGTGGATATAAAGGTTTTCACGTGGTCAATGTTGTTTTACTAATTTTCTAATTTTCCACTTATCGGTAATAATTTAATATATATGTATACACAGGTGTTGAATTGATGATTGTTGTGCAATCAATATGTTTTGCTTTGGTTCTGGTTGATTAATTATAGTTTGAAGAATTTAATATTAGAACATGTGTGAGAGTATTAATTCATGTACCTTATGGTTTGAATTTAGTTTTATTGAATGAAGAACTACGTGTGGCTTGATCCCTTAGTAAGGGTACGTAGGTAACCTAGACTAACATAGGTGCAGCCACGAAGGAGAATATAATTTGAAAATTTGATATGGAGATTGGATTCGAAATCTATTTAGTATTTTGTTGGGTTCAATTTGAACATGTGGGTGGGCCTGAAGCCCGATTGATACTTGAGTTATGTGGTTAGATATGCTCTGATATAGACTAGAATGTTTGTAAGGCCTGAGGCCATTCAAATTAAATGTCGGTTTTCCGGTAGAAGTCAAATCTTAAAGAAATTTTGGGATTATGTCAAAAAGGGTGTTTTGGTCATTCGTGCCTAGCACCTGCCAGGTGTTGGACACGCATGGGGGTCGACACGGATTCCAAAGTGGAATTTGGGTCAGGTACTGTCATAAAGCATTAGCTGGTAAGGATCTGAACTCCATCGTACAGTGAGGAAAACCCTTTTTGTAATTAACTGCTCCTTCATGTCTGGTAATTAATTGCTCTGAGGAAATGCTCCTTGGATTGCACGTAGCCCGATGCGAAGATAAAAACATGTCCACATACATTTGTGTGGAACCGGAATATCACTGTTTTGCTATCCTCACCTAATCACGTTTATCCACACGTGATAACTTTTCTGATATAATGGGACACAAGAAAAATTGGATACATCTTGTGTTTTTTTTTTCTTTTAAATAGTTTCATAAATGATTTTCAATGGTTTGAATAAGTACTCTACATAACTAACTAGCATTTGATCTAATGATATTTGTTCCAACTTAGTGAACAGGTCTCATGTTCAATATTTAGTAGTGGCTAACACCATTAACTATGTTGTAGGTGTATTGATCGTTTATAAAGTAGGTGTATTGATCCTTTCTTTTAAAAAAAAGTCTGTATTGACAAAAAAGAAAGTGAAGCCACATTACAATAGTTGATCATAAAGAAATAAGATTATTTTTTAGTAAATACTGCAAGCATAAACATCAACTATGAATGCGTTTTACTACACCAAAATAAACTAATGCGAAGAAGAAAGTTATCAACGTATAGTTCAATTAACAAAAAAATGAAACACATCCCAAATTTCGACCTTTACACATAAAAAAGAAAAAGAAAAAGTGTTCAGAAGTCCATTAGATGACGGAGAGAGCTTTGTTGATTTAGGGGGAAAGGGTACATGATCAAGTTGCACTGACAGGACCGGACCCGAATTTTTCCTCGGAATTCGTGTCCAACCCTGCTTCCCGTCAGAATCCACCCCGACGCAGGACCTACTTTACTAAAACGCCCCTTGACCTTGGTTTAAGGAAATAGTTGAGTCGACTTCTGCCAAAAATTCGACAGAGTCTCCCCTGGAAAGTGGGCTTTCCCAAAATTTCCACCTGTTAAAAACAACAGAAAATTTCCCAACAGGCAGCATGCACAAAGCAGAAGCACACGGATTAATAGGGAGGCCTCCGGCCTCTACCTCAATCCTAGGTGAGTACCACTAAGCAATCTAAAGAAATTTAAACTTTACAACTTGAGTAGAGGATAGCAAAGTAAAACTACAAGAAAACTCCTACAGGAGCCATTAGCCGTGATGCCTCGACGTGGTGGTCTTGACCTCGGGATCTAGTACCTGGGGGCTGCAAAACAGAAAATTTGAGTAGACGAAAAATCAAACTTTAAACATCGTTTTTCATTGAACAGAATAACCCCCTCCGTTTTCGCAAATAATGACAAGCGCTATGCAACAAAAATCCTTGTATAAACGTACATATTTATACGAACCGATACTTGAAAACAATTCTATTAAATTTGTACCTTGAAATACCATAAAGAAAAACTGTAGCTTTGCTACTTCTGCAAATTCTTGGAAACCACAACTTGAACACTAAATTCTTAAAATAAAAACCATAGAATTGAATCCATCCAAAAATATCCCGTTTAAGTAAAACATAAATAATTCCTTTGAATAACTTCCCTTTTTCCTGGAACCCAACCTGTCCAGTTTCAAACCTCAATTTAAAATCTGTACCTGTGCATCACTGTCCCGGTGCACATATTCAAACATAATAAATCCTGGAAATAACATCCATAGACACACCCACATATATATGTATACTAACATAAATGTAAAGTCTCATAAAATCCCAACAAGGAAAATGTAAAACCAAAACGACTAAAAATCAAGAAAACCCAAATTCCCAACCAACTGTTTCCCGACACAATGCTCGTAGGCACAGCAAGTAAGGAAGGATCCTCACTTAACAGAAAATAAGAATGGAAGTATAGTAATAGCTATATATATATACATATATAAATAGTAAGACTCTTAGACCAATACTTGTACTGGGGAAACAATCCAACAAGGGGATTGTTGACTGACTACATGGAGAAAAATCCCTTCACAACCACGTAGCCAGGGAACAAGCCGTCCCAACTGGGGACTAACTCCCAAACACGCACAAAAGAAAATACCTCAATAATGTGCGGTTGAAACAATGTCCTACGCGCTCAGACTGCCCGGCATGAGCCTACAGTAACACCCCGCCAAGGGTGAACCGGGTTCAGTTGTATCCTGTATCCATTTCAGTAACCAGTATCCGTGGAGGTACATAAAGTGGTGCTAATAGCACTCCATCTAGTATACATAATCCCTGACATACCCTAAATTCCAGGGTATTCAGCCCGTACCCAAACCCGAACACAATAACATCCGGACGTTACCCCGTCCATAATTGACACCCAAAATATTCACAATAAGAATATACACAAATGTCTGAACATATTTATATCTGGAACCCAAAGTATTCATAAACTTCCAATATCAAATATAATCCGTAAAACCCATATAATACCAATTCCAAAATTGAAAAAACTATATAACTCCATAATCGAAAGGTATATATAATTTCTTAAAAAAGAGAAATCCAAGACCCACAACATTAAATCAAAGTATAAATATAAAATATAAAATATAAACTATAAATTCCCAAAATCATAAAATTCACACTCACGACATTATAAATTTCAAATATTAAAGTCAATCGAAACTCCTATGGTTAAAACAATATAAAACTCCAAAATCAAAATAACCAAAGTAAATAATTTCGAAACCCGACATAACAATAAATCCTCAATTTTTCAAATATAAAACTCAAGAAATTCCCGGGTAATTCACCATACCCAAACCGTATACAAAAATTACCGGACGATGGTCCCGTCCCAAGTTCAATACTCAAAGACCTTTAATTTAAAATATAGCCACCAATGTCCCACAATTAAACCGGGACCCCAAAACGTGCATAAACTTTGAATATAATTTAAATTGCAATAACCTTATAAAATATTCTATCCAAGATTTAAAATATCATTAAAACTCCATAGTCAAAGCGACTAATTTTATATGCATAAATTTTCCGATAACTCCATCAAAAATCAAGTCCAAGACTTAAACAATATTTAAATCCCGAAAATCAAGATAAATAATTTATGCATCAAATTCCAATCTTTGAAATAATGCTTGTTCAAAACAAAAGTCCACTCACAACAAGTCCACGTTGCTCAATCATTAGAGAGCTTTTCCTCCGGAGTACGCGAAGCAAGAGTACCTATTTGAGAGAATAAACGCTTTAATTAATACCCAACAACAAACTTTAACTCAAGACACTAGTTATCGGGTCTCAAAGTAAGTGTACACGACTACCGGGAAGTTCCTAGAGTCAAACTACACTCTTAAACAAGTGGGACCACCTCGGAAGACTCACGGTCAACTGATTGGTCAAACTTCCCGAATAGGTCAACCGGGCCTCCGGGGCCCACGACCTCCGATTTTCGATCCGAACATTCCTAAAGGTTCAACAAGGTTTACTAAACACATCCTGACAGTTTGGTCTCGATCGAGCGGTCGGAATTGTGCCAACACGATTGGACGGTAACTGGGTTACCTAACCCTAGGGTTAATGATTCGGAGTATCCGGGACTCCAATTCTTGATCCGTGAAATCCTACACGATCATGGGGGTATAGGGAACAACATACTTGGAAATGAGACCGATCCAACTGCCCGAACATATCGAACCCGGATAACGCATAATAGGTGTAAATCCGTTCGACCGTCAAACGATAACCAAATTGGAATCCGAGCACACCTACGCGCTCAGGACGACATGGGGAACATTTTAGGACACAATGCACCACCACAATAGTGTCCCGGAACCCGCCGGAATTGGGTGTGCATAGTAATTCCGGTGACCGGAAAACTCCAAACCAAGGGTCAAGACTTCAGGTATAGGTTCAACTCAACAAGTGGAGCATTTTATTCAACTACGGCAACACTTAGTTTGGCCGGTAAGTGGCCGGAAATTCAACTCAAAAACCGGCCTAAAATGGGTTTCTAAATCGAACAACCTAGGCTTGAAACCGATCTACAAAACCTACATAAATGGATAGAGCATGAAGAGTAGATGAAGTTTCATACCTCACTCGACCGAAACGGTTGCCGGAGTCGCCGGAAAACTCGTCAGAAAGTTTGATAACCATCGAACTTTCAGTCGCTCCAGTTTAAAATCCTTGGGTTTCTGAGCTGGGATAATGGGCAGGCTATGTAGAGGAGGAAGAGACGAAGATTTAGGAACTGGAATCACCCGAAACGGACACCGAAGCTGGGAGAAATCGCCAGCCAAAGTCTGGCCCGAAGAGAGGAAGAAAAATGAGGGAGAAGAAGAGAGAGCCGTCGGGGGAAGAAGAAGAAGCGGTTTCACTGTAGCAGACTGTAGCATTTTACTGTAGCCGCTACAGTAAAATCTGAAATTCTTTTTTTTTTTCTAATCGCTTCTCGATCGTTACAACCCGGAATTCGGTGTACCACATATCCACGAACTCGTATCGACGAGCCGGATGCAACGGCGCAACTCAATTTCCCAAATTATTTTCGAAATTTTTAAAGTGCTTAAAATACCCTTAATCCCAGTGGCAAAACTGTAATTTCACCAAAATTATTTAAATTGAATAAATTCAATTAAATTGGGTCAGGGATGTTACATGCACAGAGAGAACATGAGTTTTGAAAAGTTGGCCAATTTGATAATCATTTCAGTTTTTAGTTTTCATTTTTCAAAAACTAAAAATTGAAAACTTGTTTGTAACTAATTTCAGTTTTAAAAAAACAGTAAAAATTGAAAAATGAGCAAAAGTTATTTGATAACAGATTTCAGTTTTATGTGGAACTTGGAAATGTAACTTCTTCTTTTTTTGGGGTTAAATTGTGAATTTGAGATCATAGAATAAAAGTGCATATTAGAAAGAGTTTGTAGTATTTTTTGGTGAAATTTGGATATGGGGTCTTGAGTAGGGCTGGCAATGGGTCGGGTCGTGTAGGGTTCGTGTCGTGTCGGGATTATATATGTGTCAAATTCGGGTCAACCCGTTATGACCCGTTTAATAATTGTGTCAGTTTCGGGTTGACCTATTTATTTCCCGTGCGGGTTTCGGGTCATAGCGGGTTGACCCGCTAAGCGATAGCAAATAATAAAAAATAAAAGATTCTAAATTTTGATAATTTAACAAAGTATTTACATTTTTTAAAATATAAAATAGTTATTTTATTTTGCCTATCTCTATGTATAAAGATTGAGAAAGAGAAAATAAAAAAATGATGAAAATGCAGAAGAAACGAAGAAAATAATTATTGCATTTTGAACAACCCCATCAATTGTTTTTTTAGTGGGAGAAATCAAAGGGAGAAAATGAGATTGATGATGATGATATGAGAGCTTAAGAGAAAGAAAAAAAAGTAGACATTAGTATATTTTTGTTTTGTTTTGTTTTGTTGATTGGACATGCACTAAAATAATTATGCATGTAATTTTTTGAATATAAATATCAAATAATACATGTGAAATTTTAGTCCTTTGAAAAACAGCTTGTAAAGACATTATAAATATCAAATGTTGTAGCATATAATCAGAAAGAAATAAGTAGCATGGTGGATAAGGTGCAAAAGGATGGAAGTGGCAAGGGTTCGAAACTCCTTGTGTGCACTGAAGCCTCAAATTTCCTTAATTTTTTTGCGGGTTGTACACGGGTTGATAGGTATTTTAGCGGGTTGGCGAGTTGTACATAGGTTGATAGGTATTTTAGCTGGTTGGGGGGTTGATTTTTTCGCGGGTTGGCGGGTTGTACACGGGTTGACACGACCCGTTTAATAAACGGGTTAAACATGTATTTTAGCGGGTTGGCGGGTTGACTCGCAACCCACCTGTTTATAAACGGGTCAGTGGCGGGTTGACCCGAAAATGACCCGTTTATTAATCGTGCGGGTTCGTGTTGTGTTTTTTTCATGCGGGTTTCTAGTCGTGTATCGGGTCGAGTCCGAAATTGCCACCCCTAGTCTTGAGGCTTAGACTGAGTCTATAGCTAGCAAGAATCTAGTGGTCGAGTCCAAGTCGGTGGCCCCAAATACCGAGTTTTGGTAACTGGAGTGCATTTCATGTGTGGTGATGTAACATTAATGAACGAAAAAGAAGTAAAAAAAAAAATATTGAAAATGAAAACTGAAAACAGTTTCAAGTTTTTAAAAAAATAAGGGTGATTTTGAAAACTCAATTTTTTTAAAACTGAAAATAAAATATGTTACCAAACATGTTTTCTATTTTTAAACAAAAAATGAGAATAAAAAGTGAAAAATGAAAATGAAATGATTATCAAACAACCCCAATAGATTCTTTAAACAAAAGTGGAACCATTCATTGTATGGTGTATTTGATTTTGTCAAGTTTCCAACGTTGAACTTTATATTCTTTCACATCCCAATCTGGTGACAAATTAATGAAAGTTAGCCAATAGAAGCTTTAGCCTTCATAATTCTTATTTTTATAAATGTGAGTGGTGATGCATTCCAAACTTTTGGGCTATATTTGGTGACTTGGATTGGATTGAATTTTGATGTAGAATTGGATTGAATTGGAGATGGTGATGCATTCCAAACTTTTCGGCTATATTTGGTGACTTAGATTGGATTGAATTATGATATAGAATTGGATTGAATTGGAGATTGTAACATTAATCTAATGTTATAATTGGTATTAGACAAGATCATTCTCTTTCGCTTCATGCCAGGACAATAGAGACAACCACTCCTCCTTCTGCCCTTAAAATTTGTTGGCAGCTAAATGTAGAGTAGAGATAGAAATATGGAAAACTTGGAGGTACGATTTGAATAATTTTCTTAAAGTGTTATTTGCTCTCTTTCAATTAATTGAGATTTGAATCATTTTCTTAAAATGTTATTTGCTCTCAATCAATTAATTGAGTTTGCTAACAAATTCTTGGCAAATTGCAAATAACAAAATTCTAAAGAATTCCCTTAGAAAATAATACAAGGTAATTGTGTGATTCTAGCGGATAAGAGAGGGTACGAAACTGTTTAGAAATTAGTTTCTGACACGTTTTGATTTATTAGTAACACGAAGCATATATATAGAGCAAATGGTCAAAGCCCATATCGGTTGGCCCGTACCATTTTATCCAAAATATACATTGATTGTTCTGTACCATTGCAACAAAAAGGCATATTGGTTGTTCAAGTACTTAGAGCACTTCCCTCATTGTGCCATGGCAAGGGAAAGTAAGAGTAGACACTATTCACATAAATAGTAATTGCCTTAGCAATTTTTTTAATGCATTCTCATCCATTGTCATGGCAATCCAATGACAACCACTATTCACATGAGATATGAAGAGAGAAATTTGTATGGATTTTGGTGTAGGAAGTAAAGAACATGGCTAGATATTTATAAAAAAAAATTTCTGAAAATTTTGGTATTTTTTCCTCTTTTTTAACTTTTTTTTTAATATTTAAATTGGTCGCTAACGTCCAGATAAGTTTTGCCTTTGGGCTTACCTAGTTTCATGGGCCCACTTTTTACCATGGCAAAAGAGGATGGGCGGATGTTATTTTTGGAGCCTAGGCCTCCTTTTGCCATGGCAAAAGAAAATGGGTGAACGTGCTCTTAATGAAATTCATTTGCCATATACATTATAACTATATACAGAAATTCTATTATGCGGACATCCGGACATATATATATATATGACATCACCCTAATCTAGATACTCTACTATTTATATTTTTTATGTTAATTTCGTGCTTATGTCTAAAATTTGTCTTTTTTGAATTCTATATAATTCTCTTTTTAATATAACTTTTAAGGGACATGCTTTCAGGGATGGACCCAACGATAGGCTAACCTGGGCTATAGACTAGGCGGCATTTATTATTTTTCAGCCCAAAATCACATGTAACCCACCCTACAGCCTACCCTACTTCACGCATCAGTCCTTCAACGTGTTCAATTTTCTTGATTTTCAGCCAAAAATCACATGTAGCACACCCTACAACATTTATTATTTTTCAGCCCAAAATCACATGTAGCTCACCTTACAGCCTACCCTACTTCACGCATCAGCCCTTCAACATGTTTAATTTTCTTAATGAGTCATATTTTATAAGTGGAATGTTAACAACAAAATAATTTTATTGGTGGAATCTTACAATTTTCTTTACTCACACTAGAAAAACAAAAAGCGGCAGTAGTACTATTTTTTGTGTGATTGCTCCAAATAGTGAGGTTTTTTAGTGACTAAAGCCAACACTCACCCTACAGTTACGAATTATGAGTTTGTTACATTTATGGCCGTGACTTTTCATAGCTCCAATATCAATCAGAATATATTTTTATTTTATTTGACTTGCCTGATATTTAAGCCTCCTATTTATAATTGTATTTATATTTGTACAAGTGCTTGCTTATGTCCGGAAAATGCCTATCAGAGTCTCAGACTATCTAATTTTATTTATCAAAAAATAATTCAAACTTTAAATTCCTTTTTATATTCCAATAAATAAATACACATTTATACAACATCTGTATTTCCTTGCTAAGGCATCATCCGTGCCATTCAATGCCATTTTGCATTGGTTTGTTCTTCAGCAGAGTTTTGTAAAAGAAGAAATCAAGGTAGAAATCATTGATATAATTGATGCACCAAAAAAAATAAATTCACACCTCATCAGATCCTGCTTCAGTAGTATTCCCATTCTTGACTCCAAGCTCTGTTCCGTAAAGAATATATTAATAAAAATTTTTAAAGAAAAAAAAAAGCATTAAATTTAAATCTAAACTTTTCGTTCATTTTCCTTTATTTTTTTCAGTAACCAAACAAAAGATAAATCATTTCGCAATAACCCTTTCTCTTCTCCAAACTTTCAGATCTGAGAAGATTTGAGAATTGAATGAACGGCGAAATGACAGTTAAGGAGAGGTAGAGGAGAGATAACGAGAGTTTAGACATCCAGATCTAACAAATAATTGCATCTAATTTAATTTATAAAAATACTGGAAATAGCAAAGAGAACAAAAGCGAGAAATTCCTTATCTTCCAATACATAAGATCAGCCAATTGCAGAGGCGAAACCCGACGATAAAAAAAGGAAAAACTAGAGTTATTGAAAAGAAAAACGACTACTCTTCATTAAACATCAACTAAAAAGCTTGGGGTTGGAACTAAAGTAATTGTGGAGGTAGATGAGAAAGAGTGGCTTGGCAGGGGGTTAGAACTTAGAAGATGGAAGATGAAAACATACACAGCAACAAAAACAAAGGGTATAGGGAGGAAGTAAAATATTTATATCTGGAAGCATTTTTGGTACCATTTTAACAAAAGTGTACTTTCATCATCACTCTCAATACTTAACATTTGTTCATAAGCATAACTATGGTTCCATAAATACAAAGTAAAAGTTAACTATAATTATGCCTATAAATACATAAATACGTGTCAAGTATTGAAAATAACAATGAGGATACACCTTGCGTTAAAACGATAAGCAAAATATTTGCTTTGCATCCTACAATTGTAATATTTATTTGGTTTACAATTGTAATATTTTATTGGGAGGAAAATTTTTATCAAATATTTTATTAGAAAGTTATCTGAATCACAATAAATTTTCTTGATATTTATTATATTTAAATAGCATGTCATCAATAATGGTAAGGAGCAATGAAGTCATTGACCAATCCTCTAATGTCACGAAAATCAGTTTCGTAACTTAAAAAACGTGACTATTGCTCTTTTTTTTGGCAGTGTCAATTTGTTGTTATTGAAATTTTGGAATTTTTTAAGGTTACAAATTAGGGTTTTCAATTCAATGTTATGAATTAGCAATTAGGGATTTGCAATTAGGTTTTGTACGTAAGGTAAATTTAGTACACTCTATTTTAAAATTCTGGTTCGTCCTTACACGTTTTATCTCTTTTCTACAAATCACAATTTGACATACATATTCAAAACTAATTCATAAAACAAAAAACTAAAAAAAAACATAACCCTCAGCCCTTGGACGACAACGTTTTCAGCATAAACACATACCAAGAATAGCACTAGAAAATCTTTTTCCATTCTTATAAGATACAGTTATTTAAAGAAAAAGAAAGGTGAAAATTAAGTGGATGTGTGTCGATTTAATGTTGGGCCACCTCAATTAATTGGAAGGACAGTGGTCATGAATCATAGCAGCGACGAAATATTAAATATGTTATCCTTTTTTGGAGTAATTTTTATACGTTAATAGTACACCACATGATTAGTGTACCATCTAATACATGTCGGATATATGTAATTATTCTCTAATTTTTATGACATGTGGCTGATTGTATTGAAAATATATTCCACATATCCTCCGTCAATTGGATGATACACTAGCCACGCGAGAACACCGAAAAATTACTCCTGTTTTCGGGAAGAAGATGGAGTTGGGGGAACACCTATAAATTAATGCACAACCGATGTGTTATGCAGGAAGTACAATTTCAAGTACAAAGCAAAGAATATGGAGTTCGGGGACTTGGAAGGGCTAGTGCCAGTGAGCCCAAATGGCCAGTACTTCAGTAGTGATGTGATAACTCTTTCGGTTCTTGCTGTTTTGGAATCTGAGATTCCAATCGATAGCGAGTCTCAAACAATGTCATTGCTCAAGAACGTCTTCCTCCCCATCAGCCCCCGTTTCTCCTCTATCATGGTGATCACTCTCTCTCTCTCTCTCTTTGCTTTTTGCCGGTATGCATGCATCACGGGCAACGCCAAGTATTGGTGGTGATGCATTTCCACCTTTAGGTTCTATAAAAGCGATCCCCAACATATTAACAACATCGTATTTTTATTATGGCGATACTTATGGGGTGTTCTAAAACAAAATTTGTTGTATTTTTATATCTCATTGCCATCTAATCCACATGTACCCTAGTGTGAATTTTGTTTCCAAGTTTTATCATAGACAAAATTGAAAATTTGAGCAATATTTGATTTGGAAACAGGTTGAAAAAAATGGAAAGAAGCAGTGGAAAAGGGTTGAAGTGAAGCTTGAAGACCACGTTAACATCCCTACTTTCCCGTCCAACCTGTCGCCTGAATCATATGACCAGTATCTTGAGGACTATCTGTCAAAGTTATCAATAGAAAGATATCCACAAGGCAAACCACTATGGGAAGTTCATATTATCAAGTACCCAACTAGCAATGCAGCTGGTAATGTAATCTTCAAGTTTCACCATGCTCTAGGAGATGGCTACTCTCTCATGGGTGCTCTCATTTCTACTCTACAAAGAGCTGACAACCCTTCTCTCCCCTTAACTTTTCCTTCACGGCAGCGGTCAGAATCGAAGGAGAGGGATAATTTTTTTGTGACTAAGATTTTCTCATCTGCATGCAACACAATTTCAGATTTTTGGTGGGGCATTTCGAAGACCTTGGAAGAAGATGATCTAACACCAATCAAGTCGGGCAATGATGCAATTGAGTTTCGGCCAAGTACTATAGCAACTATGACCTTCTCTCTTGATCAACTCAAATCAATCAAGAACAAGCTTGGAGTGGTAAGATGACTTAACTAGTACTAGCTAGAGTTTCATCCGAGGTCTCTTAATTATGTGTAATGTCTTTTCTTTCTCATACTTGGTTTCCTGAATCTTTAGTACGTAGTGTTAAAATCTAGTTGAGATTGGTGCAATAAACACCAACTAGACTTTTCTCTCTGGCCAGTACACCATCGAGCGGTCCATCTTCATCTCTGAGCTCGCTATGTTCCCTAACAGACGAGGAAATCGAGAAGAGGGAATGGAACAGAGACAAGGACAGCCCCGAATCCGAACTCAAACTCAAACCCCAACCCTACAACTCAAACTCAAACAACGCCTTATAGTTCGGAGCGCTAAGGATATGGTTGTTTATTCATTAATTATAAAATGTGACTAACTTTTTTACTGACTTTATTAGACTCTAAATGATGTTCTCACCGGGATGATCTTCTTCGGAACTCGGCTGTATATGCAAGAGATTGACCAAAATTCAAGCACAGCAGATTGTACAGCAATGGTGTTGCTCAACACAAGGATTATGGGGGATTATATGCCAATTGAGGAGATGATCAAACCCAACAGCAAGATGCCATGGGGAAATCGTTTTACATTCTTGCATGTACCCATACCTAAGTTAACTGAACTCTCAAATGCGCTGGACTTTATCAGGAACACACACAAAATGATAAAGAGGAAGAGAAACTCTTTAGCTGCTTATTTCAATAGTAGGCTATTGGAGATTGTGAACAAATTTGGAAGCCATGAGGTTAGTAAAGTGAAGACTACACTATGAATTACTTTAGGCATACGCGGTCACTTCACGACCGGATTAATTTGAACTAATTCAATCTCCTTCAGAGCTCAAATTCAGATTTTTTCTTTTGGTGTTAACATATGGTTAGTTTTGCAGGCATCCAGCAGATACATTCATCGCACATTGAAGAACTCGAGCATGGTAATCTCAAATATGATTGGACCCGTGGAGCAGATGTCTTTGGCTAATCATCCAATTAAAGGTTTCTACTTTTTGGTGCCTGGTTTACCTCAGGTATATGTCACACATTGTTATAAATCTTATAATTGTTGAAGATATTGATCAATCTCATAAAAAAAAAGATATTGAAATTAATGAATACCTAGAAATCTTGACTATATATTCCTTAAACAAGTAAGTACTAAATGTGCAAAGGACCCACTAGTGTAGTGGCTTGGAGTATTTACTCCCTCACGCAAAGTCCTGGGTTCGAGTCCTAGCATTCGTGTAGTGTGTGTGAGTTTAGTATGTTATCACCCCTCTCAAGAGGAAAGGTCCTAAAAAAAAAAGAAAAAAAGAAGAAGAAAAGAAGTAAGTACTAAATGCATGGTTCAACAGAAGAAAAAAAGATGTTGAAATTAATGAATTTTCTTTCGTATTTTTCATGGTCAATTTGTATTATTAGTTTTTTCCATTATGGCATTTAGCAACTAGCTTGTATAACATGACCACCATGGATTTGCAGGGCTTTGACATAACCATAGTAAGTTATATGGGAAAGGTGAGGCTAGCCTTCAAGATGGAACAAGGTCTCATAGATCCACAAAAGTTCAAGTCATGCATGGAAAATGCCTTGGACATGATAGTCAAAGACTCCAACAAAAATCTGAAGCTGAACAATTAAGAAGCCGCATACGTTAAAGTTCCTCCATTATTTAAAACTAGCTGTGTGCCAATTGTTTTTCATTTTTCCTTTTAGAATTAAAAAGATAATAAGCAGTTGTGTTCTATAAAAATATGATCCATTATCTTATTTTGCTTTTAATTTTAAATGTTTTTAATATGGAAAATGTGAATTTACCATATTATCCTCATTTCATTAATAATTTAAATTCTTAATGTTTGTATTAACCAAAGGCATTGTATGGTATTTTGAATGTATGGTATTTTGAATGTTTCACCATTTGTGCCTTTTGCTTTATATATATAGATAATAATAAATAGAGCTTTATTTTGTTGAATTTTTGTTTTGTTTTTGTAAACTGCAATTTTTTAAATATAAAAGTCCTAAATTAATCAGAAAGAATGATGCAATTTCATTCTTCAAATCTTGCCATAGCTCAAATGCAAATTTTTAGTGTATTCAGTCAGTGCATTTTTATCACTTATGCTTTAGCCTTATGTCACAATAACATGAATTTTGACAAACAATCACAATGTGAAATGTGGATAGAGGAATATAGGCCTAGGCACGATTCGGGTCGAGTTAGATTTTGCCTGACCCGCAGGCCAAACCGGCCAAATCAGCGGTTCTTTAGCATTTAGTAAAAGAAGACTATTGCACCGAGTTCGTGGCCAAGAATGTTATTCAGCATATCAATAAAGATCGAGATGCTGTCAAAGAACCTCCACAAAAGGCCACAAGGATCAACGCCATCCTAGCCCACTCTAAGGAGTACGGGTTGACCATCAAAGAGACGAAGGGATGATAAAGCAAGCGACAACAGTCTCCCAAGTCCTAACCAGCAGCCCAACAAATGAAGACAATCTCGTAATTGGCTTCCTAAAAAAGGACATATTGGGGCTTGATCTACCTCACAACCAAGCCCTTGTTGCCAGCATCAAAATCACATGCACCATAATCAACTACGTCCATATAGACGAACGTAGTGCAGCCAACATCATACAAATTTCCGTTGTCTAGCAGACAGGCCTGGAGAACTTAATCAATGAGTCTGCCAGGTCATAGTAGATCAACAGTTTATTTCCCACTAGCGATTAGCTCGCAGACCTTCATGATCAACAAGGCAGTCTCCACCTACAATGGCATCCTGGTAGGCCATGGATAAGCAAGTCTAATGCAGTTACTTCTACTATGCATTAGAGATACGCAACCCAATCCTTGGGGGCAGTATCAGGCAGATCAACAGTAATCAAGCGATGGTAAGAAGATGCCCGGCCCAAGGGCTAACGAAGAGCAAAAAAGCCTAGTTCTTTCATGTAATAAAACATGCAGAGAAGCAAGCCCAGTTCATTCCCGTAAGTCGAACCAACCTGAAGGAAACAAAACAAGTAGAGAAGATAGCCCAGTTTATTTCCATAAGTTGAACAGACTAGAAGGGCGCATAACATGCAGAGGAGAAGACGGATTTCATGCCCGTACGTCTAGCCGACTAGAAGGGAAAAGATGAAGGAAACATACATCTAATGGACTTTTAAAATGAATTTTACCCACAACCTATGAATCATAGCATTCAAAAGTGGAAGTATCTTGTTTAAAACTTGTTGAGCTAAGCCGATTTCATTTTATTCCATGTATCTTGTGGATCTAATCTCTTTGTGCACAAAAGAAAAAAGGAAGAGGGATAAGTGTTTACCCTTGTAGCCTTTCTTGGGAAAGCCAAGAATGATCACCTTAAAGAAAGGCCTTCAATCCTCCTTGATGTTGTGAAAGTTCTTCAACCAAAAGGCACCAAAATAGGAGCCCTCTAGTTCACCATACCAAAATGCAAAGAGAGATGGAGAGAATGTCAACCAAGAGGTTTGAGGTGCTAGACTCCCTCTTGGTTGGGCAGATTTTTGGCAAGTGATGGAGGGAGAATATCTCACGTACAACATCTACACCCCAAAGTTGTGGAGGCCAAAAATCCTACCTAGGAAATGTCATGGTGTACATCACGTGCCGGGGGAAAACAATCCAACCAAGGGACCTCCGCTCTTAGCTCACACATCGGCATCACATCAACATGTAGCTGAATCTCTGAATTAAGTCTTACGTGAGCAGACTGCCCAGCCAAGGGCCTTCGGCACACCCGGTCAAGGATGCCCGGATCATCCTCCCACTCTCTAAGTCAACTGGGCTCGCAGGGGCCATGACCTTTAGTTTGCTATCCAAAAGTTCCTATTGGCCCATGGTAATACGTTAAACTCATCCGAGAAGATTCATCACGATCCAACTGTCGGTTCGACCTCGATTGTGGAATTTGGTCAATTAGGGCTGCGGGGCCCACGACCTCTGATTTCCAATTCGAAAGTTTGTAAAGGTCCAACAAAGTCTACTACCCAAGTCCCGAAGGTTTGGTCTCGATTGAGCGGTCGAATCTACACCAATCCCACGATTGGGCGACGATTGATTTGCCTAACCCCTAAAATCATTGATTCAGAGTATCCGAGACTCCGATTCTCGATCCGCAAGTTTCTACATGATCCTAGAGGTACGAGGAACAACATATTTGAAAATGGGAACGGTTTGAACCTATCAAACCCGGATTTCTCCTAATAGGCGCAATATCCGTTCGGTAGTCAAACAGTAACTGATCGCTGATCCAACTATACCGTTGTGCTCGGGATGACAAGTAGATAATTCTAGGACCAAAATAAGTCACCCTAATGGGTCCCACGCGCTGCCACCCACCGCTGGCAGTGGTGTGTGCCATGAAAAAATTCCGGAGACGGAAAATTCTCAAAACTCCCTCCAATACCTATACCAACACATTCAGGTTAATAAGGGGAGCGTTTTTGGTTCTTGGACTCCAACCAAAAAGTAGCCGGAGTGGCATGAAACATGGCCAAACATGGGTGCTTTGATTAATTTCCAAAACTCCAAAATCGATCCTAACAACATATATAAACAGCTAGAGCACGAAGAGTAGATGAAGTTCCATACCTCGATTGACGAAAACGACTGCTGGAGTCGCCGAAAACGGCATCAAAAACCATGGAAATCGTCGGACTTCCAGTCGTTCCAGTTGCCAATTTCGCCTTTGGGAAAGGATGTTGATACGAAACCTTTGGGACCAATTTCGCCTAAAATGGTTGCCGGATGGCAACGAAATCACTGGCCAAAGTTGAGTGTCGTGCTTTGAGAGGGAGAAAGAGAAAGAAGTCGTGAGAGAGAGAGAGAGAGAGAGAGAGAGAGAGAGAGAGAGAGAGAGAGAGAGAGAGAGAGTTTCAGACCCGTGTTTGAAATTTAAAAGCAAATGTGATAGTAAAAAATTAATTAGGTGCATTATTGGAGGTGGGAATAGTAAAGGAGTGTTGTTCTTATATTGTGTATGTGATCTTGCCCGAATTACCTTAGCTTACGGTGCCTATTTGAAAGAGCATTTTTGTTAATTAGTAATTTGTACAAATCTAACATCAGCTTGTAATCCAAGATTGATTATTTTTTGACCCTTTCCTTCTCTCTTAGTTCCAAAATTGTGTGATAGGCAGAGCAGTATGGTCATTATGTAACATTACCAGCTTAAAGAGTGTTTGGTTTAAATGGAATGAGATGGAAAGGATAATAGTAATGCAGAGTGATGGAATACGTGAGAAAGGATTATGATTTTCCTTCATGATTTGTCATTTTATGGTGTGTTAACTGATTTAGGTCACTTTGTTGAGATAGTAATTGGATGACACTACTGTATACTTGTATCTTTGTCATCTGTTAGGGATCTGTAAGAAAGCATGAATAAATGATTTTCATCTTTTTGGCACAGTTGAAGTGTCATTGATGTAGCTTTGGGTCTTTACAAGAGGTTGGGATAAATAGCTTGAAATCAAATTTTATAGGAAATGGTTTGCATGAAGGAGATATGAAAATTGTTGGAATTGTTTATAGGTATCGTTGTCACTTGTTTTTATGGTTGCAGGTTCCATCATCCATTAACTGCAGATTGCTTGAACATCAGAGAGAGGGAGTGAAGTTCTATATAATCTGTACAAGAACAACCATGGAGGTATTCTTGGTGATGACATGTAAGTATATCCTCAACTTATATCTAATATAGTTCTTAAAGTTTTGACTTTCTTTGGTTTGTCCTCTGGACTCTTTTTTCTTTTCCTTTTCTTTTTCATTTGATTCAATTGCTTTGGAATTTAATTCTGAGAAGTTTCCCTTCCATTCAATGCTATTGTTGATTTAGTGGAAAATGGAATGATTGGTTTCGGAGACATGTCTCCAACAGAGTATACCATGCATTCTTCACACTGCACATAAGCACCTGACATATGAGTCTGTGAACCAAAGATACACGGTTGTGCTCAACTTAAGAATGCACTAACTTGGACAGGAGTGCTAGGACAAAAATTTGGTTGTGGAATTTTTTCTTTTCATGAACTGGATGAATTCATGGTTGTTTAGGAATAACCTTGACAAGCCTGATCATTTGCGATGAGGAACTCTAGCGGTACCGTGGTATAGTATTTGTGCATTGCATTGGCACTCAGGATATAATTTGCAAGGAAGGTAGCTGCCAATCTCCTAGAAAATATCTTCTAACATGAAGAAAGAAAAGGAGGCAAAGTTAATCTTCCATCTTCTTGAAGTATAAAATTTGACAGTTTTTCTAGTGCATATATAGTTAATCTTGATAACACCACATTGATTGGGAATTTTGGACTATACTTATTTGGTGGAAGAAGTTGAAGTCGGTTATTGTAGAGGTACTTTAGCTACAGTAACAATTTTAAAATTTAATATTATGTGCCGCCTGTCTACGAACTATTGTTGAGCTCTACACAAAGGTGCAACTCAATTTTCCAAATGCATTTCAAAACAAAAAGTGACTACAATACCCCTACCCCAAGGACAAAAAGGTAAGTTCATAATTAAGTAATTAAATAAATACTTAAATTGGGTCGGGTTGTTACAGTGAGGGTGATCAGGGAAAAGCTTAAAATGGCATAGGACCGACAAAAATTTATGCAGACAACCGATTCAAGGATCTTGAGTGACTGGATAAGCCCCCGTATAATTGGTGATTGGGTGTTCTTGAAATTGTCTCCTTGGAAGGGTGTTATGTGGCTCGTGAAACGTGGGAAGTTAAGCCCCGTTATATCGGACCTTACACGATTGTTGAACGAACCGGACTTGTTGCTTACCGACTTGCTTTGCCTTCGGAACTATCACGGATTCATGATGTATTTCATGTATCTATGTTACGGAAGTACATTTCCGATCCATCCCATGTTATGGAATTTCAACCTGTGGAGTTAAGAGAAGACTTGACTTACAAAAAGCACCCGGTACAGATTTTGGATTGGAAAGAAAAGGTGTTACGTACTCGGACCATTCCTATGGTGAAAATTTTGTGGAGGAGTCATACTGTTGAAGAAGCCACTTGGGAACCCGTGGAGCATATGCAAGCTCAGTATCCATACCTCTTCGAGTGACAAGGTATAAATTTCAGGGATGAAATTTTTCTAAGGGGGGAAGGTTGTAACACCTCGTCCCAATAATAATTTATTTAATTAGTTTTTTTTTGGTGAATTTTACATTTTTGCCCTTGAGGGTGGGGGTATTTTAGTCACTTTTTGTTTCGAAAGGATTTTGGGGAATTGAGTGGCATAGTTGCATAGAGCTTGTTTATACGAGTCCGTAGATTGGCGCCACGCTCAATTTCGAGTTGTAACGATTGAGAAAAGATCTAAAAACTAAAAGAACGTAAAGGTAATTTCAAATATTGTTAGGAAACCCTAAATACCCGGTTCTCTCTCTCTCTCTCTCTCTCCCACCGACACCGGTGTTTCTTACTGGTGGTTTGTCGCCGTCCGGCCACCTCAGGTCACGAAACCAGTCCCAAGGCTTTTACTCCAACTATTTATTTTCATTTTGATTTTCAAATGGATCAAAAGATCAAGGTAAAGAGACAACTACAAGTGATTTTAGACACTTTACTGATAGCTCAAAGCATTTCTTGCAACACAAGTATATTCAACAAGAAAGCTCAAATCATGAAAAGGCTCTCACTCAAACAATCATGCATCTCGAGAGAAGAGAGAAAATACTTACATGCAATTTATTAACACAAATAAAATGAAAATTTAGATTATAAGCACATGAAATTGAAAACACAAGTTAATCCATTTTGCACAACCCAATAGATCTTTGAAGGAAATCAATATCTTCAAGTATCTAGCGGTTAAAAAAACCAGCTAGTTGCTTCTCAATATGCACAAATTGCAAGACATTGTTTTTCAGAAAGATCTTTTATGTAAGAAAATGCCTTAAGTCAATGAGTCAAACATCTACAAGATCTCACACATCATGAAGTTTGAATGAGCACAATCTAAAAGTACTATGAGAGATGAATGATGTGCACAAAGTGAAACTATGAGACCAAAATAAAGAGAATAACAAGTAAAATCACATACATGACAATGTATCTAGACTCCATGAAGCACACGTAAACAAGCGAATGGTCTAGATACATAACATGAAGAAACTAGTCACCAACATAAGGAAGAACATGGTCTTCCTTCTTGATCCAAACTTGCTTCACTTTTGAAACTTTATGCGGCAAAGAGATCACCTTAGGAATTTTGACTACTTTATTAAGAAGATCATTCACTTGAGTTTGAAGTGAGTTATCATTTACTTTCTTGAAATGAACAAAAGGCTTTTGCTCAAAAGCCATAATCTCAAAACACTTTGGTCTAATGTGTCCTAATGTGTCACAATGATGGCATGTAGGAATGAACCTTTTTTGTTTTTGGAACTTTGGTCTAATGTGTCCTAATGCAAGTGAAGAGTGTTTATCTCTTGTACAAACCACAGACTTTAAAGCCGGATACCCCTTAAAAGATGACACATGAGTCTTAAACTTACTTTTTTAGGAAACTTGAGTCTAAGGATATGACACCTAGGTCGAATGTGTCATTCACACCACAATGGTGGCAGGTAGGCACAAATTTGGATTGTTGAGGAGACAACTTTCCCTTAGAAACAACATTCATGTAATCCAAACCCAAGTTGAGATCATGAACAACTTTTGGTGGCTCTTGAGTTGACACATCTTTGACAAAGATTGTCTCAAATGATGAAGGTGTAGCAGACTCATCTGTATATCCTAAACATGTTTTATCACCAAAAAATTTTCCCAAATTGAGCATTTTATCAATCATTCCAGCATCAATTCAACCTTGAAAATTTTCTTTTTCCAACACAAGTTCATGTTCAAGTCTTTTATTTTTTAGCTTGCAATGCATCAAAAGATTCAGATTGTTTAACCATGTTATTTTCAAGTAATTCTACCATCTCAAACAAGTTTTGCAACTCAAATTCTTTCTCAATTAACATGTGTTGCAAAACAAAATTTTCAACCACAAAATTATCACGCACAACTAGCTTTTCATGTTCAACTAATGACTTGTCAAACTCAACCAAAATCATGAGTCTATGAAGAAATAAGGATTTGTCATTTTCAAGTACATTCAACTTCTCAATCAAATCAGAATTTTATTTTTCAAGAGTGCTTACTTTATGACACAATTCATACGTGTCAACTTCATTCTCATACAAGCTATCACTCAACCTCTTTTTTGCCATTTTGAGAGTTTCATTCAGTTCATCAAGTTCTTTAACTTTTTCTTCCAGAATGTGATTTTGTTCTTTGAAATTACAGGTTTCATTGAAAAGCTTATCATACTTTTCACATAGTTCCTTGTATGATTGGTCATCCTGCCTATCATCTCCAGACTTAGATTCATTTCCTGAATCAGATTCTCCCACATTAACTACATAAACTCTAGCAAGGCTAAAGTTATGAAAAATAACAGCAAGGGCAAAATAATTTTCCTTTTCATTAGATGAAGTGATATACTTGTTGGAATCATCACTATCACTATTACTTGTTTGTGCACTAATTGCTTCTTCTCTCCCTTTAGACTCTGTCATGTGGTTATTTGAACATTCCACATCAAAATGACCAGCACCACCGCATATGTAGCACTTTACAAGACCCTTCAAAATTTTGTCCTCCCTAAAGCCATAAGAACCCAAAAAATTCCTCTCCTTAAGAACATTGTCTAGAAACACACATTTAGACGAAGTAGGAGGATTTTGACAATTCCTAGTGACTTTGGTTTTATCTTTGACAACCCTTCTAAATTTCTTAATACACAAAGCGAGCTCATCATGAATGCAAAGAGCAATTTGATCCGTTTCCCTATCTACACACCTAATACCAATTAGCGCCCAAAGGATCTCTCTATTTATGTTAAGAGTTGGCGCTTTGATACCAATTGAAATTGGTACTTCAGTTGACAGGACCAGCCCCAGATTCCAACCTTGCTTCCAGTCCGACATCTACCCGACGCCGGACCTACTTTACTAAGACGCACCTTTAGCCCTAATTTTAAGGGATAAGCAGGTCGACTTATGCCAAAATTTCGGCAGAGTCTCCCCTATAATTGGAACAATTCCCAAATTATAGTACCTGCAAACAAGTACAGAAATAACCCCAACTTCCAGCATGCACAAGGTAAAGGCACACACAACAGTTAAGGCTAATAAAATGGGCTCCACGCCTTCTACCCAAACTCGAAGAGAGTAAGCAAAGCAACTAAATAATTAATTTACAACCCGGGAGGAAGGAAAGTAGAAAAAGATAAAGAAGAAGTTCCTACATAGCGGACAGTCGCGATGCCTAAACGTGGTGGTCTCGACCTCGGATATCTAGGACCTGGGGGCGCAAAACAGAAAGTGTGAGTGGACAAAAACAAATGTTAAACACAATTTTTATAATCAACAAAATAACCCCCTCCATTTTAGAAAATAATGTCAAAACACTATGCAACAAAATCCTTTTGTATACGTACATATATCTACGAATTGATACTTGAAAATAGTCCAATTCAGTATACTTATAACCAAATATACAATAAAGAAATCCATTTAATTAATACTTCTCACTTTCTTGGAAAACACGAACTTAATCATTTAGTCTTTAAATATTCCCGTTAATGTAAAATATGAACATCAAAACCAAAAATATCCTTTTTTCTCCCGCAACCATACCCTTTCTTAGGCGTATGCTTCCAAACATAAAATGTCAAATACTTTGCAAATACCCAATCTCAAATCCAAACCTCATTTCAAATATTCATACATGTGCAGAGCGGTATCAATGCACATGCTACGGCTCGAGTGTGTAGAGATATGGCAATGCTACGACTCAGGTGCTTGCACCACCTCCCTCCTATTCCATGGTTCCGATTCTTTTGCTTTTGGACTGTTTTGAGAGTTACTGGTTATGGTGGCAGATGTGTGGAGTGGCTATGTCTATCTGTTGATTTTGCTGGTGTTTTTTTTATCAATTTGGTTTATGCTATTTTGCAACGTATTTAATTTGTAGAATTTAATTTTGTTTATCTATGGATATTACCTTCTGCGACAAACGTCTTGTTCTTGTTTACGTGATATCATAGATTAGTTGTTTCCTTGGGCTTCCTTATTGGGTTGCTTTGCTTTGTAATTTCAGTGGCCTCTTCGTTTCGGGTGAGGTTTTCGATTATATTAATTTATCACCGTTTCGACCAAAAAAAAAAGAAGTCTAATTAATCTTGAGATTTACAATATACATGTGCAGTTAAAAAGTTGTCAAATAAAGTCAAAAAAATACAAACTATCCAATAATAAGGAATAAATAACATTCCCCGATTCCATATAGTTCTTTTTTTCTATTTATTTTTAGTTTAGTAAACAATTTTAATGGGAATCCGAATTCCAACTCCTCCTCAATTCAATTCCTACTCACCCTATTAGGGATTAATAAACAAATCCATAAAGTGTTTGGTTGCTAGATATCACATCAAGAAATATTCCTATTGAGCAGATAATTAATCACTCATGAGCTGATCATGGGAAACCTATATATTTTTGCCGACTAAATATATCATGGTCATGTGGGTCATATAAGACTTATTAGCTCATCCGTTCTTTCGGTTTGTTGATTATTTGAGACAATTCTGAAAACTTTTAGGGTGTTGTTAAATGAACCCTAAAATTAACCGAGTATACCCTATGATCTAAGTACACCCTAATAATTAAATCAAAATTTAAAATTAACTAAGTACACCCTATTTAACTACAAAAATACCCCTGATACACTCTAATACTAAGTACACTCTATTTTACACAACACCCTAATACTAAGTACACCCAATTTTACATGAATTGGTCGTCTTTATCAAATATGTTCATGTCAACTATTTTTCCCTTCATCAAATCTAAACCGTCAAGGATTCACCCACTCATTAAACCAAATTCATGAGTACTTGGGAAGGTTGGATCATTATTTGATCAAGGAACTTAAAGCCCGATGTTCTTCATTGGTGTGATGTATATTGTACGATGGCTTTTTCCCTTTAATGGCCTAGTGTTGAGTGAAGTTTATTTTTAGTTGGTGTTGTTTTCCTTTTTAGTCTTGTATTTGTTCTTATTCTCTATTTTGCCTTTTGCTGGCTTGAATGAATCTCAATTTATGGCAAAAGAAAAACTAAACTACCACATGTTGTTTAACTTACCAAGATAGCACGCGACTGTTCAACTTTGTCAGTGTCTCTTTCCCAACTCTTGTTTTACTCAAATTGTTGTTTTTGGGATTGCTAGGGCTGACCTATTCTCTCTCTCTCTCTCTCTCTCTCTCTCTCTCTCATCAAAATGAAATAATATTTAAGTTGCTTTCACACTGTTTGATGAATAACAATGGCTTTTTGGCAAGCGATTATGTTCGGCAGCTTCAATCTTTTCTCTTCTCAAAGCTTCTTCTTCATTGATGCTAGGAATTATGGAAGTGATAGGAAAAAAAAAACTACACCCGACAAAAACTTTGAATTTTTATCTCAAATCCGTTTAGAATCACACTCTGAAATTCTAATTTGATTAGGGTTCAATATATTTGAAATAACCCAAACCTTAAGTAATATTTAATTATTAATTTATTAGAGAAAAGGCCAATTTTGCCCTAGAATATTTTAATGGGTTTTAAAAATTGACTTTTCGTTCGGGAAAGAATTTGGAGAAATGAGCAGCATCGTTACGTCGGGCTCATCGATACGAGTTCGTGGGTATATTGTGGGCTTAATTCCGAGTCGTATTGAAGGAAATACGATCAAAATACACTGATGGGCAAAATGGTAATTTTACAGGTCAGATTTATTAAAATCCTCTTCCTCTTCTCTCTCTCCCCGCGCCCCTTGTCTACTTCTCCCGACCGCCCCCTCCCATGCAAAACCACCCAGCCGCCACCACACCCTGGCGGACCACACCCAACCGGACCGGCCAGGTCCTGCCTCCAAGCCTAGCCCTTCCCCCGCCTCCGCCGAAGCCATTGCCACCGGAAATCGAGGGTTTTGGCCGGATTTTTCTTCGAATTTCAAACCTCTCGTTCTCTCTCCTCCGGCCACCAAATTGGATGATTAAGGTATGGATCTCCACCTATTTTTCGTGCTCTAACTGATGGTTGGGTAGGTTTTGAACGATTTGTGGCGTTGATAGGTTAATTTTCGAGTTAAAGTTTAGGCCGGTTTTGAAATCGATTTTTCGGCCACTTGCCATCCGAATTGGACGTTCCCGTAGTTGAAGAAAATGTTCCACTCATCGAGTAGTATATGTAGGTAGAAGAAAATGTTCTAACCAAGTGAACCTGCCAGCGCTTGTTCCCACTCATGGGCCCACTTTTGGCTGGCAATCTTCATTCACTACTACAAAAATCGAAATAGATGTCGGTAAAATGACGATGGACAAAATAAATACCGTCGTTAAATTTTAAACGACGACGGTAATATAAAAACCGACGTGGATCAGAAACTAAAACACCTAAAAATTGGAAATTCATTTGGGCATTTTTAAAACACGACGCATAAAACTTTAAAAGCGTCGTCTTATTAAACATGCCATTTCGATCAGAAAAAAGACAACAAATAAACAACGATGGTATGTGTAAATATACCGACGTAGTAATTATAGAGGACGTTTTACATATAATACCGCCGTTTTGAACATCCAATGAACACGACGGTAATTGTATTATTAGAGACGTATCAAGTACTATTTAATACGACCGTAATTTTATAATTACCGACATATAAAGGTAATTAACCACGTCTGTTTTTTATTATTTTACGCCGTATTATACATTGGATTACGGCAGTACTTATAAATAAAAGGTGGTGGTAAGCAGTTACCACGTCGTCATAATATAATATAACGTCGTGGTTTTTCAGATAATACGGCAGTTCTATAAATTATATCGTCGTTGTAAATAATTTTAACGTCGTTTATATTAATTATACCATCGTTGTTATTTAAAACAAGCGCGACAACAAAAGTCGAAATAAACGTCAAGATAACGGCACGGAAATCATAAATACCGTCGTTGTAGGTTTCAAATTCAAACTTTTGAACTGAAACGTCTCGCTTTATCTGCGAATTGGAGACTGAAACGGCGGCTTTTAGGTTTCCAAGTCGAAATAAAGGCCCTTTTCGGTTTCCAAGTCTTAATTAAGTCACTTTTAGTTTTCCAATTCTAAATATTTCCTTTAAATTGTAGTTTTTATTCCAAACGTTCAGTCTGAATTCTCACATCTCTGAATGGTTTCAGTCATGCAAGATGTCTCTCTTTGGAACTCAGTTGTGTTTTTGCACCAAACCAATCTAAGAACTTCGGTTTGGTTCAAAACAACAACTGAGTTCCCCAGAAAGATTAAAAATTTTGTTTCTTGTTTAACACAAATTTCTATTTCTCTGTTGTTTTTGTATTTAAGACGTCGGTTTTGTAACTAACTCGACGTAGTATAGGTTTATAACGCCCTATTATTTAAAAACCGTCGTGTATATTTTAATTTATACACGGTTTAATTTTACTTTCCGTCGTTTATATCCAAGTTAGAGGAAATCCAAATAAGTTTATAAATGTATCTCTAACTAAAACTTGCTTCTTTTTTTTTTAAATCTTGGTTTTACAGTGCAAGAAGGCAACACTAGCTCATACCCACACAAGAACAAATTGAAGAAATTCGGATCGAATTATAGTTTAATGAAACAAATTATTTTGTATGTATAGGAATGAAGATTGGTAAATATTTTGTATGGATATATAGGAATGAAGATTGGTAAATATTTTGTATGTAATTATTATTGATCTTCAAGTTTTATGAAACAAATTATTCTTGAGTATATTTATTGTTCACAAAGCATTATATATGGTTGTTTTTTTAGCAAGAAAAAAATCGTTGCAGAGAACCATTGGAAGCAAGAAAAAAAAATACAAATGTAAAATTACTAAATCTTTGGATATATAAACGACAGTTCTTTCAAATAACCGCCGTTTTTACATTAATAGACGACAATTCTATCACAAAACCGCCTTCTTTACATATAATAGACGACATTTCTTTCATAAAAATTGTCGTCTTTATATATAATAGACGACATGTTTTAATAAAAACTGACGTTTTTAAATATAATAGACGATCGTTATTAACATACGTATCAAGTGCTATTTAATACGACCGTAATTTTATAATTACCGACATGTAAGGTAATTAACCACATCTGTTTTTATTATTTTACGCCGTATTAGATGTTAGACTACGACAGTTCTTATAAATAAAAGGTGGTGGTAAATCATTACTACGGCGTTATAATATAATATAACGACGTGGTTGTTCAGATAATACGACAGTTCTATTAATTATATCGCCGTTGTAAATCATTTTCACGTCGTTTATATTAACTATACCGTCGTTGTTGTTTAAAACAAGCGCGACAACAAAAGTCCGAATAAACGTCGATTACAACGACGACGGTAAACATAAATACCGTCGTTGTAAGTTTCAATTTGAAACTTTCGAAATGAATCGGCACGCTTTATCTGCCAAATTGGGAATCGAAACGGCGGCTTTTAGGTTTCCAAGTCGAAATAAAGGCCCGTTTCGGTTTCCAAGTCTTAATAAAGTCACTTTTAGTTTTCCAATTCTAAATAATTCGTTTAAATTGCTGTTTTTATTCCAAACGTTCAGTATATCTCAATTCTCACCTCTCATGCAAGAATGTCTTTCTTGCGAACTCGATTTTGTTGTACACCCAACCCATCTAAGAACTTCGGTTGGGTGTAAAACAAGAACTGAGTTCTCAAGTAGGATTGTATATTTAGTTTCTTGTTAGCACAAATTTCTATTTCTCCGAAGTTTTTTTATTTAAGACGTCGGTTTTGTAAATAATCGACGTAGTATATGTTTATAACGTCCGTATTATTTAAAAACCGTCGTGTATATTTTAATTTATACGTCGTTTTTATTTTACTTTCCGTCGTCTTTAAAAACGCGGTCTTTTGAAAAATTTGACCGCGAAATGTAATTTTTTCAATTTTCCCTAAACCCTATATATATAACATTTCGCTATCTTTCTTCAACTCATATTCGACCTTAAGTTTTCTTTCTCCATCGAGTTGCTCCAAGTCGAGGTACATTTCATTCCTACTGCTCATATTCTAATCTTTCATTCCGGTTTTCGGTTTCTCAAATTATTTGAAGTTTATTTGCTCCAAGTCGAGGAAATCCAAATAAGTTATGCTCCCCACTTCTGGCTTTTTTCTTGTTTCTTTTTTTTAATCCTGTTAAATGTATCTCTAACTAAAACTTGCTTCCTTTTTTTTTTAATCCTGTTTTGCGTGCAAGAAGGCAACGGTAACTCATACACACAAGAACAAATTGATGAAATTCGGATCGTTGTAGAGATATATAGTTTAATATTATGGATATGATATTTTGTATAGATATATAGGAATGAAGATTGATATTTTGTAATTATTATTGAATATTCAAGTTTTATGAAACAAATTATTCTTCTAGATTCATAGGAAGATGGATTATTTGGAGCTGAATTTATTGTTCACAAAGCATTATGGTTGTTTTTAGCTAAAATCGTTGTAGAGAACAATTGGAAGCAAGGAAAAAAAGGTAAAATGTAAAAATAAAACATCTTTGGATATAATAAACCTCAGTTCTTTCAAAAAAACCATCGTCTTTACATCAATAGACGACTATTCTATCATAAAACTGTCTTCTTTACATATAATAGACGACATTTTTTTCATAACAACCGTCGTATTTACATATAATAAACGATCGTTATTTCATAATAGACGACATATTTCACAATAATAGACGATCGTTATTTCATAACAACCGTCGTATTTACATATAATAGACGATCGTTATTTCATAATAGACGGCAGTTCTTACAAACCGTCGTCTTTACTTATAATACACGTCATTTTTTTTATAAAAAAACGTCGTCTTTAAATTAATAGACGTCGGTTTTTAGTAAAAGCGTCGTTTTTATATATAATATAGACGACGGTATTTTACCGTCGTGGTTTTATGCGTAAAAGATGTCGGTCGATTCCTCGACGGTTGAGAAAGTAAATTTACATCATCACGAGCGCGTAGGCGTGCTCGGATTTCAATTCGGAGTTCGTATGACAGTCGAACGGATTTACGCCTATTGCGCGTTATTCAGGTTTGATGTGTTCGGACCGTCGGATCGATTCCAATTCTTAGTATGTTGTTCCCCGTATTTCCAGGATCATGTACAATTTGACGGATTGTGATTTGGAGTCCCGGATACTCCGAAAATGCCAACCCTAGGGTGAAGTTTACAATAACCGTCCGATTGTGCAATCGTGAGCAATCCGACCGACCAATCGAGATCAAACTTTGGGGACATGTGTCCTAGGCTTGTTAGAACCTTTTGGGACTCTCGGAGAGGTCGTGGGCCCCACGGGGTCCGGGGTTCAATTTTTGGGACTTTATAGTCCCGAGTTTTTGTAGACCATTCTAAGCTTTGGAAAAGCTTTTGTGGGCCTAGGAATGACCTTAAGTTAATGCACGTACTTCTATTGAGAAATTTTATTAATTAAATATTATGATGGTTAATCAGGCACCCGGGCTCAGGCAGACCCGCAGGAGGGACCTTCGAAAGGTCCAGCTAGCACGGACCAGTAATGAGTAGACTTTTGATTTTATAAATGATTTATGCAATTTAATTTCATTATTTGATCTTGAATAAGTTTTATTCAATAATAAGTGTTTCCATGGTTCAATTTATTGCTAAATATTCTAATTCGCATGCAGCCGAGTTGGATATCCTTGATGGATATAAAAAAGAAAATCTATTGAAATAGCAGATAAAATGGCAACAGAGTTTTAAGTCAAAAGGAAATGCGTATATTCATTAAATCCTTTAAAACTTTATATTTTCTTAGAAACCACCATAGGTACCCAAGAATACTTAAGGTTGCCTTCGATAAATATGTTGCCTTCGGATTTATCGGTTGCCTTCGGTTAAACAAGCATGCTTGATTTATGCCCCACGAGTCCCAAGGATATCCGGACCGTGCAGAGCGAGGAATGCGGTTTAGGCTGACTAAATGTCACCTGAATCCTGCGAGGAATGAGGCTCGGGTCGACTTTGTGTTACCGAGACCTGCGAGGACGTGTCACCATGGTGACATGAGGAATTGACGGAAATAAAATGGGTACACCTAGGTGGTAGATCAAAGTGGGTTTCAATCTTTTCAAGGAATTATTGTTTGTTTAAAAGTATGATTGGCCTTACAGACATAAATATGAATGCAATGATTTCAGTACGAGTATAAATTGATTTAGTTTTCATAACTGTCATAACTGTTTTTACAATGGGGTTAGTACGTTCATAAGTACTTTCAAAAACTTCGTTTTGGTCCACTCACAATTTTTAATGTTTTGCGCCCCCAGGCAGTAGACGTGCTTCAATGCGCCATCACAGGGCAATTCCGCTTCTTGCGCTCCTTCAACTCGATGTAGGATATCTTTTGTAAAAAGATTGTTTTCTTTGTAAATTATTCGGCCTAATTGCTCTCTTATTGCCCTAGGAACAAATGTAACTGTTGGAATGTATAATTATGCATGATGGGAGTTGGTTTATATAATTTTATGCTTGTTTAGTAGGTGCAAATTTTGGGGAAATGATTAAATTACAGGGGAGACTCTGCCGAATTTTGAGCAGAAATTGAACCAAAGTTTTATTGAAATTTTGACTAGAAGGGCAATTAGGTCATTTGTGTCCGGCACCTGCCAGGTGTCAGACACGCACAAGGTTCGGCTTGGATTCCAAAGTTGAATTTGGGTCGGGTCCTGTCAATATTGAGTAGGGTGTACTTATTAAAATTACTTTTGTTTTACAATTCAATATAACCCTTTTGGTCATTTGATATTAGGGCAAATTAGTAATTCAATAAATAGTTTAGTAGTATGGTGTATTAAGTTAATTTTAAGGTTCGTTTAACAGCACTCAACTTTTATTCTATTTTTTCATTAATATTTATACATATATGTCACGTGTTTATACCTACCAAAAAATATATATTTATTGGTTTTTTTTTTTGTCATGAATTCATTTACTTGAGAAATAAATACTTCTCATAAAACATAGTAATATGCACATGTTGAGCAAAACAAAAGCAGAAAAAAAATATTGTATAATGCATATATTTACTTTTCCCTGATAGGCTGATCTAAAAACTTGGCCACTTTAACTAAAATTAGGTGCAAATGAACTAATCCCAGTTTCCAAGCCAGCAGATACATCTCTTTTATACCACAAGCACAACACCAACAGGTCCATAATCTTGGAAGATTATTTAAGTCCTTTCTTTACTTCTTCCACCGGCTTCTGTTGGTCCTCATTCATTTGGTGTTTTGGAGCCTCAAATTGTTCTACTTGGTCTAAACCCTAAAGACGTGTCAAGGTCATGACCACCTTTTTGTGTATCTATCTTTGTATCTATCAATTCCGATGATTAGACAGAAACAAAGATATACAAAATGGTCCCTCATGCACATCAAAATGGTCCATACCAATTATTTAACAGAGAGTATGGATTGGAGCATTGAAATAAATTCGTTGGGGTTATTATGTCAGCCATTCAATTGTAATCGTGGACCAGTTATCTAAAAAAAAACTTTTTTAAAAAAAGAGAGAAAGAATAGTTTGATTTTTTTTTTCTACAATTAATTTGATTTTTAAAGTGTTATTTGCTCTCTTTCAATTAATTGAGATTTGAATCATTTTCTTAAAATGTTATTTGCTCTCATTCAATTATTTGAGTTTGATAACAGATTCTTGGCAAATTGCAAATAACAAAATTCTAAATAATTCCCTTAGAAAATAATACAAGGAAATTGTGTGATTCTAGAGGATAAGAGAGAGTACAAAACTGTTCAGAAATTAGTTTCTGACACGTTTTGATTTGTTAGCAACACAAAGTATATATATATATAGAGCAAATGGTCCAAGCACATATTGGTTGGCCCGTACCATTTTAACCAAAATATATATTGATTGTTCTGTACCATTGCAACAAAAAAGCATACTGGTTGTTCAAATACTTAATGAAATTCATTTGCCGTAGACATTATAATCTGATATATGTATATACTGGTTTCTGACACGGATTATAAGATACAACTATTTAAAGAAAGGGTAGTGATTTTCCCACTCCTCTTTTGTCCACCTACACTCATTTTTGTTTGTTTTTAAATACTTTTTACTATAAGAGAAACAGGAGTGTATGTGAACAAAAGAGGAGTGAGAACATACAATTTTTAAAAAATAGAGTGCAAGTGAATAAAAGGGAAGTGGGAAAATCAGTACCTTAAAGAAAAAGAAGGGTGAAAATTAAGTGGACGTGTGTTGATTTAATGTTGGGCCACCTCAGTTAATTGGAAGGACACAGTGTGATAGGACCCGACCCGAATTCTCCTCGGAATCCGTGTCGAACCCTGTTACCTGTTCAACATCGAACCGATGCCGGGCCCACTTACTATTTTAACCCTCTTCCCGCATACATAAAGAAAATGGGTCAAGACTTCTACCAAAATTTCGGAAGAATCTCCCTTGAAAAACGGACATTTACCCAAAATTTCCACTTGTAATACGATACATAATATAAATCCCAAACTTCAGCAAGCACAATGCTAAGCACACAATTTACAACATAGGCCTCTAGCCTCAATTTCAACCCTACATGGGCAATATCATAGCAATCTAAGAATTTATCCTTTAATTTACATAACCATAAAAATTCGACTGGAAAGTGAAAGAGTAAATCCTACACTGAAGCTGAATGTACGGGGAAAGTTGCTTGGCTTGAGTGTACTAGTCACCTCGAGCTACTGCTTGGGGAGCGCAAAACTAAAATGTGAGTAGACAAAGATAAAGTTTGAACATATTTATAACTGAACGTACTAATCCCACCCTTTGAAAATGATGCCAAAACATGCAATGAAATCCTTTACTATAACGTACTTGATTTGAAATCTTTGTAATCTCATACGCCCATATCATATATCATAATACAAATCCAAAGAGACTTTTCTCCTAAAAGAATTCAATGACACACTAGAACAATTTAAAACAAAACTCAAATAGTTTATTTTGTGTCTGCACTTAGGTTAACCTAGGTTGCCTACATACCCTACTGAGGGATCAAGCACGTAGTTTTTTTGACTAAAAGTCACAATTCAGATAACATAATATTGTGCAACAAGTTATATAACTCAATATTGCCTTAAAGTCTTATTAATGTCAATTCCGGTTACCCAAACCATTTCTGACTCGAGTATTTCCCCATGTCTCTCCTGAATATTTTATAAATTCATTTTTTGTCTATAATTCATAACTTGTAACCATTTTCCTGAAACAATTCACATGTAACATGCATACTTCTTTTAAAACCAATCTTAATTCGAAACTGAATTACCTTTCCAAAATCATTTCTTAACCTAATATCTTTTTGTACGTAGTTAAGTAAAATCATATTTACCCCACAACCATACCCTATCCAAGGCGTATGTTGCAAAACAAGTAATTTCCAAATATCTAATCTTGATTTCCGAACATCATATCAAATGTTCACACTCGTGCAGAGTACACTTCATGCACATGCTCAAGAAACCCCAACCTGGAAACGCATCCACATATTATCCCATACATATATATATATATACACACACACCCCACACTGTCATCATGTACCAGGGGAAAACAATCCAACACAAGGACTGTTTTAACTAGCCCACATGGCAAACTCCTCAATACGCATATGGCTAGGGATAAGCAGTCCAACGGGGGACTATTGCTCACTAGACACGCACGACATAATCCTCAATGCCCGTGTGGCTGAATATCCTTCCTACGAGCGCAGACTACCCGGCCAACGGCCTACGGCACACTCGGCTAAGGGTGCGCACATCATCATCATCAACATCACCACACTCCGACATCCCTTATTGCACGTGTGGTTATCATCCATATCGAACCAGGGAAGGTACATGTCATGGTGTACATCATGTACCAAGGGAAAACAATCCAACCCAGGGACTGTTTTACTAGACCACAGGTCAGCATCACATTGACCTTGTGACTAGGGACGAACTGTCCAACCGGGGGACTTCTGCTCCCAGCTCACACATTAGCATCGCATCAACGTATAGCTGAATCTCTGAATCTAGTCTTACGAGCACATACTGCCCAGCCAAAAGCATTCGGCACACTCGGTCAAGGGTGCCCTCGATCATCTTCCCACACGCCAGCAACACATCGCACGTGTGGGTAACATCCATATCCAAGGGGAGGTATATGTAATGGTGTATAACCCATAGTCCAATATGCCAAAACCATATATATATACAGTGGTGGAGGAAGCTAAGGCCCAGGGTGGGCATGTGCCCCCTCTTAAATCTTCATTGAGGCTATTGTCTTCTTAATACAATCATACTTTTTTAATCAAATTTTAAAGTGCCTATTTCTCTCTTTGTATTTTTTCTATTATTTTCTTTTCTCACTATCATTGCTACCCTTTCAACATCTTATTGCTTCGACTCTAGATTTTGTAGTGATAAATTATCATTCAAATTTTCTTAGTGAGTATTTTTTATAAAGTACATTTTATTTGATTTTTTGCTAGGATTGATAATGAGTGGATAGTTAATATAACATGTAAAATAATGAAGTATGTAAATTAAAACTAAGGATTTGTATCCAAGTAAAAAAATAGTTTGGTTGTCACTCTAAGGAAAAATATTTCAAAATATGACGTGCCCCCTTTGTGAAAATTCTCTAGCTCCGCCACTATATACATATATATATAACCCAACTTCCAACACAACATCCAAACCTTTATACAAATAAACATAATGATAATAATAAAAATCTCTAAAATTCCCATGTCACATTGTAAAATCTGAAATAAATCCAAAACAATAATTTCCAAACAATTCATCATTATGCAAGAAATTCCATAATTGAAACACAATGTCCACTAACAATTACAACTTACTAAACAACCTCAACCGAGCAGACATGGCCCACTATCTAAGTCAACTGGGCTCGTAGGGCCCATGACCTCCAGCTTTCTATCCAACAGTTTCTATTGGCCCATGGTAATAAGTTAAACTCATCCTAGAAGTTTCGTCACGATCCGATGGTCGGTTTGACCTCGATCACGGAATTTGGTCAATAAGGCACGTGGGGCCCACGACCTCTAATTTTCGATCCGAAAGTTCCTATAGGTCCAACAAAGTCTACTAACAAAGTCTCGAAGGCTTGGTCTCGATCGAGCGGTCGGATTTACACCAATCGCACGATCGGACGGAGATCGATTCGCCTAACCCCTAAAATCATTGATTCAGAGTATCCGGACTTCGATTCTCGATCCACAAGTTTCTACAGGATCCTAGTGGTACGAGGATTGACATATCTGAAAATGGGATCGATCGAATGGTTCGAACCTATTGAACCCTGATATCACCTAATAGGCGCAATATCAGTTCGATAGTCAAACGACAACCTATCGCTAATTTGAGCATACTGTCGTGCTCGGGATGATGTGTATGTAATTCTAGTATCAAAGTGGGTCACTGACATTTGGCTCACAAACTGCAACTCATCGTTGGCAGTGGTGGTGGTTTGGGGCGGTTTTTAGCGACTGAAAAATCTCGAAACTACCTGCAATACCTATACCAACATGTTCAGACTAACAAGGGGAATCTTTTGAACTCTTTGACCCTTGCCAAAAGGTGGCCGGAGTGGTCGGAGTGGCCGGAAAAACAACCTCACCACCGGCGAATCCTAGGGTTCTAAATCGAACTCCTAAACCTCGAAATTGATCCAATCCAATTACATAAACAACAAGAACACGAAGAGATGATCAAAATCCATACCTGGATCGACCTAAACTAACGCCAGAGTAGCCCGAAATGGCACCGAAAAACCTCGAACCCTCTCGGCCTTTCCGAGCTTGTGCCGTCACATAGAGGAGCTGGGCTTGTTGAGAATTCACCCAAACTTGGTCTCCGGACGACGGCCGTTCTTTTCCGACTAGTGGCGAGGCATGGCGTGGCCGGAGCAAGGAGAATGCCTGCCATTCTTGGCTGGCTTGGTTATGTCGCAAAGGGAATAAGAGAGAGAGAGAGAGTGACGCGCCGGGGTCAAAACCGAGTTTTACTCATTTCTTAACAAATTTTAGAATGACTATTACACCCTTTTAGTTTTCAGATATTTTCTCTCGTTACAACCTGAATTGAGCGTGCCACCTATCTATGGACTCGTATCAACGAGCTCAATGCAACAGTGCAACTCAATTTCCCAAACTCCTTCCCAAACAAAAAGTCAACATTAAATCACTAAGAAACCCTAAGGGTAAAGTCGTCCTTTCACTCTAGAATTTCCGAAATTAAATTAAATTTTAGGACGGGATGTCACACAGTGATCATGAATCATAACAACTACGAAATATTAAATGAGAATTGCTAATCCAAGTCGCTCAAAAGTGACTGCAAGCAGAGTCTCCCTTATTCTCTCCTTCAAAGGTTTACACGTGTATCTCTCTTTCCAAAGTATTAAATTATGCTTTTTTTCTCTGTTTTGCCCTTATGACAAACCATCATCAATGAAGAAAACCAAACTAACATTTGATACACATGTAGCATTCTAAGTGGAGAAGGAAGTTGAGGTTCCACCCCAAAACCAATTGGCATTGAGGGAAGTAACCCAACATCTTATAAGCCCTCGCTAGGTTTCTCAACTTTCTAATGTGGGAATTTTTACCTTCACATTCTCACACGCCTCCATACGTGTGGTGAATTTTCAAGCCTAACACGTGGACAATACATAATGGGTAACGTGGAGCGCGTGTGGCTATTGGGCTTTCACACGTGGGCTAACCCGCTCTAATACCATGAAGGAAGTTGGGGTTCCACCCTAAAACCAATTGGCAATGGGGGGAGTAGCTCAACTCCTTATAAACTCTTGCTAGGTTTCTCAACTTTCCAATGTGGGACACATTCTCACCATGAAGGAAGTTGAGGTTCCACCCCAAAACCAATTGGCATCAGGTGGAGTAGTCCAACTCCTTATAAACCCTTGCTAGGTTTCTCAACTTTCCAATGTGGGACTTTTTGCCTTCACATTTGATAGGAATTTTACCACAGGTGAAAAAGGGTTAAAAATCCTATAAAACTTGCAAGAATGACAAGGTTATTGTAGTATAAACGGATCTCGCAAGGTCGTTCTCCACAAGGATTATTAAATAACTTGTAGCAAACCAAATTCTAATTAATTATTGTAAAAGAGAAAGTTGAGATGTTTGATTTTAAGACCTTAAATTAAGCTGAAGTTAACCAATAAAAAGAAAGTGATATGCCAAATTAAAGCTAAAAGCAAAAGAAACAGTTGTGTTTTGAGAAATCAAGTTAAGAAAGCACTAGGGATCCGCCGTCACCTTAACAATTCTATATAGTTCTCCCAATTACTTATGACCTATACATGCATATTTCAAAGGTTAGGTATTCCTAATATATGCCTACTTGGACCCTCAACATAGAGCGTATATCATACATGCAATCCGTCTGTGGTATTCAGATCAAATCTAAACATACATGACTCATTAAGTTTTGTGAAACCTTTTGACAAACCATACCCTTAAGACGTGGTATTCATCCTAAGTGAATTCGCACATATTAATCACAAGAAGCCTTCGTCAATTTCAGGGACCGACCTCTGACCAAAATTGCATCAAATTAATTTTCTAAACATCCTAATGGTGATCAAGCATCAAGACACTTAGATAGTTTAACCCAGTGATGAATAATTCGAAAACCTGCATGCATATAATCATAAGCAAATTGGATAGAAACTACATATTCTTGCTAAGGCTCGTGGCCTCACCCTAGCAAAAAGGGAATTAGTTACGCATATTCATAATAGAAATCATAGAAAATATTATTAAGAAGAAAAAGAATAACACCACCTGAAAGTAGAAAATCCAAGAACCCTAGCAATTGCTCTCCCAAAAGCCAAAAAGCAGTATGAAAAGAAGTCCCTAAAACTGATGTGAAAAGAACTTAAATACTCCCTAAAACCTAGCTTCACAAGACAGCTTTTCTTTTCCTACAAGGAGACTAAATAAAAATAAGGTAATACAAGGAGATAAAATCCTAATTGGATAAGGAGAATATGCATTAAAGCTGCCCATTCACGTTCTGGCCTCAAAACTGTTCCAAATCAGGCCCATAATAACTTGTTTTGAAGAGAAAAATATTCTGAACACATCTCAAGAAGGCCACGAATCCATCCGAGGTCATTTTGGGCTCCAAAAATGCCATTAAGGGCCCAAAACGTCATTTTTTCCAAAGATCGCACTGCTTCCTTTATTTTATCGCCATAAAACAACTGCTTGGTAGAAAAATCTGGAATTTTGATACAATTGGGCCAAGTGACTCACGAACGTCCTCCAACTGGAATTACTCCAAAATTCGTCCATTTGATCATGTTTTGCTCCAAAGGAGGTCGTAAGCCCTATATTGAAAATACAATTCAAAGTATCCAAATTCTTCCAAAATATTAACCAAAATATACCAAGATTGGGATTAAATATAGGGTAAAGTGCGATTTTGCCCCCTGAACTATAAGGCAATTCGAACTTACCCCCCTGAACTATTTCGTTTGCCAATTTAGTCCCTCAACTCGTAATAAATAGTCAATTTCCCCCTTACCGTTAAGTTTATCTAATTTCATCCATTTTTCTGTCAATAACAAGGGCAAATTTGTAATTCTAACTTAAAATTTATAAAAATATTGTAAATAATTAACTTTTAGAAGCAAAAAAATCTTTGGGGAGAAGAAATCGGTGGGGGTGGGGTTTTGTGGGGAGAATAATTTTTTTTTTTCTTCTAAAAGTTAATTATTTACAATATTTTTATGAATTTTAAGTTAAAATTACAAATTTGCCCTTGTTATTAACAGAAAAGTTGATGGAATTAGATAAACTTAACGGTAAGGAAATTGACTATTTATTACGAGTTGAGGGACTAAATCAGCAGATGAAATAATTCAGGGGGTAAGTTCGAATTGCCTAATAGTTCAGGGGCAAAATGGCTAAAAATCCTTAAATATATACTATAAAATATACCCATCAACAATCTCACCATGAAGGAAGTTGAGGTTCCACCGCAAAACCAATTGGCAACGGGGGGAGTAGTCCAAATCCTTATAAACCCATGCTAGGTTTCTCAACTTTCCAATGTGGGACTTTTTACCTTCACATTCTCACACGCCCCCGTACGTGTGGTAAATTTTCAAGCCTAACACGTGGACAACAAATATTGGGTAATGTGGAGCACGTGTGGCCGTTGGGCTTTCACACGTTGGCTAACCCGCTCTGATACCATGAAAGAAGTTGAGGTTCCACCCTAAAACCAATTGGCCATGGGGGGAGTAGCTCAACTCCTTATAAACTCTTGTTAGGTTTCTCAACTTTCCAATGTGGGACTTTTACCTTCACATTCTCACACGCTCAAGCACGTGTGGCGAATTTTCAAGCCTAACACGTGAACAACACATTTTGAGTGACGTGGAGCACGTGTGGCCATTGGGCTTTCACACGTGGGCAACCTGCTCTGATACCATGAAGGAAGTTGAGGTTCCACCCCAAAACCAATTGGCAATAGGGGGAGTAACCCAACACCTTAAAAGCCCTTGCTAGATTTCTCAACTTTCCAATGTGGAACTTTTTACCTTCACATTCTCATATAGAAGACACGAATTTATAATAATATACCACCTAGTGTGAATTTTGTTTCCAAGTTTTATCATAGACAAAGTTGAACATTTGAGCAATATTTGATTTGGACACAGGTTGAAAACGATGGAAAGAAGTAGTGGAAAAGGGTTGAAGTGAAGCTTCAAGACCACGTTAACATCCCTACTTTCCCTTCCAACCTGTCGCCTGAATCATATGACGAGTATCTGGAGGACTATCTGTCAAAGTTATCAACAGAAAGATATCCACAAGGCAAACCACTGTGGGAAGTTCATATTATCAAGTACCCAACTAGCAATGCAGCTGGTAATATAATCTTCAAGTTTCACCAAGCTCTAGGAGATGGCTACTCTCATGGGTGCTCTCATTTCTACTCTACAAAGAGCTGACAACCCTCCTCTCCCCTTAACTTTTCCTTCACGGCATCAGTCAGAATCAAAGAAGAGAGGGATAATTTTTTTGTGACTAAGATTTTCTCATCTGCATGCAACACAATTTCAGATTTTTGGTGGGGCATTTCGAAGACCTTGAAAGAAGATGATCTAACACCAATCAAGTCGGGCAATGATGCAATTGAGTTTCGGCTAAGTACTATAGCAACTATGACCTTCTCTCTTGATCAACTCAAATCAATCAAGAACAAGCTTGGAGTGGTAAGATGACTTAACTAGTACTAGCTAGAATTTCATCCGAGGGCTCTTTAAACAAAACCGTCGTCTTTACTTATATTAGATGACGGTTCTTTAAACAAAACCATCGTCTTTTCAATTAATAGACGACGGTAAATAACCGTCTTAGTTTGACATACATTAGATGTCGGTCGATTTAACGACGGTTGTCCAAATAAAAAGACGACGGTGTTTCCCCGACGTCTATTACGATTTTTGTAGTAGTGATGGGAGTATATGTGATATCCCTTAGGGATTACACATGATTGTCTGTTATGTTAACCATGTTAGAATTAATTAGAGCATCCAACCCAAAATCAATTGAGAATATTTGTAGCAATCTATGACATTATGTTGTGTAAGGAAATGCTTTACATATACTCAATGTGAGATATACACTCAGCATATCATTTTCATTACTTTTCACATATTTCTAGCTACCATCTGTACATGTAGTCAAACATCGCATGTTAGAAAATTTAATTATATTCTCTAAATTTAAATGAAAATGAAAATTGAAATGGGTCAGATTCTTGCATTCTTGCTTACTGATGTTTTTAATTGCAAGTGGACAATATCGCTCAAATTAATATAGTGGTAAATAGAGTGTCGTTCCAACAGGGATCAAGTTAACCTATTAAATACTAAAATGATTTATTCCTAATTATAATTGAATTAAACGATAAAAGAATTATGATGATTAAGATGTAATTAAGCAAGTAAATTAAAATAAGTAAATAATAAAATAGATGAAAACAAAGATGATAAAGCTAGTACTAGATGATGATTAAGATGTAATTAAGCAAGTAAATTAAAAATAAGTAAATAATAAAATAGATGAAAACAAAGATGATAAAGTAATAGGGCACCGATTTCACCTAACTAATCCCACCCAAATCCTTGTAGCTTGTTAATCCTAATTACCTAACATGTTGATAATCGTTTTCCCTTACCTCACCAATACTCTCTTCCGAGTTATATTAGTTGTGTTCCTCACAGTCAACCCACTCTATTCCTAGTTATGAATTTAGATAGCTAAGAACCCATTAAGTTTTGTCGAAAATATTAAAAATTACACAAACCATAATCTAATCTTCCGAGTCGGCTATGTAATTTATGGTACTTGTTACAAGAAGCTATTTATTAGGCATCTCCTTCCGGTCTCAACCCAATTCTTCCAATCATGCAATTAGTGGCCAATTAATTGAAAGCACTAAGAACGGTAACAAGCACTCAACATGTATAGATAAATAAAATTAACAATATCAAAGAATTTGAGTATTCATAGCTAGGCTACATCGTAGCCCTAGTAAAAGAAATTAGTTCATGAAAGACTTATTGAGAATCGTGATGGTTGATGAAGACATGAGTGGCATTGAATTATCCAAGTTGAACGTCAAGGTTGCGCAAGCTCTCTCCTTGTTCTTCTTAGGGTTTTCGGCTACGAGTATGAATGTATAGGAATTTGATGGTGTAGGGTCTTGATGGGGTAGGGGGGGTTGGAGGATCCTTTGATCAATGGCCTAAACTCCCTATTTATAATATTCCTAGAAATCCTACCTATCTAAGTTATAATTACAATTATTATATAAAAATAGGATTCCTACTAATTTAGGGTCTTCTTTATTTCTCCTTGTTTGACTTGGTAAGATTTGAACCATCTTGAAAAAGGAAATTTGATAACACTCCTTGTGATGGAATGAATGACTTGGCTTCTTTCCAATTAATCTTCAATCTTCATCTTCTTGTCCTTTTTATCATACTTTCTCCTATTTAATAATTCCTTCACAAATCTCACAAAACCACTTAAAACAACCAATTTAATCCAAGGAAATTAACAAATAAATAAGTAAAGGAGGCATAAAATATATATAAAATATCGGCTTATCACTTACTCATCCAGCTAGTGCGCTGCATGATAAAGAGAATTTTATTGTTTCATCGAGTTCATAGTTGAGAGAGCTCAACAAAAATTGTAATTCGTGAAATGGTTGTTTATTCATGAATTATAAAATGTAATTAACTTTTTTTCTGACTTTAAAATGTAAATGACGTTCTCACCGGGATGATCTTCTTCGGAACTCGACTGTATATGCAAGAGATTGACCAAAGTTCAAGCACAGCAGATTGTACCGCAATGGTGTTGCTCAACACAAGTATTATGGGGGATTATATGCCGATCGATTGAGGAGATGATCAAACCCAGCAGCAAGATGCCATGGGGAAATCATTTTACGACATTCTTGCATGTACCCATACCCAAGTTAACTGAACTCTCAAATGCGCTGGACTTTATCAGGAACACACACAAAATGATAAAGAGGAAGAGAAACTCTTTAGCTGCTTATTTCAATAGTAGGCTATTGGAGATTGTGAACAAATTTAGAAGCCATGAGGTTAGTAAAGTGAAGACTACACTATATGAATTACTTTAGGCATACGCGGTCACTTCACGACCGGATTAATTTTGAACTAATCAATCTCCTTCAGAGCTCAAATTCAGATTTTTTCTTTTAGTGTTAACATATATTGTTGGTTTTGCAGGCAGCCAGCAGATACATTCATCGCACATTGAAGAACTCGAGCATGGTAGTCTCAAATATGATTGGACCCGTGGAGCAGATGTCTTTGGCTAATCATCCAATTAAAGGTTTCTACTTTTTGGTGCCTGGTTTACCTCAGGTATATGTCACACATTGTTGTAAATCTTATAATTGTTGAAAGATATTGATCAATTACTCCCTAACTCTTGATACTTTTTCAAAATACCTAGAAATCTTGACCATATATTCCTTAAACAAGTAAGTACTAAATGCATGGTTCAACAGAAGAAAAAAAGATGTTGAAATTAATGAATTTTCTTCTGTATTTTCCATGTTCAATTTGTATTATTAGTTTTTTCCATTATGGCACTTAGCAACTAGCTAGTATAACATGACCACCATGGATTTGCAGGGCTTTGACATAACCATGGTAAGTTACATGGGAAAGGTGAGGCTAGCCTTCAAGATGGAAAAAGGTCTCATATATCCACAAAAGTTCAAGTCATGCATGGAAAATGCCTTGGACATGATAGTCAAAGACTCCAACAAAAATCCGAAGCTGAACAATTCAGAAGCCGCATATGTTGAAATTCCTCCATTATTTAAAACTAGCCGTGTGCCAATTGGTTTTCATTTTTTCTTTTAGAATTAAAAAAGATAATAGGCAGTTGTGTTCCATAAAAAACAGGATTCATTATCTTATTTTGCTTTTAATTTTAATTTTTTTTAAATATGGAAAATGTAAATTTACCATATTATCCTCATTTCATTAATAATTTAAATTCTTAATGTTTGCATGAACCAAAGGCATTTTATGGTATTTTGAATGTTTCACCAATTTCTACCTTTTGCTTTATATATATATAGATAATAATAAATAGAGCTTTATTTTGTTGAATTTTTGTTCTGTTTTGTAAACTACAATTTTTAAAAATATAAAAGTCTTAAATTAATAAGAAAGAATTGATGCAATTTCATTCTTCAAATATTTTTTGTTAGGGCAACGAGGTTTCTGATCTCTTGCAAATCTTGCCATAGCTCAAATGCAAATTTTTAGTGTATTCAGTCAGTACATTTTTATCACTTATGCTTTAGCCTTATGTCACAACTGTATTGTGGGAACATGAATGAGGGATCAAGCCACACGTGGTTCTTTCAACCAAAAATACAATTCAGATAATATAATATTATCTAGGCATAACCAACAATTAGATTTTAGACTCATTCTCTACTTCAATTTCAATAACTTATATAACTAGATATTGCCTTAAATTCTTATTAATGTCAAATCCGGTTACCCAAACTATTTCCGACTCGGGTACTTCCACCATGTCTCTCCTGAATATTTTATAAAGTCCTTTTTCCCATAATTTATAACTCGTAACCATTTTCCTGAAACAATTCACATGTAACATGCATAATTCTTTTAAAACCAATCTTAATTCCGAAACTCAATTACCTTTCCAAAATCATTTCTTAACCTCATATCTTTTTGTACATAGTTAAGTAAAATTATCTTTACCCCGCAACCATACCCTATCCAAGGCGTATGTTGCAAAACAAGGAATTTCCAAATATACAATCTCGATTTCCGAACATCATATCAGATGTTCACACCTGTGCGGAGTACTCTCCATGCACATGCTCAAGAAACCCCAAACTGGAAACGCATCCACATATTATCCCATATATAGATATATACACACACACATCCCACACCGTCATCATGTACCAGGGGAAAACAATCCAACACGGGGATCGTTTTAACTAGCCCACATGGTAGACTCCTCAATAAGCATGTGGCTAGGGACAAGCAATCCAACGGGGAGACTATTGCTCACCAGACATGCACGGTAGAATCCTCAATTCCCATGCAGCTAAATATCCATCTAATGTGGTATAATCTAACACACAAACTAAACCCTTTAATACAATTGTAGTATGAGCAAATAGGGATTGTTCTATCCGGGGATTAGAAGGGATGCTAATCAACAAAAACCCTCAAAACTGACTAACTAACACTAAAACAATGATATGGGGATTTTTTGGACGAATTTAAGAAACTAAAGTGAATTGCATCAAACAAAGTAAACTGTGAATAAAAATTGGGTGGAAGGCTAGCTAGAGAATTCTTCTCCACACATGAACCATATGCATACAAATCGATTTCCAGTTATTCTTCCTATAAACCATGAATGACAATGCCCCAAATTAATCGTGAACATCACTAATTAACTCTTAGATTTTCCTACTTTCATTGAATTGGACTCAGCGACGCAATCAAATTATCCTTCTCAAGTTCTCTGTATGAACAGCATGATAGAGATACATATCAAAGGTCATTAAGTTCTATGAAAATCATAAGCATTGACGAGGCATTCGTAACTATGAAAAGCATGATACTCCTGCCAGGAATTTACTTAACGCAATCATGACTAGTGACTTTTACTACTTGTGAATATAAGTTCATAATGATTTGGTGAAATTCCTTTATATTCTAGCCTCAAATCCCTGCATGCAAACTAAGTATGCATCCTTAATAAACATACAAGAATAAGTTCTCAATAAAGCAGATAAGTAAATCACATTCATGTTTTACGAAACCATAAGTGGAGGAAATCAATTCATATAAAACATCTGTCCATGGCTTTGAATTCACCTCTAGCTAAAACGAAATTAGTTCCACATATTTGCAATTAAACAAAGATAATTAAAATTAAACATTGAGAGCAAATGTGTTTTTCTGATTTTAGGCTCTTCTCTCCCTCCTCCCGAATGGTGCGGCATTGTGGTGTATTTATAGGCTGAGGGCCCATGGCACAAGTAGTTTTGGAGAAGGATTTGGCACTCCAAGAGTTGTGTTGGAAAAGGATTGTACAACACAAACCAACCGGGACACGGATCTAGGGTGCGGCAGATTTCTAGGCTTCTAGACAAGGGGTGTTGTGGTAGGTTTCTAGAAGGACAAGGGATAAGGTATGCGGCACCCTTTTAGGAGAAGGTAAGGCCTTCTAGAAATCAGGTTTTTAAATGTCCTAATATGAAAATAACTCCCCCTTGCAGCTGGATCTACCTCACAACCAGGCCCTTGTTGCCAGCATCCAAATCACATGCAAAATGATCAACTATGTCCATATAGACGAACGTAGTGCTGCGAACATCAAACAATTTTTAGTTGTCTAGTAAATAGGTATGAAGAACTTGATTAACAAGTCCGCCAGGTCATTGACCGACTTCAGTGGGTCAACTTTGACTACTTGGGTCATAGTAGATCAACAGACTTTCATGGTCATCAAGGCAGTCTCCACCTACAATGGCATCCTGGCAGGCCATGGATAAGCAAGACCAATGCAGTCACTTCTACCATGCATTAGAGAATATGCTAGCCCAATCCTTGGGAGGTAGTATCCGGCAGATCAACAGTGATCAAGCAATGGCAAGAAGATGCTCGCCTCAAGGGTTAACGAAGAGCAAACAAGCCTAGTTCATTGCTGCAAGTCAAATAGACCGGAAGTGAACAAAACATTTAGAGAAACAAGCCCAGTTCATTCCTATAAGTCGAACCGACCTGAAGGAAAAAAAAACATGCAAAGAAGCGAGCCCAATTCGTTTCCATAAGTCGAACAAACTAGAAGGGAACAAAACATGCAAATGAGATGGCAGATTTCATTCCCTTAAGTCTAGCATAGCATATTGGAAAAGATGAAGGAAACATACACCTAATGGACTTTTAAAATGAATTTTACCCACAGCATTCAAAAGTGGAAGCATCTTGTTTAAAACTTTTTGAGCTAAGCCTATTTCATTTTATCCCATGTATCTTGTCGATATAATCTCTTAGTCTTCCTTGGGAAAGCCAAGAATGATCACCTTATGGAAAGGCCTTCAATCCTCCTTGATGTTGTGAAAGTTCTTCAACCAAGAGGCACCAAAATAGAAGCCCTCTAGTTCACCATACCAAAATGCAAAGAGAGATGGAGAGAAGGTCAACCAAGTGGTTTGAGGTGCTAGACTCCCTCTTGTTGGGCCGATTTTTGGCAAGTGATGGAGGGAGAAGATTTCACCTACAATAGCTACACCTCAAAGTTGTAGAGGCCAAAAACCCTAGCAAGGAAATGTCAAAGTGTGGCTTAAATAGAAAAGCACACAAGTGAGGAGAGAGAAAATTCCTCTCCTATGGCCGGCCTTGGGGTCTTGGGGCCTCACTTGGGTCCCTGGAATTTGTGTTGTCATACAACACTTATTCTTGGCCCAATAGGTATTTGGGCATTTTGCATTTCTACCTTTAATTGAATTAAAGCCCAATCCAATTCTAATTGTCAAAGTTAATTCCATAATTAACTTTTAATTATGACTTATAACTTAACCATTTAAATTACAACTATAGGCTTACTATTTGATTCGGTCAATTGCTTCGGTCAAACATGTTGACTTTGACTTTGACCTCAAGCTTTTTTTCTCTTCATTTGTTTCTCTAATCACATTTCTCAGTGTGTGATCTGTAGGTTCCGTTTAGCAAGGTAGTGGGTTGACTCAACTCCTCTAAGTTGACTTGCGAATTAAACCTCACTATTTAATTCTTCCTTTATTATTAGGCTTAGAAGAAGAAATTAATCCCTTCTCAAAAACTGCAACTGTCATGTTCCCTCCTTCTTTCTTGAAGGTCCTTTCAGCAGTCACACACATATTTAGCATCTCAGTGAGAGTGTACTCCATCTTCCCCATATTGTAGTTCATAACAAACTGGGAGAAGGAATCAGAAAAGGATTCAAGGAAGATGTTAGTGGCCAAGTTGCGGTCCAGTGGACTATTAAGACTTCCTAACAACTCAATGAGTCTAATCATCTTTAGTCCATGCTGATGAACTGGGGCTCCCTTAACCATCTTGGTTTTCAAAAGCTCATAGATGGCGCTAAAAGGCCTGTTACTTGTGTCTTCTGCATAAAGCTCTTGAAGATGAGATATCATGTCAGCAGCATGAATCATATCCTCATGCTATTTCTAGACTTCCCCTTTCATGGAGCACAAAATGTAGCACTTGACATGACAGTCATCATCCACGTGCTTTAGCATGTACTTACTCTGAAGCATCTTCTGCAAGGGGCTCTATGTCAGGAGATTGCTCTGATACGTATACAATCTTCTCGATAGTCAAGAATATCATGAGATTGCGGTACCATGTTGGAAAGTTATGGCCCTCTAGACAATGTTTGGGGAATTGAGTGGCACCGTTGCGTCGAGCTCATCGATACGAGTTTGTGGACATGCGGCACGCTCAATTCCGAGTTGTAACGATTGAGAAAAGATATGAAAACAAAAAGGATGTAAGAATCATTTTGAAATTTGTCAAAACCCTAAAACCTGGTTTTATTCCCCTTCACGCCACTCTCTTTCTCTTCCAGTCAACGTCGGCGATTTTCACCTTCGATTCATTAGCATCAGGCCAACTCAGGCCATGACACCGGTCCCAAATGAACGGCCTCAACCTCCTCTACCTAACCCACCCTTTTTCCCAACTTGAAAACCTGAGAAACGGCGACTGGAAAGATGGGAACATTGCCCAGCCACTGCCGCCATCACCGACGATTTCGGCCACTCCAGGCCACACCACCACTTAGAATAGGTAGCTCTCCTCTCACTCATCCCTTCCCACAATTGATTTGACGTTGTTGGTGGCCATAGCCGCTGTTGCGAGCTCGGAAAGCTCCGGCCAAAACCCTCACGGGTTTTGCCTTTAATGACCTAGTTTCGGCCACTTTTGGCCGGGGTCCAAGACCAAAAGTTGCTCCTAGTGTTGTGATTGACCTGGTGGTATGAGTATTGGCTGGCGATTCGGAGTTTCCGCTTGCTAGAAATTACTCAAGCCACCCACGCAATGCCAGTGGCGACGAGTGAACCACACTGTGGCGGCCCATTAAGTTCTAAACACTCCACGTGTCATCCCGAACACGACGGTATGCTCAGATTAGCGATAGGTTACCATTTGACTATCGAACAAATATTTTGCCTATTATGCAATATCCAAGTTCGATAGGTTCGGACCGTTCGATCGGTTCCATTTACAAATATGTCATTTCCCTTACCTCTAGGTTCGTGTAGGAACTTGTTGATCGAGAATTGCAGTCCTTTACACTATGAATCAATGATTCTAAGGTTAGGCACACCGGTTGCCATCCGATCGTGCAATGAAGAATGATTCAACCGCTCGATCGAGATCAAACTTTCGCGGCTTGTTTAGTATGCTTTGTCAGACCTATAGGAACTATCAGATTGGAAGTCGGAGGTTGTGGGACCCGCATGTCCGACCATTAGATTGTAAAGTTTGACAGGTAAGTTGCCCCGTGTCTTCCGAGGTTGTCCCATCGTTGGAAAAGTACAAGATTGACCATATAAACCTTCTTAAGGTTGTGCACACTTTGAGCCCCAGAAACTAGAGTTGTGGAGTTAAAGTCAGTTGATCCGTGCCTTCCAGAGTTCTAAATTAAATTTCATAGATTGCTCTGATATTGCCCATGTAGTGTTGAAATTGAGGCCGGAGGCCTATTCTGTAAATTATGTGTCTTAGCACTGTGCATGCTGTCGGTTGGGATATTTTAATTCGTTGTTCGCAGGTGCAAAAATTTGGGAAATGTTCCAATTACAGGGGAGACTCTACCGAATTTTCGGTAGGAGTCGAATTGTATTTAGGGTTTAAGGGGTCTTTTAGTAAAGTGGATCCGGCACTGTACGATACCGGACGCGAAGTAGGGTTCGTCACGGATTCTAAGGGGGAATTCAGGGCGAGTCCTGTTAATTTGGTATCAGAGCATTAGGTTCAATTTCCTGTGGACTCCGCACCTTGTGTGCGTGAATCAAACAGTTTTGTTTGAGGACTGAGAAAGTTGCGGTATGCTAAGGACTAGTATGGCTATTACCTTAGGTGGAACTAGTTGTGCGTCAAGGTAGCAAGGGGAAGTTTGAGACTTAGGTTTTGAGAAAATTGTTGACCCTTGTTCGGGAAATTCAACGTATGAATGGAGTTGATGGCAGTGTTCTATGCCGAAAGGTTGGAAATTTTACCAAATTGGTTGAAGGTTGACAATCTTTGGGGAATTCGAAAGGGAGAAAGAAGAAGAATCAGAGAAAAATGAAGGTTAGCATCATACTTCAACAAGTGTGGGCTCCAGGGAAAAATTAATGTAGTAGTGGGTATCTTAAGTTTGAGAGCCCAGTGAGTCTTGGGATGACAATAGTGTAAGAAAAGGAAGTGCTTGAGTCGGCGATGACAATAGGGTAACTGCTTATGCCCCTAGGCAACTCTGGGAACATGAGCAGAGTTACCTTAACCGTGACCTGGAACTTGCCGCAGTTGTGTTTGCCTTTAAAATGTGGCGACATTACTTGTATGGGGAAATGTGCCAAATCTTAATGGATAACAAAACCTTAGGTACTTCTACACCTAGAGAATTGTTTTCAGTAGTAAAGGCGTAGACTAGAGTTAATCAAGGTTTCTAAGCGTACTTTTAAGTACCCCCTGGCCGAGCTAATGTTGTGGTGAATACTCGTAGTAGGAAGTAGGTTCGAACCTTAGCTCACATTCGAATGGGTTATCAACACCGTTAGTGGAAAAGAGGAAAAATATGGTTGAATTTTGAATGGACGAAGAATACAAGGGTTACTTTCTAGTTTCCATGTGAGGCTTATACTCTTTGAATGGGTGGTGGAAGCCTAGTTGAAGGAGCGTGTGCTTTACTTGATGAGATTGGAAGTGGAGAACGGTTCATAGTTGGATTACACGATGATAATGATAGGGCGTTGATTTTGGTAGGAAGTTTTGGGTATTAAATTAAGCTTTAGTATTGCTTTTCGCTAGCAAACCGGTGGACAATTAGAGAGAACAATTCAATGTTGGAGGACATAAGGAGAGCATGTGTGATGCTATTCAGGGGCAATTAGGATTCTCACATTCCTCTGATGGAGTGTGACTACAACAGTAATCATTCAAGCATTGAAATGGCTCAGTATGAAGCTTTGTACGGGAGATAGTGTGGAACTTCTATAATTGGAGTGATGTTGGTGAGAGAAAACTAGAGTAGTTAGAGTTTGTTCATGGCACAATGGAGAGGAGCCTAAAACGACATGTTACCGACAAAAGGGTTGTGCGGGCAACGGTTCTAAGGATATGGAATTTGCAGTTGGTGATTGGTGTCCTTGAAATTTTCTCTGTGGAAAGGTGTGATGAGGTTCGGGAAACGTGTGAAGTGAAGTCCCCGTTATATAGGACCTTAATAGATCATTGAACAAAATCGGACCAGTTGCTTACCAACATACTTTGCCTTCAGGACTATCTCGGAACCATGACTTGTTTCATGTAAATATGTTACGAAAGTACATATTCGACCTTTCCCATATTCTGGAATATCAACTAGTAGAGTTAGTGGATATTTGACTTATGAGGAGCAGCATGTGCAGATTTTGTATCAGATGGAGCAAGTGTTGTGATGTAGAACCATTATTGTAGTGAAGGTGTTGTGGAGGAGTTAGACTATTGAGGAAACGAGTGGGAACCCGGGGAGTATATGTGGGCCAGTACTCATACCTCTTTGAGTGACATGTACAAAATTTCGAGGACAAAGTTTTTGTACGGGGGGTAGTTTGTAACATCCAGACCTAATTTAAGTATTATTTAATTATTAATTATAAAATTACATTTTTGACCTTTGGGTAGGGGTATATTAATCACTTTTTGTTTAGGACGGAATTTGGGAAATTGAGTGGCACTGTTGCATGAAGCTCATCGATACGAGTTCGTATACATGCGGCACACTGAATTCCGATGAAAGCCTGAAAACCAGAGAAACGATGACTGGAACGACAGGAAAATCACCCAACCACTGCCGCCGTCGCCGTCGACGATTCCGGCCACTCCATGCCATGTTACCACATGGAACAGGTAGCTCTCCTCTCCCTCATCCTTTCCCATAGTTGATTCAATGCCGTTGGTGGCCATAGCCGCCGTTGCGAGCTCGGAAAGCTCTGGCCAAAACCCTCACGGGTTTATCCTCGATTGACCTAGTTCCAGCAACCTTTTGGCCGGGGTCCAAGACCAAAAGTTGCTCCTTTTGCATCTCTTAAGTTATGGTTAAAGAGTTGTCTATAGGCGCATGGATGATTATGGACTTTTCATTATTGATTCAACATCAAGCTAAGATGTTGAATCTAGGTCCTTGGCGGGTGATTGATTTTATTACGTGTTTTAACTACTTTAAAACATTCATGGTTGGTGGGCGTTGGACCCAAGACTATTCTTAAAGTCCCTAACTAATCTTCCGTCTCCTTTGTCTCCTTCTTGGTCTTCCTTCTTCCTAATATCTATAGAAGACTCAAGGCTCAATGGACCTTGAGGGAATTGTGTTTGGAGGGAGAGATAGAAATTACATTGGAGAATGAGAGAGGAGAAGCATGCAAGTTTCTATTTAACTTATAATCCAATTGTTAAATTAAGCAACTTTAAAATAAAATAAAATTAGTTACAACCCATTCATTCAATCAAACCCATTCAGCTAACGAATTAACGGCCAATCACATTGCTCAATTTGGTTTAAGGGCCTTAAGTCCATAATCATCTTTATTCCAATCATTTAATCTCATTAAACAATAAAGGATATGCATACATTAAACAATTCAGACTTTAGAACCTATGGGCCTATTTCCAATAGAACATTTAATTCAAACAAAAACTTTTAATGTTTTACTAAAAGACAAAAATAGTTTTTGTTTCTAGTATATTGGGGCAAAATTCAATTTTAAAAGTTGTGGGTCAAAACCGAAAATACCATATTTAAAATTTGGACCCAACATTTTTCTAAAATTGAATGAAGACCCAAAATGGGTCTCCAAATAGTGGCAGCCAAAATTCTTGGTGTGGGAGGTGTGTGTGTGTGTGGTCCCACAAGTTATGACATTCCAATTTGTACCCCCAAAGCATCTTTTATCTCATTGGCCAATTTCATAGGATGAAATGGCTATGGGAGACACAAGGTACAAATTTATGGACCTTGTCATAAAATGTTTTTGACTAACATGTAACAATCATATCACATATAATTCCATGAATCAAAAAGCAACATTCTCTAGGGATCAACAAGAACATTTCCTGAAAATCTCAAGAACATCAAGAACATTCATATTATTTTATAACCAATTATAAATTCATATATAAAATCCTAAAATCTTGGAAAAATCATATATGTGTTTAGAATTTGAAGACCAACACAACAATGTATATCACATACACATGAACATCACACAAAGCCAAAATCACCCCTATGCCACCACCCCTAGTTCCATTTTTGAAAAATCTCTTTCATGTAACATCCAAAATTCCAAGTATTATCCATACATATGAACAACCATGAATGATATGACATGTTATAACACATATAAACATGAAACTAAGCCCATACACATTCTAAAACTCAAAAGGGTGCACGTTTTTCATAAACCTTGGCTCTATATACCACTTGAAGGGAATATTTTGGGAATGGTGGTGTAGAGATTTCTAGAACTCTCTAACCAAACTTTGAGAGAATAAGTCACCAAGCATGCCATATCTAATATGAAATCAAAGTAAAAGCGGAAGTATTAAATAGCTAGAGATTCATGCAAGTCGCATTAGGTCCCAATCTTTATAAGTTTATGAAAAATGTGCACCAATGACTCTCTAAAATCCTATTCAAGAGAGAGATGAGATGTTCATACCCTTGAAGTGAATCTTGAAACCAAGAATGGTGTTCAAGTAGAGGGATTGGTCCCTTTGTTGTTGGCTCTCCATTTGATGTTGATTCTCCGCCTTTTTGGCTCTCCAAATAAGTACAAAGGTATGTACCTCCCTAAAGTTCTTCACCAAGGAGTTAGAGGGATGAGAAAATTAGAAGACTTGGAGGAGAAGTGGGTGCTAGCCCTTCTCCTACAAGGTGGCCGCCCAAGGAGGTTTGGGAGGGAGGTTTTGGTGTTTCCTCTCTTCCAAAGTTACCAACTTGAAACCCTATAAAATGTTAGGGTGCCATAGCTACACATATATAGGGCCAAAATTGTCACACTTGTGGCAAAAATGTCCCTCTCCCTTAGTGTGCAGCGCCCTCCCCCTTGCATGCCCTATTTGTGTCATCTTGGTCCATCACATTAATCCTATAATGTGTCACACTTGTGCCTAAGTCCATATGGTCCATTCCCTTTTGAATTTCCAAGTCACATGGGACCTTTATTAAAGTTTCATAACTTTAATTGAATAATTAAATTAATCTAATCAATTTAATTAGTTTAGTGACTTAACAAATTTAATCACTCACTTGTCTAACAAGTGTTGGTCCCGATCATCATTAGTTGACTGTGACAAGTGTCGGGTCAACCGTTTGAACTTTGACCTTTGACTTTAACCGAGTCACAAAATCATTCATTCTCCTCTTACTTCCCAATCGACTCCTCTATCGGTGCGCGATCTTATAGGTTCTAATTAGTAAGGCAGTGGGTATGAATGATTTCTCCTGGAATCAAGTATGAATTGTATCACTCTATTCAATTCTCCCTATTGGCAAAGGATAATTATAGTTAGTCCTTACAGGGCTTCCACAAATCATGAGTGACACCTAGTAGTATTTCATGGCTACCCCAGCTAAAAAGAATTTATTTAGAGAACTTAGTCAGTTTGTGATTACAATACAATCCGATCCTTCTCTAATTCAATACTCTATGTCATATTCTTAGGATATGGTAAGCTCGTGTCAAATTCCATAATATGACGTCTCTTGGTTATATGATTCACTTGGACAAAATTGCAAACATTCTTGTTTCAATTTTATCCGATACTTTGGCCAAAGATTCAACGAATCATATCTTCATAGTATTCTCTCTTCTTACTAAGAGTAGAGATTCCTTGTTGTACATTCACCTGCCTCTGTGTACATGCTGAGAATCCTGAGGAATGCCTTTAAGTCACATCCCTTCGATTGTATAGTGTTCTCAAATAGAAACAACCTATACACAAGACAACTGTGATGTCTCAGGTCGAAGGACTAACTTGCATTATCACAACTTAGAATTATTTGTTTGACACTTGTGAGTAAGACTTCCATACAAGAATTCTATAGTTGATCGCATTTAGTGGACTCCATCTTCTATAGAGCACCTTCACATCTGTCTCAGTGTCTCCACACTTCTGACTTGAGACTAGTCATCCTTTCAATTGAGCAGACATAATGTGTACCAGTCTTTGCGAGTCACCATTGTCCAATTTGTGATCCTATGACCATGAACATTTTAGGATACGATATTCATATTGTATGGAAAGGTCTTGTGCATCTAACTTCTTTAGACCACTTTCCATTTATATAAGAATCCATGGACTTGTTACTTTGTGTACTATATGTATCTCAAGCAACATTCTTGCCCCTTTGATTTTATATATTATATTATTTCCATAGAATTATCCATTTTTATATTTGCTTCTATGGTATATATCTAACAGGCCCCGTGGTCATCATGACTCCATCCCATGGAGTCGTGCCTCCTCACGGCCCCACGGCCAAGAGCCAAAACCTAGCCCATGTCATCGTTCCACCGCTGGGCATCGTGGTCGCGAATGTCATCTTATCACATGGTGAAACCTCCCATTTTGGCACCGCTGCCACCTATGGCCCAATTGTGGAGCAAATACATTCATTCCCTCCTTTGCCACTGCACTTGACGTATGCACCTGCGTACACCTCTAACTAAACCCTAGCTCACATGAAATTGGGCTCCACACAATTCTGTCTTCATGATCCACGAAGTCAAGTAGGCCTCAGTCTTAAAATTGACTAATTGACTCAAAGAGTGGATGACAAAAATAACTTGGTTGGACAGCTCCTCAGACAGATTGACATGGTTTGAGACCTTGCCCTTAGATTCTAAGGTGAAGAGAGAAGGGTGGAAGAACGCACTGGTAGGCAGTTCAAGAGGTCCCAAGTAGGTTGAGCAGGAGCAAGTAGGCAAGGTGGAGGACGAGAACGTGATGTTTAGCACCCAGGCATGTCGCAAGCATTCTCAAGCCCCGCTCAAAGCCGGTCAACAATCTGTTCGACACTAAGTCCAAGGACCAATGCACACGCAAGACTGGGGGCACAATCCGATGTCCACACCAACTTGGGCCCGCGAAGAAGTGTTCACTCAAGGCTCGGCCCACACAGAGGTTAGCCTCATTGATGCAAGAGCATCTATTAGACTTTCCTAATCAAAGTGGGCATTAGCCAATAAGGTTAAGTTTTAGTTATATTAAATTAATAGGTTATTATATTAATTGTTTTCCTATTCTTACTATGATTTGGTTCAATTTCCTGTTTTGGTTTTAATTTCCATTATCAATTAGCTTTTCTGTATTCTAGTATAAATAGGCTATTAAGAGGCTCTTGTTTCAGTTTTTGTTGAGGAATATAATTCTAGACTTTAGTCTATAGAGTTTCTATTGGGATTTTGCCCTATAACTCAATTATCTTCGTTCCAACTTCAATTATATTGCTCTATCCTTCTATTCTCTATATTTTGGGCATGTTTGGGTCGCTGGACAGCAGTTTATAGTCGATGCCCAACATCAAATTGGTATTAGAGTTTAGGTTAATCCTTGTTCCACACCATGGTGGGACATGACAGGGGTCGTGGATGAGGGAACCAAGCCCAACACACAAAGATGGCTGAGACGAGGCGTATAATGGAAGACTTTTCGAGAGCGGTGCAAGCCCTCCAACGACAGGAACACTCGCATGCCTATATGGAGAATCCAGAATGTAATCGCGAACCCTTACACATGCTGGAAGACGGTGGTGATGAATATGAAGAAGAGAGGGACATCGACAACCCTTTTTATGAAGCTAGAAACTATGGTGATGGTCATCGAGGTGGATTGGAAGAGCGACTGGTTCATGCATTGGATTTGAACGATGGAGGAATTAAAATTGAAGTTGCTGATTTTATGGAAAGATGCAGGCTGAAGATTATTTGGATTGGGAGGCAAGCCTAGAGAATTATTTTGAATTGAAGCCTCTGACAGATGATCACAAGGTGTTTTTGTAAAGCTTAAATTAAAGAGTACCTCGCTTCAATGGTGGAAGAGAGTTGAAGAGCAGCGTGTTCGACAAGGAAAGCAGAAGATCAACACATGGGATCATATGAGAGCCATGTTACGCAAGCAGTTTCTGCCAGCTAATTAAACTATGGAGTTATATGAACAGTTTCATAACTTAAAACAACGTGACATGTCTATTGAAGAATATACATTAGAGTATAATAATCTCTCAATTCGAGTTGGTTTGAATGAGACTAATGAACAGATGACATCTTACGCTTGAAGGCTGGAAGTACTTCACAAGCCCGATGTTTAGATTGTGGAGAGGCAAGGCATAAATCTTACGCTTGTCCACAGAGTAAATTTGGTAGGTGATAAAATCAATTTTCCAGAACTAGCATATTATGTTTATGTCAACGAAGAGGAAGTTATTGATCTCTTACCAGTTGAAGGAGAATGTTTGGTGGTAAGGCGAGTGATGACAATGTTAGATATATGCCCTTAAAGCCAACTAATTATGTAATAGTTAGAGTTAAGGACATCTTTGATAATGACATATTATGTTATCAATGGGCAAGAAAGGTTGTCTTATACATAAATCATCCTATATTATCTTTCAATATGTAGAACAACCAGAGTCCAAGGAATACACAAGTGGATATGAGAGGTATGTAATGAGATTACATACGTGGAGACTTCTCATCATCCCTGAATCCTGAATATGTTCCTGGTCATATGAATATTGATTGGGCGTCAATATTCCGTAAAGACCAGTACATACAGTATCGTCTCTATATGTAGGGAATGGTGAGGTCTCAAGTCATTAAATGTGGAGACACATCGATATGTGTGTAGGTGCTTGTAGAAGAACAAGTACACTGAATGCGATCCGACACATGGGCTCCATCATGGAAGTCTTTACTCACTTGTCAAGCTGGAACTCATAAATTGCAATGGTGCAAACTAATGTTTAGACCTGAGGCATCATAGATGTTTTGTGGCTATGTTGTTAATCTTTGAGGGCACTATACAGTCATGCTAAATTAGGCATAGCTTAAAGTGTTCATCAGGATTCTCAATAGAGTCATGAAGGCAAATGAATGTACAACAAGGAATCTCTACTCTCAGTAAAGGAGAGAGAATACTCCAAGATATGATTGATCAAATCTCTGCGCACAGTGGTGGATAAGACTTGGAAGAAGAGGTCTTCAAATCTTACTAGGACAATTATATAAAAGGATTGATTCACATTAGGATATTGACAATCAATTCCATGATCTAATAATGTGAATAAGGAGTCTTGATATAAGAGAATGATTCAATTGCACGGTCATTTCAATTGGAATAGGTTCTTTCACAGCGTCTCATTTAGCTCGGATAACCGTGACTTGCTGCTAGGCGATAACCATGGTTTGTGGATGTCCTAAAACATTTCAATTAACCTTTATTAATAGGAAGAATTAAATTGTGGAATTTAATTCGTATATTATCTTAGAGGAGTTGAGTCAACCCACTACCTTACTAAGGGGAACCTACGGATATGCACACCCAAAGAATGTGATTAGAGAATCAAATGAAGAGAATTGAAATGAGGAGACACAAGTCAATGGATGATAATCAAATGTCAAAGTCAACGGTCGAAAGTCAACATGTTGACCGGAGCAATTGACCAAAGTCAAATAGTTTGATCGGGTCAATTAAGTAAGACTATAATTTAATAGTTAAATTAAAATTAAAAGGTTAATTATGGAATTGATTTTGACATATAGAAATATTGGATTGGGCCTTTAAATATGATTTAAAAGGAAATGGACAAAATAGCCCAAAAGGCAAGTGGGCCAAAGGGATAAGTGGCATAAGATGACATGATCCATGGACCCAAAAATGGAGCCCCAAACCCATCCAATTTTCGGCACCACTAGGGTGCCTTCTTGCTTGCCATTGTGTCATCCTATAAATACATAAGTTAAGAGAAAACCTAGCTAGGGTTTTTGGTTTCCTACTTTGGTTGATGAGTGAGTGCATCATCTTTGCCTCTCATCTTCCATAAACCAAAAATTGGTCCAATCAAGAGGTAGACTAGCATCCATACTTCTTGATTGCCTTCTCTTCATCTCTAGGAGCATTTGGTGTGGTGAGGTAGAGGACTCCAATCTTGGAGCCTTGAGGTGAAGGAGTCAGTATTTCAAGAGAAAGAAAAAGGCCTTTCCAACAAAGGTGTTCATTCTTGAGAGATCAAGAAAAGGTCATCAAGGGTAAAGATCTATTCCCTTTTCCCTTTTCTTTTGTGTTCAAAGAGACTAGGCAAAGATACTTGGGTTAAAATGAAAAAGGTTTAGCTCAACTAGCATAAACAAAATGAATCCGCCATTTAGAATGTTTTTGTTGTATAGGTTGTGGCTAAAATTCATTTCCTAAGCATTAGATGCATATTTCCTTCACACAACTCCCAAAATTGAGGAAGAAGATTGGCATTGACATAATATATTCCAAACACGAGTCCTTTGTGGGGGAAAGGTGTGCAACGTGATTCTTGATGGAGGAAGTAGTGAAAACATTATCTCAAAGGAAGCGGTAGAAAAATTTAAGATACCAATTGAGAAGCATCTTAATCTCTACAAGGTTGCATGGTTTCGAAAGGGAAATGAGGTACCAATTAGTTCAAAGTGTTTGGTTAAATTCGCTATGGTGTAATACTATTGAGGATGAAGCTTGGTGTTATTTTGTTCCCTTACACACATGTCATATCTTATTAGGAAGACCATTATTGTTTGACAAAGACATTATGCATTCTACTAAAGCTAACACCTATTCATTCTATAAGGATGGCAGAAAGTGGACTTTGCTGACGTGGGAAGAAGGATTTTGCCATGCTCCTAAAGATGCCAAGGTTAATGGTCATTTGAAATCCCATTTGTTTGAAATTGAGAGCAAGGAGGTGACATCTGTGTATTCACTTGTTGCCAAGAAGGATGTTGAGGGAGCTTCGAATAAATTGGAAGATGACGATCTCCTGAATTTAGAAAACCCTCAGGTGTTTGGCTGTTGTTTGGAAGAAGATTGTGAAGTTTGTTTGGGAATTGAGAAAGCTTTTGATAAGGTATTTGGTGAGAGTAAACAAGCTAAATCTAGTGTAATCTTGAAGGCAGTGAATCACAAAGAAGTTGGGTTTTATTAAATTAATAGGTTATTTTATTAATTGTTTTCCTATTCTTACTATGACGGACTTAGTTCAATTTCATGTTTTTTGTCAATTAGGTTTTCTGTATTCTAGTATAAATAGGCTATTAAGAGGCTCTTGTATTCAATTTTGGTTGATGAATATAATTTCAGACTTTAGCCATAAAGTTTCTATTGGGATTTTGTCCTAGAACTCAATTATGTTCATTCCAAATTCAATTCTATTGCTTTATCCTTCTATTCTCTGTATTTTGGGCATGTTTGGGTTGCTGGACAACAGTTTATAGCGATTGCCCTACATCACTCATGGCTCTCCCCATGGACCAATGCCGATCATTTATTCGTTCGACACTAGGGCTAAGGACCAATGCACACCCAAGGCTGGGGGCACAATTTGATGTCCACACCTACTTGGGCCCACGAGGAAGTGTTCACTCAAGGCTCGGCCCACAGAGAGGCCAGCCTTATGGCCTTCCCTATGGAGAGCGTGAAGGCGGACGCTCACAGGCCAGCACTGGAAGAGCCAATTTCTGACCACACGTCGCGAAAAATCCTTCCCAAGCTCAATTAACTAGTACGTCGCCCAGGCAAGGCAATCGAGCAGAACACCCCTCCACAATCAACGAGGAAGTTGATCAACGACGACCGTTTCATGGTAGACACCAACATGAACTGCGAACACTACGAGCGGAAGATGTTAAAAAACTTGTGAATGACATACTCAAGACCTCATGGTCGGAGGTGACATAGAAGATGCTTTATGCAAGGCGGTAGACCAAGTAAACTCCTCCCCATCTATTGACAAGATCGAGCAACCTGCTTCCCCGAAGCGGTTCTCAACACCTTCCTTCACACCATTCAGAGGGATCCCATCCTAAAAACCATCTCAAGCATTTCAAGATTGCCAGGATCCTCTACAAAACTGAAGATGCGCTGATGTGTAAGGTGTGCAATGACCTTGCTAGGAGCAGCTCAAGACTGCTCCCATACCTTACCACCCAGGTCGATTAGCAACTTCAAGGAGCTGACCCTTTTCTTCACAAAGGAGTACACCTCCTACCGGATGGTCAAGAAACAAGCTAACCCTATGTTCAACCTCCGCAAGAAGTATAATGAGTTCCTCTGAGACTACATCAAAAGATTCAAGGTAGAGAAATCTAACATTGTGGGAAAAAGGATGCTAAGCAAGCCGATCAACCCACCAAGCAAGCAAGCTAGAGAAACGATAGGTTCAACATCAAGAACAATGGCAAGCACAAAGTGCAACGCTAAGATGGTGCTCTGGAAAATGAGAACTACACAAAGTTCACCATCCCGATACATCAAGTCCTTGCCCAGGTGAAAGACAAACCCTGGCTGTAAAGGCCTCCTCCTTTGCAAGGGGTCCTTGATAAAAGGAACACCAACAAGTACTGTGCCTTTCATGGAAAACATTGACATGAAACGGTCAACTGCTGAGCGTGGAAAATGCACCTTGAAGAGTTGGTGAAGGAAGGGCACTGCACATAATTTGTGGCAAAGAAAACCCTGCAGTAAATCCAAAACCGCGATGCAGCAAAGGAACCTCCACAGAAGGTAATAAGGATTAACACAATCATGGCTAACTCTAAGGAGTCCAGGTTGACCAGGAAGGAAAATAAGAGGAAGATTAAATAGGCCACTATTATATCCCAAGTCATAACCCACTGCCCATCAATAGAAGACGATCCACTCATCGGCTTCTAGAATAAAGACCTGATCGAACTTGATTTGCCACATAATAACGCCTAGTCATTAGGATTCAAATTGCCCAAGACGTGATGGACCGAATCCCCAAAGATGATGTAGAGCAGCTAACATCTTACAACTGTCGGTTGTCCATCAGATGGGCATGGAGACCAAGATCAACAAGTCATCCAGGTCGCTAACCGGCTTCAATGGCGCAACCTCGGTTACTATAAGCACAATAGACTTTGACGTCGACTCACCACCGATGATCCACTCACAAAATTTTGTGATCATCGAAGAAGTCTCCCCTACAATGGCATCCTGGACAGACCATGGATTGGCAAGATCAACACCATCACATCCACCACGCACCATAAGAAATGCTACCCCATCCCTAGAAGGCGGTATCTTGTAGATCAACAACGATAAGGCGATGGCGAGAAGATGCTCAGCTCAAAGGTTGAAGAAAAGCAAGCAAGCACAATTCATACCGGTAAGCCGAACAGAACAAGCAGTGGATAAAGCAGATCCCATTGCTGATAGTTGAGCATACCAGAAGGGAAAGGGAGTAGCCTTCTCCCAATAGAAATCAAAGATTCTGGACCAAGATGAGGGAATACGTCCGAAGGTCTCTCTTGAAAAAGGATGGAAGCCCGAGGAGGACGTTAAGCTAGTACCCGTTGATCTTGACAAGCCAGAGAGATGGGGAGCTGACCACCTTCCTCCAGAACAACAAAGGCATGTTCGCATGGTCACCGTCTGACATACCTGGCATTGACCCACAGATCATCAACCACAGGCTTCATGTCCAACTAGCAAGCCAGTAGTGCATAAAAGATGCAAATTCACTCATGAACGAGTTGCAATCGTTGAAGCCGAGATTGGCAAGCTCCTAGCTACCGGCTTAATTGAAGAAGTCTCCTACTTTGAGTGGCTGGCCAACGTTGTTCTGGTGGCAAAGAAAGATAAAGGAAACTGGAGAGTTTGCGTCGACTACACCGACGTCAACAAGGCATGTCCTAAGGACAACTTTTCACTTCCAAGAATTGATTAGCTCATAGATTCAACTTCTGGTAATTAGCTGCTCAGCTTCATAGATGCCTATTCCAGCTACAATCAAATAATGATGCACGAAGATGACAAAGCAAAGACTTCCTTCATCATTGACAGAGCTACATATTGCTTTAAATCATGCCCTTTGTGCTGAAGAATGCCAGATACACCTACCAAAGAGATGGTAAGCAAGACCATGGAAGTCGATGAAAATGACATGCTGGTCAAAGTTCCCTAGCGAGCAGATCACATCAAGAACCTTGCCTTCATCCTTCAGCCTACACATTTGGAGTCTCATCTAGCCGATTTTTGGGATACTTAGTCACCCAAAGGTCATCCTCAACATGAAGTCACCTGCCACAATGAAGGAGATACAAAGTCTGAAGGGTAGAGCAGCTGCTCTCAACTGATTCCTTTCAAAGTCTACCAACAAGTGCAGGCCATTCTTCAAGGCCTTGAAGAAATGACAGAAGAAAAAATGGGACGACAAGTGTGAAGTAGCCTTTCAAAACTTGAAGGCATACCTCACTTCACCTCCTCTACTATCGAAGCCTCAGCTGGACGAAGACCTGTTCACCTACCTGGCAGTGTCCGACTCAAGCATCTACTCAGCTCTCATACGAGAAGAACAGAGAATCACTAACTGAAAATGGAGAAGCTCATTTTGCCTCTTCTAGTTTCGCAAGAAAGTTAAAACCCTACTATCAAGCTCACCAAATCATTGTCATAACCGACTTCCCCTTGAGATTGATTGTCCATAGCCCTGACGTTTCTCAGTGACTCATGAAATTTGCTATAGAATTGAGTTAGAACGACGTCCTCTACCGGCAGAAGACTGCTATAAAAGCCCAAGCTTTAGCATATTTCGTTGTAGAATTCACTCCATCAGCCGAAGAAGAGAAGCTGGTCAATGAAAACAAGGAAAGTACGAAAGCATACAAGACCTCCTCCGCCGAAACTGACCTACCCAAATAGAGTTGTGGCAGTTGCGCATAGACAGAACATCAAATCAGATTGGAGCTGGGGAAGGCATCGTCATAATAACCCCCGATGGAACTATGTTGGAGCAAGCCATCACACTTGGCTTTCCATCTTCCAACAACGAAGCAAAGTACGAAGCCTTGCTAGCTGGACTGCGCTTCGCAAAGGAACTATCGATCAAGAGGTTGGCCATATATTTAGACCCCCAGCTGATCACTAATCAAGCCTCGGGCAAGTACATGGCCAAACACCAGAGAATGATCCAATGTCTAGACAAAGTCTAAGAGCTTTTGAAGGCAGTCCCTACCTTCCCAATCCAATAATTTCCCCGCATAGAGAACTCTCATGCAGATGCGCGGGCATGCCTAGGATCAGCATTGGACACCCAGTTCAGGAGCTCCATCCCAGTTGAACACCTTGACCAGCCAAGCATCGAAAAGGCAAAGCAAACAGACTCAATGCATATCGATGAGGACCCTAGTTGGCAAGACCCCATCATCGACTACTTGGTGAACGAAAATTTGCAAAAGGACAAATTCAAAACCAGAAAAGTCCAGCAGAAAGCCACGAGATATTACATGCGGGACAACAAGCTCATTCGCAAATCATACTCCAATCCTCATCTTAACCTGCAAAAAGTACCCTCAAACCCTTGAGGTGCTCAGCAAGATCCATGATTCCAAGTGCAACAACCACTCTAGGGGCAGGTCACTAGCCAAGAAAGCTCTAAGCATAGGCTACTTTTGGCCTACCATGCACCATGACTCAACAGAGTATGTCAAAAGATGTGGTCGATGCCAATGGTACAAGCCATTTCCTAGCCTAAGTGCCGTAGTGTACCATCAACAGACCAGTGTTAGTAGTATGCCCTTAAAGCCAACTAATTATATGATAATTAATGTTAAGGACATCTTTTGTAATGACTTATTAAGTTATTCATGGGCAAGACAAGTTCTTTTATACATTATTACATCATCTTTCAAAATGTAGAACAGCCATAGTCCCAGGAATACATGAGTGGACATGAGAACTATGTAATCAGATTACATACATGGAGGCTTGTCGTGATCCCTAATCATGAATATAGGAGCATCAATTGGGCTTTGATATTTCGCAAAAATCGGGACACACAGTATCATCTTTGTATGTAGAGAATGGAGAGGTCTCAAGTCATTGAGTGTGGTGACACCTAGATATGTGTGTAGGTGCTTGTAGGAGAACAAGGACACTAAACGAGATCAAATACATGAGTTCTAGTATGGAAGTCTTTACTCACATGTCAAACTGGAACTCATAAATTGCAATGGTGCAAACTAATCCTTAGACCTGAGACATCGTAGATGTCTTGTGGCTATGTTGTTACTTGTAACATCCTAATCCAATCTAAATACTTTATTTAATTATTTAACTATGAAATTATATTTTTGTCCTTGGGTTAGGGGTATTTTAGTCAATTTTTATTCAAAAAATAATTTGGAAAATTAAGTTGCACCATTGCGTAGAGCTCGTCGATACGAATTCGTAGACACGTGGCATGCTTAATTTTGATTTGAAACGAAGAAGTTATGATTTACGGAAGTGCAATGAAAAAACCGTAATTCTCTCTCATCTAGCCCATGATTCTCTCTCTCTCTCTCTCTCTCTCGCAATAATCAGGCTGGCGATATAGGTGCTATGGCCATGGAAAGTCGCGAGATTGGTCGGAAAAAGACCAGTGTAGGCCGGCGAACCACGCCTGAGCCCAGTCCTGGGGAGGCCAGCCCTCTCGCAACCACGGTGAGCTCCTTAAGATTCGACGGTTTTCAAGCTTTTCGCTACCGGTTATGGCGACTTCGGCGGCCAAATTTGTCGACCAAGGTATGGTTTTGCATCCTCTCAACATGCTCTAACTGTTAGTGTAAGTATTTTGGGTAAATTTTGTAGTGTTCAAGTTTGATTTAAACACTCATTTAAGCTCCGGCGGTTTGGCCGCCATTTAGCTAACTCCGGCCACTTGTAGATTTTGTAAACACCCAGTATCATCTTAGTAGACTTTGTCAGACCTAGTGGAACCATCATATTGGAAATCGAGGTCGTGGGCCCTACTGGCCCGGTTGACCATTATGGGAAGTTTGACCGCTCAGTTGAGCCAGAGTCTTCCGAGGTCGTCTCATTCTTGGAAAAGTACTAGATTGACCTTATAAACCTCTTTAAAGGTTGTGCACACGCTGTGAGACCCGGGAAGTAGAGTTTTGAAGTAAAGTTGTTTGTGGGGTACTTTTATTAATTAAATCCGTTTATTCTTTTGGATACGTATTTAGTCTTCGCGTACTCCACATGAAGGGGCCTTTCAGGGTTGAGCAGCTCTGGACTTGTTGTGAATGGACATTTTTTTTAAATGTGCATTGTTTTCCAAATATTGAAATGCTTGCATAAATGTGATTTGATTGGAAATTGGGTTATCGACGTTATAAAATGTCATATCGGTTAATCTTGGTTCTTACAAGACTATATGGGATTTTCCGGGACTATTTAAGCATTATTATTATTATTATTATTATTATTATTATTATTATTATTTATAGAGGATATGGTTTGGGTGTTGAGAATATGTAATTCGAATATGATTATGGGAAATTGATATAATATTGATGGCTTTGGTATATGAGATTTTGGGCTTGCACCATGATATGCCCTTGGCGGGGCAGTCCGCACGTGTAAGACTTGTTTCAACTGCACGTGTATTGAGGATTCTGTCGTGCATGTCTGGGGAGCAATAGTCCCCCAGTTGGACTGCTCGTCCCTAGCCACATGTGTGTGGAGGATTCTGCTATGTGGTCTAGTTAAAACAGTCCCCGTGTTAGATTGTTTTCCCCAGGTACATGATGATGGTATGGGTGTGTGTGTATATATATATATATATATATATATATGTATGGGAATATATTGTGGATTCATTTCCAGGTAGTTTCTTGAGCATGTGCATTGAGAGTACTCTACACAGGTATGAACATTTGATTTGAAGTTCGGATTTGAGATTGGATATTTGGAAATTTGGAAATTTCATGGCATATTGTATTCTTGCAAGGGTATGGTTGCAGGAAAAAATGGATTTTGGGTTTGATGATTATATTTTATATTAACGGGTTTACTTTGGGCAGAGAGATTTTATATGGTTTAGGTTGAGCCTTGGCTTCTATTAAGTTATTTTTTTGAGAACGCTAGATTGATTGATTTTAAGCTCATGGTATGAGTTTTCAATGGTGTTATTTGAATTTGCTTACCAGTTGATTACGAGTAAGTTCTAAGCATATATGTAAATATTACACCTCATTCATGTATGGGTACTTATAAAGGGTTATGGTGAATTTTCAAAGGTTTGTGAAAACAGAGGGGGTTATTTATGTTGAATATAAATTATGTTTAACGTTTTATTTTCGTCCACTCACATTTTCTGTCTTGCTCTCCTCAGGTTCTGGGCATCCGAGGTCGAGACCACCACTTCGAGGCATCATCGTTGTCCGCTCCGTAAGCTCGCACTATAGGAACTTTCCTTCATCGTTCTCTAGGATTTTATTTTATCATTTTCTACTCTCTGTTTTCACAGGTGGTAAATTTAAATCTTTAGCTGCTCGTTCTTAAATTTAGGGCTTAAGGGACTTCTTAGTAAAATGGGTCTGACATCTGTCCGATGCCGGACGAGAAGCAGGGTTCTTCAAGGATTCCGAGGGGAAATTCGGGGCGGGTCCTGTCATTAGTCTTAGATGGCACTATACAATTATGCTAAAGTATGCATAACTTAAAGGTGTTTCATCAGGACTCTCAATAGAGTCATGAGGGCAAATGAATGTACAACAAGGGATCTCTACTCTCAATAAGGAGAGAGAATGCTCTAGGATATGATTGGTCAAATCTCTGCGTAGAGTAATGGATAAAATTTGAAAGAAGAGGTCTTCAAATCTTACCAGGATAATCATATAAAGGAACGATTCACATTAGGATATTTGACATTATATTCCATTATCTAATAATGTCAACAAGTAGTATGATATAAAAGAAGTATTCAATTGCACGGTCATTCCAATTTGAATAGGTTCTTTCACAACGTCTTATTTAGTTCGAATAACCATGACTCGCTGCTAGGCATCAACCATGGTTTGTGGAAGTCCTAAAAGGTTCAAATTAACCTTTACTAATAGGAAGAATTAAATTATGGAATTTAAATCGTATGTCAACTCTGAGGACTTGAGATAACCCACTACCTAGCTAAAGGGAACCTACGGATCGCACACCGAAAGAATGTAATTAGAGGTACAAATGAAGAGAATGAAGCGAGGAGACACAAGTCAATGGTCAATGATCAAATGTCAAAGTCAACATGTTGACCGGAGGTATTGACCGGTAACAATTGAAGTCTTACTACAACAAGAAAGCAATGATCAGACAATTCCAACCTGATGACCATGTGCTTAGAAAGCCCTTCAGAGCCTCGCAAAGACAAGGATAAAAGAAATGAAACCCAGTTGGGAAGGCCCCTATGTGATCAGTAGATCTGGGGCCAGAGGAAGCTATATAGTTGATACCCTAGAGGGAAAAGAAGTTGCAAGACAATGGAATGCTTACCATCTTCGAAGGTACTACCCATGAAGCTTCCACTTACGAGCTCAGTTCCTGGCAGGCAACCGAGCCCTCTCCACTTTGTAGAAGAAAAGCTACTTTTGATGTTTTGTAAGTAGATCATCTAATTGTTTCCATTCAATAAAGTAATGTAATCAACTGAACATTAATACAAGATAAATTTTTCATTCCAAAGAAGTGTTTGAGAGAAAGTCAATCCATGACACCCTAAGGGAGGCACCTGAAGACATCCAAAACACCTAAGGGAGACGTAGGATACCGTCCAAAACATCTTAAGGGAGACATAAGACCCCATCTAAAACGTCTTAAGGGAGAAGTAGGACAACATCCAAAACATCCTAAGGGAGACATAGGACCTCGTCCAAAACGTCCTAAGAGAGATGTAGGACCCCCGTCCAAAACGTACTAAGGGCAATGTAGGACACCATCCAAAGCGTCTTAAGAGAGACGTAGGGCACCGTGCAAAACGTCCTAAGGGAGACGTAGAACACCATCCAAAGCGTCCTAAAGGAGACGCAAGACAGCATTCGAAGCATCTAAGGGAGAAGCATGATAGCACCCCTTAAGTAGGTGGTGGGTAAACATTCAAGCATTCAAAGAGAAAACTCATGCAGTTGCCCAACCAAGAGACCAACAGGTCCACCCAAGAGACAACTCACACAGTTGCCCGACCAAGACGCCAGCAGTTCACAAGACTCAGTACAAATTGAAGTTAAAGAAATAACTGAAGTTTCCATAGCAAACTAACCAACTGGCTAGAGTTCAACAAAAAGAAGATGGTCAACCGAGACTAATTATTGCAAAAGAAAAAAACAAGGCTACAAAACATGAAAAAGATAAAGGAAGTCTTCAAGGTCAGCAACCTCCTCAACTCCAACCTGGCCAATTATGTCCTCCATGGCTCCATCCAACTCAATCACCTGCTCATCAGTTGTAGTCACTTGCTCACCAGCCGCAGCTACCAGCTTCTACCACCTGCTCCACTACCTCGACCACCTCGCCACCTCATCAACTACTTGCTCCTCATCCATTGCAATAACCTGCTCATCCTGTGCAGGGAGCACCTTTGTGTAGAACAACTCCAAGTCTTCATCTTTGATAAGCTGATAAGAAGTAGCCCCTTTCTTGCAGTCTAAGTAGAACATCTTATAACCATCAACAATGGCTTCAGACTGGGGCGCCTTAGGAGCTTATCATAATTATGGGTCATGTGAGTGAACTCACGATCAAGACGGTCATAAGCATAATTTTTCTCACAAAGGGCGACAATAATAGAATCAAGTTCCCCATCCTTCAGAGCAAGGGAACTCTCCAGCAGGGACAATTTTCTCTTCAGCTTAGAAGCTTTATGAAGGAAACATACATCTAATGTTTGGAAAATTAAATTTAGCCACAACTTATAACACAAAAACATTCTAGCGGATTCATTTTGTTTATACTAGTTAAGCTAAGCCTTTTTCATTAAAACCCAAGTATCTTTTGATCTAGTCTCTTTGGGCACAAAAGAAAAAGGGAGAAAGGTGTAGTATTTACCCTTGTAGACCTTTTCTTGGAGCTCCAAGAATGAACACCTTGTAGGAAAGGCCTTCTTATCCCACTTTGATTTAAAGTCCTTCACCTCAAGGCTCCAAAGTATAAGCCCTCTACCTCACCACACCAAAAGCTCTTAGAGATGAAGAGAAGACAACCAAGATGCTTAGATAATAGTCTATCTCTTGGTTTGACTAATTTTAGTTTATGGAAGATGAGAGGCAAAGATGATAAAATCACACATCAACCAAAGTGAAAAACCAAAAGCCCTAGCTGGGTCTTCCACCTAACTTTAGCTTTTATAGGACAAGACACATAAAGGGGGTGGAAGAGAGAAACTCTCCCTTTATGGCCGGTTCTAGCATGGGTATTTGGGGCTCCAATTGCCTTTTGGGCTATTTTATCCCTTTCTATTTAAATCACCTTTAAAAGCCCAATCCAATATATGTCAAAGTTAATTCCATAATTAACTCTTAATTATGAATTATAATTTAACTCTTAAATTATAATTATAATCTAATTTAATTGACCCGGTTGAACTATTTGACTTTGGTCAGTTGCTACGGTCAAAATGTTGACTTTTGATTGTTGACTATGACATTTGATCATTGACCATTGACTTGTGTCTCCTCATTTCATTTCTCTTCATTTGTACCTCTGATCACATTCTTTCGATGTGCAGATCCATAGGTTCCCCTTAGGAAGGCAATGGGTTAACGCAACTCCTCAGAGATGATATACGAATTAAATTCCACAATTTAATTCTTCCTATTAGTAAAGGTTAATTTGAACCTTTTAGGACTTCCACAAACCATGGTTTTTGCCTAACAGCGAGTCACAGTTATCTGAGCTAAATAAGATGTTGTGAAAGAACCTATTCAAATTGGAATGACCATGCAATTGAACCATTCTCTTATATAAATACTCCTCATTCACAATATTAGATAATGAAATCTAATTTCAAATATCGTAATGTGAATTGTTCATTTATAAGATTATCCTAGTAAGATTTGAAGACCTCTTCTTTCAAATCTTATCCATTACTCTACACAGATATTTGACCAATCATATCCTGGAGTATTCTCTCTCCTTTATTGAGAGTAGAGATCCCTTGTTGTACATTTATTTGCCTCCATGACTCTATTGAGAGACCTGATGAACACTTTAAGTTATGCCTACTTAGCACAACTGTATAGTGCCCTCAAAGACTAACAACATAGCCACAAGACATCTATGATGTCTCATAACAGGGGAGGTACATGTGATAGTGCAATCCACAACTCAATATTCATAATATCCAAAATCCCTTTTTAGATCTGATATCAAATCCTTACATTCATTAACTTAATTTAGACCATACATACACATTTAAAGTCCTCCCAAGCCATAAACTAAATGATAATAAAATATAAATACCTCATACTTGGAAATACAAACAATAAACTAAATCATTCATAAACACTGGATAACACTATCGCGATATAAAAACCATTTATGTAACGATAACCACTAACAATTACATAAATATATATGCAATAAAATAATAGCCAATATCACCAAATCCAAAATCGCAATAGTCCGAAACCCAAATTCTTATACTTTAATAACAATATTAAAAATGATATTAATCTCAAGAAATCTCATATCACATAAAGAAAGCAAATGTTCACTCACAATTACAACCTACTAAACGACCTCAACCAAGCCGACATGGCTCACAATATAAGTCAACTGGGCACACAGGGCCCACGACCTCTGATTACGTTAAACTCATCCTAGAAGTTTTGTCACAATCCGACGGTCGGTTTGACCTCATTCGCGTAATTTGATCAATTAGGCCCGCGGGCCCACGACCTCTGATTACAGATCCAAAAGTTCCTATAGGTCCAACAAAGTTTACTAATCAAGTCCCGAAGGTTTAGCCTCGATCGAGCTGTCAAATTGCTCTCGATCGCACGATCGAACGACAACTGATTCACCTAACCCTAGAATCATTGATTCAGAGTATCCGGGACTCCGATTCTCGATCAACCAATTCCGACACTATCCTAGAGGTACGAGAAACAACATATTTGAAAATGGGGCCGATCGAACTGTCCGAACCTATCGAATCTAGATATTGCATAATAGGCGCAATATCCATTATATAGTCAAACAGTAACAAATCTTTAATTAAAACATATAGTCATGCTCGGGACAACGTAGGGAACCTTTTAGAACTCAATGGGCTGCCACAAGGTGGCCTATGCGCGGCTACCCATCGCCGGCAGTGGCAGGTGCCTTGAGAAATTTTTGGCGACAGAAAATTCTCGAAACACTGATCAATACTTATACCAAAACGTTCATAACAACAAGAGAAACAACTTTTGTACTTCGATCGACGGCCTGGGGTGCACGGTTTGACTGGAAAAACCCAAAATCGCCGGGCATTATAAGGTTTTTAAACCCACTCTCTCAAACTTCCAAAATTAACCTAAACCAATTACATAAACTTTAAATGGGGGGATTTGTGTTTTTCTTTAAGTTTGTGGCTGCACCTAGGTTGCCTACGTACCCCTTTTGAGGGATCAAGTCACTCGTAGTTCTTTGAAGAATTTGATTTGACTTTCAATGTGTGAATGACCTTTTGAAAGAATTTGTGGTGTGGGAAATATTTATGGAATTTGGATGAATGTGGTTGGACTAGGGATTCAATTTGATTTGTGGTTGGAAAAGTGTTTGGGGTGAATTTGGCTAACTAGAACCAAGGATTCTGTTTGAGCTTGCGGTTGTATCTGGATTGAATTTCCAAATTGCCTACGTGTCCTTGATGGAATCAAACCGGACGTAGTTCCTAGCTTTGATTTTTGGGAATTTAGGTTGGTTGAATTTGGTTGGTGAAACCAATGATTCAAATTTAGTTGGGGCTGATTCAAATTTAGTTGGGGCTGCATCTAGCGGGATACTAGATTGCCTACGTATCCTTGGTGGAATCAAACCAGATGTAGTTCGAAAGATGATTTGAAAAGAATTTGTTGGTTTTGCACCACTTGGGAATTTTGAGTGATTTTGGACCGCTTGGGCTTGGTGTGATTTCATATCACTTGAGAAATTTGGGACTTGAACTTTAATGAAGATTTTTGGTATTTGAAAGTTGTTAAAGGTTGTTTGAGCATTAAAGCCACACATGTATTTGGGCTTTAAAAAATTGACTTCAGTAAATGACAAAATTTGGAGAGATTTCCAAATGCCAAGGATTGTGTTTTGGCATGATACTTGTCTTTTTTTATTATTATTGGCCAACACCCACGAATTATTCCACAGCCCTTTTTTTCCTCTAGTGTGGTCACATCCACCAAAAAACTTCATCTCCTTTGTTGTTCAAAACAAGGAGCCTTGCAAACTTTGAACTCTTGGACCGGAATAGATGAGATTGAACTGGAGAGTTTGGGTGAGATTGAAAGAGGATTCAAATCCTTTTTGTTGGCACTTTCCTTGGCTTTAAAAGAAATCCATCTTGTTGCAAGTGTGAAATCCCATCCTTGCTTTTCCTTGAAGAACTTCACTATCTTGCTTGTTTATTGTTCTTGTGTAGACAGCGACATATTTTGGGGTAGGCTTTTCTTGTCTTTGAACAAACAGAACAATTGCTTTCCAATTTGTAGAGCTTGGTTTTATTTATTTGACAATTGAATTCCATTTTCAAGAAATCAATTTTGAAGCAGTGGGTCTCATTTTCGACAAGACTTCTTTGCCTAAATCATCAGCTATGGACCAAAGAATTATATGCGTCTTTGGATTTTCTGCTTCGTGTTTCTTTTTTACAGCAATGTTTTCAAAGGTGAGGTGTAGAGGCAAGGCATTTTTAGTCGTGCTATGCGAGGCGTAAGCCTTTTGAACATTAATTTATTTTAATAAAAAATAAAAAAAATTATAAATAATACAATACAACTAAATTGTAGTACTAATTCGTATTGAACCATAATAATCTATCAAATATAAATTACTAATTGTCATTCAAGCATAATAATCAATCCCCAAACATAAAATATTTATTCAACATAAAAAAAAAAAAAACTCAATACATTCATTCTACTCCTCATCACAAATATCATTAAAACTAACATCACTATCATATTGATCAACTATATCAATATGCAAAGGAAAGCCCCCACTATCCAAAAAAGAATGGCTTATTTTCAGCCTAAGGATGGAGAGAATTCTAAAATTGATGAAGAATATTGGATAAGGGTATAATATTGGGGTTATAATATATATAGGTCCATGTTAAGATATTTAAAAATTTAAAAATAAAAATAAAAAGGGTAACCACAACATTGGTGGTGTGCTGTTCAGTGGGGGAGTAAAAAAAAAAAGGAATTTAAAAAGTAATCCAAAAAGGAATGTTCCTAAACCTGCGTTTAACTTAAAACCCAATCCAAATAAACCAAAACTTTAAACGAAGTCGTTTCAATGAAGAAAACCTATTAAAAAAAAATCACACGACTTCATCTTCTTCCTCGCGGCTTGCAGATAAAACGGCGGTCCTCACGACTTTATCTTCTTCCTCGCGGTCGTTGCTCCTCGCCGCACCGCGCTAAACATGCAGCAAGCTAAGCAAACAAAAGCCTGAGGCGATTTTCGTTTGCCTTGCTCCTACGGAAACATCACAGCACCTTTAGTTGGGCTCTTCGATGCTTTTCTTCCTATTTTGTCATCATAATTTACATGCACGTTCTGTCTTGATGACTTGTGTTGATATTCAAGACTTGGAAGTCCACTTGCTGACATATCTTTATTTGAAAGCCTTTGATTTATAGCTTGGCAGTGCTTGGCTTCAAGACTTCTTTTGTAAAGTATAAAAGTCACGAATTTGGCTTTTATCCATTGTCTATTGCCTGAGTTCTCCAACCATTTGTTGTTTTCTATGTTCTACGTTCTTCCACCGAATGGGTTTTATCATTACCCATTGTATGTGGTTAGAGACCTTTGGATAATTAAAACCATCTTATCTTATTTTTTTTAGTTTTGTGTATACTTTACAAGAGGGCTCTCTTTGTGCAACGGGTTTCTTCACTTTTGGTCTAAAGACCAAATTTGGTTTGAAGAAGAATTGATGGCAGCAAGTTGGGAATCCATTTTAGCTTGACTACTCCTTTTGCATACGACAAGTCTTTCCTTTTTTGGTTTGAATTTTGTAGCAACAACTTGATGCTTTGGTGCATTCTTTTCTTTCTGATTTTGAAAGGAATTTCTAAGGCTTTGCATATTTCCATTTCCAGACTGAGATCATTTGAGAGGGCTATCACACCTCCAATTGAGGTGATGCCTTGTTTTATTTCTTTTGTTTCATTTGTCTCATGTCTTGCCAACAACAAAGTGGTGAACTTTTATGATATTTGCAAATTGCTGCAGAGAAGTGTTGTCTTAGTAAATTGCGTGGGCAGCCTGGCTTGGGATTTTTCTTTGTTGGCAACTTTTGAAGCACAAGACGTGGACGTGAGTCCTCTTTGTCCAGTAGTCATCAGCTTTTGTAAACTTTCTGGCAATCAGCAGTACCTGCATATCTTTTAATATATTCTTTTATATTTTCTTCTGTTTATGCATATGGGTGAGACTAACACAGAGTTGTTGGTTTTCTCTGTTTGCAGCACGTTTTGCTATCTCTTCTTTCTCCAATTTGCAGATCCGGAATTTCGTTGTGCTGAAGGTGGGTTGGGATATAACACACCAATTTCTGTTTTTGGTGCTCAAGAACACTCGCAAGGTCTTCTCTGAGTACCACAACGTGCCTATGGACACTCACAAGGTGTTCACAGCACTCAGTACAGTGGGGTTCTTACGGAAGCCCATCTGTACATTCACAACAGAGAGGTCCTTGCGGGAGCTCTCTTTGTGTATGTAGCACAATCACCATCATTTTGAGAAGATTTGTTTTCCTCTTCCATTGCCAAGATTTTTCAAGCTTCTGTGCAATAGCTTTTCTATTTTTCTTTTTGCCTACAAATTAGTTGTACATAGAAGAATGCTCAAATGACTGAATCATTTTATACCTTGTATTGTGACAGTTTTGTATCGCTTGCTTCTCTTTCTTTCTTCTTCTTATCTTTTTGGATTTCTACAGCAGTTTGGTGCTTCTCCCTCTGTTTTCTGCCCTTTTATGTTCACCACTGATCCCTTTTTATAGACTAAGAGAAATTGAAGGAAATGGAGCCAGTTATGGGCTCACGTAATGTGCGGGTACGTGGGAAGAGTAACTTCCCACTTTCACAGTCAACCTTCCACTAGTTTTTATCCAAAAGCATATTCCCTTAGTGCTTTCTATTATACCAGTTACCAAAGTAACGTAGCCATGACCAGGAAATCAGCCATCCTTCATCTCTTTTTTTATACACTGTATTAATATTTTCTAATACAAATATTAATATTAATTTATTTTGGGCCTAAACCAATTTAGCAATAAGCCCACAAGACTGTATTAGCTATGAGGCCAACTTCTTTAAACTTGGGCCAGAATTTAATTTGCTGTTAATGAAATTTGTATTTCAACAATCCAATTGACAACTCCTGCGATCATCTTCTTTAAATGCTCTGCCATAATCTTGGTATGATTTTGTAAAGTAACTAAGCTAGCAACCTCTTAAACAGCTAAAACACTTGTAACATACTGGATAGAGTGATCTTCAATATCTTTCTATTCATGTACAACTTGTTTCGTTACCATCTAATTTGAGAAATCTTTAGCTTTCTGTTTAATTCTATTTCATATATGGATTAAGTAAGGAAATCCTTAGTTTAAAGAGTTTAATTTCTAAGCCATTTACTTTCCATGCAATTTACATTATTTGCACTTTAATTCCAGCAATTTTCATTCCGTCTTTACATTGAACACACCATAACCGTTTACTGTTGGACAGGCCCGATTGGGGTTTTTGGGTTCGATTTGGGGCTTTTTAACCTAAAGCAAGGCATTCGTGGGCCTGATTAAGGTTTTCCATAGGCTTGAACAACAATTTTGGGCCCGATTTAGGATTTTAGGCCTGATTCAGGGTTTATTGACCACGACTCTAGTTTTTCTGTTTTGGTTAGGTACCAATCGTATCGTACATGCCATAAATATACAACTGAAAGAATAATGAAGTCCTTACTCTGTCTAAGGCATATAAAATAACTTATCTGAGTGAGTGCCCCCCTCGAAGTACAATGGCTTTTATAAGAAGTCAAAAGCAGCCCAAAATCCATACAACACATATCATAACATACATCCATCATTTTCTATTGGTCTGGATCCAAGTCCAACAGTGCACTCCTACGCACTACATCTAGGATTGGGCCAAGCCTGATCCAACTTTCAATTTTTGTCCATTTGTGGACCGAAAGCTCATTTTGCCAAAGAAAACGAACGGTGTCGTCAGTTGAGTGCCCGAGGCATTGGTGTTGCGTCTGAACCCTCCCTTGTGGAAAAAGACATCAACACTAGGAGTAGTTGCAATTTAGCTTTTCCTCATTGAACGGAAAATTGAAGGACATTTCTTTGCAAATTTCTTGGTTATATGAGTCAAAAGCCTACGTAGGCTTTCTACTACTTGGATAAAATCAATTTGTCTCCAATAGTATCTCACTCTCAGTTCAGCGGAAAGGTAAGAGTGATTGAGCACTCTCATCTCAGCCACTGCTGAAACCCTGTTTAAGTCCTTATCACAAGGCAGTAAGAACCCAAGGCGCGCCGACAGGGTTCGGCCCTCGGCATTAACTATATTTGCAGTCCATATCATCATCTTGTTATTGCACTTTTGACGTGCCGTGGCTGCTAACTATATTTGCAGAAGTTAGATCCCTATCATCTTCATCATTATTGCACTTTTGACCTGCCGTGGCTGCTCTGCAACGCCCACACATGACAACAAGAACGACGCTAATTGTCTAGATTCTAGGCCTACGCTCTACGTGACCGAGATTTTTTTTTTTTAAATCCACACTTATAAAAGAAGAACAACCGAAGGTTGCTGCCTAATAAATGAAATAAGTAGAATATCTGTAGAATTTTCAATGATCTGTGGAATTAATTTGGTTGAGATTTTCCCCAGCTTTTTAGTTTTTTCTAATCCTCTTAGAAAAGGTTTGCCATTAATTAGTCTAATGATTCATGCATATATATAATTTCATGCCAAATTCATCATAGTTGAGTTGAATCAAATGACCTCTGTATACCATATGACTATAGGCCAACAAAATGGGCCCCTTGGTTGGTATTTGGCTTTGCAGAAGTTAATGCAGTACTGGGAAATGGCAAGGAACATGCATATAGTGGGTTTCACATTTTATTTACCTAAAAAAAAAAACATGCGTGCATCAGCCTGGACCTCCTATAAATATATATGCAAGGAAAAAATATCGAAACTACAACTTCTAATTGAGTTACCTAGAGCTCAAGAAAACACATATAAATTAGATAAAAAGAAGAAGAAACGTACGATGGAGTTTGGAGTGGATGGAAATGAGCCCGTGAGTCCTACTGGCCAATGCCTCAACAGCTCTGTGCTATCCATGTCAATTCTTGGTGTTTTGGAATTTGAGATTCCAATCAATGAATCAAAGATCTTGTCATTCCTTCAGGATGTCTTCCTCCATATGAGCCCTCGATTCTCGTCCATCATGGTCTTTTTTTCGTCCCTATTCTTTTCTACCCTAAACATATATATATATATATATATATATATATATATATATATATATATATATATATATATATATGTTTAGCTTCAATTATGGGATCTCTCAAAAGATTCGATGTTAAAAGGCAAACTGTCAATAACAAAAGCATCTCTTATCGATACAAAATTGATCCTTTCGGAAAGGATGCTCATATATATACATACATATGGTTAAATTGCTTAATTATTAGACTATTATGGTGCATATGAACATATATATACTTCAATCTATATTAGAAGAAAAAGAAAAACACATGCATTTTGTGCATTGGTTTTGGATCATTACGAGTAGATATCACATTTGTTTTCAGTTAAAACTTTGGATGTAGCTTTGTTTTAATACTTTGTACTTTTTCCTCTCAATTCCATTCGTCACATTGACTTGAGTTTTTGAGATGAACTCACAGATCACACTAAAGGAATCGGTCCTACATCTAAGATGATTTTGGTTTTAATGTCTGTTTATATATTATAGCAGTTTTGACAGCTACGTGTGTATTTTGTGCAGTCAATTTAAAAATTATTGATGAACATTTTATCATATGATTAAACGGAAACTAAGAACAAATATTGAAAAAACTGCAGGTTGACATTAACGGAGAGAAACAATGGAAGAGGGTTGAAGTGAAGCTTAGAGATCACGTCCATGTTCCTATTTTTCCATCTGGAATGTCACCTAAATCTTATGATGATCATTTTCATGACTATATTTCAAACATAATACTTGAACAGTATCCAAAAGACAAACCACTATGGGAAGTTCATATAATCAAGTACCCAACAAGCAGTGCAGCTGGTAACCTAATATTCAAGCTTCACCATGCCCTTGGTGATGGCTACTCCTTTATGAGTGCTCTGCTTTCTTGCCTTCAAAGAGCTAACAATCCTCTTCCGTTAACTTGTCCTTCGCGCCGGGGATCGCAGCGAGGTGGTGACAGCGAAAGTATTTTCAGTTGGGTGTCTGAGACTTTTGCCTCTGTTTTTGACACTGTGAAAGATTTCAGCTGGAACTCTTTGCTTCAAGATGATCGCACACCAATAAGATCTGGGAATTATGGAGTTGAGTTTCTGCCAATGACAGTATCAAGCATGACATTCTCCCTTGATGAAATCAAACTTATCAAGAACAAGCTCAACGTGGTAACAAACTTATCAAGCATGCATGACATTCTCTCAGCTAACCTAGTTCGTTTTCATTATTTTTTACACTTATTTTACTTTACTAATTTTCACACTTCGTACCAGCCTCATGTCCTCATTCTCACCCACACCCACCCTAGATTTTCATCTCAATCAAATTTTTAGATATCACAATCCCTTCTTTTCACCATTTATTATCCCTACAAGCAGTGGCAGATCCAGGATTTTTACCCCAAGGGGTCATAGTGTAAAAGTTCTCAAAAAGATTGGGATAGAAATAACACTGTTATATTGACATAATTGCTTAGAAAGTAGAAAATCCAAATCTTGGTAAAGGACCCCTAGTGTTGTGATTTGGAGCAATTGCTCCGCCATGAAAGGTCTTGAGTTCGAGTCCTAGCATCTACGTAGTGTGTATAAGTTTAGTATACTATCGCTCCTCCTCTCAATAGGAAATGTTCTAAAAAACAACAAATATTAACCTTCTGATCAAGATAAAAGGAAAAAAAAAATTGAAAATGAGGGAACATAAATGATTTAATTGCACTTGACATTCATTATCTGAAATTTTATCTATAAAAACAAAGCACCATTTTCTGTCAAATAAAATGAACTAAAAAGGAAAGATTATTTTTCAGTCAACATGAAAAAGAAGGATTAGAAAAGAGAAAGCAAAGCAATAAAATGAAAGAAAAAAAAAACTCGAAAAGTAAAAGGGTTAGAAAAGGACTTGGTCTTGCAAGGAGTTGACAAGTTCCTTCCAGGAATTAAAAGAGGAGGCAAATAGAGAGAGGAATTGAAGAGTGTTTTTTTGGGCGAAAGGAATTGAGGGTAAGGGTTTGGGTGGATTCATAGGAGGGTAAAGAACTAGGTTTTTATTTTTTGGGCGAAAGGAATTGAGGGTAAGGGAGAGGGATGCTGCTGTGTTGTTTTTTTTAATAAAAAAATTCCTAAAGCCTGGCTCTAAATGACGTAGTTTTGAGGCCAGGTCATTAAAAAAAATTTGAATGCACCTGGACCAAAACGACGTCGTTTTGGCCAGGCGCTTTGAAAAAAAAATTAGAACCTTGCGTGCAGCAGCTGGTCGCTGCGCTGCGCAAGGCTTTTGGCCTTTGGGGACTTTTGTCGAGCAGGTTGTGTGCACACTTGGGGTCGCGCATCTGCTAGCCAAGGGGTCGCCTGAGACCTCCACAGCCAATTTTCCGTCATTCAAGGGGTCGACCCCTCTTGTCCCTTAGTGCATCCGCCCCTGCCTACAAGAACCCTATTCTCTTCTTCCTCGTTATCTCTTTTCTCTTAATTATGTTCGTCCGTGCTCTTCTTCCGTGTCACTTTTTTATAATAATTTACATACTTATGTACCGGTAGCACTCACATCATTGTGATTATCACACAAGAAATTACTCCCAAACTTAAAGCGGAGAGTTTGAAATTTCCCATCCAAGAAAACAAGATACACGTGTTAGATATTGTCTCATATTACGTACCTATCATCCTACTAAATGCGAAAGTGACTAACTACCCACAGGCATTATTTTTCGCAAACATCATTTCATTTTAAACATGGAAACCTATTAAATGGTGACCTTAAATAGTTTTGTACAACGTTGTCCGTACTCCTTTCATGCATCACGTGATTAGCTTTTTTTTTTTTTTTTTGTGGCAGACGGTAAATGATGTGATATCTGGAACACTGTTCTTTGCCACTCGACTGTACATGCAAGAGAAAAGCCAAAAGTCAAGCACTGCAAGTTGCACAGCCTTGGTGTTGGTCAATACCAGGATCACTCATGGTGATTACAAGCCTATCAAAGAGATGATCGAAAAGGATTCGGAGATGCCGTGGGGGAACCGAATGGCCTTCATGCCGGTGACCATGCCCAAGTTAACTGAATTTTCAGACCCACTGGACTTCGTGTTCAAAGCACAAAAGCTTATAAAGAGGAAGAGAAGTTCTTTTGCTGTTTACATCAACAACAAGATGTTAGAAATCGTGAAGAAAATTAGAGGCTATGAGGTGGCCATCATTCCTAAATAAATTAATTTCACTACAAGAAAACATAATTAATATCCATTGACATTCGTGACATCAAATGAGGTGGCTAAAAGTTATTTGTGCCGTTGTGCCCTTAGGTCCGCCTTTAGCCAACTCATCTACTGCATCATATCAGTGGCTATTAATGTATTTTCTTGTAGCATAATGTATTTGTTTTCCTACTTAGGTAGAATAATATATAACATAAAGTATTCCTCCTTTGGAATTGGTACCGGTGTTGCAGACAGCATCAAGACACATGCACAGCAGATTGAAGAACTCGAGCCTCATGATATCAAATATGATTGGGCCAGAGGAGCAAATGGCTTTGGCGGATCATCCAGTTAGAGGACTTTACTTTATGGTGTTAGGTATACCGCAGGTATGTGGTTATTACTTCTATTTGAGGAATTTTGTCGTGTGCCAATTATATTTCACCTTTCTCTTAGAATACACATCACATAATTACAGTGATCTGCAAGATATATATTGTGAGAGAAATATTATATGTAACCAGTTTGATATTAGTCTTTTTTTTATTGCGACTTGCGATGGGCTGTGACATTGTGGTCGGGTGGAGGGAGGTTAGGGATGGGGTGTGCTGGTACTTAGAGGTTTTTTCCCATTTTGTTTTTTCCTAATTTTGGTGAGTCCTTCCCTTGTTGGGTCATTGGATAGTTGTAGAACTAGAGCACCTTGTATAATTTTCCAGTAGGAAAAATCTTAACCATATCGTCCATTCATGTTATAACATGTGCACGAGTTATACTACGTAGTCATATTCTAGTACCGTACAATAATTTCTTCAAAATTTGATCCAATGATTTTATTATTTAGGGTCATATTAAGATAGACCCTTATAACTCAAAAATCATAGACGATAATCCACCAATAATACAATGTGTAAGTAAAACCCATTTTTAAAATTAGATGACAATGTGTCCATGTAAGTTGAGTTATTTACAAATCATGCCACTAGATCTTTATTAGTGGTTGACTATTTTTCAGGCCCTATGAAATTGGTACTTAGGTGACGAGGGGTAAAACAAAAATCTAATTTGGACAATGGAGCAATTTGACACACACCACTTAAACTAAACTAGCCAGATTTATGACTAGTCAACTGCTAGCCAAGAACAAACTCAATTCAAGAATCACACACACACAAGGCAAGCAATGTAAACCTGCAATCCTATAAGATACTAGTGACAACCTAGGCACTCAGCAGGACCCATCAATCTAGGCATCCCTTGTGCTAGCAACAACTACGGTGAGAGTGTGTGAATCCATAACGATTAACAAATATCATATATCATATGCAGATGACTAGTCAACCTCAAGAAGACAAACCCAGAAGATATAAACACCAAACGATGACTAGTCAACAATGAAGAACGAGAAACCCGTAAAATAAGAACAGAACACCAGAAACTTGTTTACCCGGAAACCCACCTGCAGGAAAAGCTGGGGGTTATCAACCGACCAGGCATTTCACTAAGCAAAAGATTCTTACAAAGGAATACAAGCAAGCTCAAGAAAAACCTAGATCTATTTAGGAAAGATGAGTTATACCTCCTTTGTGCAATCTTCTTCTCCAACTTAGCAAAGCTTCAAGCTCGAGTCATTCATGGCAATGGCAGCTCCTTCTTAGCTCGATCATCCCATGGCACCAAACTTGCAAGCTCAAACCGAAACAGAAACCAGATTTGGATTCAAGGATAAGGATCAATTTCTTCAAGAAACCATACTCTTGAAGAAATCAATCTTGAATCGACCTAGAACAAAATGAGAGTGTTTGTGTTCTAACTAGATGCATTTGATATTCAAAAGCGGTTTTCAAAAATCATTTAGAAAACTCATAGTTGAAAATGGTGGATCGGACTTGAGGAGGAAGATGACCCGGAAAAAGCTTGAAAAATCCTTTTCAAAATATGCCTCAAGTGACGGCTGCTCAAAGAAGAATGATTGGGGTTTTACCCAAAAATTCTTAGGTCGAAAGTACACATGGCAGCACGAGAAAAGGTGTAGAATAGGACAAAAACAATTTGGTAGGATCCAAATGAAACAGTGAGCTGGAATTCCTACATGGCTAAGGTTGACTAGTCATACGAATTGAGATGACTAGTCATCTTTCAATGAAACAAATTGAATGCAATATTATGCCATGCATAACTTACCTTAGACACATTGTCTAATTCTTCATATGATTGCAGTTAAGAGCACCTAGAAGACTATTCTTAACCTAAGCTTGAGCTTGGAAAAAATACAGTGAGATTGCCCTATTACAAACTTGTCAAGGGAAGCCAAAAGCAAATCACAAATTACATACACTTACAATCTCCCCCTTTTTGGCTTTCCTTGACAACACTCTCTCTAAAAACACTCAACCCAAAACCAACCCCTTAGAGATGAAGAATATAAGCACCTGCAAAAAAAAATAGCCAATCTCCCAGGCACAAAACAAGCATATTATATCACAGAAATCTGAACCAATATGCAGTAATAAAATAAGGGGGGGTTGAGAGTGTTCTCCCCCTTGTTGATAAGGAAAGTGCACAAAAAGGGAACAAGAGAACTTCTTAACACAAGAGAAGAAAAAACCACAAGTAATATAGCATAGTTTGAAGAAAGCCAACTAAAAACAAGGTCACATAGGCAGAACATTACAAGAGAACTTCCCCTATCAAACTACAGATTAGGACCCCTTCACAAACGACCCAAAGCAAAATGACCCCCACAATGTGATTACAAAATGTACCATCCAACACTATTCAAAAATGCTCCCCCTAACTAAGATACAACCAATACCACAAACTAGCCTAAAAGACTAGGGAACCAGCAGAGCCATCAGATGCATCAGAGTCCTCAGAGACTGGATCATTCTGTGCACCCACTTCAGCAGCAGCAGATGAGAGATTCACGAGCCCAGGTGCAGGTATGGAGGAAGAAGGTATGAGGGTGAGAAGATGCTGAATCTGCTTCTCCTTTGCATCAAGCTCAGATCGAAGGATGGCAGTATCAGAGGCTGAGGACAAATTAGTGAGAAAAGTGTGGGAAACTTTCTGACTAAGGGCAACAGAAGCCTTGCCATATGGAGCAAGGGGAGGAAGCCACTGATCAGTGTCATAGAAAGACACCTTGCTTTTCTCACAGAGGCGATGAAGAAGACAAGGGAAAACAAGAGTCCCCTTATGTTTGGTACCATGACCAATGGTTTTGCCTAGGATTGCATGAAAGATAAGATCGCCAAAAGGGATTTTATCACGATTAACCATGGAAAGCATGAGTTGACATCCTGCCAAAGTGGGATTGGAGTTGTTCCCAGTGGGAAGAACATTGTGGCGGACAAAATCCCACAAGAACTTGAAGAAGGGAGACAGGTAGGATTTGATAGGAAGACCCTTAGAGGTAAGAGGCAGGGCAGGATCAATATATGCCATGGTTTTAAACAGATCAATAGTATAAAGAGAAGAGGCAAAAGCAAACTTCTCAGAGTCAAAACCAGGGCAAGACCTAAACCCTAACACACGATTAATAACAGAGGGGCGAATAACAAGGGGCACAGAGCGAACAACAACCTGATAATTGGACCCCTTAGGGTCAGCAGGAAAATTGGAATAAAGTTCCTTGAGCACAGGAGCGTTGAACTTACCAGAAAGAGCATTTAAGGTATGAAGATGGTAGTGATCAAAAAGTTGAGATGCGGCACACCATACCTCAGAGGGAAGATCATTGATAAGATACCGGCGCTCAGAAACAAATTTCCTCTTGGAAATGACGTCATTATGAAACGAGGCTGCCTCAGTCGATACGAACAAAGAGGCAAAAGGAGAGGAGTCGCCCATGGGAATAGAGAGAGATGGGCGAGACTTAGAAGCCCTAGGTACAGATGGGCGAGACCTAGAAGCCCTAGGTACAGGAGGAATGGTATCCACATCACCAGAAGATGTGGATTTTGACTTGGAGCGACGATGATAAGTTATGAGAGGCTTTGATGTCGACATGACGCAGAGAGAAAATCAAAAGGCAACAGAGAGAAAAAGGACAGAGACGAAAAGGAAGAAGAATAAGGAAGGAGAGAGAATGGAGATTTGCGGACCCAAACAAAAGAAAAGACCTTTAGATCTGAATTAATTAACCGCAAAAGAAGAAACAAAACAAAAAGACAAAAAACGAAAAAAATGAAAAAGAGGGAAAAAAGAAATTGAAATTAAACCCTAAAATAAAAGAACCGCGAAAATGACAAAGAAGAAACAAGACAGAAGGATGACTAGTCAACAACAATTACGCCTATGATGACTAGTCAACCACACTCAAGTTTATGATGACTAGACAACTAAAGCAACATGCACATGAAACACCATTTCAGTATAGATCCTTAGGAAGACAGATGATTTAAAAAGATCTTTACCAGCATATATATCAAGTGATCAAAAGACGGTCAGCAATCAAGTCTAGTCCAAGTCTTCAAGCACATAAGAAATAAAACAAAATAACATATGCATATCAACGACTCACGACCACACTGATAGATAGAATATGAAATGATTATCATGCTTGGAGACAGAGCATATTTTGGAATAAGGAGGGTTAGAGTCAAAGGAACATAAAAAAGATGATATAATGTCAATCTTGGAGAGACAAGTATAGGAATGTAACTTCAAGACTTAATCAAGGCAGTGGCTCAAATTTTTAAATTTCATCACTCAACTTGACAATTCAGTTTTGATGTATTCACAGAATTTTTAATTGCACATCCCAGACTTAAGTGCTTGAGTGGCCCAATTTTACGGCTCTTAGCTCTAGAATCTTCAATCATATCACCTTATATCTTCCTAGAGCCGTGACTACATTGGTCACACTTCCCTTTTTTTTTTTTTAATTTTTTTGACAAAAACAGATTGACTAAGAGAGTGAGAGGAGATAAATGATATCAGCAATGATTGTCCAAAATGAAACATAAACACTTGTCTCGCCAAGATGATAGAATAGCACCAATTAAGTCACATCCATGAGCTTAAACCGAGAAAGGGGATTATGCAGACATCAGCCAATGCAAAATAAAATCCAAGTTTCACACCATCAGAGAGAAGTGAGATTTACATGTAAGACATTGGCATAACAGAAAAACATTAAGATGCTTGACTAGACAACTACCAGGAAGATGACCAGTCAACTTTTATGAAATGTGCTGAAGACAAGAACTAGCCAAGTTGATTAATCTAATGAGCAAAGGCCAATGGACTGTCTTAGAGTGACATGTTTCTGAAAGTCCAGAGCCTTGGTGAGTATATAAGCTAGTTGTTTCTCAGAGGGAACAAATTCCAATGTTAAAATTTTGTCTTCCACAAGATCTCTAATAAAATGATGTCTAATGTCAATATGATTAGTCCTAGAGTGTTGAACAGGATTTTTTGAAATATCTATGGCGCTCATGTTATCACAATAGATTAGGAAGGATGATTGAGCAAGACCATAGTCTTCCAACATCTGTCTCATCCACAGAAGTTGAGTACAGCAGCTCCCAGCCGCAACATACTCTGCTTCAGCAGTGGATAAAGAGACTGAGTTTTGTTTTTTGCTATGCCAAGCAACAAGGTTGTTGCCTACATAAAAAACTCCCCCGGAAGTACTTTTCCTATCATCACTACACCCTGCCCAATCGGCATCACTATACCCAACAAGATTGACACAAGTGTCATAGGTGTACCACAGTCCAAAATCAACAGTGCCACTGACATATTTTATGATTCTCTTAACAGCAAACAAGTGAGACTCTTTTGGGTCACTTTGAAATCTAGCACACACTCCTACACTGTAAGAAATATCTGGTCTACTAGCAGTTAAGTAGAGAAGACTTCCTATCATGCTTCTATAGAGAGTTTGATCAATACTTTTTCCATGTGAGTCTCTATGAATTTTAGCACTAGTGCTCATTGGAGTTCTAGCAGATTTTGCAGCCTCCAAACCAAATTTTTTTTACAAGATTTTTTGCATATTTTGATTGAGATACAAAGATCCCATCATGCCCTTGTTTGATTTGAAGTCCTAAGAAATAGTTAAGCTCACCTACAAGACTCATTTCAAATTCACTAGTCATGACATGAATAAACTCTTGAACATGCAAGTCAGAGGTAGAACCAACCACAATATCATCAACATACACTTGAGCAATCAAAATATCTCTTTTGAACCTTTTTACAAACAAGGTTTTGTCAACCGAGCCTCTAACATAGCCATTTCCTAGAAGATGAGAGGATAACCTCTCATACCATGCTCTAGGAGCTTGTTTCAAACCATAGAGAGCCTTTTTCAACCGAAACACATCATTAGGATGATGTGGATCTTCAAAACCCTTTGGTTGCTCAACATAGACCTCTTCATTCAAAATACCATTCAAAAAAGCTGTTTTGACATCCATTTGATAAAGTTTGAATTTCAAATGACAAGCAATAGCAAGAAGTAATCTAACAGATTCTAACCTTGCAACAGGGGCAAAGGTTTCATCAAAGTCAATGCCCTCCATTTGAGTGTATCCTTGAGCAACCAATCTAGCCTTGTTTCTTACCACATTACCTTGTTCATCAGTTTTATTTTTGAAAATCCACTTAGTACCTATAACATTAGTGTTGACTGGTCTAGGAACAAGGTACCAAACATCATTTCTAACAAACTGATTTAACTCTTCCTGCATTGCAAGAAACCATTCACCATGATGCAAAGCCTCTTTCACATTTTTCGGCTCTTCCTTGGAGACATAACACACATGACTAATTTCCTGAGCAATCTGTTTCCTAGTTCTCACTCCCTAATTAAGAGGACCAATAATAACACTCTCAGTTTGAGTGCGAGGACACAGATCAGCAAGTGAGCTGCCAATCTGGACAGATGAGCTGGAACCTGGAGATTGAGAAGATGACAGGTCAACCGGGACAGAATTTCCAGAAGTTGACAGGTCAACTGATCGGTGCATAATTACATATCATTTTGTACCCTTCTAACTTATGATTTGGTTATGTTTTTGAGTTAAACTTGTGCTTTTAATCTATTTTGTGTTTGTTTCAGTGTAATAAACTTATGACTCACTAAATGCATTTTGGAGACAAGTTAGCTCAAAGCGGTGTATGCAGATCAGTCAACTTCACGGATTGGACTGTACTTTCTCAGGAAGAACCAGATAATGAACCATACGTCATTGGAAAGATACGGAAGTCTAGTTTCTGAAGAATTTTACGGTTCATGATTCCGAGTCTTCTAGAGAAAGTTATACAAGTTTTGGAAGCTTAAGGTCAAAATCGGCAGCATCTGCGTTACTGGGCCAAAAATCACATTTGAAGGTCTTTCCGATTTTGCTTGAGCTGGGCTGCATATGCTTGGAAAGATAATTCAAAGAACTTCAAGATCCATATTTTTCCAGATTTTTCAGAATGGAGGAACAAGCCCAAATTGAGCCCACAAGCTGACTGCAAATTGCTTGGTCATGATTAGCTATGCATGTGCTATTGTTGATAGTGGGGAAGAAGCATGTTAATTGTCATAATTGAAGTAGGTTGTGTAAGAAATAAAGAAAGCAAAAGCATCAAGTGGGAACTAGCCAAATGATGAAAGGAGATGGATGCTCATGTGAACTTGAGGTGGCTATGCAACTTGTTGTCAAAAGAAGAATATTGGCATGTGAGTTTGATGCTTTCCTTCTCCTATAAATAGGAGGCTTGGCTAACCTTCAAACACACCCCAAGGGGGGGAGCTCTCAAACATCTCTCTAGAGCTCCTCTCCCTTCTCTCCCTCCAATTCTCTTAGTTTTTCTTTTGAGTTCTCAATTGTTGTAACAAAACCCTTTAAGTTTTTCTTAGTTGTAATTTATTTTTCATTGTAATGTAAATTCTTTTCTTAAGTTTAATTAGTTTCCAAGTTTCAATTATAGTTCTTGTTCTTATTCATTATGCTTATAAGTTAATATGCTTGTTTGAATGAGTGATCACCATTAAAACTTGTATGTTAGCTATCTTGGTTTGAATTAAGAGTAGACACCATGCATTAATTCAAATTGAACTATGAATAGGAAGAGTATGTATGGACATTCGACAACATGGATTAGATACATGCTTGGTTGTTTAAAACATTCTTCTTTGCTTAATGGATTTCTAATGCTTAATTTAGGTTCGACAAGAAGGATCTAATTAGGGAATTAGGAATACAAGGTTAGGACCAAACACCATGGCTTAATCATACTTTAGCTAGAATCAATCTAAGAATATAAATTGAACTTGGTAACTAATTTGCTTGAGTTAATTTCTTTTCTTTCTTTCTTGTTTTATTTATTCTCTTTTGGTTTTCTATTTTGTGCAGGGAATCAAATTGAATCAATCTATCATCAATCCTCGTGGGATCGACCTCGTACTTACACAAGCTATACTATCCAACGCCTCGTGCACTTGCGAGTCAACATCAACCACAAGATCAAGACCAGGAGGTTCATGATCGAGCAAAGGAGATAAAACACCATCCTCATCTAATGCCATCTCAGTAGAGGCAGCAAAATCATCAATAGTGACGTTTATGGACTCAATGATGGTTCTGGTCCTACAGTTGTACACTCTATAGGCTCGACTTGAAGTGGAATATCCAAGAAATATTCCCTTGTCACTCTTAGGGTCAAACTTAGCAAGATGTTCTCTATCTTTTAGAATATAACATGTGCTACCAAAGACTCTAAAATATGACACATTAGGCTTCTTTCCTTTCCAAATCTCATAGGGTGTTTGCTTGGTGCCAGACCTCAGAAACACCCTATTTGAAATATAACAAGTTGTATTTACAGCTTCAGCCCAAAAGTGTTTGGCAAGATTTTTACTATTAAGCATTACCCTAGCCATCTCAACAAGAACCCTATTCTTCCTCTCCACAACACCATTTTGCTGAGGTGTAATAGGTGCAGAGAATTCATGTTTAATCCCCATCTCCTCACAAAATTTCAGAAACTGAGAGTTTTCAAACTTAGTGCCATGATATGTTCTAATTCTAACCAGAGGCAGATGACTAGTCATCTTCTCTTTTTGTAACATATGACAGGCAGATTTAAACATTTGGAATGTTTCAGACTTTTCACGCAAGAATGAAACCCACGTGAACCTAGAGTAATCATCAACAATAACCAGAATATATTTCTTGCCACCAAGGGACAAGGTTTGAATGGGACCAACAAGGTCCATGTGAACAAGTTCAAGACTATCTTTTGTTTGAATGTGTTTGACCTTCTTGTGTGACACTCTAACTTGCTTCCCCAATTGACATCCTTCACAAACATGTTGATCAGATTTGTCAAGCTTTGGTAAACCACTCACTAACTCCCTCTTGGACAATTTATGCAAGTCTCTAAAGTTCACATGTCCAAGTCGTTGATGCCACAAGACACTTGTTTCATTCACAACCTTGTTGCAAACTACTTCTTTTGCATCATCAACACTATCAATGCAATAGCAATTGTCCCTAGACCTTGCTACACTAACAATCTCATTTCCACCTTTTCCAATGATTTTGCAACCAAGCTTGGAGAACCTAACTTCCACAATTCCGTCATCACACGGTGACTCACACTAATGAGATTGGACGTGAGACCCTCAACAAATCTAACATTCTTAAGCTCGGGTAACCCAGGGATACAGACAGTACCTTTCCCAACAACTTGAGACTTGTGACCACCACCAAAGGTCACAGTGCCTCCATCAAAAGGACTGAGAGATGAGAAAACATTCTTATCACCCGACATATGTTTGGAACAGCCACTGTCAAAGTACCAAGAGTTGGTATTTGAAGCAGCAAAGGCATTTAGGACAACAAAACTTTTGATATGATTTTTGCAATCCAAGTAGACTTAGGAGCAGCGGGTGAACTCATTTTAAGGGAAACAAGTTTGGCAATCTTAGTTACTTCATTTAGCAAGTGATCAACCTGATCTTGCAAAGATCTGGAATTCCTTCTAGATTTTGAAGGCAATTTTTTGGTCTTGTCCTTTTTGTACATATGACAAACTGGTCGAATATGACCAGTCAACCCACACCGTGACAAGTTGGAACAAATTTTGATTTCTTGACTACCTGTTGTTCATCAAGAGGTTCAGTGATGTAAGATTTAGACTTGACAAACTTAGTGGTAGAGCTAGACGTACTAGAATCAAAATGATTAAAACCAAGACCACCTTTGTCCCCATGAAGTTTTCCCATATTCAACATTTTGTCAATTTTTGAGGCACCAATGGTCATAGATATAATCTTACTTTTTGCTTCATTCAATTCACCAAGGAGCAGTTTGTTTGAGTTCGTGAAACCAATGTTACTTTCCTTGAGCACACTAACTTGATTTTCAAGATTACTCCTAATTGACACAAGCTCAACAATTTCTTTCTCTAGAGACACAAATTTGTCACTCAACTCCTTTTTGGTTTCTTTTAAAATGAGAATTTCATGTTGAAGATCTTGATTATTAGCCTCAAGTTTAAGACACTCCTCTTTCAAGGAAAATGTCTCTTTGAACAAGCAGTCATATTTTCTTCCTAATGACTCATATGACAGTCATCCGACTCGAATCAGATTCATCGGACACAAGCTGCACAGAGGCTACAAAGGCAACTTGTTGGTTATCATCATCAGAGGAAGATGAATCCTCTTGAGACACTTCACTTTCACTCTCACTCCAGCTCACTTTCATGGCTTTGTCCTTTCCTTTGGAGTATTTTTTCTGATTGTTTGCACAGTCGGCAGCATAGTGCCCAATGCCTCCACATGTGAAGCACTTGACAGATTTTCTAGAGTCTTTGGTGAAAGGTTTGACATCCTTGTTCCTCTCATTAGACCGATCAGTTGATGGTCTAAATTGTCTCTCACTACCAGAGCTGCCCTCTCTAGCAAACTTCCCTTTATCCTTAAGAATTCTCCTAAATTTTTTGACAAACAAAGCCATCTCATCCTCAAAAACTGAGGATTTTTCACCACCTTTCAGAGAGGAGTCATGCACTCCTTGAAGTGCAACATTTTTTGATTTTTTTGTGTCATTTTCTTCCATATTCAACTCCATCTCATAAGTTTTCAATTTTCCTACTAGCTTACCAAGCTTAATTTCATTTAAGTTTTGGACCTCCATGATTGCGGTTTTCTTTGCTCTAAATCTAGATGGTAGAACACGAAGAATCTTTTGAACAACAAGAAGCTCTTCAATAGGTTGACCAAGACTCATAGCTTCATTTGTGATCATCTCAACCCTCCCATAGAACTCAGAAATAGACTCAGTTTCAGACATCCTAAGTTCTTCAAACTGGGCAAGCACCATCTGAAGTTTTAGGGTTCTAACTTGGTCATCCCCTTCATGAACTACCCTTAGCTTATCCCAAGCTTGTCTAGCATTAGGGATGTGTTGTATATGTGAAAACTGTGTGCTTGACAAGGCAGTAACTAAGGCATTTCTAGCCTTCTGTTAGAATGAGCAGCAAAAATCTCAGATCAGTCCATTCCGACCTAGGCTTGGGCACAACTTTACCCTCAACAGTCTTGGATGGAGCAACCCACTCTTTTGTGAGGTACTCACTTGCATACTCATCAAGAGCATCAAGGAATATCTCAAATTTTTCTCTCCATGCAGCGTAGTTGTTTCCATCAAAGTAAGGAGGAGAGTTGCAAGATCCAGCAACTCGATCCCTTTCCATAGTGAGCACACCTAAACACCAAACCAAATCCAAGGATCTCTCTATTTGTGTTAAGAGCTGACGCTCTGATACCAATTGAAATTGGTACTTAGGTGACGAGGGGTAAAACAAAAATCTAATTTGGACAATGGAGCAATTTGACACACACCACTTAAACTAAACTAGCCAGATTTATGACTAGTCAACTGCTAGCCAAGAACAAACTCAATTCAAGAATCACACACACACAAGGCAAGCAATGTAAACCTGCAATCCTATAAGATACTAGTGACAACCTAGGCACTCATAGGACCCATCAATCTAGGCATCCCTTGTGCTAGCAACAACTACGGTGAGAGTGTGTGAATCCATAACGATTAACAAATATCATATATCATATGCAGATGACTAGTCAACCTCAAGAAGACAAACCCGGAAGATATAAACACCAAACGATGACTAGTCAACAATGAAGAACGAGAAACCCAGAAAATAAGAACAGAACACCGTAAACTTGTTTACCCGAAACCCACCTGCAGGAAAAGCTGGGGTCATCAACCGACCAGGCATTTCACTAAGCAAAAGATTCTTACAAAGGAATACAAGCAAGCTCAAGAAAAACCTAGATCTATTTAGGAAAGATGAGCTATACCTCCTTTGTGCAATCTTCTTCTCCAACTTAGCAAAGCTTCAAGCTCAGTCATTCATGGCAATGGCAGCTCCTTCTCACTCGATCATCCCATGGCACCGACTTGCAAGCTCAAACCGAAACAGAAACCAAATTTGGATTCAAGGATAAGGATCAATTTCTTCAAGAAACCATACTCTTGAAGAAATCAATCTTGAATCTGACCTAGAACAAAATGAGAGTGTTTGTGTTCTAACTAGATGCGTATTTGATATTCAAAAGCGAGTTTTCAAAAATCATTTAGAAAACTCATAGTTGAAAATGGTGGATCGGACTTGAGGAGGAAGATGACCCAGAAAAGCTTGAAAAATCCTTTTCAAAATATGCCTCAAGTGACGGCTGCTCAAAGAAGAATGATTGGGGTTTTACCCAAAAATTCTTAGGTCGGAAAGTACACATGGCAGCACGAGAAAAAGGTGTAGAATAGGACAAAAACAATTTGGTAGGATCCAATTGGAAACAGTGAGTGGAATTCCTACATGGCTAAGGTTGACTAGTCATACGTAATTCAGATGACTAGTCATCTTTCAATGAAACAAATTGAATGCAATATTATGCCATGCATAACTTACCTTAGACACATTGTCCGATTCTTCATATGATTGCGATCAGTTAAGAGCACCTAGAAGACTATTCTTAACCTAAGCTTGAGCTTGGAAAAATACAGTGAGATTGCCCTATTACAAACTTGTCAAGGGAAGCCAAAAGCAAATCACAAATTACATAAACTTACACCCTAATTTAACGCAACTAAATAATACCTCTCACTGCACATTTATGTTTGCACTCATGTAATAATGGGCTACAATCAAATTAGTTCAAATACTCCCTCCTAACCTCCTATAGCTCGGATATATGATTTTTTTATACCTACCAATTATATATATTTACTAATATCCTTCAATTATATATATATATATATATATATGTATAATATATTATAATAGCTACAATGTCATAGAAAAAAATAATAAGTACGTACATTAATTAGATGATATTATGTATTTAAAAAATAGATAAAAAATAAGTACGTTAACATTTCATTACTCATAGGAGAAGATAATAGATAAATTATTAATGATAAAAGATAATAGGTAAATTATTGTCCATAAAAGATAATAGGTATATTATTATTCATAAAAATAATAGGTACATTGAAAAAATTAATAGGTATATTATCATTCATAAAAGAAAAGGAAAATAATCAATCACATAATAGGTACATTATTTTTTTAAAGGTACAATAAAAATTAATAGGTACGTTATTCACAAAAACATCCTAGGTACATTAAATAATAGGTATATTCTTTTATACATAAGATAATAAAGTAATTTTTTGTTCATAAAAAATTAAATAATAGGTATATTATATTTTCAAGACAACAAGATATGCTCACGGTATTAGTATGTTCAGAAAAATAAAAATGAAAACCATTAGTATGTTCACGACTATTATTCAGAAAATGTAAGTATATTATTTTCTTAAATCATGTAAAATTCTTAAAAGGAAAATAACAAACATATTGTTTTCATTAAATCCATCTATTGACACTTTAAATATGAAATTTAATATTAAAATTAAAAAAATTTCCAAATTAATACATACATCAATTACAACCAGATTTCATGGAGAGAAATGTTTCTAAATTCAACGTAAATGGTAATTAGGGATACTTTTGGAATCCAAAAGGTGCAATAAATCAAAATTTGAGCTTAATTAGGTAAGTTGCTTAGTTGTATCCTAGTCATGGGCTTTTAACTAAAAAAATTAGGTTTTATTTATAGAAAAATAAGATGATGGGCTGGATGTAAGGAAAAATTAATTTCAAGGGGAAAAGCTAAATTTACTATATTATTTATTACTATTACTATTTTTTACATTGAAAGAGATCAAACCTCCCTCACTTATCTTAATTCTTAATCCATTTTTTTAACACCCTCCCTGTCCAAGTCTGTTTTACTTCATATATTTAAATATTTTTTACATTTAAAGTATTAATTTGTACTTCACGAAAGAAAAAGTATTAACTTGCGTAGTGTGATTGAATGTTTCTATTGTGCCCTAATGGTTTTGCAGGACCTTATCGTAACAGTGGTCAGTTATGTGGGAAAGCTGAGGATTGCCTTCGGAACTCAAAAGGGCCTTATTGATCCCGAGAAATTCAAGGCCTGCATGGAAAATGCCTTTAAGATGATACTTGAAGCCACAAACAATATTCCAACGCGGACAACATTAAGAGCCTCTCTTTAATCATCTGAATTGCGCTCAGTGAAATAAAAATCATATTAATCTATGCTATTTTAAATAGTTTGGTGTGGTTATGTATAAAAGCGCCATACACATAAATAAAAGACCTCGATTTGGCTTCGTTTAGGATCATCTGAATTGTGCTCAGTGAAATAACAATCATATTAAATCTTTGTTATGTTAATATGTTCGTTGTGGTTATGTATTATGGGGGAATAATAGAGAGAAGTAATGTGACACTACTACAAAAATCGAAATAGACGTCGGTAAAATGACGACGGACAAAATAAATACCGTCGTTAAATTTTAAACGACGACGGTAATATAAAAACCGACGTGGATCAGAAACTAAAACACCCAAAAATTGGAAATTCATTTGGGCATTTTTAAAACACGACGCATAAAACTTTAAAAGCGACGTCTTATTAAACATGCCATTTTCGATCAGAAAAAAGCCAACAAATAAACAACGACGGTATGTGTAAATATACTGACGTAGTAATTATAGACGACGTTTTACATATAATACCGCCGTTTTGAACATCCAATGAACACGACGGTAATTGTATTATTAGAGACGTATGAAGTACTATTTAATACGACCGTAATTTTATAAATACCGACATGTAAAGATAATTAACCACGTCTGTTTTTTATTATTTTACGCCGTATTATAAATTGGATTACGACAGTACTTATAAATAAAAGGTGGTGGTAAACAGTTACCACGTCGTCATAATATAATATAACGACGTGGTTTTTTAGATAATACGGCGGTTCTATAAATTATATCGTCGTTGTAAATAATTTTAACGTCCTTTATAGGAATTATACCGTCGTTGTTATTTAAAAAAAGCGCGACAACAAAAGTCGAAATAAACGTCAGTATAACGACGACGGAAATAATAAATACCGTCGTTGTAGGTTTCAAATTCGAAACTTTCGAACTGAAACGTCTCGCTTTATCTACGAATTGGAGACTGAAACGGCGGCTTTTAGGTTTCCAAGTCGAAATAAAGGCCCTTTTCGGTTTTCAAGTCTTAATTAAGTCACTTTTAGTTTTCCAATTCTAAATATTTCCTTTAAATTGTAGTTTTTATTCCAAACGTTCAGTCTCAATTCTCACATCTCTGAATGGTTTCAGTCATGCAAGATGTCTCTCTTTGGAACTCGGTTGTGTTTTTGGACCAAACCAATCTAAGAACTTCGGTTTGGTTCAAAACAACAACTGAGTTCCCGTAAAGATTAAAAATTTTGTTTCTTGTTTAACACAAATTTCTATTTCTCTGTTGTTTTTGTATTTAAGACGTCGGTTTCGTAACTAGCGACGTAGTATAGTTTTATAACGCCCTGTTATTTAAAAACCGTCGTGTATATTTTAATTTATACACGGTTTAATTTTACTTTCCGTCGTTTATATCCAAGTTATAAATGTATCTCTAACTAAAACTTGCTTCTTTTTTTTTTAATATTGGTTTTGCGGTGCAAGAAGGCAACGCTAGCTCATACCCACACAAGAACAAATTGAAGAAATTCGGATCGAATTATAGTTTAATGAAACAAATTATTTTGTATGTATAGGAATGGTAAATATTTTGTATGGATATATAGGAATGAAGATTGGTAAATATTTTGTATGTAATTATTATTGATCTTCAAGTTTTATGAAACAAATTATTCTTGAGTATATTTATTGTTCACAAAGCATTATATATGGTTGTTTTTTAGCAAGAAAAAATCGTTGCAGAGAACCATTGGAAGCAAGAAAAAAATATAAAAATGTAAAATTACTAAATCTTTGGATATATAAAGCAGCAGTTCTTTCAAATAACCGTCGTCTTTACAATAATAGACGACAAATCTATCACAAAACCGCCTTCTTTACATATAATAGATGACATTTCTTTCATAAAAATTGTCGTCTTTATATATAATAGACGACATGTAAGGTAATTAACCACGTCGGTATTTATTATTTTACGCCGTATTAGATGTTAGACTACGACAGTTCTTATAAATAAAAGGTGGTGGTAAATCATTACTACGGCGTTATAATATAATATAACGCGTGGTTGTTGAGATAATACTGACAGTTCTATTAATTATATCGCCGTTGTAAATCATTTTCACGTCGTTTATAGTAATTATACCGTCGTTGTTGTTTAAAACAAGCGCGACAACAAAAGTCCGAATAAACGTCAGTACAACGACGACGGTAAACATAAATACCGTCGTTGTAAGTTTGAATTTCGAAACTTTCGAAATGAATCGGCACGCTTTATCTGCCAAATTGGGAACTGAAACGGCGCCTTTTAGGTTTCCAAGTCGAAATAAAGGCCCTTTTCGGTTTCCAAGTCTTAATAAAGTCACTTTTAGTTTTCCAATTCTATATAATTCGTTTAAATTGCTGTTTTTATACCGAACATTCTGTATATCTCAATTCTCACCTCTCATGCAAGAATGTCTTTCTTGCGAACTCAGTTTTTGTTGTACACCCAACCCATCTAAGAACTTCGGTTGGGTGTAAAACAAGAACTGAGTTCTCAAGTAGGATTGTATATTTAGTTTCTTGTTAGCACAAATTTCTATTTCTCCGAAGTTTTTTTAGTTAAGACGTCGGTTTTGTAAATAACTGACGTAGTATATGTTTATAACATCCGTATTATTTAAAAACCGTCGTGTATATTTTAATTTATACGTCGTTTTTATTTTACTTGACGTCGTCTTTAAAAACGGTCTTTTGAAAAATTTGACCGCGAAATGTAATTTTTTCAATTTTCCCTAAACCCTATATATATAACATTTCGCTATCTTTCTTCAACTCATATTCTGACCTTAAGTTTTCTTTCTCCATCAGGTTGCTCCAAGTCGAGGTACATTTCATTCCTTTGCTCATATTCTAATCTTTCATTCCGGTTTTCGTTTTTCGATTTCTCAAGTTATTCCCACTTGGCTTTTTTCTTGTTTCTTTTTTTTTTTTAATCTGTTATATGTATCTCTAACTAAAACTTGCTTCCTTTTTCTTAATCCTGTTTTGCGATTGCAAGAAGGCAACGGTAACTCATACACACAAGAACAAATTGATGAAATTCGGATCGTTGTAGAGATATATAGTTTAATATTATGGATATGATATTTTGTATAGATATATAGGAATGAAGATTGATATTTTGTAATTATTATTGAATATTCAAGTTTTATGAAACAAATTATGGTTGTTTGGAGCTGAATTTATTGTTCACAAAGCATTATGGTTGTTTTTTAGCTAAAATAGTTGTAGAGAACAATTGGAAGCAAGGAAAAAAAGGTAAAATGTAAAAATAAAACATCTTTGTATATAATAAACCTCAGTTCTTTCAAAAAAACCAGCGTCTTTACATCAATAGACGACTATTCTATCATAATAGACGACATTTTTTCATAACAACCGTCGTATTTAAATATAATAAACGACTGTTATTTCATAATAGACGACATATTTCACAATAATAGATGACTGTTATTTCATAACAACCATCGTATTTACATGTAATAGACGACTGTTATTTCATAATAGACGACAGTTCTTACAAACCGTCGTCTTTAATTATAATACACGTCATTTTTTTTATAAAAACCGTCGTCTTTAATTTAATAGACGTCGGTTTTTTAGTAAAGTGTCGTTTTTATATAATATAGACGACGGTATTTTACCGACGTGGTTTTATGCGTAAAAGATGTCGGTCAATTCCTCGACGGTTGAGAAAGTAAATTTACGACGGTAAATTACCGTCGTCTATTGCGATTTTTGTAGTAGTGTGAGAAGCATAAAAAGATGATGGAATTTTCTATGGTAATTTGTGTTCTTGTTCATCTTTGGTATGCACTGTTTACAGGAGTTATTATGTGATTTTATCTTTTATAGGAGTTATATTGGAAGTTGGAAAGCTAAAAGATAAAGATATCAATTTGTCCAAGTTCAAGCAAAGTAGTGAAGAGAATTGCTGGTGGATTGTTGATGCCAAAGAGCCTATTCCATGGCATTAAATTCATAACCTTTTAAGACCCACTACCTCACCATGTCTTTTCCACTAACTCTCCACCATCAACACCTTTTTAATCTATTTGTTCAACTCAAACAATATGAGGTAAAATATTTTTTGATATATTTTCATTCTCCAAAGAGATGTATTTATAATACAAGTGGGTAAACCCTAGTAGGTTATACAAGGAAAGATAAAATAGAATCCTAATTACAAGAGATTTGTACAACAAAGAAATAAATAAAATACTAATAGAATAGGAAAATAAATCCTAATAGAACAAGACCTCGCCAACACTCCTCCTCAAGTTGGAGCAAAGATGTCACGCATGCCCAACTTGTCAAGCGAGTTGAGAAAGGCACTGGTAGAAACAGCTTTCGTAAGAACATCCGCCAACTGATACTCAGAACTTATGAATGGAAAAGAAACAATCTCATCATCCAACTTCTCTTTAATAAAATGTCAATCAACTTCCACATGCTTCGTACGATCATGTTGCACAGGGTTATGAGCAATTGCAATTGCCTTATTATCACAATATAAATCCATGGGTTTCCGTGGCCCAAACCCAAGGTCTCTCAATAATCTCCTCAACCACAATAACTTACACACCCCTTGAGCCATCCCACGGTACTCAGCTTCTGCACTTGATTAGGCCACCACTTTTTGTTTCTTACTTCTCCATGTAACAAGGTTACCACCAACGAAAGTGACATATCCAGAAGTAGAACGCCTATCAGTAATTGAACCCGCCCAATCAGCATATGTATACCCTTCCACATCCATATGGCCATATTTAGAAAACAATAATCCCTTTTCAGGCGTCACCTTGAAATATCTTAAAACACGCATCACATCACTTATATGATCTTCACTATGAGAATACATAAACTGACTCACGACACTCATTGCATATGCTATATCAGGACGTGTATGAGCTAAATAAATCAACTTCCCCACAAGTCGTTGATAATGCTCTTTATCAGTAGGAACTTGATCAGGATACAACCCCAGCTTGTGATTCTACTCACTCGGGGTATCAATAGGTTTACAATCCAACATTCCAGTTTCTACAAGCAAATCCAACACATACTTTCTTTGAGATAAAAAGATACCATGTTTAGATCTAGCAACTTCAATCCCGAGAAAGTACTTTAAATCACCCAATGACTTCATCTCAAACTCTAAAGCCAAATACTTCTGGAGACTTTGCATTTCTGCTTAATCATCCCTAGTCACAATCATATCATCAACACAAATAATTAGAGCTGTCAATTTACCTTTGTGACGCTTCAAAAAAAAGGTATGGTTTAAGTTACTCTGTACATAGCCAAATTTCTTCATAGACGCCGCAAACCTTCCAAACCATGCCCTAGGAGACTGCTTCAATCCATACAAGGACTTTCGTAGTCTACACACAATACCCTCCTTAGAGGTCACAGGAATACTAGGAGGAAGATCCATGTATATCTCTTTCTTTAGGTCACCATGTAATAACGCATTTTTGACATCAAAATGCAACAAGGGCCAGTCACGATTAGCAGCGAGGGACAATAGTACACGCACAGTATTGAGCTTTGCCACTGGAGCAAAGGTCTCTAAGTAATCCACTCCATAGGTTTGATTATAACCCTTTGCTACCAATCTAGCGTTGTATCAGTCAATGGAACCATCCGCCTTATGCTTCAAAGTAAGCACTCATCTGCATCCAACATCTTTCTTCCCTCGTGGCAAAGGAACTAAATCCCAAGTTTCATTCTTGTTCAAAGCTTCCATTTCAACATTCATGGCATCCATCCACTTGGGGTTAGAAAGAGCATCCTGCAACTTAGTTGGCACAAATACACTAGATAATTGATATAAATATGATGCATATGACTTAGATAAACGATGAGTTGTCACATAATGGTTAATGAGATATTTAGACTTGGCATGTATATTAGGCGAATATTGTATTTTAGGTTTTCCATGAGTGGTACATGGGGGCAACTCATAGCTTGGCATAGATAGATCATCAGAGATTACCTCACTTGTTTCACTATCACAATTTGATTGGAGCGTTGGCAGGGCAGATGGGGTTCTTGCATCGAACTCAGCTACACAGGGATCACAAGGGTCACTATCAATTTTTTTAGGCTTTGGCGACCGGTCATTTCGGACCCGAGAGCACAATCATCAGTTCCAGGCTTTGGCGACCGATCGCCGCGACTGATCGTTTCCGTCCCAAGAGTAACATCTTCAACCTCTTCAACCATATCATTCTGCAATTCAAGTCCAAGGTTCTCCAATCCAAGACTCTTTAATTCACTCCCCCTCTCCCCCTGAATTGGAGAGAAGGAAGAGACATAATAGGGCACTTCTTCATGGAAAGTTACGTCCAAAGTGACATACACATTATGGGTAGGCAGATGATAGCACTTGTAACCCTTTTGAGTAGACGAGTAACCAATAAAGACACATCGCAGAGCACAAGGATCAAGTTTACTCCGTTGATGAGAGTAGACATGAGCATATACAACACACCCAAGGACTTTAGGTTGCAACTTAGAGACGGAGACCAGTGAAACATGGTCACCAAGCACATCAAGCGGAGTGCGAAAGTCGTGAACACAGCTAGGAGTACAGTTGATCAAATATGCAGTAGACATAACAACATGCCCCTAAAGGTGATGAGGAACAGACATATCCAAGATGAGGGAGCGAGCAACTTCAAGCAATTGGCGGTTCTTCCTTTCAGACACACCATTTTGTTGAGGGGTGAAAGGAGTGGTTGTTTGATGAATGATACCATGAACACAGAAGAAGCACGCCAAAGTTTGATTCACATATTCACCCCCATTATCAGTTCGGAAAACTTTGACCCGAGCCTGAAATTGGGTAGACACCATTGTACAAAAGTCTGGAACGACATAAGCAACATAATTTTTACTTTTGAGCAAGAAAACCCAAGTGAGGCGGGTACAATCATCATTAAATGTGACAAACCAATGGATCCGTTCGAAGTAACACGAGCAGTGTTAGATATATGCCCTTAAAGCCAATTAATTATGTAATAGTTAGAGTTAAGGACATCTTTGATAATGACATATTATGTTATCAATGGGCAAGAAATGTTGTTTTATACATAAATCATTATATATTACCTTTCAATATGTAGAACAACCATAGTCCAAGAAATACACAAGAGGATATGAGAACTATGTAATGAGATTGCATACATAGAGACTTGTCATCATCCCTAAATCCTTAATATGTTCCTGATCATAGAAATATTGATTGGGCGTCAATATTCGACAAAGACCAGTACACACAATATTGTCTCTATATGTAGGGAATGGCGAGGTCTCAAGTTATTACGTGTGGAGACACCTCGATATGTGTGTAGGTGCTTGTAGAAGAACAAGTACACTGAACACGATCCAACACATGAGTTCCAGCATGGAAATCTTTACTCACATGTCAAGGTAGAACTCATAAATTTCAATGGTGCAAACTAATCCTTAGACCTGAGACATCATAGATGTTTTATGGCTATGTTGTTAATCTTTGAAGGCACTATAAAGTCATGCTAAATTAAGCATAGCTTAAAGGTGCTCATCAGGATTATCAATAGAGTCATGAAGGCAAATGAATGTACAACAAGGAATCTCTACTCTCAGTAAAGGAGAGAGAATACTCCAAGATATGATTGGTCAAATCTCTGCGCAAAGTAGCGGATAAGAGGTCTTCAAATCTTACCAAGATAATTATATAAAAGGAATGATTCACATTAGGATATTGACAATCGGATTCCATGATCTAATAATGTGAATAAGGAGTATTGATATAAGAGAATGATTCAATTGCACGGTCATTCCAATTTGAATAGGTTATTTCACAACGTCTCATTTAGCTCGGATAATCGTGACTTGCTGCTAGGTGACAACCATTGTTTGTGGATGTCCTAAAAGGTTTCAATTAACCTTTATTAGTAGGAAGAATTAAATTGTGGAATTAAATTGGTACATCATCTCTAAAGAGTTGAGTCAATCCACTACCTTGCTAAAAGAACCTACGGATCTGCACACCTAAAGAATGTGATTAGAGGAACAAATGAAGAGAAATGAAGGAGACATAAGTCAATGGTTGATGATCAAATGTCAAAGTCAATGGTCAAAAGTCAACATGTTGATCGGAGCAATTGACCAAAGTCAAATAGTTCGACCGGGTCAATTAAGTATGACTATAATTATGATTTAATAGTTAATAAATTACAATTAAAAGGTTAATTATGAAATTAACTTTGACATATAGAAATATTGGATTGGGTTTTTAGATATGATTTAAAGGGAAATGGACAAAATGGCCCAAAAGGCAATTTGGGCCAACGGATAAGTGGCATAAGATGACATGACCCATGGACCCAAAAATGGAGCCCCAAACCCACCAAATTTCGGCACCACTGGGGAGTTTTCTCCCTTGCCTTTGTGTCATCCTATAAATACATAAGTTAAGAGAAAAACTAGCTAGGGTTTTTGGTTTCCTACTTTTGTTGATGAGTGAGTGCATCATCTTTGCCTCTCATCTTCCATAAGCCAAAAATTGGTCCAATCAAGAGGTAGACTAGCATCCATACTTCTTAATTGCCTTCTCTTCATCTTTAAGATACATTTGGTGTGGTGAGGTAGAGGACTCCAATCTTGGAGTCTTGAGGTGAAGGAGTCAACATTTCAAGAGAAAGAAAATGACTTTCCAACAAAGGTGTTCATTCTTGACAAATCAAGAAAACGTCATCAAGGGTAAAGATCTATTCCCTTTTCCCTTTTTCTTTTGTGTTCAAAGAGACTAGGCTAAAGATACTTGGGTTATAATGAAAAAAGTTTAGCTCAACTAGCATAAACAAAATGAATCCGCCATTTAGAATGTTTTTGTTATATAGGTTGTGGCTAAAGTTCATTTACTAAGCATTAGATGCATGCTTCCTTCAAGCAGGACCCCATACATTAGAATGCACTAAATCAAATGGCTTGGCAGCTTTATTAAGGAAAAATAGTACGATGGCTCTTGACCAATACACAAGTCTCACATTGAAAGGTAGACTCATCACAAGAACAAAATAATGACGGAAACAAGCGCTTAAGATAACCAAATGACGGGTGTCCTAAGCGACGATGCCACAACCAAATTTGTTGTTTGTCTTTGACACTGCCACTCTGAACTTTATTAGCAACACGATCACGAACTACTGCAGCCGGTATAGTCAAGTAATACAACCCCCCTATCCGTTTACCATGTCCAATCATCTCGTGATTCTTGAGATCCTAGAAAACACAATGAGTAGAATAGAAAGTAGCAAAAGTGTTAAGTGTATCAAGTAAACGACCAACAGATAACAAATTGCAGTAGATATTGGGAACCAGGAGAGCATAGGGCAAAGATAAGGAGGGTGTGAGGTGAATTGTACCCTCACCTGTAACAAGAGAGGGTAAGCCATTAGCACTAGTTATGTAAGGGTCACGGGGATTACTAGACAACTCATCAAACCATTTATTATCACAAGTCATATGATCAGAAGCACCAGTGTCAATTATCCAAGTATGAGAGCCAATACCTGGAAGAGTATCAAAATCACACAGATGAGCAGACAGAGTTGAGGAATCCATCTCTTCATTAGTCACAGTATAAGCAGCTTTGGGGCCATACATACGAGCTTTGTAGTCAGCAAACCAAGAAGGGTAACCATGCTCCTTAAAACACTTCTCGGAATAATGATCACCACCACAATGACTGCACTTACGAGCTCCTTGAAGGGTATTGAATTTGGTAGGGGAAAACCCAGTAGAACGAGACCCAGAAGGGGCGTGGGACGGCTGGGTAGACGCGCGACCGGTCGAGTCAGTGGTGAGCGGGCATAATCCACTTTGAGGGCGGCAACTCCTCCAAGCATAGCAGATTGACGAGTATCCTCCTCCATCACCATGACATAAGCTTCCAAAGGAACTGGAACTGGATTGAGAGCAAGGATTCGGCTATGAACACCATCATACAGCAGATCAAGCCCTTCAAGAAAATCATAGACTCGATCGACATCAATTTCTTGTTTACGACGAGCCACATCATCAGGATGAATAAGTTCATTAGGACGTAGACAATCAATCTCCTGCCATATGGTATGAAGTTTTTCATAAAACACCTTCATAGTATAGGTTTTTCGAGCGGCCTCCCACACATCAAAAGCATATGCACACTGATCAAATAGGGAACGAACTGGTTTAGTCACTGAATTGAGAAGCCATGATTACACCAAACAATTATCTTCTTCCCATTCAGCATAGGATTCTGAAGTTGCAGGCGGAGCAATTTTATTTCCACTAATGAAGCCCACCATACAATGACCAGTAATCGTAAGGCGTGCACCACGAGACCAAGCAGCATAGTTGGAGCCATCCAACTTGTCAGGAGTAACAGGAGCAAAGTAGTCACGTGAAAGACGATCCTCCTTCATCCCAGAAGCACTAGCCTTCAGCACCATCTTGGAATCATCACCCATGATAGCAGTGGAAACACCAAAAAATAGCAAAGAAACACGGCAACACAACGCACAAAACCTAATAGGGCACACACGGCACAGACAGAAATGGCTAGAACACGGATGGGCACAACACACAGGTCAACAAAAAGTCGGCTCTGATGCCAAGTCAAATAATATGGGTAAAATATTTTCTGATATATTGCCATTCTCCAAAGAGATGTATTTATAATATAAGTGGGTAAACCCTAGTAAGATTATACAAGGAAAGATAAAATAGAATCCTAATTACAAGAGATTTGTACAACAGAGAAATAAATAAAATACTAATAGAATAGGAAAATAAATCCTAATAGAACAAGACCTCGCCAACAGATCCATCACTTGATCGCTTCACTACCCACCATGAATACATTAACCTTCCACTTACTACATTGTCACATCCCGGCCTGGGCTCGACCACTTCCCGGGCTCAACTCCGCCATAGCACGATATTGTCCGCTTTGGGCCCCCCTCTCTGCCCTCACGGTTTTGTTTACGGGAGCTCACGAGCAACTTCCCAGTGGGTCACCCATCCTGGGATTGCTCTAGCCCCCAACTCGCTTAACCCGAGTTCCAAGGAATCCGGCCCGAGCTCCCAAAAGGCCTCGTGCTATTTGGAGGTGGGCATGTACATATAAGGCACATCACCCCTCTCCGTTGGTCGATGTGGGATTGCTCACCGTTCTTGATTTCCCAAGACACGGGTCTTACAATCCACCCCCCTTAGGGGCCCGACGTCCTCGTCGGCACACTCGCACCACACGGCAGAGTGGCTCTGATACCAAATTGTCACATCCCGGCCCGGGCTCGACCACTTCCCGGGCTCAACTCCGCCATAGCACGATATTGTCCGCTTTGGGGGGAGGATTGTAAGACCCGTGTCTTGGGCTTGGAAAGCAGAGAACGGTGAGCAATCCCACATCGCTCGGGGAGGGAAGGGTGATGTGCCTTATATGTGTGGGCACGTCTCTAACTAACACGAGGCCTTTTGGGAGCTCATTGGTGATCGGTGCATAATTACATATCATTTTGTACCCTTCTAACTTATGATTTGGTTATGTTTTTGAGTTAAACTTGTGCTTTTAATTTATTTTGTGTTTGTTTCAGTGTAATAAGCTTATGACTCACTAAATGCATTTTGGAGACAAGTTAGCTCAAAACGGTGTATGCAGATCAGTCAACTTCACGGATTGGACTGTACTTGCTCAGGAAGAACCAGATAATGAACCATACGTCATTGGAAAGATACGGAAGTCTAGTTTCTGAAGAATTTTACGGTTCATGATTCCGAGTCTTCTAGATGAAGTTATGCAAGTTTGGGCAACTTAAGGTCAAATTCGGCAGCATCTGTGTTACTGGGCCAAAAATGACTTTTGAAGGCCTTCCCGATTTTTCCTTGAGTTGGGCTGCATATGCTTAGAAAGATAAGACAAAGAGCTTCAAGATCCATATTTTTCCAGATTTGTTAGAGTGAAGGAACAAGCCCAAATTGAGCCCACAAGCTGACTGCAAATTGCTTGGTCATGATTAGCTATGCATGTGCTATTGTTGATAGTTCTTGGTTATGATTAGCTATGCATGTGCTATTGTTGATAGTGAGGAAGAAGCATGTTTATTTGTCATAATTGAAGTAGGTTGTGTAAGAAATAAAGAAAGCAAAAGCATCAAGTGGGAACTAGCCAAATGATGAAAGGAGATGGATGCCCATGTGAACTTGAGGTGGCTATGCAACTTGTTGTCAAAAGAAGAATATTAGCATGTGAGTTTGATGCTTTCCTTCTCCTATAAATAGGAGGCTTGGCTAACCTTCAAACACACCCCAAGGGGGGGAGCTCTCAAACATCTCTCTAGAGCTCCTCTCCCTTCTCTCCCTCAAATTCTCTTAGTTTTCTTTTAGTTCTCAATTGTTGTAACAAAACCATTTTGCTTTTTAGTTGTAATTTATTTTCCATTGTAATGTAATTTCTTTTCTTAAGTTTTCAAGTTTAATTAGTTTCCAAGTTTCAATTACGGTTCTTGTTCTTATTCATTATGCTTATAAGTTAATATGCTTGTTTGAATGAGTGATCACCATTAAAACTTGTATGTTAGCTATCTTGGTTTGAATTAAGAGTATACACCATGCATTAATTCAAATTGAACTATGAATAGGAAGAGTATGTATGGACATTCGACAATAGGGATTAGATACATGCTTGGTTGTTTAAAACATTCTTCTTTGCTTAATGGATTTCTAATGCTTAATTTAGGTTTGAAAACAAGGATCTAATTAGGGAATTAGAAATACAAGGTTAGGACCAGACACCATGGCTTAATCATACTTTAGCTAGAATCAATCTAAGAATATGAATTGAACTTGGTAACTAATTTGCTTGAGTTAATTTCTTTTCTTTCTTTCTTGTTTTATTTATTTTCTTTTGGATTTCTGTTTTGTGCAGGGAATCAAATTGAATCAATCTATCATCAATCCTCGTGGGATCGACCTCGTCTTACACAAGCTATCTATCCAACGCCTCGTGCACTTGCGAGTCAACAATTGGCTTCAATTCTTAGGAACTCCGAAGTTAAGCGAGTGGCGCTGGAGCAATCCCGGGATGGGTGACCTGCGGGAAGATATTGCCCGTGAGTTCCCGGTGACAAAACCGTGAGGGCGGAGGCCCAAAGCGGACAATATCGTGTTAGGGAGTCGGGTCGTGACATAATGGTATCGAGCCAGGACCCGACCGAAATGTGCCGGCGAGGGCCCCAGGCCCCAAGGGGGTGGATTGTAAGACCCGTGTCTTGGGCTTGGAAAGCAGAGAACGGTGAGCAATCCCACATCGCTCGGGGAGGGAAGGGTGATGTGCCTTATATGTGTGGGCACGTCTCTAACTAACACGAGGCCTTTTGGGAGCTCACCGGCCAATTCTTAGGAACTCCAAAGTTAAGCGAGTGGGCGCTGGAGCAATCCCGAGGATGGGTGACTCTTTGGGAAGATATTGCCCGTGAGTTCCCGCTACAAAACCGTGAGGCGGAGGCCCAAAGCGGACAATATCGTGTTAGGGGAGTCGGGTCGTGACATACATTGCCCACTCACTACTACAAAAATCGCAATAGACGACGATAATTCACCGTCGTGTATTCGGTTTTTCAACCGTCGTGAAATCGACCGACATCTTTTGATGCATAAAACCACGACGGTAAATTACCGTCGTCTATTGTTTGTAAAGACGACGCTTTTTACTCAAAACCGTTGTTGTTTTTATGTAAATACGACAGTTTTTTACAAAAACAGTCGTGTATTCTTTGTAAAGACGACGGTTTTTGTAAAAAAACCGTCATTGTTTAGAGGTAAAGATTGTTAATTATAGGAATAAAGACGACGGTTATTTATAAAAACCGTCGTGGATTGTTTGTAAAGACGACGGTTTTTTACAAAAATCGTTGTGGATTGTTTGTAAAGACGACGGTTATTTATAAAAACCGTCGTGGATTGTTTGTAAAGACGACAATTTTTTATAAAAACCGTCGTTGTTTAGAGGTAAAGATAGTTAATTATAGGAATAAAGACGACGTTTTTTTTTTAAAACCGTCGTGGATTGTTTGTTAACTAATCTTTATTCTACAACAAACATACTTCTTACCAATTAAATATAAATATTCAATTGATACATGGTAATTAGTAATACAATCTTTTCCTAACAAGACCTATGTACTCCTAATCCAAGCCTTCCTCTCATCCAAACATACAAATGATGCACAATTGAAGTATCCTCCATCATCCCTGCAAATAAATCAAAATGACAGAAAGGTAAAAAAGTTAAGATTATAAACAAATAAAATTAGGTGATAGAGAAATTTTATAATTGGACTATATTTCCATAGAACTACATGGTTATATGCCAATGGTATAACTATGGGCAACAGAAAGTATTCAAAAGGTGCAATGTTAGTCTAGCACCAAGACGCTTAACTTGTCAAGAAAGAGGCAATCGAACATCATCAACCTCAACCTCGAAGAGAAGACAAAACCAAAATAAATTAGGACAAGCATATGAGATTAGGGTTTGTACTTACAGAGACTGAGCTCGTAGTATATCACCAATGCTTTGGGAGGGAAAGCTCAATCGATATGATGGAGAATGGAGAGCGAAAACTAAAAGGTTAGAATTTGAGTTCAAGAGAGATAGTGAAATGTTATATAGGGTTGAGGGAAAATTTTGAAAATTGAGGATGGCGCTCCAATTTTTCAAATGACCGCGTTTTTTAAAGACGACGGAAAGTAAAATACAACCGACGTATAATTTGACAATATAAACGACGGTGTTTAAATAATAGGGCCGTTGTAAAACTTTACTACGTCCGTCAGTTAAAGAAAACATCGTTGTAAATACTTTTTACGACGCTCACCATAAAACCTTCATTTTAAATAAAAAATAAATAAGAGGGCTATGGTTTTCCTGGGATTCAAACGCGCGTTACCAGGGCCGTAATTGACCAAAAGCAGTTGAGAGGAAACCGGCGTCGTTTTAATAAACTCTAAAACCTAAACCCTAAACCCTTAACCCTAAACCCTAAACCCTAAACCCTAAATCCTAAACCATAAATTTTACAAAAATTATATAAAAAAACACAAGTATGCAAAAAATAAACTAAAAATTGCAACGGACTCCTTACGACAATGCCTTCTATATTAAAAGGCTAAAATCAGGATTTCATATATTTTTATTTATGGTCACCAATGGATCACATAAACCTTAGGGTTATGTTGTGAAAGTATAAGGACTATTGTGTTTTGTAAACAAACAATTTTGAATTCTCTTATCATTTGTAATTTTTATAAAAAAATTACATTTTTCAAAGCTTTAGGGGGAAGACAATCTCTCAATGATAGAATAGTAGTTGTCGGTTTAATTTTTTAAAATTTATTAAGAATATTATGAAATAAATAAATAAAAACCGACGTCTTAGATGATTTAGACGTCGTATTGTTTTTAAACACCGATGTTTATTGTTGTTACAACATCGCTTTAAAAGAAATTAATGTCGTTGTAAGTTATAAATGTCGACGTATTTTAAAGTTACAACTTCAATCTTTTATTATTAGTAAACGATCCAAATTAATTTAAGAACGATGTAGTTCGGAACATTTTACATGACACGTCTCTATTTTTGCTGATGTGGTATAATATAATAATACGTCTCCCATTACAAAAAAAGCGCCTTTTATTTTATAACATTCGACGTCGTAATTATTAAATAAACCATCGTGGATTGTTTGTAAAGACGACAGTTTGTTTACAAAAATCGTCGTGGATTTTTTGTAAAGACGACGGTTTTTTTACAAAAACCATCGTTGATTGTATGTAAAGACGACGGTTATTTATAAAAACAGTCGTGGATTGTTTGTAAAGACGACGATTTTTTTATAAAAACCGTCGTGGATTTTTTTGTAAAGACGATGGTTTTTTACAAAAACCGTCGTGGATTATATGTAAAGACAACGGTTATTTATAAAAACCGTCGTGGATTGTATGTAAAGACGACGGTTATTTATAAAAACCGTCGTGGATTGTTTGTAAAGACGACAATTTTTTTATAAAAACAGTCGTGGATTTTTTTGTAAAGACGATGGTTTTTTACAAAAACCGTCGTGGATTGTATGTAAAGACGACGGTTATTTATAAAAACCGTCGTGGATTGTATGTAAAGACAACGGTTATTTTACAAAAAACCGTCGTGAATTTTTTTGTAAAGATGACTGTTTTTTTACAAAACCCATTTTGCTTGGGCTTCCCTGAACACATGAAATCGTGCGAAAATAAGGAGAAGGAAGAGGTGGTTGAGAGGGATATGGTGAAAACCACAGAGAGAGTGAGATTTTTACCAATTTGTTCAATTTGATGAAAGCGTAGAGCAGGATCTTCAATTTGCTGGACAGGGAGAGAAGGAGGCTCAGAGATGTGATAGAGAGGGAGAGAGAGGGTTTGAACGCAGATAGGGAGAGAGGGCTTCATCGAGAAGGAAGGAGACTTTTCATCAAGAGGGAAACTTAAGAACATTGAGCGGGGCGTGAAAAATTAGGTTGCGAGATGACTTAAGTTTAGCGTGTTCTGCAAACACGACCCTTCTTTTTAAAACCGACGTCCTTGAGATCACTTAAGTTTAGCGTGTTTTGCAAAGACGACGCTTTTTAAGTTTCATGTGTCGTGTTTTAAAAATACCCCAACGAAACTACGTTTTTTAGGTGTTTAAGCTACTAATCCACGTCGGTTTTATTTTACCATCGTCTTTCTAAATACAACGACGGTATTTATTTTTTCTGTCGTGGTTTTACTGTCGTCTATTTCGTTTTTTGTTGTAGTGACTACAAATCTGTTGTCCACTCTTTTTGCAAAGACACACAATTATGACATATTTCTTCCTCCATATCTTTCAAAGACTATGTTTTCATTGTAATCAGTTGCTAGAACTCTAGCTCAGGCAAAAGGAAATGTTTTTCGAGTAAGTTTGTGCATTGTTCCTTGATTCAGCGTATGATATGAAATATTGCTAATTTCTTTTATTTTTGGCTTTTTATCAAAGTAGTGAAGAGATTGCTGGTGTATTTTATTGAAGAATTAATTTTGGCATTATTGTAATCCTAAAAGAGAAAATAAAGAGGAAAAAGAGAAGACAAAACCGTTGATGTTAAAGAGCCTATTTCATGGCATTAAATTCACAACCATTTAAGACCCACTACCTCACCATTTGTTTTTCACTAAGTCTCCACCATCAACACCTCTTTAATCTATTTAATCCATCACTTGATGCCTTCACTACCCACCATGAATACATTGACCTTCCACTTGCCACATTGCCCACTATAAATTCGTCGTCCACTCTTTTTGCAAAGACACACATGTTACGATATATATCTTTCTCCATATCTTTCAAAGACTATGTTTTCATTGTAATCAGTTGCTAGAACTCTAGCTAAGGCGAAAGGAAATGTTTTTTGAGTAAGTTTGTGCATTGTTCTTTGATCTAGCGTATGGTATGAAATATTTCTAATTTCTTTTATTTTTGTTGTTCAATATTTTCATGTTCTTTTAGTACAATTGATGTTAATTAAGTGCTATTTTTTTCATGAGCTCATTTGTATTTTTCTCATTGTTAAGACTGGCTTAGCATTCTTTTAATTTATAAGAGCCGACATTGAGCTGTTCAATTTTTCTGAAAAAACATTGATAAAAGATAATATTGTAAAATTAAATTGGTTTTAATTTTATTAATATTCTGATTAAAATTTCTCTATGATAATTTTAATTGAGTTATATTTGGATTAAAGAGTATGAAAGATGTTTTTCTTAAAGAACTGAACCCTCATGTGTTTGTATTTCCATCATTGATATTTTGATTTTAAACTCAATCTCAACAATATTCAATCAAATTACATTTTCATTTTTGTTGTCACTTTTGGTACGTTCAATTGCTTCTTTGTGTTCATAACTTTTACTATCTGCTTCTTGAAGATACGATACATGGACTTTGCAACAAGTTTTTGGGTAGTAATAATCTTGGAATTCCAAGTATCCTATCCTCAAGGAGCATATAGGAAATTTGTTGAACACAAATGCAATTAGACATACCAAAATGAAGGTGACAACAAAAATGAAAAGTGATTTGATTTGAAATTTATAGATATTGAGTTTGAAATTGAAATATCAATGATAAAAATACTAAGGCATCAAGGTTTAATTCTTTAAGTAAAACATGTTTCATTCTCTTTAACCCAAATTATAACTCGATTAAAATTATCATAGAGAAATGTGAACTGGAAGATGAAAAAATTAAAACCAATTTAATTTTCCAATGTTACCTTTTATCAGTGATTGTCCAAAAAATTGAATTCTTCAATGTCGGTTCTTTTAAATTAAAAGAATGTTAAGTCAGTTCTTAACGATGAGAAAAATACAATTGAACTCAGGAAAAGATAGTACCAATATTATCAATTATATATACTACAAGAATATGAAAATTTTGAACAACCAAAAATTAAAGAAATTAGCAATTCATACCATATGCGGGATCAAAGAACAATTCACAAACTTACACAAAGAACATTCCCTTTAGCCTAGTTTAGATCCTCTGGCCCAATTTCTCTGTCCTCTCTTTGTCTCCAAGCTAATTTGCTGACACATGGACACTAACTTAACTCTAATTTAACACTGTAAAGTCAAAACATAAAAATAAAAAACAGAAAAATTAGAAAAAGAAAAAAAGAGGCCAGCAACCACAACCCCGATGACAACCCACTGCCTCCAAAAATCCTTGACGACAACCCACCCAATCGCCTCCCCTCAACCTCTTAGCCCTCCACCCTCCCCACCACCACCACCATCATCTGTTGCTGACCTCTTAGCCCTCTGCCCTCCCCACCACCCCTCAACCTCTTAGCCCTCCAACGACAACTCACCTTCTTCTAATTTCTATTATGAACTTCTAGATTTTGATGGGAGGTTGGATGAGAACTTGAGCCACTGGTTTGAACCAAAGAAGTAAAGAGCGGACCATGACTCGAGTTTCGAAGTCGACGAGGACCGAGCCATGGTGCGACCAGGCCAACCCCAGTTGGGGTAGGACTCGGAAATGGAAATTCAGAGGATTGTAGACGACAAGTGACTTGGTGGACTCGGGCGATTCGCCCCAGAGGTAGACGAAGCCGAGGAAGGAGGCGACCGGATAGGGGAGCGGAAGGGGAGAAAATCTAGGGTGAATCTGAGCTGTTGGTTGTGGTCGAGGTCGAACACGTGGAGGCAGGGATGGGAGGACACGTGGCGTTGGTGGTGGTGGTGGGGAGGGCGGAGGGTTAAGAGGTTGAGGGTGTTAAATTTCAAAGAAACTGGCCAGTGGCCCATTACTAGCAACACCGATATTGTCCCCAACTTAACTACCCACAAACCCGGTGTGAGGATTTGTCATTGGCAGAGTTGGGGCAAGACGCATGTAGGTGTGTTTTATTTTTCACTTTCCTTTTAATAGTTTTTTTTTTATACCTTTTTAACCATTAATGAATTTGATTGTTTATTTACACGCATGGCACTAAAAAAAAGGTCCAAATAATCTAATTCAAAATTTTAAAGACTTTAATGGAGTTCAAAAGTCTAGAAGTATCCAATTTAGATTTTTAAAGAGTTTATAAAAGTTTAGTATTCAGTCCGTAGACTTTTAAAAAGTTTGGTGGTATCCAAAAAGTTAATAACTTTTTAAAAACTTATTAAATGAATGACTTTCATATACTTTTAAGGCTAATTGTTAATAACAAAAGTCTTGCCAATTTACTATTGACTTTTAGGGAGCATTTTTGCTCACCACTTTAACCCAAGGTGTATGCTCACTACCCTTCTCAACAATTGACACATGGGAAATCAATTGCTTTCCCATGTTTGGTAAGTCCATACATGGGAAATCGTTGCTTTGTACATGAGAAAGTAAAGGGGAAAGTGAAGCCCTCCTCCCCCCTTGGGTTTTGTTTTCCTCTTCATGGGAAAGTTTGGGAAAATGAGCCAACATTAAATACACATTTTTCATGCCTATATTGTCCTCATTAACAATTTAGAATTACAATATACCATTAAATGCATTCTTTTTTTATTTGATTTCATATGGGCATAATTGGAAAATTAAACAAACTTTTTTTACATTCCTACACAAACCAAACTTGTGAAAGTAAATAAAGTGGTATTTCTTGATTATTTTCCCAGGATTACCAAACATGAGAAATGAATTTTTATTTCTCATCTCTTGGGAAATGACATAGGAAGTGATTTTCCCTCAAATCCGTTCCGTGAACCAAATGAGACCTAAAAGTATCTAGACCACAATGAGGGGCTTTATATCCCGGACTTTATATTTTTTTATGATGTAATTTAGTTTATGTGCTTTTTTTAAAAACTTATTTTTTGTTCATGTATATTTATGTTGTTTTAGTTTTTTTTTATTTTATGAACATTTCAACCAACAAAATTTAAAATTTAAACGAGGGAACAGCATTTTATTTCATATTTAAATGAAACAGACAGTTTTAATCTAATTTCGGATAATAATGGATTAAAACAACCATAGAGGAGATAATAATGGAAATTCGATTATGGCTGTTTTAATCTACCTCCATTATTTAGATGAGAAGTTTCCAATGGAATCGGGTAGATGGAAGTCAGTCCTCTCATCTTTATGAGTAATTTTTGGGTGTTCCCGGTACACCACGTGGCTGGTGTACCATCCACTAGGTGTAGGACATGTGGAATGTTTCCAATGCAGCCCGCCCATGTGTCATAAAAAATAATACAATAAATTAGAAAGTAATTCCAAATGTCCTAAGTCTATTGGATGGTACACCAGCCACGTGGTGTACCCGGTACATTTAAAAATTTCTCCATCTTTATGGCTTCCAACTATTTCTTATCAACTTCGTCATACATTAATAATATCGGGTAGATGGAAGTCAGTCCTATCTTTATGGCTTCTAACTATTTCTCATCTACTTTGTCAGAGCGTTTCTATTGGGAAGATATAAATTTGGGGATGTAAAACCATGTTTACATTCCATTTACATCTCCGGAAGATATAAACTTGAGTTTTCCTCTTATAGTGAGATGTAAAAAGGACATGGAAGAAAATGATTTTATATTAAGTTGAAGCAAAATGATATTTCTGGTATTTTGATAGTTATCTTACCTTTTATATATTTGGTGCCCACCACTTTTGCATTATTTCTCCTCCTTTCCAGCATATGGAGCCCAACGAATGGGATTGTAAAATTAAATATAAATATCAGAGCAACTTCCGATAACTCTGGGTGTAATATAAATGTCGGAGACATTGTTTAAGAATATGTCAATTCTATGAAGGTTACTCACTTAAAAAAAGTCTTTATAATTATGGATTAGATACAGCCCTTAAAGACTTAGGACCCATAATCGCCACTAATTGCCACTTAAGCACTTAACTGATGAAGTGAGGGATTGATTAACGAAATCAAGGACATCCCATTTGTTGGATGTAATCTAACGATTGGAAGCATTCAGTTCTATAGGTTCTGCTTCAATGATTATCCATGCAAAAGATGGGCTAAGTCGGGAGTTGTTTAGGCATTTGATTAATCTGTAATTTGTTTTTGTTCTATCTAACGAAACTTTATTATTATTATTATTATTATTATTATTATTATTATTTTACATTTTAGATGACCAAATAGTTTCAGATCTTATAATAATAGGAAAGACTCTACTTATATTATCCTATTATATTGTTATAGATTGTGAATCTCGACGAAACAATTATAAAAAAATCAACATAATAAATGGATGGTTTGACAATATAATAAGATCTCGTGAACATAGACAGTATAAGAAAATAAACTTTAGTAGTATATATGATTTGGAGTCTTCAGTATATAAAATTCCAAATTTAAAATAACTAATAAACTTTGTCGGCCAGAATTTCTCTAGTTCTGGAAGTAGACTAGATTGGCTAGCCACTGCCAGGGTATAAAATATACCTAACTCGATAACAGTGGTTTACTATTGGAAGAGATACACATCAACAGATCTATTCAGAATCAGAAAAGAAACCAATAATTACGTCTTGCTGTGTACAAGTCAAGGTCCATGAAAATTTCAAACCATACGTGTCCTCAAGAGATGTGCATGAATTTCTAGAAAAGCTAGAAATTTCACTATAAAATTTATAAATACCCAACTCATCTGAACCTTCACTTCTCATCCTTTACCCATATCCCTACAGAAAAATGGCTATCTATAGACTACTAAGCCTCATTGCCCTTGTATTTGTAGCCGGAGGAGCCCTGCCCAGAAATGTAAAAGCTCAAGCTCCGGTGGCTGATGTTGTGACCCAGGCATTCTATGATGGGATCATTAACCAGGCTGCAGCAGATTGTGCTGGGAAGAACTTCTACACACGACAAGCTTTTCTGGATGCTGTCAACTCATATTCTGATTTCGGTCGGTTCGGTACGGCTGACGACTCTAAACGCGAAATCGCAGCTTTCTTTGCTCATGTCACTCATGAGACTGGGCGTAAGTTCTCTATTCATATATTAGTAGCTGGGACAATTTATCAGCTTGATTTTTGTTCTTGTGAATATCACCATTACTCAGTAGATTTATATACATATGTGTACGAGGTAAGTTCTTGTGAATATCATCATTATTATATGGTGCTTTCGATTTGGTATCATGCATATTGTCACCCTTTGTTTACGATACAATCTTTAGTGATTAATTAGATCTGTAATTACCAAATAAATTTAATGATAAGCACAATATTATTGTTTTTTTTAATCTTTTGTAGCTTTGTAAATGAAGACACATATCTTTTGACCTCTGTAAGGTGGGCCAATGAATCTGGGCCTCCTCTTTGGCCAAATTCAAAACAAAATTCAATTTCTAAGTATTAAAACTCAAATAGAAATACTGTTTGTCTCAAATACTAATTAGTAAGGATAGTTATGTCTAATACCTAATCTTTCTAAAAAATTAATGATAATTAAGCACAATATTAGTGTTTTTGTATCTTTTGTAGCTTTGTATATGAATACACGTATCTTTTGACCTCTTTGGGCTTTCTTGCCTTAGGAGTTTCGCTTTGTAATTTCCGTTTCCGCATAAATAAAAAATAAGAAGAAGATGACAGTTAATTAATTAATACCCTAACAAGCAATTTCTTTTTTGTCTTGTTTAAATCAGATTTCTGCTACATAGAAGAGATAAACAAAGCCACCTACTGCGATCCAAGCTATACAAACTATCCATGCAACCCCAACAAACAGTACTACGGTCGTGGACCGCTCCAACTAACATGGAACTACAACTATGGAGCTGCTGGAAACAGCATTGGATTCGACGGCTTAAACTCGCCAGAAAGCGTGGCCTCAGACCCCGTTCTTGCATTCAAGACTGCCCTGTGGTTTTGGATAACCAATGTTCGTCCAGTTATAAGTCAAGGATTTGGAGCCACAATTCGAGCCATTAATGGCGCTGTAGAATGTGATGGCAAAGAGCCTGCCCTAGTTCAAGCCCGCGTCAACTATTACACTGATTATTGCACCCAATTTAGCGTTGATCCTGGCACTAATCTCTCCTGCTAGCTCTCCAATTTTAATTAGGTTAATTAATTGCTCTTCTTAGTTTCCTTCTATCTATGCAACTAAAAGCTATTTAGAATGACAAAGTAGTGCAGCCTGAAAATAAAAAACAAAGGCCAATACGACTACTTCTTAGGTCTAATTCCCCTTTCTCCAATATCGCTTGTATCTAAAGAGGACTACCTCATGTTGTGTACATGTAGTCGATTGAATAAATAAAGCTAGTGCAATAAAAAGCAGAGTGCTTAGAAGGTTACCAATGTTGGTTCTATGATCAGATATGGATTGAAATTTAGTCCTTTAATTAATTTCTCTTTTGCTATAGAATAATTTCAAATGTTTTTTATAAATGGAAATTCAAGAGAAAATGATAAGATCTAATTATCCTTGAAGAAATTATGTGGTCCACTATGTGGTGGTCCCACCTGAGGGGGCGTGTAGAAAAATGTAAAGTCCCACATCGGAAACTTGATTGAATAAATTACAACTTATAATATGTGGTTCCACTCCTAATAACACCGAGGCCTTTTGAGATAAAACCCCACACCTACTGGGCTTTGTGGGTGGTTAAGTTGGGGACAATATCGGTGTTGCTAGTAGTGGGCCAATGACATGTCTCTCTGAAAGTTTAACATGGTATCAAAGCGGCACTACTACAAAAATCGAAATAGACGTCGGTAAAATGACGACGGACAAAATAAATACCGTCGTTAAATTTTAAACGACGACGGTAATATAAAAACCGACGTGGATCAGAAACTAAAACACCCAAAAATTGGAAATTCATTTGGGCATTTTTAAAACACGACGCATAAAACTTTAAAAGCGACGTCTTATTAAACATGCCATTTCGATCAGAAAAAAGACAACAAATAAACAACGACGGTATGTGTAAATATACCGACGTAGTAATTATAGACGACGTTTTACATATAATACCGCCGTTTTGAACATCCAATGAACACGACGGTAATTGTATTATTAGAGACGTATGAAGTACTATTTAATACGACCGTAATTTTATAAATACCGACATGTAAAGATAATTAACCACGTCTGTTTTTTATTATTTTACGCCGTATTATAAATTGGATTACGACAGTACTTATAAATAAAAGGTGGTGGTAAACAGTTACCACGTCGTCATAATATAATATAACGACGTGGTTTTTTAGATAATACGGCGGTTCTATAAATTATATCGTCGTTGTAAATAATTTTAACGTCCTTTATAGGAATTATACCGTCGTTGTTATTTAAAAAAGCGCGACAACAAAAGTCGAAATAAACGTCGAAGATAACGACGTGGAAATAATAAATACCGTCGTTGTAGGTTTCAAATTGAAACTTTCGAATTGAAACGTCTCGCTTTATCTGCGAATTGAGACTGAAACGGCGGCTTTTAGGTTTCCAAGTCGAAATAAAGGCCCTTTTCGGTTTTCAAGTCTTAATTAAGTCACTTTTAGTTTTCCAATTCTAAATATTTCCTTTAAATTGTAGTTTTTATTCCAAACGTTCAGTCTCAATTCTCACATCTCTGAATGGTTTCAGTCATGCAAGATGTCTCTCTTTGGAACTCGGTTGTGTTTTTGGACCAAACCAATCTAAGAACTTCGGTTTGGTTCAAAACAACAACTGAGTTCCCAAAAGATTAAAAATTTTGTTTCTTGTTTAACACAAATTTCTATTTCTCTGTTGTTTTTGTATTTAAGACGTCGGTTTCGTAACTAACTGACGTAGTATAGTTTTATAACGCCCTGTTATTTAAAAACCGTCGTGTATATTTTAATTTATACACGGTTTAATTTTACTTTCCGTCGTTTATATCCAAGTTATAAATGTATCTCTAACTAAAACTTGCTTCTTTTTTTAATATTGGTTTTGCGATTGCAAGAAGGCAACGCTAGCTCATACCCACACAAGAACAAATTGAAGAAATTCGGATCGAATTATAGTTTAATGAAACAAATTATTTTGTATGTATAGGAATGGTAAATATTTTGTATGGATATATAGGAATGAAGATTGGTAAATATTTTGTATGTAATTATTATTGATCTTCAAGTTTTATGAAACAAATTATTCTTGAGTATATTTATTGTTCACAAAGCATTATATATGGTTGTTTTTTTAGCAAGAAAAAATCGTTGCGAGAGAACCATTGGAAGCAAGAAAAAATATAAAAATGTAAAATTACTAAATCTTTGGATATATAAACGACAGTTCTTTCAAATAACCGTCGTCTTTACATTAATAGACGACAAATCTATCACAAAACCGCCTTCTTTACATATAATAGACGACATTTCTTTCATAAAAATTGTCGTCTTTATATATAATAGACGACATGTAAGGTAATTAACCACGTCGGTATTTATTATTTTACGCCGTATTAGATGTTAGACTACGACAGTTCTTATAAATAAAAGGTGGTGGTAAATCATTACTACGGCGTTATAATATAATATAACGACGTGGTTGTTTAGATAATACGACAGTTCTATTAATTATATCGCCGTTGTAAATCATTTTCACGCTGTTTATAGTAATTATACCGTCATTGTTGTTTAAAACAAGCGCGACAACAAAAGTCCGAATAAACGTCAAGATAACGACGACGGTAAACATAAATACCGTCGTTGTAAGTTTCAATTTGAAACTTTCGAAATGAATCGGCACGCTTTATCTGCCAAATTGGGAATCAAACGGCGCCTTTTAGGTTTCCAAGTCGAAATAAAGGCCCTTTTCGGTTTCCAAGTCTTAATAAAATCACTTTTAGTTTTCCAATTCTATATAATTCGTTTAAATTGCTGTTTTTATTCGAACGTTCTGTATATCTCAATTCTCACCTCTCATGCAAGAATGTCTTTCTTGCGAACTCAGTTTTTGTTGTACACCCAACCCATCTAAGAACTTCGGTTGGGTGTAAAACAAGAACTGAGTTCTCAAGTAGGATTGTATATTTAGTTTCTTGTTAGCACAAATTTCTATTTCTCCGAAGTTTTTAGTTAAGACATCGGTTTTGTAAATAACTGACGTAGTATATGTTTATAACGTCCGTATTATTTAAAAACCGTCGTGTATATTTTAATTTATACGTCGTTTTTATTTTACTTGACGTCGTCTTTAAAAACGCGGTCTTTTGAAAAATTTGATCGCGAAATGTAATTTTTTCGAATTTTCCATAAACCCTATATATATAACATTTCGCTATCTTTCTTCAACTCATATTCGACCTTAAGTTTTCTTTCTCCATCGAGTTGCTCCAAGTCAAAGGTACATTTCATTCCTATTTGCTCATATTCTAATCTTTCATTCCGGTTTTCGTTTTCAGTTTCTCAAGTTATTCCCACTTCTGGCTTTTTTCTTGTTTCTTTTTTTTAATCCTGTTATATGTATCTCTAACTAAAACTTGCTTCCTTTTTCTTAATCCTGTTTTGCGATTGCAAGAAGGCAACGGTAACTCATACACACAAGAACAAATTGATGAAATTCGGATCGTTGTAGAGATATATAGTTTAATATTATGGATATGATATTTTGTATAGATATATAGGAATGAAGATTGATATTTTGTAATTATTATTGAATATTCAAGTTTTATGAAACAAATTATGGTTGTTTGGAGCTGAATTTATTGTTCACAAAGCATTATGGTTGTTTTTTAGCTAAAATAGTTGTAGAGAACAATTGGAAGCAAGGAAAAAAAGGTAAAATGTAAAAATAAAACATCTTTGTATATAATAAACCTCAGTTCTTTCAAAAAAACCAGCGTCTTTACATCAATAGACGACTATTCTATCATAATAGACGACATTTTTTCATAACAACCGTCGTATTTAAATATAATAAACGATCGTTATTTCATAATAGACGACATATTTCACAATAATAGACGATCGTTATTTCATAACAACCGTCGTATTTACATGTAATAGACGATCGTTATTTCATAATAGACGATTCTTACAAACCGTCGTCTTTAATTATAATACACGCTATTTTTTATATAAAAACGTCGTCTTTAAGTTAATAGACGTCGGTTTTTAGTAAAGTGTCGTTTTTATATAATATAGACGACGGTATTTTACCGACGTGGTTTTATGCGTAAAAGATGTCGGTCGATTCCTCGACGGTTGAGAAAGTAAATTTACGACGGTAAATTACCGTCGTCTATTGCGATTTTTGTAGTAGTGCGGGTTGATTGATTGGGCCTAAAATATTGGGCATTTGCCTTTACCCCTTACCCAATATGTGATGTTCACATGTTGGGCTTGAATGTTTACATTTACCCCTTACCTAAGGGTCGGGATCTAGTGAGAACGCCTATGTGAGAACATAACATGAGAACACCGTTGGATCCAATCTAACGGCTGTATGAAAAGCAATTGTAAGTCTAAGTGTTGTATTAGAACGAGGCCTTCTTCTCTCTTCTCCCTCCAAAACGTCCCCTCCAAAACAGACGTCCCTCCAAAATGTAAGTCCCCTCCAAACCAGCTGTTCGCTCGGTTCAATGAGGAGGCCATTTTTTATCGGCTTTGATTGAGGAAGAAGCGTAACATCAAGAGAGAGCACCCACATTGTCGTTTTTCGGTTTGAGGAAGAACAGATAAACGGTACCCTCATTTTTCTGCGTTTCCCATTCAAAGTGAAACAAAGGAATCTTGGATTTTATAAATTCATCTTTGTGGTTGGGTTTTTGGGGTCGGGACATACGTCAATCCTACAAAGAACGTCGAAATTGGCGTTGAGTTGGAAAGTGCTGACCGCACCGTTGTGGTTCTGCTCTGTTGGTTTTGAAATCCTTGAGCGCGGAGAAACAGGGGTTGAGTAAGAAGAAAAGTTTTGGGGTTGACGTCCGGATCTAAAAGGGCTACGTTACATTGTCATATTTGTTGAAAATTTGAAGTTGGAAATCGATTACGAGGTGAACCCTAAACCCTGTATTTGTGAATTTCATTATTGGGCATCGACATGAGTCACTTTAGGTTGTATGTATGACTTTAATGTTTCAATGAGAGTCATTTGCATGTCATATGTTAGTTAATATATATTTTAAAGCTATTTGAAAGCATGTGCCAAATATTGGGCATCGCATGAGTCGATTAGGTTGTATGTATATCTTTAATGTTTCACCAGAGAGTCATTTGGATGTCATATGTTAGTTGATATATATTTTAAAGTCGTTTGAAAGCATGTGTCAAATATTGGGCATCGGCATGAGTCGATTAGGTTGTATGTATATCTTTAATGTTTCACCAGAGAGTCATTTGGATGTCATATGTTAGTTGATATATATTTTAAAGTCGTTTGAAAGCATGTGCCAAATATTGGGCATCAAAGACGAGTTACGTTAGTGTTTATGTAGGTCTTTAATGTTTCACGAGATAGTGATTTTAATGTCATATATGATGGTGGTGATGTGATATTCGTGGTTAAATTGCAAGAACTGTGAAATGGAGTGCGAAGGACAGGTGACACCGGAAGTTAGTTCGGACTTGAAACCAAAATTGGGACTTGAATTTGATTGCTATGAGGATGTGTTCAATTTCTATAATATGTATGCCGCGAAAGCCGGATTCGGCATTCGGTGTTCTACAACGAGAACGTGCACATTCACAAAAGAGGTAACAAGGAAAGAATATGTATGCTGTAAACAAGGGTATGCGTTGACAAGCACTGTTAGTCGTAAGAGAAGATAGCGAGGTTGTACTCGAATCGGGTGCAAGGCTAAACTTGCGATTTTGAAGGTAGAAGAGAAGAATAAGTACATTGTTGTAGGATTCAATGAGGTACACAACCATGACATGACCACAGTTGATAAAGTCCATCTATTGAGATCTCACCGTAATTTAACAGAGTCTACAAAGGCCTATAGTGTACATATGAGCAAAGTTAATATCCCCGTACATAAACAGGTAAGCCTTCTTGAGGTGCAAGTAGGGGGATTGGAAAATGTTGGGTTTCTTAGGAGAGATGTCTATAATTATGCAAGGCGCGTGCGTGGGGAGGTTATTGGGCATGATGCAGAGCTGCTGAAGGAGCATTTTTTCGCTGAGCAAGGAAAAAATGAATCATTTTATTTCAATATGGAGGTAGATTCGGAAGGAAGGATGTGAAATGTTTTCTGGGCAGATGCAAGGTCAAGACGAGCTTATGGGTTTTTTTGGGATGTGGTGGTATTTGATACGACGTTCAACACGAACTGCTATGGGATGGTCTTTGCGCCTTTGTTAGGCATTAATAACCATAGGCAGACAGTGTTGTTTGGTTGTGCATTCCTAACTAGTGAAACCATGGATTCATTTGTATGGTTGTTCGAAGAATTCAAGAAAGCCATGCCAAGAGAGCCACCCAAAATGATCATCACTGATCAAGATGCAGCCATGTCAAAGGCAATTGCTTTAACTCTCCCAACAACATTCCATAGATATTGCATATGGCATATCTTGAATAAGTTTATGGAGAAACCCGGCATTGGGGAATGTTTTTCGGAAATGTGCAAATGCATATGGAGTATGGACACGAAAGAAGAATTTGATGCGAAATGGGATGAAATCATTACAAGCAATGGGCCGAAAGACCATCCGTGGCTGAGTGAGATTCATGCTTTGCGGGAGAATTGGGTTCCATCATATGTAAAACATGTGTTTTCGGCTGGGATGTCAAGTAGTCAACGGGCTAAAAGCTGTCATGCATTTTTCAAACAATATATTAACCGGAAAAACACATTGATGGAATTCATTGTACGTTTTGAAAGAGCTCTTGGTTCACAGAGGCATAAGGAATTAATGGCTGATCATGTTGATACCAATGAAAAACCTCCACTGCCATTTCGAACATCAATGCAACATCAAATGGCACGCATTTACACTTGGGAAATTCTTGAAATGTTTGAGAGGGAAGACTTCAGAAGCCTTTTATGCTTGTTCAAACTTGTAGAGCAAGATGAGACAGTGCAGGAACAAAGTAAGTGAGCGGGTAAATCCAGGGGTGACATGGATGAAGGAGCTTGTGCATGATAAAGATGCCGATAAAGCTTATTGCAGCTGCAAAGGATTTGAATTTTGGGGTATTCCGTGCCGACACATCCTAGCATTTTTAAGAATGAAGCAGGTGGAGCACTTGCCAGACAATTACATAGTGAAACGATAGCTTCAAAGTGCAAAGTGCAGTGTAGTATATGATAAGAATGAGAAAGAAGTTAAAGATTGCGTGGACGGTTTGGTTTTGGTTAAGAGATCGAAACTTGGCAAAGTTGCAGGTGATTTGATAGATTCTACTTTGTTGTGTGATGAAGGTTTTGAGTTGCTGGAAAATTCATTTGACGACATTCGTGGGAAGCTTACAAGGTTGTTGTCATCAAGAGCTCGTGTCGAAGAAGAACCCAATGGAGAGGTCGGAACTAGTTCTTCCCAAGTCAGAATGAAAGATCCCCATCGAGTAAAAGCAAAAGGGCGTGCGAGAAGAGTGAAAGGACAAAAAGAGAAGGCAGCGGAAGGACATAAACGGCGGTGCAGTGAATGTAGGAAGACTGATCATGATAGATGGAGTTGTCCAAAACTTGTGAGCGGGTAAGTGAATATGTAATTGTCAGGGTTTGAATTTTATACACGAAATGCTGTTGACTTGTTTATTTGTTTCGATGTTGCAGCTCTTCATCTTCCGACGCAGAAGTTGGTGCTGCAGTCGATGAGAATTTGCAGCCTAGTCAAATCACGCAGGACAGGGAACCTACTATGACAGAGTCATTTCTGCAAGAGTTTGATTTCATTTACGGTCCCGGAGTTTGAATATTTGTTGATACCAATTTGCGTCTTTTTGGAAACCATCTGGAACCGTTAGTGAATCTTATGTAAGTGCCTCATGTTGATATTGAACTAAGGTATGTGAACAGCAACAGTGAAACCACCCAAAAACAAAGAAACTTTTGTATTCGATAATTATTAAGTGTCACACACGTATCGCATGACTTACATTCGGACATAGAAAAATAAAATTCAAAAAACTACATTAAAGTTAATAATAAGTTATTTGAAGAGCCACTTAGTTATCAGCATCAGAGTCATCACTTGACTCAAAGTGGCCACGTTCCTCCCAATCTTGAATGCGTTTGTCATTGTAGCAATCCTGACACCACTCTAAATTTGGGGGTTTACACATGCAAACAATGGGAGATGCGGGCTTTGGGGGAGAAGGGGTCGGGGACCGATAGTATTGAACATTGTCTGGACCTACCTCGAATAGATCCCTGCACGTCCCACAAGGATGGTCGTGAACGGCACCATGCTTGCAATAATTATGCTTAAGTCGAACTTTCGGATCCATCTTTGGTTGAAGGTGGATGTCCATCCTGGGGCTTTGGTGTTTTCAGAACGTGAAGCCAATGTTTGAAAGGATTCGTTTGGGATTCATGCAATGTGGGTTTTATACACCTTTGCAACGGTTGCAAGGAAAATGAAATATGTATGTAAGGGAATCTTGAAACCATCACTGTGTGTCAGCAAGGGAATCTTGAAACCATCACTATGTGCCAGTAATGTGTCATAAAACTGAATATCTGTGTTAGAGATTCTTGAAAAAATTTATCGACCCACCAACAATTTTTAAAACCAAAAATTTGAGCAGTATTAGTAACTGAACTCTACTAATCCAGTAGTTAGTGATCGAAGAAATAAGATTGAACTCTAGTAATAACATAGAACCCAAGGCTGTGATAGCAGATTTAAACCCGAATAAGCTGCACGTAAGTCAGATCGGGCATAAACATGTAAACACAAACCCAAATCGGGCATTAACAAAAAACAAACAAGTGAATAACGATTGCCTAGCGATTGACATGGCTACCAGCCGTCATTATCGTTGGCTTTTGCTGGTTGGTGGCCTAGCTCTGGTGGGTTTACACCGCCGGAGATGATTTGTTGTGTAGCAAACCGAGTTATGGCGTCCCAGTCAATATCTTTGTGGACATCTGCAGCGAACCGTCGGAATTGCTCAAAACCTTCGTTGAAAGCCACAGACATTGCCTGCCCATGCTTGTCGCCTCCTTTGTGGATGCTCAAAGATTCGTATGTAGCATCCTCCTCGGTCATATGCAAATCCTCTGCTTTGAGCTTCTTCTTAGGCCACGAATTCTGTGCTTCTCTTTTCTGTAACGCGCTTTGTTCACTTGGCGCGTCAAATACGCCAACTTCTGCTCAGCTCCGACACACTTTTGAGTCCAATAATGGACCAAGGAGGAGTCGTGTTCCAGTTTCTTCTTCATATCATTTATTTCCATAGCAGGATCATCGGAGTCGCCCTCGCTTGCCGAGGAGGTTGGAAGTGGCAGCGGTGGTAGAGGGGACCTTGGATAACCGGGGGCATATTCCCATGACCCATCGGAGTCCCCCTGATTTGCATTGCGGTCTGAACCGGTTGACATGTTGACAAATCTTCAGTTTGTTCAGATTGGGGGATTTGTTGTATGCACAAAACACAACTCTAATGAAGAGTCAGGAAGAAAACAAGATGTTGAGTGCTAGCCTGAGCTCTTTTTATCCATGAACTCCTCTTTCTTTCTTTTTTTGCTTCTCCTTTTTTTGCTTCTCCTCAAAGTGTTTGCTCCTCTCCTCCAATACTTGAACAACTCAACATTGATAATCAAGCTCTTGTTGTCACTCACATTTTCGTCAAAGTGTTTGCTCTTCTCCTTCAATACTTGGTATAATCCTGCTACAACACATGCACTACATTAACCCAAATATTCAAGAGAAAGCTATAAGATAAAACCAAATGACCCAACAAATATGTAATCAAAGGTCAACAGCAAACCATATTAACCAAATATAACAATAATTCTAAAAAAAAGGGCATGTTCTGCTGGAATCAATATGAAAAGCAAACCATTGAACTTGATTAATAAATTAGCAACATCTTACCCTTACATTGCTTGTAATTACTAGAAAGTCAGCTTGGTTTGTTCAAATTGATTTGTAAAACCAGCCCTAAGCTCTAAACGCCTACAGAGGGGGTGAAGTAGGCTACGTGTCAAGGACCAACCAATTTAAATTGTTCTTGTTAATTCATACATACACACATACAAACGGTTAAGAGATTAACACGGTAAGACAATTAACAGCTGAAAGTAAACAAGACACAAGAGTTGTTGACCCGTAAAACCCAAGTGGGTAAAAACTGGGAGCACCAAGCTAGGAGAGATCCAATCCACTCATTAAGAAATACAAGAAAATGAAGGAAGACTTAGCTCAATCTATCACCTATAGGCAGCCTTCAATCAACCATTCAAAGAAGCACCATTTCTTTATCTCTTAGCAGAAATCCTCTCACGAGCACCAAGCTCTGGTTGTATGTAATTTGATGTATGGAGTGAGTTATGGTTTCACAGATTCATCTATCTCAATCATAGAGCATGCTTGAGCTAGACGAATGAAACACAAGTGTTGTGATGAATAAACTATGAGTAATGGTTTTTGAAGCACAAAGTTTAATTCAACATAACAACAACACGTATAGCGGTTCAAATCTTGTAAATGTATACTTGGAGAGGTTTATATGTATACTATCAATCGTATACTCTCAAGTAACATATACTAGCTGAAACATTTATAATGATTGAAGTAAGAAACAAAAGCAACACCATTCAAGAATAAGAACTTAGGGTCGAAAGGGAAGAAACTCTTTTCAGATGCATGAGTTGAAGTCATGGTAGGAGTCTCAGACACAGCTTATGTAGAGACAATTTATGTAGAGAGCTTCCTTGATGTTCTTTGGTTCAATTTGAGACATAAAACACACATGACTGATTTCTTCAACTAATTGTTTTCTTGTTTTAACTCCAAAGAAGTGGGGGTCACCTAGGACGACATCACTAGGATGGTTCCTACCAACCCAAGGAGCAGACTAGGTTCCACAGTTACTGGTGGTGAACCACCTCATGAGATATAGGCTTACTAGAATTGGGTGGAGGTAGCTCGGTGACACCGACACGGGGTTTTCCTTTTCCATTTCAAACAAGTTGACATCATCATCATAGCAAGTTATCGAATTTCTCAAGGAGTCATTAATAACAACATTACTAGATTCCATCATAGTCTTTGTCTGATTGTTAAAGACTCTATAAGCTCTACTATTGGAAGAGTAACCAAGGAAGATACCTTCATCACTCTTGGAATCAAATTTTGCTAGATGTTCCCTATCTCTTAAAATGTAACACACACGCCAAAGACTCAAGTACTTTAAGTTAGGTTTCTTATCATTCCATAACTCATAGGAGTTTTGCTAGACATTGGCCTTAGATAAACTCTCTATTTATTACATAGCAAGCAGTGTTGATGGCCTCAGCCCAAAATGTTTGGGCAAATTCTTACTAGAGAGCATTACCTAGCCATCTCAATTAAGACCCTATTCTTTCTTTCAACTACACCATTTTGTTGAGGTGTGATAGGAGATGAGAACTCATGCCTAATTCCTAACTCATCACAGTAATCAATGAAGGATGAGTTATCAAACCGATTCCATGATCACTCCTAATTCTAGACAAGAGTTTCACTTTTCTACCTTGTTCATTTTGCATTTTATTCATGATAGATTTAAAGTGAACAAAAGTTTCTCCTTTATCTTTTAGAAAAGCTATCCAAGTAAATCTAGAGAAATCATCAACAATTACCAAGATGTACTTTTCCTCCTAGACTAATGGTTTGAATAGGTCCAACCAAGTCAATGTGAACGAGTTCCAGAGCTTAGTAGTAGTCATGGAGTTAACAATTCCATGACCAGACTTTGTTTGTTTTCCTAGTTGGCACCCACTACACACGATTTTGGAGGAACTAACAAACTTAGGAATACCCCTCACTATTTCCTTTTTAGACAGAATCTCAAGGTCCTTGAGATTAACATGGCCTAATCTTTGATGCCACAATGTCATAGAGTTGTCAATTGAGAGATTACAAGCAGCATTTTTGGGAAGCAGATTAGTCTCCACACAAGAATGTGCTTATCACTCGATCTTAAGCCGATCAAGATAGTTTTTCCTTCGTTGTTTGAGACAAGTACACCTTTCTAGTGAAACAAACATCACAAGTATCTTGATCGCAGTTGACTTATGCTTATTAGATTTGACTTTAGATTTTCAACAAACAAGACATTCTCAAGTTTATCAATCCCCTGGCAGATATGGTTCCCTTTACCTAAGATTTTAGACTTGCTACCATCACCAAAAGTGACACTACCAAGGTTGGATATGGGAGAGAATTCACTAAATAGCTCTTATCACCGATCATGTGTCTAGAGCAACCACTATCAAAATACCAAAGATTAGAGTTTTGAATGATAAGGCATTTAAGACAACAAGACAGGTTTCATTATTTTTCTTTACCCATATCCTCTTTGTTGGAGATTTAATCTTGTGATAAGGCTTTAGAAGTTTTGAGATGATAGTTACTTCTTTTAAGAGACTTTGGACTTGATCTTCCAAGACAAGAGAGAGTTCTTTCTTAGTTTAAAGCAATTTGGTCTAATGTGCCCCTTTTTGTTACGTATGGCACACCTGTATGAAGGAGTTTCTCTTAGAGGAATCTTAATCCGCAGGGAAAACTCCGTGAGGTTTTTGACTTTTGTGAATTGGTACTTCTCAGATATGGATTGACCCGATTTAACTGATGTTTTGTACAGAGGCTGAATTGTATTGATCCATGGAGATTTTGACTCATCCATTATCTCACAGAATCCACATGACCTTTACAAATTTTGCTTTGTCACTCATCTTAACAGTTTCTCGAGGTGTATCCAAGACCGACTTGTCACCATAAGATTTTCCCGAGTTTATCATATTGTCTATCTTCTCAGCACCGAGTAGTGAAGTTAATTTCTCTCTTTCTAGACAGCTCTAAATCAAATTTTAACCGCTCAATTTCTTGCTTAAGTTGACTCACATGAATAGAGAAATCTGAGTTTTCTTGTTGAAGCATAATGATTTTATTTGAGAGATGCACACTTTGCTTCTTTATATTGTAAGAAACTTTCACAAGTTCTTCATACTTTCGAATTAACTCTTCTTCACTATCAATGAGTTCTTCCTCAAGATCCTCATACGGCTCTGGTGGATTTTGCCATAAGGGCAACGACACTTTCATCACTATCGAGTCATTTAGAGACTCACCGTCACTATCACTCCTGGGTGGTTTTTAAAGCTTTATCTTTTGACTCCGACTTCTTCTTTTTAAGAGTGTTTGCACACTCAGGAGCTATATGACCTATTCCACCACATTCATAACATTTAACGGAACCTCTTGGTTTCTTTTCTCTGGAATCCAAGTGAGCAACATTCTTCTTTTTGTCAAAGCCGAGTTTGATTGAAAATTATTTCGATTATCCCCTGGTTTTCTAAATTTAAGAATCTTCCTAAACTCACCTGCAAAAGAGCCATCTCATTCCTCAAGAACAAGATTATCTAGAGAGGAAGAACTTTCTTCCTCTTTGACAGACTTGAGAGCAATATTTTTGGCCTTTTAGAGAGGTTCATATTCATTTCCATTTCATAGGTTCTAAAGGACCCGATGACTTGATGAAGTTTAACAGCTTGTGAGATCTCTCATTTCGTAAAAGCGCTCTCTTAGCATCGAACCTACTTGGCAAAGATCTAAGGAATTTCTTTTATCAATTTTATTTCGGGGATTTTTTCACCTAGGTTGTGTGAGGAGTTGGCAAGGGCAGAACTTAGCATAGAATTCTTGGATAGTTTCGAGTCTTGCATTCTAAGACTTCAAACTCGGCTAACCATATCTAGCTTAGCTTCTTTACTTTTCATCTCCTTCATGAGTGAGCTCGAGAATATCCCAAGCTTCTTTGTGAAGTTTCACAGTTTTCAATATAGGCAAATTGTTCAGGGTTCACAGCAACAACAAAGCATTCAAGGCTTTCCTATTTGAGTTAGCAAGAGTCTGTTCTTCAATCTAGTCATCCTCCTCTTTTAATTCACGTTCCCCAAAGGGATTAATGGTGGTTGGAGGATTCCACCATCGTAGAATCATTTTCCAAGCCTTAGAATCTAAGGCAAGTAGGAAGGCACGCATCTTGTGTTTCCAAGCGGTAGTATTCACCATTAAATAATGGTGGGTGAGCCACAGAGCTATGAGCTCTATCTCTTTCCATAGAGATGACTTAGAGTCGGATCTACACTAATTAATGTAGTGCCCGCTCACGATACCAATTGTAAACCAGCCCTAAGCTTCTAAACGCCCTGCAGAGGGGTGAAGTAGGCTAAGGTGTCAAGGACCAACCAATTTAAATTGTTCTTGTTAATTCATACATACACACATACAAACAAAGGTTAAGAGATTAACACGGTGAAGACAATTAACGTTTAAAGTAACAGACACAAAAAGAGTTGTTGACCCAGAAACCCAAGTGGGTAAAAAACTGGGAGCACCAAGCTAGGAGAGATCCAATCCACTCATTAAGAAATACAAGAAAATGAAGGAAGACTTAGCTCAATCTATCACCTATAGGCAGCTTCAATCAACCATTCAAGAAGCACCATTTCTTTATCTCTTAGCTGTTAAATCCTCTCACGAGCACCAAGCTCTAGTTGTATGTAATTTGATGTATGGAGTGAGTTATGAGTTTAGATTCATCTATCTCAATCATAGAGCATGCTTGAGCTAGACGAATGAAACACAAGTGTTGTGATGAATAAACTATGAGTAATGGTTTTTGAAGCACAAAGTTTAATTCAACATAACAACAACACGCATAAAGACCAAATCTTTGTAAATGTATACTTGGAGAGGTTTATATGTATACTATCAATCGTATACTCTCAAGTAACATATACTAGCTGAAACATTTATAATGATTGAAGTAAGAAACAAAAGCAAGTCGACCATTCAAGAATAAGAACTTAGGCTGAAAGGGAAGAAACTCTTTCGTGGATGCATGAGTTGAAGTCAAGGTCGGAGTCCTGTAAAGCAGTAGCTTATGTAGAGACAATTTAAAAACACATTTGAAAAGCCCTGTCCGACCAAGACACAATCAAGCAAGGTGAGGGAATAATAGAAAGCATGGGTTGTCTTTTAAACAAAACCCATGGAGCCGCACCTTGAATCATGGTCCTAAGAGTGGAATTAAAAGGGCTTATAACCCATCACTTGGAGAAAGTGGTAGACAAGAAGACAACAACCAAGAGGCATGGGTTTTAAAACTAATAAACAAATGAAAAGCTTGAAACTTAGAAGGCAAAACCGTTTGAGAGTGAGTAAACTATTCTCACGTGTTTGTCACTTTAAGGATGGGAAGTATCTTTACAAAACTCACAAAGCCGTGTTTTAAGGTCAAAGGTTGCCGTAAAGCAAGCAAAAGTCGAAAGTTGGATTAATACATATGACCGTATTAATCCAAGAAGAAAGTAAAAGGCAAAATTGAAAGTTGGATCAATACACGTGAGCATGTATTAATCCAAAGTGAGAATGCATATGAGTTTTACCTTTTAGCAGTATGAGGTCCGAGAATATCTTCAACCTAGTTCAGCCTTAACCTCCCGATCTAACTTAGAAACTAAGAATTAATACAATGGTTTTGAGAATTACAAGAGAAGAGCCTAAACAAAAATTACAATCCTTACATGATTGTAATTGGCTTAGTTGACTCCAAATCGTATACATTTGACTCCAAAAATTACTTGATAGAACCATAACCAATAGTAAGAGGTTGCTGCTAGAGTGTTTGTTCTTCCATACAAAAGTCAGTTTATATATGTCTAACAAACTGGCAAATGAGGTAAAGTAATTTTGCATTGAACTCAAGCTCTACTCCTTAGTGAAATTTAGCTCTACAAACAATTACAATTGTCCAGCAGCCAGTACAAACTGTAATTGCTAACAAATCAGAGACTCATATACAATGTCTTCACAACTAGAAATTCACATAACCTCTCTTGTTCATCGCAACCCCAAAAATACTTGCATATCTCTACATGGGAAAGTAGGCACCACAAAATTCCAGCTCATGAGAAGCTTCAAAATAAGAAATAAATGAAATTTATAGAATTTGTACACCAAAAGCTTACATATCTGAATTTAATCTCCATCCCTTGAAACAGAAAATGCATATAAGTGTAGTTCAATTTCATGCTTTTTCTCAATTGGTCAATATCATTTTCCCATGATTTCTTAATCTCTCTTTTTCCTTATGAAAGCCCATAACCTTTTTCCCATCAAAACCTTCTTATCCAATGCTGCCACCCCGGTAATACAATGAACATTATCTTGATAAACGGAATCATTTCATCTGCTCAACACATTGATATCAAAGACTAACCAGAAACTTCAATTGTTCTGGAAGTGTCAGAGTACCAGACTTTTTCTATTGCAGGGCAAGAAAGGCTGAAAAATGATTAATGAAGTAATCCCCAAAATTTGGTTGTTTCTCTAAGACAATATTGAAAACTAAATTATGCCTCTGTTGTGGGGAAAAGTCTGCACGATATCCAGCCTTAAATATCAAAACTCCACATCTTCTAAAACGTTAATTACAATAGCACAATGACAACAAAAAAGTAAATGAAGCTTCAGACTTATAGGACATATGATGCCTTCAATTGTACATCTTCAAAAGGAGATGGAAAACATGGAAACAAAACACATCTAAGAAAGATGATGCGCCAAAACTATATTAACCATTCACACAGGGGCCAAATCAGAAAATTGACCTCTAATTTCTACTGGCTGAAGCACTCTATACTAATTATCTTCATAAACAGTTATGAAAGAGAACAGTCAGAAAAGCAAGCTAAAAAATGGTGCCCAATAAAGAACAGAGCAATTCTACCATACACAAGGCAAACAAATTTATCAGCGAAGAGAAAAGGACAGGGATTTACATATCCAAAAGATCACTAGATGGAAGAGAAGGATGGAGGGTTTGGGTTGGAGAGAGAGGTAGAGAATTTGGGGTCAGAGATGGCGAAAGAGAGAGAGAGAGGGTTTGTGGTTAGGTTAGGGATGAGAGAGAGCCCAATTTCGAAGGACTAAAACCGCCAAATGAAAATTTTGTGAAAAAAAAGGCGCTTACGCGAAAATAATTTTATGGATTGTTTAAGATAAAAACAATAAATAACAAGTTTATTTATTATTTCACTTTTATGAATTGTTTTAAATAAAAAAGATAAATAACAAAAAAGAACACATGTCATGTAACATCCCTGACCCGATTTCACTATTCAATCCCAATTGTTTAGTCAAATAAATAATTTTAATGAAATTACAATTTTGCCACTGGGATTAAGGGTATTTTAGGCACTTTAAAATTCCATAAGGAATTTGGACAAATGGGTTGCGTCGTTGTGTCCGTCTCGTCGAAACGAGTTTGTGGATATGCGGTACACCAAATTCCGAGTTGTAACGATCGGGAAGCGATTAGAATTAAAAAATAATTTCTGATTTTTACTGTAGCGGCTACAGTAAAAATCGATTTTCTTCTTCTTCCCTGACGGTTCTCTCCTTCTCTCTCATTTTTTCTTCCTCTCTTCAGGTCAGACTTTGACTGGCGATTTCTCCCTCCACCGATGTCCGTTTCAGGTGATTCCAATTCCTAAATCTTCATCTCTTCGTCCTCTACATAGCCTGCCCATTATCCCAGCTCGAAAGCTCAAGGATTTTAAACTGGAGCGACTGAAAGTTCGATGGTTATCGAACTTTCCGACGAGTTTTCCGGCGACTCCGGCAACCGTTTTGGTCGAGTGAGGTATGAAACTTCATCTACTCTTCGTGCTCTATCCATTTATATAGGTATTGTAGATCGGTTTCAAGCCTAGGTTGTTCAATTTAGAAACCCATGTTAGGCCGGTTTTTGAGTTGAATTTCCAGCCACTTACCGGCCAAACTAGATGTTGCCATAGTTGAATAAAATGCTCCACTTGTTGAGTTGAACCTATACCTGAAGTATTGACCCTTGGTTTGGAGTTTTTCCGGTCACCGGGAATTACTATGCACACCCAATTCCGGCGGGTGTTGGGGCACTGGTGTGGTGGTGCATTGTGTCCTAAAATATTCCCCATGTCGTCCTGAGCGCGTAGGTGTGCTCGGATTCCAATTTGGTTATCGTTTGAATGTCGAACGGATTTACGACAATTATGCGTTATCCGGGTTCGATATGTTCGGGCCGTCGGATCGGTCCCATTTCCAAGTATGTTGTTCCATGTACCTCTAGGATCGTGTAGGAACAAACGGACCAAGAATCGGAGTCCCGGATACTCCGAATCATTAACCCTAGGGTTAGGTAACCCGGTTACCGTCCGATCGTGCGATCGTGAGCAATTCGACCGTTCGATCGAGACCAAACCTTGAGGACACGTTGTTTAGGTCGTGTTGAACCTGTAGGAACTTTTGGATCTAAGTTTGGAGGTCATGGGACCCACGAGGCCGGTTTGACCTATTCGGGTCGGTTCGACCAAGTTTGACCGGGGTTGACCGAGCGTCTCCCGAGGTCGCCTTACCACGTAGTTGACTTTGTTGGACTTCTAGGAATGTTCGGATCGATTTGGAGGTCGTGGGCTCCGCGGGCCCGGGTTGACCGAAACGGGGTATTTGACCGCCGGTTGAGCGTGAGTCTTCCGAGGCAGTCCCACTGGTTTAAAGAGGTAGTTTGACCTTAGAATCTTTAGTACGACGTACGTGCACGTTAAGTCGGGTTTTGGTAGGATTTAAGTTTACGATTCTCGTTCGGTTCACGGTACTAATCCAATCCTCGTATCTATCGCTTTAGGTACTCTGTTTCTGCTACGCAGCAAGTGGGACCCTTTAGGGTTATGCAGCGTAGGACCAACGGTGAGTGGACTTTGTTTTCAAACGAACATGATTTCAATGAATGGCATGAAATGCATGAAAGGAGATTTAATAATTGTTTTAAATCTTGAATGTGATAATTGTTTTAAAGTCTTGGTTAGACTTTGATTGAAATATATTAAAAGGATTTGCATTGAGGTATATGCATGATTTTGGGTTGCCGGTTTATTGTGGGGCCCTGATGGCTATTTTATTATTATTTATACCTTTGGGTATTGAACGGGACGTGGTGATTTTCGTATTGAAATTGGGTTATATGATTGAGCTATTTTAAGCTTGAAGTCGTATACTTTATAAAATGAGAATTTATGGATCTTTTGGGTTATTATATTTATAAGGGTGGTTATATTACATATTAATTATATAATTGAATATTTGGACGTTAGCGTAGTACGTTTGGTTACGTATTCGGTTTTGGCGTTTAAACCTTATGAAGTATAATTACTTATACTTTGGTTATATATATGTATATATTCATACATATATATATATTTACTTTGAATAAATACTTTGGAATAATGGGAATTAATTATACGTATATTCATATATATATATATACATAGATATGTATATGGGATTGGGCTTGAGTCATTGTATTTTAAAGGATCATTATGTTTTATGTATATATTTATATATATATTTATATATATATATATATACATATGTATATTTTGGATTATACGTTTGGTTTAACGGTATGTGTTTACTGACGAGTTCTTTATACTTTAATTATATACCTTTGGGTTGGAATGTCTGTGTCGGGACGTGAGGTCCCTTATGTAATTATATTGATATTTTGAATATAGAAATATATGTTTGGGACGGTGATGTCCTTATGTTGAGTATATATATAGGTTATATGCTTGATGGACTTGTTTATGTCCAGGTGTTCGGTGTTTGGGGTTGGGTACATTGTGATTGAATATATATATATTGTTATCGCGTGGCGATTTATGTGTGTGCAGGTAGCACCTTGTAATGTACCTACCCCTGTTCTAATGATGATGATCGCATGGCGATTGATATGATACGGTTACTTGGATATGGTTCGATCCGGTACATACCTTAATGAGGTGTAGCTGTAGACCCTTAACGGGGTAGTCTGCACGCAGGACTTATTTCGGACGTATGAGTATTGAGGATTCTGCCATACAGGCCGGGTAGCTTAGTCAATTTTGGACAGCTTGACCCTGGGCACGAGGCCATTGTGATGCTGACCCGGTGTCCAGTTAAATCCTGGGCACGAGTCACGTCAGCAATGTTGTCCCGGTGTCCAGTTAAATGATCCCCTGTTGGATTGTTTCCCCTGGTACTTGATTTGGTATTGAGGTTATAGTATACCTATACGCGTGTGTTATTATCTTCGTATTCATATTTCATTTAGTGGGGATCGTTCCTCGCTTGTCGTGCTTGTGAGCATGTGGTTGTGAGAGTGGGGAAGTTTGGGAAACTGTTTACCTATTTCGGTTGCCGTACTTGATAGGTTTTACTTATAGGATTGTAAATCCTGATTCTATATGATTTGAACTACATTTGAGTTCTGTATTATTGTCGAGTTTGGTTTTCTCGGTGTGAGTGAGATCTTTGACATCTTAAGTGTTGTCTTGGTATTTGAGGATTTTATTATATTCTCATGCTTACATTCTTCAAGTTATTTCAGTTATACTTATACATTTGTGTATGGATTCGTGTTTTGGGAGGTTATGCCTCGGGAAAAGTAAAAGGTTAGTTTATTCAGAAAAAGAGGTTTTAAACTGGACATGTTTTCTCGTACTTTGAGATAGTACGGTTTTCAAATCAACCAAATATATAAACAGTTTCATATGCATGTTTAGCATGGTTTTAAACGGTGGGGTTAGTACTTTGATTTAAGTATGTAAAACCTTGTTTTTGTCCACTCACACTCTTTCTGTTTTGCGCCCCCCAGACCGTAGTTTCGTCGACACCGTTCGGTCGTGCGCTCCACTTCTCGAGCCTTGACTGAAGGGTAGGATCTGTTGTCCTTAAACCCTAAACTTTGTATTCCGTTAATTCTCTTTCCGCTGACTCTTAGATTGCTCTGTTATCGCCTTTAAGGTTGAATTGTATGGCCAGAGGCCTGTTATGTATTTGTGTATGCATGCTGGCGCTTGGGTTGTTTATCTGTTGCTTTCTGGCAGGTTGTTAAATTTTGGGAATGTTCATATTTTAGGGGAGACTCTGTCCGATTTTCGGCAGAAGTCTCGGCCCCCTTTTATGTCATTTGTCGGGAAGAGGGTTTCTTTTAGAATGTGGGCCCGGCATTGAGTTAATGTCGGCATATCCACAGGGTTCGGCTCGGGTTCCGGGGTGGAATTTGGGTCGGGTCCTGTCATGTCACCATGTTATATGGCCACATGTCAGAAATCCTGACAGAGAGCCTTTAAAAAGCTAACACATGTCAATATTTTATATTTCTGACTATTTCCCTACAATTTAACTTCTAAAATTCATAATAAATAAATAACAAATCAGAAAAATACATCAAAAATTCCTAGGAACTCCTTGTGCCATTACACAACTGGGGGAAGCTATAAATCATCGAAACTGCTTTTTCAACTCACTTTCGTATGCAATTTCATCTGATGTGACAATACAGAGTGTACACTTCATCTTCAAAATATGGTTTGAACTCACTTTCCTTTCAATCGTAGCATTATGTTTTGCAAACCTTTTCTGTCTATTTCCTTCATGTTCATTCTCTAATTTAAAATAACACAACTATCGGTTACATTTGCTTCGTATGCAAATATTGGGAAAAATTAGTCTTATTTTCTCCTTTCAAATGACACACATATTATTATTATTGTTATTTCCTTTGTCAAATTATATATTTCACACGAAAAAGCAAACCTCATATTACCATTTTACGAACAACTCCATATAAGAGCATCTACAATAGCCTCCCTAAACCACCTCCTTAGGTAAAATTAGAGAGAACTTGAAAAAACCCACCTCCAACCATGCTCCCTATCCAACTCCGAAAATATGGAGATCTCTAGGAGCTCTTAAATCTGAGGAGAGAAAAAATTCCTATTGGCTCCCTATAATTAAATGGTATTATTATTTTAAGCATTTATGTAATGATAACTTTAATTTTATCATTTTTTTTCTGCATTTTATATTTTTGAATCAACTTTCCAGCAAAACACAAACACGTTTTTTTGCTTTCAATTATTTTCGCTGTATCCTGTAGGTGTTTTGCAAAGTACAAGTATTTTGTTAAAAATTCTTTTCATTGTAGATATTTTGCAACACACAAATACCGTTTTTTTTATAAAAAAAAAATTATTTTATCTGTAGGTATTTTGCAAAACACAATCACTTTTTTAATATAATTCTTTTCACATGATTTCTTGTTTTGACAGCCAATTATTTTCCGTATAGGTATTTGCTGTTTTGTAATTTTTTTTTGGATTCCATCTCCTATATTTTGTATTGTCATTTTCAATTGTATCTCATGTGTCTTGTACTTTTATGTTGCAGTGTACTCTTTTTCTTATTGTAAATCAATAATTAATTAATTTTTTTTAAAAGCAAAACATTTATGATAAACAGATACAAAGCATTTATGACTCCAAATTAGGGAGTATGGTTGGAGTTCCAATTTTTTTAGAGAGCTCCTAAAATAGCTTTTCTATGTTTTTAGCTAAGAAATAGGGAGCATTATTGTGGATGCTCTAAGAGATCCAATCAATGCTAAAAACTATCCTTCCTTTTAGGCATTTTGTAAAGACAAATTTAATATGTTGACAGAAAATAATGTAAACAAACTTCAATTAAAACATACCCATTTAGCTTTACAAAAGTACGAATAATAAACCAAAAGCAGTTTCCCATATTTTTCACTCGCTCTTTCTTCACATCTTACAGCTTGGATACATATAAGATACCATCTGAAGTGTCTAAAGCAAAATGATTAGACCTTGAGGAGTGCACACAAACTTGGAACAAACGCAGTCAAAATGAACCACCTATTTTTTCCAAACAAAGTTACTGAAAATAACCAAAATGAACGTTGTCAAGCAACGGTTTACTCCATGGTGATTCCATCCCAGTTGTAGCTTGGGACAACACATTTTGCATACTGTCGGAACAGGTCAAACCCTTTACGTGCTTGTGCTTCCCTCATCTGCACTGCCTTATTCGACCCCCTGAACCTTCGAAAACTTTTTCCTGTCGCAAGCCTAACCCTCAGTTTCATTATTTTCACTGATCGAAGGTGCAATTTCGCTTGACTTTTCTCCTTCCCAATGTTTCTTGATACCATCTTAGACGTATCTCCTGACGTTTTATTTCAGTTTTCAACGCATCGTACCGCATCTGGCCGATACAACCTGCATCATCGTGGTCCTCAGATGAAAAGTTTATGGATTTCGCAAGTCCTACAGGAACATCTTCAGCGTTCTTCTTATTGTGTGACATAGGCTCTGCATATTTTGGTGGAGTTGTTATAAGTATTGGGGGGATTTTCGTAGGTGAACCCATGCTGAGTTGAGGGTTATTTGGACCAACTGGTGGTGCAATGTGAGGTAAAATATATCACTTTGTTATTTATACAGCAGTCCCCTTACTAATTTTCCCGTCAAAATTAATTTGTTCACTTGGACTGGGGAGCGGCCACTTTAGATACCTAATTTTCGTGGTGATGTCATATTTGCATTATTAGTATCAGACACAGTAGTTTCATTTTCTTTACAGGTGATAATCACACAAATTAAGTATCATATTTGCGGAGATTTAACTGTTAACACGGCGCGGTTGAAATGTAAGTTACCTTCAGAACATGTGATCATATTTGCATTATCAGTAAGGAATAAAATATCTATAATATCCCGAGATTTCCATTGAAATTTCCGTATTTTTGGACTACCGATATTTCCGATACCATCGATATTTTAGATATCGATGGACCAAAATATCGATAATATTGACGACATGGACCGAAATATCGATAATATCCCGATATTTCCATCGAAATTTCCTTATTTTTGGACTACCGATATTTCCGATATCATCGATATTTTATTCCTTGTCAGTATCATAAACACAGTTTTCACTTTTCTGTACTGGTGATATGTGTTCATATTTAGTTCCATATTTGGCAATATGCAACTGCGTACTTGGTCATGTTAAAATGCAAGTTACCTTCATACGTGGTGATGTCATTTTTGCATTATTAGTATCATATACACTGTGATCATTGAGTTTACTATTAATGGTGCGTTGATATTTAGTTTCATAGCTGTGCTGATGTGATTTTAGCATAATAATTATCACGAAAAGCCCTTATAATTTTGTGACTGCTGACGGTGATAAGTAGTTTAATAAATGCTGTAAATAGGGCAGCGCGCGAACACCAATTCCACGCCTCCACCTTCATCGATGAGTGTGAAGTGTCCTTTCACTCTCACCGCTTGGGAAACGAATACAATAATTACTGATCTAAACCCAAAGTTGTCTTCGTCCATTATAAAGTGGGTCACGCCGGTTGGGTTCATATAATAATCCGGCACTTTGTTCTTTGTCCACAAACGACACCTTCAATATTAAATCCTCCAGACACCCTTTTCCCTTTTCAGTCCCTCTTCTCCAACAACCCAGATGGATATTCCACAATTGGCATGGTTTAAGGTGCTGATCATGGTTGCAAAGCAGTCCTCTGAAGATTTGTACAGCATGGCGAGAACATGCAAGTTATTTCAACAAATGCTGAATGATCCTGAGGTTTGGACAACCGTGTCAGTAGATAAGTACCAGTGGCATGAGGACTGGTACGGGTTTGATGAAGGCAAAATTGTTGAGTTCTTACAAAAATGCAAAGAACATAACAATCCAGAAATAATTTACAGAGAAACTATTCATGACTTCTTCCTATTGAAAGATGATGAGGCGCTGAAGAACCTGCGGGTGGCGGGTATGGCAGGGCATAAGGAAGCCTCCTACCTTGTTGCAACCCCGACTGCCACGCGGCGCGATCCCATGCCGCCACAGGCCAGTTTTAAAATTTTTTAATCATTTCCACTTAAATATTCAATTAAAAATCGAATTTGAGGGTGAAAAATTCCCAAAAAATTCCTCAGCGATCGGGACGAGATTTCCTTCGATGACATTTCCAGAAAAAGGGCAGGGCAAACAAATTTGGATATGGGATTAATGTGATTGAACATATGAGAGTGTAGGGTTTACAAAGTGTATTAGTGTTTTCATTTGCATCATCCGAATGTAGGGTTGGTTCCCAAATTTTATTTTTCACTCGCTCCTAAACCAGGGTTTGTACTTTCCGTATGAAGCCTTCATCCCCACACAGAGTTAGGAGATTTCCCAATTTTTTCCGTAATTTTCATGCATTTTGAACGAGTTTTGGGAAAAAAAACTGAATAAAAAATACAAGAAATGCCACGTGGAGGCGCTGGAGTGGGGAGCTGCAACCCTAACCGCCACGCGGCGCATTCCCATGCCGCCGCTCGTTAGTTTTTCTATTTTGTAATCGTTTCCACTTAAATATTCAATTTTTAAACGACTTCAAGGGTGTAGGGGTTTGGCGCCTACGGGTTAGGGTTTACTGTGGACTGCTTAGGGCTAAAAATTATTAAACCAATGCTTTTCTTTCCCCCTCATGGGTTAGGTTAACAAATAAAAAACATTCGTGCAAATTTTGAATTTGCCGCTCACAGTCACGGATTGTTACGACCAAAACAGTACAATTCAAACTTGAAACTCCATCTTAGTTCTCCCCAAAAAATATAATACAATTCCTTTTCAGATTTTAAGGAAACTTTTTTGGGGGTTTTCAGCACATTTTTGGAAGGGTTGTCATCTTCTGTTATCTTCATTTTCCCTTCTAGGCAAAGCCATGTCGAATTCTTCAACAAACACTCAAGGAAAGAGGTGTCGGCACTGCAATTCTGAGATGGTTATGCTAATTTCCAAATCTGAAAGGAATATGGGCAGACCGTATTGGAAGTTCTTCACAACATATGTAAGTATTATCTTCCCTAAGCCAATAACACTAACTCAGATCGGCCATTGCCTAAGCCAATGAAAACTGCTACAGAGTAGAAGAATTGGGTTTGACATTGTAATCCGAAACTGAAAAATGTAACTTTATTATGTTTTTTTAGGGAGCTACAAGGTGTAGTGGCTATGAATGGGTGACTGGAGGCAACATGGCAACTGAATCTCAAATTCAAAACCAGCTGGATGTGAAGGAACTTAATGCATATGCTGAAGTCATCCGTACAGTGAAGGGCATTAAAAATATCCTCCTACTGTTGTTAGTTCTATCATTTCTGAATTTGGCAGTTCAAGTGATGAAGTAAGAAACTTTTTGTGTCTGGAAATCTTCAAGCAATTTCACGTATATATTTTAAAACTGTGTTCTGTTTTGGCTTTTCAAGTATATATTTTGTAATTTTCTAATCCGGACAGCTATGAAATATGAAGAAGTGTTTGCAAATGTACTATTATGAATTAATCATTGAGCATAATAAGGAAATGAATTTTTGAACGTTTGATATGCCTGCATCTTGAACTTCACAATCTTGTTTGCCGTAAACAACAAACATTCCTATTTATTCCACATTTGAAAACACAGTGTGGCACCATTTACGGTTTATGGTTCAGCATAGTATCAACAACATGTGTTCAAGGTTTCGTACAGGTTGTATTTGAACCAAATAAAAATAACTTATTCTTTAATTTGAAGTCAAAAAGGGGAGTTGGATCATAAAGAGTTTGGTCATTAACAAGTAAGAGTCAAAACTACCTTTTTCAAAACCTTCGTACAAACGGGAAAGATGCCCTCAAGCATGCGAACAAAGCTCTTCGAGCTTCCCTTTTATTATAGAAAGGTTAGTTCTCTATCTCGCGAATTGAGCCAATACCAAGCTATATGAATTTCTTCAGTTCAACAACTGTTACCTACATAATTACAAACCGCCCACCCAGTGAAATGAAGTTTGCAAGTTCATATAATACACCCACCCAGCTTATGTCGATTGCCTCTCCTAATTAATCACGAGGTTCCAATATCCCCGCAACAACTGCACAATGAGCTTCAACCGATACAAGGGCATGGCATGAGGGGAAATATTGGCTAGGTCTACATTGGAGGTCAGAAACTCGCAGTATTTGAGAATGTACATCCCACAGCCGCCCCTGAAACATATCGAAGAAGCTGTCATTCATTGTACAACAAAAGCGCACTTTCATAACACAATGTGTTTAGGTCGAATATGACTCACCCGCCTACTTGTTGGGGTGCATGCAAAACGCGAATAACTGGCCACTCACTTTTGCGAAGTAGACCATCGCCAATATATCCGGCTTCGTGTAACAACCGGCGATATTTTGGACACGGTGCACAGACCCATTGGATGGCTTGAGTTACGCATGCATCTACTTTTGAATCATATGCGCCCTTATCTCACACCCTTTTAAATCGATCACAAGTAAGATCCAGTGCTTCTGCCTTTGTAGGTTGAAGGGCAAAAAAACTTGATTCACAGATGACCATGATTTAGCCAACTTATGCCCTTCGCCCTTCACCATTCCCGGTGAACCGTTCTTTGTCTTTGCCTCTCGTCCTTTCCCATATACGACTTCATTTGCGTGTTATCTAAGGCAGCACATTTCTGCATAGTGGCACACGAGTTATGCATCATAACGGATACGAAATTTCAAAACAAACAATGCTTATGAAATAATACAGACCTGAAAAGTGGTGTCCTGTATCGTCCAGTCAGAACCCACCCACTTGCCAGACCTGTTGTGTCGCTCCCTCAGCAAATGCAATGCCATGTCAATGTTCTACATAAAAAGGTTGTTTCCATTAGTAAATCAATAAATTACTACATAGCAAGGGCTTATCGACAAAATCCCAAATCAATCAATGCTTACCGAGTCATCCAACCAACCATCCTTGGTCAGCAACCGAACAAAGAAGTTATGCGAATCTTCCATAGCTTCGTCTCCACATAACCGCACATGTGAACTATATTTGTCAATCATTGTTATTATCAATTCCGTTTCACCAGTGACTCAATAGGTAATCATAATAAACAATTTACATTTCACTAAGGACGGGCAAAGGGAACTTACTTTACTTCTTGTCCCCATTCCCACCACCTCCATAAGGGAATCACGAGGAACAGGCCTTAGGAGGTCAGCAATTGTGTCCTTCGAAATATTGGGAATCTCCCGACCTTGCCATGGAGTTTCCCTTATCACTGCCTTTGGCCTCTTCGTCACAGGACCAAGAGTCTGACTCCTTCCCCGACCCCTCATTCGCCCCACCCCAACTATAATATCTTCGCCACATTCACCCTCCGCAGTGGACATATCAATCCTTCGAGGAGGATTCGTAAGGAATTTAACAAGGGTGACACACACCACATCTGGATCATCCCAATTTATATACGGGGTTGTATACTGCACCTCTTCTTTCGCATTTTGTACACACTCCTCTCTCGATTCGGCTACTCCACCTTCCTCGGTTTTATCACTCTCCTCTCCAACATCCTCAGTCTCATGTCTCTCCTCTCCAGCATCCTCAGTCTCATGTCTCTCCTCTCCAGCATTCTCAGTCTTATGTCTCTCCTCTCCAGTATCCTCATTCTTATGTCTCTCCTCTCCAGCATCCTCAGTCTTAAACCTCTCCTCTCCATCATCCTCACTCTTCCTGGCCTCTGCATGATCTGTACACTTTTCCAATCATAAAACTCTCTCCTCCACTCACCCTTCTCACGGTGCAATACGCAACCTCATTCCTCAACCGCTGCACAACAGAGTTTAATTCATCAAGGTCCTTACATACCCGCGGGCTACATTAGGTGCATCACATTCAGGAACATCTGATCCCCAACTCCAATATGGTTGCCTTATCTCCAATTCACTTGGTCGTAAGAGCCGCAGATAACAGTCATCAAACATATACGATTAACGAGTCATATATAATAGTAAACAGCTTTCCTCATGAAACCAACATACTATTCAAATCAATTATTAACTACACACTTGTTTGCTTTGAAATATATAAGCGTTCAGCTTTCTAAACTCGTGCACTTTATCCGTGGATTCCCACCGGCAAATTCGTGGGACTAATGCGGTTTCGTCAACCCGCCTACAATATCTAAGGGGGAATTCCCAATTCAGCAATTAATTCATACGCCCAAATCTACAACAAATAGATTATCAAAGTCGATTACTTTGTTACGAACTTAAATTTTACAAACACTAATTTTGAACTAAATCATACCGGAAAGCATAGCTCAATCCCTTTGTATTCCATGCAGTCATTAATTCTTTTAGGCTTCTCATCCTCCACGTTTTTCTTCCCTTTTCTCACTGAACTCCGCACCGCCTTTTTTCGCTTTTTCTCTCCTTTCCCCTTCCCATCCTTGTCTTCATCTCTCTCTTTCTTCCCGGGAACAAACAACAGAGTATCTTGCAGACACTCAAACGATATAGATCCCCATGGATATTTGTTGAGTTCATCCATTTTATGAACCAAATGTAAATAGTCCTCATTTATCTTTACATTTTGTGGTTTACCCATTATCACAAACTCCACAAAATACAGCAGTCCCAATTTGAACGAGTCCTCACTTCCTCTTTCGGACCATAGGAATGCATTTTCTAAGTCCTAGCAAGTAATGTGACTCCTGTTGGTAAAATGCGCTTTCATAAATCGATTATGATCTTCCCCGACAGACGTTATGTCAGGCTCTCTTCCACATTTCAGACCACTTATCAAACAAAAATCCTTTACACTGAATTGAGCAACGTTGGACCCTATTGCATAACTAAGTCCCATCATGTCCTTCACACCAAGTCCTCCGACTCGCCGGAGTGCCAGACCATGCACAATTTGACCACTAAATGCAATTTTATGGAGTCCCAACAGGTGCCCAAAACAGCTCTCTCTAAATCTTTCCATAAGCGACTCACTGAAATGCGCCCCAAAATAACACAGGACTGTTTGCGCCACACACAGATTATTCACCCGTGCAGAATAGACCTCTGACTCCGGGAAACTAAGCTCAAACCCACAATCCATTTTATACCTGCAATAGACACCTTTTGCTTAAGAAACAGAACTGATACGTGCTCACAATATTATGACCATATTAACATACGTAGTGATACCTACTCACAATATTATCTACACATTTTCAAACCTACAAACACTATTTTCAACACATTACATACCTACTAACAGAATTTTCAACATTTCAAGTTACAAAACTGATACACTATTTTGAACACATTAAGATACATAATTTCAGCTACAAACACCGATTTCAACAAATTCGAATCTGAGAATTGATACCTACTACAAGATGCATTGCTCCTTATGCATCCCAAATCATCTCATATTCAGAGGTAAGATTCAATTTTCTCTTATGCGTTCTACTGGTATTTATTATTATTTATTTTCCAAGCCCCATTAAATCCCTAAAATTATGCCCTACACTCACACCACTACATGGCCAAAGCGGGATTACAATGAGGAGCAGATGAAGATTCCTCGAATTTTACGATAACACAACAAACAACCAGAATGCAAACAAAAATACGAAGTACAAAACACAACACAAATTACTCGTGCCAATTTATATTTTTGCAAACACATCCGTCTGAGAGACAGACTACTCTTACCCGGAAAATCAAGCCCTCAAATCCACCCTCAAATCCTAAAGCAATTTAAATTAAGTGAGTGCAATATAACATGCAAACTTTAATATCAAAGAGAGAGAGGGAATTCAACAGTAAACGTACCGATTCGGACGTTCGTAAGAGAATTACTAGATGACGGAGGTTCACGGCGGCGAGAAGAGCAAGTCAAAGAGAAAGCAAGACACCAGGGAGTTTCTGTGAGAAGAGATGAGGAATTGAGAACTTGATGTCTGGTAGGTATTTGGGTGTTATGACTAGCGTTCATTCACAACTCCATTGACAAGAAAGGCGCCATTTTTCTGGTAGGTATTTGGGTGTTATGACTAGGGTTCATTCACAACTCCATTGACAAGAAAGGCGCCATTTTTTCGAACCAGGCGCGACTTGACACCTCTGCTAAGGGGAAACTATAGCCTACCCATATGCACCCTAAGCTTGCTTTTTCTCTTCAACCGTTCAGATGCATTTCAATGGCTGGGATTGATTCTTATATAATGTTCTCACATAAGCGTTCTCACCTGATCCGAGTTGCTTACCTAATACGTGGTGTTCACGTGTTGGGCTTAAATGTTTGATTCCGATGTGGACTTGGTTCCACGTGTGGCCCACTATGTGGTGGTCTCACGTGAGGGGGCGTGTTGAAGATTATAAGTCCCACATCGAAAACTTGACAAAATAAAATAAAATATATAATGAATGGTTCCACTACTAATATCACGGAGGCTGTTTGAGATAAAACCTCACACTTACTGAGCTTTGTGGGTGGTTAGGTTGGGACAATATCGGTGTTGCTAGTAGTGGGCTGCTGACCCGTTTCTCTGAAATTTAACATATGGGAGGCGATTGGGTGGGTTGTCGTCGGGCTGTGGTTGCTAGGCTCTTTGTTTTCTAATTTTTCTGTTTTTTATTTTTATTTTTTGACTTAACATAGTTGAATTAGAGTTAAGTTGGTGTCCATGTGTCAACAAATTAGCTTGGAGACAGAGAGGGTACAAAGAAATTGGGGCTAAAGGATCTGAACTCCTTTAGCGTCAGCTAGACTTTTAGGAACTCATTAAAGAAAAAATAATTCAACTCTTTGAAAGAGATGGGAAAAAATTGTAATGGTTTGTCTTTGCAAAAAGGGTGGACGGGTGATTTATGGTGGGCAATGAGGTAAGTGGAAGTTCAATGTATTCATGATGGTTAGGGAAGTGATTAAGTGATGAATTAAATGGATTAAAGAGATGTTGATGGTGGAGAGTTAGGGCTCGTTTGGGAGTGATTTTAGATCGGTCAAAAATCACTTCTCTATATAATCATTTTAAATGATTTTAAGTGATTTTATATAGAAGCACATGGGAGGTGCTTATTCCCATAATCACTTAAAATCATTTAAAGTGATTATATGAAGAAGCACATGGGAGGTGTTTCTCCCTAAAAGTGAACGAGCCCTTAGTAGAAAAGAAATGGTGAGGGTAGTGAGTGTTAAATGGTTATAAATGCTATGGAATAGGCTCTTTTCATCATTGGATTTGTCTTCTATTCTCCCTTTTTACTTTTCTTTTATAATTACAATAATCCCAAAATTAATTCTATAATAAAGTCTGCGAACAATTCTGTTTACACTTTGCTTGAACTTGGACAAATTGATATCTTCATCTTTTATGTTTCCAAAATATAACTCCTACAAAAAAAAATCGTAGTAAGTTCACCAAATTCAATATAGAAAGTTCATAATTTTAAACTATGGGAATAAAATATAACAGAAAGTGGAATTATCCTTATTAAGTCAAAATTCTATCATTAAATCTCCAGAGGAATATTAAAAAGATGTAATTTGAGACTCTCACCACACGCAAATAGCCCACCACCTCGGATGCCCATAAGGGCCAAATAATTAACGATCTAGGAGTGTCACACCCCAAATTTCTAATACATAAAATGACAGGACCCGACCCGAATTCCACCCCTGAACTCGTGCCGAACCATGCTGACAACTGACAATAACTCAATGTCGGGCCCACTTACTAAATAGAAACCCACTTCAGTAGACAAAAGAGAAAGGGGGCCAAGACTCATGCCGAAAATCGGGCAGAGTCTCCCCTGAAATAAGAACATTCCCAAAAAGATTCAACCTGATAAAAACATACAGAAAATGTATATCCAAGTTCCAGCATGCATACAAGATACATCAAGGCCTCAGGCCAACAAATTCAACCCTAATGGGCGATACAGAGCAATCTAAGAATATTTCAAACGTAAAGTGGCAGAAATAAAAGTGTTTACATAATAGGGGCAAGTGCCCTACAGTCAAGTCGAGCCTGAGAAGAGGAGTGCTCGGTCGAACAGCTCAGATGCTATGACTACGGCCTGGTGGGGAGTAAAACAGAAAGAGTGTGAGTGGACAAAAACAAAGTTTCATAAGTTAAAGCAACATAGTAACCCCATCGTTTCAAAACCAATGCTGAAATCATGCAGTTCGAAACATTTATATAGATTTTCAGTTCACTAATCAAAACCGAATACAATAGTATAATAGCCTGAACATCACATCATGGTACAATTCCCATTCTCACATAATCACCGGCCCGTAGGCACGACAAGTGAGGAAAGATCCTCACTAACATCAATAAGAATACGAATATAATAACCCACACATATATATACAATATAACATCTCAACACCAATCAAGTGTACCGGGGAAACTATCCAATAGGGAATAGTTTAATTGGATACGAGGAAAACATCATAATGGCCCCGTACCCAGGGTCAAGCCATCCAAACATGGGCTAAGCTATCCGGCCCGTATGCAGAATCCTCAATACCCATACTTCCGAAATAAGTCCTGCACACTGACTAAACTCCTCAATTAAGAGTCTACAGCTACACCCCGTTAAGGTATGCACCGGATCAAACCATAATTCAGTAACCATATCACAATAGTAGGGGGAGGTACATAACACGGTGTTCACAACACTCACAACAATCACCACGTGATAATCCATTTATACATATTCATATACTTCCCAAATTTCATTCCATAAATATGTACCCAACCCAAAATATAAATATCCGGACGCAAGCGTCCAAAACTCAATGGTCAACATAGATATTCAAAGTAGTCAATAGCATTGAAATCCTCAAACTCATATGCATGTTTGTTTATTCATTGACAGTTATGTGTATTTGAAAACAAAGTCCACTCACAGGTAGTCCCAAGCAGCCTGATCCTGGGAGGGTCCTGCCTGTGAAGTATAAGGTGTCTGCGTACCTAATTTCAAGAATACGATTAAAGATTAATAACCGAACCTTAGAACGATAACTTGAAATCAAACCCTTAACTAATCCCGTCACGACGTACACGTACTCTTGTACAACAAATTCTAAGGTCAACAACATTTGTTGGGCAGCGGGACGACCTTGGAAGACGTGCGGTCAACCCTTGGTCAAACCCGTCCCAGATAGGTCAAATCGGGCCTGTAGGGCCCACAACCTCCAAACTTAGTTTGGTCTCGATCGGACGGTCGGATCGTCCGAAAAGTTTGGTCTCGACGGTTTAATTAACATGTCCTGAAAGTTTGGTCTCGATCGGACGGTCGAATCGTTCACAATCATACAATCAGACGGTTATAAATTAATCTAACCCTAGGGTTGGGATTTCGGAGTATCCGGGACTCCAAATCACGATCCGTCAATTCCTATACGATCCTTGAAATACGAGGGACCACATACGTGAATTCAGATTCGATCCGACGGTCCGAACACATCGAACCCACACAACGCGCAATATGCGTACATTGGTTCGAGGTTCAAACGTCGTCCGAATCGAAATCCGAGCACACGTACGCGTTCACAGTGATACGAGGATCGTACTGAACCGAATAACCGCCGCCACACCACCGCCACGCGTCGCCACACACGCTGCCGTGGGTGGTGGGTGGCTAGAGTAAATCTGGCCAATTGAAATTCTTCGAACCACAGTGCGAGGCATACACCAATCGAATCAGGAGGTGGAGGGAAGCTCAGAACCGGGCTGAGTCACCCCAAAATCGGCCGGCAAGCCACCGGATCGAAGCCAAACCAGTTAGGGTTTGACCGAAAATTTCAGACGTTGGCCACGCTGGCTACACCGGCTAACGGCGTCGCGCAACCCCCAAAACAGGAAGAGAGGAACGAGAGCTACCTTCTGCAAGTGGAATCGTTGAAGATGGTGGCCGGAAACGTCGCCAACGATAATGGAGGTTTCGGCCTGAAATTGCAGAGCTCATCGTCGCTCAACGCCGGGGTTTCAGCCGATGATCTTGGGCGGGTTAGGACCGGACGGAGGAGAGGAATCGATTGGCACCGGTCTCAAGTCCAACTGTGACTGGATGGTGGTGTTTCGAAGGTGAGAAGGCGCCGGCTGCGTGGAGGAGAGAGAGATAGAGAGGAGAGAGAACGCGTGAGGGAGGAGAGAGAAAGAAGCTGATTGGCCAGTTGGGGTACTTTTAAAATTTTATCACTTTTGCCAAATGACCAAAATGCCCCTCTAGCTCCCAACCTCATATTGAAACGTGCCGCCCGTCAACAGACTCATTTCGACGATCCGGACACAATGGGGCAACCCATTTCGCCAAATTCGCGTTCAAAAATTAAGTGGACCATAATACCCCTTTAATTTAATTTAATTATTTAAATTCCATTTTTGATTATTTAATTCCAATTAATCCCTTTTAAATTATTCTTTTTAATTAACCCTAGTCATTTATTTTATTTAATTTTAATTAAGGGTCAGGGACGTCACATAAAAATAAAACAAAACAGAAATCAAAATCAGAGCATTAATGAGAATACATTTTAGACCTAAAGCAAAATTTTAATCCTTTAATGCTAGATTTAAATAGGCTACAAACCCAAACTAAAGTCACTACACTCATAAATTTAGAGTCAAATGTTACAAAACAAAAATAACAAAAAGGAATATTCAACTCTTTAGAGTCACTTACTAGAAGTACAGAAATAACATAACACAACTACATGTTTGGAAGCTCCTCACCTCTAATTGGTAAACACCTCCTCTTCAAGTTGAACCTCTACACCATGGAATGGTGTACTGTGTCACAGTTGCAGATCGAGGAACTTTTTGAGTTGGGGGCGAAATGTGAAAGTGCAAAGCAGTTAGATTAAAGACAAAGATCTTAAATATTAATTAACAGAACGCTCGTTCATAGTGGAGCACGAAATAGTACAATTTCCAATTGTCCACTATGCGTTTTTTATTTTTTGAAAACACTCCATCATAACATCATTACTGATGCTATACTTAACAAATACACATTCTTAAATCACTATAGGTTAATGCCTAATGACAACCCCATAGGTGAATTTAGCAAGGCGTTAAATTAATGAAAGATTACTTGCCTTTTTCCTGTAAGGATGATGCTCAAATATCAAGTTAGAAAAGGATGTTATCATGTTAACATATATAACATGTAATTAGCTTAAACTATAGAAGCATTACATGCATAACAAAGTTTCAATAACACATATTTCATAGTAATTTCCACATGAATACAGTAAACAGGTCACATCTCATATTCTAATATTACGTGCATGTATGGATCTACCAAAATACGCGAAGAAACAATACTTCAATGCACTAAGGGTATAATTGTAATTTAGTAAGTTTAGGGGTAAAATTGTAATTACCATGAAAACTAGTAAACATAAATGAATAGATAGATTTGGTCATGAAGATCGCAACAGTACGAGATTGTTGTTTTAGTTTTTTGGTACCGGATCATACCAGAGTCGATCGGTTTCAGTATGACTAGGTACTGTGTGGCAGCACGGGGTCAAGTTCCCAAATGTTAATGATATTGAACCGTTCCATACATCTAAAGTATATTAAACTGAAAAGATGAAGCAGATCAAATCACAAATCTTGACTGCCGAGTGAAAAGAATAAAGAAACAAACCATCTCAGGCTTGAACACTTTCTCACAAACACCATAGAGGGACACTGATGCAGTGCCAGCAACAACAAAATCTTTGGCTAGTTCCCTGATAAGTGCATTATTTCATATATTTTTATACTTCTTATATTTGGTTTTTGTTGGGAAAGTTAATTAAAAATACTATTATTACTTTACTTTCCTTATTTTCAGCTATTATGCGCTCTTGGAAGTATTTCGGCGGAAAATAAACTTTTCGAATGAATTTTAGCACAAGGCCAATTGTAGAAGAAATCTAAGACATTGAAGACGATTGTGTCAAATTTTCATAATTTTCCATTAAGCCAATTGCTCTAGACCTGCAAGTTAAGACAGCCTAAGTTGAAATCCAGTTAGAATTGCATTGTTGTGGAAGATTGAAGAGTTGAAGACTTTCCCGATTTTTCCTAGTGGTGTGTGATATATGTTTGGAAAGATTAGAGATCAAGCTACGTTTTTGATATTTTTACAGAATTTTCTAGGAAGTGGAAGGACCCCAAAACGTGTGTGCAATTTGTCTGACGTGTTTCCCATTCAAAGAAGGATTCTTTCCTAGTTTGTTTCCTATTGGAGAGTTTTTCCAAACTTTTTAGAGTAGGGTTTAGTTGCTTTACACTATATAAGTTCACCCTAATCTTTCCTCCACATCTTCCTTCCACCACATCCTTCCACCATCTTTCTACCATATCTGTACACCATATTTTCATACACCCAGAGAAGTATCAGAGTGAGCCAAGAATTTGCTATTGCACTACTTGAGGAGCTTTTGAAGGTGTTCCATTGGAGATTCCGAAGATCAAGTCCATCGGCCAACTCAATTTTATGACAATAATTCTCTTGTTCATCTTTTCTTTTGTCATGAATTAATTTCTCTTGCTAGGGCTACGATGTAGCCTAACCGTGAATACTTAAATTTTATAGTTATATTAATTCCTGATTATTATTTCATGTTGAGTATTTGTTACTGCTCTTAATGCCTTAAATATCCAGCTAATATTTAATTGATGATCCAAACGGTGACCAAAAGGAGATGTTTGGTGTTTGCTTCTTGTAACAAATACCATGACTTGAATATATGAGTGCCCGAGAGGGACTAACATGACTCATGCAATTTTCTTATAGGTTCTCATAGAACTTAATGGGTTCTTGATTTTCTAAATCAATTGCTCGAGAGAGAGAGAGAGAGAGAGAGAGTGGGTTGTTAATTAAGAATACTTTTGGTTGAGCCCGAAAGGGGATATTGAATAAATTAGGAGAAACCAACTGTCAACATGGATAGTAATTAGGGTTAATTGGCTGTAAGAATTAAGTAGAATTGATTATGGTGAAATCGGATGCTCTAGTGTTCCATAAACTTGATTTTCCACCGTTAATTAAATTGTTATTCTTTTATAAATTGTTTTAGTTTAGTTAAATTAATTAATCTTCTCAAACAACTGCTCAAATAAACTTAAGAATTAATCATAATTGGTAGTTAATAGGAAATTATAGTCTTCATGGGAATGACACTTTACTTACTTCTATATTACTTGTGCATATTGTGCACTTGCAATAAATTTCACAACATTCCCTAATACACAGAAGACAAATAATACCATTATGACAAGAGGCAGCAAGCAGCAGCAACAGGAGCACAGAGGGCTTCGTTGATTTGGGGCTGAATTCCAAGATGAGAGAGAGATTGAGAGATCGATTTGGGCCCGAGATGAGAAGCGGCATCAAGCAGCAGCAGCACGAGCACAGAGGCCTTCGATTCATCGATTTGGGGTTGAATTCCAGGATGAGAGAGAGATCAGGAGATTGAGATATCGATTTGGGGATGCTTCAATTTGGGGCTGAGATGAGAGAGTTATCGAATGGGGATTTATTGAATGATCGATTGGGGTTTGGGTTTTCGAATTATCGAATGGGGTGAGAATTGAGAAGAAGAGAGTGCAAGAGAGAGATATCGAATGGGGAGGGAGGAGGGCTCTCTGTTAGGTTAGTCGATTTGGGGCTAAGGAGAGAGAGAGAGAGAGAGAGAGAGAGAGAGAGAGAGAGAGAGAGAGAGAGAGAGAGTGAGTGAATAAAAATTAGGTTGGTCTGTTTACTATACGGTATAGAATGGTATCAAAAATCCAGTACCGCTCTCGTGCCATACATGATTGGTACAGTACAGTATCATATCAGATACAGCCAAAAAAAAAAGAAACGACACTGGCCCGGTATGGTACAGTATGGCACGGAACGTGTTTGGTTTTGATTCTTCGGCTTCAGATGCCCATCCCTAGCCCAAACGAGCTGGTCAAAATTTGAGTCAACATGATGACGTCAATGCCTACTTCTAGCTACCATAACTCCCTTAATTCTTAATTGTTTTGGGTGATTTTTTAACCCTTGGAAAGAGAAAAGTGGCCTCTATCCGTATATACCAGCCACTAGAGATTTTTGTGTGTGAAAATTTGTGCGCTCACGAAGTGGCTGTCCTAACAACCTGTTTTTTTGAAAAATTCTTTTTTCATTAAACCAACAATGTAGCAAAAAAATTAGGGAAAGCCCAACATTAATACAACTATAATATGTGAGAACCCCTCAATGAGCCCCCTATAATAGCCAGCTAACCCGAGAAAACTATGAACTTCTGAGACAAGATATTGCTCTTCATAGACTTAAAGTATACAAGGATATCATCTACAAAAACTATTACAAATTTGTTCAATTATGGACTAAACATTTGATTCATCAAATCCATAAATGTTGTAGTTGCGTTAGTCAACCCAAGGGGCATGAGAAGAAACTCATAGTGTCCATACTGTTGGTGTAGGTGGAACGATACAAGCCCTGATGTGTAACTCCCACATCGGAGAATACAATAATAATCTACACTTTAAATATAGGTGTTCCACTCCTAATTTCATCAAGACCTTTAGTAATAAAATCCCAAGCCTAGAGGTCCATTGGGAATTCTCTCTCAAGGTGAAGGTCTTCTGGCAAAGACCAGAGAGATGGGTCGATCAAGCAAGCATGAAGGCAAGAAGAGCAATAGGGGAAGATCAAAATTCAAAACAAAAGACGGTTGCTTTGAGTGTGGGTCAAAAGATCATTGGAAGAAGATTTTCCTACATGGAGAGAGAAGAGAAACAAAGGGAAGAAGTTGGATGACATAGTATGGGTTGCGACGGATAGCGACAGTGAGCTTTTATGTGTTGATAGCAATGTTAATACTCGTGCACTTGCTATTTCTTCTAGGGTTTCATCTTCTGACTGGATTTTGGATTCCGAGTGCGCATATCATATGTGTTCAAACAAATTTTGGTTTGACACTTATGAGAAGGACAACGACAGCGAAATTGTTTTGGGGACGACTCGGTTTGTAGAGTCGAAGGAACGGGTACTATCATGAATCGCATGTCAAATTCATAAATAATCACCATGGCCCAGATTGACATTTTTAACATCATGCTGAAGACGTGCAACTTATATTTCATTATAAACTAAATTCCACTATATCAATAGTTATAGAATATGTCACAAACGTTACACTGAACAAATAAATGAGAGAATATGCACCAGAGACTCCTCATCTATAACAGCACACGGATCGTACGCTCCAATGTAGTGCGTATGCATATGCTCATACACGCACATGTAGAAAAGACAGGGAAAGACTAGTGAGTCGACATGATGACATCATCATCTTCTTGCTCTGGTAACAACACTTGCAGCAGCAAAATTGTCTCCGCTCAGTTTCAATGTGCCTACTTCTAACCATCATAAATTTCTCAATTCTTACTTGTTTTGGGTGATTTTTAAACCCACAGATAGATGAAGGTGTCCTCTATCCATACATACAAGCCACGACTAGAGATTCTGTGTGTGGGAAAAGTTTTTTGCCCACAACATGCATTTTATAATGGAAAAGAGAAGAAATTTACTCGCCTTTCAATTATAAGAGTGCAGCACTCCCCTCTTTCAGTGCTTCCACTATGAGAGTTAGGATGTTTCTTTTTTCTACCTCCCCCCCACGCTTTTCTGCATTTCTAACATGTTAAGGGTTCTGTTTCAATTTTAGGAAAATAATCCCCAAAATTGGGGATGTTGCAATTATTTGTCATGACTTAGGGAAACGCACGCCATCTCGGCGCTATAAGCCAAAAGGACTAGCCACTAATGAGGCTGCCTACAACAACTTATGAAGTCCTTATCGACACTGGTGGACCCATTCACTTGCAAGGAGGTGCACCTACTCTTCCCCTCACCGAAAAAGGCCTTTGAGGCGTTTGATTTGCCCTATCACCAATTGCATGAGTAAATGCATCAACCATGTTCTTTATTTGCTCCGCTGTGCGAAACATGCCTTTTTTTAAGTCTTGGCCAAAACGACGTCGTTTTGGACCAGGCAAAAATAAATAAATAAATAAGGGAAAGGGAAACATGCAATATGAAGCCATCGATGAAATAGATTTCCAAGTTTCCATCCCTCCCAGTTTGAAGAATCCTTGCACGTATCATGATGCTCCCAATTTGAATTTCAGAGACGTGGTTTGGAGTGATTGGATTGATATTTGAAGAAGCCTTGCGTTGAGTCAAGGTCTGGTTCCAATTTGTTTTTTTTTCTTAAAATGTTTTATTATAATTTTTTTATTCAGTCAAGGTCTGGTCCTAATAATGAAAATAAAAAAACTTATTTGGTTTTAGTTTCGTTTCTTCTTTTTCTTTTTCATAATATCACTACAAGAAAAATATCAATAGTTGACACTTCATAGTTGACACTTTACAAAAAACCATCAACTATGATACATAGCTTTGACACTTTTTAAAAAGTGTCACCATATGCAATTGATAGTTGACACTTTACAAAAAATGTCAATATTTACCCTTGATAGTTGACACTTAATAAAAAACGTCAATATATATGCCATTCATAATTGACACTTTAATAAAAAGAGTAAATTATGATACAATTCTCTCTAAAACCTAAATGTTTGTGGCGAAATTTTTTACGCTCTCTCATATTCCTCTCTCCTCTCGCGAACTTGTCTTTTTTTTCTTTTCTCAGAACGATAGGGTTTCTTTCCATCTTCTTCATCGACTTCTTCTCCTTTCTCCCCCTCTGCTATCTTTTTTCCCTCTCCTTCATCTCTGACGCCATCTTCTCTGTCATTCATAATCTCATAAACCCTCAAAATTAGAACCACAAGCCGAAATCAGTGAGAATAAATTGATTCAGTTCAACCCACTTGTTGGGACTCGGTCTTTCTTCCTCTCGTCACCACCTGGGCTCCTTGTTCTCGCGAATCCTCTGTTGCCATGGTGACATGTAAACCCCTTTCTTCCTCTTGCTCTTCCTTTTCCTCTTCTAATCTAGGGTTATGGTAAAGGGTTTTGAACAAATCAATTAAAGTTTTTCAATTTGATTTTAGGGTTATATTTTGGTATTCGAGTAATGTCGGATTCTGATTATTTTCCTTGTAAATATGTTGGATCTGCTGATATTTGAGCGAATTTTTTGAATTTAAATTCATTGCTTTTCCAGATTTTCAATGTCCTGTCAGGTTCTCTTTTGCTTTTGAGAGTCTCATACAAAGAGAGAGCATCCATAGATAGGCCTTCAAGTAATGGAGTCCTTGTCTTCCGCTTTTATGAGGTACCTATGTTCTTTTTCTAACTCTTCTATTTTATGTTTCTTTAATGATTTTTTACTAATCATCCATATATTAATCTGCGAACGAACTGGCTAATATTCAGGTCCGTGAAAATATTAGCAAAACAAGACAACTTATAGTGGCTTTGTGTTATCGTTGGTCTGGAAGCAGGCCTTTCTTGTGTTCTTTACTATCTTAATTATTTGACTGGTAGTATTTAATTTACTTAGTTTCCAGAGTACATGTGTTACAATAGTACAAAAGATTAACTTATGCTTCTGTAGAAAATGACCATTGTTTTTTCGTTAGTGAATTTAGGCTATACAGTGGGATACTTCATCATTTTGATGTTTTTTTTATAGGAAAACAAATAGGATCTTGAACTGCTGAAGACAACAATAGCTAAAGCTTGATGGATGTTGCTGCTTCAGAATTCTATGATGACTTATGACTTGAATTTCAAGGAAGAGGTAACTAAATTACATCATATATTTGGCTACACATGGGTAATTATCTTTTCTATATACTAATTGGATGGGTTTATTATCTTTTACGTTTGGTTAGATGGCTGAACTACTTACAAGGATGGTTCTCTTCGAGGAGTTCGAAATAGAATTGGAATCAATGAACTAGTTTGACTCATTTAAATATATTTGTTACCTAAAATTTCATTTTGTGCATTTTCATGTGGTGCTTGATATTGAGGTGTCACTTCTTCTTTATGTATAATTTTTAACAGGCATCAGTTGAGCTTCAAGGTATTAAGGGAATGTAGTCAATAAGATATTGTCTGTGCATTTGTTTTTTGTTGCCTCCCACCACTATCAGAGTACAAAACCAAATTCTCTGTTTGTGTTTGTTTGGTAAAGAAAGTGTTTGCTTTGGCTATTTGCATACCAGCTGATTTGGAGTCGTTTGTTTTCTTGAATCAAATTCTCTGTTTCCATTTCTCAAATACTTCGTTTGTGTTTGGATCTAGATTGGTTTGGGTTTGGGTATATTTGAAATCCAAAGGAGAAGAAGCAAATAATTCCTTATGTGGTGGTTTTTTTTTTTTTGGATGGCGGGTGGAATTTTTAATGTTTTGCCTTGTGGGTCTCTGTCATTTATAGGGTAGATGTTATCCTTTTATATAGACGTGCTTGCATGGGTTTTCCTCCATTATCTACAGTCAACTTTTAGGGTAGATGTTTTCCCCTGACCATTGACTAGTCAACTTGCAGGCATCTCATGTTGCATCAATTGAAGGATTGCCAGTCTTTGACTGCTCGGACATATCATGTATGAACTTTCACATACTCTTCTCTATGCAAGAATTGTCAATGGAAAGTTTATTTTCATTCTCTTTCATGAGAAGGAGCAGCTGTATCTTTGGCAAAGAGACAACCTATAAGCAAGATTTTTCTGGAGTGGGTTGTCTCAACCTCAACTCTTATTTAAAGGGCAAATAACTTCATGGAAAGTCCATATAGATGAGTTATTGAACGTAGGTGACCAATAGGTGGCTAAGCTTTTTATAATAGGATATAGATTACTATGGCCCCAAAAAGAAGTAGATATGAGAAACATTAATTGAATGCTTTGTAGATAATGGAGGAAAACCCATGCCACTGTAAGATCAACTTTCCATTGCTTTCTTCTCTTTAACTTTTTTAGTTTCAGCTTTTTATGTCGTTGGCATTGGATTAGTTGTTTCATTAGTTTAAAGAGCATAACTATTTTCTCCCCTTCTGCAGTTGATTTTGAGGTGTGGCATCTTGAGTTGATTACATGATTAGTTATTGTGATATCCATTATGCCGATATCTCTTATTGAAGACATGGCCAGATTTTGCAGAATCTAGCGAAGCAGCCAATTAGCAGGTATCGACTTTTTGCTCTAGCACATCTTCAGGGACTCAGAAGAGTTTGCCGTAAATGATACGCAGTCAATAGTTGTCTCCACGGCACTAGCTAATTAGATTTCTGGATAACATGTTGTGGAAACTCATCTACATCATTTAAAACTTGTATAATGAGACACAAAAGAGCCTAGCTGATATTATAGTAACTCAGATTTTTCTTGTATAATGTGTTTTAAGTTATCAAAGCATTGGAGGAGAGACTCGTAAAGTGCCAAGCTTCTAAGTGACGATTAGTTCCATGTAATTTGAGATTCTACTACATACTATATACTAGATGGCTTTGTTCATTTCATTTTTTTTATTGCTGTGTAATTTTTAATGTGTTTTCAATATATATATATATATAATTAGTCTATCAAATTATATTGTTATAGTGGATGTACAATTTCCTATTTGTTTTCTATTATTGGTTTATCTATTTTTTTTTAATATTACATTCTTTGTCTTGACGGCTAAAATCCGTCAAGAAAAGAGCTGATAAGTGTCAACAAAAAGGTACGTTGACAGTTTAAAAGTGTCAAGAAAGTGTTAGTTGACGGCTAATGGCCGTCAAGAACAAATGTTACTTGACGGTTAAAACGCATCAAGTAATCTTAACTTGACACTTAAAACGCGTCAAGAAAGTGTTATTTGACGGCTAATAGCCGTCAAGAACAAATATTACTTGACGGTTAAAAAGTGTCAAGAAACGGGGTACCTTTTATTGATACCCACACTCTTGACGGTTTTAGAGCCGTCAAGTAACGTGTTAGTTGACACTTTTTAGCCGTCAGCAAAGGCCATTTTTCTTGTAGTGTATGTTTTTAATCTTTTTTTTCATTCCCTCTTTATTAGTGTGATAGTAGTAAACTCGAAAAGGAATAGGCTACACGGCAGACGATTGTATGATCAATTTTGAGTGGTTTGTTTAACTGATAATTTGATATGTATTTCAATTAGATTAATTGATATTGATTTTTGCTAGATTAATTGTTATTTGATAAGAATTTTAGTTGATCCTCCCCTGAATATTGCTCCTTCCTTAAAAAATTCCTAAGTCCACCATTGCTTATTGACCTAGTAGTTCACCGATGTGGGACTCAATACGCCAACCTGGGATTTTATATTCTTCAACATTTAAATGGATGACGTCCTTGTTTGGGTCCACAGTAAGATCATTGACAATCTTTGTCAAGATCTACATCATGCCCCCGTGCCCACATGGTAAAACCCACCGGGTTGGCTCTTATAAAATAAGTCAGACCCAAGGAAGGCCATGTCACCTGGGTGCTATACCCCAAAAGGATTAGTCACTAATTAGGCTCCCTGCAATCGTTTATAATGCCCAGATCAAACCAAGTAGTTTACCGAGGTGGTACTCAATATGCCAACCTATTGTGTTATGAGGGGAGTTAGTGGTTGGGTTAAATGGACCTAGCTAATCAGGCCAGTCACTCGAGTAGATGGTTTTAAGATGTGTATTTGGTTTGCATGTCACAACCATTGACACATCCATTAAAGGGCCAGTTGACAGGACCCGGCCCAAATTCCACTTTGGAATTTATGTTGAACCTTGTGCGTGTCCGACGCGTGGGGCGTATTGTCATGCACGCGCAGACAATACGCCTGTGGACAACTAGGATGTCCGTGGACATCAATATTCCTGATGGCATCCAATTTCCGAAAGCAACACTTTGTCCGAAGACATTTACATTTCCGAAGGCAACATTTCAGTTTCAAATCATTTAACAAATATATATACTAATAAGCATATAATCACATCATTAATTAAATCCTTTCCTGAATACGTTATAAACTATTTCTCAACTTATTTCTCAAATCCAGTTCTCAAATCATTCTCAAACCATTCTCAACCTTTCCAAGCTAATCACGTTTATCAACATGCATAAGTAATTAAGATCATTTCAAACCAAACTGAAAGCTTGGAAGTACAAACCGAACTGAAATCATCCAAGACATTTAATAACTCATTATTGTATAAAATACCATCCTAGCAGGAAAAATCCTTAAAACCGTAATTAACTTATTCAAAAAGCATTTCATATTATCCTTGCATAAAAATCATTTATAACACAAAGTCCACACTCGTAAGTTAGACTATATATAACTTACATATATTGTTCTCGAATCCAACCCAAATATGTTTAACATGCTAATCATAAGTAATATTCGTAATTTATCAATTTCAAGCCATCGAGCATACATTGAGTGTGCGTAACTTAAGAGAGTTCCTAGGCCCATTTTATTCATTTCTGACAGTTGGAAGGGTCTGAAAAGACCCGAGATTAATTATTCGATTAAATTCTTATATTGGTCAACCCTGTCCCCGTGGGGCCTACGACCTTCGATTAATAATTTGAAAGTTCCTATAGGTTCACAAAAATACAATTATCAAATCCTATGAGTTTTGCCAAGATTCAATGGTCCGAACATATCGAACCTAGACAATGCCTATTAGGCGTAATATCCGATCAACTGTCATACAATAACCAAATTGGAATCCGAGCATACCGACACGCTCGGGATGACAAGGGTAACATCTAGGAATGAAAATGGGCCGCCACAACTTGGCCCACGCGCCGCCACACGCGTCGGACTGTGTGTCTTGAGAAATTTCCGTTGTCGGACATTTCTCGAAACCACCTGCAATACCTGAACCAATACGTCAAGGACAACTAGTGGAGCAACTTATTCAACTGGGTCGACTTCCAATTTGGCCGGGAAGTGGCCGGAAAACTCACTCAAAGTTGGACAAAACCTAGGTTTCTAACTGATAGCTCAAACCAGCAAATCGATCGAAACCAACTACCAAAACATTAAGAACACATCAAGTGGATGAAGATTAGTACCTTGATCAACGTAAAATCCCGCCGGAATCGCAGGGCCGACGTCAGAGAAAAATCCCGAAACTTTCTCCGTTCCCAGTCATTACACGACGCAATTTCGAGCTACAAAAAGTGGTGGGTCGGATAGAGAGAAGAGAGGTGAGAATTTTGGTTGTGGTATGCCTGATTTGGTGGTCAGACGGTGGAGAAATCGCCATTCAAAATTTTGGTGACCAAAAATGGAGAGAGTGAGAGAAAGAGAGAGAGAACCATAATTTTAAGAAAATGCCTGATCACTGTAGCTACAGTGCAAAAATTTGAAATTCTTTTTTATTTTATTTTTATTTTTTAAAGTTTTCCGTTCTTTGACTTTTTCTTTCTCGTTCTAACTCAGAATTGAACGCACAATATATCCACAAACTCGTGTCGACGAGCCCGACGCGACAATGTAGCTCAATTCCCCAAATTCTTTCTCTAACGAAAAGTCAATTTTAAAACCCATTAAAATACTATCGGGGTGAAATTGTCTTTGACTTGAATAATTTAATAATTTAGGAACGGGATATTACACTAGTGAAGGTACTTGACTTAACTAAATCATGTTCTTTACTTATAAAGGTGCCAAATTTTCCTGAAATTTGGTGTTGGATAGGGGAAAGGTGTTTGATAAAGTGCCTCAACGAAGACCAAGGCAAGGCAAGGGGTGACCTCTACTCCTCTACTTATATTATTTTTCTTGTTCTCTAGATTCATTCTTCTCATCCTGTCATGTTATAGAGGAATTATATAGAAGATGTAGAGTTTGTGTCATCTAATTTGTGCATGTATGTTTATATGATGTGTGTTTTTTTTACATTTAAGAGTCGATTGATCTTCATTATTATTAGCAATGCTTTCTTGCCATTGGGAAAGAAAATTCCTCGATCCGCCACTGGTCACGACCCAGCTTCATTAGCAGGATATTATCAGCTTTGAGCCTGGGCCCTCATGGTTTTGTACATGTGATGAAGCTTAAATTATCTTGCCCAAAAGGCCTCTTGCTAGGAATTCAATTGCTCATATATATATATGGCACTTCACATTTCCCTCCCCCGAGCAATGTGAGATTGCTCACCGATCTTGCCTTTTCTTGCCTTGCATCCTCCAGGGCTCACATGTCTTACACTGCTGCTTTTTGATACTTTAACCATGGAAACTATGGGAATTTCTCAGTCAGCTCCTTTGCTCATGATTCTAGTAAAGCCAAGAATGTTGCTTCTTCCATATTTGCAATAATAAATAGGAATTCAAAGATAGACCCTAGATTGGCAGGATAATAACACAACTATAATAGTGTTTATTAAGTGATGTTAATGCTTATATTTCTTGCAACTTCGAAGTGTTAACTGTAATTGAAAGAGTGAGTGTATGAAACAGATGTTAATGCTTATATTTCTTGCAACTTCGAAGTGTTAACTGTAATTGAAAGATTGAGTGTATGAAACAGTGGATGGTTTCATGGAGGCTTAATACTCTAAATTGAGTATTGGGGCTGTGTAGTCGAGTTGGGGTTAAAAAAATTGGGGATTTGGTGCAAAATTTTGAAGCCTACGAATTTGGGAATCTCATCTACAGTTTTAAAATACTCGAAATTGGAGCACGAATCTTTGAATGTGGTAGAAAAGGTAGGCTTTTGTGTTTGAATATTGGTTAAGTTGAATCTGGGAAAATAATTTGGGTATATTTTTACTCGAGATTGGGGGCAAGAATCATTGAATATTGCTTCATATTGGACTTTAAGGCTGCAGATTGAGTTGGTGCGACCATGACTGTGCTTAGAGAAATTGGAGTTGTTCAACCCATGTGTAAGTGGACCCTATATTCACAACTTTGTCTGATTTCTGCATTGTGCTTTTGGATGTTTGTTATTGTATTACTGTAGTTTTTGCCTTTTAACTCTTTGGTGGTCCTTCTGTTTTCAATGGTCCTTGTTTTTTCTTTTTTCTTTGCTCCTTCTATTGTTTGGTATGTTTGTGTAAATATGAATGATTTTTGGTCTTTATTTAGTGTGTAGCTTTGTCATTATTCCATTGACTAAGGCACTATATTAATTTTGTCTTGGTATATTGCAAATGAAAAAATAGATGACCTTGTGACATTTAAGTTCTATCATGGAGGTAAGGTAGTTAAAAAAGGCTTGGGTGGGAAAGCATGGTCTTACTTTGGTGGTTCAGTAAGTTGGTTTGACTACATAGATGCTGAGTATATGTCCATGTTAGAGTTGTGGGCTATGAGTAAAGATATTGGTTATGCGGATGGTGTGGCTTTTTATGGTGAAGAGGTTGGGACTGGAAAACTAATTGAAAGCAAAACAAATGGAAATCTATTATACTATATGAATGGATTTCCTAAGAGCCTACAAACAGTGATTGTGATATATTTTTGGAGATAAGGATCAACAAGTGCAAAATGTGCATGAGGATGGACAAGTGCAAAGTCTGGATGAGCAAGTGTATAATGGGGATAAGGATGAGCAAGTGCAAAATGTGCATGAGGATGAGCAAGTGTAAAATCTAGATGAGCAAGTATATAGTGGGGATGAGGATGAGGATGAGGAAGTGTATAATAAGGATGATGAAGTGCTAAGTGAGGATGAGGAAAGCGAGGATGATGAAGCTAATGATCCAGATTTTGTAGATAGTGATTATGAACAATCTGAAACAGAGGAGAGCCTCTTGAAAAATGATGACAAGTGGTTTGATGGATATGTGGATCATAGTGTAGTGGATAGTGATCCAATTGTAGAGGAAGATGACCACTCAGGAAGTGGAAGTACTTCACCTGCACTTCCAAGTGCATATAGCTCTTCAAGTGAAGATGAATCAATTGCTAATTTGAGAAGAAAGAAGCATAGGATGCTAAAGTATGAGGAGTCCAGACCCGATACTAATATGGCCAACCCAGTCTTTAAAATGGGGTTAAGGTTTGCTAATGCTACCATGTTCAGGAAAGCTGTGAGGATTTACTCTGTAGATCGTGGAATGGAGTTAACTTTTAAGAAGAATGATCGAACAACAATAAGAGTTGTCTATGAAGAAGGGTGTCCCTTTGTTTTGCATGCAAGTACTACAGCTGGTAGCACATATCTTCAACTAAAGACATGTAATTCGATACATAAATGTAGCAGGGGCAGCAAAAATAAACATGTCAATGCAAAGTGGTTGGCTCAATGGTATTCTACCCAATTAGGACTTAATCCAAATTGGGCAGCTTCTTCATTTGCTGAGCAGGTGTTTACAGACTATGGCTACCATCCTTCTAGGAGAGTGGTGTATAGAGCAAGGGCACTGGTAGTTGATATTGTTGATGGATCTTTCATCAATCAGTATGAAGCATTGTGTGACTATTGCAATGAGTTGAGAAATAGAAATTTGGGAAGCACAATTATAATCAAGTCTTCATTGGAAGGAGAAAGGCCTAGGTTTGAAAGGCTGTATATATGTCTTGCAACTTGCAAAAAAGGATTTTTGGATGGTTGTAGGCCTGTCATTTGTTTGGATGGAACACATATAAAATGGCCTCATCCAAGGCAATTGTTATGTGTTGTTGGGGTTGATGGCAATAATGGCATGTTTCCAATTGCCTACAATGTTGCCGAAGTTAAGGCCTTCAACACATGGATGTGGTTTTGGGAATTACTTGCTCAAGATCTAAATATAGTCAATAGCCATGGATATGTCTTCATGACTGACAAGCAGAAGGGACTAATAGAGGTTGTATCCACTTTATTCCCAAATGTAGAGCATAGGCACTGTTTGAAGCATTTGTATTCAAACTTTAATATTGAGCATAAAGGTATGGCTCTGAAGCTGCAAATGGAAAACATTGTAAGGAGTACAACAGTTCCCTAGTATGATGCTGAGATGAGGAAGATGTTGGTGCTTTCTACAGAAGCTCATGGTTGGCTAGCAGAAAGGGACCCAAAGCATTGGAGTAGGGTGCATTTTAAGAATACCACAAAATGTGACTCATGAATAGCCTCTGTGAAGCCTTCAACAAGAGCATATTGGATCCAAGGGGCAAGCTAGTGTTGACAATGTTAGAAAGAATTAGGCTCTATTTAATGTTGTTGATGGCTAGTAGAAGGGTTGCTTGTGAGAAATGGCATGGCCAAATTGGTCCAAGAATAACAAAGATATTGGAGAAGACCAAAGAAAAGGCACAATGGTGTATTCCAAAGGCTGCTGGGCAGAACAAGTTTGAGGTGATGCACCATATGGTGGTCAAATATTTGTTGTTGATTTGAATGCTGGATCTTGTTCATGCAATGCTTGAGACTTGAATGGACTACATGTTTGCATGCATGAACTGCAATAAGTTGGTTTTGTGGGAATCCAAAAGACTACATTAATGATTGGTATAAGAAGAAAACTTATCTAAGAACTTATGAGCCTATGATTATGCCTATGACAAGCCAAGACCAATGGATTAAGACAAATTTACCTCCATTGATGCCTCCAAAATATCATAAGCAACCTGGTAGGCCAAAAAAGTCATAATTAGAATTCCATTAAAATGTGGCAATTGTGGAGGAGAAGGCCATAATCGGAAAGGGTGTAAGGTATGTACTGCATATTAGTTTGTTTTACTGACTTTGCTATTTAATTGTATTTACTAATTCAAATTCATGTATTCTTCTCAGGAGCCTTGGAATCCTACTCAAAGCCTCCAAGGAAGAAGGCTAACAAGTCTTTTAGACCAAATCTTCAAGTACTAAATAAACTCTTAATTAATTGACTAGTATTATTTGAATTGGGCAATTTTTTTACTGTGTTATTTTGTAGGTGAGGATGAGAGATTGTACACAATCCCAAATGGAACTAAGGCCAACAAGTCAAGGTACCAGCTCTCAGCCATAAGGCAATGGACTATGCACAAGGCAATTGATGAAAAGGAAAGATGGAGGACCTAGTTCCCAAGGGGCACAACCGACCCAACAACCTCAAACTGAAAGCCACCCTCCTTCAAATGAGCCACAAACTAGTCAATCAAGGCCAATTTCACAGCCTGTTACCACTGTAGAAGGGAGTCAAGCTAGGAAGAGGATGAAAAAAACTGCACAGAGAAAGCACTTTATCAAAGACACATTCTTCCACCCTTGAAGATGATGTTTTAATTGAAATGGTTTTAGGGATGTTTGAATGGATATGTTGCTTTCGGGATGTTTGAATGGATATGTTATTTTGGGATGTGCAAAACTTCATTTGTAAGCTACTGCATTTTTGTTTTTGGGAGGATTTGTGATGGTTGTTTGTGATGGATATTGGTAATGGATTTTCATTTTTGGATGATTCCATCAAAAACTACTTTTGTAAAATACTGCTCAGGTTGAATGGATATGAATTTAAGGTTGAAATGGAATGTTTGAATCTTTGTATGAAATAGAATATTAGGGAGATGGATTTTATATGGAATATTTGTATGAATCCTGCTTATCCCTTCTTCTCATCTTTGTATGGATTTTATATGGCATTGCCCTTCGTTATCTTATCCATTCTTCTCATCTTATTCTTTGGTATGAATCTAATCAGGCTATGCACACACTTTCAAATGATTACACATAATAACCAAATGGCATCAACTTCATTGGAAAACATTCTTAACATCTTACATTAGCAAAAAGGAAACCAATGCATCCTTTCAATTCTATTTCATTACATACAACAACAACAAGAAGGAAACCAATACAGCTCCAATCAATATTCTGCTCCTTCTTCGAATTTTGCTATTTTCCTCTTCCAATTTATGAATCTTCCTCAGCAACCTAGATATCACCACCTTTGAACGTGGGCACATTTTAGGATCATACCACTCCCAAAACTGAAATCCTCTCTGTCCTCTTCCCTGCATTAACCCACATATACCAAATATCAATTCTTATTGTCCAGTAAATCACCCACAACCTTAACATTTTTCTTACCTTTTTGACTTTGGGCACACTTGGAATCTTCGACCTGAGTTTGCATCAATCCATGAAGTCACCATCACTGTCATCTTTCCACAGTGACAACGAGCACCATGGCTTGCTGGTCCGATGTCCATCTCTTTCTTCGATTCATCCAACAACCCCAACAACTTCACTTGATGTCGACTTCAATTTGAGCAACGAACACCAAAATTTTAGGGTCATGTGACTACAAGTTTTTTTTCCTAAATGATTCTAGGGCACTGCCTATTCTAATATGGGGATAAATTTGGCAGTAATTTGGTGGAAACCTAAACCCTCATTATGATTTTCGTGGCCTATATACGCTTGAGGTGTAAACGAATATAAAATGACAAATATACCCAAGCTCTGACGCCATGTGGCTGCCACCTAAGCAAACTTAACGCCTCTTGTTATGAAATTGACTGATGAGGGTAATATGGGACACGGAAGGTGAGCACAGGGGGCATAGTGACCCAATTTGAACTACAGTGGGTAAAGTGGGATTTCCGATAAAGCTCATGGGGCATATTGATAATTAAACCTTGTATTTTAGGAGAAGAACTTGCATGTCATTGGGATAACATTATTTTACTATCTCAATCCAATCACGTTCTGTCATGTGAACTCCTTATTATGCATGGCAGAATGTTAATGGTAGAGGATAACAAAACAGTAATATACCCATGACATGCAAATTTGTTTTCCAGCGTTTCCTGACCAAAAAAACATCTTCCAGCGTTTAGACCCAACAAAAAAGTAAAAATAAAAAACTCAAACGCGGCCTAAACTGGTACAAAAATAAGTCCAACCAGCGCATTAAGCTTCTCAATGATAGTATAACCTTGCGACCAAACACTGGGACCAAAGTGTAATGGTATAATTTCTAGGGTTTCAACATTTCTCTATAAAAGCTTGATACTCTGCTGCTCCTCAACCCACGGTCCCCAACTCTTGAAATGTCCGAGATTTTTCTATTTCGTCCTTCGCTTAAAGTTTTGAAGATATTCTTTGCTTTTAATTTTCCGAAATGGCTTTCTATTATTCTTTTCTCTGAATTTTGATTGATGAAAATGATGAAAGAGATGTGTAAGGGTGATGATCATTCGATTTCACGTGATCAAACAAATTCTCTTCGCTACGTTCTTTCTGATTCTTAATCTCTCACAGTCTCACTGCCATTCTGGCCCCCCTTTTATAAAGAATTTTTTTCTTTAGTTTCCTATTTTTTCCTTTATTTTTCTAGATTATATTACTTCTCCTTTTTGTTTAATGTTGAATCTTCAAACTGGTGACTGCATAAATTGGTTGAATAAAAATAAATAAATTGTTCTGTTAATTACATGTATTTTTAAGGAACCACAGACTATAATGGTGTAATTGTAATTGAAATAAATGGTTTATATATTTTCAGATGAAAATTCACAACCCAATATCTCAGTCTCACAACCAAAATGAAACACAAATTTATGGTTGGAGGATAAACAATCACAAATTGAAGCTTAAGTCAGATGCAGCCTCATTTTCTTTTTCTGCAGTTTGATGTGAGGAAATGTTTGATTAAACTGCAGGTTATTTCTCTGCTTCAAAGTTCATTGATTTTCTGCTTCAACTGAAAACTTGGGTTTCCAGATTGATCAACACAGTAGTACTCTAAACCTGGTTAATGAATTTGAAGCTAATCAAGTAATTATAATTTGGTTGGAAAAACACCAAATTGCCTAAATTTTTACCCTTTTGAATCATTTTTACAAGTTATTGGGTTCTGATAGAGAGATGTATTAAACTAATGCACCCCTGTTTTACCAAGTTCATTGTGAAATTCAATCAATGCTAATAAGGGTTAAAAACAGAGGGAGCAACAAGTTAACTCTTAGAACTCTTTGTTTGAACTAATTTGTTTTGCTTTGTGTGAGCCTATTCCCATTAACTCTTAGGACTCTTTTAAATGGATCATAAACTTATGGTTGGGGTCAAGGAGAAGATTCTCAAAGTTATGCTTAAAGTTAAATTCATCCCCATTCTTCCTCTGAAACATGAAGTCTTGAAATTTCAATTCAACTGTCTATTTTGCTAGAAATGGGACTCGAATGACCGCGTTACGAAGCTCAGATTTCTGCAGATGTATGTGTAGAATGCTTAGATGTATCGAGATGACTAGTCTGATTTAAATAATATAGAGATTCATACAAAGTACTACAGTATAGAATTTTCAGTTTATTGACTTTATCTTTCTGAGATTAATTTCTTTTTAGGTTTTGGTTGTTTGATAATTTAGTCCAACGCTAATAGAAGGAAATATTTTACAGCTAATGCAAGCTCATGGAAGGAGAATTATAGTTAAAAGTCAATGGCTTTTTTGTTTCACCAGCCAACTTGACACAGTGTGTGGAAATTTTGTCATTTTTTGAGGTGATCGGTTGACTTCCAAAGTCAAACATAAGATATCCTGAATTCCTGATACAGCATTTCTAGCTAAGCTGTCAAGTGAAAGGAACAAAAGTAGAACAAGGAAGGCCAAGCTTGGCCTGTGCTTATAGCAAAACAGCTCTTTTTTGCAAGTTTGTAAGGAGATGAAATTCATTTGCAGGAACAACTTTATTTATAAGCCTGCTCTGCTTCTGATGTGTTTAACCTTCGAAGCTTGTATCTCGATGGCATCTCATGTTATCTCCGCAGGCCAATCTCTTTCTGGGAACCAGACAATTACCTCTCCAAGTGGCATTTTTGAGCTGGGTTTCTTCACAACAGGTAACTCTCAAAACTATTACATTGGGATATGGTACAAAAAACTACCCCCTCAAACAGTAGTTTGGGTGGCAAACAGAAACCAACCTGTTTCTGATACATCGTCTTCAACATTGCAACTCTTCCATAATGGAAACTTAACCCTACTGGTCCAATCCAAAACTGCAATTTGGTCAACTCATTCTATGTCAACTGTTTCTCATTCCACAGTAGCAATGCTTCTTGACAATGGCAACTTTATCATAACAGATGCATTTAATTCATCTGTTGTTATATGGCAGAGTTTTGATCACCCAACTGATACTTGGCTTCCAGGAGGGAAGCTTGGACATAATAAGCTTACGAAAGAAAAACTAAGTCTTACTCCATGGAGAAGCCCACAAAATCCAGCACCTGGCCTCTTTTCTTTTGAGCTAGAACAAAATGGAACAAGTTTTTGGTTATTTTGGAATGGTTCTAAAACTTATTGGACCAGTGGATATTGGACAGGGAAAATCTTCAGCCTTGTTCCGGAAACAGCACAAAATGATTATATTGCAAGTTTCACTTTTGCTTCAAATGAAAATGGAAGCTATTTCACTTATGCTTCAGCATATAACGATACCTTTATTAGATTCATGCTAGAAATCACTGGTCAAATCAAGTTTTATGTCTGGGGGAAGGGCTTCACACAATGGACTCTAATCTGGATGCGACCAATTGAGCAATGTGATGCTTATGCTACCTGTGGTGCTTTTAGTATCTGCAACCAGCAGAATGCTTCTCTTTGTGGTTGCCTGCGTGGATTTGAACCCAAAGTCCTGAAAGATTGGAAATTAAAAGATCACTCAAGTGGCTGTGTGAGAAGAACTCCTTTACAGTGCAATGATGTCAGAAATTCCACATTTCTGGTGATACATGATGTTCTCAATCCTGTGAATTCTGAGTCATTGACAGTTGAGAACATTGAAAAATGTAGATTAGCATGTTTAAGAAATTGTTCATGCACTGCTTTTGCTTATGATAATCAGTGTCTGATTTGGAAAGGAGATCTTGTCAATGTAAAGCTACTACCATCTGAAGGTATGGTAGGAAAAGATTGGCATCTCCGAGTTGCAGCATCTGACAATGAATATCAAAAGATAGGGTCTACCATAAAGATAAAGAGGAAGGCTACTTGGATTGTTATTGGAGTACTTTTAGGTTTCCCCTTTATCTTGACAATTGTCATTATATTAGTCAGAAGGAGACAGTCAGCAGGAGCATTGGAGACAGTTGACGATTCTTTAGTGTTGTTCAAGTATAGAGATTTAAGAAGGGCAACAAAGAACTTCTCAGAAAAACTTGGGGAAGGAGCTTTTGGTTCTGTCTTCAAGGGGGTATTGCCTGATTCAACTGCCATAGCAGTGAAGGAACTTAAAAGTCTGAACCAGGGAGAGAAGCAATTCCGCAACGAAGTGAGAACTATTGGTTCAATCCAACACATTAATCTTGTTCGTCTCTGGGGATTTTGTGTGGAAGCTTCGAAAAGAATTTTAGTCTATGATTACATGCCGAATGGTTCCCTTCAATCTCTCTTGCTTCAAAGGAATCCAATAATCCTAGATTGGAAGGCCAGATATCATATTGCAATCGGCACTGCCAGAGGATTGGCTTATCTCCATGAGGATTGTAGAGAGCATATCATACACTGTGACATTAAGCCCGAGAACATTTTGTTGGATGCAGAATACAGCCCGAAACTGGGAGATTTTGGTCTTGCAAAACTCATGGGCAGACAAAATAGCCGGGTTCTAACAACGATGAGAGGAACTGTAGGCTATCTAGCACCAGAATGGTTTTCAGGTGAAGCCATCACACCCAAAGCTGATGTCTTTAGCTATGGCATGTTGCTGATTGAGATTTTATCAGGAAGGAGAAATAGACAAGGGTTAGATGAGGGATTAGAGACTTTCTTTCCTATCCAGGTTGCAAATATAGTAACCAAAGGAGAAGATGTTGTTACCTTGTTAGATTACAGGTTGGAAGGCCAAGCTGACAAGGATGAACTCACCAGGGCATGCAAGGTCGCTTGTTGGTGCATTCAAGATGATGAGAAGGATAGGCCAAAAATGAGGCAGGTTGTTCAAATTCTTGAGGGAGTTTCGGATCTTGGTATACCGCCAATCCCACAGTTCCTCCAGCGCCTTAATGAAAATCCAATAGAAGCCACCAGTAGCCAGGGGACTACTTGCACTTCAGATTCATCGGCATGATCTGATGACTTTTGTGCATTCAAGCTAAAATCAGCAACTGTTCTGTGGGAAATTAATAAGAATGCCCCTTCGGCCCTTTGGGAAAGTTAAAACCAGTAACCTCCATGCCTCTTACCGTTTTATTTGCACCAGCTACAGAAGATGTGTATCAAAACATAAATGTTGTCAACCTCTAATCTCTATTGCCAGTAAATAAATTCTAATGAGGAAACACTGGCTTTAAGAGCTTTTGTATTAAGCATCTTGAGAATCCTCTTTCTCTGATTAGGTTCGCTTGATTTATTATTCAGCTCTAGTTTTACCATGCCGATAGATTGGATCAGTAGCTGCTTTTTGTTTTTTTGTTTCTTTTAATTCTTGGTTTCATAAACTCTATGGCATACGCATGACTATCAAGCTAAATGCTGCACAGATTTCTTGATTACACCGTGAAATTGTTGAAAAGGACAGCAGAGGATACAATTTTTCACTATAGCTTTTAACCAGACTATGAGTCTTGTGAAGTCATATACTATTTTTTGTGTATTGACTGAAAAAAATACACAAAAAAGAAAAAAGAAACAAGAAATAGGTCATGGATGAAAGATAATTCTTGCAAAGTTTCTTGGTGTGATTGGTTTAACAAACATTGCTCTGTCTTCCTCAGTTTTTAATCTTCACACTTGAATTGTCAATTCTATTAACCAGCAATTAATCCAAACTCCAACTCAGCTCAACTTGTTTAAAAGATTTCTTATTGAAAGGATCTTAGAAGACAGAGCTCATTTGCAACTTCCCCATACTTGTCTTAAAAGTAAATGTCCCTTTTCTGAACTCAAGTTTCAGATAGATTGAATAGTATTTAAATGCTGCAGGTGCTTATGGTAATGAAGCTCAGTTATTCAAGTAACAAATTCTCTACACTCAAGTTTCAGATAGACTTTGATGTTTTTTAGTTTACTTTATTCTAGCGTTTTTAAAAATAATTAAATTCAAATAATTTGAATATTTTATAGGCAGTGCAGGTTCATGCAAGGAAAATTTGATTGAAAAGTGAGTGGTTAAATCTTCGAAACACTGCATTAGACAGAGTATTTTATGCATGCTTGTGTTGTGAAGTTCCTCCCTCTGTGCAGACTCTGTGGATCCTTACTCCATTATTGAGGAAATTGGTTGACTTTCAAAGTATAATTGTGCTTGCAGTGCTTCTGGTTTTATGCTTTATCATTTTTTGTAGAAGATATTGCCCTCGTGGGATATCTCAACAGCATTTACTGTATATATAAATCAGTGCAAGATAACTCAGAGTAGGGTACTCCTCTGAGCTTCTTACAAATACAAGTAGGTCAACAACTAATAAGAATGTAGATTTTTTTATTTCTTTTATGCCACTTGCCACAACAGAATCTGTATCATGATCAACAAATGTATTTGTCCACAGTCAACCGTTTATCTTTTGAGAACATCCTATGGAACTTAAGTCTGCATATTGAGTTGTAATAACTTTGCAGCCACTCGAAATCATTGCCATTTTCAGTGCTATATATTTTCAAATTGTAGAATACTTCTGAGGCTAAATAAACAAGGGAATGAGGCTCAATTTGGATATTTTTACTACATCTTGTAAATGCGATCCGTATCTCATCTACGACCTCGAAATATCAATTGTGTCGTATCAAGAAAAGAAGCTTATTAGAATTGACTGAACAATACTTTCTTAATGCAACTAGTTACCACAAACATTCCTCCATCCGTTTACCCGAAAGGAAGTATCTTTACCACTTTGTTTTATGGTAACATTCACCAATGGGAGAAAAGCTCAACAAATATATCTTTATTGAACTGGAACATCATAGGGCATTAAAGACACAAAAAGAAACTAGCAGCCTAAGTGAACATTCAGGGCACTGTTTTTTATAGTTCTCTCCCACCAACATATATAGGTAACTCTATGACAGGAAGTAGTTACGCTTGATCAACCATCTAGAGCTTTATTATGTCTAAGCTTGAGTACATCAGGCCTCATCGTTTAGGAATTTAGGGAGCCACTTAGCCGACTCTTTAGGAATTCGCTTGAGATTGTCTTTGTAGTCGACATAATAAAGCCCGAATCTTGGGATATAGCCTTCCCCCCATTCAAGGTCGTTAAATAGAGCCCAGTGGAAATATCCTTTAACATTGACAACGCTCCAGCAAAAACAGAAATGACAAGTAAATGGATACTTGCAATTTTCCTCCCTAGGAATATTCATCTGCAATTCCCTTTCTTCTCCTTCTTGCCCCTCGAGCCCTACAAAAATAACACGGAGTAAAGAGACCACACCCACCGCGGGGGGAGGGGGCCGGTTGTGTTGGCCAAAGGCCCTCCAATGCCTAAGTTATTTCACTTGGATCTTATGTAAAGGGACAACAAGAGCTAAAGTGGTCGGAGTTTGTATGGCGGGTAGAGCCGTGAGAGAGAGAGAGAGGGAGAGAGGGAGAGAGATGGCAGCTAGGGTTAGGAGAGGGTGAGAGAGAATTTCTGCAGAGTTTTGGACTTACCTCAACCCTTGGTGTAGCCTCGAATATATAGAGGTCTCGGGAGCTAGGGTTTCAGGTGGAATAATTCCTCACAAGGAAGGGAATTATTCTTCCCCCAAATTGGCAAGATTGATCAAATTAGAGATTTAATTAGGAAATCCCGAAATTGATGGCAATAATCCCAATTTAATCAAGTTAATTCCCAAATTGATAAGGAATTTATTTGACCTAGGATTTGAAAATACTTGGTTTCCACAAATGGCCCAGCTTCTGCGTGGCCCGTGGCGGCATGGAGGAGGTGTGGATTAATTGTTGGGCTGTCCAACTGCATCTGGGCTTGAGACTCCTTGTAGGTCAAGGAACCTCAATTGCTGTGAATACTGGGCTTCTCTTCACTCCTTTTCAAATCGCAAACTTGATTCCTCTACTATATGCTTGAGAGAGATTTTGGAGGATTGTACTGCTTGTTAAGGAGAGGAGTCGCCGTGGTATGTCATGATCTGTTGATCTGCTTCAACTTGAATTCTTTGACGTGTGGCTAACTGACTTCTGTTTTCTGCTTGTAGAGGATGATATCAACAAGAAGCTCGATCTCAACCCGGGCATGACCAAGGGTCATCAGGCTCTGAACATCCCTGCCAGGTTCCGTAAATGACATTGGTTGCTGAGTGAACATCGGAAGGAGGCTCGTGGTCTGCCCCCTGCCGAAGATGTTGAAAGGTGGAAGTTGTATGCCCCAGACCCAGATGATCTGCCTGCTGAACGGGAGGAGTCCTCGACCGAACTCCCTGAGAAAATGAAGGCTGGTACCAGGTCTGTCTGCGATGAAGCTGCAACCTCGTGATCAAAGGAGGTGTCCCATTGAGGAAAAAATTGAAACTTCCTCCTGCCAAGATAAAGACAAATGTTCAAAGTTAGACTTCTCAAATTTGTCTTTTTGTGACCTGCTAACCACGTGACCGACTTGACAGATCAAGTAGATGTTTGTTTGAATTCCCTTGAGTAGGTCAAGGTTGGTTTTCATCTGCTCGGAGTTCTTATCAATGTTGCCCACCTCGATTCTCATGGATGGAACAGTGATATAAGGAGGAATGATTGCTTCAGTTCCAAAGGCTAAGGAAAATGTGGTTTTGCAAATTGATCTCATTCGAAGTAGGAGACCTTGTTGATGAAGTCGGTAGCTAGGAGGTTGAGTTATTCTCGGCTTTGATGATGGCAAGGAATTATTGGAGAATAATTCCTATATGGAAGGGAATTATTCTCTCCTTAAATAAGGAAGTGGAGTATATCAAGGAGATTTGATACAAATCAGATCCTTGATTTGGGGAAGATATTCCTATTTTAAGTCTTGATAATTAGCACAATTATTTGGCTGAAAATATGTGTTCCCACATTGCTGACATAAGTTAAGTACAAATCCAACTCCTTGGCGGCTAATATTAGTTAGAGTGCAAGCCTTACGATAGCATAATAATTCTTACTCAAGTTGCAAGGAAATCATTGCAAAAGCTTAACAAACTCCCACATCCTTTTGTTGTTATCAAAGTTAGGAAGTTTCTCACACACACTTTCAAAGTGACATAGGAATTCGAACTTAACAAATCGACATGAATATAATTACCACTTAGAAAAATATGTCCTATATAAATCGATATGAGCTATATTTTTGCCTATGGCAAATTCGGGCCCAAAAAATTCAGATTTTGGCACAAACAAGGTAATTATATGACGAACAGCATCGCCTTATGTTATGTAAAGATTAAATATATGTTTCATTGATTGTTTATAACTTAATCTTATTTTATGGAGCAGAATTAGGCTTCGTAGACATAAGGTTAACGATCATCTGAATTGGTGTAGAAAGAGTTGAAATCTCCATGGTATATGGCAATTTCTGTATATTTAAATTGATGTGAAGTCGTTTTTACCCCGATGTGAATAATTTTATAATAATTTGCAAGTTTTGATATGCATTATTAGAGCCAATTTACTCCATGACAGATTAATAAGCCTTCGGGGGCTAATGGTTGGCCAACATATGGTTAATCTTTTTACAGCCGGTTTCTATATGTAGATGTCATAATGGATTTCTTTTTTCCCTTTTCACTCAAGTTTCTTCAAGTTAATCCCAAAATTTAGTGTTAATTAACTCAAGTAAATTAAAACGTATGCGCAGGGCTAACGGTTATAGCACGTGTGCATACATCAAGATTACAGATGTAGTCAAATTCAACGAGAAAAAAGAAAAAGAAAAGAAGAGATGAGTGATGAAGTTAAGTAATTTAATTACTCAACTTTTTTAACATACAATATTTTCTCATAGTTCATGGAAAACTAAAGCATTTAATCTAAATTTTTTATAAAAAAAAAATCCTTTTAAGTTAAGATTAAAATACTAAAACTGAAGTGTTTACACATATTTGATATATATTTAAAAGAGAAGCATGTTGCTTACATGACTGTGTAAAAGAGGATGATCGAAGTTGTATGCGATTCAGCTCACAGTTGGAATCTCTGTCGGTCTTGCTTTCATTTAGAATGGGGGAGAGAAACAACAGTGAGTGTTGAATTGAATGGCCTAGAGCCTCTTCTGATTTACATATCTTCATCCTATATATAATAAATAATTAACATCATCGATGCCGTCAGTGATCCAGAAGGCATGTATAGAAAATTGAAAGTAGCTGAATAATTAACAAATGTAAAAAAATGTATCATCTGATGCAAGTCTACTTTAATAAATTCAGGTCTTTATTTATTCCTGCACATTATTTTTGTGTACTTATATTGTATGTTGTTGCAGTCTTGCTTGGATTTACCTGTAGGTCAACAATGCCACCGAAGATTCTGTTTTTGAGTAGGTAGAAGGAATTATATAAGGTTTCATGGAGACACCCTATGGTTTACTTTGGATTATATATGCACGTTTCGTTTATTACTATTCATGTTTTGTTTACTGTGTACTCATTGGTGTTAGATCACAACAAGATGATTAAACCAAGAACAACCACACAAGTTTGAACAATCGGAAGCTAACTTTATTAATGAATAAAGTCTTTACAAAAGAACTCACTTAATCCTCTCAAGAGTTCTCCTGTCTTACAAGTCTCTTCGAAATCACACCCTATACACATTAAGGCTTACCTATATATATATATACTAGATAAGCTAACCATAGAACTAATCCTAAACTAAGTTAAGAATCCTGAAACCAACTGGAAACTTGCGTCCTAAACTAAGTTAAGCAATGCTTAAACTTCGATACACCAACTATCTTCGTTAACATATCAGCAGGATTATCAACCGTAGCAATCTTCTTAACTAGAATTTCACCCTCAGCTATAACCTCTCGAACAAAATGATATCTCACATCTATATGTTTGGTCCTCGCATGATGTACCTGATACTTTGCCAAGTAAATGGCACTTTGACTATCACAATACACATCCAACTTGTGTTGATTTACACCCAAATCCTCTATCAATCCAAGTGTCACTACTACAAAAATCGAAATAGACGTCGGTAAAACGACGACGGACAAAATAAATACCGTCGTTAAATTTTAAACGACGACGGTAATATAAAAACCGACGTCGATTAGATACTAAAACACCTAAAAATTGGAAATTCATTTGGGTATTTTTAAAACACGACGCATGAAACTTTAAAAGCGTAAGAAAACATGCCAATCAGGTAAGAAAACAGATGACAAATAAACAACGTCGGTATGTGTAAATATACCGACGTAGTAATTATAGACGACATTTTACATATAATACCGACGTGTTAAGCATCAAATAAACACGACGGTAATGTATTATTAACAGACGTATCGCATGTTAGAAATTATTTTTATTAACCACGTCGGTTCTATTATAAATCATGACGTTTAATTGTAAACAATCAACGGCGGATAATATAATACTACTGTCGTATAGAGTTGTAGTAACCACGTCGTTTTCCTTAAATGAGCGTCGTATTAATTTTTATACGTCGGTGCCTATTTGTGAACCGTCGTTTTAAGTTTTTTAAAAGATTTTTTTCCATTGGTATCTACGTCGGTATCTTATAAATGAGGTCGTGTTATTTTACTTATACCACGTCATTTTTTATAAATAGCGTCGTCTTATATAACAATTCGACATTATTTAAATATTTTGCTACTAAAGTTGCATTGTTTCGATTACCGATAAAAAATTTCACACTCCTCTCGTTTATCCTTCCCAAGTCGCCACTCTTCGTCTTCGTCCCTGTCTGAAACTAATCGTCTTCCCACACTTCGCCTGCGTCACTGACCAGAACATACCACTTCAAAGACGAGAAAACCCGAGAAAACTTTCGTTGCAAGAAAAAGGTAACCATTGCTTCGTACTTTTTTAAACTTTCGTTATATGTTTTATCTTTTGAAATGTTTATATGTTTTTTTCTTTTGAAAATCATTTTCGTCTTTCACTTTACGTACAAAGAAGGAAAGGGTATCGTACCAATACATTGTTTTTTGTATCTTGTTAATACGACGACGGTGCCTTCTTATTTGAGGCGTTTGAAGTATATAATGACGACGGTATTTAAATAACGACGTCATAAAATAAATTCTTTGAAAATTATGAAATATTGTCATTTCCATGTTTTTTTCTCAATAGCAATAGATGAAAATCATTATAAGTGTTAGTTTTGTAATTCATTTAATCTTTTCCAATTTGATATAATATAAAGAAAAATAACTAATTAGAAGTGAAAAAATAATTTGCTTTTTGTTGTTCATGTTAATAAGACGACGGTAACTGATTATTTACGTCATTTTATTAATTAAACCACGTATGTAATTAACTACGACGTGATAAAACAGTAATAACGTCGGTGGTTAGTATATAGCGTCGTGTGAAACTAAATACTACGACGTGTTTTAAACTTACCGCCGTTTTTAGTATTGTAAAATATGAAATATTTTAAATTTAAGTTGGTTCCTTAAGTTCATGTTTGAAAATGATTATATTTTTTGTTCATATAATTATTTTACTTTTGTACAGTTTGAATTACGTGCACACAGATTTTTTCCAATTCTAATAAATATACCCCGTGTTTGAGTTCTTATCAATAAGGCAGCGGTGACATATTTTTCTGACGTTTTATGTATTTATCCACGTCGGTAAATAACTACCGACGTGATAAATTTAAATTACGTCATTACTTATTAGATAGCGTCGTTTGATGTTAAATACTACGTCGTATTATTAAAATTACCGTCGTGTTTAGTAGTTTATAATCTGAAATAATTTCACTTTCGTGTTTGATTTTTATCTGTAAACATGGTTTCTCAATCTCAAAGTAAGGCTTCTAGCTTGAGCAAAAGAAAGCTACCTTGGAAAAGAATCAAGGTAAAGATCTTGAAGTTTCACAAGCTACAACCAAATCCTCTAAGAAGATGAAGTTTGTATCTTCTGCTGATAAAGCTTCAGACAGCACGACTACTTTTGTTGAAGAACCAAAGTCAGGGCGTGGTATAACCACAATGCCTCGTGTTGTGAAGAGAAAGTTTCAGAAAATCAAGCCGGTGATTGAGTACAACAAAAGGGTCAACCATATGGCCTTGCAAATAAGGAGATGCAGTCCTACATTGGTGTCTTGGCACGCTCCAGAGTCCCACTTTCTGACCTTAAATGGAAACAAGTGGACAACGATGTAAAAGAGCATATTTGGGAAGCCATTGACATGGCTTTTGTTGTAGGCAAGGGGGGCAAGAACATGGTCTTATCTTCTGCTGGAAAGAAATGGAAGGATTTCAAGAATAAACTAACTAGGCAGCATATCCTTCCATTCATCAATGAGAAGGAGAAGTTAAATGAACCCCCTAAACTATATCCATTCATATTGAAAGCACAGTGGGATGCCTTTGTAGCTTCAAGGTTATCCAAAGAATTTGAGGCTGTGCATACTGAACAAAAACAGAGGAGGGAGAAATGCGAGTACAATCATCGGTTGTCTCGACGAGGATATGTTGGTTTGGAGGAGAGTTTGGAGGAAACCATGCCCGGGTAGAAATCGATCGATCTACCTTATGGAAGAAAGCCACGAGAAGACAAACAGGTAACTTTCCCGATCCAAAAGTTGCAGAAAAAGCAAAAATAATTGTAAGCTTCTAAATTTAGACAATTTCTGTTTTAAATTTGTAATAGACTGCATTTAATTTTTAATTAGACTTGCATGTGGATCTGACTTCCTGTTTTTGTTGACTTTAATGTGTCTTTGTGTTAGGATGAATTGCAACAAAAGTCTCTGAAGGCACTCTCACCGTATCGGGAAGCAATGATGTGTTGACTATGGCTTTGGGTCCCGAGCATCCAGGAGAGTTAGAGCTGCAAGGACTGGGGTTTCCACTCTGAAATACTTCAATTTACCTAGACAACGGAGGGTAAAGTTTGAAGATAAATTCAAGAACGTCTCGTAACTATTGTGCAAGAAGAGCAACTGAAATTTGAGGCTAGAACACAACAATTGGTAGCAGTGAGAGGGAGAATATCTTTGAATCAAGTGCGCCAACTGCTTCCAAATTTTGATGCCAACATGATCAAACAGTCAACTCCTCCATTTCCAATCCAAGCTCAAGAGCAAAGTCCCAAAATCCAATGTCCGACAAAGTAAGTCTGCTGGGGCAATTGGTGTGAAAGCCATCAATTTTGAGGAAGAAAATAACAATGCGTAACAATTTGGGGAAGAAAAATGGTAAGTAAATTTGATTTAAATTTCACTGTTTCTTAATTTTTAGACGTGGTTATTTATCTTTAGAGTCGTTATAAATGTAATACAACGACGGTTATTAGTTCCCGACGTTTTAAATCACACACCACGTCACAATTTTGAAAAAACCATCGTTGAGATAGACATTCCACGACGGTATAGAGGGTGACCTATTTAGTTTACTTGTATCACAAGCTTTCTTCACATAGGTTATCCCACCATCTCTCTCTCTCTCTCTGTCATTCTAATTTTCTCTGCAATTGATTTTTTCTGTATTTCTGCTAAGAAAGTTGATAAACTTGAAATTTGTTAATATGTGAATTTGAAAAAAGGAAAGTATTTTGCGTCGTAATTATAATATCCCACGTCGGTTTTAATTTACCGTCGTCTGAAATGTAATATAACGTCGGATTAGTTTAAGAACCGACGTCTGTATATAAATACCACGTCGGTTTTTTGTATTCATGTAATTTTTTTTTGAACATCTTTCTTTGTGTATTTTTAAAACAGAAGGCCAAGGTCATGGATGTTTCTGAGAAGGAACAACAAGTGGGAGACTTGCCTTCTTCTCTACAAGCCCTTTGTTCTTATCTTTGAGACGACATTGAGGGTTCATGATAGGATTATGACCTTTACAATTGAGAAGGAAGTGTTTGGAAATGATCGTGAAACCTTCATCTTGCCTGAAGATATTAGTCAAATTGTAGCAATGGAAGAAGTTGGAGCCACTGTCATTGCTGTATACATGAGGTAATTGTCCTTATCAAATTTTCATTTTAAACTTTTCTTTCTTTAAAAAGGAATAACTCATTGGATCATTTCATATATTTAGGTGCCTATTTGAAACATTGAAAACTTCAAATATGTTGAACATGGTTGGCCTTGTGGACCCCGCTCAAGTTAGTGCTAACTCTGGCTCATTAACTCAAAGATCACGTGCGTTAGCTACTAGACTTCAAAGGACAGATGGGAAACAGATTTTCTTGATGCCTTCCAATCCAGGGTTAGTCACCTTACCAAGATTTTCTTTGTATGATGCATTGTACATTAAAGTGTTTAACCTTTATGTTTTTTTGTTTTTTTGTGTGTAGCTTTCATTGGGTCTTGTTCATTGTGAGAGCAAAGAGAGAGACTGTTTATTTTCTAGATCCACTGCCAAACCGAATGATTGATGACGAGTGCAAAAACATGGTGAACACGTAAGTTGATTTACTCATATGTGTTTGTATAGCAAGCTTTCTTCACTTAAGTGATCCCACTATCTCTCTCTCTCTCTCTCTCTCTCTCTCACTCACTCTAATTTTCTCTGCAATTGATTTTATCTGTATTTCTTCTAAGCTTAAGGATAAATCTGAAATTTGTTATTTTACGTCGTAATTATAACATACCACGTCGGTTCTAAGTTACCGTCGTCTTAATTATCATATAACGTCATTTTATTTTAAGAACCGACGTCTGTATATAATTACCACGACGGTTTTGTTTGTTCAGGTGTTTATTTATATCAACTATGTTTCTGTATTTTCAATAACACTTTGTTGCCTTGAAAGCAGTGCTATCGTAACCTATAATACCCACATAGGCGAGCACGACAGAAATCACCCATTTGGAAAACTCTAAAAGGCACTCCAAAGCAACCAAGCAATGTAGAGTGTGGGTACTATGTAATGTGCTTTATGAAAGACATCATCGAGGATCCTGCCTTTGGAATTTGAGAAGAAGGTAAAAGGAAAAATTATATATTTTAACATTTAACTTTTTATTTTTTATTTTTTATTTAACATTTTATTTTTTATTTTTTTATGGCTTGCGATATCTTTGAGGAAAAGATCAATCACCATACCCCAAGAAGCCATTGATGAAGTCAGGAAGGAATGGGTAGAATTTGTAAGCCTTCATATGGATTAGGGGAATTAGACAAACATTAATCACAAGAATTGACAATTTTTGTAAATATTTTGGTTATAATTTACATTTTCTTTTAGTATGAATTAAAATTTTGTATAAAATTATCAAATCACAAGAATTTTTAAAAAAACACGACGGTACATAACCAAAATGATATGTATACAACCAAACCACGTCGATGCATTATCTGAAATGACATGTATACAAATATAACACGCGTTATATTAAAAAAGGTTATTATTTTCATTCAAATAGACGTCAACAGATATTAAAATGTCGATATATTCAACAATAACGACGTCTAAAGATATTAAAACGGCGATATATAGAAAAATAATGCCGTATAAAGTTGTACTTAAAACGTTGGTAAATACAACGGCGATATTTTATTCCGACGTCTATAGCTATTAAAACGGCGATATATTAAAAAATAATGCCGTATAAAGTTGCACTTAAAAGCGTCGGTAATATTTTTATTACCGACGTCGAAATATATTAAAACGGCGATATATAGAAAAATAATGCCGTATAAAGTTGTACTTAAAACGTCGGTAAATACAACGGCCATATTTTCCTTCACACCGACGTGTAAAGTGGTTAATACGGCGTCTATAAAAAAATAATGACGTTAAAAGTTCTATTTAAAACGTCGGTACATACAACGGCTATATTTTACTTTACACCGACGTCTAATTATATTACAACGTCGGTTATGAATTCATAACGACGTGGTTTTATTTGATTTTAAATAATATTTGTAATAAATTTTAAAAATTCCAAAAAAAAAAGCAGAAATTATAATGCTCTCATTGATATATTTTCTTACTTCTAATGCTTTAAAAATGTTTTTTGAGTAAAAATTTTAAATTTAATTCGTGACAAAAAATTTATTGATAAATCACTACAACACTTATAGTTTCATAACATATTCTTATGGGGCTTGTGTCATCCATGGTTGTGATAAATTCAAATATATTAAAAATATGTTTTTATCATCCTAGTACACAAGGCATTGTAATAAGGAGTCCGTAGCAATTTTTGGTTAATTTTTCTTATGCTTTATAAATTTTTTATAATATTTTAAAATTTATATAATTTAGGTTTAGGGTTTAGGGTTTAGGGTTTAAGTTTTATTGAAAAGAAAACGGTTTTCTTTTATTTTTGGGTTTAGACAAAACCACCCTTAACCTTTTGTATTATTTTATTATTTTTTAATTTAAAATAATTTAGGATTTAGGGTTTAGGGTTTAGGGATTAGGGTTCAGTGTTCAGGGTTTAGGGTTTAGGGTTTAGGGTTAGGGTTTAGGTTTTATTGAAACGACGCCGGTTTTCTCTTTTGGTTTCTTTCAATTCCACCCATGCGACACAATTTGAATCCCAGCAACACCAATCCTGGATACTTAATATTTTTGACGACGGTGTTCTTATTTTAATGACGTCAAATTTTATTTAAAACGTCATATTTTATATATTTACCGTCGATTTAAATTACATTAATTTTATCAATTAGACGTCCATCTTTATTATATAGCGGCGTAGAAAATTTAAATAACGTCGATTACTAAAATAATAAATCGTTTAAAATTAACACTTTAACGACGGTTTTCTTTTGTTTCGTCGATGTTTAAAGAAGCGCAATCTGAAAATTTTACGCGTGACCTAAAATTTTCATTTTTCGCTCTAAGTGTTAAATAATTCGCTTTCTCGCTTCAACTCTAATTTTTAGTTGTGCTCTCCATCTGTCGAATGCAATAAGTTCGAACCCTAATTCTCCACTCTAATTCTTATCCTATCATCTGCGCTTACACTGTAAGTTCGAACCCTAATCTCTTCAGCTCTAATTTTTATTCATTTAATGATATTACTGCTCGGGTTCTTAAGTACAAACGTAATCTGACTTTGCTTTTTTATTCATTTGCTATGCGTCCTCATAGGAATGGTTCTTGAGATAGGTTTTCTTAATCACTCTCTGTCGTGATAGGTCTTAATATTTGCATGCTTTTCATAAAAATTCATTTGCTATGGCTCTTAATCAATATTTCAGATACGTGTTATATTTATTTGGTTCTCAATTTGTTCTTGGATGTGGAATGGCAAAGGAGATTTAATTTTTTTTTTAGCATACGTTGTTTTATGTAAAAAAACGTCGTCGTAATCTTAAAATACGTCGTTTATGTAAAAAAACCGTCGTCTGCTTTTATAAAATACGCCGTTTTATGTAAAAAATCGTCATCAGATCTTATACGTGTTATTTAAATTTATATAATCTGCTTTGTTCACTCTTTTCTTTTAGTAGCCTAAGACGATCGTTATTAAAAAAACCGTCGTCTTTTTTATAAAATACGCCGTTTTATGTAAAATACCGTCAGTATGTTATACTTATTTAAATGTATATAATCTGCTTTGTTCATTTTTTTCTTTTAGTAGCCTAAGACGCATTATTACAAAAACCGTCGTCTGTTTTATAAAATACGCCGTTTTATATAAAAACCGTCGTTTGTATCTTATACTTATTTAAATTTATATAATCATCTTTGTTCACTCTTTTCTTTTAGTAGCCTAAGGCAGTTATTACAAAAAACCGTCGTCGTTTTATAAAATACGTCGTTTATGGAAAAACCGTCAGAACTCATATTACTTGCTTTTAAAATGTACATAATATTCTTTAGTGATATTCATTGCTTGTCCTTTTACTTTATTATATATTATAGGTTATAGTGTCGTTGATGGATAAGTCATGGATGCATGCGGATAGAAGATTGAAGGCATATGAGTTAGGGGTGGAAGCATTTTTGGATTTTGTAGGAAATCTTCTAACTACAACACATATTCATTGTCCATGTGTTAAATGTGGGAATTTTCGATTGTTTGGGGTTGGAATTATAAGGGACCACTTGTACTTTAATGGAGTTGACCAAAGCTATAAGAATTGGACATTTCACGGAGAACCTTGCGATCAACTACTAATGCTAGTAGAAATGTGGATGAAGATGATAACCATAGTAGGGATAGTTTTGTTTACGAAGAAATAGATATGGGTGATAATGATTTAGGTGATGTTGGATCCGATCCTTATGAGTTTGCCAATGTGATTGGTGATGGAGATCAACCCTTGTACCCTGGTTGTAGTAAGTACACAAAGTTGTCGGCATTAGTGAAGTTATACAATTTTAAAGCAAAACATGGGATGAGTGATGTCTGTTTCTGAGAATTGTTGATACTTCAAGGAGATTTGCTTCGAGAAGAAAATACAATACCTTCCTCTATGTATGAGGCAAAGAAGACTTTGTGTGCATTGGGGCTGAGTTATGAGAAAATCCATGCATGCCCCAATGACTGCATCTTGTATAGGAAGGATTATGAAGATTCAACTAATTGTCCTACTTGTGGTATCTCAAGGTGGAAGGAAGACAAAGATTCAGTTTTGAAAGAGGGTGTCCCAAGCAAAGGTGGTGTGGTATTTTCCACCAATTCCAAGGTTTAAAAGGATGTTTCAATCGAGTAAGACATCTAAGAGTTTGACTTGGCATCTTTGATAGAAAATCAATTGACGGTCGGATGTCTCATCCATGGATTCCGTCTTGGAAACTCGTTGATGATAAATGGCTAGAGTTTGGTAAAGAGCCGAGAAACTTGAGACTGGCTCTCTCATCCGATGGATTCAATCCCCACAGTTCTCTAAGTAGCGAATACGATTCTTTGGCGATTATCTTAGTTACATATAATCTCCCACCATGGTTATGCATGAAACGAAAGTTCATGATGTTGACTTTATTGATTTCTGGTCCTAAACAACCGGAAATGATATAGACGTCTACTTAGAGCCTTTGATTGATGATTTAAAATCTTTGTGGGATGGGATTAGAGGAGTGTATGATGCACACATAAGAGAATACTTTACACTCATAGTTGCACTACTGTGGACAATAAATGATTTTCCCGCCTATGGAAACTTATCTGGTTGTGTCGTTAAAGGATATAAAGCTTGTCCAATATGCGGCGATGATACGCCTAGTCATAGGTTGAAAAATGGCCACAAAATCTGTTACATCGGGCATAGAAAATGGCTATCAACAAATCATCCATATCGGAGGCAGCGTGCAGCTTTTAATGGGGAACCTGGATATGACATGCCTCCAAAGCCATTAACCGGAGAAGAAGTGCTACAAAGGGTTGAAGGTATTAATTACAAATGGGGGTCGAAAAAGGGGGAGGTGGAGGTGAAAATGACGGTGACAGAGTTTATTGGAAGAAGAAGTCAAAATTCTTTGATCTCGAGTATTGGAAATACATTCTGTGAGGCATTCCCTCGATGTGATGCACATTGAGAAGAATATTTGCGATAGTATCATTGGTACGTTGTTGGAGATCCCTGGAAAAAAATAAAGATGGGATTGCTGCTCGTTTAGATTTATTGAACATGGGGGTCAAGACTGATTTGCAACCCGAGTATGGAGAAAGACGTACTCGCTTGCCTCCGTGGCCTTGGAATTTGTCAAGAGCGAGAGAAGAGAACGGTTTGCAATTCTTTCTATGGTATGAAGGTCCCTGAAGGTTATTCTTCAAACATAAAAATCTTGTATCTTTACAAGATTCAAGACTTCTTGGCCTAAAATCACATGATTGTCATACCTTGATGCAACAATTGCTCCTGTGGCAATTCGTTACATTTTGGAAAAGCCTGCAAGGTATGCAATAACTCGACCGTGCTTCTTCTTCAATTCTATATGTGCAAAGACCGTGGTTGTTTCCTCTCTAGATAAGTTGGAAGAAGATGTAGTAGTTACTTTATGTTTGCTTGAGAAATACTTTCCCCCTTCCGTCTTCGATATCATGGTTCATCTAGTAGTACATCTTGTTAGAGAAGTTCGTCTATGTGGGCCTGTTTATTTTAGATGGACGTATCCGTTCGAAAGATATATGAAAGTGCTAAAGGGGTATGTTCATAACCGTAATTATCCTGAAGGTTGCATTGCTTTGAGTGCAATATAGTGAAGAAGTTGTGGAGTTTTGCACTGAGCATTTATCCGATATTAGAACAATTGGAGTGCCATTAAACCAGAAGATGGGACTTTCAAAGCCACTATCGAGGTTGCTCGGTGACTTTAGTTGATTGGGACCTTTTGAACCAGGCACATCTATATGTGTTGGAGAATACAGAGGAAGTCCAACCATATATCGAGTATGACTTTTAATCATTATGTTTTAAATCATTCCTTATGTTTCTCTTAAATACAAGGGACAGTAATACTAGAATTTTCTGTGTCATGTAGGGAACATATGATCCACCTCAAGACCACTTATCCAAAATATTAAAAGAGAACAAAGTGGCTACAAGATAAGCACAACAGCACTTTCATTCAATGGTTATGCTTTAAGGTATATGTTATTGAATAAAACATTGGAGTTTGATTTATTGTCATATCTATGTTGCATTGAATTAACATATGATGAATTTGCAGGTTCAAGGGGAAATCAATGAGAAAGAAAATAATGGCGTATCAGAAAATTTGAGGTGGCTAGCAAGTGGTCCAAGCATGACAGTGCCATCATATAAGAGCTATCTTATTAAAGGTGTTAAATTTAACACCAAGGCACAAGATGATGTGCGAGCAGTTCAAAATAGTGGAGTTTATTTACTTGCAAATACTATGCAAGTTGCTAGTGCCAAGGATAAAAACCCTATTGTCTCAAATATGGGTTTTTATGGTGTCATTCAAGATATTTGGGATCTTGACTACCAAAAGTTTACAATCACGGTCTTTAGGTGTGATTGGATAGATAGCACTTCTGGCCTTGTAGTCGACGAACTCAGATTTACCCTTGTAGATCTGAGTAAAATTGGACATAGGAATGACCAATTTGTTTTGGCTTCTCAAGTCAAACAAGTTTTTTGTTAACGACCCAATGCATCATAGTTGGTCGGTAGTGTTGTCAATGCCTAATAGAGAATATAATGATGTTATTGGTGATGATGACTTAGGTGATGTTAGAATTGAGTGTGAGCCATTTACTAGAGGGATGCCAAATGTTGACACATTTGATGAACTAGCCAGTGAGTTTGGGAGTGAAAATATTCGAGATGGGTGTGAAGATATATGGATTGAATGATGCTATTGTGATTTATGAAATTATTTATGCCCTAAATGGCTGTGTATGACATTAATTTTGCAAGAAATTGTAATGTATTTCTTTCACTTTCATTATGCAGGTTTCGGCAACATAACTTTCAGTAATAAAAAAAACTGGGTTCAGATGAAAAACACGACGGTAATCTGAAAAATTGCAAAATAAGACGTCTCAATGATATTTAACGACGTTTACATCCATAATATATGTACCGACTTCTAAATAATAACTATCATAACCGGTCAATTCATTCAAAGATACGTAGATAACAATAGAACAACGGCGGTAATGTACGGACAGTCGTGGTAATGTTTAGTTAGACATCATTCAACGAAGATCAATTTATAGTTTCCGTCGTGGTTACATCATATTAAATTTATATTTTAGTAACTTACGACATTGTTTCTACTTTAAACGACGTAGGTTTTCTGAAAGGGTCGTCTAAGGTTATCAAAGAGGATCTTTTAAAATTAAATTTTTCATTGAATAGACGTCCATTTTTATCCGAATAAGACGTTGTCAATGCTAACAATGTCATATTTGTAAAACAAACTGACGTCTTTCTTCGTTAACAACGTTGGTTTTGATTAAAGATGTCGTCTTTTCAGTTTTGAAATTTATTTTGCATGTCGGTAAGACGTTAAGAACAGACGTCTAAAAATATAATAATGACGGAATTAATTATATAATCGAAGTATAAAGTAGTAGCCACGTTTGAATTTCTATGAAATAGGACATTTGAAGTCTTAACAACGTCTTCTTTAGAAATAAATACGTCGTAGAAAAACGAAATAACGTCGGTTATGGTTTTATTCATGACGTGGATAGTTAAAATCACGTTGTTTTGGAAATTATTAATGCCGTGGTAATATAGATATAGACGTCAGTTTTAAAAATAAAATGGCCATCTAATATAATTAACTACGTCGATCTACAGTTAAATTACTGACGTAAAATGATTTTCAACGTCTCTAAGTTTATAATTTGTGTCGTGGTTACTTATGTTTACGGCTGTATTTTTGTAAATAATGACATTGTTCCTTTGTAAAACGACGTTTATTTTCTAAAAGTGACGTCTAAAGTTATCCAGGTTGTTTATTTTTGATTGAATAGACGTCGGTTTTTATTTGTGTACGACGTTGTATATTTTAACAACGTCAGGATTTTAAAATAAACTGTCGTGTTTAATTTATAACAACGGCGTATTTTATCAAATGTGTCGTCTTTATATGAATAGACGGCGGTGATTTACCGTCGTGGTTTTATGCATCAAAAGATGTCGGTCGATTCCACGACGGTTGAAAAACAGAATACACGACGGTAAATTACCGTCGTCTATCTCGATTTTTGTAGTAGTGTGTCCAAATAGCTTCCTTAATAGCCTCAGCCATCGCCATATATTCAGCTTCTGTTGTTGATAAAGCAACGGTTGGTTGTAGTATTGATCTCCAACATATCGGACCTTTCGCCATAGTAAATACATACCCTGTTGTAGACCTTCTTTTGTCTAAATCACTGGCAAAGTCCGAATCCACATACCCAATTGAGAACTTATCAATTTCTTCATTATTCCCTTCAAAACAAATTCCTATATTTCTTGTTCCATGAAGATATCGCAGTATCCATTTAGCAGCATCCCAATGCATTTTTCCAGGATTATGCATAAACCTACTAACCATTCCAACTGCATGAGCAATATCAGGCCGAGTACATACCATAGCGTACATCAATCCTCCAATCAAACTAGAGTACGGAACATCTTTCATCTTGGTTTTTTCTTCATCACTTTTAGGACATAGTTGAGCACTTAATTTGAAATGAGGAGCAAGAGGTGTACTCACAGGTTTGGTTTCCCCCTTAATGCCAAACTTGTGTAGCAGTTTTTCCAAGTATTGTTTCTGCGACAAATACACCAGTTTCTCCTCCCTGTTTCATGTGATTTCCATCCCAAAATCTTTCTTGCTTCACCGAGATCTTACATCTCAAACTCTTTCTGCATCTGAGCTTTAAGCTTTCTAATTTCGGTGATGTCACTTGATGCAATAAGCATATCATCTACATAAATTAATAAGTAGACATATGTTCCTCCACTTAATTTCTTGTGATACACGCAATGGTCGTAATGACTTCTAGTATAGTCTTGATCCTTCATAAACTTATCAAACCTCAAATACCATTGCCTTGGTGACTGCTTTAAACCATATAGTGACTTGTTGAGCTTGCAAACTAGCCCCTCCTTTCCTTTTTCTTCATAGCCTTCAGGTTGCCTTATGTAAATCTCTTCAGACAAATTTCCATGTAAAAAAGCAGTTTTTACGTCCAACTGAACTAACTCGAGATCAAACTGCGCCACTAGTGCAAGTAGAATTCAGATGGATGAGTGTTTCACTACGGGAGAAAAGATTTCGTTATAATCTATTCCTTCCTTCTGAGCATAACCTTTAGCCACTAGTCTGGCTTTGAACCTCACCGGACTTACATCATCTATTCCATCTTTCTTTGCATATACCCACTTGCATCCAATAGCCTTTCTTCCTTTAGGCAACTCCACCACTTCCCAGGTTTTATTCTTCATGAGTGACAACATCTCGTCATCCATAGCTTCATGCCAGTGCTTTGCTTCTCCACTCCTCGTTGCTTCAGTAAAACTTGTAGGGATATCGACTTCAATTACTGGTAATGCGTATGCCATGCATGCAACACAATCTTTTAATCTGGCAGGGAGCACAATCTCTCTTTTTCCTTTCCTCTTAGCAATGCATTCTTCTCGAACATCATCATTAACGACTTCTTCATCTTGTCTCCTTTCTTGGTTGACACAATCTTCTTCTTCACTGTGAACATCATCCTCGGTACTTGTTTCTCCAGAACCATTGGATGATAGCTCCACTGAAGGATTTTCAAAACATTTTTGAGAAGTTCATTTGAATATTAAACATGCATTTAATCAAATTAATCGCAGCGGAAGTTTATGGTGGATGTTTAAAATCAAAAACAAAACTTCTTCCAAGTATCTTAAGCCATGAACATTGATATGATTTCATAAATGGAAATTTCAAGAGAAAGGATAAGATCTAATTACCCTTGAAGCAATTATATGTACCAATTTGTGTTTGGTCTTCTCTTGATGATTTCCTCTTTGTTGATCTCCTCTTTGATCTTTGATCTTTGCTCCTTGATCTTTCTCCTCCATGTGAGCCACAAAAGTATATGGCCTCTAAGTCTCCACACCAATGGAACCTTGAGATGAGAGGGAAGAATCTTGGGAGTACAAGGATGCTAGTGCTAGATCCCCAAGACTTGGTTTCAATCTAAACCCCTTGAAAGATGAAAGTGTTTCACTCTTGAAAACTCTCTTTTATCTCTCTTTGATCTTCCAAACTTATTTGGTTGATGTTGGATTGTGTTTGTGTAATGAGCTTATGAAAGATAGCTTATGGAAACAATTCCCATACCCATTTACTTATGCATTTTCGGCCAAATCCCATTGGGCTTCCAAAATTGGGCCTTGTGACACTTAAACCATAATGTTCAGTGTCTTAAGCCCTTGGGCTTAATACCCAACCATTTGGGCTTCCGTTAACTATTACCGAGGCCCAAATACTCTTTTACACATAGTAAATCATCCATATCAAATTGATCAAATTTATTTCCACAACATCATATGTATTTCTCAAAGTTAACCATTTAAGGTGTGCGATCCATTAGGTTCTAATTAGCATGGCTGGGAAAATATTAGAACTCTTTCTAACCAACTGAATTAAAACCCCCTTTTAATTTTTCCTTTATATGGATTGATCACAATCAATCCTAGGACTTCCACAAACCAAGAGTGACATCTAGCAATATATCAAGGCTACCCATGCTAACCAGAATTGGTGAAGAACCTATTCAGGTTGGAATTACAATGCAATACGGTCCTTCTCTTATACAATGTTTCATATCATATTATTAGGGTACGGATTGATTATGTCAAACCCCTAATATGATTTATAACCTCATATGATTCAATAGAACATGATTAAGAACAACTTTCTAAATCAAGCTCAAAATACTTTGGCCAAAGATTTCTTCAATCACATCTCGAAACATTCTCCTTCTTTATCGAAGGTAGAGATTCCTTATTGTACATTCACATGCCCCTATGATGAATTAAGAGATCCCAACAACACTTTAGACAAATCTTTTACGGCTTGCCTTTAAGAGCTATCTAAGATCAATAACGCATCATAGGACAACCATGATGCCTCGGGTCTAAGGACTAATTTGCATTATTGCAACTATGAGTTCTCGTTTGACATGTAGATAAATACTCCATACGAGAACTACGGTTGACCGTTCAGTGTACCCATTCACTAATGAGCACCCACATACTTGTATTAGTGTCATCTACACAAATGGTTTGAGACTAACCATCCTCCTAATTGAGCATACATAGTATGTGCTAATCTTGACGGTTTATCAATGCCCATTTGATAATCCTATGATTAGGAACATTTTGGGATACTATAGTAAGAGATTAAAGGTCTCCCTAATCTAATCTTCTTTAGATTACTTTATCTCTTATTTAGCATTCCCTGGACATTTGTTACTTTAATTGTTGTAAAAGATAACAAATAAGTTTGCCCTTTATTATCATATACGAAATGTATTCTAAGGAGATTACATCAAATGTATTGGCTCTTAGGGCACATTTCTAACATCCACCTCATGGACACCCTTCCTTTCTTCGCTGAGTTTCATATGGGATTCATTAAACGTCACATCTCTGCTCACTACTACCTTCTTGAATTCTATACTCCACAACCTGAATCCCTTGACACCATTGTTGAACCCTAAAAAGATAGCTTTTCTTGCTCCCGGATCCAATTTGCTTTCCTTCACGTGGTAGTAAGCATCGCACCCAAAGACCCTTAGTCTTTCATAGTCTTGAGCTACTTTTCCTGACCATAATTCTATTGGAGTCTTACCACTTAGAGTTGTAGAAGGTAGACGATTCAAAATATGGCATGCATAATTTAATGCCTCTGCCCAAAATCTTTTATGCAATTTTGCTTGTGAAAGCATACATCTCACCTTTTCCAACAATGTTCAATTCAACCGCTCTGCAATTCCATTTTGTTGTGGTGTTTCTCTAACACTAAAATGACGAGTAATACCTTCCTTTTTGCATATCTCGAAGAAGGGATCAGAAATATACTCCCCGCCATTATCACTCCTTAAGACTTTCAACTTCTTGCCTGTCTTCTTTTCAACCATATTTTTCCATTCCAAGAAAATATTTAATACCTCATGTTTGTGCTTCATCATATAAATCCATGATCTTCGTGAGTAATCATCAATGAAGGACACAAACCATCTCTTCCCTCCTAGAGATTCATTCTTTGCAGGTACCCAGACATCCGAGTGTACATTATCCAATATCCCCTCAGTTTGATGGATTGCAGTGCCAAATTGTACCTTTGTTTGCTTGCCAAGAACGCAGTGTTCACAAAAAACTATTGTTCCACTTTTGGCTCCCTTGAGAACCCCTTGTTTAATCAACCCTTGCAGCGCTTTGTTTCCCACATGCCCCAACCTCATATGCCATAGAGGAGATGTATCAGCTTGATCACCTTCTACCACCATAGCCACATGTTTTTCAATGGTTTTGCCCTCCAACAAGTAAAACAAACCTCTTCTAGGGGCCTTCATCATCACTAATGCCCCTCTAGCTACCTTAAGCATATTCTTCTCAGAATAAAACTTGCAACCCTGAGATTCAAGGGTGCCTAAAGAAATTAAATTCTTCTTGAGGTTTGGAGCATATCTTACTCCTTGTAACTCTCGAATTACACCATCATGATGCTTAATCATAGCGCTGCCAATCCCTTGTGTTGAACAAGGATTATCATCACCCATATACACAGTCCCAGTGAGACTTTTGAAAGATGAAAACCAATGACGTTGGGAAGTCATATGATGAGTGCATCCAGTGTCAAGTACCCATTGATTCACGTAGTCTATGCTTTCCGTTGCTGTTAAAGCACAAACAAAATCCTCATCATCGACTTCAACAATGTTTGCCTCTGAATCTTCATGTTTCTTTTCCTTGTTTTTAGCCTTGATTTTAGGACAATCCTTCTTCCAGTGCCCTTTCTCATGGCAAAAGGCGCACTCATCCTTATCCAAGAATTTCCTGTTGCTTGAGTTTCTTCTTGTGCTAGACTCGCTCTTCTTTCTATCTGCAGACTTTCTTTCCTATGATCTTCCTCTCACCATTACTGCTTCAGAATTGTTCCTCTCTTGTCTATCAAGATTTCGAACTTCATGATTCATTACAGCACTTGAGATCTCATCAAATTTAAGAGTTTCTCTACCATAAATCCATGTCGTAACGAATGATTCATAGGATTCAGGCAAAGAATTCATCAAGATCAAAGCTTTGTCTTCATCCTTGATCGTCTCTTCTAAGTTCAACAATTCAGCAATCATCTTGTTAAACTCTTCGAGATGATCCATCATCTTTGTTCCTTCCTTATACTGGAAACGATAAAGCTTACTCTTAAGGTAAAGCCTATTTTCTGCACTTTTTTTCAAATACTTGGACTCCAGTGAATCCCATAATTCCTTGGCCGATGAAATATTCATGACACCATACTTTTGTGCATTGCCAAGACACAACCGAATCGTGGAACATGCATATGCATTTAGACGCTGCCATTCCTCCTTCTTCATCGACATAGGCATATCTCCAAGCACAACAAGTAGTCCTTGTTGTATCAGCACATCCTTAACTTCGCACTTCCACATGGCGAAGTTATTGGTCCCAACGAACTTCTCGATTTCGAACCTAGCACTTTGCACCGAGGTTTTGGTTACCTCAGTTCCCCCATCATCTCCACTCTTGCCGAGGTCTTCAGATTTTGTCATTGTTTTGGCTTAATCACAAAACCTGGCTCTTGATACCACTTGTTAGATCACAACAAGATGATTAAACCAAGAACAACCACACAAGTTTGAACAATCGGAAGCTAACTTTATTAATGGACAAAGTCTTTACAAAAGAACTCACTTAATCCTCTCAAGAGTTCCCCTGTCTTACAAGTCTCTTCGAAATCACACCCTATACACATTAAGGCTTACCTATATATATATACTAGATAACCTAACCATAGAACTAATCCTAAACTAAGTTAGGAATCCTGAAACCAACTGGAAACTTGCGTCCAAGTTTCCTATACAAAATACAACTTAGATTCCTATCTTAGTTAGGAATACAAACCTGATTTCATACCAATTCCAACAATTGGCGGATTTAGAAATTTTTCGGGGAACTGACAACATTTAAAGGATGCTGTTAAACAAACCCTAAAATTAGCTGACTACACCCTACTAACTAAACTATTTATTGAATTACTAATTTACCTTAATATAAAATGACAAAAAAGGATATATTGAATATTGAAACAAAAGTAATTTTAATAAGGACACCGTACTCAACATATTGAACCCTAATCAAATTAGAATTTCAGAGTTTGATTCCAAGACCCATCTCTACCCCCAAAGCTTTCATCTTTCTCTCTGTTCCTGCTCAACTTCGATCCGAAACCAGAAACCCAGTTCTTGAATTTGGTTTTGTGTGACTTGGGTTTTGATTTTTGGATCGACCAGATGAGATATCGAATTGGGTTGGGGTTTTTGGTGCTCCTCTCGCTTTGTTTCACAGGAAATCCAAGTGCAGCAGAGGCTGCGATTTGGCTTTAGCTTCTTACTACGTATGGTCAGGCTCCAATCTCACATTAATCATCCAATTAATGAAGACGACCGAAATGACAAGCGTTAACTACAACAAAGGCACGGTGCCCAACATAGAGTGTTCTATCTGGTACAAAGATCAATATTCCTTTCAAATGTGAATGCTTGAATGGAAACTTTCTTGGCCATATGTTCAAGTACGAAGTCATCTTCGGGGACACGTACGACAAGGTTGCGCAGACTTACTATTCGAATCTGACTTCGATCGAGGCCATGACATGGTTCAATACCTATGCTCCAACAAATATACCCAACACGAATGCCAAATTAAATGTGACTATGAATTGTTCATGTGGGAATAAAGCGGTTTCTGAGGTCTATGGTCTGTTTATCACGTACCCACTTAGGCCATGGGTGTTTTATGGGACACCACATCAGGATTTGGTTTTGTAGAATTCTATAATTTCAGGTTATGGAAACTGTGGACGTTGGGACAAAGGGTTGCAACTATTTAGTGAGATGAGAAGCATGGAGATGATGCCGGATGGATACACAATTGTTGGGTTGCTTTCGGGTTTATCGGATTCCAGCTTGATAACTATTGGCCAAGGACTACTACATGGTCTTTGTTTGAAATGTAATTTAGATTCTAATGCTTGTGTAAGCAATGTACTAGTGAGCATGTATTCATGATGCATGTGTATGAACTCTGCACATAGAGTTTTTGGTGGATTGTTCCAGCCAAATTTAGTTACATGGTCTGCTTTGATAACTGGGTGTACTTAGTATTAGTGTGTTGTGTGAAATAAGGTGTACTTAGTATTAGGGTGTTAAGTTAATAGACGACTGTTATTTCATAATAGATGACAGTTCTTACAAACCGTCGTCTTTACATATAATAGACGTCATGTATTTCATAAAAACCGTCGTCTTTAAATTAATAGACGACGGTTTTGAGTAAAAGCGTCGTCTGTATAAATAATAGACGACGAGATTTTACCGTCGTGGTTTTATGCATAAAAGATGTCGGTCGATTCCTTGACGGTTGAAAAACTAAATTTAAGACGGTAAATTACCGTCGTCTATTGCGATTTTTGTAGTAGTGTAACTATTGGCCAAGGACTACTACATGGTCTTTGTTTGAAATGTAATTTAGATTCTAATGCTTGTGTAAGCAATGTACTAGTGAGCATGTATTCATATGCATGTGTATGAACTCTGCACATAGAGTTTTTGGTGGATTGTTCCGGCCAAATTTAGTTACATGGTCTGCTTTGATAACTAGGTGTACTTAGTATTAGTGTGTTGTGTGAAATAAGGTGTACTTAGTATTAGGGTGTTAAGTGACAGAGTGTATTAGGGTGTATCATGGGTATTTTTGGTAGTTAAATAGGGTGTACTTAGTTAATTTTACATTTTGATTTAATTATTAGGGTGTACTTATATCATAGGGTGTACTCAGTTAATTTCAGGGTTCGTTTAACAACACCCCATTTAAAAGGCTAAAAGCTAAAAAACAATAGATAACCAATGACCCTTAGAATTTAAACAATAGTAAATTGAGATTACACTCATAAAATTCATTCTAAATCACCTATAGCCCTTTCCTTTATTTTTCTATTTAAAATACCCAATTTTTTCAAATAATACCCGATGACTAGGATCCAACTAAGCAAGTTACCTAATATAACTTAAAATTTATAAGTTAACGTTTTATATTGGGGGTGTAACTAATGACACACGTTGAATTTGCAAAGATCTCCAAATGGTTGTAATGGATGTAGGAATTAATTTAGAAACTTATGTGAAATTAAATATTAAATTCAACATTAACGTATTAGTAATTTATAGGTGATTAACGTTTTGGTATATTTAATAAAAAAATTATGCTGTTTTCCTTTTATGAATTATACGACTAGTAATCTATTAAATTCAACATTAACGTATATTGATATTGATATCTATTAATATTATCAATATTGATAATATCAATATCAATATCGATATCGATAATATCAATATCATTATCAATATTATAAATATTGATAATATCAATATTGAAGTGTACATTATTATTATTATATAAAAAAATAGGTCGATTATTGTCCATAAAAAGTAAATTATTATCAATAATATTGATATTGACATTATAAATATTGATAATATTGTCAATATTGATCAATATCAATATAAATATAAATATTATTGATATTATCAATATAAATATCAATATTATTGATATTATCAATATTAATATCAATATTATTGATATCAATATCAATATCAATATCAATATTGATATTGACATTATAAATATTGATAATATTGTCAATATTGATCAATATCAATATCAATATTAATATTGATCAATATCAATATCAATATTAATATTGATATTATCAATATAAATATCAATATTAATATAAATATCAATATTGATATCAATATTGATATTATCAATATCAATATCAATATCAATTATTGATATTATTGATATCAATATTGATATTATTGATATCAATATCAATATTAATATCAATATCTATATTAATATTAATATTAATATTAGGAAATTTGTATAAATACTATCCTGAACTTTTAGGCATGTGCACCAATACCACCTGAACTTTTAATTTTTATTATTAACCACCTGAACTTCACAGAGTGTTGCAATGTACCACCTATGTCTAACACCGTTAAACTTTCCGTTAAATTTAATGGCAATTTCGCCAATTAACTATGACTTAAAAACTTAAGATTTTAAAAACTAACAAAGGAAAAAAAAAACCCTAAAAAACCTAATCTAATTATCTTTGCCCCACCGCAATTCTCCCCCATTGGCAGTAGCCTACTCTTTAATCTAAAAAATATTTGTTGTGCGTTGTTGAAGAATTGAAGGCCGACTGGAGGGTGCATTACTCAGATGGGTTAATATCAGCCCCCTCCCTCATGGTACTATCTGGACTTCCTGGCCCCCTAGTGATTAAGCTTTTTTGTATTATATTGTCGCTTTTTGTGTTGGTGGTGGCTTCATTTACTGGGAAGCTTGTTGTGCTTCTTTGTAAGCTATTGTCCTTGTCTTGTATGGTTTCTCGTGTGTTTCGGTTTTTGACTGAAATTTCTCTTTATGAACCCCAAAAAAAAAAATTTGAAGGCCAAACTGATTAGGAGGTTTGAAGAAATCTATTTGGAATTATACATGAACAGTCCCACTTACCTAAGGACCTAAAAATGTGGACATATGATGACCTCTTTAATAAAAGCACTACTACAAAAATTGAAATAGACGACGGGAATCCACCATCGTCTAGACGAATTTTAAACCGTCGTGAAATTGACTGCCATCTTTTGATTCCTTAAATCACCGACGTTGTTAAGACATATTACGTCATCTCTAAAAACAAACCGATGTCTAATTACAATAAAAACATCAAAAAAAGGAAACTTCGACAACCGATGTCTAATTACAATAAAAACATCCAAAACTCCATAGGTACCGCCTCTACGTGAAAACTTACCGTCGTTTATAACGTCGTCACCAACGTTGTTAAGACATACTACGTCATCTACAACACAAACCGTCGTCTAAATACTATAAAAACACAAAATAGGAAAACTTCGACAACCTTAGACGACGCTTATAGAAAACCGGAGACTTCTAAAGGTGATTACATGTCCAAAATTACAAAGTCGCCGGCGTACAAAAGATTAACCACGGCCCAAAGTATTAACTTACTGACGTTTATAACATCTTCCATGGCAGTCCAGACAAAAAAACTGCCCTGTTAACAATATTCCACAACATCCATGTTCACAACCGACGTTCAAAAATGTATTAATGTCCGTGAATGTGAAAAGAACATAGTTATTAAGGCTATACAATGACGCCATTGTTTCCGAACCGCCGTCTAATTGATATAAAAAATCTCACAAAAGACGACTTCGGTAAGTTGAGACGACGCTTTTGGGAAATCGATGACATCTGAAGAATTAATATGTCACACTTTTTCTATGTACCTCTGTAACATTGAGTAACCACGACCAGATATTATGTAACGATCATTCAAAACCACTTTCATGGCGGTTAACCTAAATAAACCGACGTGGTTAATTAATTGGACCATGACTATTGAACATAAACCGCCGTGGTGAATCTGTCACTACGGCCATGGTGTTTACCTCTCCGTCGTTGTTAGTGCTTACTACGTCGGAAAGAATATAAATATAGACGTGGTTTCTTTGGTACACAGTGCTTGTTACACCAGTATCGTCGTGTGTATTCATTGAGATGACGGTAGTTATCATTTTACCAATGTTCAGAAGAGCTCTCACGTCAGATAATAAACTGAGAGGCCTTTTGTGGTTTTTTCAGACGACGGTAAATATTTCTAGTAGGACGTAGTGATCTCGTAAAATTTAACGGTTTGTGCACTTTACCGTCGTGTTATTACTTTTCAAATGTCGCTTCTATGAACAACTCCGACATGAATTTTGAGTAGTAACGGCTTAACGTGATCGTTGTTGTTATTACGGTCCTTATCAATTTAATTAACCGTTGTGTTTTTTTTATTTCAAATGGCGGTTTTTATTTATGTACGGTCATTTACATTGTCCATTCAAGGTCGTTTGTTAAAATACGACGTTGGTTATGATTTAGATGTCTGTTTTTGCAATTTGTTAATTGGACTGTTGTAATTTACATATTAAACCCAGTATTTTTAATACCAGAATTGTAGTGCCTAAAACCTGCACAATGAAAAAGTGATAAAAATAATGCCAAACATTACAATTTATTACAAAATTAATATCATACAGAGCCATTAATTAAGGTCATACAATTAACTGCATAACTAATATACATTACAACAATCAATCAATCCGTTTATCTTCACATCCATCTCTGATATTTTCACTGCCAAACTCACCCACTAGGTCATCAAATGTGTCAACATTGGGTATCTCTCTAGTAATTGGCTCACACTCAATTCTAACATCACCTAGCACATCATCACCAATAACATCATTATATTCTCTATTAAGCATTGATAACACTACCGACCAACCATGATGCATTGGGTCGTCAACAAAAAATACTTGTTTGACTTGAGAAGCCATAACAAATAGGGTAAATCCAAGTTCGTCGACTACAAGGCTCGTCGATCCGAGTTCGTGGATATGCGGTACACCAAATTCCGAGTTGTAACGATTAGAAAAAAAAACGGATTTCAGTGAACCGCTTCTTCTTCTTCTCCCCGACAGCTCTCTTCTTCTCCCATTTTTTCTTCCTCTCTTCGGGGTAGTTACTTTGACTGCCCATATCTCCCAGCTCCGGTGTCTGATTCAGGTGATTCCAGTTCCTAAATCTTCGTCTCTTCCTCCTCTACATAGCCTACCCATTACCCCAGCTTGAAAACATAAGGATTTTAAACTGGAGCGACTGAAAGTTCGATGGTTATCGAACTTTCCGACGAGTTTTCCGGCAACTCCGGCAACCGTTTCGGTCGAGTGAGGTATGAAACTTCATCTACTCTTCGTGCTCTATCCATTTATGTAGGTATTGTAGATCGGTTTCAAGCCTAGGTTGTTCGATTTAGAAACCCATATTAGGCCGGTTTTTGAGTTGAATTTCCGGCCACTTGCCGGCCAAACTAGGTGTTGCCGTAATTGAATAAAATGCTCCACTTGTTGAGTTAAACCTATACCTGAAGTCTTGACCCTTGGTTTGGAGTTTTTCCGGTCACCGAAATTACTATGCACCCAATTCCGGCAGGTTCCGGGGCACTGTAGTGGTGGTGCATTGTGTCCTAAAAATGTTCCCCATGTCATCCTAAGCTTGGAGGTGTGCTCGGATTCCAATTTGGTTATCGTTTGACGGTCGAACGGATTTACGCCTATTGTGCGTTATCTAGGTTCGATATTTTCGGGTCGTTGGATCGGTTCCATTTCCAAGTATGTTGTTCCTCGTACCTCTAGGATCGTGTAGGAACAAACGGATCAAGAATCGGAGTCCCGGATACTCCGAATCATTAACCCTAGGGTTAGGTAACCCGGTTACCGTTTGATCGTGCCATTGGCGCAGTTCCGACCGCTCGATCGAGAGCAAACTGTCAGGATGTGTTTAGTAAACCTTGTTGAACCTTTAGGAATGTTCGGATCGAAAATCAGAGGTCGTGGGCCCCGGAGGCCCGGTTGACCTATTCGGAAAGTTTGACCAATCGGTTGACCGTGAGTCTTCCGAGGTGGTCCCACCTATTTAAGAGTGTAGTTTGACTCTAGAATTGTGCACGCTTACTTTGAGACCCGAGAACTAGCGTCTTAAGTTAAAATTTGTTGTTGGGTACGCGTATTAATTAAAGCGTTTATTCTCTCAAATAGGTACTCTTGCTTCGCGTACTCCGGAAGAAAAGCTCTCTAAGGATTGAGCAGCGTGGACTTGTTGTGAGTGGACATTTGTTTTGAACGAGCATATTTTTAAAGAATGAATTGCAATGCATATGAAATGGTTTATCTTGATGATTGGGATTTCAAATATTGGTTAAGTTTTGGATTTGATTTTGATGGAGTTATCGGAAAATTTATGCATATAAAATTTGTCACTTTGACTATGGAGTTTTAATGATATTTGAAATCTTGGATAGAATATTTTATGAAGTTATTGGAATTTAAGTTATATTCAAAGTTTATGCATGTTTTGGAGTCCCGGTCTATTTGTGGGACATTGATGGCTATACATTTAATTAAAAGTATTTGAGTATTGAATTTGGGATGGGACAAACGTCCGGTAATCTTTGTATACGGTTTTGGGTATGGTGAAATACCCGGGAATTTCTTGAGTTTTATATTTGAAAAATTGAGGGTTATTCTCATGTTGGTTTTTAGAATTATTTATATTGGTTATTTTGATTTTGGAGATTTATATTGTTTTAACTATAGGAGTTTCGATTGACTTTAATATTTAAAATTTATAATGTCGTGAGTGTGAATTTTATGATTTTGGGAAATTGTAGTTTATATTTTATATTTTATATTTATACGTTGATTAAATGTTTTGGGTCTTGGATTTCGCGTTTTTAAGAAATTCTATCTACTTTTCGATTATGGAGTTATATATATTTGTTTCAAGTTTGGAATTGGTATTATATGGATTATTTGGGTTATATTTGATGTTGGAGGTTTATGAATCTTTGGGTTCCGGATATATATATATTGAGATGTTGGTGTCTATATTCTTATTGTGAATATTTTGGGTGTCAATTATGGATGGGGTAACGTCCGGATATTATTGTGTTCTGGTTTGGGTACGGGTTGAATACCCTGAAATTTAGGGTATGTCAGGGATTATGTATATTAGATGGGGTGCTATTAGCACCACTTTATGTACCTCCCCGGATACTTGGTTAATGAAATGGATACAGGATACAACTGAACCCGGTTCACCCTTGACGGGGTGTTACTGTAGGCCCATGCCGAGTAGTCTGCGCGCGTAGGACTTTATTCAGCCGGACAATATTGAGGTATTTTCTGCTGTGCGTGTCTGGGAGTTAGTCCCCAGTTGGGACGGCTTGTTCCCTGACTACGTGGTTGTGAAGGGATTTTTCTCCATGTAGTCAGTCAACAATCCCCTTGTTGGATTGTTTCCCCGGTACAAGTATTGGTCTAAGAGTCTTACTATTTATATATGTATATATATATACCTACTACTATACTTCCATTCTTATTTTCTTTTAAGTGAGGATCCTTCCTTACTTGCTGTGCCTACGGGCATTGCGTCGGGAAACAGTTGGTTGGGAATTTGGGTTTTCTTGGTTTTTAGTTGTTTTGGTTTTACATTTTCCTTGTTGGGATTTTCTGAGACTTTACATTTATGTTATTATAATATATATATATATATATATATATATGGGTGTGTCTATGGATTTTATTTCCAGGTTGGTTTTATTTGAATATGTGCACCGGGACAGTGATGCACAGGTACAGATTTTAAGTTAAGGTTTGAAACTGGACAGGTTGAGTTCCAGGGAAAAAGGGAGTTATTCAGTATTGCTGTATTTTACTTAAACGGGATATTTTTGGATGGATTCAACTCCATGATTTTTATGTTAAGGATTCAGTGTTTAAGTTTGTGGTTTCCAAGAATTTGCAGAAGTAGCAAAGCTACATTTATCATTATGGTATTTCAAGGCACAAATTTAACAGATTTGTTTTCAAGTATCTGATCGTATAAATATGTACATTTATACAAGGATTTTTGTTGCATAACGCTTGTCATTATTTGCGAAAACGGAGGGGGTTATTATGTTCATTGAAAAAGGAGGTTTAAAGTTTGATTTTTCGTCCACTCACATTTTCTGTTTTGTGCCCCCCAGGTACTAGATCCAGAGGTCAAGACCACCACGTCAAGGCATCACGGCTAACGGCTCCTGTAGGAGTTTTCTTGTATTTTTACTTTACTATCCTTTACTCAGGTTGTAAAGTTTAAATTTCTTTAGATTGCTCCGTAGTGCTCACCTAGGATTGTGGTAGAGGCCGGAGGCCTCCCTAATCTGTGTGCTTCTGCTTTGTGCATGCTGCCTATTGGGAAATTTTCTGTTGTTTTTAACAGGTGGACATTTTGGGAAATTCCATTTTTCAGAGGAGACTCTGTCGAAATTTCGACAGAAGTCAACTTTCCTATTTCCTTAAACCAGGGTCAAGGGGCGTTTTAGTAAAGTAAGTCCTGCGTCGGGGTAGTGTCTGACGGGAAGCAGGGTTGGACACGAGTTCCGAGGGGGAATTCGGGTCTGGTCCTGTCAACCACACCACCTTCGCTGGCACACCCTCTTTCAAGATTGAATCTTTGCCTTCCTTCGACCCTGAGATACCACAAGTAGGATAATTAGTTGAATTTTCATAATCCTTCCTATACAAGATGCAGTCATTGGGGCAGGCGTGGATTTCTCATAACCCATTCCCAACACAGACAAAGTCTTTTTTGCCTCGTACATAGAGGAAGGAATTGTATTTCCTTTTGGAAGCAAATCTCCTTGAAGTATCAATAATTCTGTAAAACATACATCACTCATCCCATATTTTGCTTTCAAATTATATAACTTCACTAATGCTAACAACTTGGTGAACTTACTACAACCAAGGTACAAGGGTTGATCTCCATCCCCAATCACATTAGCAAACTCATAAGGATCGGATCCAAGATTGCCTAAATCATTATCATCCATTTCTATTTCTTCAAAAACAAAACTATACCTACTATGGTCATCATCTTCTTCCACATTTCTACTAGCATTAGTAGTTGATTGCCAAGGTTCTCCATGAAATTTCCAATTCTTATAGCTTTGGTCAACTCCATTAAAGTATAAGTGGTCCCTTATAATTCCAAGCCCAAACAATAGAAAATTCCCACATTTAACACAAGGACAATGAATATGTGTTGTAGTTAGAAGATTATCTACAGTAAAATTCAAAAATGCTTCCACCCCTAACTCATATGCATTCGATCTTCTATCTGCATGCACATCCATGACTTATCCATCTCCCGCACTATACAATCATATATATAATAAAGTGAAAGGACAAGCAATGACAGACGACGGTATTCACATAGCAGAGATTAATATATAAAAAAACAACACAAGTTTCAGACGACGATATTTACAAAATAATTGTGTGTTATAGTAATGCAGACGAAAGTATTTACAAAATGATCGTCGTGTTATAGTAATATAGACGATGGTATATCCAATACCCTTTGTCTTATGGCTACCAAAACCCAGGAAAATGTTCTTCAAAATGCATTACAAATTTCAGATGACGGAAGTAACAGAACTACACACGTATAATGACAATACAGATGACGGTTTGGTCCAACGACAGTCGTCGTAAGTTACAAATACCCAGAAAATAAATCTCCAATTACCAGTCATTTTCCAAGAACCCATAGCCAACCAAACATATAAGAACCCATACCAAAGAGTTATTATGAAAAGCCTGCAAACACTAAATGGGTTTTTTAGATTCCATTCACGATTCATAGCTCCCAAAACATATATTAAGAACCCATAGCTCCCAAAACATACATTATGAACCCAAAGCTACCAAAACAAATGAAAACATTTATTCATTTAAGAAGCATGTCAGATTAGGTTTGTCCTTAAGAACCCATAACGCAATATCATTAAATTAATTAGGACATGCATGTGAGATTAGGGTTTGCACTTATAGTAGACAGCGAAGAGAATATCATCAATGCTTTGAGAGGGAGAGCGCAATCTGATACGACGTGCGACACCCCTGACCTAAAATTTAAAAGAAAAAGAATAAATTAATTGAGTAATTAAATTTGGTAATTAAAATGAATTAAATAAGAATTATTGGAATTAAATTGGTATTTAATAATTAATGGGCATTTTGGTCAACGATATTTTCGGGACGGAATTTGGTGAAATGGGTTACGCCATTGCGTCCTGCACGTTGAAACGAGTTCGTTGACGTGTGGCACGTTCGATTTGGAGTTGTAGCGATTAAAATGGATATTTTAATAATTTAAAATTTTGATAAAAACCAGCAAAAAAATATGATTGGTCAAAACAGTCTTCTCTCTTTCTCTCTTCCCCTGCGTGCGACGTTTCGGCTTCCCCTTCCCTGTTCAGAAATGCCGGCGGCTGTTTGGAGCCACCGCCCGCGTCCGACCACCATGACGGTCGGCACCGGCACCAAAACGATGAGCTCCACCTCCTCTCTTCATCCCTCATCTTCCCCGACACTGGTAGCTTTTGGATTCTCTGAAAAAATGCTGAGAACATCCGATTTTTCTTCGAAACTTCACGGCATCGTTCCGGCTGCTCCGGCCACCTCCGGCGTCGATCCAGGTATGGTTTCGACTCTCTTTGACGTGCTCTATCTATTTTTGGGGTGGGTTTCGAGCATTGGAGCCGTTTGGTAGTCGGATGTGAAACCCAGATCTTGACCGGATTTTGTGTTGGAGTTGGGGGCAGTTGCTGGCCGGTTCTGGGCTGGGGGTGAGCGGTTTCGAACTCCCCTCGTGGTGGTGGTCAATTTGGTATAGATCTTGGTGGTTGCAGCGAAGAAATTCCGTTGGCCGGAATCGCTCTACACACCCACCACCCACAGTGGCACGTGTGGCGATGCGTGGTGGTGATGTGGTGGCGGTTCTCGGGTCCGTTACAATCCTCGTGTCTCTACGAATACGTACGTGTGCGCGGATTCTAATTCGGACGTCGTTTGATGATCGAACCAACGTACGCCTATTGCGCGTTTCGTGGGTTCGATGTGTTCGGACTGTTGGATCGAATCCAAATTCACGTATATTGTTCCTCGTATTTCTAGGAATGTATAGGATTTGACGGATCATGATTCAGAGTCCCGGATACTCCAGATCAATGACTTGAAGCTTGAATTAAACCGTAATCGTGCGATCGTGCGATCGTGAGCAATCCAACCGTCCGATCGAGACCAAAATTTCATGACACATTGTTTAGGTCGTGTTGAACCTATAGGAACTTTTGGATTTAAGTTTGGAGGTCCTGGGACCTACGAGCCCGGTTTGACCTAGTCGGGTTAGTTTGACCAAGTTTGACCAGGGTTGACCGAGGTCTCCCGAGGTCGCCTTGCCACGTAGTTGACTTTGTTGGACTTCTAAGAATGTCCGGATCGATTTGGAGGTCGTGGGCTCCGTGGGCCCGGGTTGACCGAAAAGGGGTGTTTGACTGCCGGTTGACCGTGAGTCTTCCGGGGCCGTCCCACTGGTTAAAAGAAGTAGTTTGACCTTAGAATCTTTCGTATGACGTACGTGCACATTAAGTCGGGTTTTGGTAGGGTTTGAGTTTAAGGTTCTCGTTCGGTGCGATTACTAATCAAAACCTTGTATCTATCGCTTTAGGTACGTTGACTCTACTACGCAGCAGGCGGGACCCTTTAGGGATTATGCAGCGTATGACCAACAGTGAGTGGACTTTGTTTTTCAAATGAGCATGATTTGGATGAATTGCATGAAATGAATTTGATAATGGTTTAAGTCTTTGTTTGACTTTGGTTGAATTATATTAAAAGTAATTGCATTGAGGTATATGCATGATTTGGGTTGCCGGTTTGTTTGTGGGGCCATGATGGCTATTTTATTTTTATTTATACCTTTGGGTATTGAACGGGACGTGGTGAAATCCCGGTGGTTTTTGTATTGAAATTGGATTATATAATTGAGCTATTTTAAGCTTGAAATCCTTATACTTTATAAAATATAGATTTAATGGATTATTATACATAAATGGGAATTTATTGATTTTATGGGATATTACATTTAAAAGGATTGTTATATTATATTTAATTATATAATTGAATATTTGGACGTTAGTATAGTCCGTTTTGGCGTATATAAACCGTCGTAGTTTTTCAATGAAGACGACTGTTTCTTGACAAAACTGACGTCGTATATAATACCAAACAGTGGTAAATAAATACCGTCGTTGTGTAGGATTTCTAACTTCGGTACAATAAAAAACCGTCGTATAATCAAATGCAGAGAATAAAAAAAATCACATTAAATAAGCATTCTTTACCAGAAATAGAGTAAAAACCAATTGCACAGAGAAGAGAGAGAGAGACAGAGAGAGAGAGAGAGAGAGAGAGAGAGAGAGAGAGAGAGAGTGTGTGTGTATGTGTGTGTGTGTGTGTGTGTGTGTGAGTAAATGAACTATACATTTTCAACCGTCTTGGTAATTCAATCCAGACGTCGATTTCTTAAAAAAAACCGACGTACTATACATTTTCAAACGGCGGTAAATAAAAACCTTCATAACATAGAACGATCAATTTCTTCAACAGACATGGTTTCTTCCAATTGGTCCTCCAAACCAACATACCCTTTTCGCGACAACCTATTGTTGTACTCGCATTTTTCCCTTCTCTGTTTCTGTTCAGTATGCACAGCCTCAAAATCTGGGGATATCCTTGAAGCTACAAAGGCATCCCATTGCGATTTCTCTATGAATTTATATAGCTGATGGGGTTCTTTTAACTTGTTCTTGTCATTTTTGAATGGAAGGATAAACTCCCTCATTAAGGTAGACTTGAAATCCTTCCAGTTTTTGGCGACAGACGTTAGCACCATATTCTTGCCCCCTTGACCAACAACATAAGCCATTTCAACAACTTCCCAAATCCGCTCCTTTATATCCTTGTGCAATTGAGTCCATTTCTGGTCCACAAGAGGGACTCTAGTGCGTGCCAAAACACCAATATACGATTGCATCTCAACAGCAGCCTTGCCATGTGGTCTGCCCCTTCTATTGTACTCAACTATGGGTTTAATCTTCTGGATTTTCCTCTTCGCAACACAGTTCATTGTGTTGATACCGCGAGTCGACTTTGGCACCTCCTCAAATGTCGTTGAGCTAGGGTCATTCTAGGCAGTTGAAGTAAATCTCATCTTCTTCGAGGTTTTGCTTTGAACTGCTTGGTCCTTAGAGCCCTTGAAACTGCAGGTCCTTACTTCAAGCTTTAGAAACTTGAGCCTCCTTGCTTTGAGATTTAGAAACCATGTTTAGAGAGAAGTATAACCCGCAAGTGAAAACAACGACGGTTATTTGAAAAACACGACGTAATATTACATTTCAGACATCAGTATATAACTACTCCCGTCGTGGTGTGATAAATAAAACAATGTAAGTAACTACGACGTAAACTAGAAAAAACAGTCGTCTTATTAAGACTAAATACAGAAAAAACAGTCCATTTATTACGACGGTTTTGTATTATTTACATCATTTTAATTTTCACACCACGACGGTGATTACTTATCGTCCTTCTATTTGCAATAGCACGGAGTTAATTGCCGACGTGGTGTGTTAATTAAAATGACGTGAACAAGACAAAACCGTCGTCGTAACACATCGTGAAAGTGAGAGACTACTGATATTATTCAAAACAATGCAAGACGTGGTTATTTTGAAAATGGAGTCTTGTTTCTAGACACTTTCTTTCATGATATCAAAATTAGAAATGATTTTGACAAAAAAAAAACTTGAAATCACTACTACAAAAATCGAAATAGATGTCGGTAAAACGACGACGGACAAAATAAATACCGTCGTTGAATTTAAAACAACGACGGTAATATAAAAACCGACGTGGATCAGAAACTAAAACACCTAAAAAATGGAAATTCATTTGGGTATTTTTAAAACACGACACATGAAACTTTAAAAGCGTCGTCTTATGAAACATGCCATTCCGATAAGAAAACAGATAACAAATAAACAATGACGGTATGTGTAAATATACCGACGTAGTAATTATAGACGACGTTTTACATATAATACCGCCGTTTTGAACATCAAATAAACATGATGGTAATTGTATTCTTAACAGACGTATCAAATACTATTTAATACGACCGTAATTTGATAATTGCCGTCATGTAAAGTTAAATAACCACGACTACAATACATACAGAACGCCGTCTAATTTAAAAAATATCCACGTCTGTCTTTTATTATTTTACGACGTATTATTCCTTACATTACGATGGTTCTTATAAATAAAAGGTGGTGGTAAATTGTCACCACGTCGTCATAATATAATATAGCGTTGTGGTTTGTCAGATAATACGGCAGTTCTTCGTGTCATGTTTCCGACGCCTCATGGATGATTCAATGACACAATTTTCCATAACACGTCGTCTGATGATAAATTAAACGAAAAAAACGATACTGAGAAAGAAAATCGTACCAACAACATCCAAACTATTTTCAGAAAGGCAGTATTTTGAAAATTGGTGATGCCCAAATGCTCTTTCTAAACCAAACAAGGACCTGCAGATAGGTGAGAGAGAAGCATGGCAAATTTTGAGAAAGAGCAATTTTTCGAAAATTAACGATGTGTGCGTTTTGGTCATTTGAGATACTCCAAATCACATACATCGTTAACATCATTTTGGTGCCTCCAAATCGCATGTGAGAGAGATCCAAGGCATGAAGTGAGGAATGGCAACTGTGTGAAAAGAAAATTTGAAGAAATTATTTTTATTAACCACATCGGTTCCATTATAAATCGTGACGTTTAATCCTAAACAATCAACGGCGGATAATAGAATACTACTGTCGTATAGAGTTGTAGTAACCACGTCGTTTTCCTTCAATGAGCGTCGTATTAATTTGTTTATACGTCGGCGACTATTTGTAAACCGTCGTTTTACGTTTTTTGTTATAAGATATTTTTGGTGCTTTGGTATCTACATCGGTATCTTATAAATAAGGTTGTGTTATTTAATGTATACCACGTCCTTTTTTATAAATAGCGTCGTCTTATATAACATTTCGACAATATTTAAATATTTTGCATGACCTACTAAAGTTTCACTGTTTCGAATACCGAGAAAAAATTTCACACTCCGCTCGTTTATCCTTCCCAAGGTGCCACTCTTTGTCTTCGTCCCTGTCTGAAACTAATCGTCTTCCCACTATTTGTCATCGTCCCTGACAAGAAAATACCACATCAAAGATGAGAAAACCCGAGAAAACTTTCGTTGCAAGAAAAAGGTAACCATTTCTTCTTTCCCTGATCCTCGTACTTTTTTAAACGAGTTATATGTTTTATCTTTTGAAATTTTTATATGTTTTTTTCTTTTGAAAATCATTTTCGTTTTTCAAATTTACGTACAAAGAAGGAAAGGGTATCTTACAAATACACTGTTTTTTGTATCATTTTAATAAGACGACGGTGTCGTCTTATTTGAGTAGTTTGAAGTATAGAATGACGAAGGTAATTAAATAACGACGTCATAAAATAAATATTACCGTTGATTTATGTTTGAAAATTCTGAAATATTCTCATTTCCATGTTTTTTTTTCTCAATAGCAATAGATGAAAATCATTATAAGTGTTAGTTTTGTAATTCATTTACTTTTTTCCAATTTGATATTATATAAAGAAAAATAACTAATTAGAACTAAAACAATAATCTGCTTTTTGTTGTTCATATCAATAAGACGACGGTAACTGATTATTTACGTCGTTTTATTAATTAAACCACGACTGTAATTAACTACGGAGGTGATAAAACTGTAATAACGGCGGTGGTTAGTATATAGCGTCGTGTGAAACTAAATACTACGATGTGTTTTAAACTTACCGCCGTTTTTAGTATTGGAAAATATGAAATATTTTCAATTTAAGTTTGCTTCCTTAAGTTCAGTTTTGAAAATGATTATATTTTTGGTCATATAATTATTTTACTTTTGTCCAGTTTGAATAAGCATGCACACAGATTTTTTCCAATTTGAATAAATATACCCTGTTTTTTGAGTTCATATCAATAAGATGACGGTGACATATTTTTTACGTCATTTGATGGGTTTATCCACGTCGGTAAATAACTACCGACGTGATAAATTTAAATTACGTCAGTAATTATTATATAGCGTCGTTTGAGATTAAATACTACGTCGTATTATTAAAATTACCGTCGTGTTTAGTATTTTATAATCTAAAATCATTTCACTCGCAGGTTTGATTTATCTATAAACATGGTTTCTCAATCTCAAAGTAAGGCTTCTAGCTTGAGCAAAAAGAAAGCTACCTTGGAAAAGAATCAAGCTAAGGATCTTGAAGTTACAAAATCTACAACCAAATCCTCTAAGAAGATGAAGTTTGTTTCTTCTGTTGAGAAAGCTTCAGACAGCACGACTACTTTTGTTAAGGAACCAAAGTCAGGCCGTGGTATAACCACAATGCCCCATGTTGTGAAGAGAAAGTATCAGAAAATCAAGCCAGTTATTGAGTACAACAAAAAGGGTCAACCATATGGCCTTGCACACAACAAAAAGGGTCAACCAAAGTCCCACTTTTTGACCTTAAATGGAAAAAAGTGGACAACGATGTAAAAGAGCAGATTTGGGAAGCCATTGACATGGCTTTTGTTGTAGGCAAGGGGGGCAAGGACATGGTCTTATCTTCTGCTGGTAAGAAATGGAAGGATTTCAAGTCTACACTAACTAGGCAGCATATCTTTCCATTCATCAATGAGAAGGAGAAGTTAAATGAACCCCCTAAACTATATCCATTCATAGTGAAAGCACAGTGGGATGCCTTTGTAGCTTCAAGGTTATCCAAAGAATTTGAGGCTGTGCATACTGAACAAAAAGAGAGGAGGGAGAAATGCGAGTACAATCATCGGTTGTCTCGACGAGGATGTGTTGGTTTGGAGGAGAGTTTGGAGGAAACCATGCCTGGGGTAGAAATCGATTGATCTACCTTATGGAAGAAAGCTAGAGAAGACAAACACGGTAACTTTCCCGATCCAAAGGTTAAAGACAAAGCAAAATTAATTGTAAGCTCCTAAATTTAGACAATTTCTGTTTTAAATTTGTATTAAACTGCATTTAATTTTTAATTAGACTTGCATGTGGATCTGACTTCCTTTTTTTGTTGACTTTAATGTGTCTTTGTGTTAGGATGAATTGCAACAAAATGTCTCTGAAGGCACTCTTACTGTATCGGGAAGCAATGATGTGTTGACTATGGCTTTGGGTCTCGAGCATCCAGGGAGAGTTAGAGCTGCAGGGGCTGGGGTTTCCACTCTGAAATACTTCAATTTACCTAGACAACGGAGGGTAAAGTTTGAAGATAAATTCGAAGATCGTCTCAGAATTATTGTTAGAGAAGAGCAACTGAAGATGGAGGCTAGAACACAACAATTGGTAGCAGCTGAGAGGGAGAATATACTCAATCAAGTGCGCCACCTACTTCCCAATTTTGATGCCACCATGATCAAACAGTCAACTCCCCCATTTCCAATCCAAGGTCAAGAGTAAAGTCCCAAAAATCCAATGTCCGACAAAGCAAGCTGCTCTGGGGCAGTTGGTGTGAAAGCCATCAATTTTGAGGATGAAAATAACAATGTTGAACAAGCTGTGGATGAAAAAATGGTAAGTTATCTCGATTTTAAATTTCTCTATTTCTTAATTTTATTTAGACGTCGTTATTTTTTGTAACAGTCGTTATAAATGTTATACAACGACGGTTATTAGTTCCCGACGTTTTAAATTACACACCATGTCACATTTTTGAAAAAACCGTCGTTGAGGTAGAAATTCCACGACGGTATAAAGGGGGACCTATTTAGTTTACTTGTATCACAAGCTTTCTTCACTTACGTGATCCCACTATATCTCTCTCTCTCTCTCTCTCTCACTCTGTCACTCTAATTTTCTCTGCAATTGATTTTATCTGTATTTCTGCTAAGTAAGTGGATAAATCTGAAATTTGTTATTCTGTGAATTTGTAAAAAAGGTAAGTATTTTGCGTCGTAATTATAATATACCACGTCGGTTTTAAGTTACGTCGTCTGTTTATTTTAAGAACCGATGTCTGTATATAATTACCACAACGATTTTGTGTGTTCAGGTAATTATTTTTTAAACATCTATGTTTCTGTATTTTTAAAACAGAAGGCCAAGGTCATGGAGGTTCCTGAGAAGGAACAAGTGGGAGACTTGCCTTCTTCTCTACAAGCCCTTTGTGCTTATGCTGAGACGACATTGAAGGTTCATGACAGGATTATGACCTTTATAAAAGTGTTTAACCTTTATTTTTATTTTTTTTTGTGTAGCTTTCATTTGGTCTTGTTCATTGTGAGAGCAAAGAGAGAGTGTTTATTTTCTGGATCCACTGCCAAACCGAATGATTGATGACGAGTGCAACAACATGGTGAGCACGTAAGTTGATTTACTCATATGTGTTTGTATAGCATAAAATATTTTTCAATAACACTTTGTTGCCTTGAAACAGTGCTATCAAAACCTATAATTCCCACATAGGCAGGCACGGCAGGAAAGCACCCATTTGGAAAACTCTAAAAGGCACACCAAAGCATCCAAGCAATGTAGAGTGTGGGTACTATGTAATGCGCTTTATGAAAGACATCATCGAGGATCCTGCACTGGAATTTGAGAAGAATGTAAAAGGAAAATTTACATATTTTAATTTATGTGCTTTTGTAATTTACCACGTCGGTAAATGAAAAAACCGTCATTATATTACCATTCCACGACGGTTTTACCCTATCAACAGCCCTTGCAGTACCTGTCGACAGCGCTCGACATCCATCGACATTTAACATTTTATTTTTTTATTTTTTTATGGCTTGCAGTTTGCTGAGGGAAAAGATCAATCACCATACATGTGACGCCCCTGACCCAAAAATAAAGGAAAATAAATAAAAATAAATTCATTAAAATGAAGTAATTAAATTGAGTCATTTAAAAGAATAAAAAGGAATTAAATTAATAAAATTGGAATTAAATAATAATTTAATAATTAAAGGGCATTTTGGTCAACTATATTTTCAGGACGGAATTTGGCGAAACGAGTTGCGCCATTGCGTCCGGCACGTCGAAACGAGTCCGTTGATGGTCGGCACTCTTCGATCAGAGCGATAAATTGTACGAAGGACATATTGGTCATTTCTGAAATTAATAAAATAATATAAAAGGCCACGCTGGCCAATCAGAACGCATAATGCGTTCTCTCTCTCTCCTCCTACGCGTGCCCCCTTTCTCTCTCTTCGATTCCTGCATTACAGTCCATGGCTGCGCACGGGACTGGCACCAATCGACTCAGCTCAAGCCAGCAGTTTCGACTGGTTTGTCACCGAAAGTTCACGGTGTTGCTCCATCGTCTCAGGCCGCCTCCTCCGTCGCGCAAGGTTAGTTTCCGAACCCTCTCAACCTCCTCTTGCTGTTTCTGGGGTGCGTGTGTGACGTTTGGCTCGTTTTGAAACGGATCTGAAAAACCCTTGATTTGGCCGGATTTTCGAATGGATTTTCTGGCCAGTGGCCCGCGGTTCTTGGCTGGGTTCCACCGGTTCTGGACTCTCCACGAGCCCAGGATCATTTTGGTATAGGTATCTTAGCTTGAATCGACAAAAAAATGATGACCGGAATTACTCTAGCCACCCACCACCCACGGTGACGCGTGTGGCGGCGCGTGGTGGTGGTGTGGTGATGGTTCTTTGTCCCAATGTGATTCGGATGTCGTTTTACGATCTAACCAACGTACGCTTATTGAGCATTTCGTAGGTTCGATGTGTTCGGACCGTTTGATCGAATCCGAATTCACGTATGTTGTTTCTCGTATTTCTAGGATCGTATAGAAATTAACAGATCGTGATTTGGAGTCCCGGATACTCCGGATCAATGACTTGAAGCTTGAATTAAATCTTAACCATCCGATCGTGCGATCATGAGTGATCCGACCGTCCAATCGAGACCAAACTTTGAGGACACGTTGTTTAGGCCATGTTGAACCTGTAGGAAATTTTAGATGTAAGTTTGGAGGTCACGGGACCTACGGGTCCGGTTTGACCTATTCGGGTCAGTTTGACCAAGTTTGACCAGGGTTGACCGAGCGTCTCCTGACGTCGCCTTGCCACGTAGTGGATTTTGTTGGACTTCTAGGTATGTCCGGATCGATTTGGAGGTCGTGGGGTGTTTGATCGTCGGTTGACCGTGAGTCTTCCGGGGTGGTCCCACTAGTTAAAAGAGGTAGTTTGACCTTGGAATTCTTCGTACGTACGTACGTACACTTTTGAGTGGGGAAACGTTAGGGTTTCGTTTTAAGGTTTCGTTGTCGATACGTTCGTTAATCCAATTCTCGTATCCTTGTTTAGGTACTCTGGCACCGCATACGTAGCGGGCGGGACCCTTTTTAGGGTTATGCAGCATAGGACCAACAGTGAGTGGACTTTGTTTTCAAACGAGCATGATTTGAATGAATTGCATGAAATGCATGAAATTAGATTTAATAATGGTTTTAAATCTTGAATTTGATAAGTGTTTTAATTCTTGGTTTGACTTTGGTTAAAGTATAATAAAAGGGGTTTGCATTTGAGGTTTATGCATGTTTTGGGTTGCCGGTTTATATGTGGGGCCCTGATGGTTATATTTTATGATTAGGTATACTTTTGAGCATTGAATGGGACGTAGTGACGTCTGGTGGTTTTTGTATCGGATTTTGGATCATTAATTGGGTTATTTTGACCTTAGGGTCTTTATACTATTTATATATATATTTATATATATATTTTGGGTATGAAATACAGACGTTTGGGGTCGTCTGGATATTTATGTTTAATGAGTTATTATATATATATATTTATATACACTTATATATATATATATATATTATGAATAATACTTATACGTTGAATAAAGGTTTTCAGAAAAGGTATATTAATGGTTTAAGAAACGGTGAACTAAACTTTGGTTTTATATATATATATATATATATATATATATATATATATATATATACACTTTGGATATTTATTTTGAATCTTGGATATGAAGATTCATGATTTTAATGAAATTTATTTAATAATTACGTTTATGAACTTCAGGTTTTCGGTTTAAGTATTGGAGCCTTCATGGCTATATTTTATGATATGTATATCATTGCAATTTACGTTTTATTCGGGTTTTGAATTGACATGTGGGCTTGAGCATTGGTAGGTTTTAAATATGGTTTTCCAATGAATTGGACGTTTGAATTGATTAGGGTCTGTTATGCGGTCGTTTGACCCTTGTGATTATTTTAAGTAGTGAATATATGTGTGGGACGGTGATGTCCTGATTTTGAATATATTTATATTGGTTAGTTGACTGATGGACTTGTATATGTCCTGGTGTCTGTTGTTTTGGGGTTGGGTACATGTGATTGATTTGGGAATTGGAAAGTGATTGGTTATGTATATATATATATATATATGTATATATACTGGTGATCGCGTGGCGATTGATGTGTGTGTAGTTAGCACCTTGTATTGTACCTCCCTCTGTTCTGATACTGATGATTGCATGGCGATTGATATGATATGGTTACCTGGATTTGGTATGGTTTGATCCGGTGCATACCTTAACAGGGTGTAGCTGTAGACCCTTAACTGGGTAGTCTGTGCGCGTAGGACATGTTTCGGAGTTATGGTTGGGAAGTTTCTACCATATAGGCCTGTGAGTTTAGTCCCACATTGGACGGCTCAACCCTGGGCATGGGGTCTCAATGAGATTGTACCTGTGTCCAGTCAAATGATCCCCTGTTGGATTGTTTTCCCCTGATACTTGTGTTTGGTGTTGAGGTTATACTATACTTATACGCGTGTATTAGTACCTTCGTATTCATATTTCTTTTAGTGAGAATCGTTCCTCGCTTGTCGTGCTTCTGAGCACGTGGTTGTGAGTGTGGGGAAGTTTGGGAAACTGTTTACCTGATTCGGTTGCAGTACTTGATTGGATTTCAGTACTTGATGTGTTTTACTTATTGGATTGTAAATCCTAATTTTTATATATAGTTATACAAATGCTTTGAATTACAATTGAGTTCTGTAGTGTTGTCGGGTTTGGTTTTCTCGGCATGAATGAGGTCTTTGGTATTTTAATGTTGTTTTGGTGTCTGAGGATTTTATTATATTCTCGTTCTTACGTTCTTCAAGTTATTTCAGTTATACTTATACATACGTATATGAGTTCGTGTTTTGGGAGGTTATGTCTCGGGAAAAGTAAAAGGTTTGGGTTGTTCAGAAAAAGGGTTTGAGCTGGATTTCTTTCACGTACTTTGAGGTAGTATGGTTTTTAAATTAATCAAGTATATGAACGGCTTCGTATGCATGTTTCACATTATTTTAAACGGTGGGGTTAGTACTTTGATTTAAGTATGTAAAACCTTATTTTTGTCCACTCACACCCTTTTTGTTTTGCGCCCCTCAGACCGTAGTCGTTGCTTCATTACTGTTCGGCCGTGCGCTTCTCTTCTCGAGCTTCGCTTGAAGGGTAGGATTGTCGTCCTTGAACCCTAAACTTTGTATTCTGTTATTTTTATTCCGCTGTTGAATTCGTATACTCTTATATTGCTCTGTATCACCTTTAGGGTTGATTTTGATGGCCGGAGGCCTGTTGTGTATTTGTTTATGCATGCTGGCATTTGGGGATTATTATCTGTTGTGTTTTAGCAGGTTGTTAATTTTGGGTTAGTCCTTGTTTCAGGGGAGACTCTGCCCGTTTTTCGGTAGAAGTCTTGGCCCCTTTCTTGGTAAAGTTCAGGAATAGGGAACTAGTTTAGTTTGTGGGCATGTCGGGCAAACCAGCAGGGTCTGGCTCGGGTTCCGGGGTGGAATCTGGGTCGGGTCCTGTCAATACCCACAAGAAGCCATTGATGAAGTCAGGAAGGAATGGGCAGAATTTGTAAGCCTTCATATGGATTAGGGGAATTGGACAAACATTAATCATATGTTCGTTAGAGTTAACAATTTTTGTAAATATTTTGGTTATAATTTACATGTTATTTTTAGTATGAATTAAAAATTTGTATAAAATTATCAAATCACAAGAATTAAAAAAAAACACGGCGGTACATATCCAAAATGGCATGTATACAACCAAAACACGTCGGTACGTATCTGAAATGACATGTATACAAATATAACACGGCGCTATATTAAAAAAAGTTATTATTTTCATTCCAATAGACGTCAAAAGATATTAAAACGTCGATATATACAACAATAACGACGTCTAAAGATATTAAAACATCGGTAAATACAATGGCGAAATTTTCCTTACCACCGACGTCTAAAGATATTAAAACGGCGATATATACAAAAATAATGCCGTATAAAGTTATACTTAAAACGTCTAAAGATATTAATACGTCGGTATATATAAAAATAATGACGTTTAAATTTTTAATTAAAACGGCAATACATACAACGGCAATATTTTCCTTCCCACCGACGTGTAAAGAACTTAATACGGCGTCTATACAAAAATAGTGACGTTAAAAGTTGTAATTAAAACGTCGGTACATACAACGGCTATATTTTCCTTTTCACCGACGTCTAAAGATATTACAACGTCAATATATACAAAATAAGATTTGTGTAAAGATTTGTGACTACATCCCTGACCCAAAAATCAAAAGAAAATAAATGAAAATAATTAAGTAATTAAATTTGGTAATTAAAATGAATTAATTGAAATTAATTGGAATTAAATAATTAAAGGGCATTTTGGTCAACGTTATTTTCGGGACGGAATTTGGCGAAACAAGTTGTGCCATTGCGTCCGGCACGTCGAAACAAGTCCATTGACGTGCGGAACGCTTGGATCGGAGTTTAAACGAGAAAAAGGACATAATGGTAATTTACGAATTTAATAAAATATTATAAAATACAGGATGGACCAATCATAGAGCGAGTATCTCTCTCTCTCTACGCGCAGCTTCTCTCTCCTCCCGGTTTTCTCTCCCCCCGACCCGAACTCTCTCTCTCTTCGATCTGGATAGATCCGGCCATGGCAGGGGTCGGGACCGATCCCAATCGATGTGCCTCCTTGCCCCGGTCACATCCCACCTGAAGCCGTCGCCTGAAACCTCGGGATTCGTCGGCGCTGGCGACTGGTATTTTGCCAGTTTTTCACGACTTCGAAGCGGCGGCTCCGGCGAGCTCCATCATCGAACCAGGTATGTAAACCACTCCTCACCTCCTCCTCTAATTGTTTTTGGGATTATCTAGGGTCGATTTGAAGTTTTGGGATCGGATCTGAAAACCTAGAAATTGGCCGAATTTCACTTCGATTTTTCGGCCAGTTGCCGGCCGGTTTTGGGCTGGGTTCCACCAGTTCTGGACTCCTGGGATGGTGGTGATCATTTTGGTGTATGGGTTGCTGTGGGATCCGTTAGTTTTTGATTGGCCGGAATCACTCAAGACACCCGCCACCCACGATGGCGAGTGTGGCGGCGCATGGTGGCGGTGTGGTGGCGGTTCTTGGGTCCATTGCAATCCTTGTATCGTTACGAGTGCGTGGGAGTTGACGGATCTCATTTCGGAGATCGTTTGGCCATCGAACGAATCTCGCATATTGCATGATTCTCGGTTTCGATAGGATTGAACGGTTGGATCGCGTCCATTTTTGGATATGTTGATCTACATAATTCTAGGATCGTGTGGGTTTTGACGGATTGTGATTCAGAGTCCCGGATACTCCGGATCAATGACTTGAAGTTTGAATTAAACCGTAACCGTCTGATCGTGCGATCGTGAACGATCCGACCGTCCGATCGAGACCAAACTTACAGGGCACTTTGTCTAAGTCGTGTTGAACCTGTAGGAACTGTCGGATCTGAGTTTGGAGGTCATGGGACCCACGGGTAGGTTTGACCAAGTTTGACTAGGTTTGACCGAGGCTTTCCCGAAGTCACCTTGCAGTGTAGTTGACTTTGTTGGACTTCTACGAATGTCCAGATCGATTTGGATGTCGTGGGCTCCGTGGGCCCGGGTTAACCGAATTGGGGTGTTTGACCGTTAGTTGACCTTGAGTCTTCCGGGGCCGTCCCACTGGTTATAAGAGGTAGTTTGACCATAGAATCTTTCGTACGACGTACGTGCACGTTAAGTGGGGGTTTGTTAGGTTTTAAGTTCACGGTTCTCGTACGGTTCACGGTACTAATCCAATCCTCGTATTTAACGCTTTAGGTACCTTGACTTTGTGTACTCTGTAAGCGGGACCCTTTGAGGGTTGTGTAGCATAGGACCAGCGGTGAGTGGACTTTGTTTTTAAATGAGCCTGATTTGAATGAATTGCATGAACTGCATAAATGAGATTTAATAATTGTTTTAAATCTTTAATGTGTAAGTCTTGTTTGACTTTGGTTGAAAAGTATTAAAAGATTTGCATTGAGTTGTATGCATGATTTGGGTTTTCGGTATTTTATGTGTGGCCCTGATGGTTATTTTATTATTATTTATACCTTTGGGTATTGAACGGGACGTGGTGAACGCCCGGTGGTTTTCGTATTAGATTTTGATTATATAAATGAGCTATATTAAGATTGGAACCGTTATATTATATTTTAATTATATAACTGAATATTTGGACGTTAGTATAGTCCGTTTGATTTTATACTCGATTTTGGCGTTAAAACCTTATGATTAATAATATGTATACTTTAATTATATATATATGGCTACTTTGAGTAAATACTTCGGAATAATGGGAAATGGTTATTTAACTATATATATATGTGTGTACTTTGGTTATATATACATATATATATTTATATATCTTTACTTTGGAAATATATATTTATAAATATGTATATCTACTATAAGAAAAAGTTGTCTATACTTTGGTTATATATATATATATGTATACTTCGACTAGATATTTTGAATATGGGGTTTTGGGGACGTTAAACGTCCGGACGTATATGTATACGGAATTTAGACTTTGAGTTACTGTATTTTTAAAGGATCATTATGTTTTATGTATATATATATATATACATATGTATATTTTGGATTATACGTTTGGTTTAACGGCATGTGTTTTACAAATGAGTTCTTATACTTTAATTATATACCTTTGGGTTGGAATGCCCTGTGTCGGGACGTGAGGTCCCTTATGTAACTATATTGATATTTGATTATGGTTTTAAATGGGGTTTTTCAATGACTTGGATGTTTCATTTGATTAAGGTCTGTTATGCGGTCATTTGACCCTTATGAATATTTTGAATATAGAAATATATGTTTGGACGGTGATGTCCTGATTGTTGAATATATTTATATGGGTTAGTTGACTGATGGACTTGTTTATGTCCTGGTGTCTGTTGTTTTGGGGTTGGGTACATTGTGATTGTATATATATATATATATACTGTTATCGCGTAGCGATTGATTTGAGTGCTGTTAGCACCTTGTATTGTACCTCCCCCTGTTCTGATACTGATGATCGCTTGGCGATTGATATGATACGGTTACCTGGATTTGGTATGATTCGAGCCCGTGCATACCTTAACGAGGTGTAGCTGTAGACCCTTGATTGGGTAGTCTGCGCGCGTAGGACAGATTTCGGAGTTATGGTTGGTAAGTTTTTACCATATAGTCCTGTGAGTTTACTCCCACTTTGGACGGCTCAACCCTAGGCACGGTGTCTCGATGAGACTGTACCGGTGTCCAGTCAAATGATCCCCTGTTGGATTATTTTCCCCTGGTACTTGTGTTTGTGTTATGGTTATACTATATCTATACGCGTGTGTTAGTACCTTCGTATTCATATTTATTTTAGTGAGGATCGTTCCTCGCTTGGTGTGCTTGTGAGCACGTGGTTGTGAGAGTGGGGAAGTTTGGGAAACTATTTACCTGTTTCGGTTGCAGTACTTGATAGGTTTTACTTGTTGGATTGTAAATCCTGATTTTATATATGTTTATATATATGATTTGAACTACTTTTGAGTTCTGTATTATTGTCGAGTTTGGTTTTCTCGGCGTGAGTGAGATCTGTGACATTTTAAATGTTGTTTTGGTAATTGAGGATTTTATTATATTCTCATGCTTACATTCTTCAAGTTATTTCAGTTATACTTATACATACATATATGGGTTCGTGATTTGGGAGGTTATACCTCGGGAAAGGTAAAAGGTTAGTAGTTTGAAAAAGGGGTTTTAAACTGGGTTGCTTTCACGTACTTTGAGATAGTACAGTTTTCAAATCAATCAAGTATTTAAAGGGTTTCATATGCATGTTTCGCATTGTTTTAAACGGTGGGGTTAGTACTTTGATTTAAGTATGTAAAACCTTATTTTTGTCCACTCACACTCTTTCTCTTTTGCGCCCCCCAGACCGTAGTTGTCGCTTCGTTACTGTTCGGCTGTGTGCTTCTCTTCTCGAGCTTTGTTGGAAGGGTAGGATTGTCATCCTTGAACCCTAAACTTGTAATCTGTGATTTCTTTTCCGCTGTTGAATTCTTATACTCTTAGTTTGCTCTGTATCACCTTTAGGGTTGAATTAGTTTGGTCGGAGGCCTGTTATGTATATGTTGTATGCATGCTAGCGCTTGAGTTGTTTATCTGTTGCTTGTTTGACAGGTTGAACTTTTGGGCTAGTACTTGTTTTAGGGGAGACTCTGCCCGTTTTTCGGCAGAAGTCTTGGCCCCTTGTAGGTTAAATCTCGGGAAGAGGGTAACTGTTTAGATTGTGGGCCCGACATGGTTTGATGTTGGGCATAACCGCAGGGTCAGTCTCTGGTTCCGAGGTGGAATTTGGGTCGGGTCCTGTCAACAGCAACACCAAACCTGGATAATAAATTTTTTTGACGACGGGTTTGATGATTTTAACAACGTTAAATTACATTTAAAACGTCGTATTTTATATATTTACCATCGAGTTAAATACCATAGATTTTATCAATTAGACGTCCATCTTTATTACATAGAGACGTAGAAGACGAAAACAACGGCACTATAAAAATAATAACTGTCGTTTAAAATTAAATACTTTAACAACGGTTTTCTTTTGTTTCGTCGATGTTTAAAGAAGCGCGCAATCTGAAAATTTATGTTTGACCAAAAAATTTCAATTTTCACTATAAGTGTAAAATATTTCGCTTTCTCTCTTCAAGGAGATTTGCTTCCAGAAGAAAATACAATACCTTCCTCTATGTAGGCAAAGAAGACTTTGTGTGCATTTGGGCTGAGTTATGAGAAAATCCATGCATGCCCCAATGACTGCATCTTGTATAGGAAGGATTATGAAGATTCAACTAATTGTCCTACTTGTGGTATCTCAAGGTGGAAGGAAGGCAAAGATTCGCTTTTGAAAGGGTGTCCCAAAGAAAGGTGGTGTAGTATTTTTCACCAATTCCGAGGTTTAAAAGGATGTTTCAATCAAGTAAGACATCTAAGAGTTTGACTTGGCATGCTTTGATAGAAAATCAATTGACGGTCGAGATGTCTCATCTGGCGGATTCCCGTCTTGGAAACTTCGTTGATGATAAATGGCCCGAGTTTGGTAAAGAGCCGAGAAACTTGAGACTGGCTCTCTCATCGATGGATTTAATCCCCACAGTTCACTAAGTAGCAGAATCTGATTCTTTGGCTAGTTATCTTAGTTACATATAATCTCCCACCATGGTTATGCATGAAACGAAAGTTCATGATGTTGACTTTATTGATTTCCGGTCCTAAACAACCCAGAAATCATATAGACGTCTACTTAGAGCCTTTGATTGATGATTTAAAATCTTTGTGGGATGGGATTAGAGGAGTGTATGATGCACACATAGGAGAATACTTTACACTCGTAGCTGCACTCATCGTGGACAATAAATGATTTTCCCGCCTATGGAAACTTATTTGATTGTGTCGTTAAAGGATATAAAGCTTGTCCAATATGCGGCGATGATACGCCTAGTCACAGGTTGAAAAATGGCCACAAAATCTGTTACATCGGGCATAGAAAATGGTTACCAACTTATCATCCATATCGGAGGTAGCGTGCAGCTTTTAATGGGAAACCTGAATATGACATGCCTCCAAAGCCATTAACCGGAGAAGAAGTGCTACAAAGGGTTGAAGGTATTAATTACAAATGAGGCTCGAAAAATGAGGGAGGTGGAGGTGAAAATGATGGTGACAGAGTTTGTTGGAAGAAGAAGTCAAAATTCTTTGATCTCGAGTATGGGAAATACATTCCTATGAGGCATTCCCTCGATGTGATGCACATTGAGAATAATATTTGTGATAGAATCATTGGTACGTTGTTGGAGATCCCTGGAAAAAATAAAGATGGGATTGCTGCTCGTTTAGATTTATTGAACATGGGGGTCAAGACTGATTTGCAACCCGAGTATGGAGAAAGACGTACTCGCTTGCCTCCGTGGCCTTGGAATTTGTCAAGAGCGAGAGAAGAGAACGGTTTGCAATTCTTTCTATGGTATGAAGGTCCCTGAAGGTTATTCTTCAAACATAAAAATCTTGTATCTTTACAAGATTCAAGACTTCTTGGCCTAAAATCACATGATTGTCATACCTTGATGCAACAATTGCTCCATGTGGCAATTCGTTACATTTTGGAAAAGCCTGCAAGGTATGCAATAACTCGACTGTGCTTCTTCTTCAATTCTATATGTGCAAAGACCGTGGATGTTTCCTCGCTAGATAAGTTGGAAGAAGATGTAGTAGTTACTTTGTGTTTGCTTGAGAAATACTTTCCCCTTCATTCTTCAATATCATGGTTCATCTAGTAGTACATCTTGTCAGAAAAGTTCGTCTATGTGGGCCTGTTTATTTTAGATGGATGTATCCGTTCCGAAAGATATATGAAAGTGCTAAAGGGGTATGTTCAGAACCGTAATCATCCTGAAGGTTGCATTGCTGAGTGCTATATAGTCAAGAAAGCGTGGAGTTTTGCACCGAGCATTTATCTCGATATTAGAACAATTGGAGTGCCATTAAACCGGAAGATGGGACTTTCAAAGCCACTATCAGGTTGCTCAATGACTTTAGTTGATTGTGACCTTTTGAACCAGGCACATCTATATGTGTTGGAGAATACGGAGGAAGTCCAACCATATATCGAGTATGACTTTTAATCATTATGTTTTAAATCATTCCTTATGTTTCTCTTAAATACAAGGGACAGTAATACTAGAATTTTCTGTGTCATGTAGGGAACATATGATCCACCTCCAGACCACTTATCCAAAATATAAAAAGAGAACAAAGTGGCTACAAGATAAGTACAACAGTATTTTCATTCAATGGTTACGCTTTAAGGTATATGTTATTGAATAAAACATTGCAGTTTGATTTATTGTCATATCTATGTTGCATTGAATTAACAAATGATTAATTTGCGGGTTCAAAGGGAAATCAATGAGAAAGAAAATAATGGTGTATCAGAAAATTTGAGGTGGCTAGCAAGTGGTCCAAGCATGACAGTGCCATCATATAAGAGCTATCTTATAAAAGGTGTTAAATTTAACACCAAGGCACAAGATGATGTGCAGGTAGTTCAAAATAGTTGAGTTTATTTACTTGCAAATACTATGCAAGTTGCTAGTGCCAAGGATAAAAACCCTATTGTCTCAAATATGGGTTTTTATGGTGTCATTCAAGATATTTGGGACCATAACTACCAAAAGTTTACAATCCCAGTCTTTAGGTGTGATTGGATAGATAGCACTTCTGGCCTTGTAGTCGACGAACTCGGATTTACCCTTGTAGATCTGAGTAAAATTGGACATAGGAATGACCAATTTGTTTTGGCTTCTCAAGTCAAACAAGTTTTTTTTGTTGACGACCCAATGCATCATAGTTGGTTGGTAGTGTTATCAATGCCTAATAGAGAATATAATAATGTTATTGGTGATGATGTCTTAGGTGATGTGAGAATTGAGTGTGAGCCATTTACTAGAGGGATGTCAAATGTTGACACATTTGATGAACTAGCCCGTGAGTTTGGGAGTGAAAATATTCAAGATGGGTGTGAAGATATATGGATTGAATGATGCTTGTGATTTATGACATTATTTATGCCCTAAATGGCTGTGTATGACATTAATTTTGCAAGAAATTGTAATGTATTTCTTTCACTTTCATTATGTAGGAGCTGAGAATCGCTGTGGATGATAATCTGTCTAGCCCCCATGTCTTTGGCTAGCCAAAGGCTGGCCAACAAAGCCTCGTATTCGGCTTCGTTATTGGAAGTTATGAAATTGAAATGGAGGGCATATTCGATCTTATTTCCTTCAGGAGTGGAAAGGACCAGCCCAGCACCGCACCCTTGCTGGTTAGCCGAACCATCTACGTGGAGAACCAGGATTGGAACTGTTGAATCAAAATGACTACCGTTCGGTAGGGAGTTTTCTGTCGATTTCGTTTGAGGTTTGTTCGGAAGCGAGCTTCCTACCGTTGTTGCCAATGGAGTCAGCTCAGATATGAAATCTGCCACTGCTTGACCTTTCTTTGCTGGTCTTGGTTTGAACTGAACATCAAATTCCCCCAGCTCGATTGCCCATTTGATCAATCGTCCGGACATCTCCGGCTTTTGGAACACTTGCCGAAGTGGCTGGTTTGTCAGAACGATTATAGTATGAGCCTGGAAATACGGGCGGAGCTTCCTTGCCGAAGTCACAAGAGCTAGAGCCAACTGCTCAAGAGGCGGATACCAAATTTCTGCACCCTGGAACGCTCAGCTTACGTAGAAGATTGGTAACTCTACCTTTTCTGGCTTCCGTATCAATACGGAACTAACGGCAGTCTGCGATACCGATAGATACAAAAAGAGTTCTTCTCCAGGAAGTGGTTTGGATAGCAGCGGGGCTTTGCCCATGTATTCTTTTAGCTCGTAAAATGCTTTATCACATTCGGCAGTCCAGGAAATACTGTGTTTACCTCCCTTCAGGGCTTTAAAGAAAGGTGCACACCGATCGGTAGCCTTTGATATGAATCGTGTTAGGGCTGCCACCCTACCGGTAAGACCTTGAATATCTTTCTGTGTCTTCGGCCTTTCCATATTTATCAACGCCTTGATGTTTTTAGGATTGGCCTCGATACCACGCTGGCTGATCATAAAACCTAGGAACTTTCCGGAAGATACATCGAAGGCGCACTTCACCGGGTTCAGTCTCATTCGGTATTTTTTCAGGATGCCGAACATTAATGACAGGTTCTGGATGTGTTGATCGGCAGTTTTGCTTTTGACCAACATGTCATCGACATAAACTTCCATAATGTTCCCAATGTATTCGGCAAAGATTCGGTTGACTAAACGCTGGTATGTGGCTCCGGCATTCTTCAACCCGAATGGCATGACATTATAGCAATAAAGACCTTTGTCTGTTATGAACGTCGTATGCTCTCTATCGGCAAGGTCCATAAATATTTGGTTGTATCCTGAATAGTCATCCATGAAACTCAACAGCTCGTGGCCAGCGGTAGCGTCAACAAGCTGGTCGATTCTTGGCAACGGAAAGCTATCTTTCGGACAGCCTTTGTTGAGATCGGTATAGTCTTGGCACATCCTCCACCCACCTTTTGTTTTCGAACCATGACGGAGTTTGCCAACCAAACTGGGTAAGTTGCCTCTTTGATGAAGCCGATAGCGAGGAGTTTTTCAACCTCAGCCTTCATGGCCTTATACCGTTCGGTATCATAAGATCTCCGCTTCTTGCGGTATTGGCGTCTCATCTCTGGGATCGTCAGGAATCTCATTGTCGTTTGGCATTCTAACCACAAAGAGAGTTTCCTTTGGTGATTTGTCCGTGGCCGAAGTAAGAGCCATTGCATAGCAAGTCCGACCGCTGAGTTGGTTCCTCCTAATGACCCCAGTACCGCAATAGGTTGGGAACTTCGTAAGTAACATATGGGGGGAAAGATGAGCCTTGATTCCCGTAAGTGCCGTTCGGCCAATAATCACATTGTACGCGGTTGGGCAGTCGACGATGAGAAATTGGTCATAAATCATGGTTCGTTGTGGGGCCATGCCGAAGGCTATGGGCAAGCTTACACTACCGACTGGTTGAACTAGGTCGCCTGAGAAACTCAGGAGTGGAGTGAGCTGCCAATTGACATGCTCATCGCTTACCCCAAGTTCCCCAAAGGCATCGGCAAAGATGACATTTATTGAACTTCCAGTGTCAATCAACACTCTCCCTACATCCAACCCTGCAATTTCTGCTTGGATTATCATGGGGTCATCGTGTGGGTAGAGGATCCCTTCTTCTTCTTCTTCTTCATGGAAGGTGATGGGCTCCCATCGGACTTTTGGCATTTTCTGATGCCGATTACTTTCAATACCGAAGACTTGGGGATATTGAACCGCTCGGACGTACTACTTTCTCGATCGGTTCGATGCCCCTACCAATGTTGGGCCTCCGCTGATAGTGCTGATCATGTTGATCTGCCGAACGGGGACCTTGGACCGGAAGTTGTTGTGGCCTAGCAATGTACTGATCAAGTTTGCCCTCTTGGATAAGGCGTTCGATAATTTTTCTCAGTGTTATGTAGTTTTCGGTATTATGGCTATTATGCTGGTGGTATAGGCAGAATTTTTCAGTATCCATGTTATCCTGTCGATTCGGCTTCCGATTGACCGGTTTTGGAATGATGTCTTGCTCGTTCATAAGTACAGCCTCATAGGTTGTATGGAGCACCGTATACACTTCCTGTGCCTGGACTTGATTCGGCAGGGGGCCTCGGTGGTCGTTGCGATTGTTCCTTCCTCTGTTCTTCTTATGGTTTCCTTGTCGAGGGCTAGAGTCGTTCTTCCGTTTTCTTGTGGAGAACAAAGGTTTTTGCGGTGAGAACTTATCTTGTGCCGATTCCTCTTGCCGAACCGTGGATTCGGTCTTCGAGTTGAAGTATTATGCTTGTGCATGAATAGTTACCTGCTTCATCAGCTCATCGTAAGTGTGACAGTTGTTGCTATGCACCAGATACCGGAAATAGGAGGGCCGAAGGCCACTTTTAAAGGCGCCGAAGGCTGCCCAATCATCAGTATCTGGGCATCGGGAATACTTATGGTTGAATCTAGCCGCATATTTGCATAAACTCTCATCTTCCCCTTGTCGAATGGTATACAGGTCATCGGCAGAGTATAACCGATCTGTTTGGATCATGAAGTGGTTAAGGAAAATTTGTTTTAACTCATCAAAGGAATCTACCGTACCTGGCTCCAACCGGTAGAACCAATTGAGCGCCGCATTGCTTAATGCCGATGGGAACAGCAGACATTGTCCTTCATCGCTTAACCCCTTGCACCCAAGTGCCTATTGGAACCTATGGAGGTGAGTCAGTGGGTCTTCTACCCCTGTGTAGAACGGTATGCGCAGGGGCTGAACGTCCTTGTCCTGCCTGGAATTTTTAATTCGTTCAGTGAACGGTCTTGGCCGAAGCTTACTCCATCCTGGCTCCTGAGAGCGCGATCGGTCGTCCTCCATCTTTTGGACTCTCTGTAGCAAGAGGCGGATCACGGGGTCTCGGCTTGGGACCTCCGTCTCCTGATAATCCTCTGATTGCCGAGGCGTCCTTTCTGGGTTAACTCCCTAGTGCCGTGTTGGGGTTACCGAATGGTAAGAGGTATGCCGACTATCAGATGGGATGTACTCATGGTCCGATTCCCCTGTGGATTCGAGTAGGTGGACTCGTCTGACGGGGGAATTTACTTCCCAACACCCTCATGCGATCGTCGTTTAACCTGGCTCCAATTTTGACTAGTGATCGGTCTTGCTCCTCCTGCCGATCCAATAATCGGTGCCGACAATTAGTGTAGACCGTCTGCGATTTATGGGGCTTATCTTTTGGAGCTGGAATGACCAATTGCTTGGAGACCGCCGGGGCTGCCTTTGCCACCTTCTTTCCCTTCCTCTGCCTACTTGGTGTTTGCAAGCTCTGGGAGGTTCGATCGGTCTGAATGTTTTGTGTTTGCTGTTGGTTTAGCTGCTGCTGGGTCTCATCGACTTTGGCCAAGAGAAGGTTGTTGTGTTCCTCCATCTTCGCCATGTCCCGCCAAAGTGTCGTTATCTGGGCGAGGAGCTCGGCTTCGGTTGCAGTTGGGGGTGCCGAAGTGTTCCCGGTGGGCTTGCATGGGGGCATTGCTGGGCTGGCCCCACTATGCTTACCGAATGGCAACTCTTCAGCTGTTAGGAACAATGGGACCGGAGCGGTGCCCATCCTAAATGAGAATTGTGGAGGGACTTGTGTCTTTCCCACAGACGGCGCCAAACTGTTAATGCTCAAAAATAGTTCGGCACTTTTGGGCCCAACTGTGATGTCTTCCCCTTCGGTAGTCCGCGGGCCTTGGTGAGCTCGGTCGATCTGTAAGGCAAGAAACGATCGGTAAGCCCGATAGGCACTGGGCGAGGAGCCCGGTAAGCCCGATCGGAAAGTAATTTTAGTAGAGTAATAGCTAAGTGGCCGAAGGCTCTTGATTACCTCCTTCTTGGGGCTTGTGCCTGTCTTTATAGATCTTGGGAGGTGTGCATTTTGAGTATAATTTCGATGTGGGACTGTAGACATTGCCTGATTAGGCTTCACGTGTCATGAAGGAGATTCAAGGTTTATGAATTCCTCAACTAGCCTTTGGCAGACTTGGTACCGATCTCCTTACATGCCGAAGGCTCTGTATTTCCACGTGTAGTCTTCTTACTGGTAGTTTAAATGGGGTATAAACAGACTTGATAAGGTTATCCAAGACCACAACATAGGAAGTGATTTGATGTCCTAAGGAAGGCTGACTGTTCGTACCAAGATTAACACGGATTAATTCCTACAGATCAAAGAGCCAATTCATGGCTGGGTAAAAGGCCCAAAATCACTAGAAGCTTATCCTACACTTATGAAGGTCCAAACGAAAGTCAACGAGGCCCAAAAGCCCGCCACCTGCAAGACATTGACCAAAGCTCGTGGTCAACGAGGTGCTTCGGAAATAACAGTGCATCAGACACAAGTGTCCAATGCTACGTCCTTTATTCAAACACAAGTGCTACAATCCATTTCGGACAGAGGGTGTTTGAAAATGCGCTTAAAGGAAACTTATCCTTTTTTGCGAACAATCAAAGATGATTTTCCTTACGTTGGTAGGGCCACAGCTCAGTTCAAATCGCTAGCATCTAGGCATGACCCACTGGATCAGAAGAAGTATGGCCTTTAGCAAATGGAAGAAGCGTAGTAAGTGGAGGCGGTTCCCACCACCATTAATGTGATTACCACCGCATTTAATGAGGTATGGTCACTATTTCCATCAGAAGAAGTCTAGCCCACTAGCGCCGAATGCAGAGGAGCCATTCCATGATTTTCTGGTTCAATCAACTACCAAGACCATCCCATTACACACCAAGAAATCTTCACCTTAAAGATTTCTTTCCCATTTTTTTGGATCGATCTATGAGAGCAGGTTTTTAAGTGGCAGTAAGCTGTGCTCAAGTATGATCTTCCAAGTACCATCTAAGGCACCTTCATCAGTGGGTTACTTTGCCTATAAATATGGAAACCCAATGGCAGCACGACACACACAACTTCAGCCAAAAAAGCCAGACTCAACTTCTCAAAACCAAGACTCAATGTCACATCCAGGATCGGCTCTGTTGTAGCACGATATTGTCCGCTTTGGACCCCACCCTCATGATTTTGTTTCTGGGAACTCACGAGCAACTTCCTAGTGGGTCACCCATCCTTGGATTGCTCTAGCCCAAACTTGCTTAACTTCGGAGTTCCCATGAAATCTGAAGCCAATGAGCTCCCAAAAGGCCTCGTGCTAGATGGAGGTGGGTATGTACATATAAGGCATATCACCCCCTCTCCATTGGTCGATGTGGGATGTTACAATCCACCCCCTTAGGCGCCCGACGTCCTCGTCGGCACGCTCGCACCACACGGCAGAGTGGCTCTGATACCATTCTGTCACATCTCAGATCGGCTCCGTCGTAGCACGATATTGTCTGCTTTGGGCCTAGCCTGTTGTGCAATTGAATGCACTCCCCTAATGATCTTGTTGTTGATGGACTTTGTAACAAACACAATGATGGATGAATCACACACTCACACACGCACAGAAAATAACCAAGCACAAATGACGCAAGATTTATAGAGGTTCGGCCAACTCTTTGCCTACTTCCTCTTGGTGATCCCCTTGAGAAATTCACTTCATGAAAGAATAGGTTACAACTTTGGTTTACAAAGAAAACCCCCTTAGAACTCTATTCTCTCCCCAAGCTCTCTTTTCTCTCTCACCCCTTGCTCAACACTTTGATGCACTTGTGAACACTCTCTTACACTTGGTGTTTCCCTCCTTGGTTTCTAGACTTACAAGACTCCAACACTTGAACTCTCTCTCTCCTTGGCTTCCTTGGCTTTCTCTCAAAACCTTTAGCCTCTTGAACTCCTTTGGATTTCTGATTCCTTGGCCTTAGCACTTTGCACTAAGCTCTAAGTACAAAAGCACTAAGCACTCCTTGTAATGTCTGCACTTCCCACTTAAGTAGACAAGTGTAAAGTCTCCCACCAACATCAGCCACCCTATAAAAGTCTCTAACATGTGGCAAACCAGCCACCCTAAAACAAGATCCATAATTTCAAGAAAGCATAAAGTGGTAGGCTATCAAACAAGCCACCAATCTATACTTAATGTAGTTTAAGACTTTCCCTAGTAGCTGCCATATGTCCTAGCACTCATAAAAGACTTTAGAGGCACATGGAGTTAGGTAGGGAATAGACCCATGTGAAAAAGCATCTTGAAAACGCGTGGAAAACATTCAAAGACAAAGTGCAGCGGCAGCGACCGATTGCCGCTTCGCGACCGGCCGGATACGTAAAACCTCCCTATGATACGAATTTGCCTGAAAACAACCGGTTGCGGATACCTTGCGACCGGTCGCTTTCTGCGATTTTTCCAGCTCTCCAACTTCACCCAATCTGCTTCAAAACGACCGGTCGCGGATACCTTGCGACCGGTCGCTTCTCCCGAAGCTTGCATCCTTAATGTGAGCCAAATTTCCAACATAGCCTTCACAGTTTTGTTTCTGGGAAGTCACGAGCAACTTCCCAATGGGTCACCCATCCTGGGATTGCTCTAGCCCAAACTCGCTTAACTTCAAGTTCCCATGGAATCCGGCCGGTGAGCTCCCAAAAAGCCTCGTGCTAGATGGAGGTGGGCATTTCTTGTGAGGACGGACCCGAATTCCCCCTCGGAACTCGTGTCCAACCACCTTCCGTCGAGACACTACCCCGACGCAGAACTTACTTTACTAAAACGCCCCTTAACCCTAGTTTAAGGAAATAGGAAAGTTGACTTCTCCGAAAATCCGCAGAGACTCCTCTAAAAATGGACTTTCCCAAAATGTCCACTGTCAAAAACACAGAGAATAAACCAACTGGCGGCATGCACAAAGCGAGAAGCACAGTTAATAGGGAGGCCTCCGGCCTCTACCTCAATCTTAGGTGAGCACTACGGAGCAATCTAAAGAAATTTAAACTTTACAACTTGAGCAAAGGATAGCAAAGTGAAAATACAAGAAAACTCCTACAGGAGCCAATAGTCGTGATGCCTCGACGTGGTGGTCTTGACCTCGGGATCTAGTACCTGGGGGGCGCAAAACAGAAAATGTGAGTGGACGAAAAATCAAACTTTAAACATCATTTTTCAATGAACATAATAATCCCCTCCGTTTTCGCAAATAATGACAAAGCACTATGCAAGAGAAAATCCTTATATAAATGTACATACTTATACGAACAATTACTTGAAAACAATTCCGTTAAATTCGTATCTTGAATTACCATAAAGAAAACTGTAGCTTTGCTATTTTCGTAAATTCTTGAAACCACAACTTGAACACTGAATTCTTAAAATAAAAACCATGGAATTGAAATCCATCCAAAAATTCCCATTTAAGTAAAACATAAATAACAACATTGAATAACTTCCCTTTTTCCTGGAACCCAACTCCGTCAGTTTCAAACCTTAATTTAAAATCATGCACTGCATCAACTGTCCCGGTGCACATATCCAAATATAATAAATCCTGGAAATAACATCCATAGACACACCCACATATATATATATATATATATATTTATAATAACATAAATGTAAATTCTCATAAAACCCCAACAAGGAAAATATAAAACCAAAACGACTAAAAATCAAGAAAACCAAATTTCCCAACCAATCAAGCTGTTTCCCGACGCAATGCCCGTAGGGCACACGCAAGTAAGGAAGGATCCTCACTTAAAAGAAAATAAGAATAGAAGCATAGTAATAGGTATATATATACATATATAAATAGTAAGACTCTTAGACCAATATTCGTACCGGAAACAATCCAACATGGGATCGTTTGACTGAACCACATAGAGGAGTCCTCAACAACCATGTGGTCGTGGAACAAGCCGTCCAAGCGGGACTAAGCTTATCAGCACGTACAGCAAAATCCTTAATACTCATACGCCCGTGACAAGTCCTACGCGCGCAGACTACCCGCTAAGGGTCTACAGTCACACCCAATCAAGGGTGCACCGGGTATCCAACATATCCAAGTATCCATTTCCACAAGTATCCACTTTCCAAAGTTCCATAACCGGGAGGTACATAGGGTAGTGCTTATAGCACTTCAACCGACATAACCAAACACTTCTCACTTTCCACAATAACCACACCCACGTACCCACACATAACCGGACATACATAAATTCATTCTCGAAAATATTATATAATTCAAGATACTTGCAATATGTCAAAGACCCGAAAATGTATATACACCAAAACTCACAATAGCCACCAAAACCCAAATACCAACACATAATCGATAAATTGATAAAGTAGCAAACTTGCAACATAAGACAATAATATAAACTTCAAACAGACATAAACTCCAAGTATCAAAAGTAACCCAATTAATCCGTATAATACAAGTCCCAAAAGTTAAATAATAATAAAGTTCCATAAATAGATAATATAAAAACTATAAAGTCAAATAACCCCAAATATATAATCGAAACCCAACATTTATCAAACTAACCGCCCAAATGTTAATTCAACAAATAAATATAAGTTCCGGTAGTATAAATATAAGTTTCCGATAGTATAAATATAATTCCCAAAAGTATAAATTGTAGGTTTCTCAAAAGTATGGAATATACTTTCCTAAGGATATAGAATATAAGTTCTCAAAATTATATAATATAATTTCCCAAGAGATATAAAATATAAATAAGCTAAAGTATAGAATAAAGTTTCCAAGGTATAAAATATAATTCAACAAAGTATAGAATATATAAATATATATATTCCCAAAGGTATGGAATATAACCCATGAGATTTATAAGTTTCAAACATTTAAAGTAAATAGGAGATCCCATCATTAGAATCATATAAAAATATCAAGATTCATATAAATGATTTATATAAAGTTTTGAAGCCCGACAAAGTCATAAACCTCAATTTGTCAAATATAAAACTCAAGAAATTCCCGGTATTTCACCATACCCAAACCGGATACAAAATCTTACCGGACATTTGTCCCGTCTCAAATTCAATACTCAAAGACCTTTAATTTAAAATATAGCCACCAATGTCCCACAATTAAACCGGGACCCCAAAACTTGCATAAACTTTGAATATAATTTAAATCCCAATAACCTCATAAAATATTCTATCTAAGACTCAAAATATCATTAAAACCCCTTAGTCAAAGTGACTAGTTTTATATGCATAAATTTCCCGATAATTCCATCGAAATCAAATCCAAGACTTAAACAATATTTTAAATCCCAATAATCAAGATAAATCATTTATGCATCAAAGTTCAATATTTGAAGTAATGATTGTTCAAAACAAAAGTCCACTCACAACAAGTCCACGCTGCTCAATCCTTAGAGAGCTTTTCCTTCCGAGTACGCGAAGCAAGAGTACCTATTTGAGGGAATAAACGGTTTAATTAATACGCTGCACCCAACAACAAAGTTTAACTCGAGACACTAGTTCTCGGGTCTCAAAGTAAGCGTGCACAACTACCGGGGAATTTCTAGAGTCAAACTACGCTATTCAACAGGTGGGACCACCTCGGAAGACTCACGGTCAACCGATTGGTCAAACTTCCCGAATAGGTCAACCGGGCCTCCGGGGCCCACGACCTCCGATTTTCGATCCGAACATTCCTAAATGTTCAACAAGGTTTACTAAACACGTCCTGACAGTTTGGTCTCGATCGAGCGGTCGAAATCTGCGCCCGATCGCCGCATCAAGTTACCTAACCCTAGGGTTAATGATTCGGAGTATCCGGGACTCCGATTCTTGATCCGTTTGTTCCTAGACGATCCTAGAGGTACGGGGAACAACATACTTGGAAATGGGACCGATCCAACGGCCCGAACATATCGAACCCGGATAACGCATAATAGGCGTAAATTCGTTCGACCGTCAAACGACAACCAAATTGGAATCCGAGCATACCTACATGCTCAGGACGACATAGGGAACATTTTAGGACACAATGCACCACCACAACAATTGCCCCGAAACTCGCCGGAATTGGGTGTGCATAGTAATTCCGGTGACCGGAAAAACTCCAAACCAAGGGTCAATACTTCAGGTATAGGTGCAACTCAACACGTGGAGCATTTTATTCAACTATGGCAACACCTAGTTTGGCCGACAAGTGGCGGAAATTCAACTCAAAAACCGGCCTAAAATGGATTTCTAAATCGAACAACCTAGGCTTGAAACCAATCTACAATACATACATAAATGGATAGAGTATGAAGAGTAGATGAAGTTTCATACCTCACTCGACGGAAATGGTTGCCGGAGTCGCCGGAAAACTCGTCGGAAAGTTCGGTAACCATCGAACTTTCAGTCGCTCCAGTTTAAAATCCTTGGGTTTCTGAGCTGGGGTAATGGGCAGGCTTTGTAGAGGAGGAAGAGACGAAGATTTAGCACCTGGAATCACCTAAAACGGAGTTCGGTGGAGGGAGAAATCGTCTGCCAAAGATTGGCCCGAAGAGAGGAAGAAAAATGAGGGAGGAAGAAGAAAGAATCGGGGAAGAAGAAGAAATCCGGCTACTGTAGCGTTTTTACTGTAGCGCTACTGTAGCCGCTACAGTAATCTGACAATTTCGTTTTTTTTTTTTTTTTTTTTTTTTTTTTTTTTTCTAATCGCTTATCGATCGTTACAACCCGGAATTCGCTGTACCGCATATCCACGAACTCGTTTCGACGAGCCGGACGCAACGGCGCAACTCAATTCCCCAAATTCCGTTTGGAAATTTAAAGTGCCTAAAATACCCTTAATCCCAGTGGCAAAATTGTAATTTCGCCAAAATTATTTATTTGACTAAACAATTGGGATTGAATAGTGAAATTGGGTCAGGGATGTTACAACCTACCCCCCTTATAAGAATTTCGTCCTCGAAATTCCGCAACCAATTTGGAAAAAGAGTGAGCTGCACTTCAGCCCCTTAACTTCATAAATCACACTTCGACTACACAACTTCCTTTCACTCTACAACTTGTCATTCGATGTCAGCAAACACAGTTCTTACTTTTTTCAACAGAAAACCTAAACAAATTTTTCAAAGACATCCCCATGACTCCGACAAGGTCAAGAAGTCAAAGTAACGTCATTGGACATCCGATACTTCACCGTAAAAGTACACTAGGCAACGTATCTCCAGGAATTAACCTATCACTCCGATGTTACACAAGGTAACTATTCTCCCCTGAATCGTCATTTACTTTGGACTTAACCCATCCAACTCCAACTCTATTGTTGGGTCCCAACACCAATTCGACAAGTCCGGGTCCACATGGAAACCGACAAGTCACGATTTTTTTTTTTTCTACCTTCCGGCCAACACCGATTGCCACATTGCTTCGATTAGGCAGGAGCACTTCCGCCAACAATTCAAGCTGTCAAGACTCGGTTCAAATATGAACCGTCTTACACCTTCCAAGCGAAACGCGTGCACCATAACGACTGCACTCACTCACAAGGAAACTAACATTTCGTAAGGCTTACCCCGAGCACTGAACATTTTCCCGAAAGTCAACCGCCGAAAAAGACTGGCGAGTTAACCCGCAGTTCCACTCACTAGGCTTCGATCCCAATTTTTCCGCGACCACCAAGTTACCTTAGGGTCACCGTTTCAATGTCTACAAACAACTCTTAACCCCTTAACTACTTTGACTCTTCAACTTTCCTTACCAGCCTTAACCGACTCCAAGGTCAGCCTGGGCTCTCGGGCTTGAGATACCCACGACTAATTAGCTTTTCCCTGGATGCCACACAAGTGTAACATGCCAACTTAGTGAAATTCACTAACCTTCCTTTTCTCCAATTCCTCTTTTCATACCTTCAAATTTCCCAGGGTTCCAACCTTCGACCAAGTTGTAAAAGTTCAACCTTTCGTCAAAGAACATCGCTACTTACTCCATTCACACGTTCAATTGCCCAAAACATGGGTATTTGATTATCCCGAAACATAAGTCTCGTGTTTCCCTTATTACACACATACTCGACCATTTTCACTTTGAGAAAATGATCAACGCCGAGGTAGTAGCCGTACCAGTCCTCCGATACAACTACTTGCCTCTCAACCACCCGTGCCAAGAATCGAACCAAAATTGTTGTCGCATCAGCTTAATGCAACCATGACACTCAATCGAAACCAACCTCCACGCAAACCGTTTCTTTATGTGATTTCCTCAAGTTCTCGAGTGAATCACGATACCCACCACACTTACTACCACAACGTTGTCCCTAACTTCAACGACAACAGTCTTGGGAACGTCCTCATTCCCCAACTTCATCTAGTGATAACTTCACCACCAATCAACCCCTCAAGACACCATTGAGAAGTTCAACAATTTTATCCTCTCCGGCTTAAACACATGCACTTCACTAACCCGTACCCAGTCATATGGAACTTTGTTCCAATAAACTGTCGATCTCAAACTAAACAGTTCCTTCGCTAATAGTGACACACTCGTCATCATCTAGTTAGCGATCTCCACTACCTTCCTTTGGTTAAACTCACAACGCCTTTTCGTTTTAACTTACTAGTCAACCGAACCTTTTCTTGAAAGTTCAACGCAAACTTTCCTACCGGATTAACTTCGAGTTCACACCACCGGACCCAGCAGGCCTTTGGTTAAGCCGTTTTGAGATCACAAGAGTTACCTCAGGGTCTCACCAGAACGATAAACAAAAACTCGAAACCGCAAAACCGCAACTCTTTAACAGATTTAGTCAACTCTCACAGTCAACTCAACAACCCTACCAACCGGTAGTTAAACTTTACCTCAAATCAAAGAAAACAAACTTACAAAACGTACCTGAAAGGTCTTACGAGGTCATCCACGTCGAAGAGGCATCACTTTAGAATCGAACACACCACACTTAACGATACTAAGGATGCACACGAGGTGCGGAGTCCACAGAAAATTGAACCTAATGCTCTGATACCAAGTTGACAGGACCGGACCCGAATTCCCCCTCGGAACTCGTGTCCAACCACGTCTCCCGTCGGACACTACCCCGACGCAGAACTTACTTTACTAAAACGCCCTTAACCCTAGTTTAAGGAAATAGGAAAGTTGACTTCTGCCGAAAATCCGCAGAGACTCCTCTGAAAAATGGACTTTCCCAAAATGTCCACTGTCAAAAACACGGAGAATAAACCAACTGGCAGCATGCACAAAGCAGAAGCACACAGGTTAATAGGGAGGCCTCCGGCCTCTACCTCAATCTTAGGTGAGCACTACGGAGCAATCTAAAGAAATTTAAACTTTACAACTTGAGCAAAGGATAGCAAAGTGAAAATACAAGAAAACTCCTACAGGAGCCAATAGTCGTGATGCCTCGACGTGGTGGTCTTGACCTCGGGATCTAGTACCTGGGGGGCGCAAAACAGAAAATGTGAGTGGACGAAAAATCAAACTTTAAACATCATTTTTCAATGAACATAATAATCCCCTCCGTTTCGCAAATAATGACAAAGCACTATGCAAGAGAAAATCCTTATATAAATGTACATACTTATACGAACAATTACTTGAAAACAATTCCGTTAAATTCGTATCTTGAATTACCATAAAGAAAGCGTAGCTTTGCTATTTTCGTAAATTCTTGAAACCACAACTTGAACACTGAATTCTTAAAATAAAAACCATGGAATTGAAATCCATCCAAAAATTCCCATTTAAGTAAAACATAAATAACAACATTGAATAACTTCCCTTTTTCCTGGAACCCAACCTGTCAGCTTTCAAACCTTAATTTAAAATCAGCACTGTGCATCAACGTCCCGGTGCACATATCCAAATATAATAAATCCTGGAAATAACATCCATAGACACACCCACATATATATATATATATATATATTTATAATAACATAAATGTAAATTCTCATAAAACCCCAACAAGGAAAATATAAAACCAAAACGACTAAAAATCAAGAAAACCAAATTTCCCAACCAACTGTTTCCCGACGCAATGCCCGTAGGCACAGCAAGTAAGGAAGGATCCTCACTTAAAAGAAAATAAGAATAGAAGCATAGTAATAGGTATATATATACATATATAAATAGTAAGACTCTTAGACCAATATTCGTACCGGGGAAACAATCCAACATGGGATCGTTTGACTGAACCACATAGAGGAGTCCTCAACAACCATGTGGTCGTGGAACAAGCCGTCAAGCGGGACTAAGCTTATCAGCACGTACAGCAAAATCCTTAATACTCATACGCCCGTGACAAGTCCTACGCGCGCAGACTACCACCGCTAAGGGTCTACAGTCACACCCAATCAAGGGTGCACCGGTATCCAACATATCCAAGTATCCATTTCCACAAGTATCCACTTTCCAAAGTTCCATAACCGGGAGGTACATAGGGTAGTGCTTATAGCACTTCAACCGACATAACCAAACACTTCTCACTTTCCACAATAACCACACCCACGTACCCCACACATAACCGGACATACATAAATTCATTCTCGAAAATATTATATAATTCAAGATACTTGCAATATGTCAAAGACCGAAAATGTATATACACCAAAACTCACAATAGCCACCAAAACCCAAATACCAACACATAATCGATAAATTGATAAAGTAGCAAACTTGCAACATAAGACAATAATATAAACTTCAAACAGACATAAACTCCAAGTATCAAAAGTAACCCAATTAATCCGTATAATACAAGTCCCAAAAGTTAAATAATAATAAAGTTCCATAAATAGATAATATAAAAACTATAAAGTCAAATAACCCCAAATATATAATCGAAACCCAACATTTATCAAACTAACCGCCCAAATGTTAATTCAACAAATAAATATAAGTTCCGGTAGTATAAATATAAGTTTCCGATAGTATAAATATAATTCCCAAAAGTATAAATTGTAGGTTTCTCAAAAGTATGGAATATACTTTCCTAAGGATATAGAATATAAGTTCTCAAAATTATATAATATAATTTCCCAAGAGATATAAAATATAAATAAGCTAAAGTATAGAATAAAGTTTCCAAGGTATAAAATATAATTCAACAAAGTATAGAATATATAAATATATATATTCCCAAAGGTATGGAATATAACCCATGAGATTTATAAGTTTCAAACATTTAAAGTAAATAGGAGATCCCATCATTAGAATCATATAAAAATATCAAGATTCATATAAATGATTTATATAAAGTTTTGAAGCCCGACAAAGTCATAAACCTCAATTTGTCAAATATAAAACTCAAGAAATTCCCGGGTATTTCACCATACCCAAACCGGATACAAAATCTTACCGGACATTTGTCCCGTCTCAAATTCAATACTCAAAGACCTTTAATTTAAAATATAGCCACCAATGTCCCACAATTAAACCGGGACCCCAAAACTTGCATAAACTTTGAATATAATTTAAATCCCAATAACCTCATAAAATATTCTATCTAAGACTCAAAATATCATTAAAACCCCTTAGTCAAAGTGACTAGTTTTATATGCATAAATTTCCCGATAATTCCATCGAAATCAAATCCAAGACTTAAACAATATTTTAAATCCCAATAATCAAGATAAATCATTTATGCATCAAAGTTCAATATTTGAAGTAATGATTGTTCAAAACAAAAGTCCACTCACAACAAGTCCACGCTGCTCAATCCTTAGAGAGCTTTTCCTTCCGGAGTACGCGAAGCAAGAGTACCTATTTGAGGGAATAAACGGTTTAATTAATACGCGTACCCAACAACAAAGTTTAACTCGAGACACTAGTTCTCGGGTCTCAAAGTAAGCGTGCACAACTACCGGGGAATTTCTAGAGTCAAACTACGCTATTCAACAGGTGGGACCACCTCGGAAGACTCACGGTCAACCGATTGGTCAAACTTCCCGAATAGGTCAACCGGGCCTCCGGGGCCCACGACCTCCGATTTTCGATCCGAACATTCCTAAATGTTCAACAAGGTTTACTAAACACGTCCTGACAGTTTGGTCTCGATCGAGCGGTCGAAAGCTGCGCCCGATCGCGGCCGGGTTACCTAACCCTAGGGTTAATGATTGGAGTATCCGGGACTCCGATTCTTGATCCGTTTGTTCCTAGACGATCCTAGAGGTACGGGGAACAACATACTTGGAAATGGGACCGATCCAACGGCCCGAACATATCGAACCCGGATAACGCATAATAGGCGTAAATTCGTTCGACCGTCAAACGACAACCAAATTGGAATCCGAGCATACCTACATGCTCAGGACGACATAGGGAACATTTTAGGACACAATGCACCACCACAACAGTGCCCCGAAACTCGCCGGAATTGGGTGTGCATAGTAATTCCGGTGACCGGAAAAACTCCAAACCAAGGGTCAATACTTCAGGTATAGGTGCAACTCAACACGTGGAGCATTTTATTCAACTATGGCAACACCTAGTTTGGCCGACAAGTGGCCGGAAATTCAACTCAAAAACCGGCCTAAAATGGATTTCTAAATCGAACAACCTAGGCTTGAAACCAATCTACAATACATACATAAATGGATAGAGTATGAAGAGTAGATGAAGTTTCATACCTCACTCGACGGAAATGGTTGCCGGAGTCGCCGGAAAACTCGTCGGAAAGTTCGGTAACCATCGAACTTTCAGTCGCTCCAGTTTAAAATCCTTGGGTTTCTGAGCTGGGGTAATGGGCAGGCTTTGTAGAGGAGGAAGAGACGAAGATTTAGCACCTGGAATCACCTAAAACGGAGTTCGGTGGAGGGAGAAATCGTCTGCCAAAGATTGGCCCGAAGAGAGGAAGAAAAATGAGGGAGGAAGAAGAAAGAATCGGGGAAGAAGAAGAAATCCGGCTACTGTAGCGTTTTTACTGTAGCGCTACTGTAGCCGCTACAGTAATCTGACAATTTCGTTTTTTTTTTTTTTTTTTTTTTTTCTAATCGCTTATCGATCGTTACAACCCGGAATTCGCTGTACCGCATATCCACGAACTCGTTTCGACGAGCCGGGCCTGTGAGCGCAACTCAATTCCCAAATTCCGTTTGGAAATTTAAAGTGCCTAAAATACCCTTAATCCCAGTGGCAAAATTGTAATTTCGCCAAAATTATTTATTTGACTAAACAATTGGGATTGAATAGTGAAATTGGGTCGGGGATGTTACATTTACATATAAGGCACATCACCCCCTCTCCGTTGGTCGATGTGGGATGTTACACTCAACGTCTTAGACTCAACTTCTTGCAAAAGCGTCTCTCTGCAGACCAAAGCCAAGTCTTGAATCAACTTCCTTCGCTTTCTTTGAGTTCCTAGTTGACAACTCCTTGTTGGAACTCTATTCTTTTCCCAAACACATAGCTTTGTCTAATTCCCAGTTGACAACTCCTGATTGGAATAACACCGCCATTGTTTGTAACCTTTATGCTCTGCCAGCAATGCTTGGTATGATTTGATAGTTGGTCTCAATTTCTAGCTCACCCACTTCATAAACAAGCTTCCTATCTGCAGTACGGGCAAGTTTCTGGTTGCAGAGATTTCTGATTTGCCATTATCGGACACTACAGCACCGTCTCAAATAGACTAATGTTTCTGTTCGAAATGACATACCTTCTGTCCGACTGAACTTCTCCTAGATTCTGTTGGCTTTATTTTACTGTATTTAAGTTTGTTTCGGTTTTTTTTTTCAAGCTTGTATTTGATCATTAATGAAGGTATTATGTCCATCGGACAGTTTACGTGCAAAAAACTGCTACTAAATTCCCAGTCCGACAACGGACTAGAATACCCTCGATCTTGCAGTTTGTTTTACCATAATTGAGATATCAAAAGTCCTCTTCATTGAGGCAGAAAAAGAACCTATCTAAAGTCAGATTCCCCTCTTTGGAGCACAGTGGCTTTGATTAGAAGAAAAGATAAAAGAGCGCAGTTACATTCACAACACACACGCAATTCACACACTATTTCATTCCCTCTTTCTACTAGAAGAGTATCACTAGTAGTGGCACGCCTTTCGCAATCCCTCAAGGAATAGTCTCTGAGCCCATCTCAAGCTCACCCCTTTTCCTTGACTCCCAAGCAAACTATACACGAAGTTGCTAAGTTGTCAAAGTACAGCCTGCTCAGCCGCCAAGGACATCACACGGTGTTCATAAGCATTTCCAGACGAACACTGACATTGTTCGTAGGCAATGAGGTTTCCAAACAGAGATTCTCTATTCTCCTCAAGTACAAGTATTGGTGGGATTTCCAACACACCATTTTTGAAAGTTATGTTAAGCATGCTATTATCTTCTTCCTTCCCACATTTAAATTTTGACTCCAGCTTGACGAAGTACAGTTACAGATGGAATCAAGTCTGAAACTATTGAGTCGTCGTCAGACTGGCTTTCCTCGTATGATCCGAGTAAAGAGTTTCTGATGAAATCAAGTAAATGCCTATTTTTCAATTTTCCACTAGGCTTTGGGGATAGTCCCACGTATGATTGAAGGAAATTGAGAATTAACATAGGTAATGGAAACATTCCTGATTCGCTGGTGAGGTCAAATAAGCATTCAAGAACTCTCCAAGGAAGTTGGTTTTCAAGTAGAAGCAAGTCATTCGTAACTTCCCAAAGGATCCCTGCATTAGAAAATATACAATCTCCGTCGACTGCAGAAACCTCTAGTTCAAACTTCCGTAAGAATTCAAGAACAAAGCAACCATCGATCACCATCATTTCAACAAATTCGTCATTGCTAAATTAAACGTATGTGCAGGGCTAACGGTTATAGTCAAATTCAATGAGAAAAAAGAAAAAGAAAAGAAGAGATGAGTGATGAAGTTAAGTAATTTAATTACTCAACTTTTTTTAACATACAATATTTTCTCGTAGTTCATGGAAAACTAAAGCTTTAAATTTTTTTTTTTTTAAAAACCCTTTTAAGTTAAGATTAAAATGCTAAAACTGAAGTGTTTACACATATTTGATTAATTACACATGACCTTATTTTATTAAATTATTATCATGTTGATGATTGGTAAGAAAATATAGTTTTTAGAAATATTTTTATCTATTTCTTGTTGGGGTTATGTTCCAGGTAATAGGCTTTTGGAATTTTTCTTTGTAATCTAAACATGCCACCTACTAGAAAATACGTTTCTGGATATACAAAACGACTTAGAAAAGAAAAATTGAGGAATTGACTCAATCTCAAAGAGGAGCTCTAGATAGATTGATTGTTAAAGAATCACATGACGCAATTGATAAAAATATTTCTAATGAACAACAACAAGATGATGTTGAGGAATTGCAAGATACTGAAAACAATATGTATCATGAATACGTGGATAATGTTGAGCATAATGACAATGATGACAATGAAAATGTTGATATTGATGAAAATGTTGTTTTATGACATTAAGGTATGACAAAAAAAAATTATAGTATTTTCGTTTTAGATTATGTGATGCCCCAATTTAAATTTCGCACAAAGCTCTCAAAATCTCAAGAACGGCTCTGCTTATAGTTGGAATCTCTGTCGGTCTTGCTTTCATTTATAATGGGGGAGAGAAACTACAGTGAGTGATGAATTGAATGGCCTAGAGCCTCTTCTGATTTACATATCTTCATCCTATATATAATAAATAATTAACATCATCGATGCCGTCAGTGATCCAGAAGGCATGTATAGAAAATTAAAAGTAGCTGAATAATTAACACATGTAAAAAATGTATCATCTGATGCAAGTCTACTTAAATCAATTCAGGTCTTTATTTATTCCTGCACATTATTTTTGTGTACTTATATTGTATCTTGTTGCAGTCTGCTTGGATTTACGTGTAGGTCAACAATGCCACCGAAGATTCTGTTTTCGAGTAGGTAGAAGGAATTATATAAGGTTTCATGGAGTCCTGTGGTTTACTTTGGAATATATACACGTTTCGTTTACTGCGTACCTATTGGTGGATCTAAAATATTTTCAGAGAGGGGCAACATTTAAAATGCTAAAAGCTAAAAAAAATAGATAACCAATGACCCTTAGAATTTAAACAGTAGTAAATTGAGCTTAAATCCGTAAAATTCATTTTAAATCACCTATAGCCATTTCCTTTATTTTTCTATTTAAAATAGCCAATTTTTTTAAATAATACCCGATGACTAGGATCCAACTAAGCAGATTACCTAATATAACTTAAATCTTATTTATTATATTTTTTGGATTCCAAACTATCCATATTTATAAGTTAACGTGTTATATGGGGGTGTAACTAATGTCACACGTTGAATTTGCAAAGATCTCCAAATGGTTGTAATGGATGTAGGAATTGATTTAGAAACTTATTTGAAATTAAATATTAAATTCAACGTTAACGTATTAGTAATCTATAGGTGATTAACGTTTTGATATATTTAATAAAAAAATTATGTTGTTTTCCTTTTAATTATGAATTATAAGACTAGTAATCTATTAAATTAAACATTAACGTATATCGATATCCATATCAATATCATTATCAATATCCATATCAATATTGACAATATTATTAATATTGATATTGATAATATCAACATTGAAGGGAACATTATTGTTATTATAAAAAATAGGCCAGTTATTGCCCGTAAAAATTAGGTAGATTATTATCAAGAATATCGATATTGATATTCTAAATATTGATAATATTGTCAATTGATCAATAACAATAATATATTGATATAATCAAAATCAAAATCAATATTACTATTATTGATATCAATATCAATATCTATATTGATATCAATACTATTGATATTATCAATATCAATATTATCAACATTGATATCAATATCAATATCAATATTAATATTAATATTATTGATATTATTATTATCAATATCAATATTATATGTGGGTATCGTGAATCGTAAACCCTCATAAGGAGACACAACTCCTCCTACTAGTTTTTCGTTTTGTTTTTGTTTTTGTTTCTAATTTTGCTCGAGAACTAGCAAAAGATAAGTTTAAGATAGTTTGATAAGTGCATTATTTCCTATATTTTTATACCTCTTATATTTGGTTTTTGTAGGGAAAGTTAATTAAAAGAGCATTATTACTTTACTTTCCTTATTTCCAGCTATAATGCGCTCTTGGAAGTATTTTGACGGAAAATCAACTTTTCGGATGAATTTTAGAGAAAATTAAATTGGAAAAGAAAGCTAAGACATTGAAAATGATTGTGTCAAATTTTCATAATTTTCTATCAAGCCAATTGCTCCAGACCTGCAAGTCAAGATGACCTAAGTTGAAATCCCATCAGAACTGCACTATTGTGGAAGATTGAAGATTTGAAGACTTTCCCGATTTTTCCAAGTGATGTGTGATATATGCTTGGAAAGCTTAGAGATCAAGCTACGTTTTTCATATTTTTACAGAATTTTCTAGGAAGTGGAACAATCCAAAATGTGTGTGCAAGTTGGCTAACGTGTTTCCCAGTCAAAGAAGGATTCTTTCCTAGTTTGTTTCCTTTGTTTGGGATTTTGTTTTGCTTTACGATAGTTTTTCCAGACCTTTTTAGAGTAGGGTTTAGTTGCTTTACACTATATAAGGTCATCCTAATTTTTCCTCCACATCTTCCCTCCACGATATCTTCTCACCATATTTTTCCACCAACTTTCATACACCTAGAGAAATATCAGAGAGAGCCAAGAATTTGCTGCTGCACTACTCGAGGTGCTTTCAATGGTGTTCCTGTGGAGATTCCGAAGACCAAGTCCATCGACCAAATCAGTTTTATGACAACAATTATCTTGTTTATCTTATATTTTGTCATGAACTAATTTCTAGCTAGGGCTACAATGTAGCCTAACCATGAGCACTTAATTTTTATAGTTATATTAATTCCTTATTATTATTCCATGTTGAGTATTTGTTACTGTTCTTAATGTTTTAAATATCTAGTTAATATTTAATTGATGATCCAAACGAAGACTGAGAGGAGATATTTGGTGTTTGCTTCTTGTAACAAATACCATGACTTGAATGAGTGCCTGAGAAGGACTAACAAGACTCATGTAGTTTTCTTGTATGTTCTTATAGAACTTAATGGGTTCTTGATTAGCTAAATCAGTTGCTCAAGAGAGAGTTGGTTATTAATTAGGAATATTTTTGGTTGAGCCCATGAGGGGATATCAAATAAATTATGAGAAACCAACTGTCAACATGGATAGTAATTAAGGTTAATTGGCTATAAGAATTAAGTGGAATTGGTTATGGTGAAATCGGATGCTCTAGTGTTCCATAAACTTGATTTCCACCATTAATTAAATTGTTATTCTTTTATAATTGTTTTAGTTTAGGTAAATCAATCAATCTTCTTAAACAACTGTTCAAATAAACTTAAGAATTAATCATAATTGGTAGTTGATAGGAAATTACAGTCTTCGTGAGAACGACACTCTATTTACTTCTATATTACTTGTGTGGATTATGCACTTACAATAATTTCACAACATTAATCTCGAGCCAACTCTGGGTTTAATGCCCATTAGTTACCTGTTCTCATAGCCATGCACAATAAATTTAAACCAACTCTATTTTTGGAGTCATCAACAATAAGCAACTAATTAACAAACTGAAAAAGGGTAATTTTTGTATTAATTTTTCAAACGTTTTGTGGAAATATATATCCGTTAGGCTACTTGGGTGGACGAGACTAATTAAGGGACATGCTTTCATAGTTAATCTGGTATTCCGTTCTTCTTCGATCTTGAGTATAAGATTTTTGCCTTCGAACAGTCTTTTTGTTGCTACTCTAAGCAAAAATATCCAAAACAGTCTTTTTGCAATATTTTTCCAAAGTTGAAAATGTACGTCTCTCTTGCAGTCAGAGAATTATTTGACAAAGGGTTATATTCAAAGATTAGGCAACTTGGTCGAGTGGGGTTACCACAGTGGTTGTGTCCCGCCCCTTCCCGCTTGCTTGGCACCGAGGATTGAAACCCCAGGGTGTCTTTCCTCCAAATGTAGCCACAAAAAAAAAAAGATTAGGCAACGGGCAGGAAACAGGCGTAGAAGAAAAAGAGAAAAAAGAAAAAAAGAAAGCCAAACTCAATGTCGAAAAGGAAATCTAAAGTTGCTAGCGTTTGACATATATAAATGTTTGAACCAGAAAATTAACAATTAATTAATTATTGCAAGCCCAAAAGAATAAATTACGCACTCATAATACAAGGACATTGTGGAAGATTTCTACTTAAACTTGTAAGAGAGAATGGAATATAAGGTTTGTATGAAAGTGAGACCAAGAATCACAACCGCAGCTACCAATGACACAGCTGACCAAGGATTGCCAAAATAGTCACGTTTGAGATGTGCTCGCCATGTGTGCCATTTAGCCTGATGATATTTTGTAACGTTCTCAAATAGGTCGACGTATAAGAAATTATTGAGTGCACAATCATTGTTAAGCCTAGTGAAAAACGAGGCTGCGTCCTCCGAGCTCAAAAAGCTTTGCATAATCTTTTTCTCGACCAGAAAGTCTACGTCTTTGCTGGAGTTGATGAGATTGTCCATGAGAAAAGCATAAGATGAAAACGGAGTGTTGGAGCTAATGATATTTGGCTCACACTGTTCGTAGGCAATGAGGTTTCTGAAGAGCGATTCTCCATTCTCTAGAACTTTTATAGGTGGAATTTTCATCACTCCGTCTTCGAAAGTCACGTTGAACATGTCATCCTCTTTTCCGCATTCGAATTTGACTCCATCTTGCAAAAGCTCTGTCACGGAGGGAATTAAGTGCCAAGTAAAGTCTTTGCGCACGCTTTGGTCGCATGATCTAAGCATACAGTTTCTTACAAAGTCAAGTAAATGCAAGTGTTTCGCGATGCCGTTAAGTTTCGGGTTCTTTTCGAAGGTGGATTCTTGGAGAAAGTCGAGAGCAAGCTCGGGTAGAGTAGGCCTTCCTGGTATCCATGTGATGTCAAATAAGCATTCGAGAACTCTCCATGGGAGCTGGTTTTCCAGCAGAAGTAAATCATTCATGAGTGCCAAGCCCATCCATGGAGTCCCAGCAGGATCATTGTTTGGGATGACGTCGGGGTCTGCACGGAAGAGCTCAATAAGAAAGCAACCATCAACCACCATCATTTCTATAAATTCATCCCTGCTCAGATTATCAAACTTTTCGGCATAACAATCTAGATAATATTGTTCTGAACTTCTAATGACTTGAACGAAGTACTTTAAATTAGTATCCGGAGTTGGTTGGCGGGCAAGGAGGCCATGCAAATACCATAATTTAGTTTCTTCCATGGCTTGCAGCTTCTTCTTTCCATGGTGATATGGTCCTATTGAAACTAAATTAGGAATAAAAACTTCTCTATTATGCTTGCGCAACATATTAGGGATCTTAAATATACAACGACGAGAATGTAATGAAGACTTTTCGCGGAGCTTGGCTTCAATAGAGGAAGCTAATTGCTCATCGTCCTTCCGAATTTCGATTTCTGATTTTCCAGGCCTTCCCTTATCACCAATGTTAATCAACCAGTAGTTACTTACCTTGTTTTCACTGGATGGTGATAATTGATCATCATCTTCATCCTTATTGATAACATCATTTGCTGCAATGTCATATCCCTCCTGATCAGCTCTCGTTATTTTAATTAGTAAGGAACTTCCTACCCTCTTCATCATCATGAACTCTTTATAAGTCCAAGTGGATATATATCTGCTTTTAACATATAAAACGAACTTGAAGTTAGATAATATAAAACGAATTGTTAGCTACAACCAATTTTCTGTATGCTTGTATTGATATTGAAAAATTATGAGCACATTTTGGATTCAGGAAAACCCAGAGAACACTTATAGATAATATACACAGCATATATATTTGAATGCATCCCGAGGTTGGATTCCCCCTCCCCAATATCGCTTGTAATAAGGAGAAAAAAATAATGTTGAATGTTGAGTAAAGGGAAGAGAAGCATTACCTAGATGTACAAGGTTTATAAACTTTGAGCTCAACTTGTTGGAGAAATGTAAAGAGAGGATGACCCAATTCCGTGCAAGCTGTCTTTGCAACAAAAAGGATGTTTTCTTTTAATCTGAAAAGATAAAAAAGAAGACTCCAATAAAGTGGAGAGGAGATTAATGATGTGGAGACTAAGTGAACACTGAATTACTTGACCTACTTATTTATAGATAGCTAGCTATTATAGCCGGGCATCCAGAGGCCAGAGGCCCACAAGGTAAGTATTATAGAAAACTGAAAGTAGCCATACAATAATGCAAAAATTGAAAGTAGGTCTTCATTTTTTTTTTCTTTTAAACCAGAAGTCTTTATTTATTCTTAAACATTAATTATTGTTATAACGTTGGAGGCCTTGGGACTATAATACTACCTCTAGTTCAACAACCGCAATTAGATATTAGGACTTTAGGCACCAGCCAACAATTGCAAACGTCAAACACAAGAAATATCATTAGAGACAACAAGCTCGTGTGCGGTGACATGTGAGCTGAATCAGCTAGGTCAACGGCTCTCGAGTCACGTGTAGAAGCTGAAACCTGAAGTTGGGCCGACCCAAATATATCCGGTTCGGTTATGTAATTTTGGTCGGTTCTGTCTTGAGCCCAATATTTTTTTTTACAAAAGGCGAAAATCAGTGTTTGTTCAAAACCCAGTTAATGCAACCTGCAGTAATGCAACACACTTGTAGAAGTTAAAAATCAATTGGAAAACAACCAAAGTCAAGATTCAATCCAATCTAAACAGAAGCAATTATCTAAACGCAAAAAAAGAACTCAAAATCAAATGGATTATTGATGAAGATCACGCAAACAAATGGGCATGTAAACATTGAAGGCATTCAAAAAAAGCAACCATCACAACGAGTAAAGCAGATTTAAACAGATTCGTACAGATGCATTTAAACAGATTCAAGCACCTCAATTAAATAAACAGATTCATACATATGCATTTAAATACTTAAAAACCAAAGCATACAAAATCACTAAAAAGCATAGCCCTAATATTCATCCTTTGAAATTGAATAGCCAGAACAAGAAAGACCAAACGAAATATCGGATTTGTTTTATTTTCTTAGAAACCAAACAAAAGACTATTCAGAATAAGAAAATAACAAATATATGAGACCAGAAATAAGAACATGTACAATTGGATCGTAATAATCCGGAAGGGATTAGTCTTGAACCAGAGTCACAAAGCATTGAATCCACCAAAGACACATCAACCTCGCCCAAGGAAGAATCTTTGAGATCTGGGTTTGGCTATTGAACTCTGTCGAAATCCCAAGGACTTGAGAGATAGAGGTAGCAAACGGCGGCCAAAAAGATTGGCTGCCACTGTTGTTTGTGCAAAATTCCTCCCAAGAAGATTCGGGAAGGATCTTTGCTTCTCTCGATCGTTCTTCTTCTAGATTCACTGCAAGACAAAATAAATCAATTGAAAAACCACTGGTGTGTGGTGGCCAAAGGCCCTCCAATGCCTAAGTCAGTTATATCACGTGGTATATCTCTATGGGAGGAGTAATTTTTGGGTGTTCCCGGTACACCACGTGACTGGTGTACCATCTATTAGACATAGGACATGTGAAATATTTCTAATGTAGCCCGGCACATTTCATAAAAAACAATGCAGTTAGTTGGAGCGTAATTCCACATGTCCTACGTCTATTGGATGGTACACAGCCACGTGGTGTACCAGGAACATTTAAAAATTTCTCCTACGGGAGAGATTGGTGGCGTGAGAGCCAAGATAGGGTGACAGTGGTCGGCCACAAGGGGTGGCTGGCCACATGTGTGTCTGAGAGAGGGAGAGAGAGATAGAGATAGAGAGATAGAAAGTGTTCTTTAGGGTTTTCCGAAGTTACCTTCTTTGTCTCCACATTTAGCTTAAATAGCCTTTATTTTTGGTAACATTCCTCTTTCCGATTAAGGATGGAATCAATGGGACTTAGTGCCATTTACTCCATTGTCTAAATAGGGTAACACTCATATTAATTATATTATTAAATCGGATTATTTGGCTTGATTAATATAATTTCGGGATACCTTATTTTCCACGTGGCATCATCGGATTGGATGTCGAAATATTTTGCTCCCACATATGTGACTTAAGGTTTTTGCGAATGTGGCAGACTCTGACTGAGACAATAGAGAGGAGAGAAAAGTGAGTGAGAGAGAGAGAGAGAGAGAGAGAGAGAGAGAGAGAGAGAGAGAGAGAGAGAGAGAGAGGGAGAGCGAGTGTAGCCAATTTACGGTTAGGTTTAGTGATCAAGAAAGGGTGAGGTCGATTGGTTCGATATTATTGAGAGGGCTGAGAGATATTGTTGTGGGTCATATGTAGTGCAATAAGGCCCATTGTATACCTTTATTTTGGACAAATACACTAATGACATGTGGTTATTATATATGTATAATTAATTCTACTCGGTTCGAGTTAGGTCCATCGGGTCTAAAAATGTAAGACCAACCCGAACTAAAGTGAGTAGAGTTTGGTCGGTATACCTATTGACCCTTTTTTTGTCACAATTCCAACTTTTTCAGTTTGGTCAAAATGAAAAGAAATCTCTCAGGAGTTGCCAACTCAAAATCTCTTAAATATGGACTTGAATATGTTTAGGGATAAGTTGTGATTGGTTTAATATTTGTTGAGAGGACTGTAGCACATATTTGTCTTGCTTGTTTGTGCAAATTTCCTCCATGGAGAATATTCATGGATGATCCTCTTCTCGTTAGATCGTCTTCTTCCTTGAACCCTGCAAAATAGATGGCGTTCAATGGAGTACACCTGAAGGGTATTGGCCCTCCGATGTCTAAGTCTGTAAATACGTCTCAAAGATATGCAGATTAAACTGAAAGGATGGAGCTTTCGTCTACGTGAGAGAAGGAGGCGCGGAGGCGCTAGCTTTTGCTAGGGTTTTGGAATTAGCTCATGTGTGGTGTGATGCCATCTTTATATAGAGCCTCCTTGTTTGGTAGAATTTAAAGAGAATAATTTCTATGTGGAAGGGAATGATTCTTTTTCTTGAATGAGGATGTGGAGTGAATCAAGGAGATTTAATGCAAATCAGATCCTTCATTTGGGGAAGATATTCCTATTTTAAGTCTTGATAATTGGCTAATTAAATAAGATTTAATTAACACAATTTTTTGACCTAAGGAATATTCCTTTTTCCACGTGTCCCCTTCTAAATGGCTGTCGAAAATATGTGTTCCCACAAATGCCCCCCCAACTTCTACAGGAAGCGTGTACGGCATGTATAGGAGATGTGAAATACTTGTTGGGCTTTTTAACTCCCAATTGCAGCTGGGCTCCCTTTGAGTGTTGAATTTGATTCCTTCTTGGACTTGGACTCCTTAGTACTTGGAGTATGGATGTGTTTGAGATTATTGGAAGATGGGAGGGCATTGTCAATGTTGGCCCTAGGGTTCTGAATAAGTTTTGCCACGGTATGTCTCGATCTACTAATCTGCTTTACTTCACATGACTGACTGACTTCTGTCTTCTGCTTGCTGTTGATGTGATCAGTAAAAGGTTTGATCTCAAGCCGGACATGGCGAAAGTTCACCAGGCCATGAAATTGGGAATGTGGTCTACCCCAAGCTAGAGATGTTGTAAGATGGAAATAGCATGGTCTCGACCCAGATGATCAGCTCGATGAAATGGATGGGTCCTCGACTAGCATTTCTGGAAAGAGGAAGAATGTTCCCAAGAGATCCAAGGATGAAGCATGTTCGTGATTGACTGACTTCCATCTTCTACTTGAATTGTAAGAAATAGGCTGCTTCACTCTACCCCATTAGTGATGAAAAGGTTGAACAACCTTTTCCAAATGATTCTCCTGCTTAAAGTGAGCATGATACGATCACGAATACAAATACGGCTAAGGAGCAGGTAGCCCATGTGGGTGGAGCAGAAGAGCATGCGGCTAAGGAGAACACATCTAAGCCGATGAGGCTAGAGCCAAAGAGAATGCAGCTAATGAGACTAGAGCTAAGGAGGACGTCAACAAGGGGGAGTCTCCTGCTAAAGTCTTAAAGTAGATGAAGACTTTTTCTTCATTGTACCTTTGTACCTTTATTTTTCTTTAAGTATTGGTCTCGGTTGACCACTTTATCTGTTTTGCTGAACTTGGGCCTATTGATCGCCTGTTTGGGTCTATTGACCTCTTTTTGTCTCATGCTAGCATTTTGAATGTAGGTCGGTTGACCACTTGAGTGGCTTGTAGGTTCTTTGAATATGGGTCTGTTGACCACTTTAGTGGCCTGATGGCACTTAAAATGTGGGTATGTTGACCGCTTTAGTTGCCTATTTGAGCTTTGAATGTGGGTATGTTGACCACTTGGTTGGGCAACTATAGTCACAGCTGGGAGTTGTCTCTTACATAGACATGTTCTCCACTTCGTTGGGCAAGTATAGTCGGAGCTGTGAGCTATCTCTTAAGTGGACCCACTGGCCTCTTAGTTGGGCAACTGTACCCGGAGCTGTGAGTTGTCTCTTAGGTGGACCTATTGGCATCTTGATTGGGCAGCTGTAGCCGGAGTTGTGAGTTGTTTCTTAGGTGGACCTACCAGCTTCTTGGTTGGGCAGTTGTAGCCAGAGTTGTGAGTTGTCTTCTTACGTGAGGAACCAAAAGCTTAACTGATCTCCTTCATGGATTCTTAATATGTAAAGTTGGAACTTGTACATACTTAATGAGAATCGAATATCAACCATAGTTCAAATTCTGTTTTCTTTAGGAATCACATGGAATAGATAAATATTCAAAGTTGTAAAACCTCCAATCCCTAAGTCAGTAAATGGTCTCAAAGAAATGCAGATTATACTGAAATGATGCATTTATTATGTTCAGGAGCTGAAGAACCTCTCGAATTCATCCTTTTTGCGATCTGTTGACTGCGTGACTTAGTTAACATATTAATCAGGTGCCAAGTGAGTTACCATGTTCTCGACCTTGCTTATCTCCATGGGGATGCTTGCGTGACTTAGTTAACATATTAATCAGGTGCCAAGTGAGTTACCATGTTCTCGACCTTGCTTATCTCCATGGGGATGCTTGAAGTGTTTTACCCACCCTTACGGAAAGGGTGCCATCTTATACTGAGGGATGCTTGATTCTATTGTAAGTGTTGATGCAAGTTCAATTAAATTCTTCTCTTTGATAAATAAATTAAAATTAAAAAAAAGTGGACAGGAAATTAATGATGTGGAAATTTAGTGAAGATGAATTACTTGATATATGCATAGCTTACAGCCCGGCATCCTATATATTTCATCCATATTTTACAATCATAGCCGCCACAGGCCCACAAGGTAAGTATTATAGAAAATTGAAAGTAGCCCTACAATAATGCAAACATGAATCACAGGGAAATATTTTTGCTTACCACTTTAACCTAAAGTGCCTCATCACCATTCTCAACACTTGACATGTGTCTATAGGCATAACCATGGTTCCATAAATATAAAGCAAAAGTTAACTATGGTTATGTTTATAGACACGTGTTAAGTGTTGAGAATTGTGGTAAATGTACATCTTGAGTTAAAATTGTGAGCAAAAATATTTCCAATAATTCAAGGTCTTCATTTATTTTTCTTTTAAACCAAAAGTCTTTATTTATTCTTAAACATTAATTATTATTATAACGTTGGAGGCTTTGGGACTATAATACTACCTCTAGTTCAACAACTGCAATAAGATATTAGGAATTTAGGCACTAGCCAACAATTGCAAACGTCAAACACAAGAAATATCATAAGAGACAACAACTAGGCCTGGGCATGGTTCGGTTCATGTCAAATTTTGGCACATGTGAGCTGAATTGGCTAAGTCAACGGCTCTCAGGCCAGGTCGTGTAGAAGCTGAAACCTGAAGTTGGGCTATGTAAAACCACAATCGCTACCACCAGAACCTTCACAAAATTAAGGTATCACCCTTGGCATTGTGTGTTCGCCTTGTGTGACTAAAGTTCTGACCTACAAGTTTTTGTCCTGCAACGGGAAACATAATACACAACTAAAACTCAGCTTAAGAACGAGAGAAAAACATATTGTTAGAGCTTTGATGTACTTGTCACCAACGGAATTTAGAGCACTTCCACCCTATTCCTTTGTGTCATGGTAAAAGGGGGTTTAGGCTCTAAAAACAACCTCCACTCCATTCTCTTTTGCCATGGCAAGAAGTGGATCATGAAACTGGGCAAGCCCAAGGGCAAGACTTGCCTAGGCTGTTAAATACTTAGTTATGTTCTTCACTTTCCACACCAAAATTCATACATATTCCTCTCCTCATATCTTATGTGAATAGTGGTTGTCATTGGATTGCCATGACAATGGGTGGAAATGCATTTTTTTTAAAAAAATTTTGCTAGGGCAGTCACTATTCACATGAATAGTGCCCTTACTGAATTTGCTAGGGCATCATGAAAAAAAAGACTCCAATAAAATGGAGAGGAGATTAATGATGTCGAGATTAAGTGAACACTGAATTACTTGACCTACTTATATGTAGATAGCTAGCTATTACAGCCGGGCATCCTATATATTTCATCTATATTTTACAATCATAGCCGCCAGAGGCCCACAAGGTAAGTATTCTAGAAAAGTGAAAGTAACCCTACAATAATGCAAAAATGAATCACACGGTATAGATAATTCGAGGTCTTCATTTATTTTTCTTTTAAACCAAATGTCTTTATTTATTCTTAAACATTAATTATTGTTATAACGTTGGAGGATTTGGGACTATAATACTACCTCTAGTTCAACAACCGCAGTAAGATATCAGGAATTTAGGCACTAGCCAACAATTGCAAACGTCAAACACAAGAAATATCATTAGAGACAACGACTACGCCTAGGCATGGTTCGGTTCATGTTAAATTTTGGCTGACATGTGAGTTGAATCAGCTAAGTCAACGGCTCCCGAGTCAGGTCGTGTAGAAGCTGAAACCTGAAGATAGGCCGACATAAACATACAGAGTGGTATCTGATGAAGATTAGAGTCGAGGAGAAATAATTCAATGGCGTTCGAGTGTGGTTATCTTTAAGCTTTGATGTTATGGGTTTTGGTACTACACGTTACACTATGATGCTAAAGAGAACCTCCCAACAACAGTTACGACTAGTCAAAGTCTATTAGAATTAAATAGTTAGAAAGCTGTTATTACAGCTGTAATATTGTTAGAATTAGTTAGTGTACAACTACACGTATTGAATACGTAAGCTTAGTCTAGCTTCTTGATATATACTCAATTGCTGTAACTTAATATCAAATTAATAAGAATCATAATTTTCATCATGGTATCAAGAGCCTCTCCTTGCCTCACGGCTTTTGCTTCTCTCTGAGCTTTCTTGCTTCTTCCCAAATCACCGTTCTCTCTGTGCTTTTCTCTCTAGCCAAACACTAACTCCTCATCTCATTGCATCTGATCTCATCTCATCTCTGTGCTTTTCTCTCTAGTGTTTTGTGATTCTCATCTCATTAATGACGATTTCTTCATCGCACTCCTCTCCACATGTTCATCTTTCTCAATCGACAAAGAAACCCTAACTCTCCTTCGGCGACCTCGTCGATTACGATTCAGAATATTGGTAGCATGGTTCCGATCAAACTCAAACGCGACAATTACTTGCTCTGGAGCTCTCTGTTTGCTCCGATCTTTCGTCGCTACAAATTATCTGGCATTGTTAATGGATCAGAACTAGCACCGCCTCAGTTTCTCTGCGTTTCCTCTGGAAATCTTATTTCTCAACTCAATCCTGCTTATGAGCTCTGGTACGAGAAAGATCAGAATCTGATCATTTGGCTCAACTCCACTTTATCCGATGATCTTATTCCTTTTACTGTTGGCGTTACTTCAGCTCGTGAATTGTGGCAAAATTTGGAAAAGCGATTTGCTGGTGTATCGCGTTCTCATCTTCATCAACTCCGATCTCGTCTTCAATCGGCTCAGAAAGGTTCCTCTTCGATCTCTGAGTATCTTCAGCATATTAAGTCGATTTCCGATGCTTTAGCTGCCGCTGGTGCTCCGGTGGATGTATCTGATCTTATTGCTATTATTCTCAATGGTCTCTCTGATGAGTATGAGTCTTTTGTGACCTCCATTGAGCTTCTTCTTGGCTCAACTACTGTGGATGAACTTCATGGCCATTTACTGAACAAGGAAGTGTCTATGGAATGCAAGAAACACCTTCAATCTCCTCACTCATCTCAGGCTTTTGTTTCTCACCAAGCCCTGCCACCACAACCACCATTACTCCCTACACCTACTCAACCTCAGGCATATTCTGCTCAGCCACAGCATTATCGCTCAAATTCTTTCAATCGTGGCCGAGGTCGATCCAACTATAACTCTTCAAATCGCCAGCCTCACAATTTCACCAACAACAATTCTCACTTTTCTTCGGCTCCACGCCACAACAATTTTCTCCATGATCGTTCTCGTGCATCTTCTCGCACCTTCCTCCAATTCAAGATTTTCTTACGGAGGTTTTCCTGGTGGTAAAACTATTTGTCGATTTGTAATGGCTCGTCATGCTGCCATTGACTATTACAATCGGTTGAATCCATCCTATGAAGGTCGAATTCCTCTTGCCAAGCTCTCTCGCTATGTGTGCCAATACTTCCTCTTCCAATTCTCTCGTGGCTTGTCGACTCGGTGCTAGCTCACACATGACCAATGATTCGTCTCATCTTCATATGTCTACTCCTTATAATCGGCTCGACAAGGTGTTTGTAGGTGATGGACAAGGTTTGCACATTCTCCACTCTGGTCCTTCTATTTTGCACACTGCCTCTTCTCGATTTTCATCTCAAGAATGTGCTACACGTTCCCAAAATATCTCATAATCTCATATCGGTCTATAAATTTACAAAGGACAATCGTTGTTCTATGGAATTTGATGAACATGGTTTTCTTGTTAAGGATCGCATCTCGGGAAGAAGCTTTTTCAGGCCCCTACACATAATGGTCTGTATCCCATTAATGGTCTTATCCATGCTTCACCACACACTGCCATTGTAGCTACCAAGGTTTCTTACACCACTTGGCATCAACGCTTGGGACATCCCTCCTCCAAGATTATGAATAAAGTGATCTCTAATGGTGTCTTGCCTCTATCTGATACAGTTTCAAGTACTTTTTTCTGTTCTAATTGTGCATTAGGAAAATGTACTAAACTTCCCTTTTCTGCCTCTACTACTATTGCTGCCAAACCACTAGACTTAGTGCCTTCTGATGTATGGGGACCTGCCCCAGTTTCTTCTTTTAGTGGTTATCGCTATTATGTGATCTTTGTTGATGATTGTACTAAATTTTGCTGGTTCTATCAAATAAAGGCTAAGTCTGCTGTTTTTTCAGACTTTTCTTCATTTCAAAGCCCATGTTGAGAATCTTTTGTCCACTTCCATTAAATCTCTTCGATCTGACTCAGGGGGTGAATTTCTTAGTAACTCTTTTGTGAGTTTTCTCAAGGATCATGGCATTGTTCAGCAGCTCAGTTGTCCTCACACCCCACAACAAAATGGTTGTGCCGAGAGAAAACACGTACATTTAGTTGAAACTGCCCGACTCTTTTGGCTGCCTCCAAGGTTCCTCACCAATTTTGGGTTGAGGCTTTCTCCACAGCTATCTACCTTATTAATAGACTTCCTATCTCATCCAATATTGTATCTCCTTTGGAACTCTTATTCCACAGAAAACCAGATTATTCTACATTACGGGTTTTTGGTTGTGCTTGCTATCCTGGCTCAAGCCCTATACAACCTCAAAACTTGATCCTAAGAGCAAGAAGTGTGTTTTTCTGGGGTATAGTGCTCAGCATAAAGGCTATCGATGTCTTGCTCTTGAAGGCCACAATCATATCTACATATCTCGACATGTTATCTTTCAGGAATCAGATTTTCCCTTTCATTGTTTGCCTCCTGCATCTTCCTCCTCTTTGCCTTCATCTTCTTCTGCCCCATGCTCTCTCACTTTTTCCCTGCCTTCTCCTTCAGCTTCTCCATCTTCCATTTCACATTCCCCTTCAGTCTCATCTGCCTCTGCACCTTCAACCTCTCCTCCTGCTCCTCCAATTGATTTTGCCCTCACTCTTCCTCCCCCTCCTCAATCCCTTCATCCTATGCAAACTAGATCTAAGTCTGGTATCTACAAACCTAAAGCCTATACAGCTACCAAACATCCTCTCCCCCCTTCTATTTTACCTACAGATGTGGATTATATTCCCACAACCTATGCTCAAGCTACCAAGTATGGTCGTTGGAGGGTGGCAATGCAAGATGAATTCAATGCTTTACAACAAACTGGTACATGGAGCTTAGCTTCTCCTACTCCCAACCAGAACATTGTTGGGTGTAAATGGGTGTTTAGAATCAAGAGGAAGCCAGATGGTTCTGTGGATAGATACAAAGCACGTCTTGTGGCTAAGGGCTATCATCAGCAAGAAGGTTTGGACTTTGGTGAGACCTTTAGCCCTGTGGCTAAACCAGTCACCATTCGCCTTCTCCTTACTTTGGCAGTTCAGTTTAATTGGTTTCTTCATCAACTAAATGTGAGTAATGCATTCTTACATGGTTTTCTCAAGGAAGTCGTTTATATGACACAAACCTCCTGGTTTTGTGGATCCCGCTAAGCCTAATCATGTGTGCAAACTCAGTCGATCCCTCTATGGCTTGAAGCAAGCCCCTCGGGCCTGGTATGAGCAGCTGCATTCTGCTCTTCTTTCCCTTGGTTTCATTGCCTCTCATCCGATAATTCTTTATTTGTTCAACAGACTCCAAGTTTAATTGTGGTGCTAGTATATGTCGATGATATCATCATCACAGGCCCTTCATCCCTGGCTTGCCAAGCTGTTACTACTCAATTGGGATCTCTTTTTCCAGTTAAGGATCTTGGTCCTCTTCATTATTTCTTGGGATTAGAAGTTCACCGATCTTCAACTGGGCTCTTCTTGTCTCAAACTAAGTATGCTACAGATCTTCTTGCTAAAGCACAAATGACAGGTGCCAAGCCTTGTGCTACCCCAGTTGGTTCTATCAAATTGGATCACAGTGGTGACCTCTTGCAAAATCCTGCTGAATACAGATCTCTTGTGGGTGCCTTGCAGTACCTCACTTGGACTTGGCCTGATCTTTCCTATGCTGTTAATTTGGTCTGTCAATTCATGCACAGTCCACGCGAACCTCATCAACAAGTAGTCAAACGAATTTTACGATATCTTAAAGGAACCATTGATCATGGGATTCTTATCCAAAAGCAAGCTACAAATTCTTTGTCTCTGCATGCCTATTCTGATGCAGATTGGGCAGGCTGCCCCTATGATAGAAGATCTACTGGAGGTTATTGCATGTTTCTCAGCTCTAACCTCATAAGTTGGAGTGTTAAGAAGCAGCAAACAGTAGCTAGATCATCTACTGAAGCTGAGTACAGATCTTTATCCTTGACTGCCTCTGACATTATGGTGTGATAACATCTCTGCTATAGCCTTATCCCATAATCCTGTTTTTCACTCAAGAACTAAACACTTTGAGTTGGATTTTCACTACATCAGAGAACAAGTTCTCAATCACAAGTTGCAGGTCAGATATGTTTGCAGTCAAGATCAGCTTGCTGATATTCATACCAAGTCTTTAGCTAAGCAAAGGTTTCTCTTCCTCCGATCCAAGCTATCTCTTCAGTCCTCTCCGTTCAGCTTGAGGGGGTGTAAAGAGAACCTCCCAACAACAGTTACGACTAGTCAAAGTCTATTAGAATTAAATAGTTAGAAAGCTGTTATTACAGCTGTAATATTGTTAGAATTAGTTAGTGTACAACTACACGTATTGAATACGTAAGCTTAGTCTAGCTTCTTGATATATACTCAATTGCTGTAACTTAATATCAAATTAATAAGAATCATAATTTTCATCAGATGCAATCTACTCAAAGTAGCGTAGCTTTAGTGATACATATGTGATTAGCATGCATTGGTTTTTATTAGCTTGTTTAAAGTAGTGCCTTTAACGACTTGGTTTTGCAGTAAAACGTTTGTGGGTATCGTAACTGGTAAACCTTCAGGAGACACAACTCCTCCTACTAGGGACACTAGAGGTTCAACGGCTTGTGGCACATGCTAAGTGCCATCGAGATTACCTGCGAAAGTGGCTTAGTTAGTTTTTCATTTTGTTTTTGTTTTTGTTTCTAATTTTGCTCGAGGACTAGCAAAAGCTAAGTTTGTGGTAATTTGATAAGTAAATTATTTCCTATATTTTTATACCTCTTATATTTGGTTTTTGTAGGAAAAGTTAATTAAAAGAGCATTATTACTTGACTTTCCTTATTTCCAGTTATTCTTCTTTATTGGAAGTATTTCGACGGAAAATCGACTTGGAGAAGAAAGCTAAGACATTGAAAATGATTGTGTCAAATTTTCATAATTTTCTATCAAGTCAATTGCTCCAGACCTGGAAGTCAAGACGGCCTAAGTTGAAATCCCGTCAGAATTGCACTATTGTGGAAGATTGAAGAGTTGAATACTTTCCCGATTATTCCTAGTGGTGTGTGATATATTCTTGGAAAGCTTAGAGATCAAGCTACGCTTTTTATATTTTTCCAGAATTTTCTAGGAAGTGGAACGATCCAAAACGTATGTGCAAGTTAGCTGATGTGTTTCCCAGTCAAAGAAGGATTGTTTCCTAGTTTGTTTCCTTAGTTGTTTGGGATTTTGTTTTCCTTTAGGAGAGTTTTTCCATACCTTTTTAGAGTAGGGTTTAGTTGTTTTACACTATATAAGGTCACCCTAGTCTTTCCTCCACATCTTCCCTCCACGATATCTTTTCACCATATTTTTCCACCAACTTTCATACACCCAGAGAAATATCAGAGAGAGCCAAGAATTTGCTGTTGCACTACTCGAGGAGCTTTTGACGGTGTTCCTGTGTAGATTCCGAAGATCAAGTCCATCAGCCAAATCAGTTTTATGGCAACAGTTATCGTGTTTATCTTATCTTTTGTCCTGAACTAATTTCTCTTGCTAGGGCTACGATGTAGCCTAACCATGAACACTTAATTTTTATAGTTATATTAATCCTTAATTATTATTTCATGTTGAGCATTTGTTACTGTTCTTAATGATTTAAATATCTACCTAATAGTTAATTGATGATCCAAACGGAGAATGAGAGGAGATGTTTGGTGTTTGCTTCTTGTAACAAATACCATGACTTGAAAGAGTGCCCGAGAGGGACTAACATGACTCATGTAGTTTTCTTGTAGGTTCTCGTAGAACTTAATGGGTTCTTGATTAGTTCAATGTGTTGCTCGAGAGAGAGTGGGTTATTAATTGAGAATATTTTCGGTTGAGCCCTAGAGGGGATATCAAATAAATTATGAGAAACCAACTATCAACATGGATAGTAATTAGGGTTAATTGGCTATAAGAATTAAGTGAAATTAGTTATGGTGAAATTGGATGCTCTAGTGTTCCATAAACTTGATTTCCACCATTAATTAAATTGTTATTCTTTATAATTGTTTTAGTTTAGGCAAATCAATCAATCTTCTTAAACAACTGTTCAAATAAACTTAAGAATTAATCATAATTGGTAGTTGATAGGAATTTACAGTCTTCGTGGGAACGACACTCTATTTACTTCTATATTACTTGTGCGGATTGTGCGCTTGCAATAATTTCACAACATTAATCCCTAGCCAACTCTGAGTTTAAGGCCCATTAGTTACCTATTCTTATCGCCATGCACAATAAATGTACACCAACTCTATTTTTGGAGTCATCAACAATAACCAACTAATTACCAAACTGAAAAAGGGTAATTTTTGTATTAATATTTCAAATGTTTTGTGGAAATATATATCCGTTAGGCTGCTTGGGTGGACGAGACTAATTAAGGGACATGCTTTCATAGTTAATCTGGTATTTCGTTCTTCTTCGATCTTGAGCATAAGATTTTTGCCTTCGAACATTCTTTTTGTTGTTACTCTAAGCAAAAATATCCAAAACAGTCTTTTTGCAATATTTTTCCAAAGTTGAAAATGTACATCTCTCTTGCAATCAGAGAATTATTTGACAAAGGGTATTTTCAAAGATTAGGCAACTTGGTCGAGTGGGGTTACCACAGTGGTTGTGTCCCGCTCCCTTCCCCCTTGCTTGGCACCGAGGATTGAAACCCCAGGGTGTCTTTCCTCCAAATGTAGCCAAAAAAAAAAAAGATTAGGCAACTAGCAGGAAACAGGCATAGACGAAAAAGAGAAAAATGATAAAAAGAAAGCCAAACTCAATGCAGCCCTCCACATTTCATAAAAAACAATGCAGTTAGTTGGAGAGTAATTCCACATGTCCTACGTCTAATGGAGGGTACACCAGCCACGTGGTGTACCCGGAACATTTAAAAATTTCGTCTACGGGAGAGATTGGTGGCGTGAGAGCCAAGATAGGGTGACAGGGGTCGGTCACAAGAGGTGGCTGGCTACATGTGTGTGTGAGAGAGAGATAGGGAGATAGAAAGTGCTCTTTAGGGTTTTCCGAAGTTACCTTCTTTGTCTCCACATTTAGCTTAAATAGCCTTTATTTTTGGTAACATTCCTTTTTCCGATTAAGGATGGAATCAATGGGATTTAGTGCCATTTACTCCATTGTCTAAATAGGGTATCTCATAATAATTATATTATTAAATCGGATTATTTGGCTTGATTAATATAATTTTGGGATACCTTATTTTCCACGTGGTGTCATCGGATTGGATGCCGAAATATTTTGCTCCCACATATGTGACTTAAGGTTTTTGCGAATGTGGCAGACTTTGACTAAGACAAGAGAGAGGAGAGAAAAGTGGTGAGTGAGAGAGAGAGAGAGAGAGAGAGAGAGAGAGAGAGTGTAGCCAATTTACGGTTAGGTTTAGTGATCGAGAAAGGGTGAGGTCGATTGGTTCGATATTATTGATAGGGCTGAGAGATATTGTTGTCGGTCATATATAGTGCAATAAGGCCCATCGTATACCTTTATTTTGGACAAATATACTAATGACACGTGGTTATTATATATGTATAATTAATTCTACTCGGTTTGAGTTAGGTCCATCGGGTTTAAAAATGAAAGACCAGCCCGAATTGAAGCGAATAGAGTTTGGTCGGTTATACCTGTTGACCCTTTTTTTGGTCACAATTCCAACTTTTTCAGTTTGGTCAAAATGAAAAGAAATCTCTCAGGAGTTGCCAACTCAAAATCTCTTAAATATGGATTTGAATATGTTTAGGGATAAGTTATGATTGGTTTAATATTTGTTGAGAGGATTGTAACACATATTTGTCTTGCTTATTTGTGCAAATTTCCTCCATGCAGAATATTCATGGATGATCCGCTTCTCTTTAGATCGTCTTCTTCCTTGAACCCTGCGAAATAGATGGCACTCAATGGAGTACTCCCGGAGGGTGTTGGCCAAAGGCCCTCCGATATCTAAGTCTATAAATAGGTCTCAAAGATATGCAGATTAAACTAAAAGTATGGAGCTTTCGTCTACGTGAGAGAAGGAGGCGCGGAGGTGTGAGCTTTTGCTAGGGTTTTGGAATTAGCTCATGTGTGGTGTGATGCCATCTTTATATAGAGCCTCCTTGTTTGGTAGAATTTAAAGAGAATAATTTCTATGTGGAAGGAAATGATTCTCTTTCTTGAATGAGGATGTGGAGTGAATCAAGGAGATTTAATGCAAATCAGATCCTTCATTTGGGGAAGATATTCCTATTTTAAGTCTTGATAATTGGCTAATTAAATAGGATTTAATTAACACAATTATTTGACCTAAAGAATATTCCATTTTCCACATGTCCCCTTCTGAATGGCTGTCGAAAATATGTGTTCCCACAAATGCCCCCAACTTCTACAGAAGCGTGTACGGCATGTATAGGAGATGTGAAATATTTGTCGGGCTTTTAACTCCCAGTTCCAGTTGACCTCTTTTTGTCGCATACTAGCATTTTGAATGTGGGTCGGCTGACCACTTGAGTGGCCTGCAGGTTCTTTGAATGTGGGTCTGTTTACTGCTTTAGTGGCCTGCTGGCACTTAGAATGTGGGTATGTTGACCGCTTTAGTTGCCTATTTGAGCTTTGAATGTGGGTTTGTTAATCGCTTGGTTGGGCAACTATAGTCGCAGCTGGGAGTTGTCTCTTACGTAGACATGTTCTCCGCTTGGTTGGGCAAGTATAGTCGAAGCTGTGAGCTATCTCTTAAGTGGACCCACTGGCCTCTTAGTTGGGCAGATGTACCCAGAGCTGTGAGTTGTCTCTTAGGTGGACCTATTGGCATCTTGATTGGGCAGCTGTAGCCGGAGTTGTGAGTTGTTTCTTAGGTGTACCTACTAGCTTCTTCGTTGGGCAGCTGTAGCCAGAGCTGTGAATTGTCTTCTTACGTGAGGAACCAGAAGCTTAACTAATCTCCTTCATGGATTCTTAATATGTAAAGTTGGAACTCGTGCATACTTAATGAGAATCGAATATCATAGTTGTAAAACCTCCAATCCCTAAGTCAGTAAATGGTCTCAAAGAGATGCAAATTATACTGAAAGGATGCATTTATTCTGTTCAGAAGCTGAAGAACCTCTTTGAATTCAACCTTTTTGCAATCTATTGACCGCATGACTTAGTTAACAGACTAATCAGGTGCCAAGTGAGTTACCATGTTCTCGACCTTGCTCATCCCCATGGGGATGCTTGAAGTGTTTTACCCACCCTTAAGGAAAGGGTGCCATCTTATACTGAGGGAGACAAATGTTCAAAGTTAGACTTCTCAAATTTGTCTTTTTGTGACCTGCTAACCACGTAACCGACTTGACAGGTCAAGTAGATGTTGGTTTGAATTCCCTTGAGTAGGTCAAGTTTGGTTTTCATCTACTCGGAATTCTTATCAATGTTGCCCACCTCGATGCTCATGGATGGAACAGTGATATGAGGAGGAATGATTGCTTCGGTTCCAAAGGCTAAGGAAAATAGGGTTTCGCAAATTGATCTCATTTTGGTGGTGCGATAAGCCCATAGTACTCCAGGCAGCTCGTCTACCCATTTTCCCTCAACGAGTTCCAATCTTTTTTTAAGGAAATCCAGCACAATCTTGTTGGAGGCCTCTACTTGACCATTGCCTTGTGGATATCTCGGAGTTGATGAGTGTTGCTTTATACCATACTTCACGAAGAATCCAATGATCTGCTTGCCAATGAATTGTGATACGTTGTCGGTGGCCATAGAATGTGGGCAGCTAAAGCGGCAAATGATGTTCTTCCAGATGAATCGTTTCACGTCGACTTCTTTAGTAGAGGAGAGGACTTCAGCCTCTATCTATCTTGTAAAGTCGTTAGTAGCCATGATCATCATTTCCTTCTGCCAGATGAGAATCTAAATGTGCACTTGCTCGGATTCAACTTCATTCGGTACAAGGCTTTGGCAAGTTTTTGATATGATATGTTTGCTGTTGAGCTTTGATCCGCATATCATGTAGTCGGAGCATGCATTCAGGAAGCTAAGCAGATGTTCCCGAAGGTTGAATCCACTAGATGATCGATTCTTGGCAAAGGAAAATTGTCTTTTGGGCATGCCTTGTTAGATCTGTGTAGTCTACACATACTCTCCATTTGTCTTGAATATTTTTTCACCACTAGCACAACATTTGTCACCCATTCGGACTAGGAGACCTTGTTGATGAAGCCGGTAGCTAGGAGGTGGAGTTATTCTTGGCTTTGATGATGGCAAGGTATTATTGGAGAATAATTCTTATATGGAAGGGAATTATTCTCTCTCTTAAATAAGGAGGTGGAGTAAATTAAGGAGATTTGATGCAAATCAGATTCTTGATTTGGGGAAGATATTCCTATTTTAAGTCTTGATAATTGGCTATTTAATTAGCACAATAATTGGCCAAAAATATGTGTTCCCACATTGTTGACATAAGTTAAGTCCAAATCCAACTCCTTGGCGGCTAATATTAGTTAGAGTGCAAGACTTACAATAGCATAATAATTCTTACTCAAGTTGCATGGAAATCATTGCAAAAGCTTAACAAATTCCCACATCCTTTTTTTTTTTTTTTTTTTTGGTCAAAGTTAGAAAGTTTCACACACACACTATCAAGGTGACGTAGGGATTCGAACTTAACAAATCAACATGAATATAATTTATGAACTATATTTTTGCCTATGGCAAATTCTGGCCCAAAAAATTCAGTTATTGTTGGAATTTTTGTGAGTATTTCAAAATACAAAATTAAATTATCTAATTTATGTTGAAAGTGAAATTGTGAATGTTTGGTTTAACTCTATTTTATGAAAATTATACACTGATTTCATATTGGTTTCAAATGATTTGGACATTAGTTTGTTGTCGGTTTTGATATCTCCTCTTTGGTTTTAATCAGTTTATTACCGTCAACTTTTTGTATCAATTTATTTTATCATTTAAATAATTTAAATGCCTTTGATTTTACAATAGTTGTTGTAGGTTTTGATTCCAAATCTTTATTGCGTGAGTTAATTGCTTAGTTGGGATCAGATTTTGTTCTTAGCGTGCAAGTGTTTTATGTGGTTTATTGGCTTGGTTAATAACCCAACGTTCACTTGGAGTCAGTAAGCTCCTATATAATAAACCATTCGAGTTACACATTGGAGACAGAGAAATCATATTGGTGCCACCTTTCTTCATTTTTTCGCCTCCACATTCTTGAGTTTTTGTGTTCCAATTTGTTTTCTTTTATCAAGGGAAAGATTCGAGTTGTTCTCCCACCCAATCGTTGCGAGTGTACACTTATGAGGGTCATAGGTTGTTGTATCCTGGAGGGTATTGTCATGCCCCAAAACCGGGCCTAGAAGTTTTGGGCACGTAACTGCGCCGTGATCCCTAAAAGACATAGGGTTACATTGTTCAGCCGTGACGCAACATAACTCCACACCTCTTATGGCATGTTTACTAACCCGTAATCGGAATGAGAATAAGGAATCCGATTCTGATTACGGATTATACATGTGTTTACTAAAATTGGGAGGAATCAAAAGTGCGTGGGGACCACACAAAAAATGGAATTCAATTCCAAAATTTGGGTGATTTGGATTCCCAACATTGGGGTGGTATTTGGATTCCGGATTTCATCTGTAATCGGAATGATAATTTTTTTCCCTTTATGCCCTTACTTTCATTATTTCCAAGATTATCCTTAACCCTAGAAATAAAAACAAAATCATTTTAGTATTAAGGATTAACTAATAGAAATACTTACATTTATTTTTTTAAAATACTTAATAGAAATACTTACATTTATAAAAATAAAAAAATACTTATTAGAAATGCTTAAATTTATAAATAAACAAAATAAACAAAATCATTTTAGTGTGTCTATGAAATAAAAAAGCAATTTAATTTTTTCTTACTATTATATACTATATCAAATTTTATTTAAAAAAGTATATAAAATATTTGATTTGGGACAAGGGCATTTTAGTAATCATACTAGTTTATATTCCGATTCTGCTGCATTAGTAAACAGCTTTATGAAATTCTATTTCGCTTCCAGATAGTTTTAGTAAACAACTTCAACAGGAATCTGATTCTGATTCCGCCTTATTTCAATTCCTCCTCAATTCAATTCCTCCTCAATTCAATTCCTCTCAATTTGATTACGGATTAGTAAACGTGCCATTAGAGAGCACAAGGCATAAGAAAGTAAAACTACCCAACGTTAGGTTAGGCTTAGGGGAAAAGCCAGAGAGAAACTTGAAGCAAAAAGCATGACTCAGTAGTGAGCCCAAGTATGGTGTGTTAAATCTTCCTTTTACTTGGTTAGGCCCAATTATGTTCAATTAATTAATTTCAAGACAAGAAAGAGAAAAAAAGTGAGAGGTCCACAACTTATGGGAGACACAAAGACTAGTCTAACACACCAAAGGATGAGTATAAGATTTTTATTAATGAGCCAAAAACTTTAAAGATTACAAGATCTTCTTAAAAAGAAGAGTACGGACATTGAAGGATTGGATTCTGATGAAGATGAGTTCGAATCCACCATCTTTACGTCCACGGGATCCTACGAATAGCTAACGGTAAAACTGCCCTGCATAAACAACTGTTGTAGGGGTGAGCATCACCTATCTACGATCACGCGCTCGACCATACCTCACCCCAACAAGTTTGCAAGCAGAAGTAATAGTGCCAAGAATACATCCTAAGCCATGAGGTATAAAAATAACCAGAATGCTAAGGGAAACATCAAAGATTCAACAAATCACCAAATAAAGATGTAAACCAAACCCAATGTACTTGAAGAATCAAGTACAAACCATATCTTAGTATGCCACATGCTCTCATGCACAAATGCTTTATTTAATGCAGCGTACCTGGAAATTCCCGCCACCATTTCATTACACACTTGCTGGAAGTTTGTGTAAACAGTGGACTACCTAACTGATCACTATAGGCCAACTACCCCTCTTGAGGCAACACTAGTTACCGAGTAGCGAGAGCGTCCATTTTTAGATCATATTACCCTACATTTTCATGTAGTCCAGTCCCAACAAAGATGTTTGATAATACACTGGTTGTGATAGGCTATGATGCCCGCTTCCTGAACACCAATTACAACACTCACCATCACCAACCAAACAAGACCCTCCGGAGGTTTAAGGGATCGAAACCTAAGGTCATCAGTACGTGACCCCTCGCTCTCAGGTTAGTAGTCCAAACACTTTCAACATCATTAGTACGAGATGAAAGTTTCATAATGAATATGCAATCATGCCAGATGCAATCCTGTACATGGGCACTAATCATATAAACAGATAAGTAAAAAGTATTGGCAAGAGATGGTCTCTCATAAGCCAAAAGCCCAAAAATATGTTTCTAGAAAGGAAACCATTTCTGAAGTACCTCAAACTCAAACACAGTGAGGTGTAGTCTCTAATTGATTCCTATCATTTATTATTTGTATCAAACAACGACGAGTTTAATTTTAGGTGTAGTCTCTGTTACCTAGTCAAATTATGAAGACCTACGTCTCCTAGCGTGGTCACAACACAAACATGGTGGAGGCTCCTTCCTATCCTCTTTAAGTTTACCCTTTTTAAGAATCACAGAAAATTACCATGTTGTCATACATAAAGCTCAAGTACTAACTTTTTCAAAAGAAAGCTACGAGCAATACTAGATCAAAACTAATATCATCACAAATATTAATCAAACCACAACAACACACAGTACTAGAGTATACTTACTACAAAGTACTCTTTCATAAGAAAACAAAGTTAAGGCAAGGCAAAGTCACCCCTACCTTTAGCTTTAGGCCAGCAAGCAAACCAGCCTTCCTTTTTAAAGAGCTTAACGTTAAGGTCTCGCATGCGTCGTCCTACCAAAGGAGAAGTAGCAACTAACTTAGACAAACACAACCACACAACCAAACTAGACCAAACCTAGGTACTAGAGTAAACCAACACTAGAGGGACAAAAGGAATGGAAATCTGTTCCAAATAGGAAGGTGTACACAAAACAGATTGTTTTTGGTTGTAGGGAGGAAAACATAATCTGTAAAAAAGATTACACAACACACCAAGGTGGAGATACAAGTACCCAAAGAACGATAAGCTCCAAATTGTGTTTAATGCCACAAGCAAGGGAGAGTTCTCAAACTTGACTGTATAAACAAAAGATAGAGCTGGGATTTCAGATTCCCACCAGATTATACAAGGAATTAACATGCAAGAACCAAATTCCACATGCAAAACTGAAATCAGGAATTGGTAACAAAGGTGACGAGTGAGCTTTGGTCATAAAAGATTTACCGAGGCTGTGCTGACCCAATAGTGCTCAATTTTTGTATCTTAGAGTTGATGAGCAGAGGAACAACTTTCAAGGACAAGAGTTTTTGATTAGAGCTCCAGAGATTAGAGATTTCGAGCCATGAATTGGTCTGGCCAGTTTTTCAGAGTTTGAAGAATTTTGAATCTAAAAGGCATGTGTACAAAGCAAGAGTTCAAGATGATTTCTAAAGAAGTCATGACACAAATGAAGAGATAAGCCTAGACTATAAACTGTAACTATGAGAAGTGTTCATAGTATCCAAACAAAGCAACATAGAAAAGTAGACACAAGGAAGTGAGAAGAAAGCAAGGAAGAGGTTGCTTCAGTCTTACCAATGCTGTGGAGGCTACACCTGCTGGACAGCTACCAAAATTGGAGGTGTTGTCGATTACACAGAGTGGAACAATTGTTATGAAGGAAGGATTGTCACCTGAGTCAAGGAAGTCGACATGCAAGCAGGGGCGGACGCACAGAGGGACAAGAGGGTCAGGCGACCCCATGACGACCGGAAAATTAGATGTGGAGGTCCTTAGACGACCCCATGGATGGCTGCTGTGCGACCCCAAATGGCACACAATGTGTTCGACGAAAGGTCTGAAAGACCTTGAGCTGCTGCGTCTTAGAGCGCGTTTCTTTATTTTCAAGCGCCTGGTCGTTTTGGTCCACATGCATTCAAATTCTTTTAAGTGACCTGGCTTGAAACCACGTCGTTTGGAGCCTGGCTTTGAAAAAAATTCTTCACCCAGCCCTTTACCCGACTCCAGCTCCAGCTGAACCCTTAATTCCCAATTACTTTCGCATTCCCTTTCCTCCATAACCACAAAGTTAGAGAGCCAAGTGGCTGTTCTTTATGAAATGTTAACATGATCACTAAGTGACATTGCCCATTCTGATTCTGGTATTTTTATTTTGATGATTTTGGACTCTGAAATGTACTTGGGTTGTTTTGTTTGTGTTTTTGGTTTCTGTGGTATTTTTGGAAGTTGCAACCTTTATTTTGATGGAAAATGAAAGTGGATTGCAAATCTGTATTGCAGGACACCTTTCCTTTTAATGTGAAAGCAAGTATGAGTCTTTGAAACATTGGCAGGGTCCGTGGAAGTTCCTGGTTGTAGCTGATGTGTTCTTCAAGACCAGAAACAGAGCTCCTCTTGCCCACCAACATCCAAGGTCCACTCTTTCTTCTCTCTAAGATATGTTTACGGTTTTTCTGGCAAACTGATGAGTAAAATAATTTTGAGAAATGCTGTGCTCTCTTCCTTTAATTGATTGATAATGTTATTTAGATTAGAGTTTATAATTGATTGATGATAATATATGAAGTTTTTAATTCAAGTGAAATTGAAATTATGGTTTATTGAAATTTGTTTGATTTATTAGATGAAATTTGTGTTTTGATTAATGGTTTATTGATAGTATTTTAATTAATTGTTCAAGGCTTGTGTTTTGATTAATTGAATAGGGCTTTTTCTTTTGATTAATTGATTAGGGCTTTGTGTTTTGATTAGGAATGAAAGTGCTATGGCTTTAATTTTTCAATGCTATTTCGTCTAAAAATATTTTCGAACTGTTACACTAAGACCCCATGACGGATGAATCCTGGATCCGCCACTGCATGCAAGAGTGAAAAAGAGTAGTCTAAAGTAAAGCCAACAGAAAGCACGACCAGTCTTACCTTGGATAGGTTTTCAGATGGCTACAAAATTCCAATAGCTCTCAAATTTGGATATGTTATAGCTCTCAACCTTAGGCACTAGTGTCATGAAGATATGGACACCAAAATAAGAACAGAAATGGCTATGCAAGGCCAGACCCGAGCCTTCAGCAAAACCTAGGCAGTGACGAGCAGCTTGTACTAAAACTGAGTTGTAGGTGTCTAGATTCAGTAGATTGGGTTCAATTTTTGATATGTTATAGTAGAGAGGAAGAGAAACAGATTTATAGAAGGAGCGTTTTCGTTTTGAGCTGTGGAGGGTTGAGTTCCAAAGCAGTTAACAAAACTGAGTTGAAGATGCTCAGTTTTGGAAATGCAACAAAGAAAGCTGACTTGTGTGGGGAATGGGAGAAAGGCAGGCGTGGGAAGCATTCAGCAGAGAATAAGTATCTTGATGTAAGTTCATTGGTTTTATTTAATTAATCTACTATATCATTGTAAATTACAATTTTCTAATATATATTCATGTGATTTTTGAAGGAAAAGTAGCATCCACAAACCAAATTTTTCAACAGATATTACGCGGTGTAATTTGGTTTCATCGACTTATGTTTTCTACAGCAAGATAAACTTCAAAATTTCCATTTATTTTGAAGATATATAAACAATCAGTGAGGATACAAATACAAACATAGGCAGAGGCCAAAAGGCTGCAATTAAAACATGACATGAAAGGATGAAAGGACAAAACGGAAATCTACACTTGCAAGGATAGTTTTGTGCCAAAGTAAACCATGGAAAGAAAAGCCCGCGAGAGTCAATCACGGTGAGCTTGAGCAACTTGAGCAAGGGTTCTTGAAATAATAACGTCTGAGAATCATTTTCCATTTGTGCCAGCCACCGGCACAAAACTTGTTCACCTGCTCTTGGAGTTCCAGGTACGAGAAATTGTAAAGTCTAGTGTCTTTGTAAACTCTACTGAAGAAACATGCCATGTCCTTCCTGCTGACAATCTTTCGCATGATTTTTTTCTCAACCAGAAACTCGACATCTTTATTCGACTTGATAAGGTTATCCAAGACCACAACATAAGAAGTGATTTGATATCCTAAGGAAGGCTGACATTGTTCGTAGGCAATGAGGTTTCCAAACAGAGATTCTCTGTTCTCCTCAAGTACAAGTATTGGTGGGATTTCCAGCACACCATTTTTGAAAGTTATGTTAAGCATGCTATTATCTTCTCCCTTCCCACATTTAAATTTGACTCCAGCTCGACGAAGTACAGTTACAGATGGAATCAAGTCTGAAACTATTGAGTCGTCATCAGACTGGCTTTCCTCGTATGATCCGAGTAAAGAGTTTCTGATGAAATCAAGTAAATGCCTATTTTTCAATTTTCCACTAGGCTTTGGGGATAGTCCCACGAATGATTTAAGGAAATGGAGAATTAACATAGGTAATGGAAACATTCCTGATTCGCTGGTGAGGTCAAATAAGCATTCAAGAACTCTCCAAGGAAGTTGGTTTTCAAGTAGAAGCAAGTCATTCATAACTTCCCAAAGGATCCCTTCATTAGAAAATATACAGTCTCCGTTGACTGCAGAAACCCCTGGTTCAAACTTGCGTAAGAATTCAAGAACAAAGCAACCATCGATCACCATCATTTCAACAAATTCATCGTCGCTAAGATCTACTTTTTCCCCATAACAATCTCTACAAGCACTTTCTATAGGTCGAATGCCTTTGACAAGATCCTCCATCTTGGTTTCCAGAGGTGGCTCTCGGTCAATTAAGAGGGAACGCAAGTAATGTAGCTTAATTTTTTCCATGCCTTTAAGGTTCTCCTTTCCATGGTGAAAGGGTCCGATTGAAACTACGGATGGAATGAAAGCTTTTTCATTTTGCTTGCGTAGCACGTTAGGGATTTTGTATATGCAACGATGAACTGAAAATGGATCTGACCCCTTCATAAGCTTTTCTATAAGAGAGATTGATAACAATTCATCGGCATTTCTATTCTCATTTTGTGCTGCCGACACAGATCCTTCCCCATCCTTATTTGTATCCAAGGAATCATCACTTCCATTGCTGTTTGGAGTTGTCATGAACTCTGTTTCTTGCTTGTCTAAATCTGCTTTTAATTAATAAGAGGCAAACAAGGTAATTATCACGAACACATTTCAACAAAACTTCCAAAATTTTGAACCACTAACAATGTCGCCTTATGTTATGTAACGATTAAATATATGTTTCATTGATTGTTTAGAGCTTAATCTTATTTTATGGAGCAGAATTAGGCTTCGTAAACATATGGTTAACGATCATCTGAATTGGTGTAGAAAGAGTTGAAATCTCCATAGTATATGACAATTTCTGTATATTTAAATTGATATGAATAATTTTATAATAATTTGCAAGTTTTGATATGCATTATTAGAGCCAATTTACTCCATGACAGATTAAGCTTTTGGGGGCTAATGGTTGGCCAACATATGGTTAATCTTTTTAAAGCCGGTTTCTATTCTTGTACTATATGTAGATATCATAATGGATTTCTTTTTTCCCTTTTCACTCAAGTTTCTTCAAGTTAATCCCAAAATTTAGTGTTAATTAACTCAAGTAAATTAAAACGTATGCGCAGGGCTAACGGTTATAGTACGTGTGCATACATCCAGATTACAGATGTAGTCAAATTCAATGAGAAAAAAGAAAAAGAAAAGAAGAGATGAGCGATGAAGTTAAGTAATTTATTTACTCAACTTTTTTAACATACAATATTTTCTCATAGTTCATGGAAAACTAAAGCATTTAATTTAAATTTTTTTAAAAAAAATCCTTTGAAGTTAAGATGAAAATGCTAAAACTGAAGTGTTTTCACGTATTTGATTAATTACACATGATATATAGTTAAGAGAGAAGCATGTTGCTTACATGACTATGTAAACGAGGATGATCGAAGTTGTATGCGATTCAGCTTACAGTTGGAATCTCTGTCGGTCTTGCTTTCAGTTAGAATGGGGGAGAGAAACTGCAGTGAACGATGAATTGAATGGCCTAGAGCCTTTTCTGATTTACATATATCTGCATTCTATATAATAAATAGTTAACATCATCGACGCCGCCAGTGGTCCAGAAGGCATCTTAGAAAATTGAGAGTAGCTGAATAATTAACAAATGCAAAAAATGTATTATCTGATGCAAGTCTACTTAAATAAATGCAGGTCTTTATTTATTCCTGCACATTATTTTTTGTTCTTATATTGCATCTTGTTGCAGTCTTGCTTGGATTTACTTGTAGGTCAACAATGCCACCGGAGATTCTGTTTTCGAGTAGGTAGAAGAAATTATATAAGGTTTCATGGAGACTCCCTGTGGTTTACTTTGGATTATATATACACGTTTCGTTTATTAATAATTCATGTTTCGTTTATTGTGTACCTATTGGCAGATTCATAAATTTTTCAGGGAATGGACAACATTTAAAAGGCTAAAAGCTCAAAGCTCAACAAACAAATCATAATTGATCATACCTCGTGTGCCCCACAGCTCCTCCCTCCTTGAGTTTACTATTGATCATACGAATACAAAAAGAGCCAAATCAAAACAAAAAACAAAAAAAAACATATTATGAATAAATAATAAATAAAAAACACATTAGAAACGCATGAAGAAAACAAAAAACCGCACCTCTCATGCCTCGAGTGCCAGGCTGCTCAGCAATGGGATGGATGATATCAATAATCAAGTTAATTAGTCATCAACGCAAGGGCAAGGCTTGGGCTGGGCTTCTTCAACGCAAGGCTAAATGCTTTGTTTTCAATTCAATTAAGCACGTCGTGGACGGTAAGGCAAGTTTCAAATTATTTTTTTTTGGTCCTGGTCCAAAACGACGTGGTTTGGGCCAGGACTTAAAAGAACAAAACATAAGCATGCTGCTTCTGAAACAAAATAACACAGCCTTGTTGAGGCATTTTCTCAAATAGTTTCTGGGCAGTAGCAGAGGGGCATAACCTAAGCTTTTTCCAGCACCTCCAAAGATCGAAAAGTTCATTTCTATAAACCCCTGGTTAAGACTGTTATGCGGAAACACTCCAAGACCTTGTCGTTGATGGACTATGTAACGACACACACACAAACCTCTTAGAGAATAAAACACACACACCACGAAGAGAGTAAAACAAACACACAAGGACACAAAGATTTATAGAGGTTCGGCCTCCTGCCTATGTCATCTCCGGTGATCCCCGAGAAATTCACTAGTATGTAAGAACAGCTTTGGTTACAACTTAAACCCCCTTAGCTCTCATAAGAACCCTAGCTCTCTTTTCTCTCACCCTTGCTCAAACCTTTTGATACCCTTGTAAACACTCAAGAATTCACCCTTGAATTCTGTCTTGTGTTTCTCCCTTGAAAATTCACTCTTGAATTTTCCTCTCTTATAAATTCCTTGGCCTCTCTTTGGCTGGGCAAATTTAACCTAGCCCAAAAAATCCTATTTAAAACTTATAGGACTTGGGTTACAAGTTAAATAGGAATAGGAAACCAAAACCCTATTAAATTAGGCTAGAAAACCCAATAAATTAGGAAATCATATCAAAATACTCCAAAATGCCAAAACAACGTGCAGCACTGTTTACGTGATGACCGATCATTGGGTTTGGATGACCGGTCACTTTGGAGCAGAATATCGATGTCCAGCTCTCGCCTACACCAGTTTCTCCACGCAACTTCTTCCTCTCCTTCCTTGCTACTCCATCCTTGCAGTCCTTGTTTCCTCTTCCTTCTTCTACATCAATGGTGAGCCAAAATACAACAAAGACATCTACCACGAACAAAATGTGACTCCACCAGAAGAACAATCAATTCACTACAAGAAAAAGTATCTTAGTTGACACTAGATTGTTGACGTTTTTGTATTAAGTATCACCTATTGTACTAACCTTTTTCCTTTTTTTAAAAACATAGCATACTGATTACGCTTTTATATAATGTATCACCTTTTGTGCTTTAGCTTTGACGTTTATAAAAAAACCGTCAAGTATATGTAGCATATAAAATGACGTTTATTAAAAAGTATCATATATAACCGTATGTAACCTGACATTTTTAGAAAACCATCAGCGAAATTGACGCGGTGGTATATGGAATCTCTTCATGTGCAACACTTTATCCTAAAGTCTCTCGCAAACATCTCTTCGAGTTTCTTCTATGTCGGCTTCACGGTATCTTACATCTCATTACATAGCACGTCATAAGTGAGATGTTGTTTGATGGGCCCTTTAGCAAGCTCGTCTAGGTCTTTCCATTCCTCAATAGTCAAGGTTTCCTGCTTCTTTTCCTTGCCTACCAAGACTACGCTGAGACCTTGAGGACATACTTCATCATCCTTTGCCAAAGCGTGAAGTTCTCCTTGCGAGTGAACGGCTTTAACTTGATCTTCACACTCACCACTTGTGATGTCTTCTTGTGGGAGCTTTCTCCTCCCTCCTTGTCTCCTGCCATCGTTAACACAGTGCCGAGAAATTCACTAGTATGAAAAAACCCCGTCAGTTACAATGAAGAGCCCCATTTGCTCTCTCACAAACCCTAGCTGTTTTTTCTCTCACCATGGCTCAAACCCAATTTGATGCCCTTGTTTTCTCTCTAGCACTTGTTATGAAACTCAAGAAAACCCTAGCACTAAATTGCATGTTCATATATTATAGCACTTTTAGTACACTTGTATTAGGACTATGAGGTTTAAAACCTAGTCAAACTAGACTAAAACTTGCCTAAAACCCGCAGAAAGCCCAAGACACGCCGACCTCTAAACAATACGGTGGCCAGTCGCTTGACACTAGCGACCAGTCTTTTCAACATAGAAGCTACAGACTTTCTTCTCTCCATGAATGTTGCTTTTAGCATCCAAAGAAGCACAGTTTCTCGGATCTTTTTCTTCTCGGCATTTGTTGCACGACTCCAATATTACATCAACATGAGCCAACTCCAATAATTATAACCCTTATTTACAATAAAGTCACCAAAACTGCATTGAGAATATAACTTATAGTGGAGAATCAGATTCACTATAAAGCAAGCTATAGGATTAAGAAGGATTGAATGTCATGTCAGCTTGCCTTTGCCCAGGAAGGAAGTTGAGGTTCCACACCAAAATCAAGTGGCAATGAGGAGGGGCATCCCAACTCCTTATAAGCCCATGCTAGGTCCCTTAACTTTTCAATGTGGGACAAATACTCTCAAAAAAATGGAGATGGATATGTCTGTGTGTTCAAAATTATTTGCCACTTGAGAAGTCTACCTATATATCTTATTGTGCGAAAACACTCCAATTGTAACATCCCACATCGACCAACGGAGAGAGGGTGATGTGCCTTATATGTACATGCCCACCTCCATCTAGCACGAGGCCTTTTGAGAGCTCACTGGATTCGGATTCCATGGGAACTCTGAAGTTAAGCGAGTTTGGACTAGAGCAATCCCAGGATGGGTGACCCACTGGGAAGTTGCTTGTGAGTTCCCAGAAACAAAATCGTGAGGGCGGGGCCCAAAGCGGATAATATCGTGCTATGGCAGAGCCGATCCGGGATGTGATAGAATGGTATCAGAGCCACTCTGCCGTGTGGTGCGAGTGTGCCGATGAGAACGTCGGCCCCCTAAGGAGGGTGGATTGTAACATCCCATATCAACCAACGGAGAAGGGGAAATGTGTCTTATATGTACATGCCCACCTCCATCTAGCACGAGGCCTTTTGGGAGCTCATTGGCTTCGAATTCCATGAGAACTTAGAAGTTAAGCGAGTTTGGATTAGAGCAATCCCAGGATGGGTGACCCACTGGGAAGTTGCTCGTGAGTTCCCAGAAACAAAACTGTGAGGCGGGGCCCAAAGCGGACAATATCGTGCTACGGCGGAGTTGATTCGGGATGTAACACCAACACCTTATCATTGATGGATTATGCGACGCACACACATACCCCTTAAGAATAAAACACACACACGAAGAGAGTAAGCAAACACACAAGAACACAAAGATTTATAAAGGTTCGACCTCATGCCTACGTCCTCTTGGTGATCCACCCGAGAAATTCACTAGTATGTAAGAAAAAATTTGGTTACAATTAAAACCCCCCTTAGTTCTCACAAGAACCCTAGCTCTATATTCTCTTTCCCTTGCTCAAACCCTTTGATGCCTTTTTAACCACCCAAGAATTCACCCTACTGAATTCTCTTGTGTCTCTCTTAAAAATTCTCACTCTTAAATTTTATCTTATCTTATTCTTAACCTGGTCCTAAAAGTCCTATTTATAATGTATAGTACTTGGGTTACAAGTTAACTAGGAATAGAAAATTAAAACCCTATTAAATTAGGCTAGAAAACCTCAAAATAATAGAAAAACCATCCTAAAACGCTAAGGATTCTTGCAGCTTATGCAACTGCCACTCGAGCGTCCCTTGAGTCTTCCTGACGCACGAGCGCCATAGTCCGGGTGAAAAACATCTCTCAGCCGCACGAGCGCCAGCAGTATTGCATCAACTCTTCTTGTTGCTTTCCGCTTGCTTCCTTCTTCCTCCTTGCATCCTTTAGTGAGCTAAGTTCAACAATCTCCACCTTAGCAAAAAAAAATTCCCCCATGAACAATTGTTGACCCCTAGAACCTCTTCAACCTCTTGGAAACTATTCTAGTAATTCCCAAGAGCTCCACCATGGCATGAAATCACTTGCCTCAATGCACATCAGGTGAGGAGGAGCTCCACCCAAGCTAAACTTGGAAAACCAGAACCTCTTTTGCAGAAGGGAGATTCCCCATGCCGAACTCCTTGCTCCTCACCATCATGGAACCTTGAATTCTTGACATGCCTTGATATGCAGACCACATATGAACCCTTGTTCTATTGATGTAGAACAGATGACTAAAGCAATAGAGGAAGAGCTGTAGTGACGCTCACACAAAGGCAAAATTGCCAAGTTACAAGTTTGGGCCCCAAGCTCCGATTTGGGGCCATGACCCACCGTTTTGAAGGAAACGGCGCGACGAGTAAACCTAATTACTTTGCCATGATGTATGGGCTTTTTCGGGCGTTCGAGATCGTTTAGTAGCCCAAACATGCCTTTTAATATTTTACAGTTATTGGAAACTTTTGCTATTTTCCATTTAAATTTTCCTTTATAATACTAGGGTTTCTTGGAGTATTTAAATCAATTTTAGCCCATGGCTAGGGCATCCTATTATCATTATAAAGTTAATAAGATTGAGGTATTCTCATCTCTGATGGATTCTAGGCTTGGTTCTCTTAGGTAATCGTTTGATTGCCTCACGCTCTGTCATCTATAAATTCCCACACTCATGGATTCAAGAACTAATTTCTTCTTGGAATCCTTCCTTTTCATCAAATCACCCAGCCAACTTTCCCGCTTCATGCTCCCAAAAGCACTTGGAAACATAGGTAAATTTACCTTTTCATTCCCTCCAAACCCTTGGGACGGTTTGATGGATTCCTTGTAGCTTCATTCCATTGCACCGGCTTCTTGACAGTACGATCTCTTGCCCGCTTCTCCTTGGTAGAATTTTCTACTCCACCTGCAATTATACCACCCAAAAGCTGATAAACGTTGTTAGGTTGATTCTTCCCATTCATAACCACAACCGAACCTTATGTGAGTAAGAGCTTCTCTTATTTGGATTTGTACGAATACCTTTCTCGTTATAGAGAGCCAAGAGAAACAAGATTCCTTCTTAGTGGCGGCATATACCTTACCTCACCAAGGCTCCTAGCAACACCATCATGCATCTTGATCTTCACTGTTCACACACCCAAAACATCATAAATTTTTTTGGTCTCCCACCGGAATCTTGCTACCATTCTTTTCTTCATATGTATCAAACACTCTCCTATTTGAACACAACTGATAAGAGCATCTAGAATCTAAAATCCAAATTGAAGTAGAACTTTTAGCTCCTCATCTGTAATCGTCAAAAGTTCATCATCGATGTCACCAGTAGACATTTAGGCTACGCCTATACTTTCAGCATCTTTCGTCTTGTTCAATTTCTCCTTTCATGCCAGAAAATTCCATTTCCAATAATCCTTAGACCAACACTCGAATTAGCCTTCATTGTCCTTAGATCTAGAATTCCCACCCTTGCTTTTATTGCCCTTGTGCTTACTTGGATGGCCCTGCCCTCCGGTCCTTGCCACAAGACCTTCACATTGAAAGCCTTCTTCAGAATGTTGAATCATTCAGTGGTGCTTCAGGACGTCTTGCACCTAAAGGAAACATACATCTAATGCTTAGGAAATGAACATTACCCACAACGTATAAAACAAAATCATTCCAGATGGCGGATTAATTTTGTTTATGCTAGTTGAGCTAAACCTTTTTCATTACAACCCAAGTATCTTTTGGTCTAGTCTCTTTAAGCACAAAATAGAAGGGGATAAAGGAATAGGATTTACCCTTGATGACCCTTTCTTGGAATTCCAAGAATGAACACCTTGTTGAAAGGCCTTCCTTTGCTTCTCTTTGAATGAGAACTCCTTCACCTTAAAGGCTCCAAGATAGAAGCCCTCTACCTCACCACATCAAATGCTCCTAGAGATGAAGAGAAGACAACCAAGACGTTTAGATGCTAGTCGTCCTCTTGGTTGGACCAATTTTTGGTTTATGGAAGATGAAAGCAAAGATGATGCACTCACACATCAATCACGTTGACTTTTGACTGTTGACTTTGACATTTGATCATCGACCATTGACTTGAGTATCCTTGTTTCATTTCTCTTTATATGTGCCTCTAATCATATTCTTTAGGTGTGCATATCTGTAGGTTCCCTTTAGTAAGGCAGTGGGTTGACTCAGCTCCTCTAAGATGATATACGAATTTAATTCCACAATTTAATTCTTCCTATTAATAAAGGTTAACTGAAACCTTTTACGACTTCCACAAACCATGGTTGTCTCCTAGCATCAAGTGACGGTTATCCGAGCTAAATGAGACATTGTGAAAGAATTTATTCAAATTGGAATGACCATGCAATTGAATCATTCTCTTATAACAATACTCCTTATTCACACCGTGCTATTGCACACAATTTACATATAGGCCTCTGGCCTCAAATGCAACCCTTTACTATAATGTACTAGAACAAATCAAAACAAAACTCAAACTGTTTATTTTACGACTGCACCTAGGTTGCCTACGTACCCTTACAGAGGGATTAAGCCACACGTAGTTCTGTTTACTAAATAATCACTATTCAGAAAATATAATATTGTGCAAGGAAAACCTACAATTAAATTCTAGAATCATTCTCAACTTCGATTTCAACAAGCTATATAACTAACTATTTCATTAAATTCTTATTAATGTCAAATCTGGTTACCCAAGTCATTCCCGACTCGAGTACTTTCCCAAGTCTCTCCTGAATATTTTATAAATTCATTTTTCTCATATTTCATAATTCAAATATCTCAACCATCAATATCCAAACATCCAGTTTCCCACAATCATATTCGAATTCCAGACTCGTATAGAAAATATTGTCATTCAAAATCAAAATATGCATCAATTCTCACTATCCCCATAACCCAATTAATATCACATATAAATACACACTGTCTTTCTCCCAATCTTGTACCCATTATATGTGTGTGTGTGTGTGTACACACATCCACACGATCATCATGTACCAGGGGAAAACAATCCAACATGGGGACCGTTTTAACTAGCCCACAAGGCAGACTCCTTAATACACATGTGGCTATGAATGAGCAGTCCAACTAGGGGACTATAGCTCCCAGCACACACGCCGGAATTCCAGCATCGCACATGCGGCTAAATCAAATCCTATGAATGCAGACTGCCCCGCCAGGGGCCTACGGCACACCCGGTCAAGGGTGTCTAGATCATCATCATCACCACATGCCGGCATCCTACATCACATGTGTGGGTATGATCCATACCATCATCATCATCACCACACGCCGACATCCTACATCGCACGTGTGGATAAAGTATCAGTATCCAAGGAGAGGTACATGTAATGGTGTATAACCCTATATATATATATATATATATATATATATATATAACCCAACTTCCAACTCAACATCCAAACCTTTATATATAATAATCATAATGATAATAATAAAAATAATAATAATCATCATCATCATCATAATAATTCTCATAATCTTTGAAATTCCCATGTCACATCGTAAAAGTCAAATCCGAAGCTGATCCAATAACATAATTTATAACCTCATTAAACCAGAATAATAATTTTCTGACTATTCATCCATATGCAAGAATTTTCATAATTTAAAAACAATGCTCATTGAAAGTAATGTCCACTCACAATTACAACTTACTAAACGACCTCAACCGAGCCGACATGACCCACTATCTAAATCAACTGCGCTCGCTGGGCCCACGACCTCTAGTTTGCTATCCAACAGTTACAATTGGCCCATGATAATACATTAAACTCATCCTCGAAGTTTTGTCACGATCCGATGGTAGGTTTGACCTCGTTCGCGTAATTTGGTGAATAAGGCCCGCGGGCCCAAGACCTCCGATTTTCTATCTGAAAGTTCCTATAGGTCCAACTAAGTCTACTAACCAAGTCCCGAAGGTTTGGTCTCGATCGAGCGATCGGATCTACGCCAAACGCACGATCGGGCGGCGATTGATTCACATAGCCCTAAAATCATCGTCTCAGAGTATTCGGGACTGCGATTCTTGATCCATAAGTTCCTACACGATCCCAGAGGTACATGGAATAACATATCTTAAAACGGGACCAATTCGACGGTCCGATCATATCCAACCCGGAAATGCCTAATATGTGATTTTTGGTATGATACTCAAACGGTCGAATTCTGTTAATCTGAGCATACTGCCATGCTCGACATGATGAGGGGAACATTTTAGAACTAAACGGGTCACTGACACATAGCCCAAGTGCCGCTGGCAGTGCGTGGGTGTCTTGAGAAATTTTTCGGAGATGGAAAATCCCCAAAACACCAGCCAATACCTATACCAATGGATCAAGCACAACTAGGGGAGCATTTTTCATACCTGCGCCGACCTCCAATTTGGCTGGGAAGTGGCCGGAAATTCAATCGAATCGCCGGCCAATTTCTAACTTTTAGACCAAACTCTCAAGACACCAAATTGATCCTAACCAACCATACCAACAACTAGAGCACGTTGAGTAGACGAAAAATCATACATGGATCAACATATTTGGCCGCCAAAATCACGGGAAATGGCATCGGAAAACTCGAAACTCTCGGTAGTTCAGGAGCACTTACCGTCGCTGTGGTCGCTGGCCAGTCATTTTATGAACGGTCTCGCCTTCAGCAGTCACCAGATGGCGCTGTGGTGGCGCAGACTCACAGAGAGAGAGAGAGAGAGAGAGAGAGGGGAGGAGAAAGTCGAGGGGGAGAGTGACACTCCAGTGAGGGTAAAACCGGGTTTTTGTGTTTTTTAACAATTTCAAAATGACTAATATGTCCTCTTAGTGTTTAGATCTTTTCTCTCTCATTACAACTTGAAATTGAGTGTGCCGCTTGTCTACGAACTCATATCGACGAGCTCTACACAACGGTGCAACTGAATTCCCCAAATTCCTTCCCGAACAAAAAGTGATTAATGTGATTTCATAATTAAACAATTAAATAATGGTAAAATTGGGTCAGGGTGTTACAATACGTCATTACATAAGATGTCCTTAACACTAACTATTACATAATTAGTTGGCTTTAAGGGCATATATCTAACATCACCACCTGTTCAAATTTCAGAGAACCCTTGCTGAACATATACAAGTCATCCGAAAGTGCTTATAAGATGGAGACAATGATGTCAACAACATCATGACCTTATCTTCCGACTTATAAACCTCATCCATCCTTTGGAAGTCTACAATACACCTATCAAAGGTGTTAAAATGCTCCAACATGTTTTCTCCCTCCTCCATATGTAGAGTAAGAAGCTCATCCTTCAAGAAAAGCTTGTTGGACAATGATTTGGACCCAAACGTCTCTTTGAACTTTTCCACCCGAAACGCTAGTATCTACGTCATCTTGGTAATTCACCTGAGAAATTCACTTTTATGTAAGAACAACTTTGGTTACAATCAAGAGCCCCCTCAGCTCTCACAAGAACCCTAGCTCTATTTTCTCTCACCCTTGCTCAAACCCTTCGATGCCCTTGTAAACACCTAAGAATTCACCCTCTTTAATTCTCATGTCTGCCTTGAAAATTCTCACTCTTAAATTTTATTCTCTTATAATTAACCTAGCCCTAAAAGTCTTATTTATAATGTATAGGACTTGGGTTACAAGTTAAGTAGGAGTAGAAAACCAAAACCCTATTAAATAAGTCTAGAAAACCTCAAAATATAATAGAGAAAACCATCCTAAAACGCTAAGGATTCGCGCAAGTTGCGCGACTGCCGCTCGAGGGCCCCTTAAGTCCGCTTGAGCGCCCGGGTCTGGGCGAAAAACATCTCTCTACCGCTCGAGTGCTAGCAGCACTATGGCAACTCTTCCTACTGCTTTCCGCTTGCTTCCTTCTTCCTCCTCGTGTAATTTGGTGAGCTAACTTCAACATATCTTTATTCAGCTGTTTGCATTTGACGTAAGCACCTACACTATCCTCCCATGAATTCTTCTTTTAAATTCAATTGTTAAATTAGGGAAAAATAAAAGGGTCTATATAGGATGAGTCTGGTTCAAGAGACTTTTTAACACAAAATATGACACAGATATGTGATTTTATTTTGTAACTTGCACGACATTGAAAGAAGCACAATTGCATAACTGAAAAACAATTTTGTGGTACGTAGAACAGAATGGAATACTACAATTGCCAGAATAGTTTTGTCCCGAGAGAATCCATAGAATCAAATACGCAACAGTACGTGAATCATGACGAGCTAGAGCAAGGATTCTTGAGATAATCCCGTCCAAGAATCATTTTCCATTTGTGCCAGGGACTGGCAAGATATGCCTCCACCTCCTCCTGGACTTCCGAGAAAGAGTAATTGTAGAGTCTAGTGTTAATGTAAACCCTACTGAAGAAACCGGCCACCTCCTTACTGCTCCAAACCTTTACTAAGATTTCTTTCTCAACCAGAAACTCTACATCTTTTCTAGATTTGAGAAGGTTATCCAAGAGCACAACATAAGAGGTAATATGATATCCTAAGCCATGCTGACATTGTTCATAGGCAATGAGGTTTCCCAACAGAGATTCTTTATTCTCCTCGAGCACTAAAATTGGTGGAATTTTCATCACTCCATTTTTGAAAGTTATTTTAAGCATTTTATCACCTCCAGTTCGGCATCTAAATTTGACTCCAGCAAGACGAAGCTCTGTTACAGAGGGTATCCGGTGGGGTACTTCTGAGCTTGTGTTTGACTGGCTTCTCCCATATGATCCAAGTAATGAGTTTCTTATGAAGTCAAGTAAATGCCTATATTTCGGATTTTCATCACTAGGCTTTGGGAAAAGTCCCCCGGTGTAGGCATTGAATGTATTTTGAATAAGCTGAGATAAGTCAGGCTTTTCTAATTTCCTTGTGAGGGAAAATAAACATTCAAGAGCTATCCAAGGAATTTGGTTTTCCAGTAGAACCAAGTCATTCAAAACTGCCAAACGCATCCATGATGTAGAAAATAGACGATCTTCGCTGTCTGCAGAAACGTCATCAGCATATCTTGCACATCTGTTGCAGAATTCAAGAATAAAGCAACCATCAATCACCATCATTTTGATAAATTCGTCAGGACTCATACCAATATTTTCTGGATAACAATTGCGACAAGCTTGCTCAATAGTTCTGATTTCCTTGACAAGATACTCCAGATTGGGCTCTGGAGGAGATTTTCGGTCAAGGTCAAGGAGGCAACGCGAGTAACTTCGCTTAACTTCTTCCATGGTTTTAAGGTTTTCCTTTCCACTGTGAAAGGGCCCAATTGAAACCAAGAACGGAACAAAAGCTTTTTCATTATGTTTGCGTAGCAAGTCAGGGATTCGATATATGCAACGATCAACTGAAAATGGATTGGATGCCTGCTGAAGCTTTTTTTCAATCAAGGATGTTAACAATATATCTTTATTTTTATTTTCATTATTTGCTTCAGGCACAGATCCTTCCGCATCTTTAGTTTCAGGTTCAATCAAGGGCTGGTTACTATCATTGCTCTCCTTCGTCATCGACTCGTTTCCTGACTCCAAATTAGTCTGCATCTGCTCTCAATCAATAAGAGGAGAAAATGGAAATCATCACAAACACATGTCAATAAAACTACAAAAATCTGAACCAGTAAGAAAGAATCTCCCAAAATCTGATCTGCTTCATGTACGAAATCAATGTTTCACACGACTCTTTAACAGGTTTATTAAAGTAAGCATATACCATTACTATGTACCATGGTTCATATACAGAATGGGGAGGAAGATTTACATCTATTACATCATACATATGTAGAAGGGAAGCATGTTGCTTACTTGGCAATATATTTATAAGGTTTAAACCTTGACCTCTGTTGAAGAAGATGATCGAAGTTTGTAGCGATTCTGCTTACGGTTTCAATCTTTCTCTCATTCACATCTTCTTATAGATTTAGCTAGATGGTAGGTATGTAGTAGCAAGTTCAATAGAGTTTACAGCCTGGGGTCCTATATTTAATTGCATCGATCCTTGCCGCCAGAGATCCAGAAGGTATGTAATATACAAAGTCTTTATTTAAAATTTAATCACATGATGTCCTGTACTTACATAAGTCCAGGTCTTTATTTATTCTTTCTTGCACATTATTTTACTGCAACTATGTTGCTGTCTCTTGTAGTTACTTGTACGTTAGTAATTTAAAATAGTGGGCTTTCAATGTAGAACCAGTCAATGACCAAAATGTTAAGGAAAACCCTTGTATTACAATTATTGAATAAAAACTCAATTTTCATTCATTACTTAATTTTGACTATTTTGATCGGGAACGTAAATAATGAAAACAAATCAAAAGTGATTTATTTGATGCATTTATTACTCCCACATAATTAATATACATATAATCTACCTAGCCAAAAGGTAAGAAAAAAAGAAGGTATTTGAAATCTTTAGATTCGGGTTTATAGAATTCCATGTGAATTTGGCCCAAATCCAATCCAGTTCATTAAGGTAGACACAAACAACTGAATTTGGGCTTAAGGATTCAAATCCAAATCCCCAAATCCTCCCTTATTCAAATAGGCCATAAATGTTGCTAAGGCCATCTCCAACCCATGAGGCCAAACCCAAAATATCCCAAATTTTTTGCCCAAATCCTCTCCCAACTCAAGAAAATGAAAGGGCCAAAATTTGGGAAAACCCGAACTTGGGGCCAAATACCAATCCAGCTATTGCATGGACTAGAAAACTTTTCAGTGGAACCCACTCAAGCTAACGCAGCCATGTACGAGGTGTGATTAGGGCCCACACTACTGGTGATGCAGGTGTGAATGACGCAGCCTGTCGCGCATGGTGATGTTACCATTGGAATCCAACGGCACAATTCAAACAACTTTTTTTTTTTTTTTTCCAACAATAACCCAAATCAAAGATCCATATTAAATCCAGCTATTTTAAAGGTAAAAAACAAATCCAACGGCTGAAATTTAAATCCAATGGTCAAAATAATATTTTAAATTAATCTAAATCAGATTCAACCCCAAAACTAACTCCAAACCCTATAAATACCCATCTATTTCTCAAATAATCTACCAAAAACATTTTTTCTATTTCTCATTTTATTTTTCCTTTGTCTTCTATTTCTCTTTTTTTCTTTTTCAATTTCATCAATCTCCTTTCGATCTTGTTGAACATGTCCACAAAATCTCAAAGAGGTGTGAATTTGAGGCCCGAAGAAGATGAGGCATTGTGCAAAGGGTGGGTTTCCGTTAGTGAAGATGGGGTTATTGGCACCAATCAAGCAAACAACAAATTTTGGCAACGTGTATATCAAAAGTTTCTGGAAAATGATACGGGCATTAGTGGACCCGAGCGACGAACATACCAAGTCATTGCTTCTCAGTTCAAAACTATCAACCAACAATGTTCTCTTTGGAAGGCATGCTTGACTAAGGCCAATACGAATCCACAAAGTAGCTCAAATCTACATGATATGGTAAGTACCCATTCTTATTAAAGCTTTAAATTTATATTTGTAATTTTATTCAACTCCAAACTTAGTGTTAATAAGCCTCCGAATAGGCCTTTCAAGCTATACCATGCTTAGAAAATCTTAAAAGATTGCCCAAAGTGGAACGATATAAATGACCCTCCTACACAACATTCGTTTGGAGCTAGTGTAAGTATGGTGAATTGGATAACGACGCAGACGATATCACCTTGCCTAGTCCACAACCATCCTTGACTAGTCCAAGAATTAAGGAGCGAGATAAACAAAGGCTGCAAACAAAAAAAAAAAAAAAGAAGAAGAAGAAGATAGGTAACCCTTCTCAACAAACAAGGGATAAGTACTTGGAATCATTGGTTGAACAAGGCATTGCTTTCAAGGAGGATAGAAGACGAAAGCTCAACATATTGGACAAGTTTGTCCATGACCAAGCTGATGTTTATGCCTATCAGAAGCAACAAAATAAGGAAATAATTGCCTATTTAAGATGGCATTTGCCTATTTAAAAAATTACAACCTTATCTTTAGACTTGTAGAACAGAGTTGCCAGATCGGATCGGAAGATAAATATACTGTCTTTGTTAAACCTGAGGGTACAAGAGGCGCAATACATAGATCTTTTAAGACAAAAAAAAAACAATTATGTGACAATACACACAAAAAAAAATGTATTTATCTATTTATTTATTTTTATGAAGAACGAAATAATTATTTAATATCTGTAGAATGATATTGATATCTTAGAAGCCATCCCAAACACGAATGAACATACATGTAGCCCAATTGGTAAGATGGGCTTGATACGTCAAAATGGTCGTGGTTCAAATTCTACCATGCACCCAAAAGAGGTGATTGGAGACTTCGATTGGAGCATAGATCAAAAGAAATCACCACAAAATAACTTTTTATTTAAAACGCCCACAAGACAATTATTCACAAACCCAAAAGAAAACGGAATATGAGAGGAGAAGGAGGAGAGACAATGACATTTTTTACTTCTCCCCTATATGCAGTATTTTATTTGACGCTAGGAGAAATGATTTTGTAAAACACTGCAAGGTGAACGCTAAGGTACTTCCGTTATGATGGGACATCTTTCTGTGTTTGCTCAACATAAATAAAGAAATTAATGCTTCTAATTATCCAAGTAAGATACTAGCGCATATTTGGGTTATGCTAGTTAATATGAGAGTAATGTGTCAGCCATTTTTATACCCAAATTTGAATTCCATTTCGCATATATTAGATTAATTTTTAGAATAGTTTAGATTATCGCTTTATTAAAAATAAAAATAAAAAAACTAGCATTTCAAATTCGGTGACACGGTATTGTAAGTAGCAAATAAGTATCACTCATTTTGGTTAGTTGTAGTTAAAAGACCAAAATAAATATCAAGATTAAGGATAACATCTCCTCATTCCGGTCTTGTGTTGGTGACTAGTATTGGATTGAATACTCTCTATATTTAAAGCATATTTAAGGAAGAAATGAAATATTTTATACCAAATTGAAGGTATAAGATAAATTACTCATGAATAAAATTTATCTAATCTAATCCCCACCAAATAGTAAGATAGCAACACCGCATAAATAATCCCTCCCACTCCCTCTAACATAAAAAGTCATTTACCTCTATCTTCATTTCCTCTTTCATCATACTTTAAATTCAATAACTTATCTAATCTAATTCAATCTTAGACACCAAACGAGGCCTAAGAGGAAACGAAGATTTTCCTTCGGTCAATTTGGTCCATCTCCAAATCCATCATAGAAGAAAAGAAAAGTATTTAAAAATACAGCGAAAGGTGCATGAGCATATTAAAGAGGCGTATTAAAAAACAAAAAAGAATAACTAGTGAGGCCGCATAGGCAGGAGGGAGTGGGGTTTGGTTAGCCCATTTTGGTGTAATGTGCTAAACTCAAGGATTTGTTTTTGCATGAAGTGTGGGGGAAATGTATACCTGTCCCTCAGGAAAAAGGGTCAGCTTTCAACAGATTCTTTTTCTTTTTCTTTTTCTCCGAAAGTTAATTCAAATAGAAAAAATAATCGTCCATGTCCATCCACTCCCATCTTTTAGCTAAAAAGGCATGCACTTGCAGACGACAAAAATTCAAGATATTATACAAAATATTAATGTTTTTCTTTGTTGAGATTAATTTTCATAGCTTTTTCTTATTATTATTGTTATTGATTCCTATTATGTTAAGAAGTTTTCTCAACTACTGTTCAATTTACAATACGATGTTCCCCTTTTATTTTTGTTAGATAATAGAGTGGGCTCTAGCCTAGTGCAAAGTTTGGGAAAAAAGAAATTTAATACTAATTGTTAGACACTACACCTCATTTTACAAAAATTAGTCAAATCCATCTAAGCATAAATTAGCAGGTCCTATCCAAACAGATCTCCAGTTAGCTTCAAATTTTCTCTTATGAGAAAATGAATGTAATTTTATTTAGATCTTTACCCATATAAGAAATAATAGTCCACCCCTATAAAAATTTATGGTTCCGTCCTTGCTTACTTATGAAGAGAAATGACATAACCCAATCAGTCATTAAATTGATTAGTTCGATTCGGTTGGAGACCTAAACTAAAACAATTCGAATTGTAATATCACATTGGTTAGATGTGCGGTTTGAAACCTAAATCAAACTAAAACAGACCACATCCACCTCTAGTTAAAATATTAACTTTTTATAAATACATCAATTCTAACATGACATTATACAAAAATCATTAAAGAGCCTATTTGAAGAGAAAAGCACTCAACTAGCCACTTGTCATTTTTTAATTAGTTTTTAGTATGTTACAATTTAATCTAAAGATTTTTGTATAAAATGTCATGCTATAATGAACTTATTTGTGAAAAATCCTTAAAATATCAACTGATCAACATATATAAATTTTTATGTGTAAGGAAAAATACTTAATATCCTTTTCCTCTCGAATATAAGTTGTAAGTTGTATGCACATCACATCATAACATCAAAACTTCTCAACATTTTAGGCGCCAATGTGAGAATTCCATGCCGCTCAGGTTGAAAAATAAAGTTGAATTGTCAAGCATTCGACAATGTATATCGACCATGTATAATTGAACAGTTTAAGCACTTATCAAAAAGGCTTTGTGATATCAATCTCGAAGGCTATGGTTTCATTCTACACAATGACAATGGGCAGTCCCCGATGCGGTTTGAGCAAAAACTTGATGAGCCTTTTAAGGTCTGTTTCTAGAGGATATATCCACGGATTTGATTTTTTTGATTTTTGATTTTTGATTTTATTTTTAGAAATACGATATTCTAAACTATTCTAACATACGAGTTCGAACTCGAATACAAGAGGACATGCACACAATTTAGCCAACTAACCTAACTCACATTTGCTATCCACATATTAATAGGACTCAAGTTGGTAACTCATGCTGTCAAAGGAGCTGTTAAGCCACCATGGTGGATTAACCAGCATCTAATTTTAGATAATTTGTCTTTGTAGGAGTTTAAATTGGAGTATTTGTAAAGAGAGGCTAATTTTATATTATCTGTCATCAGGGTGTAGCTCAGTGGAAGAGAATTTGATTTGCATACTATTGGTATCAGGTTCAAACATCTATGACACCGTGATGGTATGTATGTTGGAAACCTTCCTCCCTTGTATTTTAAACTATCACTTGTCCTAACAAAAACAATTTATATTATATGTCTCGAGGATATTCAAGGCTTAGGAGAGTTTAGAGGTTGCACGTCCTAATTTTTCTTTAGTGAGCTAAATAACTCGGATCAACTTTTTATAATAAGACTTTGAATCCATTAAGAAATACACATGATCCAGTTAACCCTACCGTCATGGATAATGGAAGACAACCTGTACAAATTTTATGTTCTAAATACAAACTATCCACTAAAAAGACAAGCCAAACCGAGCAGTAACATGAGCTGCTGCTGCTCTATTATGAGACATTTGTCATATTCTATATTGGAGGAAGAGATAAAATAATGGGGAGAGAAATGGGAGAGCGTCCAAGTCTTCATTTTATAATTTTTGTATTCATCAATTTTCATTATTAATATTATTTTTCTAATCTCAACAGTGACTAGTGTGACGAATTTGAGTAAAAATATGTTGGCTTTGAAAATTCATTGACCACACAAAAAGCAAAGTTCGTCCATAAGTCCACACTGTAGCACAACACGTGATATATATACTTTCCTCTTATGAGCTCCTTTAACAAGAGGTGGCTGAGAACACTTGAGAGAGAGAGAGAGAGAGAGAGAGAGAGAGAGAGAGAGAGAAGCCAAGCTTGGGTTCTGGTCATAGAAAATAGGCTCTAGCAGTTTTAGGAAGAGATGAATATGAGTAGGAGGAACAGCTTTATTTCACAGTCTGTTCTGCTTCTGTTATGCTTTACCTTCAAAGCGTATACTTCCATGGCATCTAACACAATCTCTCCAGGCCAATCTCTTTCTGGGAGCCAGACAATCACATCTCCAGGTGGCATATTTGAATTGGGTTTCTTCACACCAGGTAACTCTCAAAATCACTACATAGGCATCTGGTACAAAAAGCTACAAAAAACAGTAGTTTGGGTGGCTAACAGAAACCAACCTGTTTCTGATCCATCTTCTTCAGCGTTGCATCTCTTCCAAAATGGAAACTTAACCCTACTGGACCAATCCAAATCTGCAGTTTGGTCAACCCATGATCCTTCTCTGCCAGTATTTTCCAATTCTACAAAAGCAATGCTTCTTGACAATGGCAACTTTGTCATAACAGATGCATTTAATTCCTCTGTTATTATATGGCAGAGTTTTGATCACCCAACTGATACTTGGTTGCCAGGTGGAAAGCTTGGATACAGGAAGGTTACAAATGAAAAACTAACTCTCACTCCGTGGAGGAGCCCACAAAATCCAGCACCTGGGATTTTTTCTCTTGAGATTGAACAAAATGGAACAAGTTTTTTGTTGCTGTATAATGGTTCTATTATGTACTGGACAACTGGGCCTTGGACAGGGAAGATTTTTAAAAATGTTCCTGAAATAGAGTTGAATTATTATATTACAAATGTTACATATGTTTCGAATGAGATAGAGAGTTATGTTTCTTATGATGCGGTCTACCCTGACGTCTTTATAAGATACATGCTTGACATCTCTGGGCAGTTCAAGGCCTTTAAGTGGGGGAAAGACTTCCACCAATGGAATTCGTTTTGGTTGCGACCCTCGGAACATTGCGAAGTCTATGGATTCTGCGGTGCTTCCAGTATTTGCAACCAGCAACAAGTACATCTTTGTGTTTGCTTGAAAGGTTTTCAAGCCAAAGCCCCAAAAGATTGGGAATCGGCAGATCACACAGATGGGTGTGTGAGGAAAGTCCCTTTACAATGCAGTGCAGGCAATGGGGGAAACGACAAGTTTGTGGTGGTACCGGATGTGCGCTTTCCTGAGAATCAGAAGACTTTAGCAGCCGAGAACATCAATGAATGCGGATCAGCATGCTTAAGCAATTGCTCATGTACAGCTTTTGCTTATGATAATGGGTGTTTGGTTTGGACAGGGGATCTGTTCAATGTAAAACAATTTACACATGATGAGAAAATAGGAAAAGTGTTGCATCTACGAATTGCAGCATCCGATGAGGCAATAGAGGTGAAGAAAGAGAGCAAGACCTTTTGGATTGTCATTGGAGTACTTGGAGGTTTGTTTGCTGTTTTACTCATTATTGCGGTAATTGCCAAGAATGAATGTTCTGGGGAAGGATTTGAGGCAGTTGAAGGCTCATTGGTGATGTTCAGGTACCGGGTTCTAAGAAGTGCAACAAAGAACTTCTCTCTAAAACTTGGGGAAGGAGGCTTTGGTTCTGTTTTCAAAGGGACACTGCAAAATTCTACTGCCATTGCAGTGAAGAGGCTTAACTGTCCAAAGCAAGCAAATAAGCAATTCCTTACAGAAGTGAGGACTATTGGGAAAGTCCAACATATTAATCTTGTTCGCCTCCGGGGATTTTGTGCAGAAAATTCAAAAAGATTCTTGGTTTATGATTACATGCCAAATGGTTCTCTAGAATCAGTTTTGTTTCAAAAGAGTCCCACTGTCTTAGATTGGAAAGCTAGATATAACATTGCAACTGGAACTGCAAGAGGACTTGCTTACCTTCATGACGAGTGTAGAGAATGCATCATACACTGTGACATCAAACCCGAAAACATTCTGTTGGATGCTGAATATGCCCCGAAAATAGCAGATTTTGGTCTAGCAAAGCTCATGAGCAGAGACTTGAGCCGGATAATTGCAACCATGCAAGGAACCAGAGGCTACCTTGCACCAGAATGGATTTCAGGAGAAGCTATCGCACCAAAAGCTGATGCTTTTAGCTATGGGATGCTTCTTTTCGAGCTCATTTCAGGAAGGAGAAACAGAGATCTTTTAGGTGATGGGTTACAGAATTACTTCCCGACCCTCGTTGCGAATGTAGTAACCAAAGAAGAAGATGTTATCACCTTGTTGGATTGCAGGTTAGAAGGCAATGCTGACAAAGAAGAACTGATGAGAGCATGCAAAGCTGCTTGTTGGTGCATTCAAGATGATGAGAAGGATAGGCCAAGTATGGGGCAGGTTGTTCAACTTCTGGAGGGAGTTATAGAACTTGGCATACCACCTATTCCACAGTTCCTTGACCACTTTTCTAAGAGTCCTGTTGAGGTCATTGAATACTCTGGCTATATTTCCAGTGCTTCAGATTCAAGGCATGGGTACTCAAGTAATATTACTATCTCTGGAGCTTAAACCCACTCATTGGACCTTCAAATTTCCAGTTCTTTTGTTTGTTTTAATTAACATTATGTATATGTTTTAATTAACTTGCAACTGATTGTGAGATCCCTCATCTTCATTGTAGTTTCACAGTGTAAATATTCATGAAATGGTTACCCAAAATTCAGCTTTTTATTTCTTGTTGTAAAGTTCTCTTTCTTCCATAAACATTGAAAACAGAAAAATTGGGAGTTTGTTTTTGTTTTTGTTTTTTTGGTTAGTTTTAGTTGGTGCAGGAAATCTAGCAAAGAGTATATTATCCACTGACTAAAGAAATTCAGCTTTTTTTGTTACCCAAGTACCTTTTTTTTTTTTTCAAGTTATTTACACTAAAACAAAACTCCCGAATGTTTCAAAATTACACGAACACCCTTTGAGGTTTTAAATTGTTTTCACAAAACCCATTTTTGTTGATATTTCATCCAAAGATTGATGATTTTACATGAAAGAATTTTCCAAATGATAAAGTTAGACTATAAGATTAGCTTGCACATACATTTATTGAGGTTAATTTTGTTATTTGCATTAGTTTTTATATATGAAATCATTAATTTTTAGATAAACAATCAACAAAAAGAAATTTTGTGAAAATAATTTGAAACCTCAAAAGATGTTCGTTTAATTTTTAAAATCTCAGGATTTGTGTAAAAACACCAAAAACCTCATGGGTGTCCGTGCAAAGGACTCAATCTTTTCGGGGTTAATGAACCTTGATATCAAACCAATTCTGTTCTTTTGGGCCTAAACTTCTTGTTTTTTCTTCTTTTCTTTTTGTCGACTTTTGCAATTCCAGCAAACCGTAGCCGAAAAATGGGAAAGACGTAATCTGTCAACTTATATGCGAATAAAGAAAGATTGATGTCAGTGGGGTGTATAGCTTGTTAAGTTCTTCCATCCAACAACCCCATAAATATTTGTGTAAATTCCTTTCTTCTAATCACTTGTATTAAATAAAAAGTAATATCCTCGTTGCTTAGAAGGAGGAGAAAGGTAGAGATAGGTTTTTTCATCTTTTGATATTTTATTATTATTTTTTAATATTTTATTCTGATTTCTTTTTATTTAATGTTTTTATTAATATTTTATTCCTCGTAAGGAAAAAAGTGGACCTTGAAAATGGCATCTCATCACTTATCGGATTGAGAATGCAAGGACAAGTGCAATGTATCAAACTGAAATTAACCTTATTTAATAAATCAAAATATGGGCCTTGGAATATTGGACTCTGTGATTTAATTAAACCCAATAATTAATTAATTAATTATTTAAATTATTCAAAATTCAAATATCATACGTAATTTTTAAATTTTGTCCCCAGTTTAATTGATTAACTATTTGAATTATTTTAAAACTCGAATATCTGGCATAATTTTTTAAAATTGTCTATTGGATTATATCTCTCATAAATACCCATTTCAATAGGTGTCAATATATCTATTTAAACACGTCTTCTTTCTATGCATTCACATCAAATTCGTATAATACATCACTAAACATATTCATGCATATTTCGTGAGAGAAAAACACAGAATTCGCCAGAAATGAAAGTCGTGGACTCGTGGTGCTGGGATAGGTTTATCCTGGTGAAGTTGACGCCTACAAAACTACAATTACTGAGTATTAGGTTTATTCTGATGAAGCAGACGTCTACAAAACTACAAGCACTGAGTATAGACGAATTTTTGTTTCAATGACTTGGTTCAAGGACATTTCAACGTGTAAGCCATATGCAAAAACAGACAGTGTTTCATTTACTCTTTTTTATTTAATTTCATGTTTTTATTGAGTTACATATTGATTGTTGTTCCGCCAACATTAGAATTAGATTGACCAAGCTTAATTATGAGTGAGCGTGAGAAAAACATGGAATCTGCAATGTAATACTGGTGTCATTATGAGAACAAATATAAGCAAAAACAACATACTATTTTGTCTAAGCAACCCAATGACTTTTTTTTGGGTTAGAGCATCTTCAACGAAAGTCTCACCGTAGAACCCAATGACTTCGTTGGGTTAGGGAATGTAATGGAGGCCTCAAACTATGAATTGTTTGAGAGCCTAAAAATAAAAGATTCAATGGAGGTACTTTACACAAAGGTGGTGTTAGTTGGATTAGTTCAGGTCTTTGGTGTGCTCCCAAGCGGTCCTGAGTTCAAACCTCCATGATTAGCCATGTGTATGCGTCTTCCCCCTCCCCTTTCCTGATTTTGGTAAAAAAAAAAAAAAGTGGGGGTATTTTACAATTCTCAAATTTTGGATCCTCACTAGAAAACTCAAATATGAGTTTTTGGTGCAAAGGACCCACTAATATAGTGGTTTGGAGTAATTACTCTCCTAGTGAAGGTCATGAGTTCGAGTCATAGCATCTATATAGTGTGTGAGATAGGTTTTTTGGTCCTTTGATATTTTATTATTATTATTCATATTTCTGTGATTTAATTAAACCCAATAATTAATTAATTAATTAATTAAATTATTCAAAATTGAAATATCATACGTGATTTTTAAATTTTGTCCCCAGTTTAAATAATTAACTATTTAAATTATTTTAAAATTCGAATATCTGGCATAATCTTTTAAAATTGTCTATTGGATTGTATATCTCATAAATACCCATTTCAATAGGTGTCAATATATCTATTTAAACACTTCTTTCTATGCATTCGCATCAAATTCGGAGAAAACATCACTAAACATATTTATGCATATTTCGTGAGAGAAAAACACAGAATTCGCCAGAAATGAAAGTCGTGGTGTTGGGATAGGTTTATCCTGGTCAACCTTCAGCCCTACCAATTGGGACTGTGTAAGTAATATAGACTACTATTGCACAGAAGCTGGGAATTTAACGCCATTTCTTTGGGTTTGTCTTCTGGCACACCAGCTGTTTGAATTATTGTCTGAGACAGGAGTTCACAACATTTATTGCATTTCTTGAAGGAGTAGGGACCTGTTCAGCCTATTTTCTAATGTAATCTTTTATTTTATCTATATGTAAACAGTCAAAATTGTTCAAATTCAAGAGGACTGGCATTTGGGCATTTGGAATGATAAAGAGTTTGGTCTTGCCTTGCAAGGTGTGTTTATTATCTTCTTCTTAAGATACTTTGTTGCTGCATTACTATGGAGTTGAAGTTTTTATCTGCCAAGTTTATCTAGTTTTGATTTGGTTCAATATTTTTGTTGTGACATAGGCATTGAAGTTTCCCTCCGCAAAGTTTGAAGGCTCTAACCAGTTACAGCACAAAGGAACAAAAATGGAGCTCACTATAACACGCCCTGATGATTGGCATCTTCACCTTCGTGACGGTGAACTTCTTCAAGCTGTAGTTCCTCACAGGTTACTTTTGATTGATTATGAAAATATATGCGCATATTTGTTCTTGTAGATTATGGGTTGTTGTTTTCTGATGTCAATATTACGTGCAGTGCAAGTCATTTTGCAAGAGGAATAGTGATGCCAAATCTGAAACCTCCCATCACCACCACAGCTGCAGCTGTGTCTTACCGAGAATCCATCTTGAAAGCACTGCCTGCCGGTAGCGACTTCACTCCTCTTATGACTCTCTATTTGACAGATACCACAAATCCTAATGAGATCGAGCTTGCAAGTAAGCTCCCCACTTTGTTTGATATGCAGCTAGCTTTTGATGCCTGTTTTTAAATTAAATCGTGCTTCAACTCTAGTCAACCCATTTAAAGCTTCAAAAATCTTCGTTTTATCATTCTTTTTGTTTTTTCACGATTCAAAACAATGATAGCATAACTGAGAGTTGATATTATCCGTGGTGATATAGTTTGTCCATTTTCTAGTATTTGTTTTCTTTAAGTATAACAAATTGATGGAGTGTTTCTACTGCTAAACCTTGTATGCCTCATCAAAAAATTTCCTTTCTAATATTGCCACCGTATGTATCAACCTTTTATTCTTTTTTTTTTCCTTGTCTGTTCGTTTGTGATAATTTTATATGATTTATCAGTGGTCCCATTTATATGATTTATTATTCATTTGTGTAGTTAGATGCATGCAGGCATTTTAAATTTGTTTAATTTTTTATATATAGCTTTTCTTCTCAAAATGGAATGTGCACTTTCGTTTTTAAAATTTTTCTTTCTTTTTCTGTACTTTCTTAGATTAGAGAATAGTGCCCCCTTGTTGATTCTGATTATATTGACAGAAAGAAGTGGGGTTGTATATGCTGTGAAGTTGTACCCTGCTGGTGCCACAACAAATTCTCAAGATGGGGTTACAGATCTTTTTGGAAAATGCCTACCTGTCCTTGAGGAGATGGCCCAACAGAATATGCCTCTGCTGGTATTCTTACTACCTCAAAAGCTTGAACTCTTTTCTTTGTCCGTTTATACCGAAGTGTTGGTTAGGGAGTTTTGATCGTATGTTTTCTTTCAATTGTAATTAAGGACATGAAAAGAAAATTCATTAAAGCAGCTATTTCCATATAGTCACAGTGTGAGGATGGCCAGCATTGTTTTTAAAGATTGTAAATTAAGTCAAGTAAAATCAGACCCCAATTTCAGAATTTGAATACTATAATTACTTGCCTTTTGCGTTATCATTTGGGGTTTTAATTATTACGTTATGTTAAATCTTACGTAAGGCTTTTCTTGTCATTATGGAATTGCCTACATATAGGCCTTATTGTAATAGATTTTACAGACATTTCCTATATCTGTGCATGGTTTTAGCTAATTTCGAGCTGTTAACTGACTGATTGTGTAACTTTAATGTAAGTTGTACTACAACCTATAACGGATTACATGTTGAAGTGTACTTCTTTCCTTCACAAGTTGTGTTGTTAGTCCATTCGTTGACGACATCATCTGGAATGACAACCTATAACGAACATCATGTGCTATTTTATTTTAGGTTCATGGAGAGGTTACAGATGCTGACGTTGATGTATTTGATCGTGAAAAGGTTTTCATTGACACTGTTTTACGACCTTTAATTCAAAGACTTCCACAGCTGAAGGTTGTGATGGAGCATGTCACTACTAAGGATGCTGTTAAGTTCGTAGAGTCTTGCAAAGAAGGTATGCATAATCAGTTAAACGCAACACATCTGGGTTCTTGCATTCACGATTTTCCTCCTCTTTTTGGACCAGAGATGCATTTCAACAACTGGATTTCCTTATTATCCAAGTTTTGAATTGAACATGCCAATCTCATGTACTTTTATTTTCTAGGTTTTGTAGCAGCAACAGTTACTCCACAACATCTTCTTCTGAATAGAAATTCTCTTTTCCAAGGAGGATTGCAGCCTCACAGTTACTGTCTGCCTGTACTCAAAAGAGAGATTCACAGTAAGTTACATTAAAATATTTCAGATGCTGCAATCCTTTATGTGCCCAATTGGAATTTCAAGCACTGTTGCTGGTTTGTCCTCGTGGTGCACTCTCAAATGATTTGATCTTGCGGAGTTTGCATGTTTCACTTGTGATTTATAAACAACAAAATAAGTAATCAAGTATTTTTTAATTCTCTCTTTCTCTCAAGCTGATTTATTATTCCTCATCTAGGACAGGCTATCGTGTCAGCTGTAACTAGTGGAAGTAAAAGATTTTTATTGGAACTGATAGTGCTCCTCATGAGAGACGAAGAAAAGAATCTTCTTGTGGGTGTGCTGGTATATACAGTGCCCCTGTTGCTCTATCATTATATGCCAAGGTCTTTGAAGAGGTAATAATTCGGGTATCTGCTTATGTTGATAGTGTTGATGTGTAAATTGTTTTTACTGATTTACTGTTTTTTACTGCTTTGTGGTGACTAAGTAACATCTTAGATCACTTGAATGGTTGAGATTTTGTGGCTGAAATGCCTATTGGAAAGAGCCAGGTGTCATACACACATTGGCAGATCAGTTTTGTACTGTTTTCCTGGCGTAAATCATTTTGATATAGAAGAGAATAGAGCTGAGTTCACATAGCAGCAGCTGATATGTTTTTACAGAAGAATTTTCCAGCCTCTTCTTTCTTCTCTTTCCCTTTTCTCCCAGAAAATCCAAATAGAATCTCTGAGTTTAACAGATAGGGCTTCCTGTTTGCACTTATGTTTCGCTTTCTTTTTGCAAATGGTTAATTTCATTTGTAACCAGTGAGGCTTCATAAAAACATAGTTTGGTCATGTGTATATAGGAAAAACTGGGAAGTTTGGGAAATCTTAAGGATCTTAAACGTTGGTGATTAAATATAGTTTGGTCATGTGTAATGTTGAGATACAAATACACCGTGCAAAAGAGTGAGCTGATCCAAGTAGGAGAATCAAAGAGTGAAGGAAGGTCAAGATAATAATGTGGTGAATTCTAGTTATTGCACTTGGGAAAAAATATAGTTATTACAAATTCTACCAAATAAGGATCTTTGTAGCCGGCCCTATACATTTGGTATTCTAGTTGAGTTGAGTAGATAGGTTTGTAGTTTCATCAACTTACTCTGTGTCTGTGCTATTATAGATTTAAATGAAAACTGTGGTATTTGCTACATTTCTGCTGCCAATAGGTTTACATATCAGTGACACAGCGTGGTATTACAAACTGTGCTTATTTCAGGCAGGTGCTCTTGACAAGCTAGAGGCGTTTGTAAGCTTCAATGGGCCAGACTTCTATGGACTTCCTCGAAACACATCAAAGATAAAGCTGAGCAAGACTTCATTTAAGGTACCAGACTGCTTCTCGTTTCCATTTGGAGAAATCGTTCCAATGTTTGCTGGGGAAACACTTGAATGGCAGCCATCCTTCAACTGATTCATCTTTCCATACTCACAGACCAAGTTGTTGGAATTTCCTTGTTAATCATTCGTCTTTCTCCTAATTTTCACCAGGTTTTATGCTTATTTCATGTATGCAGAATGTGAAGCTTAATGTAAAATTGATAACATGTTTTAAATGCTTGATGGATCCTCTGTGATTCCCAGGAAAAAAAATGAAGACCCAATTGAATAATGTAATTTCCGTAGAAAATTTCATTCATGAGTAGAACATTGGAAAGATTCTTTGCTACTCTTAGGTGTGGACAAATGATTCAATTTCGTACTCTATTTCACATGTTTTCATTTCGTTCGGGACGCGGCTCAATTTCATTTCGTTGAATAAACATTTGTTTATAGCCAATTTTATCTGCATGCACTGCCATATGATTTGCTTCCCCATACTTTCTTGTTGGAGCTTGCATGGCCAAAACCTCATTAATTTCCTTAGACTTTAGAAATTCAATCTTAATTCGGACAATTTATTTCCTAACGTAACACTCTCGTGTTGTCGACAATCAAAATTATAAGATGTAGTAGTAATAAGTATATATTTTAAGGTATGCTATTAATAAATAGGGAACTTTGGTTTAAACTCGGTGGGGAGTTTACTATTGTGGTAGATAATAATTTAATTTCATCTAATTTAGATAAGGTCAATCAATAAAATATACCATGCAAGTTTACAAAAATGCAATTAAAATAACCCAAAATTACAATCCCTGCCACTATTAACTACTGGAAAATACTTGCCTCCTTCCATGGAAGTAGGAACTCTTACTTTCTAATCAAAGTTTGACATATGTGCTGAAATTCTTTTTTTTTGTGTTTTTGATTAATTATTTTGACATATGTATCAAACTTTGATTTCCATGAAATAGGAATGCCTCCTTCCGGATAAGGAGGGAAACAGTGTCCCTAAATGCCATATTTTAATAATTTCATTTAAACTCAATAACATAAATCCTCCTCAGCTCTCCAAAGTCAGCTCACCCACGCCCAAAACAAGAGCAACACATCTTTCCATTGCTATGAAAGCATAAACTAATTAAACTATAAATAATCCAATAACCCAAAATCAAAATCAGAACAAACAACAAAAAATCTAATTCATCATTAAATTAATAATGCATATAAAAATTCTAATCCAATACTAAATGATAAATTTTTACAAGCAGAAACGACAGTAGAATATGTAAACTATAAGATAATATCATAAAGATGTTCTAAGAAATGTCTTTTGTGTCTTCTTGTTTCTACAACTAAACTACAAAAGCTTCAAAAATTAATTGATCCTTCAGAAGAAAAAGAAAAGAAAATAGATTGGTAACGTAAACAAAAACAACTGTGATGCAACTAATTGTTTACACCTGAAATTTTCCACTTGACCCTCACCGAAAGTAATGACATGGCATGGGCCCTTTAAGTCACAAAACTTGGCCCAATATGGCTAACTCCTAGCCCAAAAACCCGAGCACAGAAAGTTGAGCCTTGAAGGGCGGGAAAAAACCAATTCTATCGAAAGCAAAATTGCATTGCAGAATTTGAGCCACACTCTAAAACTACCTCCAAACAATAATCGATCATCAGCCTATAATAAACATAATTCTTTTAAAATAATGTATAGATATCAATGAAGTGCACAAAAAAAAAACGAAGAAGAAGAAAAAGAAGAAACTACAGACAAAAAAACATAAATGAAATCCAAATGATTCATACACATTTGTACTTGGGAAAACTAAGTCTACCGAAACCAAAACAGCACTGCTAAAATTTGAGCCAAACATGACATATAGGCCCATTTGGTTCATGGGAAAGGAAGTTTGGGGATGAAAAATCAATTGTTTTCTCATATTTGGTAAGTCCAGGCATGAGAAATAATTGTCTGACACATTGGAAAGTAGGGGGGAAAGTGAAGCCCTCCTCCCCCCTTGGATTTTGTTTTCCCTCCTCATGGAAAAGTTTGGGAAAATGAACCAACATTAAATGCACATTTTTCATGACCATTTTGTTCTTATTAACAATTTAGAATTACAATATATCATTAAATGCATTCTCTTTTTATTTAATTTCATATGGGTATAATTGAAAAATTAAACAAACTTTATTTTACATTTTTATACAAACCAAACATGGGAAATGAAATAAAATGGTATTTCCCGGTTACTTTCCTAACATTACAAAACATGGGAAAGGAATAACAATTTCCTATCCCTTGGGAAATGACATGGAAAGAATTTGAATTTCCCATCAAATCCTTTCCATGAACCAAACAGGGCGATCAAGCACTACTCTAAAACAAAACAATGTAGATATTAAGGAAGTAAAATGAAAACAGAAACTTCAATCATTTACATCTCCAAGAAAAACAAAAACAAACAATGCAATCAACTGCTACTCTATCACAAATTAATATGGATATCATTGAAGTGACACAAAAATAGTAAATGAAGAAAAACAATCGAAACTGCAATAAATTACTATTCTATAACAAAATAATTTAGATATCAATGAAGTGAAAAAAAAAAAACAGAACTTGCAGATAAAAAAAAGTCATATATAAAATCCAAATGATCTTTAAACAATTGTACTTAATACGTAAACTGAATTGTACAATTTAAGACAAACATTCCAGAACCACCTCGATTCGAAAACAAAACAAAACATAACAACACCAAGATTCTACCATAACAACTGAAAAAACAAAGATCAATCTACAATTTAACAAAAAAAAAAAAAAAACTAGAACATTAAGAAAAAATAAAAAGAAGTACTAGCAAACTTAAAAAAAAACAAAAACTACAATGAAATGTTGCAACATTAAGCTGCAGTTTCTGATCACGTTGCACCAACAACAAGAAAACATGCAAAACTTGGCTCTTGGTCAGCATTACATAATCAAGAACGAATAATCAATAAAACACTAGCTATGAGAATTATAAACAAACACCAGATTCAAAGTCCTCATACCTCAATAGCAAATTCTAACCAAATCACCAACATCAAAACCGAAAAATCACTAAATTGAATTAAGAAACCGATCCAGAAAATACATACCTCACCAAATGAAACTAAAAGCTGACTGAGACCAAGTGATGAAGTCCACCAACACGAAGAAAACATCAAAACCGCACCAAGATAACAACAAAAATCGAACGAAACTACATAGAATCACACATGCCCATCCAAACAAAACTTTAACATGAAAAGCTCAAACTGCACCAGGAAAAAAAAACACCTTAAATCAGTACAAGAATCACAAAATCAAACGAAAATTGGAAAAAAAAAAAAAAAAAAAAAAAAAAAGAGAAGAAAAACTAAGAGAATCGCACCGGAGAAGAGCATTGAGGAGATCGCATCGCAACACATAACTGAGCTTCTGAACTGAAGAATCAATCTGAAAACTGAGCTCTCATGGGTTCTTAAAGATATGAGGCCAAAACAGTCCTTTCCCCTCTTAATTTAAACAGACCCAACAAACCTGGGCACCTTCTTGAGCTTTAACAAAACAAAAAGCGATTCTCATTCACGAAGCCCAAAACGAAAAATATTCATTTATTATATCCTTATCTACTAACGTTTATTTTTTTTAATCACTAATAACAAATTTTGTTAATAAATATAAACAAAGTTTAATATGTGTGAATCGATAACATTACGTGACCGAAAAATATACCCGATAACATCACGTGACCCAAAAGTATACCCAATTAGGAAAAGCATTAAATTTTCACACTTGCTTAACACTAATAATCAGCCCATTCCATCAGCATGCAACAAACTAACTACCGAAAATGCAGCATACGTGACCACCTTTCAATTCCTACGCAATTGCCTCTCTCTCTCTCTCTCTCTCTCTCTCTCTCTCGATTAAATGAGATTGATCATTAGAAATGGAAAAGGCTAGCATTTGTCTTGTACAATGAAGGTGGTGGTAGAGAATTTGACAGGAAGTCTCTTCTATGTTCGAGTGGGCAACAATGCCACGGTTGCTGATCTAAAGCGAGAAATTGAAGACCAACAGAAACTCCCTTACGACCGTATGATCTTGATTCTCGGAGCTGATCATAGACTTATGATGAATGACGATGGCGATGGAGTCTTGCTCGTTGATTATGGAGTCCAAGATGGGTCCCACATCTATATCTTCTTTGATCCCCTTGATGATGGCTCCACTCACCGTTTTGTACTTACCTGGCCTGATTCTCTCTTGGGGTGGGCGTAGCTGAGCTCCCATGCCGAAGACCAAAAATTACTAGGGAGAAATTAAGGAAGAATGAAAAGGAGTTATAATATAGCCAATAGAAAATCTGGGATTGATATATTTTGTTCTCTCCTCTTTTATTCATGATCTTCTGATGGTATGGATAATCATTTGTTAGCTAGTGCTTTACAAACATTAGATAAGAGGCTTTTTGTAGTTCAAATGAAATTGTTTTTGTTGATAATATTGTATAGCAATATACTTTTATATACCTATATTTTTTTGGGCTTGTCCAATATACGTCCTTACATTTTCTATTTCCTAGACATATATCCATCACTCTATAAGTCTATGTGTAAAACCTAATTTCAAACTTAAATGATAAGTAGGATTTAAGATGTCATAGTATTCCTATGTTTTTACATCGTTGCCATCAGACTTCATATTTTATTTATAATTTATTTCAAGCATTTCATTAACTACCATAATTGTAATTAATACTCCCTATTAATAGCATATCAATCACCCAATTTCTTTTGGTTGCCATTCCCTCTAACATATCTCCCTTAAAATTGTAAACACAAAACAAATCTGTAAATTACATATCCAATAAGGCACCTATGAAAAATATAAATATAAATATATACGTATAAAAATATAGGTATATTATTTACCAAAAAAACTAGGTCAGTTACTTTGTAATTGAAATTTCCGTACATTTTTCATAAATTAAAAATAGGTACACAATAATTTATAGAAAATAGGTACGTTGTATAATTGAATTTATGCACATTTTTTATAAATTAAAAATAGGTACATTATTTAGAAGAAAAAAACAGGTTCATTATACTAGGTTCATTTGTATAATTGCATGAAGACCCCAAAAGGGTCTCCAAATAGTGCCAGCCGATTTTTGCAAGGGATGGGAAGTTTTGTGTGTGTGGTCCCACTTGTTATGACATTCCAAATTGTACCCATAAAGCGTCTTTATTCTCATTGGCCAATTTGCATGAAAATCACACAAGGGCAAAAACCACCCCTATGCCGCCACCCCTATGTCCCCTTTTGAAAAATATCTTTCATACAACATCCAAAATTCCAAGTATTGAGCATACATGTGAATCAAGCATGAGAGATATGACATGTTATAACATTTATAACCATGAAACTAAGCCCATATTCTTTCTAAAACTCAAAAGGTTGCACCTTTTCATAAACCTTGGCTCTAGATACCACTTGTAAGGAATATTATGGGAATGGTGTTGTGTAGAGATTTCTAAAAACTCTATAACCAAACTTTGAGAGTACAAATCACCTAACATACCATATCTAATATGAAATCAAAGTAAGAGCGGAAGCTTTAAATAAACTAGGGATTCATGCAAGTCTCATTTAGTCCCAATCTTTATAAGTCTATGAAAGTGTGCACCAAAGACTCTCTAAATCGTATTTGAGAGAAAGATAAGATGTTCATACCCTTGGAGCAAATCTTGAAACCAAGAATGGTGTTCAAGTAGAGGGAGTGGTCCCTTTGTTGTTGGCTCTACCTTTGATGTTGATTCTCCACCTTGTAGCTCTCCAAATAGGTACAAAGATATGCACCTCCCCAAAGCTCTTCACCAAGGATTTGAATGGGATGAGAGAATGAGTAAACAACAAGTGAGAGATTGTTGCTAGCCTCCTCACTTGGTGTGGCCGGCCAAGGGGTTGAGGGAGAGAGGGTTTTGTGCTTTCTCTCTTCCAAAGTTACCAACTTGAAAACCCTAGGATGATAGGATGTCATAGCTACACATTTATAGGACCAAAATGTCACACATGTGACACTAAAACCCTAAAACCCACATGTGTGCCGCACCCTCCCTTATGTGCTATCTTGGTCCATCACATTTATCCTATAATGTGTCACACTTGTGCCTAAGTCCATATGATCAATTCCCTTTTGAATTTCCAAGTCATATGAGACATTTAATTAAAGTTTCATAACTTCAATTGAATAATTAAATTAATTTAATCAATTGAATTACTCTAGTGACTTAACTAATTTAATCACTCACTTGTCTAACAAGTGTTGGTCCCGGTCATCCTTAGTTGATCTGTGTCAAGTGTCGGGTCAACCGTTTGACCTTTGACTTTTAACTTTTGACTTTGACCTTTGACTTTCACATTGACTTTGACCAAGTCACAAAATCATTCATTCTCTTCTTAATTTCCCAATCGATTCTTTTTCGGTGTGCGATCTTATAGGTTCTAATTAGCGAGACAGTGGATATGAATGATTCACTCTGAATCAAGTGTGAATTGTATCCCTCCATACAATTCTCCTTATTGGCGAAAGCTAATTATAATTAGTCCTTATAGGGCTTCCGCAAACCATGAGTGACAGCTAGTAGTATGTCATGGCTACCCAAGGTAAAAAGAATTCATTTAGAGAACATAGTCAGTTTGTGATTACAATGCAATTCGATCCTTCTCTATTTCAATACTCTATGTCATATTCTCGGGATATGGTAAACTTGTGTCAAAATCCCTAATATGACATCTCTAGATTAGATGATTCAATTTGATGGAATTGCAAACGTTCTTGTTTCAATTTCCATCCGATACTTTGGCCAAAGATTCACGATTCATATCTTTAGAGTATTCTCCTTCTTACTAAGAGCAGAGATTCATTGTTGTACATTCACCTGTCTCTCTCGTATGCGTGCTAAGAATCCTGAGGAACACCTTTAAGTCACATTATTTTGATACGACCGTATAGTGCTCTCAAAGAGAAACAACATATACACAAGACAACTATGATGCCTCGGGTCTAAGGATTAATTTGCATTATCACAACTTAGAATTTTTGTTTGACACTTGTGAGTAAGACTTTCATACAAGAATTCTAGAGTTGATCGCGTTTAGTGGACTCCATCCTCTATAGAGCACCTATGTAAGACCCGTGAGCTTGGGGAAGCAAGAACGGTGAGCAATCCCACATCGCTCGGGAGGGAAAGGTGAAGTGTCTTATATGTGTGGACACTTCTCTTCCTAGCACGAGGCCTTTTGGGAGCTCACCGCTTCGATTCCTTGGAACTCCGGGTTAAGCGAGTTGGGGCTAGAGCAATCCCAAGATGGGTGAGCCATTGGGAAGTTGCTAGTGAGTTCCCAGAAACAAAACCGTGAGGATATGGCCCAAAGCGGACAATATCGTGCTAGGAGAGTCGGGTCGTGACAACCTACACATCTGTCTTAGTGTCTCTACACGAATGACTTGAGACTAGTCATCCTCTCAATTGAGCAGACATAATGTGTACCAGTCTTTGCCGGTCACCATTGTCCAATTGGTGATCCTATGACCAGGAACATTTTAGGATACGATATTCATGTGTATGAAAAGGTCTCGTGCATCTAACTTCTTTAGACCACTTTCCATTATATCTTAATATATGGACTTGTTACTTTGTGTACATTATGTATCTAAAGCAACATTCTTGCCCCTTTTATTATGTTTATTATATTTATTTCCTTAGAATTATCCATTTTTATATTGGCTTGTAGGGCATATATCTAACAACCTCCCCTAGCCATTGTTACCTTCTTCTAACTCTCTCTCTCTCACTCAAAGATCAATCTAAAGAAAGCTAAGAAAACTACTTGAAGCAATAAAAATTCTTGGAAGGATCGATGGAATTAAGTGTACAAAATTAGGTGGGTTTGATGAGGTATTTAAAGTGCAAAACCTCCTGTGTCAATCCGGATTACTAGTACTAGTTAGATACTGAGAGTCTATCAACTTAATCTCAATCGTATTTGTTGTTTTGTATTGCATTGCATTTATTTTTGGTTTTAGTTTAAGCTTTTGTAATTGTTGAATTTTTATTTATGGATAGATATGCATTTGAGGATAAGGCTCATTATGTCTCCCTGACATAGTTGTATCTTTTTATGTTTATTAATAAAATTCACTCGTACCGTCGAGTTTAATATGTAAGTTTTGCCCAATCGACTTTTGAATCCTGAACCCCCACTGTTTCATAGTTGCTTTAGTTTTATCGAACAACATTGCATTTCTTAATCGAATGATAGTTTTTTTTTCGGCGGCATGAAATTAGCATGTTCAAGTAGTACCCCCCACCGCTACAAATTTGCTGCCAAAATATTAGTCGGCGGGGCTGCCTTTTGGAGGTTTTTATAGCAATGTTAATGGCCGCATAAATTAAAATGCATGCCTCATCCTCGAGTGTTTGATTCTGACCTCAAACGGGTAAATGCATGCATGAACACTCATACGGTCATGCTGCATGAGTATCTAATTTAAATCAGATTATTGACAACAAAACGTGCCAAATATTATATAATATGGCATTGCACGCTCATCATAAGCAATAACTTTTTGTCGAAAGTTTTTGGCTTACTTGCCCCATCCATCCATATCCAAGCACCTTGATCATTAGGAAGGAAAAAAAATTAGTTTGACCACCTTGGAAGAGATAAGTTGATATTCAAATATTAATTTGAAGGACAAGCAATGATTTATAATGTGATTTTTAAATTTGCCTAGCACATGCTGTAAAGCATATGCATGCCTTTGATAAAACCACACCTTTGATACATGCATGTGTATATGCATTTTCTACGCACACATGTTTTAAAACTAAATATATAATGTGTTTTTGTTGTATGCGGGAAATATATTTACTGACTACATTCGTTTCATGCATAATTTAATATGATTTTATTTATGCGAGATGTAATTAGTGGCGTGATTAGTAAATGTGGTATAAAGATTTCTTCAGCCTAGTTAATCGACACCTATTGCACATGGCGTGATACCATAGTAGAAAAGTGAGCCAAACTCTCCTCCTCGTCCCTAAGTGCACCCAAATTCAATTCACATATAGAGGATAATCTTATCTGCAACGCAATACTCCTGGCTTGTTTAGGACTAGGAGTGACGACAATCAAGTTGTACCACGTATATATCTCCTTAATTAGTCAAGAAAACAAAAAACAAAAAAACTCTCTAATGCTACAAGATCTTCTATATTATTAAATCAAGAATTGATAAAATAATTTTAAAAAAATCTTTTAACAAGACGATGCAATTTCCTCTTGATTAAAAGAAGTAAAACAAGTTAGCAATGTCTTATATTTTTGTTTGGGCCCAAAATCAATAGCCCAAAGAAAACCACAGAAATCTAAATACACGGGTTATTTACCAAAGATAAAATCATGTGTTTAGAAGAAGAAGGGCCATTAAGATAAAAATTAATCACCAATAAATGGCAGTTAATTAAAATTTAGAAATTGGGCCGGGCCGCTCCCAAAAGAAAAAAACCATCAGGGCAAAAAACAAAGGCCCAAGGCCCAAAAACAAGATTCAGAGAGAAGCAGGACAAGGTTGATTGCCCAAGTTCAAACTGACTTTGGAGACTTTGGAGACTCGACTGAAACCAACTTTCGATTCTGAGGATATTTTTCAGACAGAGAGCCTTCTCCTTAAGCAAGCAAGGGTCTCATCAAAATCGAAGGTTCTTGAGAGAACAAGTTTCAAAAAGTAGGTGACGGCTAAAAGAATATTTTCTCTGTACAAAATGGAAAGGATGTTTCTTAGAGAACAAGTTCCAAGGAAGAAAAGAAGGTCCCGTCTCACGGATGGAGTTGATAGCAACTACTCCTTATCTCGAGGTCAATTATTTCCTTTTTAACTAGAATATCTTGGGATATTTTAGGGGAATTCGTTAAAAATCTCTATAAAAGGAAATAAAAAGGATAGAATCGAGGATCATCATCAAATCAACAAAAACAAACTCTCAGTCAAAAGCTGAATGAAAGATCTCTTGATCCCACAGACTCGAAACAAAGAGAACTATTGTAAGAACCGGATACACAAAATCCGTATTACTTTACAAAACCAAAATAGGCGTAACTCAGTTCATATCATCATATGAAAACCTCAACAAAATTTTCAAAAGCTTTTGCAGCTCCAAACCATCCCAAGGAACCATCCTCGGGGTAATCCACCCCAAAACTAGAGCCATCTTCTCGAGAAAATCAGCCGAACTCGATTCCCGCCACCCGCAGCAGCCGTAATAGCCGAGCAGGTGAAGGCAAAGCGAGTCAGCTCGAAAGCTAGCAAGACTTCGGAGAAAACAGGATAAATACTTCATTACAGATCAATCCAGGTGAAGGAAGCCCATCCGAGCGGCGAGAATAGCCGAGCAGTGCGGACTCTCGATTCTGCTGCGGACTTAGCTTCCCCATGGCTCAAATTGATGAAAAGCTCTGCCAATCCCGATATTGGTATCGATTCCCAGCTAACTCCCGTTAGTTGAAGTTATTGTTACATGAACCATCGAAGATCAAGCGCTTCTCCCGAAATTTGTTGTCTTTATGTAAGAATATTTTGCCAGAATTTCCCAATTTGTTAAACTGTGAAAATTATGAAGTCCTCACCTGTCTGAGGCATAGAAAAGAACTTACTTGGGAGATTTTCCTCACCCAAATGCACAATTGCTTGATTTTTATCAAATGACTTGGGGCGCAAGTTATTTCATTTTCAAGTCTGTTAGAAGTTTGTCAACTTGCTAACAGTGGCACGCTCAACACACCAAAGAAAGTTAACTTGACAGACCACTAATGGTTTGTTCAAGCTAATGGGGAACTTTACCCTGCTATTACAGGTACTAAACAAAAAAAAGGGGTGAACAATTTTCCAACGTTTTCTTTGTTCTCTAATGAGCATATTAAGAAGAATGATAAAGTATGGTCTAGTAGAAGTGGTTAAGAGCACTTACCTATCATCATTACATATTACTATTTGCGCGACGGAGACAATTTGGTCGCGCAAAACATAATATAGTCGCACAAAATTTTGCGCGACAAGATATTCGTCGCGCATAATCGGTCGCGCAAAAGTCGTGAAGAAAGACTTTGCGCGACAAAATAAATTATTGGTCGCACAAAGATGAGCGACGTTGACATTCGTCGCAAAGATACTCGTGTCAAAACATTTTGCGTGACGGAAATATATTCGCCCCGCTACCCTAGCGACGCTAGCCTTCGCCGCATAGAATTTTTGGGACGACATCAGTCTTCGTGTCGCAAAAATTTGCGCGACAAATTGCGCGACGAAAATTCAAAGTCGCATTTATCTTCGCGAGACGATATCAAGATTCGTGTCTCAAATTTTCGCTGACGAATTATGCGTTTCGTCGCGCAAAAATAAAATATTTTTTATTTTTTATTTTTTTATTTTTTTATTTTTATTTTTTATATTTTTATATTATTGTTATTATTTTTTTTTGTAAAATAAATAAATTTGGTATTTTATTTGGTAAAAAAATGGAATAAAGAGAAAAGAAATTTTAAAAATAAAATAAATGTATATAATACAAGAGAAATGTTTAAAATGTAAGAAAATACAAAACTAATCAAATAATGGTCCAAAATCTAAATTGTCTTGCAAATGCGGCTCGAGGTCCTGGACATTATCGACAGGTTAGAGATGTGGTGGCCATGCTCGGGTTGGAAGGGCTGGGAGGTGGACGAGGCACCAAATATTGGCGGGATCGAATGCCGGACCTTGTGAGGGACTCTACAAGTCGTGACATCTGGGTACAATACGAGGCCATTTGGGTATCATACGAGGCGAGTTTCGTCTTAAGCTCGGCCACCTCTGCTGTCAAAGCAATCACCGACTATTTGGCTGCGACGATGAAGGGGCTCTAGGTTCCCGCCGTCGGGCATTCCCCATCCTCGACAATATGTCCCCGACCTCCTCCCGAGAGTCCGATCCAAGGTCTCCGTCAGATTTGAAACCCCGCATCGGTGGAGGATCCACAGACTGAGCGGAGTATCGGGAGGAAGTCTGCGAGGCGGACTCCCAAGAACCAACCGACTCTTCTCCACCATCGCCGCCTAGTTAACATAACATAAAATATTAATTAAAACATTCATATAATAACCATGAAAATTGAATGGGTAAAACAATATTCTAAATTAAAGAATACTTACATGAAGGGACCCGCCAGCTCATTCCCGTGTCGAACATAAACGTCGCCAAAGACGTCGATCTCCGGGAATTTTGACTTCGAATTGAACAAGAGAAGAAAAATGTTAGTATGAAAAAACAAATTAATATTAATGACATATTACAAATTGAATAAAAACGACTTTATTATTACCTGCCGCTCCTCCATCCTATATGAGAATGGCCTGGAACCGTAACGGTGGAGAAGAGTCTTCTTGTCCCTATTGCCCTTATTTGCTTTCGTAGATGTACATTATACAAAAAATAAATTTATTAGTTGAAATTGAAATGAAATAAAAAAATTAAATAAACAATAAGTAAGGCACATGTAATAATTTACAACTTAATATTTAAAACATACCAAAAATCGGGTCCTGAAAATGAGCGCAGAGCCACGCCCAACTATCCTCCCGCCCTCAAGCTCCTTCTGCAACCCTCCTGAAGAGCGACTGCGGATCATCAAATTGCTGAAAGTGGTGGTGCAGGTCGCTCTTCCACCGCTTGTACCTCTCAAAGAAGAGTCTCGTTGACGTACGCCAACGACTCGTCGTCTGTGTCCTCGAGGTTGTAGTTAAATGCGCAATAAATGAATTACATACATTAACTAATAGAAATATATAAAGTTTGAGGGAGAACAATTTAAAGGTAGTATACATACCGACAAGTGTCCGCGAACCACCATCTTTGTCTCCTCGGGCATCACCTTCCAAGACTTCCATTGCATCGGGCAATGGATCCGAACGACGTGACCAATGTAAATGGGCCAATAAACTATGCCGTCCGCTGCGTTCTGTGCGATGCCGCTTCGTCGTATATAATGTTGATACGATCGTTGGTCACCCGAGTGACCTTCGTCGTCTTCAATCGCGACAAGGTCCTCGAGTGTTCTTCTTCGCTGCAAAGAAATATAAACTTAACGTTACATAACAAATCATATTAACATCTTTATCCAAAACAATTTGGAAATGAAGGAAATATTTACCTGGTTGTGACCCCGACGCACCAAGAGCGGATGTCGAGGTTGTGTCGGTCGTCTTTGGGGACGATGACGACGCCTGGCGCTAACAAGGTTGCGCCACCGATGACGATGACGACGCAGTGCATGGGAGACCCGGACCAACCGACATGTCCATATGTGCCGGAGCGATGGTCGCTCCGACGAAGCGTGGATAGGCGAACTCTCAAGAATCGTCACCGCCTTACGACGACTAATAAGTTTTGACATCTGCACAATTGAACAAATAATCCATGTGTGAAAAAAACTATTACAACTTAACAAATCATCAAGTAATTAAAATTATATACACAAATACCAAAACTTTAAATTAAAAGGAATTCAACAAATATTATTACATAAGGTATTGAGTTCATATGTATATTTGTTTTGAAAAATTATAGGATAGTATTCATAATTTAACCGAAAAAGTCATTAAGCACAAAGAATGAATTAAACAAAGTAATGCAATTGTAAATTATTTTAACATTTTCATAACTTTCCCTGTTTTTTCCAGATTTTTACCCAGACTTTGTGAGACATTTTGACCAATCTAGAGTTAACTAAATTGGGGAAACTTATAGTGGTTTTGAAGCTTGTTCTCTCTAGTTTCTAACTCAACAAACGACACTCAAAACAAACCTATAACGAAGGAGAAAACTAGCTCCAAAGCCTGACTCGTAACAGTTTTTTTATGCAGAAACAGATTTTATTCCAAACTTTGCACAAGCTTTTAACGTATCAAAACTCAACCAAATTCAACAAAACCAATTGTGTTTGTTCCTTGCCAAGTCTATTTTAAAACCCAACAAATGGATTCCTCAAAAACTCAACGGATTGGGAGAAAACGAGAGCCAAAGTGAGGCTCACAGACTGAAATTTCCCAAAAAATGAACTTTTTTCCAGATTTGTACCCAGATTTTGTAAGACATTTTGACCAACCTAGAGTTAACTAAATTGTGGGAACTTATAATGGTTTTGAAGCGTGTTGTCTCTAGTTTCTAACCCAACAAACGACACTGAAAACAGACCTATAACGAAGGAGAAAACTAGCTCCAAAGTTGGACTCGTAACTGTTTTTTCTGCAGAAACAGATTTTTTTCCAAACATTGCACAAGCATTTAACGTATCAAAACTCAACCAAATTCAACGAAACCAATTGTGTTTTGTTCCTTGCCAAGTCTATTTGAAAACCCAACAAACGGATTCCTCAAACAGTGAACGGATTGGGAGAACACGAGAGCCAAAGTGAGGCTGACAGACTGAAATTTCCCAAAAATGAACTTTTTTCCAGATTTTTACCCAGAATTTGTGAGACATTTTGACCAACCTACAGCTAACTAAATTGGGGAAACTTATAGTGGTTTTCAAGCCTGTTCTGTCTACTTTCTAACCCAACAAACGACACTCAAAACAGACCTATAACGAAGGAGAAAACCATCTCCAAAGTTGGACTTGTAACTTTTTTCTGCAGAAACAGATTTTTTCCAAACATTGCACACGCATTTAACGTATCAAAACTCAACCAAATTAAACGAAACCAATTGTGTTTTTTTCCTTGCCAAGTCTATTTCAATACCCAACAAACGGATTCCTCAAACCATGAACGGATTGGGAGAACACGATAGCCAAAGTGAGGCTGACAGACTGAACTTTCAAAAAAAATGAATTTTTTCCAGATTTTTACGCAGAATTTGTGAGACATTTTGACCAACCTACAGTTAACTAAATTGGGGAAACTTATAGTGGTTTTCAAGCCTGTTCTGTCTACGTTCTAACCCAACAAACGACACTCAAAACAGACCTATAACGAAGGAGAAAACTATCTCCAAAGTTGGACTCGTAACTGTTTTTTCTGCAGAAACAGATTTTTTCAAAAATTTGCACAAGCTTTTGACCTATGAAAACTCAACCAAATTCAACCAAACCAATTGTGTTTTGTTCCTTGCCAAGTCTATTTTAAAAGCCAACAAATGGATTCCTCCAACACTCAACAGATTGGGAGAAAACGAGAGCCAAAGTGAGGCTCACAGACTGAAATTTCACAAAAACTTTCACGTTTTTTCCAGATTTTGTTCTAAGTTGTTTTCAAACAGTTTTAACCCACCCAATCATTCCTATAGCTTAAAAATCAATCCAAACATCACACCTATAACTGAAAACTAAACTTGCACCTAACCAACCAATCATTCCATTTCAACAAAAATCAATTCAATACATAATTAAACCTAACCAACCATCGACTAGATAATTAAAATTCAACTACACATATACAAATAAATTATACCTCAATGCCCAATGTCTGTCCAAAAGTCCCAGCTAAGCAAAACCTTGAGCACAATCTGTCCAAAATTAGAAAACACAACATCAATGGAAAAGCACATCTAATTCATCAACAAAACGAAATAAAACCCACCAAATTCCTTACCAACGACTTGGAGAGGGATGAGAGGGACGAGAGAGAGGGTGTGAGAGGGACGAGAGAGAGGGTCTGAGCGGGATGAGAGAGAGGGTTTGAGAGGGATGAGAGAGAGGGTCTGAGCGGGATGAGAGGGACAGGATAGAGAGGATGCAAGGATGGGGCGGAATGCAGTTACAGAGAGAGGATAGAGGTTGGAAGGAGAGAGGTTGGAAGGAGAGGGTGAAGGTTTCGGCAATGGAGGTGAGACTGGGTTCGATGGTTTTCTGGTTATAATCACAACTTGCGCGACGAACACTAACGTCGCATTAATAATTGCGCGACCAAAAACACTACTTGCGCGACGACACAACATAAATACGTCGCGCAACATGTTGAAAATGCGCCAATATTATACATAATTGCGCCGACGCTAAAATTATCCGTCAGCGCAAAATTAAACAAATCTTCGCGACGCCCAAATTCATCATCCCGTCGCGCAAAAGACAAAATAAAAAATGCGGCAAAGTAAATATATTTGCGCTGACGGCAATTTCCGGTATTTTGTCGCGCAAAGTGTGAAAAATTAAATAAATGCGCGTAATTTTTCATTATTGGCCGCCAAAATTAAACTTCTTTGCGCGACGAATAACCTATTTTGTCGCGCAAAATTAATTAACTTTGGCGCGACGATACATTTCAGGTTAATCGTCAGCGCATAAATATCACGCAACCCTAATGTGAACCCTAAACCCTAATTTGCCACATATTGCGCGATTTAAAATGTTAATTCGTCGCGCAAGATTTTTAAAACTCATGATCAGACCTAGGGGTGGCCTCAGGAACGTTGGTTCGGTTTTGGTCTCAACCGAAACCGATCCGAACCCCTCGGTTTGGCTTTTTGAAAACCGAAACCAAATCCATAAGTGATAAAAACCTACCACAACGGTTAACCGGACTTGTTGGTTTGATTTGGTTCGGTTTCGGTTTTTGGCTTTTTTAGAGAGAGAGAGAGAATAAATAAAAGCAATGAAGAGAGGGAGAGATGGAGAAGAAGAAGAAGAATATAAAAAGAGAGAGAGAGAGAGAGAGAGGAAGAGATGGAGAAGAAGACGAAGAATAGAAAAATAAGAGAGAGAGAAGAAGAAGGAAAAAATGTATTTTATATTTATATATATATAGAAATTTCTTTAAACTATATAATATATATATATATAAACTATGTATTATATATATATATTTATTTATTTAAACTGTATTATATATATACATATAATTTTCTTTAAACTATGTATTATATATATATATATATTTTATTATAATATGTTTTCAATTACTTCGGATTGGTTTGGTTAAACCGTGGGTTTGGATATTGCAAATCGTAAACCGAACCATAGACCTCGATTTGGTTTGGGTTCAAACCGATAACCAAAAAAGTTTGAAAAAACCAAACCAACCCGACCCGATCAGTTTGGTTTGGGCTGGTTGGTCGGGTTTCGGTTCCAAATGCCCAGCCCTAATCATACCTTTAATTTGTGAGTAGTCAAAGTGTTTTGTAAATTTTTATCAAAAGTGCATTTAGTGTGTATAATTACCAAAAAAACATGATGATGAAACTTTTTCATTCTTTTTCTACTTAAAAAAACCAACTTCACTACATAAATTTTTTCTCTTTTAATTTTCTAAAATGCATAAACATAATGAGCTTGGATGATAATGAACTTAGTTTTCCTTTTTATTTTTAAAGAGAATAGGGATTGAAAATTCATTTCACGTGTTTGGTAATGCTATAAAAATAATTAGAAAATATTGGTTTATTTATTTTCTCATGATGTAAATAATGCTTGACTTGGTCTTCCATATGGGAAGAGAAAATAGATGTAACACGACGAAAATAGAAATAAAATACAGAATATGCGGAGTTAATTAAAGATTAGCTACATCAATTTAATATAAGAGTTATTTATAATGATGGAAGCATCGGATAATTAAATTACAAAATTATAATTAATTTTCATTTATACATCGAGATAATTTAATTACAAAAATTTCATTTACAATGCTATACATGGGAAGTCGCATCTATTCATCATCTCGAACTATAATAACCTTCGCCATCGCCGCTTATCATCACTTTCGGTCTCCCAATCCTCCTCTCGATCCATTACTATCGTCATTCGGGTCCACTACAACATCGTATCGCGGAAGATCACCGAGGTCAATTGTAATTGACTGAATCGGTATTTCGATTGAAGCCACTCCTTGTATCTCAAACGGTTCTTGTATAACATTTGTATCTCGTAGTGTTTCCGCATCATTTTCCATTGAAGATTCTAAACGTTGGTCGCTGACGTTGTCGACGCTGCCTTCAATTGGGTCTTGTTCGTATAGCATACACGTTCGCTGATCCATCTTCCTCGAACAACTTTCCAATCTCTCCCGGCTTTAGGGTCATCTAGATACACAATCTGTTTTGCCATGTTTGCCAAAATGTAAGGGTCGTCATCATACCAAGTTCGGTTAATGTTCACAGATAGTAAGCCATGGTCGATTTTAACACTTCCCAACCTATTTGGGTTGGTATCAAACCATCGACACTTAAACATGATTACTTGGTATCGGTCTTTGTAAAGCAATTGCACGACAGTTGTGAGTTTGCCATAGAAATCAATGTCCGTACTTTCCTCCACCTCGGGACATGGACACCGCTGTTTTACGTGACACAACTTGTCATCTCGTGCAGTCCCCAAAAATTTGATGCCGTTAACATGACATCCCGAGAACAATTCAGCGCGAATCGGGCCAAACGCCAAGTTATATAACTCGTCACAATAAGTGGGAGAATTTGATGCTTTCAACTTATTCACCTAATATTACACAAAAACATTCACATGTTAGTTTCTGAAAATTAAATACTACAAAATATATGTGAAACACAAAACACTTATAACTTACATATTCGAGAAACCATTGTGGAAACAATTCTCGGTGTTTCTTGGCATACAAATGTGATGGATGTTCTCGCTTCATCATCTCTTCATGTTCATCTAAGTATGCTATTATCTCATCACAATTGTTCAAGACGAACCAATGCGCTACCTCCATGTCAATTCTGAAAACGACTCTCCTCGTCCAGGATCTCCAAAGGGTCGTGCGCTTTGGGCAAAAACAGAGAGTTTCTCCTTTCTCACACCTCCATCATTATTGCGTAGAGGACGATTGAAAGCCGTCTCCACATCTTTCAAATACATTCCACAAAAGTAAGCGACTCATATTGAACCCAAGCCTCTATAATTGATCCTTCGGGCTTCGCTCTGTTTCGTACACTTTTTTAGCTCACCAAGAAGTCTGCCAACATAAAACAATACGATACATATTAGCAAGCGTGAGATAATGATGCATAAACAAATGATGATGATTATATACCTTTCTATTGGATACATCCAGCGATAGTTGACAGACCAGCAAGCAAAGCCTCTTCGGGCAAGTGCACCATCACGTGGATCATACTTGTGAAGAAAGCAGGAGGGAATATCATCTCAAACTTGCATAGGACTTGGACAATGTCATGGCGCAACTGATTCATGTCTGTCTTTCTCAAGGTTTTTGCCGTTAGTTGGGAAAAAATCTGGACAATAACATGATTGGCTTCACTACATCTTCCGCAATAGGTGTCGAATACCCACAGAAGTAGGCGTTGCATAAACACATGGCAGTCATGGCTCTTTAATCCGGCAAATTTACCCCTCACAACATTCACGCAACTCGCGATATTAGAAGCATACCCGTCGGGAAACTTTACAGACGATACAAACTGTAGAAACTCTTTTTTGTCCGTCGGTTTCAAGGAAAAAAATGCGAGATCCCTTCTAACTTTATCATTGTCCCTATTCATCCATAAACCCCTTCGTATGCCCATTCTTTCCAAATCAAGACGAGCTTTGATCGTGTCCTTTGTCTTGCCCTCTATATCCAGAATCGTGCCCATCAATGTGTCAAACACATTTTTCTCAACATGCATAACGCCGAGATTATGCCTCAATTTTAGTTTCGACCAATATGGGAGCTCAAAAACATAGATTTGTGAGTCCAGTTCATATGTGTAGAAGGTCTTGTCCGACTCACTGCTTTTCCGAACGGAGCAAAATCCAAACGGTTAACTGCTCCAAAATCTGATCACCGGACCATTCTCTAGGTCTTGCGCGAAGCTCTTTGTTCCCGTCGAACTCTCTATCCTTTTCCCGCCACTCGTGGTCCCATGGCAACCATCTTCGATGACCAAGGTAACAAACTTTCCCAGCGTGCCACCCGTGGTTACATCTTCCTTGCATACGGGGCATGCCATATAACCCTTTGTACTCCACCCGTAAACCATTGCATATGTGGGAAAATCATTCACAGTCCACATAATCGCTGCCCGCAAAGTGAACATCTTCCCGGTGGATTTATCGTGCGTGCGCACACCGCTTGTCCATAAATCCTTGAGCTCATCAATCAACGGCCTTAAGTACACATCAATTGACCTCCCAGGATCCTCGCTATCAAAAGCAGTCATCATCATGTACTCTTTCTTCATGCATTTCCAAGGCGGCAAGTTATACGGGAATACAAAAATCGGCCAAGTGCCGTGGTGTTGGTTTAGAACACCGAACGGATTGAATCCGTCGCTGGCAAGTCCCAATCTAACATTTCGGGGATCAGCAGCAAACTCGGGAACGCTCGATCGAACTCTTTCCATGCCTCCCCATCTGCAGGATGCCGCATCACATCAAGCCGTCTACCCGCTTTTCCTTATGCCATCTCATGTCCGTGGCGGTATGCGTCGACATATACAATCATTGCAACCTTGGTTTCAGGGGCGTATAACGCATGACTTTTTGTGGAATCTTAGTCATTCTATTCCGAGATGTCTGTTTGAACCTCGACTCATTGCATATAGGGCATGTATCCAATGTTTCATACTCTTTGTAGAATAACATGCAATTGTTTTTGCAAGCGTGGATTTTTTCATACCCCAATCCAAGACCACTCAACACCTTTTGCGCCTGTCTGTGGTCTTTCGGCAAACTATTGTCCGTCGGAAGCATTCTCTTGAAAACCCCAAAAAGTAATCGAAACACAAGTTCGACATACGGTACTTTATTTTTCCGTGCATTAGCTCCACAATGGACGCCGAACGGAAAAGCTCTCGCACCCGGGTATAACTCTTGGTTGGCATTTTTAACGAGTTTTTCATACTTGTTGAACTCTCGTGACCGCCCATTGGTGTAGGCACATCATCTTCCCTTCCCGATTGCTACTGGTCGATGCAAATGGAAAAGCATCATGTATAATATCCATGACTTGGTCATTAGGATCCACAATAAGTTCAACATTGTCCCCTCTTGTGGCCCTTGAAGACGAAGCAATGTCTGATTGTTCCCCGTGATAGTTCCAAGTGCTGTATGTCTCAATCATTCCATTCCTTACTAAATGAAATCGAACAATTTCAATTGTCTCCCACAGACTGTTGTTACACCTCCTACAAGGACACCGGATTCTCATTGCACCCGGGTTGTGTGTACGTGCAAAGTCAATAAAATCATCGATTCCATCCAAGTACTCGTCTGCGCATCTATTCGGTTCTCAGATCCACCTTCCGCTCATAATTCCCTGGAACCACAATAACAGTACAACAATCACAACAACTTCATACTTTATCTTTTAAGTTCTTTTAGTTTTTTCTAATTGATGGGTAATCAAAATAATTATTTTATACCCAACAAATTTGTCGTTATTATTATTTTTGGTTACATGTTAACAAAAAAAAATCAATTTGGTTGATTAGATTTATATAAAGTTTTAAAATTTGATTGGGTTAGTTGGGTTTGAATAAGATAAATTTTCTTCCCAAAAAAACAAGGACAAAGATTATTAACAAAAGCTGCAACCGGCCAACTTGAACAACAAGTTTGGTTTTTTTAAAAAAATCCTGGTGTATCGATACACCTGCCTAGGTTTTTAACCATCAATGCTGCGTTTTTCGACTTTTAGCCAACTGACCATGAAATTAGCCCATTGACTGTAGAAATTAGATTGTGCTAATTTTGGTCCAAACATTTGCCCCTAATTTTAATTAGTTTGAATAATAATTAACTAAAATTAAAAGCCATGTTTTCTTTGGATGACGTTTTGTGACTAGCCACATGTTGGCAATTACTCGTGTAATAACGGATGTGTATTGAATGTACGTGCCACGTTTTTTGATTTTTTGATTGTTTCTTTCTTTTCAAATGGCTATATAGACCTAACATTCGTGTCGTTCTTGCAGTGTTCATGTCAACCCGTTAAGAAAAGCAGGTTGACTTGACACGACATGATAAGAATACAAAGTTAAAAATGTCAAACACGAACACGAACTGTTACAATTCCCGAATCACACAACACGGCCTGTTTCACCCGTTAACAATAAAAATAATATTAAAAAATAATTTAACAAAAAAACTTAAAAACATAAATAATAAAATAATAAAATCAACCCTAACCACTCATGCGCAGCATGTCCCTCTCTTTCTCCTCCTCCCCCAATTTCCATCTAAGAAACTCATAGCCAACCCACCCTCTCAAAGCCACAACTGCCAGCCATCATCCACTCACTAGTTGGCTAAAGTGGAGGAATTTGAGAACAAGCAAAAGGAGTCGGAGGGCTTGTGCAACGAAATTATTATCAAGGTGTTGGCGGAGACGTTCCAATGGGCGGCGCCGGTGATGCTCAGATTCTTGGGTTACAAGATTAGTTGCCATGTGAGCTTTGGCTTCCTTTTATGGGAGAGTGAGAGAGAGTTTGAATAGAGAAGAGTCCAGGGAGAGAGGAGAAGAAAGAAAAGAAAGAAGGAGAAAAGAAAAATATATATAAATTTACAAAAATGCCCATGAGTTTAACGGGTTAACGGGTATTCGCAAATTGACACGACACGATAACCTGGACCCAAATACTGAATTTTTTTTGCGAATTCATGTCGTGTTAACGGGTTGTGTACGATATTGTCAGGTCTATGGATATGGGCAACTCTTCCCCTTCAACTCCCTCCACACTTGGTAGAAAAAGAAAAATCAAAACCTAAATCCCAAACACCTCCATTTTTTCCGACGCTGAGCTTTTCTGATTTCTTAGGAGAAAACCTTCAATCTTTAGAAATTCCAAACGTTTTTTGTTCCAAACTTGTTACTAAAAGGACACAAATGGCAGCAAAGAAAATGATGAATAGAAAGGTTGCAGAGAAAGAAGAAAAGATCAAGCAATCCCCTTTTCTGACTGGGGATAGAGCAGAACTTGAGAGGAAGCACAGCAAGGACAATTTGGAGTCTTAGGTTGAGGCTAGAAAAGGTGAAGTAATTTGCTGCAATTTGCTGCATTTACATAGCCTTCCTAGATAGAAATATGGTGTTAAGGCCCAAGTATGTAACCAACAAGTCTTCCAGCATTTCGACTTTTGAGAAAACAACGACTAGGGCTAATATTTTGTTTAAAGGACCCCTATTACCCATCTTGGGAGATCTGGGATCAAAATATCAAGAGATTGTATCCCCGTTGTGAGCCAATTAAGACTAGCACCCCCTGGAAGGATTGTGTTATAGACATGGAACCCTATTTTGGTTCCTAAATGAGAGATATATGACGCCATAGATTTTAGTCTCTATGAGTTGAAGCCTAAATCATCCATCTTTGCATCTGTTTTGATGATCTAGAAAAGCACCTCCAACACTTTTGACTTCGGAGTTGGTCCGATGATACTAACTCTGTTAGATATGACAACCATTTTTGGCTTTAGACCCCATGAAAGAGTCCCTAACTGCATATGAGACTATTAAAGGAAAGATAGACATGGAGAAAAGTTGAAGAAGTGTGGGACCCCCACTAATGAGATAACTGACCACTCTGCCTACTCCAAATTTATAGAGCACTTCAGGGGGAAGTACAAGAAAGACTTGCAACAGCAACACATGATGTTTTTGCCATATTGGATAAACATGTTCATTTTAACAAATGCCTCAAACTGTGTCCGAATGGAGTGGCTTCATTTTGTTGAGGCACTGCACAATTATACAGATGTGGCGACTGGACAAATGGGTGTTTGGAGTAATTACTCACTCAGGCAATGTCCTAGGTTCGAGTCTTAGCATCCATGTAGTGTGTGTAAGTTTAGTATACTATCGCCCTTCAAAAAAAAAGGAAAAAAGAAAAAGAAAATACACATGAATTGCCAAACACATGGGCCAACAAGTGACTTTTTATGAAACAATTGGATCTGGGCCACTTAAAAAAAAAATCAAAAAATCAAAAGCTCAAGTCTCGAGACCCAGAGTTGATTTCATCCAAAAGCTGACTTTCCCAGAAAATGTTGCTACGGAATTCTTGTCCAACTGATAACGTTAATACACAAACGTAAGTTCAAAACTGATTTCGACAATTGGGGAAGAGTTAGGCAGCGAGAGAGAAACTGAGCAACCGCAATAACAAGGGCAGACCAAGGAAATTTTACATGGGTGGACTAATATTTTTTAATGGGAGATCCATTATATTACCTGTTTTTTTCTTTTTAAAAACAGGTTTACATGGTTTTATTTATTTATTTATTTATGAGGGGTTTACATGGTTAATTGGCTATAGGCTATAGGTTTTTTTTTCATATATATGCAAAGAAAATGAGGGGTAGCAACTATTCTTCAATTAACAAGTTTTAAATTTTATGGGAGTACACATAGACTTAGGGAGTGCAGTCATATAGATCTACAATTACACAATCACATGCTACAAGCAAGAGACAACTAGACTATGTAAAAGTAGAGATCAAGTAATGAATAGATTAAATCAGAAAAATGTTGAGTCATCAATAAAATCCTTGCAAATTGCATAAGAAAAAAAATCCCCAAAATTTAACACCCAAACTCTAAATCATAAAAAGCTAACAATAACAATTGAAATTGGAAATTAAACAAAAAGTAAGAGAGAAACTTACTAATATTAAAGAACCCATTGGATATAGGTTGATACAATTTTAAAGAGGAGGAGACCTACTACTTCTAAGCTCTCAAGTTCAAATATAAAGTTATAGCTTACATGGATGGATAATAGAAAAACATGATGTTTGATGTGTGTGGGTGCCTCTAGAGATGAAATCTTATGATTGTGATAGGCTAATTTCAACAAAGAGGGGTGGACTATTTTTAATTAACTTGGGTTTGACGTATAAAATTAACATTAATTTTTTTCATCTCCAAATTTAGCACTAGGCTAGAGCCCACTCTAGCCCATGCCTAGATCCGTCCTTGCGCATTAAATGTGATTTGAACCATGAGGCTCATTAGCACCAATCCGTTGAGGCAAAGCCACGCTTGGAGCAGTTGAACAGCTAATCACGTGGGCCTAATGCAAATCGAAGTTCATCGAATTCACCCAAAATGTAGGAGCTGGCAGCTAACTAGGGCACTTCCACCAAAGCGTGCAATTTCATAAATCAAGGAGCCTATAAGTAGAAGCAAAAGCCAAGATTACAAGGACAACCAATCTCAAGAACAAAACGACCTATTTGAACAACATTCAAATACTCTCGACTCAATCACCTTGTCAAAGTGTCTCACAGCATACCAAATCCAAAACTTGAATCAAATCCTCTTGTACTCTCTGAGTTCCCAGTTGACAACTCCTTATTGGAATTCTATTCTTCTTCTAAACACATACTCTGCCTAATTCCCAATTGACAACTCCTTATTGGAATTACATTGCTATTGTTTGTAATCTTAATGCTTTGCCAACATCAGTACTTCGTATGATTTTATAAGTTGGTTACCAATTTCAACATCTTTAAAATCAAATTCGTATATATACAACAGTCTCAGATACTGCAAATATTGTTGACAATTTCTTATCGGACACATTCTACTATCTCAACTAGATTGCAGTCATGTCCGAGAAGAGTTGTTTCTGTCTGACAGGGCTTATTTGTTCTTATCACGCATTTTACTGCTTTCATTTTAGTTTATTTAAGTCTATTTGGACTTGTATTTACTCTCTTGTAATTGCACAGTTTTTAAGCTTATATTGTACTTTTTGTCCGATAACAATTTAAAGCTATCATTTCTTTTGAGTTTTATTCCATAAGAAGTGAGATATTGAAGTCCTCTTAGTTGATGCATAGAGAAGAACATATCCAAGCCAGATTCCCCACTTGAAACACAATGGCTATAGTTGGAAGTCAAGATCAAACCACATTACATAATTTACTTCACAAGACTTCACCTCTTTCTACTAAAGAAAAATACTAACAGTGGCACACCTAATGCATAAAGTAAGCATTGAAGCCCATTCTAGGGCCCAATCTGCCATTTCTTGACTAGCAATGTGGTCCAATCCGAACTCGTAATGTGGGAAAGTGATTGTAGCTCTTTTTTACACGTAAGCCACCGAATAGAACTCTTGGATAATAAAAATTCAATCATAATAGTTGAACCAAAAAAATTCACCAAAAAAAAAAAAAAAAAAATCAAAATCTCACGTACTGCAACTAAGGGATAATCAGCAAAAGAGGACAACTGCCCAAAGCTAAGAAACTGGGCTCATAGCTGGGCTCACATCTTCAATTGGCAGGCCCTTTGGGTGATAAATTTTTTTTGAAATAACGCAAAAGGCTCGAATTCTATGTATTACTTGACTGTGCTACTTCACAGTCACCACCTGATTGTTTTCTTCTACACTATTTGAGAATCACCAAATGCAAGCTCTACAAAAGTCAAAATAAAGGCCATGTGTGTTGTTGCCTTGAGATTAGATGATGTGATCAAGAAATCTTGTGAGGGCTTGGTTCATCAACAAACCATTGACAACTACAGGCCATACAAAATTACAAGGTTTGATGGCTCAAGACCTAATGGTCTCACACGCACTGCCATACAAAGTTACAAGATTTAATGGCCCAAGACCTAATGGTCTCATACGCACTGGGCTCGTCTTACATCGTCTTACATCTCAAGATCAGTTAGCCTCAAGGTTTTTCTAATGTGGACTTCTTTCTCTGGGAAATATTAAAGGCCCAGAAATAAATCATTGGGTTATCAAAAATTGCCTATTAATGTTTCAAAAGCCCAAAATATTTAATGGGTAGTGCAAGTAAATGCCCATTAAATTTACAACTGCCCAAATGCCTATTAATGGATCAATTTAAATATCCTCATGGCCATATTTGGATATGTCAATCAAATTAAGTTAGTGGGTTCCTAAAATAATTGCCCATTAGTTTTCTTTGATATTGACAATAAAAAAAATGGTACAAAACCGTCAAATTTTTCCATGGGTCATCTACCCATGCAAATTTCAACGAGATTAAATTGAAATCTCTCAAACACAAATTCTCAATTAATGGGCCACACTTACCCATTAATTTCCAACTTTTCTGATTGGTCATCTACCCATGCAAATTTCAACGAGATTAAATTGAAATCTCTCAAACACAAATTCTCAATTAGTGGGCCACACTTACCCATTAATTTCCAATTTTTCTCATGGGTTATCTACCCTCCAAATTGTCTCAAAGACGCAAATTCTCAATTAATGGGCCACACTTACCCATTAATTTCTAATTTTTCTCATGGGTTATCTACCCTCCAAATTGTCTCAAAGACGCAAATTCTTAATTAGTGGGCCACACTTACCCATTAATTTCCAAATCTCTCAAAATTGTCTCAAAGACGCAAATTCTCAATTAGTGGGCCACACTTACCCATTAATTTCCAAATTTGGAACTACGTCGATTTGATCCCATTAAGGGTACGTAGGCAGTCTAGTATCCCAATAGACGCAACCACAACCAAATTTGAATCACTGGTTATATCAACCAAATTCCCAAAATCAAATATCCATCTCCACAAATTCGCAATTAGTGGGCAACACTTACCCATTAATTTCCAAATTTCTCATACACAAATTCTAAATTAGTGGGTCACACTTACCCATTAATTTTCCAATTCCCGAACTACGCTGGTTTGATCCCGTTAAGGGTACGTAGGCAGTCTAGCATACCAATAGACGCAACCGCCACCAAATTCAAATCTCTTAAACACAAATTCTCAATTAGTGGGCCACACTTACCCATTAATTTCCAAATTTTCGAACTGTGTTGGTTTGATCCCTTCGAAAGGGTACGTAGGCAATCTAGAGATTCAATCTGGATACAACCACCCAAATCTCAAATTCAATAGAATCCCTGGTTTATTCTTAACCAAATTCGCCCCAAACACATTTCCAAATCGAATCCCTGGTTTATTCAACTAAATTCACTCAAACAATTTTCAATCAAATTCATTGAAATTGCCCCATTGCAATGAGTCATTTATTTATTGCAATTCTTTGAACTACGAGTGGCTTGATTCCCGTAAGGGATACGTGAGGCACCCCAAGGTTCGACTTGGGAGCTTGTTTGCAAAAATCAAACACACACGTTACGCTTTCTTTATGATGGAATCAAAGGGTGTTCCCTTGAAGTAAGGGATTGTAATTAAGAGATATAGCATCTCGAATGGGTCGAACCTTGATAATATTAGTATTGATATTGATATCAATCTCAATATTGATATATTGATGAAGAGTTTATTAATATATTCAATATTATCTACCTATTGATAATAAGTAGATTATTATTGTCAATAATATTATATACTTATTATATTTTCTTAATATCCATATCAATATATGGATAATAATATTGACAACAGATAAATAATAATAGATAAATTACTGTCAATAGTATTATCTATTTATTATTGACAGTAAATTACCTATTACTCGAAAAAGGAAAAAAGATGTTAAAAATATCAATATTGATACTATTGATAATATTGATAATATTGATATCGATATGATCAATATCAATATCAATATCAATATCAACATATTGATACCAATATTGATATTGATATCGATATGATCAATATCAATATCAATATCAATATTGGTAGGGTAGGGCATTGATATTGATCATATCAATATCAATATTGATATCGATATTGATATCAATATCAATATCAATATTAATTGATATTGATCAGTTTATTAAGCTTAGGTAAATCGACTCCATATTATTAATCTACCTCAGATTATTAAAAGATAATAATAGGTAAATTACTATCCAAATTTTCGTCCAAAAAAATAATGTCCAAAAAAGATAATAGGTAAATTACTGTCAATAATATTATCTCAAAAAGATAATAGGTAAATTACTGTCAATAATATTATCTACTTATTATTGATAGTAATGACCTATTTTTTTCTTCTACATAATGTACCTATTTTTAATTTATAAAAACATGCATAAATTTTAATTATACAACGTACCTATTTTCTATAAATTATTGCGTACCTATTTTTAATTTATGAAAAATGTACGGAAATTTCAAGTACAAAGTAACTGACCTAGTTTTTATATATAATTTTTTGGTAAATAATATACCTATATTTTTATACATATATATTTATATTTATATTTTTCATAGGTACATTATTGGATATGTAATTTACAAATTTTTTTGGTTTGCAATTATAGGGGCGATATGTTAGAGGGAATGGCAACCAAAAGAAATGGGGTGATTGATATGCTAGTAATAGGGAGTATTAATTACAATTATGGCGATTAATGAAATGTTTGAAATAAATTAGAAATAAAATATGAAGTCTAATGGCAACGATGTAAAAACATATGAATACTATGACCTCTTATATCCTACAGGTCATTTAAGTTTGAAATTGGCTTTTACACATAGATTTATAGAGTGATGGGTATATGTCTAGAAAATAAAAAATGTAGGGACCTATATTGGACAAGCCTTTTTTCAAATGCCTTTGTAGCTGTTCCTGGACTTTTGCTAGGTTTACCCAGTGGATTTTGAAAGAAAGGTTAAGGGGATTGAAGTTTATTTTCATATAGAAAATGTCATAGAACTTACATTTGTTTTTCAATGGTGAAGTTTTTCAGCAGGCTTTCTACTCCGAATCAGCAGCTTATGCAAGACACTGACCGAACCAAATCAAATGTTATGGTGTTTTACAGATAGAAAGAAGTGAATTTATTTGTTTGTTTACTTGATATTAATCAAGTCATGAAGAATTTTTTATCATAGACTTTTAAACAGATGTATTAATCAAGTCATGTCGTCTTCGTATTGGTTTCCTCTTTCAATTGCAAAGCAAACTAAAGATTTTGGACAAAGTTCCTCCTTATTTCTCTGTGTTTTTTTTTATGAATAAAATTTGAAGATAAGTAGTTTTTTTACTCAAGGAAGGAATTGCTGACAAGTTTTTGTGATGTTTTCGAAGGAGTAGAAACAAGAAGGAAAAGGTTGACCGGTAAACCTCCAAGAACTTATCAACCTTCACTGGTTTCTAGAAATATAAGAAATTGTAGATTTGATTACGTCGGGGGTAATTTTTATTTTGGTCTTCAAAAAATAAAACATCAAACAAAACAGAGGAACCTCAAAATTCTGATTAAGTCGGGGGTGATTTCATTATATTATTTGAAAAATTAACCACAATCCCATGATTAAAATGAATTACTGGGTCAACTTTGACCAAACATTAAAAACTTTTGATCCTAATTCTCAAGTGATCACATATCACTGGCAGAAAGGCATCTTGAATTGACAAGTGACAAATTCCCAACTGATATAACATGTAAATACTATGTGCAAGACATCTTGAGTTCAAAGAATCAATAAACCAATAAGACCAACAAAGAACAGGATATACATCAGTATATATTTATGCACACACAAAAAATATTTACAAGAGACAATGAAAAAATTAATAGTGGTTTAGATTCCTTAAACTACATGATCATTAGACGCTAGCGACATTAAGTCAGTCAACTATCGCCCATCATACGGCATTACCATTTGAATTTGCATGCTATCGTACCCACTGGATGTACCAACAGTTGCACCTCTAGAACCAAAATCACCCCTAACATCCACAAAATAAGCGTCTGAATTCATAGCTGAACCAAGTAAGTACGCAGTGTCTTCTGGACTTGAAACTTCAGATTTTCCCCATGGTTGCTTTGGTGTAACTTTCATTCCCTCTAGCTCCATTGCCACTTCTTTCATGCTAGGCCTGTCCTGCCCTTTTAACCTTACACATCTTTTTGCGACTTCTGCCACCTTTTTTAGTGTCTCAACGTTTCTTTCGTTGACTATGTCATCATCAAGAACCTCATTCAAGTGATCTTCCTCCATGGAACGAACAAAGAAGTTGGCTAGGTTTATGTCTTCCTCAGGCCTGGCGAAAGAAAGTGCCACTTTGCTTGTCAATAGCTCCATAAGGACAACTCCGAAGCTATAGACGTCACTCTTTTCCGTCAGTTGATTCGTAAGGAAGTATTCGGGGTCTAAGTATCCAAGTGTTCCTTGCACTAACGTTGTTAGTTGAGTTTGATCTAGAGGGATCAATCTTGAAGCTCCAAAGTCGGACACTTTTGCCGTGTAATGTTCATCTAATAGTATGTTTGTTGCTTTCACATCTCGGTGGATAATTTGCATGAGAGCAGAGGAGTGTAAGTATGCTAGTGCTCCTGCTGTTTCTGTCGCTATATTCATTCGCAGCTCCCACGAAAGTGATGATCTTTTGCCATTTTTTTTATGGATGTGCTCAGAAAGAGTGCCCTCAACGATGAACTCGTAAACCAGTAATGGCGCCGGTGTCTCTAAACAACAACCTAATAACCTCACCACATTTCTGTGCTTGATTTGAGAAAGAACAATCACCTCATTAATAAAAACGTCACTCTGAGCTGGCGCACCATTAACTTTTGACTTCTTTATGGCAACCACGCTTTTATCTGGTAAGATTCCTTTGTAAACCGTTCCATAGCCTCCTTCACCAAGGATTCTACTTTCGTGGTAATTGTTCGTGGCCTTCTCAAGTTCTTCTGCTGTAAAGAGTTTTGTTGTTTCCATAGAGCCTCCTTGACTAAAGAGTTGTTGTTTTAACAATAAGCCACCATTTTCTTTAAAGTATTTCTCTTTGAGTTTGATGAACTTTCTTTTCTGCATACCCCAATATATCCATAAACTTCCAACCACTAAAAGCAAGAATCCTCCACTGGCACCTGCCGATTAAATAAAATTTCTTTTTAGGATAAAGGTTTTCGTCAAAGTGATATATTACAACCAAATATGAGTATCACAATGAAAATTTGATATTAAAATGCCTATGATGCATGTTAACATGTAAATTAAAATGCTTACCCAATGAAATACCGAGCAGGAGAATAATCTTTGATCGATTGTTGTCTTTGATGCAAGTCTTTTCCTTCATCATGCCGTCATTTTTGTATCCTTTGGGACATTTACAAGAATAATTTCCCAGTGAATTTATGCACGTTCCTATACTGCAGGCGTTTGAATTCTCGCACTCATCAATATCTGAAAGTCAGTAGGGAAAACAAATGGTAAAAACCCAATTTTAGCTTTAGGAAAAGAAACCCACATGTCACACATGATCAATGGTAATTAAAATCCGGAATTTAATATATATTTATATTCAAACAGAAATTGATTTACCCATATTAATTCATTCAAACATTAGGTAAAGATGCCTCACCTTGGCAACCATCTGGAAGGTAGGGGTTCCCTTGGTAACCTTGCAAGCAGCGACAAATGTAACCAGAGCGATTGATGGGGTTGACACATGTGCTATTTCCCTTGCATACAAAATCCTGCCTCTTTTGAGCTTCATCACATGGGTCTTCTTCATCCCCAATTGCCCAATTAAGAATCACTGGAAGCACGTCTGTGTTGTTCAGCTCGTCAAAACTTTTGTTGGAGAACGAGAAGTGGCCTTCTTCCACAAAGAAGGCGTAGCTGCAGGGGTCAAAGCTCCATACATCTTTATGCTTGTAGAAGCTGTTCAACGTCAAATTAGTTTTTTTCAGCCCAATGGGGATGTTAGTTTGGCAACACCCAACGCCCGAGCAAGACTCCAGATCAACGCTGCCAAGGGTGTCACATAAGGTAAGGCAACCAGTTATGACCCTTTCTTCTCCTCGGTAGCCTGTGAAAAATGAGTAGGTGTCGCAACCAACGGCAATGAACTTGTTTTTGGTGTCGGAGATGGTGAAAGCAGGCGGCAGCTTGGTCCAAGGGTTGTTGTTGTAGGTATTAAAACCCTGCTTGTCGTAACAATCTCGGGATATGTATTGCTGCCATTGCATCTCGCCCTCAGCAAGGGAAAAGTTGGAGACAATGGTAGCGCTGCCCCAGAGCAGGTTTGGGGGTTGGGTGGATGTGTTACAAGTGAAGAAAGGAAAGCCTTCCTTTTGACAACCATCAGTTATGCCAAATGGGTATGGGACTGTTAAATTGCCACACTTGTCTTGGCAGTGAGGCAGGGCTTGAGGCAAAGCTTGAGCTGCTGCTGTTGTAATTCCAACCCCTAAGAATAATAATATTACAAGCAATACTCCCATCATTTTCAATGAGAGGTGCACCACTCCCCACATTTCTTTCTTATACTACCGGGAATTAAAAGCATAAATTTTAATCATATATTTGTATTGCTTGCTGCTTGTGAGAATACTAGCAGCCATATCTGGTCTTTTATAGGGCCTCCGCGTGGTGTTTAATTATTATTTCCTGAAAGTAAATGCAATGGATCACCAGTATCCATACCACTTGGCAAATACTCAAGCCACTTGCCAGCGCACTTTATCTTAGGTCATGTTTGGTTTATGTGAAAAAAAGCTTGGGGATGGGAACCAATTAATTTTTCATGTTTGGTAAGTTCGGATATGAAAAATCATTGCCTGATACATAGGAAAATAAGGGGGAAAGTGAAGCCCTCCTTCCCTCTTGGGTTTTATGTTCCCTTTTAATGGAAAAGTAAGACCAGGATTAAATGCACATTTTTATGACTAATTTGTCCTTACTAATAATTTATAATTACAATTTTATCCAACAATTGTTGTTTTCCTTTTTGTTTTTCTTTTTTTTAAAAAAAATTCATATTTCTTAAAATCTTCCCAGAACGTATTTGTAACATTCCGCTCTTAAAACTTTATTAAATTATTAAAGTAAATGATTTTTTTTTGTCATTAAAGTAAATGATGATTTTACCCTTACGGTTAATTTTTTGTTCGGGAAAGAATTTGGGGAATTGAGTTGCACCGTTGCGTAGAGCTCGTTGATACGAGTCCGTAGACAGACGGCATGCTCGATTCCAAGTTATAACAAAGGAGAAAAGGTCTAAAAACTAAAATATAATTGATCAATCATTTAATTTTGTATGTCTTTGAGTAGCTAGCATGGAGTCTATGGACCACCTTCTTGGAGAAATATGACTGCATTCCTAATAATATGAAATGAAATTTATAAATAATATTCTTCACTGTGGTGTGTACGTACGGATTTGGTAAATACTCGGTCAAACAAATAAATAATATTTTTCCTTCATGTGTCTTTTTCTTACTTGATTGCTGCTACCATGTAATGTAATGACCAAGCGTCATTAAACAAATGGTATTTTGTTGAATGGTGACTTTTCTACACACAAAAAAAAAGAAGAAGCTTTAATTGTATCCTAATTATACGGTATACATTCACACAAACTCTTTCTTTAGGTAATTTCTCTAACCCTTCTTCAAATCAAACCCTACCAACGACTATGAAGTCAAAACGAAGACAAAGAAAAAGATAATTAAAAACAAAACATTTGAGCCATATGTGTGGCGTGGATTTGGTGGCATATATGTGTGGCTTTCGTTTGCCAACAAGAGTCATTATATAGCGAGGGCCTTATCTATGGTACTTAGGTAAGATTCCATATCTTAACCGTTGGATTAGGCTATCCAATTTGATTGAGCATAGCTGGACATCACAGAATCTGAGAGCCAAGAGAGCCTTAACAGCCCATTTTAGTATTGCCTCCCTTGTATATGTTGTTACAACTTAACACTTTGTTGGGACAAGTGTGTGACATTGGCATCGCAACACAGTGAAAACGTTTTGTTGAAGTTGTGTTCATGTCTAGATATTTTTGGCAAACAAATGCAGATCAAAACTCATCCTCTCTAGACATTTTAAAACCGCCCAAAGACATCTCGAACTGAAAACAGACAAATTCCCCAACAGATATAGCTGGAAATACTGAGCCAAAGCACCCATCATCATATGACATTAGGATGCTAATAGGCTAGCTAGCTAGGAAAAAAAATTGTCTCTTCTGTCTGCATATAAATCAAGGTTTCTCCACAGTGCCTCCCTAATTCTCAATCGGAAAATCTTGAATTCAAAACATCCATAAATATCGAAGACGAATTTGAACCCAAAAAAAAAATAAAAGTCTTATGTGCGCACGTACAAAAGACTTAGGATACATAACAAGTAAAAACCATATAACTTTATAGCCTTTACAATTTGGATAAATAACAAGTAAAAACCATATATAGTCAAAGCTGATTTCGTAATTTAATTATTTGTGTAGTATCACCATATCATGGGGTCGGATGTCAAATCTAAGATTTCTAAAACGGAAATATTTAGTGTATGAACAAATCTTTAGCGTCTTTTGAGGTTTAATTATTTAGACAAAGTAATATTGTTATATGCGTTCGGATGAATTTTCTTTTTCATTTTACATTTCAGCCTGTGCAATTGGAGCTTTTTGATCTGGCCCCTTGTATTACTGTTTGTTTTCCTCAAAACTGTATTTTGTTTCAGAATCATGAATCTATAATTAACTATGCATATGCTGCTTGGGTGTTGAATGTTTGTATGACCTTCGTGTTTCATTAATTGGCTATAAAATATATAGGATGCGTGCAATTATATGTAAATAGGCAATACATAGCCCATGGTCGAAAAGAACTATCACAAGCCGGAAAGCGGTTGTGTGTCAACGAGATCTAGTCTAGTGAAAAATGACATTTATTTGCGGACTTTAAAAATTCTAATTGAATACCAACGTACTTTTATTGATGACTTAAAAATTCTAATTGAATACCACTGAATTTTTAAGCTTCAAAACAATCTATTAAAATCTCAATTGAATACACCCCCTTAGTAATTTGTCTGTTAATGTCCCATTCCCCTAATTTCCAATTACTTAAAATTGGAGCTTTGAAAAGGATATGGATGTCAAATTCTTGTGCAGTAAAGACTGGTGCGCATGGCATTGGCCCATCGAGAGTCATATGGCGGGTTCCAATAATGTTTTGCAGTCCATGGCCACATGCCGTGGAAAATTTACGCATTTGTTGATTGTGTCTAGGTTTTGGACGATGCATGGTCCATGGAGATGGAATTTGAAAGCATCTGGCTGCACCAACCTGCACGTTTTGGAGCACTTCAGATTCTCTCTTTATGTTTTTATGTGTTCCTCTCTGTTCATGCTTAAATTTTGACACATGATATTCCACTTAATCCTATTTTAACAGAGTTAATCATGTTATCTTTTAATACAAATAAAAAAATAAAATACTGTCACGTATCACAAAATTAAGGCATGAACAAGAAAGAGCACACAAAACTATTTTGTGGCGTTTCCACTCCACATTTCAGAAAAAGGTTTTATTTTTCTTTCTTGTTCTATTCGTGCAGCACATTAAGCCGGTCCTGGATTTTCTAAGGCTCAAGGTAAATTTTCTCAATTGTGCTCTTTTATACAAATTAAATAAATAAAAAATTATCAACTAATTAATTTATTAAAATTATAAGAATTTACAAAAGATAAGAAGAACACTTTGGGACCTCATTAAAACCTTGTTTGGGGAAAACCCAATGGAACAAAACCCCAAATGAAGGAAAAAGAGTACCCCGCATTGTAAACATTGCATTAAAAAACAAAACCTACATATTTGAGTCTACATGCTTCCTCCCCAATCTCCGTAAGCATTTCTTGATTTCAATCTTCTTTTCATCCTCCACAATTAATCAAAGCAAACAATCATCACATGTACCTACAAAATCAAAATAGCAATGAAATCTCAACCACAAAACATCATTTAAAATGTCATCTTGTTGCACTTTTAGATGCAAAATCATCAATTATATTATCATATTTAATGTTTTCTAACATATCCTTTTCAATGCATAATATTGCTAATCCATTAGCCTATCTTGAGTCATGGTAGTCCGCAAGTAAGATTTCAATAATTTTAATTTAGAAAAACTTCTTTCAGCAGATGCAAAAGTCATAGGTATAGTCAATAATACCCTATAAGCAACCATTACATTAAGAAACATATCCACACTCTTTACAAACTCAAGAATTTTAATATAGATGTCCATGGTTTATCTGTTTCATGTGCTTCTTTTGGTAACATCACTTGCAACATCTGTAATTCTGAAAAATAAGTCTCTTGCATCAACACGTGTCCATAGGCTTTTCAGTAACGCCAAATGGGTTATGGAATTGTGACATCTCCGCCCTTGTCTGGGCAGTTTGGTAGGGCTAATTGAACTGTTGTAGTCGCCACCGCCACCATTACCAACGAGACTTGCATACTACTACAAAAAACACTTTGCGCGACGAAGTATTATTGGTCGCGCAAAGTACAAATTGCGCGACAAAATTTTGGTCGCGCAAAATCCGTCGCGCAAAGCTCGTGAAGAAAGGGTTTGCGCGACGAAAAATAATTTTTGTCGCGCAAAACTACTTTGCGCGACAAAGTTATGTTGGTCGCGCAAACCTTTGCGCGACGAAGTAATATTGGTCGCACAAACCTTTGCGCGACGAAGTGTTATTTGTCCCGCAAAACTTTGCGCGACGAAGTGTTATTGGTCGCGCAAAACTTTGAGCGACGAAGTGTTGTTGGTCACGCAAAGTTTTGCGCGACGAAATATTTTAAATATTTTAAATTTTGTTTTTAAAATTTTTTTAATTAAAATAAATTAATTTAGTAGTTTGCGCGACGAAATATTTTGTATGATTTTTCTAATTATATTAATTTTTTCTTTTTAAATTTAATTTAATTGTATGATTTTATTTTTTTACATTACTTTAATTTAAATTGACATATTCAAAATAAATGGATCAAATTGTCCAATATATATATAATATTCACAATGTACACATAAATTAACAAAGTGCAATAATACAACCCTAAAATTGTTATACCCCAAATCCAACATCAATATATTAAGAAAACTCCAATCCTCACCCAATATATTCAACATCAAACCCCTCACAAACTCAAAACTAACTCCAAAAACACATATTAATGAAAAAAAATTTAAAATTTGGAGAGAATATATATTTTGGCAAGATTGAGAGTGAGTGAGAATGAGAGGGAGAAGTGAGTGTGAGAGAATTAGAGAAGATAGTGAGAGAGTGAGTGAGAGTGAGATATAGTGAAAAGAGAAATGAGAGAGTGAAACATAGTGAAGAGAGAGAAAGAAGAGAGATTAAGTGAAAGGAATGAGTGTAAGAGAAAGGGTAGGATTTGGGGAGAGGAGAGGTAAGAGTAGAGAAAGAAATTGAGAAAATGGAGGAGTTATTTCGGTTTTTAAAACCGTATCACTTTGCGCGACGAAACAAAATATTGGTCGCGCAAACCTTTGCGCGACGAATTGTTGGTCTCATAAAACTTTGCGCGACGAATTTTTGGTTTGTCTCACAAAGTCTAAAAAAAATTTAAAAAAATTTCCCACGCAAAATTTTTGGGCCCGCCAAATTTTTAGAGTTTTGCGTGACAAACCAACATTTCGTGGCGCAAAGTCTTGCGCGACGAAATGTTTGTCGCCAAAAACTTTGCGCGACGAATTGTTGGTTTGTCGCGCAAAGTCAAAAATTTAAAAAAATTAATTTTTATTTTTGTAAAGACTTTGCGGGACGAATTTAGATCTTCGTCGCGCAAAGTGACTTTGTGCGACGAAATAATTTCGTCGCGCAAAGTCAAAAATTAAAAAAAAAAAATTTTATTTTTGTAAAGACTTTGCGGGACGAATTTAGATCTTCGTCGCGCAAAGTGACTTTGTGCGACGAAATAATTTTGTCGCGCAAAGCGAATTTGTGCGACGATGTGTTTTTCGTCGCGCAAAATTTAGTCGTGCAAGATTTTGTGGGTCGAATTTTTGAGTTTCGTCGCGCAAAGTGACTTTGTGCGACGAATTGGTTTTCGTCGTGCAAAATTTGGTCGCGCAAGGGTATTTTTTTACTAGTGTAAGCATCCTCTCATGTAAGAATGCCATGGCATACTATATATATGCACCACTTAATTCCTTGTAGAAATTATGAGGAATTATATATTATAGTACGGTCTTATATTCTACAAACTATATGTTTGTTGAATTATGAGTGAAGAAACTGCTAACAAGCCTGGCGTTTTGTAGGCATATTATCCATGTAAGGAATGAGGACTAGTAGGGTCACGCCGTGGCTCAGGGGCTAGCCTAGAGGAAACGTCCTTCTCATCTTTAGTAATTTGTCCGTTGATGCAAATGTCCCATTCCCGTTTTTCTATGTTGAAGTCGTCTGTATAATTTCCAATTACTTAAAAATGGAGCTTTGAAAAGTCTATGTGCAGTAAAGACTGGTGCTCATGGCATTGGCCCATCGAGAGTCATATGGCGGGTTCCAATAATGTTGCAATCCATGGCCACATGCCGTGGAAAATTTACGCATTGATTGTGTCTATTTTTTGGACGATGCATGGTCCATGGAGATGGAATTTGAAAGCATCTGGCTTCTCCAACCAGCACGTTTTGGAGATTCTTTTGATGAGTCTCTAGACACAATCATACGAACACGCTTCTTTTTGGGATTGTTTACCCTTTTTGATGTAATTCCTATGGTGGTAGGATAAAGTTCTCCATTGACCTGAAAATCATTGGTGGTCAACAAGTCAACTTTCTTTTAAGTTTGAGCGTGCCACTGTTAGCGGTTAAAAACCCTAACAGACTGTAAAATATAACAACTTGCGCCCCAAGCTATTGACTTTGATCAAGTGATTGTGAATTTGGGGAAGGAATATCTCCCAAGTAAGTTCTTTAGGAAACGAATAGGGGGTTGGGCCCCCTGTTGCCCGGACTGGGACAACCGCTAGAACAGCTCAAACACCAAACATCTTTTTGCCAGATTCGCTGACAGGACTGGACCCAAATTCCTCGGAATTCGAGATCGACTCTGTGGTTACTACGACATTAATCAAAATGTTGGCCCATTACCAAATTAGAAACTTTTCTTTTTCGAAAAACAAGAAAAATGGGCTGAGACTTCTGCTGAAAATTCGGCAGTCACCCCTGCAAAACAGACTTTTCCCAAATTTAAACTTGCAGAAAACACAACCAACCACCAGCACACAACAGAACAAAAGCACACAGTTCAGTTTCTGGCCTCCGGCCTTAGAATTCGACCTTAATGGGCAATATCAGAGCATACTGAACATAATTTAAGTTTATAAACCGAATACAAATTTAAAAGAAAGTTACAGAATGAAATCCTACTTAAACTTCGAAGCTCGGAAGACAATGCTTGGCTCACTGCTTAGCACGGATCACTACTGTCTGGGGCGCAAAACAAAAAAGAGCATGAGTGGACAAAAATAAAGTTTTTACGCTTAAAAATAAAACTATAACCATATCGTTTTGAAAGTAATGCAGAAAACATGCAGTTAGAAACATTTACCTACTTATATATATATATATAATATATATACACATGTAATCAAATGAAACCGAAATAACTTAAAATAAAAGAAAACCCGGATTCGATTCAAAAGCTCGAACTTAATCCCGGCCAAAGAATCAAACTCAAATAGATATAGTTACAAAGGTCGGATCCAAAACAAAGAAAATCTAAACACAACCAATCTTCAAGAAAACCGACTCGACTCTTCCCAAAGTCCCAATCCAGACTCAAAAACGCATGCCCATAGGCATTGCGAGCGAGGAAGGATCCTCACCGGAGAAAATAAGAAAGGATTCGTATAATTTAATAATGATAGAATAATAATATAGTAATATATATAAGTATATAAGAATAAAAACTATATAATAAACTATATATATAAGTATGTAATACCGACATCAATAGCAAGAGTTTGTACTTGGGAAACAATCCAGCCGGGGGATTGTTTGTCTGGACACGGGACGACATCGCATCATCCCGTGTCCAGGGTTGAGCCGTCCAACCGGTGGACTAATGCTCGAAGGCACACACGCCGACATCGCATCGTACGTGCTGCCAAAACTAGTCCTACTCGTGTAGACTACTTGTCAAGGGCCTTCAGTAACACATTTCAAGGGTGCCCGGGACATATCACAATCCGATCCATATCCAAATCCATCATCTATACCCAAATTCGGGGGTGGTACATAGGGTGGTGTTCTCAACAACCAGTTCACAAACTCAACTGTTTCCTAACAACCACATCACATTTTAACCAAACCCAAACTCTTAAACCATCGGACGCTTAACGTCCATAATCTCATAATCCCAATATATATTTCAAGTATATAGTATAACACTGACCTCAAAACCCCCAAAACGAAAACCCTAACCTTTTCCTGGGACTCGATCGTGTTTGCACGTCAAACGAAGTGTTCCTAGGGTCAAACCACGTCTTTCAACAAATGGGACCTCCTCGGAAGACCGACGGTCAACTGACGGTCAAACTTCCCATTTTGGTCAAACGGGGCCTGCGAGGCCACGACCTCAAATCTTGATCCGAACGTTCCTAAAAGTCCAACAAAGTGAACTAATCACGTCCCGAAGGTTTGCTCTCAATCGAGCGGTCAGATTTCTCACGATCGCACGATTGGACGGTTTTCATTAATTTAAATTTTAAGTCAATGAATCGGAGCGGGGCCTGCGAGGCCACGACCTCAAATCTTGATCCGAACGTTCCTAAAAGTCCAACAAAGTGAACTAATCACGTCCCGAAGGTTTGCTCTTAATCGAACGGTCAGATTTCTCACGATCGCACGATTGGACGGTTTTCATTAATTTAAATTTTAAGTCAATGAATCGGAGCATCCGGGGCTCCGATCCACGATCTGTGAATCCTATACAATCTTAGAGGTTCAAGGAACAACATATTTGAAATTGGAATCGATCCAACGGTCCGAACACATCGAACCCAGATATCGCCTATTAGGCGAAAATCCGTTCAACTGTCATACGATATCCAATTTCAAATCCGTTTGTACCGTCGTGATTGAGACGACGTAGGGATAATTTAGGAACGAATTTGGGTTGCCACAAGTGGGCCCATGAGCCGCCTCACGGGTTGGCAGTGCGTGGGTGGCTAGAGATGGAAAATCTCCAAACCACCCAGCAAAATTTATATCACCAGAAAAAGCATGAAGAGTGGAGCAACTTACCCAACTGGCTCAATAGCCAATTTGGCCGGAAAAACAGATCAAACGATCGGATTTGTGACCAGAACCCTAGAAAAATTCTAGGATTTCAATATGTGAAATCTTGTGGAATCGAGCCGGATTCTTGAAATATAATGGAGTAGAGAGGGTGGGGAATATTTTGGAAGTGATGGGGTGGCCAGCCGTGGCTGGTGGTGGCGGAAAAACCACCAAAACTCAAGGCAAAAATTGGGCAATTTTGAGGCTTCGTTCCAGTTGGTTTTTCAATGGCTTTTGTGGTTTTTAGGGCTGGAAATACCGAGAGGGAGGTAGAGGATGAAGAGAGGAATCGATTGGGTGGTGGATTGCAGGTGGCCGTGGCCAAAAATGGCCAAAAAGTCACCGGAAATTTAGGTGTTGCGGTGTGATCAAAACAGAGGAGAGAGAGAGAGAGAGAGAGAGATCTTGTGTAACATCCCACATCGACCAACGGAGAGGGGGTGATGTGCCTTATATGTACATGCCTACCTCCATCTAGCACAAGGTATTTTGGGAGTTAACTGGCTTCGGATTCCATGGGAACTTCGAAGTTAAGCGAGTTTGGGCTAGAGTAATCCCAAGATGGGTGACCCACTAGGAAGTTGTTCGTGAGTTCCCAGAAACAAAATCGTGAGGCGGGGCCCAAAACGGACAATATCGTGCCATGGTGGAGCCGATCCGGGATGTGACAGAATGGTATCAGAACCACTCTGCCGTGTGGTGCGAGTGTGCCGATGAGGAAGTCGGGCCCCTAAGAGGGGTGGGTTGCACACTCGCATCACACGACAAAGTGGCTATGATACTATTCTGTCACATCCCAGATCGGCTCCGCCGTAGCACGATCTTGTCCGCTTTGGGCCTCGCCCTCACGGTTTTGTTTCTGAAACTCACGAGCAACTTCCCAGTGGGTCACCCATCCTAGGATTGCTCTAGCCCAAAGATGTTACATCGTGGCTGAGGAGAGAGAATGTCCCACGAGTTCTGATTGGTCCAAGGGTAATTTAGTATTATTTTAAACAATTTTCAAAAAGACAGTCATGCCCTTTCTGTTCGTTAGAACTTCGAATCGAGCGTGCCGCACGTCGATGAACTCGTTTCGACGAGTCGGACACAATGACGCAACTCGTTTCACCAAATTCTTTCCTGAAATTTAATTGACCTTTTTGCCCCTTCAAATATTAATTACTATTTTAATTTCAAATAATTTTCTTGATTAATTATTTTATTTAATTTTTTTGTTTATTTATTTAACTTAATTGTTTTTGTTTATTATAATTTAATTTAATTTCTTATAATTTCATTTAAATTCCTCTAATTTTAGGTCGGGATGTTACATCCGCCACTTTTTCTATCACTCTCTCGGAATTATGTGCGTCTTTAACTATTTCGAATCAAGAATTTCAGCTAGCCTGCCCTCTTTCACCTCGCAAACAAAGACGTTTGCTAGGATTTCTCTGCCTCTTTTTTTTTCTTTCTATTTTTATGTACGACACAAAACAACTACATCTTCTATGTTTGATATCCCTCCCTGAGAGACCCCGATTTATTTTGTAAACAAAAAAAAATAATGACAAAGAAATATAGCAGGTAGTTGAGTGAGAATATGCAAGCAACATAACCTCGTCAAGCTTGACTAAGATACCATTGGCAGTATAAAGCTCGTCAAGCTTAAGGTTTTCTAGACTTTTGCAAGAAAATCGCTGTTTTTCTTCTTTTTGGGTTTGTTTATAGAAATTCAATGGTGTAGAGTTTATTTATATCATTAGTACTAAGAATGAGTATATAACTAAATATCTCAAAACAAACAAAAACAGGAGCTCTCGTTTAGGCTAGCTAGCTAGTACATATAGCAGCGTCAGAGGAAGTTTGAAACATATTATTCAGATTTATGAAGAAAAAGAAGAAGATAATAATCACAAGTTTACAATAGATTATAATCAGATACCACATAATTAACTCTATGATACACACACATATTACAGTAGTACGTTCTATGCTAACGTACTTTTATTTCAAGAGGCACTGATGACTGGAATTGAAACAAACTACAATTCAATACATGCTAGATCACTATAGAATTAAGGAGCTAATTAACTATCGGCCAGCACCATAAGGCTTTACCATTTGGATGTCTTGAGTTTGCATGCTGTCGTCGTACTCTGCACTATGTACTTATATCCACAACGAAATTAGCAGGTAACCCAAGCAAGTGGTCGGTCTCCTGGGGAGATCGTTTGAAATCAGCCTTCTCATCTGAATCCTTCCCCATTATTTTCAATAATCCCCTGAGCTCCAAAACCCCATTATTTAATTAGTGGTGGTGAAATTATGTTGTTAACATAATTTCATAAAAATAAAAATTTGTTATGGTACAAGATTTAATTTCTAGTACTAATCCAGGTGAATGTTATTGGAACTCTATAATCTCTAGTAATTAAATTTAATATTGAGTGCCCCGAAAAGCTATTAGAGGAATGCAAATCACAATTCTCTTAATCCTTTGCTAATTCTAAAGGGTACTGTTAAACGAACCCTAAAATTAACTGAGTACACCCTATGGTATAAGTACACCCTAATAATTAAATCAAAATGTAAAATTAACTAAGTATACCCTATTTAACTACCAAAAATACCCTTGATACACCCTAATATACTCTATCACACAACTCTAAACCCTAAATAACATTAGAAACTATGAATAACCATAAATTAGGAAAAAGTAACATCTTTTTGGCGGAAAAAGTAACTGGAGACTTGAGCTCAAACAGTTGAATGTTCATTCAATCATCAGTCGGAATGTCCTCGTCTGAAGCACTCTCCAGAAATGAGCCAAGAGTCTTTCTCAGAACGCTGAAAGTTCTGTCATCCTAAGTTTATGAACAGAAAATGTAGTTTTGAGACATGTTTGCACAAATATATATACACGGCGATGTCAGTACAAGCTTCTTCTTTTTATTTTTAAAGGGAGAGAGAGGGGTGGGGGTACCTGCTTCTTCTTTTTCAAGGACTCTTCCAGTTTAGCAATTTTATCAGTACAAGCTTTCTCATGCTCAGATATCAGACTCCTTTCTTTCTTTCCTGCCATGACATCAACCCATCAGAAAATTTTAGTGTGTTGGATTTCACTATAAGGAGTAAAGGAGTTTTGTTGCTTACTTAGTTGTGTGCAGAGCCTTTCCTTCTCTTCTTCATACTTGGAAATGATGCCTGTCAAATAGAACAACAATGCTTAATAGAGTGGATGGGTTATATTAGCTAATAACTGCAAGGCCTGTTCTGCAGTTTTCATATGATGCTCTTGCATTTTACTTGTTAATGGAAAATAGAGCCAAACTAAAGGAGCTACATGCATAAGATGACCGTCGACAATGTCATGTTCTGTGTGCAGAGTATGAAAAAGCAGGCTTCCTATCCATAAAAATCCGAAACCAAAAGTGTGCAAACAAAAAAGCTAGTTACTGATACGAAACTTGGCAAAAGTAGTCTTTCTAAACCCTGAAGAAAATCTAGACGAATTGAAATCAAGCTTGGAAATTCTAATTTGATTAGGGTTCAATATGTTGAGTAGGGTGTACTTATTAAAATTACTTTTATTTCAATATTCAATATATCATTTTTTGTCATTTTATATTAGGGTAAATTAGTAATTCAATAAATAGTTTGGTAGTAGGGTGTACTCGATTAATTTTAGGGTTCGTTTAACAGCACCCATTCTAAATTATAAAGGCAAAAGCTAGATTAATGTGTGTCTTAGTCATGTTTTGAACCGCAATTGCTAATTCTAAAATTTCTTATCATAATAATGAGTTTCAAAACGACTAGATATATATGACCCAATGAAATATATTATGCCATATGATTAATTGGGATAACATAAGTTCGAGATAAAGTTAACACTATTAATAATATTCATGATTATCAAAATATGAAGTCAAGTGGTGGGAGCCATGGGATCTTAAACTTTGTTTAGATTTCTAGGATATACTAATGTTTCAGTCTTCATATGCAAGAAGAACCGTGGTTGAAATAAATCGGGCCTTCGGATACGCATGCATAAGTCTTATATAAGTTTGGGCATCGATGTAGGGCATAATTGACAATTTAAAGATAAATATGCTAAATCCAATCAGACACATAAAAAATTAAATCCAATATCCAACAAAATTTTCCAGACCGTAATTAAACCTAAAAAGTTGACAATTTATAAAACATTGGGAAAATATAAAACAAAAACAAACTTTAGGCACTCTGTCCTCCCTTGCCCTTGTTCATGGCAATGTCTTCCTCTTTAATAACATACTTCCGCCAATATGGATGATTCTCCCACACAGTGTGCATTTCTTCAATCGGAACCCCTTTCGTTTCGGGCAATAATTTGTAGATGAAGAAGCTCATGACCACCACACAGACTGAAAAGAAGAAAAACAAGCCAAACTTCATGTGGCAGAGCATGGCTGTGAAGACTTGGGCTATAGCGAAGGTGAAGATCATGTTGACGGAGACATTGATAGCCTGAGCAGCAGACCTTACTTCAAGTGGGAAAATTTCACTCGGCACCAACCATCCTAGAGGGCCCCAAGACCAAGCAAATCCAGCCACGTAAACACAGATTAAGACCACCAAGGGAACCGCAAACCCTAGTGTCAACTTTCCAGGGTTGCCGCTGACCCCAAATTTAACAGCCATAGCAATTCCAACACCCACCTAAAAATGCCAACAAAAGAAGAAGAAAAAACATTAAATTCAGGCGCTTTTCTTATAAACAAAATCTAAGGAAGTAAAACATAAAAATAGAAGAAAACAAAACAAAACAAGGAAAGAAAAAAGGAACTTGAATTATACCTGCATGAGTAGCATTTGACAACCACCTTGTAAGAAAAGCTTCCTCCTTCCAACCTTATCAACAGTGAGAATTGAGACAAATGTTGCTAAAGCATTAACGAGATTGGTGATGACAGCTGACATAAGAGAAGCACTGCTTCCAAACCCCATTGTTTTGAACAACACAGGAGCATAAAACGTGATCACGTTCATGCCAGTGAGTTGCTGGAAGGCAGGGATGCCGATTGCAAACACAAGTTGGGGTCTATATTTTCTACTCAACAAGCTAACCCATGGGTGTTTTACCAACTTTGATGCTTCACTGGCCGCAATTAGGTCATTAAACTCCTCATCAACATTAGGAACTCCTCTGAGCTTAAGAAGTTGGGCTTTGGCTTCCTCATGCTTCCCACGTTCGACCAAGGAGTTTGGTGTATCAGGCAAAAACAATGCTCCAACTATGATTATAATGGCAGGGACTGCAGCACCTCCCAAACTCAAACGCCATCCCCAACCGCCTTTGATTTCGGCAAAGAAATAGTTGAGCACACCAGCCGCAAGGATTCCAATTGTGATCGACAATTGGAACATCATGTTGAGAGCACCACGATATTTAGATGGGGCAGTTTCAGAGACATAGATAGGCACAGACTGCGCAAAGAGAGAGAAAATAAGGATTAGGGTTTGTAAAAAGTACGCAAAATGACAAACAGAGAGTGCGAATATCCTAAAATTGATAGAGTATAGTTGAAGTATCAAAAAAGAAAATCATACTATAGGTACCTGATTGGCACATCCAATACCAAAACCAAGAAGTAACCGACCAACATAAAGCATCCAAACAGCATTAGCAAAGGCATTGACCAAGGCACCAGCCAAGAAAAGAACTCCACCCAAGATCATTGTGAGCCTGCGACCACACACTCTGGTTATAATTGATGCAAAAACGCACGCAACCAGAGCAGCCAAATATAGCGAAGATGTGAAAAGTGTAAGTGTCTGGCTGTCGAATTTGCAGTACTGATCGTCGGAAGGCTTGATCGAAGACTCTTTATGGTAAACCGCTGGAAAGAACTGTTTTAAGAAAGAGTCCATGGATGTCACACCGCCTGCATAATCACCAAATCAAATTCAGTGTTATGTATATTCTTATAAGTACTCATAAACCAAAACGCCAAATAAAGATCGTAGAAATTATTCACACACAGAATATAGGGAAAAAACATAAAAGAAAGAAAAAAACACAATAGTTAGTAACACATATTCAAATACCAAGAAATTTTTCAGTTAAAATTGTGTTTTAAAGGAATATAAAAACTGTTTTAAAGGAATCAAATTCAAGGTATATATACATAAAAATTGTTTGTCCACGTTTTGATTTCATTTATATACTTTATAAACAGTGCATGGCAGTTCTAGAAATTAAAGAATGCATATATACATACAATAAAAACATGTGACATACCTGAAACTCCAAGGTCGTACCCAAAAATCAGACCCCCGGTAGCCGCAACAATACATGTTATAAGAACCCTAGCTGTGAGTTTACCAGGGTATTGTTTTCCTCCACTCGATGGCGCTATACCGCCCCCAGCCATTGTTACCTTCTTCCAACTCTTTTTCCCTCTTTCACTCAAAGATCAATCTAAGAAAAATACTTGAAGCAATAACAACTTGAAAGGATCGATGGAATTAAGCGTAGAAAATTAGGTGGGTTTGATGAGGTATTTAAACTGCAAAACCTCCTGTGTCTAGCAGGATTACTAGTACTGGTTAGATAATGAGAGTCTATCAACTTAATGTTTTCCGCATTTGTAAATCCCAACTGCTTTGGATATCCGGATGAAAGTTTAATTAATATTATATCTGTTGTTATTATTATTATTTTTCGTTGGACTGATAAACTTTGGTTTTAATTAATATCTTCAAGTAATATTTTTGTTAGCCAATTTAACAACTCTCCTGACGGCAGGTTAAGGCCAAGACTTTTAGGTCAAATATCTTATCCGCATTATACAAAAACACAGTTAAGTTTTTTTTTTCTCGTACTTACACCATTGGATTGTTTTTAAAAAAAAAAAAAAGAAATTATTTAAATTTTGCTGGAGGAGTAAATGCCCAATCCAAACAGTAAAATCCGAACAAGACAAAACAAATTTAATTAGCTAAACATAATATTGTTATTGGCTTATGATACATATTCATGAAAGGAGTTGGACTCTCATCCTCAGTTGCTGGTGGTCTTTTTCTTTTCTTTTCTTTTCTTTTCTTTTTTGAAGTCAACGACATAACATTTTTAAGTCAAAGAAGAACAATCCTAAAAATGGGGATATTGTTAATTAACTAGAATTAATCATCGAACTGTGCTTGAATTATACACGGATAAACCAAAAATCGTGCCTAAAAGTTCTCCACCATCTCCAATAAAGGCACAGAGAAACCAAAAACCATGCCTAAAAGAGTTCTCTACCATCTCCTAAAGCTTATTGCGTATACTATACCCTTGTTTCCCCCTCTGTTCCCATCCAAATATTTGACACTTGTATAACTTCAAAGTATTATTATTTCACTCAATTCGGACTGCCCCTACCCTTATATTCATTTTAGAATGTAACTTACGATATACGTTTGACCAGTCACTACTTTATCATTCTTCTTGCTCATACAATACAAGTGATTTTGTCGGGAAAAAAGGAAATCGAACTTAAGACATCAGGTATATACACTACTACATTTTAACATTTGCGCGACAAAATTTTGCGCGACGAAGAAAAATTTGTCGCACTAAACATATTTGCGCGACGAAACACTTTACTCGTCGCGCAAAAATAAAACGATAATAATTTTATATTTTAAAATTTGCGCGACGAAAATTATGGTCGCGCTAAAATCATTTGCGCGACAAAAACTATACCGTGGCGCAAATTTACCGAGAATAAAGCGGGTGTTTTTATATTTGGCGCCAAATACTTGCGCGACAAAATATTCGTCGCACAAAACAACTTTGCGCGACGGAATATATTTTCCGTCGCGCAAACTTTAGGAAAAAAGCGCGGGTTAATTTATTTGGCGCCAAATAGTGGCGCGACGAAATTTTCGTCGCACCATATAAACTCGCGCGACGATAATATATTCGTCGCGCAAAATGTAGCGGCAAAATATTGCGCGACGAAAAACTTGATCGTCGCGTAAAGTTGGATGTCGGCACGGCCTTTTGCGCGACGGAACTTAGATTTAGCGCGACAAAATTTGTCGTCGCATAAAGTTTGATGTCGACAGGTTTTTGCGCGAGGAATTTTGATTTTTTGGCGACAAAAAATGTTTTTTGCGCGACGGAAAATATTTTTTGCGCGACAGTTTTTGCGCGACGAAAAACCCTTCGTCGCGCAAAATCATGTTTTCCTATATAATCCCAATTCTGCCATTGCAGAGGTAAATTGCTCAAATTTTGCTATTTGCCTCTGCCCTGCTGCTGTGTTTGCTGTGTTCATTGGGTAAGTATTTTTTGTCGTTAGTGTGAAAGTATTAATATAAACTCATATTAACGACACTAATTTCGTTGTCTATAGGGATATTACGTGTTATTAGCAATTGGTGGAGAACGTTTGAGAAGGTATTTCTTCGTTTTATATTTTAAAAATATAAGGGTTATGTTAGACTTAGTTTGTTATGTTTATATTGTTTTGTAAAATTATATTTATATTATGTTGTTAAATTTTTGCGTGATGTCACACAATGTGTTGTGATTTGCGAAGTTAATTAACTTCGTAATTTTGTTTTTATTTTGAGTAACACTTAGTTTCCCGTTCGAGATTAGTTGGATTTCGTGCATGGATGCGTAAAGCATGACTGCGGTCCAATTAATTCTTGAATTGTCCCATTATTTGGACAGTTTGGGAATGCATAGTTATGTCACGTAATGTACGGCTACGAGGATTAGGTTTCGATTGTGGAGATTTCGGTGTTATCTCATGCGTTCTTGGGTGGTACGTAGGTATTTATACCTACGGTACACCTCAAGAACTATGTCGAGATGCTGCCGAAATTCATCCACGTCGAAATCTAATCTCATGTAGCCGTACATTACGTGACATAACTATGCATTCCTGAATGGGATAGGGCCCTTACCGGAGGCATAAGGTGACATTAAGATAAAGTATGAAGTTGTTGTGATTGTTGTACTGTTATTGTGGTTCCAGGAATTATGAGCGAAGGTGGATCTGAGAACCCGAATAGATGCGCAGACGAGTACTTGGATGGAATCGATGATTTTATTGACTTTGCACGTACACACAACCCGGGTGCAATGAGAATCCGGTGTCCTTGTAGGAGGTGTAACAACAGTCTGTGGGAGACAATTGAAATTGTTCGATTTCATTTAGTAAGGAATGGAATGATTGAGACATACAGCACTTGGAACTATCACGGGGAACAATCAGACATTGCTTCGTCTTCAAGGGCCACAAGAGGGGACAATGTTGAACTTATTGTGGATCCTAATGACCAAGTCATGGATATTATACATGATGCTTTTCCATTTGCATCGACCAGTAGCAATCAGGAAGGGGAAGATGATGTGCCTACACCAATGGACAGTGCAGAGTTCGAACAGTATGAAAAAGCGTTAAAAATGCCAACCAAGAGTTATACCCGGTGCGAGAGCTTTTTCCGTTCGGCGTCCATTGTGGAGCTAATGCACGGAAAAATAAAGTACCGTATGTCGAACTTGTGTTTCGATTACTTTTTGGGGGTTTTCAAGAGAATGCTTCCGACGGACAATAGTTTGCCGAAAGACCACAGACAGGCGCAAAAGGTGTTGAGTGGTCTTGGATTGGGGTATGAAAAAATCCACGCTTGCAAAAACAATTGCATGTTATTCTACAAAGAGTATGAAACATTGGATACATGCCCTATATGCAATGAGTCGAGGTTCAAACAGACATCTCGGAATAGAATGACTAAGATTCCACAAAAAGTCATGCGTTATCTGCCCCTGAAACCAAGGTTGCAACGATTGTATATGTCGACGCATACTGCCACGGACATGAGATGGCATAAGGAAAAACGGGTAGACGACGATGTGATGCGGCATCCTGCAGATGGGGAGGCATGGAAAGAGTTCGATCGAACGTTCCCCGAGTTTGCTGCTGATCCCCGAAATGTTAGATTGGGACTTGCCACTGACGGATTCAATCCGTTCGGTGTTCTAAACCAACACCACAGCACTTGGCCGATTTTTGTATTCCCGTATAACTTGCCGCCTTGGAAATGCATGAAGAAAGAGTACATGATGATGACTGTTTTGATAACTGAGGATCCTGGGAGGTCAATTGATGTGTACTTAAGGCCGTTGATTGATGAGCTCAAGGATTTATGGACAAACGGTGTGCGCACGTACGATAAATCCACTTTGGGAAGATGTTCACTTTGCGGGCAGCGATTATGTGGACTGTGAATGATTTTCCCACATATGCAATGGTTTCGGGTGGAGTACAAAGGGTTATATGGCATGCCACTGTATGCAAGGAAGATGTAACTTCTGGGTGGCACGCTGGGAAAGTTTGTTACCTTGGTCATCGAAGATGGTTGCCATGGGACCACGAGTGGCGGGAAAAGGATAGAGAGTTCGACGGGAACAAAGAGCTTCGCGCAAGACCTAGAGAATGGTCCGGTGATCAGATTTTGGAACAGATTAACCGTTTGGATTTTGCTCCGTTCGGGAAAACAGTGAGTCGGACAAGACCTTCTACACATATGAACTGGACTCACAAATCTATGTTTTTTGAGCTCCCATATTGGTCGAAACTAAAATTGAGGCATAATCTCGACGTTATGCATGTTGAGAAAAATGTGTTTGACACATTGATGGGCACGATTCTGGATATAGAGGGCAAGACAAAGGACACGATCAAAGCTCGTCTTGATTTGGAAAGAATGGGCATACGAAGGGGTTTATGGATGAATAGGGACAATGATAAAGTTAGAAGGGATCTCGCATTTTTTTCCTTGAAACCGACGGACAAAAAAGAGTTTCTACAGTTTGTATCGTCTGTAAAGTTTCCCGACGGGTATGCTTCTAATATCGCGAGTTGCGTGAATGTTGACGGGGGTAAATTTGCCGGATTAAAGAGCCATGACTGCCATGTGTTTATGCAACGCCTACTTCCTGTGGGTATTCGACACCTATTGCGGAAGATGTAGTGAAGCCAATCATGTTATTGTCCAGATTTTTTTCCCAACTAACGGCAAAAACCTTGAGAAAGACAGACATGAATCAGTTGCGCCATGACATTGTCCAAGTCCTATGCAAGTTTGAGATGATATTCCCTCCTGCTTTCTTCACAAGTATGATCCACGTGATGGTGCACTTGCCCGAAGAGGCTTTGCTTGCTGGTCCTGTCAACTATCGCTGGATGTATCCAATAGAAAGGTATATAATCATCATCATTTGTTTATGCATCATTATCTCACGCTTGCTAATATGTATCGTATTGTTTTATGTTGGCAGACTTCTTGGTGAGCTAAAAAAAAGTGTACGAAACAGAGCGAAGCCCGAAGGATCAATTATAGAGGCTTGGGTTCAATATGAGTCGCTTACTTTTTGTGGAATGTATTTGAAAGATGTGGAGACGGCTTTCAATCGTCCTCAGCGCAATAATGATGGAGGTGTGAGAAAGGAGAAACTCTCTGTTTTTGCCCAAAGCGCACGACCCTTTGGAGATCCTGGACGAGGAGAGTCGTTTTCCAGAATTGACATGGAGGTAGCGCATTGGTTCGTACTGAACAATTGTGATGAGATAATAGCATACTTAGATGAACATGAAGAGATGATGAAGCGAGAACATCCATCACATTTGTATGCCAAGAAACACCGAGAATTGTTTCCACAATGGTTTCTCGAATATGTAAGTTATAAGTGTTTTGTGTTTCACATATATTTTGTAGTATTTAATTTTCAGAAACTAACATGTGAATGTTTTTGTGTAATATTAGGTGAATAAGTTGAAAGCATCAAATTCTCCCACTTATTGTGACGAGTTATATAACTTGGCGTTTGGCCCGATTCGCGCTGAATTGTTCTCGGGATGTCATGTTAACGGCATCAAATTTTTGGGGACTGCACGAGATGACAAGTTGTGTACGTAAAACAGCGGTGTCCATGTCCCAGGTGGAGGGGAAAGTACGGACATTGATTTCTATGGCAAACTCACAACTGTCGTGCAATTGCTTTACAAAGACCGATACCAAGTAATCATGTTTAAGTGTCGATGGTTTGATACCAACCCAAATAGGTTGGGAAGTGTTAAAATCGACCATGGCTTACTATCTGTGAACATTAACCGAACTTGGTATGATGACGACCCTTACATTTTGGCAAACATGGCAAAACAGATTGTGTATCTAGATGACCCTAAAGCCGGGAGAGATTGGAAAGTTGTTCAGAAGATGGATCAGCGGAACGTGTATGCTATACCAGAACAAGACCCAATTGAAGACGACGTCGACAACGTCACTGACCAACGTTTAGAATCTTCAATGGAAAATGATGCGGAAACACTACGAGATACAAATGTTATACAAGAACCGTTTCAGATACAAGGAGTGGCTTCAATCGAAATACCGATTCAGTCAATTACAATTGACCTCGGTGATCTTCCGCGATACGATGTTGTAGTGGACCCGAATGACGATAGTAATGGATCAGAGGAGGATTGGGAGACCGAAAGTGATGATAAGCGGCGATGACGAAGGTTATTATAGTTCGATGATGAATAGATGCGACTTCCCATGTATAGCATTGTAAATGAAATTTTTGTAATTAAATTATCTGATGTATAAATGAAAATTAATTATAATTTTGTAATTTAATTATCCGATGCTTCCATCATTATAAATAACTCTTATATTAAATTGATGTAGCTAATCTTTAATTAACTCCGCATATTCTGTATTTTATTTCTATTTTCGTCGTGTTACATCTATTTTCTCTTCCCATATGGAAGACCAAGTCAAGCATTATTTACATCATGAGAAAATAAATAAACCAATATTTTCTAATTATTTTTATAGCATTACCAAACACGTGAAATGAATTTTCAATCCCTATTCTCTTTAAAAAATAAAAAGGAAAACTAAGTTCATTATCATCCAAGCTCATTATGTTTATGCATTTTAGAAAATTAAAAGAGAAAAAAATTTATGTAGTGAAGTTGGTTTTTTTTTAAGTAGAAAAAGAATGAAAAAGTTTCATCATCATGTTTTTTTGGTAATTATACACACTAAATGCACTTTTGATAAAAATTTACAAAACACTTTGACTACTCACAAATTAAAAGGTATGATTAGGGCTGGGCATTTGGAACCGAAACCCGACCAACCAGCCCAAACCAAACTGATCGGGTCGGGTTGGTTTGGTTTTTCAAACTTTTTTGGTTATCGGTTTGAACCCAAACCAAATCGAGGTCTATGGTTCGGTTTACGATTTGCAATATCCAAACCCACGGTTTAACCAAACCAATCCGAAGTAATTGAAAACATATTATAATAAAATATATATATATATATAATACATAGTTTAAAGAAAATTATATGTATATATATAATACAGTTTAAATAAATAAATATATATATATAATACATAGTTTATATATATATATATATTATATAGTTTAAAGAAATTTCTATATATATATAAATATAAAATACATTTTTTCCTTCTTCTTCTCTCTCTCTTATTTTTCTATTCTTCGTCTTCTTCTCCATCTCTTCCTCTCTCTCTCTCTCTCTCTCTTTTTATATTCTTCTTCTTCTTCTCCATCTCTCCCTCTCTTCATTGCTTTTATTTATTCTCTCTCTCTCTCTAAAAAAGCCAAAAACCGAAACCGAACCAAATCAAACCAACAAGTCCGGTTAACCGTTGTGGTAGGTTTTTATCACTTATGGATTTGGTTTCGGTTTTCCAAAAAGCCAAACCGAGGGGGTTCGGATCGGTTTCGGGTTGAGACCAAAACCGAACCAACGTTCCCTGAGGCCACCCCTAGGTCTGATCATGAGTTTTTAAAAAATCTTGCGCGACGAATTAACATTTTCGTCGCGCAATATGTGGCAAATTAGGGTTTAGGGTTCACATTAGGGTTGCGTGATATTTATGCGCGACGATTAACCTGAAATGTATCGTCGCGCAAAGTTAATTAATTTTGCGTGACAAAATAGGTTATTCGTCGCGCAAAGAAGTTTAATTTTGGCGGCCAATAATGAAAAATTACGCGCATTTATTTAATTTTTCACACTTTGCGCGACAAAATACCGGAAATTGCCGTCGCGCAAATATATTTACTTTGCCGCATTTTTTTATTTTGTATTTTGCGCGACGGGATGATGAATTTGGGCGTCGCGCGAAGATTTGTTTAATTTTGCGCGACGGATAATTTTAGCGTCGCGCAATTATGTATAATATTGGCGCATTTTCAACATGTTGCGCGACGTATTTATGTTGTGTCGTCGCGCGAAGTAGTGTTTTTGGTCGCGCAATTATTAATGCGACGTTAGTGTTCGTCGCGCAAGTTGTGATTATAACCAGAAAACCATCGAACCCAGTCTCACCTCCATTGCCGAAACCTTCACCCTCTCCTTCCAACCTCTCTCCTTCCAACCTCTATCCTCTCTCTGTAATCTGTTCCGCCCCATCCTTGCATCCTCTCTATCCTGTCCCTCTCATCCCGCTCAGACCCTCTCTCTCATCCCTCTCAAACCCTCTCTCTCATCCCGCTCAGACCCTCTCTCTCGTCCCTCTCACACCCTCTCTCTCGTCCCTCTCATCCCTCTCCAAGTCGTTGGTAAGGAATTTGGTGGGTTTTATTTCGTTTTGTTGATGAATTAGATGTGCTTTTCCATTGATGTTGTGTTTTCTAATTTTGGACAGATTGTGCTCAAGGTTTTGCTTAGCTGGGACTTTTGGACAGACATTGGGCATTGAGGTATAATTTATTTGTATATGTGTAGTTGAATTTTAATTATCTAGTCGATGGTTGGTTAGGTTTAATTATGTATTGAATTGATTTTTGTTGAAATGGAATGATTGGTTGGTTAGGTGCAAGTTTAGTTTTCAGTTATAGGTGTGATGTTTGGATTGATTTTTTAAGCTATAGGAATGATTGGGTGGGTTAAAACTGTTTGAAAACAACTTAGAACAAAATCTGGAAAAAACGTGAAAGTTTTTGTGAAATTTCAGTCTGTGAGCCTCACTTTGGCTCTCGTTTTCTCCCAATCTGTTGAGTGTTGGAGGAATCCATTTGTTGGCTTTTAAAATAGACTTGGCAAGGAACAAAACACAATTGGTTTGGTTGAATTTGGTTGAGTTTTCATAGGTCAAAAGCTTGTGCAAATTTTTGAAAAAAATCTGTTTCTGCAGAAAAAACAGTTACGAGTCCAACTTTGGAGATAGTTTTCTCCTTCGTTATAGGTCTGTTTTGAGTGTCGTTTGTTGGGTTAGAACGTAGACAGAACAGGCTTGAAAACCACTATAAGTTTCCCCAATTTAGTTAACTGTAGGTTGGTCAAAATGTCTCACAAATTCTGCGTAAAAATCTGGAAAAAATTCATTTTTTTTGAAAGTTCAGTCTGTCAGCCTCACTTTGGCTATCGTGTTCTCCCAATCCGTTCATGGTTTGAGGAATCCGTTTGTTGGGTTTTGAAATAGACTTGGCAAGGAAAAAAACACAATTGGTTTCGTTTAATTTGGTTGAGTTTTGATACGTTAAATGCGTGTGCAATGTTTGGAAAAAAATCTGTTTCTGCAGAAAAAAAAGTTACAAGTCCAACTTTGGAGATGGTTTTCTCCTTCGTTATAGGTCTGTTTTGAGTGTCGTTTGTTGGGTTAGAAAGTAGACAGAACAGGCTTGAAAACCACTATAAGTTTCCCCAATTTAGTTAGCTGTAGGTTGGTCAAAATGTCTCACAAATTCTGGGTAAAAATCTGGAAAAAGTTCATTTTTTGGGAAATTTCAGTCTGTCAGCCTCACTTTGGCTCTCGTGTTCTCCCAATCCGTTCACTGTTTGAGGAATCCGTTTGTTGGGTTTTCAAATAGACTTGGCAAGGAACAAAACACAATTGGTTTCGTTGAATTTGGTTGAGTTTTGATACGTTAAATGCTTGTGCAATGTTTGGAAAAAAATCTGTTTCTGCAGAAAAAACAGTTACGAGTCCAACTTTGGAGCTAGTTTTCTCCTTCGTTATAGGTCTGTTTTCAGTGTCGTTTGTTGGGTTAGAAACTAGAGACAACACGCTTCAAAACCATTATAAGTTCCCACAATTTAGTTAACTCTAGGTTGGTCAAAATGTCTTACAAAATCTGGGTACAAATCTGGAAAAAAGTTCATTTTTGGGAAATTTCAGTCTGTGAGCCTCACTTTGGCTCTCGTTTTCTCCCAATCCGTTGAGTTTTTGAGGAATCCATTTGTTGGGTTTTAAAATAGACTTGGCAAGGAACAAACACAATTGGTTTTGTTGAATTTGGTTGAGTTTTGATACGTTAAAAGCTTGTGCAAAGTTTGGAATAAAATCTGTTTCTGCATAAAAAAACTGTTACGAGTCAGGCTTTGGAGCTAGTTTTCTCCTTCGTTATAGGTTTGTTTTGAGTGTCGTTTGTTGAGTTAGAAACTAGAGAGAACAAGATTCAAAACCACTATAAGTTTCCCCAATTTAGTTAACTCTAGATTGGTCAAAATGTCTCACAAAGTCTGGGTAAAAATCTGGAAAAAACAGGGGAAAGTTATGAAAATGTTAAAATAATTTACAATTGCATTACTTTGTTTAATTCATTCTTTGTGCTTAATGACTTTTTCGGTTAAATTATGAATACTATCCTATAATTTTTCAAAACAAATATACATATGAACTCAATACCTTATGTAATAATATTTGTTGAATTCCTTTTAATTTAAAGTTTTGGTATTTGTGTATATAATTTTAATTACTTGATGATTTGTTAAGTTGTAATAGTTTTTTTCACACATGGATTATTTGTTCAATTGTGCAGATGTCAAAACTTATTAGTAAATCGTAAGGCGGTGACGAATGCTGAGAGTTCGCCTATCCACGCTTCGTCGGGAGCAGCCACTGCTCCAGCACATATGGACATGTCGGTTGGTCCCGGGGTCTCCCATGCACCGGCGTCGTCATCGTCATCAGTGGCGCAACTTTGTTAGCGCCAGCGTCGTCATCGTCCCCCCAGCACGACCGACACAACCTCGACATCCGCTCTCTGGTGCGTCGGGGTCACAACCAGGTAAATATTTCCTTCATTTCCCTGTTTTGGATAAAGATGTTAATATGATTTGTTATGTAACGTTAAGTTTATATTTCTTTGCAGCGAAGAAGAACACTTTCGAGGACCTTGTCGCCAGATTGAAGGCGGCGAAGGTCACTCGGGTGACCAACGATCGTATCAACATTATATCGACGGCGGCATCGTGACTGCGAGAGCAGCGGACGGCATAGTTTATTGGCCCACAACATTGGTCACGTCGTTCGGATCCATTGCTCGATGCAATGGAAGTCTTGGAAGGTGATGCCCGAGGAGACAAAGATGGTGGTTCGCGGACACTTGTCGGTATGTATACTACCTTTAAATTGTTCTCCCCTCAAACTTTATATATTTCTATTAGTTAATGTATGTAATTCATTTATTGCAGACGAACTACAACCTCGAGGACCCAGACTGACGAGTCGTTGGCGTACGTCAACAGACTCTTTGCTGAGAGGTACAAGCGGTGGAAGAGCGACCTGCACCACCACTTTCAGCAATTTGATGATCCGCAGGTCGCTCTTCAGGAGGGTTGCCCGAAGGAGCTTGAGGGGCGGGAGGATAGTTGGGCGTGGCTCTGCGCTCATTTTCAGGACCCCGATTTTTTGGTATGTTTTAAATATTAAGTTGTAAATTATTACATGTGCCTTACTTATTGTTTATTTAATTTTTTTTATTTCATTTCAATTTCAACTAATAAATTTATTTTTGTATAACAGAAGGCAGCGAAAGCAAATAAGGGCAATAGGGACAAGAAGACTCTTCTCCACCGTTCTGGTTCCAGGCCATTCTCATATAGGATGGAGGAGCGGCGGCAGGTAATAATAAAGTCGTTTTTATTCAATTTGTAATATGTCATTAATATTAATTTGTTTTTTTCATACTAACATTTTTCTTCTCTTGTTCAATTCGAAGTCAAAATTCCCGGAGATCGACGTCTTTGGCGACGTTTATGTTCGACCTGGGAATGAGCTGGCCGGGTCCCTTCATGTAAGTATTCTTTAATTTAGAATATTGTTTTACCCATTCAATTTTCATGGTTATTATATGAATGTTTTAATTAATATTTTATGTTATGTTAACTAGGCGGCGATGGTGGAGAAGAGTCAGTTGGTTCTTCGGGAGTCCGCCTCGCAGCTTCCTCCCGATACTCCGCTCGAGTCTGTGGATCCTCCACCTGATGCGGGGTTTCAAATCCTGACGGAGACCTTGGATCAGACTCTCGGGAGGAGGTCAGGGACATATTGTCGAGGGATGGGGAATGCCCGACGGCGGGAACCTAGAGCCCCTTCATCGTCCCAGCCAAATAGTCAGGTGATTGCTTTGACAGCAGAGGTGGCTGAGCTTAAGACGAAACTCGCCTCGTATGATACCCAAATGGCCTCGTATTGTACCCGGATGTCACGACTTGTAGAGTCCCTCACAAGGTCCGGCATTCCAGTCCCGCCAATATTTGGTGCCTCGTCCACCTCCCAGCCCTTCCAACCCGAGCATGGCCACCACATCTCTAACCCTGTCGATAATGTCCAGACCTCGAGCCGCATTTGCAAGACAATTTAGATTTTGGACCATTATTTGATTAGTTTTGTATTTTCTTACATTTTAAACATTTCTCTTGTATTATATACATTTATTTTATTTTTAAAATTTCTTTTCTCTTTATTCCATTTTTTTACCAAATAAAATACCAAATTTATTTATTTTACAAAAAAATAATAATAATAATAATAATAATAAAAATAAATAAATAAAAAATAAAAATAAAAAAATAAAAAATAAAAAATAAAAAATAAAAATATTTTATTTTTGCGTGACGAAACGCATAATTCGTCGCGCGAAAATTTGAGACACGAATCTTGATATCGTCTCGCGAAGATAAATGCGACTTTGAATTTTCGTCGCGCAATTTGTCGCGCAAATTTTTGCGACACGAAGACTGATGTCGTCCCAAAAATTCTATGCGGCGAAGGCTAGCGTCGCTAGGGTAGCGGGGCGAATATATTTCCGTCGCGCCAAAATGTTTTGACCACAGTATCTTTGCGACGAATGTCAACGTCGCTCATCTTTGTGCGACCAATAATTTATTTTGTCGCGCAAAGTCTTTCTTCACGACTTTTGCGAGACCGATTATGCGCGACGAATATCTTGTCGCGCAAAATTTTGTGCGACTATATTATGTTTTGCGCGACCAAATTGTCTCCGTCAGCGCAAATAGTAATATGTAACAGTGATAGGTAAGTGCTCTTAACCACTTCTACTAGACCATACTTTATCATTCTTCTTAATATGCTCATTAGAGAACAAAGAAAACGTTGGAAAATTGTTCACCCCTTTTTTTGTTTAGTACCTGTAATAGCGAGGGTAAAGTTCCCCATTAGCTTGAACAAACCATTAGTGGTCTGTCAAGTTAACTTTCTTTGGTGTGTTGAGCGTGCCCTTTGTTAGCAAGTTGACAAACTTCTAACAGACTTGAAAATGAAATAACTTGCGCCCCAAGTCATTTGATAAAAATCAAGCAATTGTGCATTTGGGTGAGGAAAATCTCCCAAGTAAGTTCTTTTCTATGCCTCAGACAGGTGAGGACTTCATAATTTTCACAGTTTAACAAATTGGGAAATTCTGGCAAAATATTCTTACATAAAGACAACAAATTTCAGGGAGAACTGCTTGATCTTCGATGGTTCATGTAACAATAACTTCAACTAACGGGAGTTAGCTGGGAATCGATACCAATACTGGGGATTGGCAGAGCTTTTCATCAATTTGAGCCATGGGGAAGCTAAGTCTGCAGGCAGAACTGAGAGTCTGCACCTGTTCTGGCTATTCTGGCTGTTCTGGATGGGCTTCCTTCACCTGGATTGATCTGTAATGAAGTATTTATCCTGTTTTCTCCGAAGTCTTGCTAGCTTTCGAGCTGACTCTGCTTTGCCTTCACCTGTTCTGGCTATTCTGGCTGCTCTGGGTGGCAGGAATCTGAGTTCTGGCTGATTTTCTCAGAAGATGGCTCTAGTTTTGGGCTGGATTACCCTGAGGATGGTTCCTTGGGATGGTTTGGAGCTGCAAAAGCTTTTGAAAATTTTGTTGAGGTTTTCATATGATGATATGAACTGAGTTCTGCCTATTTTGGTTTTGTAAAGTAATACGGATTTTGTGTATCCGGTTCTTACAATAGTTCTCTTTGTTTCGAGTCTGTGGGATCAAGAGATCTTTCATTCGATTTTAATCAAGAGATCAAGAGATCTTTCATTTAAATTAGATACTCATGCAGCATGACCGTATGAGTGTTCATGCATGCATTTACCCGTTTGAGGTCAGAATCAAACACTCGAGGATGAGGCATGCATTTTAATTTATGCGGCCATTAACATTGCTATAAAAACCTCCAAAAGGCAGCCCCGCCGACTAATATTTTGGCAGCAAATTTGTAGCGGTGGGGGGTACTACTTGAACATGCTAATTTCATGCCGCCGAAAAAAAAACTATCATTCGATTAAGAAATGCAATGTTGTTCGATAAAACTAAAGCAACTATGAAACAGTGGGGTTCAGGATTCAAAAGTCGATTGGGCAAAACTTACATATTAAACTCGACGATGCAGTGAATTTTATTAATAAACATAAAAAGATACAACTATGTCGGGAGACATAATGAGCCTTATCCTCAAATGCATATCTATCCATAAATAAAAATTCAACAATTACAAAAGCTTAAACTAAAACCAAAAATAAATGCAATGCAATACAAAACAACAAATACGATTGAGATTAAGTTGATAGACTCTCAGTATCTAACTAGTACTAGTAATCCGGATTGACACAGGAGGTTTTGCACTTTAAATACCTCATCAAACCCACCTAATTTTGTACACTTAATTCCATCGATCCTTCCAAGAATTTTTATTGCTTCAAGTAGTTTTCTTAGCTTTCTTTAGATTGATCTTTGAGTGAGAGAGAGAGAGTTAGAAGAAGGTAACAATGGCTAGGGGAGGTTGTTAGATATATGCCCTACAAGCCAATATAAAAATGGATAATTCTAAGGAAATAAATATAATAAACATAATAAAAGGGGCAAGAATGTTGCTTTAGATACATAATGTACACAAAGTAACAAGTCCATATATTAAGATATAATGGAAAGTGGTCTAAAGAAGTTAGATGCACGAGACCTTTTCATACACATGAATATCGTATCCTAAAATGTTCCTGGTCATAGGATCACCAATTGGACAATGGTGACCGGCAAAGACTGGTACACATTATGTCTGCTCAATTGAGAGGATGACTAGTCTCAAGTCATTCGTGTAGAGACACTAAGACAGATGTGTAGGTTGTCACGACCCGACTCTCCTAGCACGATATTGTCCGCTTTGGGCCATATCCTCACGGTTTTGTTTCTGGGAACTCACTAGCAACTTCCCAATGGCTCACCCATCTTGGGATTGCTCTAGCCCCAACTCGCTTAACTTCGGAGTTCCAAGGAATCGAAGCCAGTGAGCTCCCAAAAGGCCTCGTGCTAGGAAGAGAAGTGTCCACACATATAAGACACTTCACCTTTCCCTCCCCGAGCGATGTGGGATTGCTCACCGTTCTTGCTTCCCCAAGCTCACGGGTCTTACATAGGTGCTCTATAGAGGATGGAGTCCACTAAACGCGATCAACTCTAGAATTCTTGTATGAAAGTCTTACTCACAAGTGTCAAACAAAAAATTCTAAGTTGTGATAATGCAAATTAATCCTTAGACCTGAGGCATCATAGTTGTCTTGTGTATATGTTGTTTCTCTTTGAGAGCACTATACGGTCGTATCAAAATAATGTGACTTAAAGGTGTTCCTCAGGATTCTTAGCACGTACACAGAGACAGGTGAATGTACAACAATGAATCTTTGCTCTTAGTAAGAAGGGAGAATACTCTAAAGATATGAATCGTGAATCTTTGGCCAAAGTATCGGATGGAAATTGAAACAAGAACGTTTGCAATTCCATCAAATTGAATCATCTAATCTAGAGATGTCATATTAGGGATTTTGACACAAGTTTACCATATCCCGAGAATATGACATAGAGTATTGAAATAGAGAATGATCGAATTGCATTGTAATCACAAACTGACTATGTTCTCTAAATGAATTCTTTTTACCTTGGGTAGCCATGACATACTACTAGCTGTCACTCATGGTTTGCGGAAGCCCTATAAGGACTAATTATAATTAGCTTTCGCCAATAAGGAGAATTGTATGGAGGGATACAATTCACACTTGATTCAGAGTGAATCATTCATATCCACTGTCTCGCTAATTAGAACCTATAAGATCGCACACCGAAAAAGAATCGATTGGGAAATTAAGAAGAGAATGAATGATTTTGTGACTTGGTCAAAGTCAATGTGAAAGTCAAAGGTCAAAGTCAAAAGTTAAAAGTCAAAGATCAAACGGTTGACCCGACACTTGACACAGTCAACTAAGGATGACCGGGACCAACACTTGTTAGACAAGTGAGTGATTAAATTAGTTAAGTCACTAGAGTAATTCAATTGATTAAATTAATTTAATTATTCAATTGAAGTTATGAAACTTTAATTAAATGTCTCATATGACTTGGAAATTCAAAAGGGAATTGATCATATGGACTTAGGCACAAGTGTGACACATTATAGGATAAATGTGATGGACCAAGATAGCACATAAGGGAGGGTGCGGCACACATGTGGGTTTTAGGGTTTTAGTGTCACATGTGTGACATTTTGGTCCTATAAATGTGTAGCTATGACATCCTATCATCCTAGGGTTTTCAAGTTGGTAACTTTGGAAGAGAGAAAGCACAAAACCCTCTCTCCCTCAACCCCTTGGCCGGCCACACCAAGTGAGGAGGCTAGCAACAATCTCTCACTTGTTGTTTACTCATTCTCTCATCCCATTCAAATCCTTGGTGAAGAGCTTTGGGGAGGTGCATATCTTTGTACCTATTTGGAGAGCTACAAGGTGGAGAATCAACATCAAAGGTAGAGCCAACAACAAAGGGACCACTCCCTCTACTTGAACACCATTCTTGGTTTCAAGATTTGCTCAAGGGTATGAACATCTTATCTTTCTCTCAAATACGATTTAGAGAGTCTTTGGTGCACACTTTCATAGACTTATAAAGATTGGGACTAAATGAGACTTGCATGAATCCCTAGTTTATTTAAAGCTTCCGCTCTTACTTTGATTTCATATTAGATATGGTATGTTAGGTGATTTGTACTCTCAAAGTTTGGTTATAGAGTTTTTAGAAATCTCTACACAACACCATTCCCATAATATTCCTTACAAGTGGTATCTAGAGCCAAGGTTTATGAAAAGGTGCAACCTTTTGAGTTTTAGAAAGAATATGGGCTTAGTTTCATGGTTATAAATGTTATAACATGTCATATCTCTCATGCTTGATTCACATGTATGCTCAATACTTGGAATTTTGGATGTTGTATGAAAGATATTTTTCAAAAGGGGACATAGGGGGTGGCGGCATAGGGGTGGTTTTTGCCCTTGTGTGATTTTCATGCAAATTGGCCAATGAGAATAAAGATGCTTTATGGGTACAATTTGGAATGTCATAACAAGTGGGACCACACACACAAAACTTCCCATCCCTTGCAAAAATCGGCTGGCACTATTTGGAGACCCTTTTGGGGTCTTCATGCAATTATACAAATGAACCTAGTATAATGAACCTGTTTTTCTTCTAAATAATGTACGTATTTTTAATTTATAAAAAATGTGCATAAATTCAATTATACAACGTACCTATTTTCTATAAATTATTGTGTACCTATTTTTAATTTATGAAAAATGTACGGAAATTTCAATTACAAAGTAACTGACCTAGTTTTTTTTTGGTAAATAATATACCTATATTTTTATACGTATATATTTATATTTATATTTTTCATAGGTGCCTTATTGGATATGTAATTTACAGATTTGTTTTGTGTTTACAATTTTAAGGGGAGATATGTTAGAGGGAATGGCAACCAAAAGAAATTGGGTGATTGATATGCTATTAATAGGGAGTATTAATTACAATTATGGTAGTTAATGAAATGCTTGAAATAAATTATAAATAAAATATGAAGTCGATGTGCAACGATGTAAAAACATAGGAATACTATGACATCTTAAATCCTACTTATCATTTAAGTTTGAAATTAGGTTTTACACATAGACTTATAGAGTGATGGATATATGTCTAGGAAATAGAAAATGTAAGGACGTATATTGGACAAGCCCAAAAAAAAATATAGGTATATAAAAGTATATTGCTATACAATATTATCAACAAAAACAATTTCATTTGAACTACAAAAAAGCCTCTTATCTAATGTTTGTAAAGCACTAGCTAACAAATGATTATCCATACCATCAGAAGATCATGAATAAAAGAGGAGAGAACAAAATATATCAATCCCAGATTTTCTATTGGCTATATTATAACTCCTTTTCATTCTTCCTTAATTTCTCCCTAGTAATTTTTGGTCTTCGGCATGGGAGCTCAGCTACGCCCACCCCAAGAGAGAATCAGGCCAGGTAAGTACAAAACGGTGAGTGGAGCCATCATCAAGGGGATCAAAGAAGATATAGATGTGGGACCCATCTTGGACTCCATAATCAACGAGCAAGACTCCATCGCCATCGTCATTCATCATAAGTCTATGATCAGCTCCGAGAATCAAGATCATACGGTCGTAAGGGAGTTTCTGTTGGTCTTCAATTTCTCGCTTTAGATCAGCAACCGTGGCATTGTTGCCCACTCGAACATAGAAGAGACTTCCTGTCAAATTCTCTACCACCACCTTCATTGTACAAGACAAATGCTAGCCTTTTCCATTTCTAATGATCAATCTCATTTAATCGAGAGAGAGAGAGAGAGAGAGAGAGAGAGAGAGAGAGAGAGAGAGAGAGAGAGAGGCAATTGCGTAGGAATTGAAAGGTGGTCACGTATGCTGCATTTTCGGTAGTTAGTTTGTTGCATGCTGATGGAATGGGCTGATTATTAGTGTTAAGCAAGTGTGAAAATTTAATGCTTTTCCTAATTGGGTATACTTTTGGGTCACGTGATGTTATCGGGTATATTTTTCGGTCACGTAATGTTATCGATTCACACATATTAAACTTTGTTTATATTTATTAACAAAATTTGTTATTAGTGATTAAAAAAATAAACGTTAGTAGATAAGGATATAATAAATGAATATTTTTCGTTTTGGGCTTCGTGAATGGGAATCGCTTTTGTTTTGTTAAAGCTCAAGAAGGTGCCCAGGTTTGTTGGGTCTGTTTAAATTAAGAGGGGAAAGGACTGTTTTGGCCTCATATCTTTAAGAACCCATGAGAGCTCAGTTTTCAGATTGATTCTTCAGTTCAGAAGCTCAGTTATGTGTTGCGATGCGATCTCCTCAATGCTCTTCTCCGGTGCGATTCTCTTAGTTTTTCTTTTCTCTTTTTTTTTTTTTTTTTCAATTTTCGTTTGATTTTGTGATTCTTGTACTGATTTAAGGTTTTTTTTTTTGTTCTGGTGCGGTTTGAGCTTTTCATGTTAAAGTTTTGTTTGGATGGGCATGTGTGATTCTATGTAGTTTTGTTCAATTTTTGTTGTTATCTTGGTGCGGTTTTGATGTTTTCTTCGTGTTGGTGGACTTCATCACTTGGTCTCAGTCAGCTTTTAGTTTCATTTGGTGAGGTATGTATTTTCTGGATCGGTTTCTTAATTCAATTTAGTGATTTTTAGGTTTTGATGTTGGTGATTTGGTTAGAATTTTCTATTGAGGTATGAGGACTTTGAATCTGGTGTTTGTTTATAATTCTCATAGTGTTTTGATTATGTAATGCTGACCAAGACCCAAGTTTTGCATGTTTTCTTGTTGTTGGTGCAACGTGATCAGAAACTGCAGCTTAATGTTGCAACATTTCATTGTAGTTTTTGTTTTTTTCTTTAAGTTTGCTAGTACTTCTTTTTATTTTTTCTTAATGTTCTAGTTTTTTTTTTGTTAAATTGTAGATTGATCTTTGTTTTTTCAGTTGTTATGGTAGAATCATGGTGTTGTTATGTTTTGTTTTGTTTCGAATCGAGGTGGTTCTGGAATGTTTGTCTTAAATTGTATAATTCAGTTTACGTATTAAGTACAATTGTTTAAAGATCATTTGGATTTTATATATGACTTTTTTTTTTTTCTGCAAGTTTTTTTTTTTTTTTTTTCACTTCATTGATATCTAAATTATTTTGTTATAGAGAGTAGTGATCTCTTGGTCACCTGGTGACCAAGGATCCGTGGTCACCCACCATTCAATTTAAATCCAACGGTCCGATAGAGTTTCTTAAAAGGAGTGCAAAAGTAGGTGGGCTTTTAGATTTAAATCCAAAGGTGGGTGACCACGGATTCCTTGGTCACTAGGTGACCAAGAGAACACTACTCTTGTTATAGAATAGTAATTTATTGCAGTTTCGATTGTTTTTCTTCATTTACTATTTTTGTGTCACTTCAATGATATCCATATTAATTTGTGATAGAGTAGCAGTTGATTGCATTGTTTGTTTTTGTTTTTCTTGGAGATGTAAATGATTGAAGTTTCTGTTTTCATTTTACTTCCTTAATATCTACATTGTTTTGTTTTAGAGTAGTGCTTGATCGCCCTGTTTGGTTCATGGAAAGGATTTGATGGGAAATTCAAATTCTTTCCATGTCATTTCCCAAGGGATAAGAAATTGTTATTCCTTTCCCATGTTTTGTAATGTTAGGAAAGTAACTGGGAAATACCATTTTATTTCATTTCTCATGTTTGGTTTGTATAAGAATGTAAAACAAAGTTTGTTTAATTTTTCAATTATACCCATATGAAATTAAATAAAAAGAGAATGCATTTAATGATATATTGTAATTCTAAATTGTTAATAAGGACAAAATGGTCATGAACAATGTGCATTTAATGTTGGTTCATTTTCCCAAACTTTTCCATGAGGAGGGAAAACAAAATCCAAGGGGGGAGGAGGGCTTCACTTTCCCCCCTACTTTCCAATGTGTCAGACAATCATTTCTCATGTCTGGACTTACCAAATATGATAAAACAATTGATTTCTCATCCCCAAACTTCCTTTTCCATGAACCAAATGGGGCTATATGTCATGTTTGGCTCAAATTTTAGCAGTGCTGTTTTGGTTTCGGTAGACTTAGTTTTCCCAAGTACAAATGTGTATGAATCATTTGGATTTCATTTATGTTTTTTGTCTGTAGTTTCTTCTTCTTCGTTTTTTTTTGTGTGCACTTCATTGATATCTATACATTATTTTAAAAGAATTATGTTTATTATAGGTTGATGATCGATTATTGTTTGGAGGTAGTTTTAGAGTGTGGCTCAAATTCTGCAATGCAATTTTGCTTTCGATAGAATTGGTTTTTTCCCGCCCTTCTTGGGCCGAGCCCTTGGTCGTGGTCGTGGGCCTCAAGGCTCAACTTTCTGTGCTCGGGTTTTTGGGCTAGGAGTTAGCCATATTGGGCCAAGTTTTGTGACTTAAAGGGCCCATGCCATGTCATTACTTTCGGTGAGGGTCAAGTGGAAAATTTCAGGTGTAAACAATTAGTTGCATCACAGTTGTTTTTGTTTACGTTACCAATCTATTTTCTTTTTCTTTTTCTTCTGAAGGATCAATTAATTTTTGAAGCTTTTGTAGTTTAGTTGTAGAAACAAGAAGACACAAAAGACATTTATTAGAACATCTTTATGATATTATCTTATAGTTTACATATTCTACTGTCGTTTCTGATTGTAAAAATTTATCATTTAGTATTGGATTAGAAGTTTTATATGCATTATTAATTTAATGATGAATTAGATTTTTTGTTGTTTGTTCTGATTTTGATTTTGGGTTATTGGATTATTTATAGTTTAATTAGTTTATGCTTTCATAGCAATGGAAAGATGTGTTGCTCTTGTTTTGGGCGTGGGTGAGCTGACTTTGGAGAGCTGAGGAGGATTTATGTTATTGAGTTTAAATGAAATTATTAAAATATGGCATTTAGGGACACTGTTTCCCTCCTTATCCGGAAGGAGGCATTCCTATTTCATGGAAATCAAAGTTTGATACATATGTCAAAATAATTAATCAAAAACACAAAAAAAGAATTTCAGCACATATGTCAAACTTTGATTAGAAAGTAGGAGTTCCTACTTCCAGGGAAGGAGGCAAGTATTTTCCAGTAGTTAATAGTGGCACGGATTGTAATTTTGGGTTATTTTAATTGCATTTTTGTAAACTTGCATGGTATATTTTATTGACTGAACTTATCTAAATTAGATGAAATTAAATTATTATATACCACAATAGTAAACTCCTATTGAGTTTAAACCAAAATTCCCTATTTATTAATAGCATACCTTCAAATATATACTTATTACTACTACATCTTATAATTTTGATTGTCGACAACACCAGAGTGTTACGTTAGGAAATAAATTGTCCGAATTAAGATTGAATTTCTAAAGTTTAAAGAAATTAATGAGGCTTTGGCCATGCAAGTTCTAACAAGAAAGTATGGGGAAGCAAATCATATGGGGTGCATTTTTGCTCACCACTTTAACCATAGGTGTACCTCACCACCAATCTTAATGCTTGACACGTGTCCATATGTATAACCATGGTTCCATAAATACAAAGCAAAGTTAACTATAGTTATACATATGGACACAAGTGTCGGCATTGGGGATGGTGGTGAGGAATACCTATGGTTAAAGTGGTGAGAAGAAAATCTTCCCAATCATATGGCAGTGCATGCAGATAAAATTGGCAATAAACAAATATTAAAGGGTACTCGTTTATTCAACGAAATGAAATTGAGCCGCGTCCCGAACGAAATGAAAATATGTGAAATAGAGTACGAAATTGAATCATTTGTCCACACCTACGAGTAGCAAAGAATCTTTCTAATGTTCTACTCATGAATGAAATTTTCTACGGAAATTACATTATTCAATTCGGTCTTCATTTATTTCCTGGGAATCACAATCAGAAGATCCATCAAGCATTTAAAACATGTTATCAATTTTACATTAAGCTTCACATTCTGCATACATGAAATAAGCATAAAACCAGGTAGCTTCTAATTCGAATTTCCAGCATTGCAGGGGTGAAATTTAGGAGAAAGATGAATGATTAACAAGGAAATTCCAACAACTTGGTCTGTAAGTATGGAAAGATGAATCAGTTGAAGGATGCCTGCCATTCAAGTGTTTCCCCAGCAAACATTGGAACGATTTCTCCAAATGGAAACGAGAAGCAGTCTGGTACCTTAAATGAAGTCTTGCTCAGCTTTATCTTTGACGTGTTTCGAGGAAGTCCATAGAAGTCTGGCCCATTGAAGCTTACAAACGCCTCTAGCTTGTCAAGAGCACCTGCCTGAAATAAGCACAGTTTGTAATACCACGCTGTGTCACTGACATGTAAACCTATTGGCAGCAGAAATGTAGCAAATACCACAGTTTTCATTTAAATCTATAATAGCACAGACACAGAGTAAGTTGATGAAACTACAAACCTATCTACTCAACTCAACTAGAATACCAAATGTATAGGGCCGGCTACAAAGATCCTTATTTGGTAGAATTTGTAATAACTATATTTTTTTCCCAAGTGCAATAACTAGAATTCACCACATTATTATCTTGACCTTCCTTCACTCTTTGATTCTCCTACTTGGATCAGCTCACTCTTTTGCACGGTGTATTTGTATCTCAACATTACACATGACCAAACTATATTTAATCACCAACGTTTAAGATCCTTAAGATTTCCCAAACTTCCGAGTTTTTCCTATATACACATGACCAAACTATGTTTTTATGATGCCTCACTGGTTACATATGAAATTAACCATTTGCAAAAAGAAAGCGAAACATAAGTGCAAACAGGAAGCCCTATCTGTTAAACTCAGAGATTCTATTTGGATTTTCTGGGAGAAAAGGAAAGAGAAGAAAGAAGAGGCTGGAAAATTCTTCTGCAAAAACATATCAGCTGCTGCTATGTGAACTCAGCTCTATTCTCTTCTATATCAAAATGATTTACACCAGGAAAACAGTACAAAACTGATCTGCCAATGTGTGTATGACACCTGGCTCTTTCCAATAGGCATTTCAGCCACAAAATCTCAACCATTCAAGTGATCTAAGATGTCACTTAGTCACCACAAAGCAGTAAAAAACAGTAAATCAGTAAAAACAATTTACACATCAACACTATCAACATAAGCAGATACCCGAATTATTACCTCTTCAAAGACCTTGGCATATAATGATAGAGCAACAGGGGCACTGTATATACCAGCACACCCACAAGAAGATTCTTTTCTTCGTCTCTCATGAGGAGCACTATCAGTTCCAATAAAAAATCTTTTACTTCCACTAGTTACAGCTGACACGATAGCCTGTCCTAGATGAGGAATAATAAATCAGCTTGAGAGAAAGAGAGAACTAAAAAAATACTTGATTACTTATTTTGTTGTTTATAAATCACAAGTGAAACATGCAAACTCCGCAAGATCAAATCATTTGAGAGTGCACCACGAGGACAAACCAGCAACAGTGCTTGAAAGTCCAATTGGGCACATAAAGGATTGCAGCATCTGAAATATTTTAATGTAACTTACTGTGAATCTCTCTTTTGAGTACAGGCAGACAGTAACTGTGAGGCTGCAATCCTCCTTGGAAAAGAGAATTTCTATTCAGAAGAAGATGTTGTGGAGTAACTGTTGCTGCTACAAAACCTAGAAAATAAAAGTACATGAGATTGGCATGTTCAATTCAAAACTTGGATAATAAGGAAATCCAGTTGTTGAAATGCATCTCTGGTCCAAAAAGAGGAGGAAAATCGTGAATGCAAGAACCCAGATGTGTTGCGTTTAACTGATTATGCATACCTTCTTCGCAAGACTCTACGAACTTAACAGCATCCTTAGTTGTGACATGCTCCATCACAACCTTCAGCTGTGGAAGTCTTTGAATTAAAAGGTCAAAGTAAGAAACAGTGTCAATGAAAACCTTTTCACGATCAAATACATCAACGTCAGCATCTGTAACCTCTCCATGAACCTAAAATAAAATAGCACATGATGTTCGTTATAGGTTGTCATTCCAGATGATGTCGTCAACGAATGGACTAACAACACAACTTGTGAAGGAAAGAAGTACACTTCAACATGTAATCCGTTATAGGTTGTAGTACAACTTACATTAAAGTTACACAATCAGTCAGTTAACAGCTCGAAATTAGCTAAAACCATGCACAGATATAGGAAATGTCTGTAAAATCTATTACAATAAGGCCTATATGTAGGCAATTCCATAATGACAAGAAAAGCCTTACGTAAGATTTAACATAACGTAATAATTAAAACCCCAAATGATAACGCAAAAGGCAAGTAATTATAGTATTCAAATTCTGAAATTGGGGTCTGATTTTACTTGACTTAATTTACAATCTTTAAAAACAATGCTGGCCATCCTCACACTGTCACTATATGGAAATAGCTGCTTTAATGAATTTTCTTTTCATGTCCTTAATTACAATTGAAAGAAAACATACGATCAAAACTCCCTAACCAACACTTCGGTATAAACGGACAAAGAAAAGAGTTCAAGCTTTTGAGGTTGTAAGAATACCAGCAGAGGCATATTCTGTTGGGCCATCTCCTCAAGGACAGGTAGGCATTTTCCAAAAAGATCTGTAACCCCATCTTGAGAATTTGTTGTGGCACCTGTTGAATAAGTGGCTCACCAATGATGTAATGTGAATGAGAAAACAAGTTGCAGCAACAAAGGAGTTGCTGGAAATCTACTCCAGCTGTCAAGATATTTCAATTGTGAGATATTTGTAGATATTTTGCCACCCCAATCTTTAATGAAGATAGAACTCATTAAAGAAAGAAGGTGGCTGCCAAACTTGGTTGGACTCATGTGATTGAGTTTGGTGATGGAAACCAAATCAATTAGGAATTGAGTTAACACTTTGGAAACAAGTGGAGGTGGCAACCAATTCAAGTGAGAATTGAGTTGGCATGCTAGGAGGTGGCAACCAATTCAAGTTGGAATTGAGTTGCCATGTTAGCTAGTTTTTGGATAGTTGTCTTTGATATTTTCAGATTGTTCTCTATATAAAGAGTGAGAACTATCAAGAGGAAAATAAGCTAGAACACTTATAAACTTGTTAGGAGAGAGTTTCACAAGAGGCATCAAAAGGGTTTGAGCTAGGTGAGAGAAAAGTGAGCTAAGTGAGAAAGAGTAGTGAGCTAAGGGGTTTATCTTTATAAACCAAAGTTGTTCATATCTTTTCTTAGTGAAATTTCTCAAGGGATCACCAAAGGGGATGTAGGCAATTGCTGAACCTCTATAAACACTTGTGTTATTTCTTACTTGTTTATTTTCTAGTGTGTGAGTTTTGGTTCATCCTAAACACTAGTGTGTGCTTGTCATAAATCCATTGAGAACAAGGTCTTGGAGTGTTTAATTGCACAACAGCACCAGCAGGGTACAACTTCACAGCATAAACAACCCCACTTCTTTCTGTCAATATAATCAGAATCAACAAGGGGCACTATTCTCTAATCTAAGAAAGTAAAGAAAAAGAAAGAAAATTTTTTAAAACGAAAGTGCATATTCCATTTTGAGAAGAAAAGCTATATATAAAAAATTAAACAAATTTAAAATGCCTGCATGCATCTAACTACACAAATGAATAATAAATCATATAAATGGGGCCACTGATAAATCATATAAAATTATCACAAACGAACAGACAAGGAAAAAAAAAGAATAAAAGGTTGATACATAGGGGCAATATTAGAAAGGAAATTTTTGATGGGGCATACAAGGTTTAGCAGTAGAAACACTCCATCAATTTGTTATACTTAAAGAAAACAAATACAAGAAAATGGACAAACTATATCACCACGGATAATATCAACTCTCAGTTATGCTATCATTGTTTTGAATCGTGAAAAAACAAAAAGAATGATAAAGCGAAGATTTTTGAAGCTTTAAATGGGTTGACTAGAGTTGAAGCACGATTTAATTTAAAAACAGGCATCAAAAGCTAGCTGCATATCAAACAAAGTGGGGAGCTTACTTGCAATCTCGATCTCATTAGGATTTGTGGTATCTGTCAAATAGAGAGTCATAAGAGGAGTGAAGTCGCTACCGGCAGGCAGTGCTTTCAAGATGGATTCTCGGTAAGACACAGCTGCAGCTGTGGTGGTGATGGGAGGTTTCAGATTTGGCATCACTATTCCTCTTGCAAAATGACTTGCACTGCACGTAATATTGACATCAGAAAACAACAACCCATAATCTACAAGAACAAATATGCGCATACATTTTCATAATCAATCAAAAGTAACCTGTGAGGAACTACAGCTTGAAGAAGTTCACCGTCACGAAGGTGAAGATGCCAATCATCAGGGCGTGTTATAGTGAGCTCCATTTTTTCCTTTGTGCTGTAACTGGTTAGAGCCTTCAAACTTTGCAGAGGGAAACTTCAATGTCTATGTCACAACAAAAATATTGAACCAAATCAAAACTAGATAAACTTGGCAGATAAAAAACTTCAATTCCATAGTAATGCAGCAACAAATATCCATGATAATAGTGTCATAAACTTGTTTCAATGACGCATTTTAAAAACACGTCATAATTTATCACATTTAATGACGTGTATTTTTGATGCGTCATTAAATCTGCGTCATAAAAAGTCCTTTTTTTGTAGTGAAAGTGAGGATTTTTTGAAAGCAATGATAAGATTGAGAGTATTTTCAAGATATTTTTCCATATGAGGCGAAGCATCAGCTTTTATAAAATAATTAAAAGAGATCGTGGGTTAGATTGAGAAGAGGAGAAGTTTGCCCAGAAGTAGCCGTTAAAATCCACTTCCCCATAAACCCAGGCAAACGTGGGCTAGAGTAACGGAACAAAACGGCGCAAACATTAAATTGGCCAATCATTTAAGTCCGAAACCATTTTTAAAAATGGATCTGACTTAGGGGGCATTGTTTGGGCCCGAAATATGTACACTAAGCCCAAAAGGAATTACAAGGATCAGATACGTAAGTTATTTACCAAAAAATGGAAAATAACCACGTACTTAAAAAATAGTAACATCAAGAATAAAATTAATTGCCACTAAATGGCAATTAAAAAATCAGAGCAGTTTTCTTTTAAGATTTGGGCCTGACCATTCGCATTTTAAACCAAGAAGCTTATATTGGGCCATACAAGAAGGATCAAGAAGAAGCCCAAAACCCGAGTCCAAGACCATTTCAGGAGAATGAATAGAAAATGAACCAAGTTCCGAAAAGAGCAGAGATTTTGGAAACTTTGTCATACAGAACTGAGAACAACAAGCAGACTCAAGGATATTTTTGTGCATAGACAGAAGTTTCCTCTCCAAAAAGGAAAGGTCTCATCAAAGTCAAAAGCCTCTAAGACCAAGTTTCAAAAAGAAGGCTGACGGCTGGGACACATTCTTACTTTTTTCTGCACAAAAGTTGAAAGGATGTCTTTTTCTCAGAGAACAAGTTACGAAAAGCCTCCTTCGCAGTCAAAAAAAAGTTGATATCAACCACTCCCTATCTGAGGCCAATTATTTCCTTTTAGCTAAAAATATCCTAGAGATATTTTGTGAATATTTTAGACTAAAAAGTTTCTATAAAAGGAAATAAAACCATCACAAAAAGAACAATCATCCAATCAATCAAAAAATCCAACTCAGTCAAAGCAAAATACAAATCCAGAGATCTTTCGATCTAAAACAATTCAAAACAAGTCAAACTTCGGTGAGAAGCCAAGAATACAAATTCTGCACCATCTTACTGTTGGAAATTTGGCTCACATTAAGGATGCAAGCTTCAGGAGAAGCGATCGGTCGCAAGGTATCCGCGACCGGTCGTTTTGAAGCAGATTGGGTGAAGTTGGAGAGCTGGAAAAATCACAGAAAGCGACCGGTAGCAAGGTATCCGCGACCGGTCGTTTTCAAACAGATTCGTATCATAGGGGAGGTTTTCTGTATCCGACCGGTCGCGAAGAAGCGGCGATGTCGCCGCTTTGTCTTGAATGTTTTCCACGCGTTTTCAAGATGCTTTTTCACATGGGTCTATTCCCTACCTAACTCCATGTGCCTCTAAAGTCTTTTATGAGTGCTAGGACATATGGCAGCTACTAGGGAAAGTCTTAAACTACATTAAGTATAGATTGGTGGGTTGTTTGATAGCCTACCACTTTATGCTTTCCTGAAATTATGGATCTTGTTTTAGGGTGGCTGGTTTGCCACATGTTAGAGACTTTTATAGGGTGGCTGATGTTGGTGGGAGACTTTACACTTGTCTACTTAAGTGGGAAGTGCAGACATTACAAGGAGTGCTTAGTACTTTTGTGCTTAGAGCTTAGTGCAAAGTGCTAAGGCCAAGGAATCAGAAATCCAAAGGAGTTCAAGAGGCTAAAGGGCTTGAGAGAAAGCCAAGGAAGCCAAGGAGAGAGAGAGCTCAAGGGTTGGAGTCTTGTAAGTCTAGAAACCAAGGAGGGAAACACCAAGGGTGAGAGAGTGTTCACAAGTGCATCAAAGTGTTGAGCAAGGGGTGTGAGAGAAAAGAGAGCTTGGGGAGAGAATAGAGTTCTAAGGGGATTTTCTTTGTAAACCAAAGTTGTAACCTATTCTTTCATTAGTGAATTTCTCAAGGGGATCACTAAGAGGAAGTAGGCAAAGAGTTGGCCGAACCTCTATAAATCTTGTGTCATTTGTGCTTGGTTATTTTCTGTGAATGTGTGAGTGTGTGATTCATCCATCATTGTGTTTGTTACAAAGTCCATCAACAACAAGATCATTAGGGGAGTGCATTCAATTGCACAACACTTACAAGGTCCAAACAGGCAGAACTCAGGTCATTTCATTATATGAAAACCTCAACAAATTTTCATAATCTTTGTAATCTCCAAAACACTCCAAAGAGTCATCTTTGAAGTAATCCAGCTCGAAGCAAACCTTCTCCCGGAAGAAATTCAGTCAGAACTCAGGTTTTTGCCTTTACAAATTTGGTTCAGCAGCCAGAACAACTAACTTCGAAGCAGATCCAGCCCAGAAGTTATCAATTTTGAAGAAAACTAGGGTGATCATCTCAGTCCAGACCAATCCAGGTGAAGATAGTCCATCCTGAACAGCCAGAACAGACGCAGACTCTCAGTTCTGCCCACCAGCTCATCTTCCTTACGACTTAAATTGATGAAAAGCTCTGCCAATCACCAGTGTTGGTATCGATTTCCAACTAACCTCTGTTAGTTGAAGGTGTTGCTACACGAACTCCAGCACAAGAAGGCTCAGATTAGGCAGTTTTGCTTGAATTTTGTCATCTTTATGTAAGGATATTTTTGCTAGAATTTACCAAGTTGTAATTGTGAAAATTATGAAGTCCTCACTTGTCTGAGGCATAGAAAAGAACTTACTTGGGAGATATTCCTCACCCAAATGCACAATTGCTTGGTTTTTATTAGATAACTTGGGGCGCAAGTTATTTTATTTTCAAATCTGTTAGGAGTATATAACTTGCTAACAGTGGCACGCTCAACACACAAAGAAAGTTGATTTATTGACCAAATCATGGTCTTTGAATTAATGGGGAACTTTACCCTGCCATCACAGGTACTAAAACAAAAGTGGTGAACAGAAGTATTGTGGTACTAAAACTCCAATGAAGAAAGAGAACCCCAATAAAAATTGTGCTATGAAACTGTTCAGGTTACAAAATTGGAGAAAACCAAGGCCTGCAGCTGCAAGGGACATCATGTAAGACCACTGTTAAATTTAAGGCACTAGAAAAATGTTTCTTGTTTTTGTTGTTTGACAGAAGCTTCAAAACATTTTAGACAGTAAACAAATTACAATCAAATTTTGGAGACATACCGACATAGCCAACTATGACAGAGTAAAGAGCTGCTATGATCGGTATAGGAATTGAAGTGAAAAAGTGCTCCAATTTTTCCTGGTCAAGAACACCATGCAGAATTAATGTGCAAATGAGTTGAAATGTTTGCATCATACCAAATACAGAGAAGAAAATCATGAACCCCGCTGATATTTGGATGACTCTGCGTGAAACATAGTATGCAAGGAGAATAGAGATGTGAACCTCAAAGAGTGAAACAAAAGAAGTACCAATCATTGCAAAAGCTTCTCCTGCATTAAAAGTAGGGCTCGCCCATTGAAAAGGATATGGAATATATACCCTGCATATTCAAGACAAAATAAGAGGACAAAAAGATCCAATGTTTTCAAAATACTTAAAAATATATAACACAATCTCTATCAATTTGCCTGCAAAACAAATGCCAGTGCAAGATGCAAAACATAGAAGACGAAAACCAAACCAGATATTGTCTATCAATTTGCCTGCAAAACAAGTGCCAGTGCAGGATGCAACGAAGCATCTATAATGTCAACTTATGTTTTCCTTTAAAATTCAGCAGCGACAAAGTAGCAAACTACAAAGTGTACACCTTCTTTTTTTCACAAACCCAAATTTTGCTTAACTATCAGCTGCGTACTTCACGTTTTCGCATGTAAAATTGTTTTGTTTAATCTTTGAACAAAATATACAACCCTTAATCTTATAAGATATGTAATGCAGTTGTTGTCACATTTACATACAAACAGCTGCGTACTTCACCTTTTCCTAGTGAGTGTGATATGGTAAGTGGCATTCAAGGGAAAACTCTATAATCCATTAAGTAATGAATTTGTGCATCTCTACAAAGTGAGTCAAGAGTCAATCTTTTTGTTGCTAGTTCTACTTCTAAAACATAAATTCGACTACGATTTCTTTCAGTTTTTTTAAAATCCGACTATGCATCGGCAATTCATAGTGAGATTGTGTTGCATGAGCTTCCATCTGAGCTTTGTTCTTCGTCTGTGAGCTTCGATTTCAAAGTTTTGTCGTTGGATTTGGTCTTCTAAATTCAGTCACATTGTATTTATTTTTTGCATTGTAGGGGTTCTTGACTTCGATTCAAAGTGAGTTTTTTTCGAATTGAATCATGTTTTTGTTTTTTAATCTTGTTTTATGATGCAAATAACGTTCAGATTATGTTTAGGTTTGGCGTTCAATTCGTTGATTCTCTTTCATTCGAAGTAATTGAGTTTTTTTTATTTATAAAAAATTGGAGTCATCTGATTTTTTAATCTTGTTTTTTAGATGTAAACAATGTTCTGGTTATATTTTTTGTTTCGATTTGTGCAGGTTTGGAATTTCGATCTTTGTTCTTGATTTATGATTGTGATTTGTGAGATTTTGCTTTAATTCACTGATTCTCTTTAAGTGCGTTTGGATGAGGAAATTTAAAAGTACGAATGACAGGACCGGCCCTAAATTCCTTGAAATCCGCGACTGATCTTGTGGTTTTTCTGACATACTAAAAACAAACCTCCTCTTCCCGAAACAAATGAAAAGGGCCGAGACTTCTGCCGAAATTTCGGCAATCTCCCTTGAAAAACAGACATTTACCAAATTTTTCACCTGTCAAAAACATAGTTTAAGACTATCCAAACTTCAGCACGCACAATTTAAAGCACACACAATTTTCATAATGGGCCTCCGACCTCAAATTCAATCAATTACTAAAACTTACTAAGCCAAAACTGCACAAAGCTTAAATAGTTAATTCGCGGCTGCACCTAGGTTAACCTAGGTTGCCTAAATACCCTTATTAAGGGATCAAGCCACACATAGTTCTTTATTCATCAAACACGATTCAGATACTATACAAATATTTGAAGTGATACCAACAGGTTAATTATAGTATCATAGTTTTACTTTACACAAAATCACAATGACTCAACCTCTGATTAAAACTCATTTATCTTTACTCACTCTATTCTTAAGACTCCTGACTCAAACCACTTCCTGTAACAATTCCCAATATAGTACAATAATCTTTTCTCCTCTCCCTGTCACTTTACTACACGCCGAAAAGTCCAACACCATGTGTAGAAAAGTGACAGTAATCAAAGTGTATATTTTCCGAAGGCAACCGGGGGATGAAGGAAAAACTGGCCAACCACTTGTGCAGTCAAATCGGGTAGGTGGCTAGGGATCCTGACCGGGCACCAGCAGAGCAAGCTCAATACAGGTCTAGTCAAGTAATTATAGGCAACCAGGGAGGGGGAAATTGTCCAACCACCGAAAAATCCAACACCACGTATGGCCCAACTCCAAACTAACTAAGTTCACAAAGACTCTTAAAAATCCCATAACCTCATTACCCCAATTTAACCAATTTCCAATCAAATCACATTAACAATATAACTTTTCATATCCTTAATAAATACAATAATATTAGAAATAATAACAATAGAAAACCCCAACTCCGACATCCCAAAACCGAGTCACTTAGTCATATAGGTAAACAATAAAATCAAACCACAACCATTAAATCAAATATTCCATTACTCCAATATTTCATAATCCTCACATATGAACATAAAATTTGCTAACTACCATTAAACAATATATATATATATATATAATCACAATAATAAAACACAAAAATAAACATCCATTCCAATATCCAGAAAACAATACATCTTTAAAACAATTGTCCACTCACCACCAAAACTTGTTAGTCAAACCTTACCATGAAATTAAATTTAAACCCTAAGTTCCCGAGATTCAAAGTGTAAGTGCACAACTACAGGCGAGTTTCTAAGGCCAATCGAACGCCTTTCGACAGGTGAAACAACCTCGGAAGACTCACGGTCAACCGAGTGGTCAAACTTAACTTTTTGGTCAACCTGGCCACCGTGGCCCACGACCTCCAATTTTCAATCCGAAAGCACCTAAAGGTTCAACATAGTCTACTGAACACGTCCTGAAAGTTTGGTCTTGATCGAGCGGTCGGATCTAAACCAATCTCATGATCGGACGACAATCGCTTCGCCTAAACTTACACTCAAAGATCCGGAGTATCTAGGACTCCGATTATCGATCCGCGAATTCCTACATGATCTTAGAGATACGGGGAACAAATTAATTGGAATTGGAGCCAATCCAATTGTCTGAACATATCGAACCCGGATAACGCCTATTAGGCGTAAATTCGTTGGACTGTCAAACGACAACCAAATCGAAATCCGAGCACACCGTCGCAGTCGGGATGACACGGGGAACATTTTAGGACAGATTGGGCCACCACACATGGGCCCACACGCGGGCAGATTTGGGTGTCTTAAGAAATTTTCGACGACGAAAATTTCTCGAAACACCCGGCAATACCTATGCTAAAATGACAAGCTCAGCTAGGGGAACAACTTATTCAACTAGCCCGACCTCCAATTTGGCCGAAAAGTGGCCGGAAAACGCGATTGAAAACCTTTCAAAACCTAAGTTTATCAATCCAATTCAAAACCCGCAAAATGATCAAAACTACCTATACAGACAGCTAGAACACTTCAAAAGGAGGGGAAAACACACCTTGATCGACGGCTAGCGTCGCCAAAGTCGCCTGAAACGCCGGTTGAAAAACTAGCAAAATTAAAGTTGACACAGTCGACGTATCAGCCCAAATTGATCCGAGATGACGCCCGGGCTGTGTAGAGGGGAGTGAGAGGAGAAAAAAAGGGACCGGTCTCGACGGCTGGCGTGGCCAGACGGCGCCGGAAACGGCTTCGGCGCCACTGGTCGCACCGGAGAAGACAGAGAGGAGAGAGAGATCGAAGGGAGGAGAGAGAAAGAGGGGAGGGGAAAACACGCGCGTTCTAGATTGGGTAAGGGGTTTTAATGTTTTAAAACAATTTTTAAAATTACCAATGCGTCCTTTACGTATTTAGAGTTTTCTGGGCTCGATAACTCGGAGTTGAGTATGCCGCCTGTCTACGAACTCGTATCGATGAGCTAGATGCAATGGTGCCACTCAATTCCCCAAATTCTTTTCCCAACTTAAATTGACCTTTTTGCCCTTAATTTATTATTTTAAATATTAAATTCCATTATTTATTTTTTATTTTATTTTAATTTTATTTATTTATTAAATTTTGGTTCGGGATGTTACAATGAAGGAATTCATAAATGATGGAATCTAAACTGACGGAAATTAATGTTCTAGAATTTGTAAAGTTTCTTATTTGGGTGATGGATTTAAAATACGGAATTTAACCTTTATTTGTAATTTTTTTTTTTTTTTAAAAACTCAATCTCTCTTGGAATTTTTGAAATGACGACTTTTAGATAGAATTTAAAGTTGGGATTTATGACCTCCAAATTCCATGTGTTTTTCCCACGCGGAATTTCTAAATTTCTATGTATTTTATCCAAACACGGGAATTGGATCATGTCAATTTAGAATTTCTGACTTTTGTCAAAATCCCAAGTTAACACGACATGAATTCGCATGAAATTATTAGTATTTGGGTTGAGCTTAATGGGTCGAGTTGAAAACGGGTGAACCCGTTAGCCACCCCTTAAGCTAACGGGTCTAGTCGTGGTCATTCACGAATATTTACTATCACCCTTTAAGAATGGGTAATTTGGTAATTTTGTATCACAGTATAAATTCACCAAAAAATACCCTAGTGCGCCTGCAAGGGTGGAGTTTCAAACCCTTGACCAGGACTCTCTCACTCTCCCTTTAAACCAACATGGTGAAGTTCCCATCTGTGTCGTTCCCTTAAAGGAGTTTGTATTTATTATATTTCCTTGGGTTGTCTTTACTATTCTATATTGTTTATTAATAATTGCTTAAATCCCTAATATTAAAGTGATTAAAAAATAAAATCTAACCCCACCAATGGCATGCTACTATCATTCCAAATTATTATTTTATATATGTTTTTATTATTCTATATGTTGATTAATTACTTAAATCCCTAAGATTCATTCACTCTTAATTACAAATACAATCTAACCCACCAATAACATACATCTCTTATCCCATATTATTATTATTTTTATTTTCTTATTATTCTACATTGTTGATTAATTACTTAAATTCCTAGGATTATTTCGATATTGATTACAAATACAATCTAACCCCACAAATAGCATCCTCCTTTCACTCCATATTATTATTTTAATTATATTCTCAAATACTTAATATCTTATTGTTTTATCACAAAAAATTGTCTAATTTGAGGTGTTTTCATTTTAACAATTTGTTAACAAATATAGTCTATTTTTTAAATGGGTGAAGCGCGTGAAACGAGCAAAAAAATAACTCATTAGTTTTAACGGTCGGGTCGGGTTTTCGCGAATTTGAATGGGTCAGGTTCGGGTTCAGTATATCTCACCCATTAGTTTAACGGGTCGAGTTAATCCGCTTTCTTTAACAGGTTGACACGAACACGACACGAAATCCGCAAACACAACACGTTTGCCGGGTCTAATTTGAGGTATGCATGTGAAGCTTATACGAGCTGAAAGTACCGGATAGGAACCCTTGAGCGGGTTTGGAGTGAAAGGCTCAGGTGCTGCTATGTAGGTAGAGTGGCTTGAGTGTGGTGTGTTTTGTAAAGACTTTCGTTCTATATAACAAGCTCTGAGAAGCAAATTATGTAATATATTTGAACTTTCAAATTATTAGGTAATTGTGGAATGTAATATTTGACTCAGGAGTGTGTAGTCAGTAGTATTGACATTGTGGGTTTGGAATAGATTGTATTGTAGTAAGGAAAAAGAAAAAAAAATTCCTTCTACTTTTGTTGAAGGTTCCAAGCGACGAGTGCCAGATTGGTTTGTTTGTAATAACTCGAGGGTTATCTGTGGTTGAGAACACTGGCGGACCCACATAGGGGCAAGGACTAGTGGCGTCGGAAGTTGCCCCTCTGCATATAGGGGTGGGTGCGGTCCGATTCGGTCCAGTTTCCACCTCAAATCGGAATAGAAACTTGCACTATTTAACCGGTCCAATTCAATCCGGTTTTAGGGAAACAAATTATAAAACCGGCTAGTCCAGTTTGAACCGATTTATGGTTTTGGACCGGATTATTATTATTATTATTTCAAGTGAAACAAATTCCAACTAAAATTTTATTTTTTGGGCTTGAAAATTAACAAATAATCCAATTTCATGCAAAGAGAAATGGTCTAGAAAATAGAGAGATGTTTTTGAAGTTGAGTTTGGGGAAATATTAGTTATGAAATTAAAAATGTAGCATTGGATTTAAATAATTTTGTAAATAAAATAAAATAATACATAACCAGTCCAGTCCGGTTTGGTAAGGTGTGAAATCGGAATCGAAACCGGTCCAGTTCGGTGTCCATTTGTTGATTTTTTTAGTCAACCGGTTTTTTTTCCGGTTTTTCAATCCTGTCCGACTCGGTGTTCTAGTTTTCCGGTCCCGATGCCCACCCCTATCTGCAGGTGCCTACTAACTATTTGTAAAAATGCCTTAAAGAGGCTAACTTCTTTTCTTTGGTGCGCAGCGCACTCAGTGCGCTTATATTATTTTTAAAGTATCGTGGCCAAAACGACGTAGTTTTGGACCAGATAAAAAAAATATTAAATAAAACGAAAGAATTGGCAAAGGAAACCTAATAGAAAGAAATGTTTACCTCGCCGTCCAATCCAAGGCTTGCGTTGTGTTCGAAGGCATAGCATAGCACGGCTTTGCATTGAAGAAAGAAGCCCAACCCGCTTTGATATTGATAACTTGATACCTCCCATTCCTCCCAGCATGCCTTAAGGTCTGATTCTTATTGTTTTTTTATTCTTCAGCAACCGCTTCGATTCTTTCTTTTTTCTTTTTTCTTTTTTTAAATTTTAATAATATGCTTTTATTTTTTTATTTTTCTGATTTGGCTTTCTCTGTATTCGTATGATTAGTAGCAAACTTGAGTAGGAAGAGGGTGTACAGCGCACGACTCGAGGTATAATCAATTATGATTTGTTTATTTAATTGATAATTTGATATGGATTAGATTACTTCATATTGATTTTCATTAGATTAATTGATGATTTGATATGAATTTGATAGACTAATCGTGTAATTGACATAAATTTTGTTTAAATTAATTGATATATTGTATATAATCAATTAGTAATAAACTTAAATATTTTTTTTTTACCTTCTAGCATTTTAAATATTACACCTCCCTTAAAAAATTCATGGATCCACCACTAGTTGAAAATTCGAGACGTGACAATTTGGTATCAAAAAATTTGGTTTGCTCTGACAGAGAGACAAAACCTTCAGTTAGCTCTGTGATAATGGTAGAGTGGTTGGCTCTAGAGACGAGTAGTTCGTTGCCTCATAAAAGCTATTGGTTAGTTTGGTCAGAGCTATAGGTTTGCTCTAAAAGAGTCGTTGGTTGACTTTGGAAGAGTATTTTGTTGACTCCGAGGAAGAGGAATGGTTGATTTAAATTGAGCATTTGGTTTGCTCAGTTGAGTCGTGAGTTGACTCCAAGAGAGGTCTATGTTGCAGAGTAATTGATCCTCTAGACTGAAAGTTTGAGTGGATTGGTGAAAACCTTGATTTCATATGAATGAATCCTCTAATTGGTGTTGTCTTGTTCGAAATGGTGTTAAATCCCATCAGAGACAGAGACCGAGGCAAGTGTAGTGATATAGTTTTATCATATGGTTGAGATATACCAGAGTTGATGCTGGATTTGGAAATCGAAGGGATGGTTTGTACTGATGTTAAGAAGAGAAACTTGGTCACTTTTTCTCTTGCAAGCGTTAACTCGTGAGTGGTGGGCTTCAATCCTTTTGACTTGGAAGGGGTTACTAGAAGAAATGTGAACGTGTTCGTGAGATCAAGTTCGATTTTTCAGTCTAAAACAATCATATTTTTCTCACTTCAATTTCTTTGAGCATCTATTGAAAAATCCATTAATTATGAACTTTAACATTCTGGCACTTTAGTCCAAATTGAAATTAAACTCACTTCGTTCCATTATTTTCACACCAAACCAACTTCATAAAATGCCCATAATAGTATTTTCCTTATATGATTTTTTAAAACATCAATTTTGAGGTTATTACAAAAAAGTACTTGGATTTTAATCTAAAAATTTTGGCTTGTCCACCAGTCTAAAAATTCATGGTTTCACCCTTGTACAAATGACAAATATTGTACATGGAGTTATCTCATTATCAGTATGGTGAACATGGTTAAAAACTTCCCCAATGACCTGCAGAAGAGTTGAAACGATGTTGAGAAAATCAATCTCAAAAATACCTTTACTATTTTTTTCATGTCATTTTATTGTTCAAAGTGGCCCCCAATAAAATTATTTCATGACTCCTTCCCTCCTTTGAAGTGCAAGCTTTGTGAAATGCATCAACCTCATGTTTTGTTCCGTTTTTCCCAATATCACTTATATAAAATAAATAAATACAAAACATGAGGTTTGATGTCGTAAAACAAACAGGAAATAAAAATTTCATTACAATACAGGCTAACTGAGTTAAACAAAGGGAGGGGATCATATGAACCACCACAGCTTGCAAAAAAAACTCAACAGCAATTAACCTCTCTACATATATACTTTGTTAATACCTCGCATCTTTTTACGCATGTATAGATATATAAATATAGAAGCTGTTACAATTGGCTAAAGCCTAAGAGAGGCCTAAAACCAAAACCGCGTGCAAAACTTTTTCCTTCATCATATCACACAACTTCAACTGCAGTGCAATGCAAGCCAGGCATGGCTTCCAGCAAATCAAAGGTCAGCATGGAAGCCTTCGGCTTCGGCGGCCCGTTTACATATCCGATCGGAAAGGAACCCGGCGTGGACCGCTGGAACGTCCCGAACCACTTGGCTTGCATGTACTTGTGCTTTCTCCATGGCCCCAAGTGCATTTTCTTCTCCTTCATACATTTTTTGGCTGCGCAGCACAGAATCTTGATCAAGGCTCTTAGTCTTTCTGCTTTCCCGACAAACACTTCGGGCAGCCAGCTGATTAATCTGTTGTAGTTTTCGCTGGCTCTGGCCATCTCAAACTCAGCTCGGAAATTCAGCTCAATCACTACTCTAATCTCCCCACTCTTTGAAGTTGTGTCCAGCACTTCCAAATACGTATGATCTCCTGTTAATTAATCAAAAACTAATTTTAGTCCCCAAAACAAGCACATCAAAAAATATGTACTGTGTCCCACCCACATCTTAAGTTTTTTTTATAACTCTAGCAAGGCAGCGAGTCCGTGCCCTTACAGGGTTACGCTCAAATCCGAGTACGGAAAATTAGATTAATTTAGAATAATTTACACTATAGCTTGTATAAAAAAAATTAAAAAGTTCAAATTAAATTGAAAATTGAATATACCTGCTGGGGTACTTGTTGAGCTTCTCCATTTGGACTTGCAAATGACGCAATTGTACCCAAAATTTATGAGCCGATTGCATAACTCGTTGCGCAAACAACTCCGGCAACCACCAAACACCGGCTTTGAGCACACGCAATATTCTGCTGCCAACGAGTTTATGTCCCTTAACGCCTCCTTGGTGGCCTGCCGAATTTTGGTCTCAATGCCACTGCTCTTGCACAATGATGCCTGCAATTCCAAATACCGTATATACATTAAATAAATAAATAAATAATGCCAATATTTGCAAAGTACTTATGAAATTAACAAAGTTTTTTTAATTAAAAATTCACCTGGAGAAGTTGGTCTTGTTCTTCCCAAAATGCCTTGTTCTCTTCCACACTGAAAGAATTCTCCTCATCCTCATCGGAGCCAGAGGTAATATTCTCCGGCGACACCTCGGCTTGCTCGATGAAACCCAAAACCATGTCGGTGAGACTTACAGCGGTGCTGGGAAATTCCAAAATATCGTCGGAGTTATGGCGCATCACCGGAATTCTAGCCATTGCTCCGGCCATATTCGATTTTTAGAATCTCCCTCTCTCTCTCTTCTCTCTCTCTTTCACTTTGTTTGTGTCAAAAACATAACTGGGTAATGGTAATGCACGTGGTCTTGAATGGTTGGGAGGAAATCTGTGGTCTAATTTATAGGTCTTTGGTTAGGAATGGTAATTTTCTCAACGAGTAAGGGTCTTTGTGGGAATTCAATCCTAATGGGTCGGATATGAAGGATAAAAAAGGGGTATGGAGAATATTTTGGGTATGGTGTTTAGGGAGGGGCGAGGATGGTATTTTAATATCCGACTTGAATCCTCCCAATTTAGAATATATATTATAGAATATATAAATATGATATTAAAGTGATTATGCCGATTAAATTTTATATTTTATATTATTATATTATATATTTATATAGCTTATACGAATGTTAAGCCAAATTACTTTTATATATATATATATACTCATTATTTTGTCCTAATTCAATTTTTTTTATTTTAACAAAATAATTTTATAATGATTTTACTTACGTAATGGGATAGGTCGGGGAACTCATTCCCCAACGAATATGGGAATGGTGAATCTTCCAATATGAATATTGCAGATATAAAGGCGGAAATATGAGAAAAAGCTTAATGAAAATGAGGATGGGAATGACATACCCTCCTCCGATTTGACCCATTACCATCCCTATCTTTGATTGGTGCCCACGTTTCCTACGTGGACTGACAAGGCGCCGCGAACATAACATCTTCATGTTGCTGACGTCTGTTGGGTGAAGTATTCGGTGTATTGTTTGGACAGCTAAGGTCCACGTCCGCATTGACCAATAATGTTGAAGCAATTGAGCTCAAGAGTTATCCTCTGGATATTTCCGAATATTCTATTTATTGCATTTTTCCTATTTTTTTATTTTTTATTTTTTATTTTTTAGTAATTATAATAATAGTGTGTTTTTATCGTGATTATGGTGATTAAACAAGTAAAAAGATGTCATCTTTATCCTAATCTTTGGAGGTGCTGTGTGGTGGTGGGGACCACTGAGGTTAGAATCTGACCGCGGTCAGCGGGCACAATCAAGCACAAAATACTCGTGGCTTTTTCTAAGGATTTGACGGCCATAGGTAGTAGGCTTATCCGATTCTAAGTGGGACCCACTGTCTGTCCATAATTGTTGTTGTGAAATTGTCCGCATTTTCCATGATTGTGCAACCTTAATAATTGAACCTTTTTTTTTAGGGTCAAATAATAATTGAACCATTGAATTATGCTCAAAACGAACTAAATTTTTAAAATACCTTTCACACAAATTTTTTTATGTTTGTTTTGACTTTTGTTTACGCGGCGATGTCCACCATGCCATGTTGGGCAACATTGTCATCTACCGTGGCAAAGAGTTTATAAATTATTTTTATATAATTCTGTTCTCATCTCCAATGATTTGGTGCAAGGGTAGCATTGTAATTACCGATTTTATTAAACAAGAAGTATTGTGAGCAGAAAAGTGGGTACAAATTCAAGTTTGGTACCAGAAAATCCTATTCCTCATGCCGATTTTATTGGGTCAAAATGTAGTTGAATTTTGAGTGGTTTCCCATGAAATCTGTTTTGCTCACTATTTTAATTCAATGTGTATTATCATTATCATTTTCAATACTTGACACGTGTCTATGAGCATAACTATAGTTCCATAAATACAAAGCAAAGAATTAACTATGGTTATGTTAATGAACACGTATCAAGTATTGAGAATGATACACTTTAGGTTAAAGTGATTAGCAAAAATATTTCCTCCAATCTATAACAAATCATAATACCAAATGATATTGACCAAAACTATACCTGAAATTAAAGAAGTGGGTACAAAAAGAAGCTTCTTATAAAAAATTATAATGCCGAGTTTATTGGACAAATATATATACCTGAAATTGGATCTTACTACAACAACAAGAATTTGTTGTCAAAGGTTTACAAGAATACTACCAACCTTCAAATTACCCAAAAATGAAAAAAAAAAAAACGTTAAACAAAAACTACCAAACTTTTTACTAACTTATTAGAGCATCCACAATTATGCTCTGTATTTTTGAGTTAAAATTTAGCCAAAACACACAAAAAGTTATTTTAGGAGTTCTCTATAAAATTTGAACTCCAATCATATTCTCTATTTTAGGGAGTCATAAATACTATAATTATTTTTAAATTCAATATGATTGATCCATCTTTATAAAAAAAAATAGTTAGCATTAATTAAAAATTTAAAATATGCATAAAACAAAGCAGCATTAAATTATAGAGTCACTATGAGTCTTTTCTCTCTCCTCATATTTAGGAGCTCCTAGAGGTTTCCTTGTTTTAGGAGGTGGATAGGGAGCATGATTGGAGTTGTATTTTATCAATTCCTCCCTAAAATTTGTCTAATGAGGTGGTTTAAGGAGTCCATTGTGGATGCTCTTACACAATCAACCCTCAAGCATTCCATTCTCCCGATTGTCCTAATTTCATGTATATAATGAGTTATTTACACTAACACCCCTAAAATTTTCAGTTTTTTCACAAAACCCCATATGAGGTTTCAAATATTACACGAACACCCCTTGAGATTTAAATTGTTTTTCACAAAACTCCTTTTACATTGAGTTTTTGTCCAAATATTGATGATTTTATATATATTCAATTTCTCCAAATGACAAAGGTAACCTTTGAGATTAGATTGCAAATACATTTATTGAAGTTAATTTTGTCATTTGTATAAGTTTTTTTTTATATGAAATCTTCAATTCTTGAACAAACAATCGACTTCATTATAATTGCGATCCGGCTAAGATCAAGTGAATTTTTTCTTATTTAAATTTAATAATTGTTGTTCATGATGTTTGAACTGAAGACTTCCTCAAATAAAATATAGACAAGGTGATATAAGAACAAATGATATCAACGGTAATATTAAATACGCAACATTTGGATATATAGATTTAGAAGGAGGGTTTTGGTATGGTGGTATTGAGTTTAATTACATTGTTACCCACTATTAAGGATCATAAACCTCTACATTTAAGAAAAACTTAACCATTGTACTATAGTGGTATTTCTTGTTCAAATATTGGAAGGTTCTAAATTAAAGTCCCCTACTCTCTTGATAAATTATTTTTCTTGATACAAGCAATATTTGGAAAGGGGGATCCAAACACATGACCTTGAGTGCAAAAATAACTGCTTTTGACCATTTGAGCTACAAGTCACTTGCAAATTATTTTTAATTCAATTATCAGTATCAATGTAAAAAAATGGTACATGAATAAATAAAACATGAAAGGGCAGATTGAAATACTTTTCAGTATGAATTGATGAAAAAACACACCATATTTAAATGATTTATGGAAGCATTCTGAGATTCTAAAACCTAAATTTTTAACCACCTCTCGTGATGCTATCTTTTCTTTATCAATAGATAGGGGGTTTCAAACTTGTTATCTCTTTCAAGATTGAGAAGATAAACACCACCATAGCAATAACTAGTTGATTCCTCTCAATGCCACTTAAGCTAAAGTTTTAGACTATCCAAATACAACCTTAAAGTATGGTTAAAATATAAAAGGTTGCACCCTACAATTTGTAATAAAATAATGTTATTTACCAAGACACGTCCTCATATTTTGAGGCCCCAAGGCGACACATCGGAATGGGGTCCTCAACTCAATTTGTCAGACAATGAAACGTTTAAAAAATGACCCAGTGTTGAGGATGGTGATGAGAGCACACATTTGGTTAAAGTGGTGAGCAAAAATACATCATTTGCAAAAACAATGGGAAAATGGTTTGCCAGATTGGAAAAAAACGTACAAAAGCAATAAAGTTGTCTTATTAAATGGTTTCATAATATCTTGTTGGTAGGTTGTGATCTTGATTAGGATTGATGCTAACATCCTGCACAAGGCTGTTTAGGCATATTCGCAAAGGGGAATCTTATATGGCATGTATCAGCCAAGGCCTCTCCTTCATCTGAGTTTCTTCCATCAGGTAAAACCATCACTGTCGTTGTCAGTTGATAGAAGGTAAATAAAAATCTTCTTGGCTGCATTGTAAAAACGTGGTGGTAACATAGATTCCCTTTGAATATCTATCTCTTCGAAAGGTTTTACTAAATCACAAATATCCCCGGTGTGATTTTGTGAACCGTTGATTGATGTGGAACTTATGGTGAAGCGCACACTAATCAACCATTGTCAACCATTCATGTGCATATAGACAATGAAAGATGACAACGTGCCATTTAAAAGATGAACATGTTTAAGAAATAAAAACCGATAATCAAACTTAAAAGACTGTTCTGCCTGCCACGCAATAGAAATAACCTCACTTAGATGGTTCCCTTAAAAGGATCCTAGCATTTCTTTTAAATAAAGGTGCCAACGGGGTCCATGATGGTAGAAAATGGTCTTGACTTGCAGATTGGTGGTATCAGTTCAAAACCGTGGCGCTCCAGGTGTTCGTGAAAGAAAAACGCCATCTTCTAATATTGCTTGTATCAACAAAACAAAAAAAGAAGAAATTGATGGAAACAAATCTCTCTGATGTAAATTAGATAAAAAGTGCGTAGAAATAACTTTCATCAACTTGTTGAAAAAGATAACTTTGGTGTAGATTAATATCAAAGATGGCAACTGAGAAAACCATTTTCTATGTTCACAAAAGATCCCTATAATCAGTAAAACAAACAGATACCTACCTATCCAATGTGCCTTCCTATGACAATTACAGATTAGTTTTATTCAACTAGTCTAATTAACTATTTAGCTATTAAAAAACAAAACTGATTTGCAGTGAAGTCGAGATCTTTTATCCAGCTTGGAGAACTTGTCCCTTTTAAAAGAAAAAGATACTTGTCTCCTGCGCCTTCCCATGGGACACACACAAAGCTAAGACTATTTGCAACACTCACAGCCCCTAAGAAATAATTAATATCCACAAACTCTAAGCATCAGTTGAGGATAGACATGAACTATGAAGATCATGCCTTTTACTATTCTTCTCCCTAAATATATACCCTTTTTTAAACTCTTTATTTACCCTGGTTTGATATTCAAAGAACCTTTCATGTCTTTCTAACAGAAGGCTTTTGGGTGCATAAGTATGCAACCATGGTAGCCGATTCTCCATGCCAGTCAGTAGAGGACGCGAACTGCACGGCATTGGCATCGTCGGATTTGTTACCAGCAAGTTGATCCCTAATTCTGAATTTCGAATCATGATACCAGAAAAGACACAGCTTTATAGTCCATGGAAGCCTGCTGGTACAAAGATAAGAAGTGATTTAAATAAGTTAATGATCAGTGACACAAGATAATGAAGAGTAAAACGTGCAAATGTAAGAATAGATCAAACACCACTACTTGATATTTAAATATATGTTACCACTTGAAAGACAAATGAAAAGATAGCAACGAATTGACAGGCTCCACTAGCTTAATAAACTTATAAAACGTGATGCTAACCAAGTGGAAGAGGGCAGAGAATATTGTTGAGGTCCACTCTGATATCTATTCAATAAGGACTGATGATGAAGATGAAGAAGTTATAATGCCCCCATTTTTATTGATGTATGAAATCATTATAAAGCATAACTTTCACTCTCATAACACAAAATAGTCAAACAATATGAGTAGAGTTTTCTGATACGTATTTCATTATCCGAAAGGAGGTGTTTATAGAACAATAGTGGGAACCCTAGTAGGATAATACAAGGAAATAAATCAAATCCTAATTACATAATATATGTACAAAGGAGAAAGAAATAAAATCCTAAAAGAATAGCAAATAAATCTCCTAATCAAACTAGGATATCACAAACAAAAATATCAGACATGCTATGTCTTTAACTTTATTTACATGGAAATTACAGCAAATGGACCACAAAGTTTGTCATTGTTTGTGATTATTTCTTTCTTTTCTTTAGTAAGAAAAAAAAACCATATCCTGCAAAAATTGTAACATATAAGCACATCCAACTGAATCCATTGGAGCAGGATATGCTAATGTTCTCTAGATGCAGATAAAAGCTGCTTAATTAAGAGAAATCATATATAAACAAGTAGGCCATTGAATTAAACTTACTTTTACAAATTATCCATTAAAAATTGCATGTAAGATACTCATTATTTTTAAGAGACATTTTCAACAAGTTGTTTTATGAAATCATATTAAAAAGTGCATGGGGAATTAATAAATTAAAAAGTGCAAGTTGCGACTGGTTTTATTTCATAAGAAAGCTAAGCCTTGGAAACATAGAACAGAACCCAAATTGAAACGTCATGGGAAAGAGGAAGTGAAAATAACCAAAAAGTTTTGCAACCATGCCTTGTACTAATTCCCCTTTGCCAGCCTCCTTCTGTGTCTCTCAGTGTTATTGTTAAGCCATATGAAATGGGAAGAGAAACTATGGAAAAAATTCTACAACATGCTTTGTCCTAATTACCACTCACACTCACCATCTCTGTCTTTCTGATGTTTTAGCAGTGGTTTTGAAGACGACATGCTTCAAAAGACGTCGAACATATTAGTTAAACAATTTTCCAATAACTCTTTCGAGAATCAGATTAGTTTGCAAGACTAAGGAAGTACACAAAACTACGTACAAGAAATAAGTGCATTTATTCTCATGAGTTTTACAGTGTAGTCTGCCTCTTGCTTTATAATTGTTCCAACAACAAAGGATTATGCATAGACCAGCTTAACATAGTTAACAACTTGAGTTAAGATTCACAAGAAGTCATCTTCCAATAAACTTAATCAAACATCAATCCAGAGGACACTTTTCCTCTAAGCATTATGTTTTCAAAGAATTCGGGGTTCGCTAACTTCAATTGCTGACCGAAAACAAGAAACTCCTCAATGGTATCATCAGGTCTCCTCAGGGTAAAAAGTCTCATATGATTTACAGAAAAAATTATAGTCACTGCAATGTTTGAATCAAACTGGCTGCCTCCTAGTATCCATAAACCCTAAACACAATGTCTTGGATTTCTTAAATGCACTTAAATGGCTGGAAACCCCATAAGGTCTGCTCAACAAAAATCACATGTACCAATTATATTTTCACTGGCTAGGGTCGGATCCAAGTTATGGAAAATTAAGCAAATAAGCTCAAACCTAGCAGAAGAAGAATTCAGAAGATTATCAGATGTCAAAAGGAATAAATTACCAACTACTCTAAAAGCTGATAACTTGATAAGAGACTTGCTTTTAATTTCTGCCTTGGATTTCTTAAATGCGCTTATATGGCTGGAAACCCCGTCCGCTCTCCCTCTTTCACCGATCAAATGTATTTACCACGAAGACTTAAAAGTATCATACATTAATCCAAGGTAAAACTCCTGCATTGCCAGTGAGAGACAATTGAAAAACACATTCAAATTAAGTAATGGATGGCTGATGGATGAATTGACAGCCAAGGCAAGAGCAATCAGCGTATTGGCAGATAAGAAATGCAACGTAATAATTTAAAAAATGCATAAAAATCTAAAATAATGACGACCCATGTACAAGTTCCAGACTAAGTAGCTTCTTAAATTCAAAATATTAATAGATATGAATCATTTATGCCATGGAACACAGAGTCTTGAAATCTCACCTCTGAGTTCACCACAAAATTACCTCTGATCAAAGGAAAAACAATTTCTTGAATGCAGATATGTCGAGAATGAGTGTTTGGTTATGGGTTTCTATGTTACATGGAACAAAAATAAGAAACCTCTGCTCGTTTGGTTTCTATCAAATGTCGGGAAAAAGTTGGAAAAAGAAAATGCACCAGCCAGAAATCGAACCCGGGTCTGTACCGTGGCAGGGTACTATTCTACCACTAGACCACTGGTGCTTGTTAGTTAAAGTCTCTTGAACATCATATAACAACTAATGTGAGTTCACTTGGTGGGGACTGCTAATATATATATTTTGTCTGATTAAAAGAAGGGGATGCAACACGAGGACTTCCCAAGAGGTCACCCATCCTAGTACCACTCTCGCCCAACCTCGCTTAACTTCGAAGTTCTTATTGGATCTAGTGCATGTGAGTTGGTATGGTTGATCCAACTACTAAAATTTTCTTTGTTTAGCCAAGGCCTTGAGACTTAGGTTTCCATCAATTTCACCTGTTGGTGATTGTTACTTGAGTATTTATTTGTATAATGAAATTAGTGCCACCTATGAAAAGCTAACTAGTGCCCATTTTAAGGGGTTTTAACCGCAATGGTCACTAAACTTATAATCTAGCTTCATTTTGATCCTCTAACTAATTTTCATGTCATTTTGATCCTCAAAGTCTTTCATGTATGTCAATTTAGTCCTTCCGTCATATTCCGTCCATTTGGGGGTAAAACCATCAATTTGGGTACAACTATCTTCTAAAACAACCTATCCAGCTCTCTACTACCTCTACCGAAAAACAAGCTCCCTACTACCCATTTCCCCCAAATTGGAACCATAATTCACCCATCTATCCCATTTCCCTGAAATTGAAACCCTAATTTGAACCTTAACCCATCAATAGAACCTCAATTCAATTTTGCCCTAATGCTTGCTGAATTTTTTTTTTCTTCTTTTAACCGAATGCTTGCTGCTGCACAACTCTTCATCTCCAGAATAGCTCTGCATTAAAGAAATATATATTCAGGCGTAAGATTGTTTCTTACATTCTTATAGAATATATCACCATGTCAATTGTTAGTATTACACTTTTGTAACAACAAACAATGGATCACAAAACCAATTTTCTAAAACACTGTTCGCATGACAACAATTTAAACCATGCATTATTACACAGGTAAGGTAAAATTAAACATACATGCTCATAAAATTAGATTGATTATCATCAAAAAGAAATGAATAACAGGATTCTGACCATGATAAAGAAAAATGTTTTACCAAAATAGTGCTGAAGTGGTAGTTTCATAATATAGAAATTATTTGCAGACCTGAAGGACAACCGATGAAGTAATGAACCCAAATGCATATTCACAAATGCATGGATGCCTTATGATGGCCACTTCCTTGAAGGCTTGTGTGTTTTGATCTAATTTTATAAAGAGCTAAAGATTATAAGTTATAACTGTCCACATCTAATTCATTCAGTCCAAACAAGGGGAATAGAAATACTATAAAACACACCTGAGGATATGGCAGAACTAATCTGCTTGGAGGCATTGTAGATATGATGAACAAACGGCATTCTTTTGATGAACCAAGGCCCAGGACAGATGCACCCAACCATGATGATATGAACACGCCAACAAGAAATATGAATGTGATGGAAGTGACAAATCCAAGACCTCAAATGTATACAGAAGTTCAAAGGTCAATTAGACATCATGAAAACAGACAGCAAAAAAAAAGAAGAAAAATCACTGAACAGGGGCATGCTTGACTTTAAACTCCGCATATTTAATGAATATGACGAAACCATGTTTTGTCTTATGCTGCATTAGGAGTACATTTTCTTTTCAAACTCCAAATATTGACCATATGGAAATCCCAGCAACATCAAATCCCAACACAAATAACTAATGCGAGTTACAGTATACCAATGGAAAGAATGGGGGTAAAGGAAATGTGCTACTGAATCAAAGCGTACTTACTACTTACCAAAAATGTTGATTCCAAGTTGAGCATGGATTGGGGAGAAGAAGCTATCCACCAAGTGAATAAACCACCACGTTATATAGAAAGTGATTGCTATCGGAAACAGGATCACACTGCAAAAGAAGAAAAAGTGAGCAACTATAATGGCATTAAGCAAAAGGCAGTAAGAAAATGTTGACAATAAAAATCTCGTTTAGCCACTACATTAAATGTATGCACCAAAAGAGAATCCAAACACTCATGATAAGCATAGAAAATTTCTATGATCTGTCTAAAACTTATAAGAAGCTAAACAAAATGGATTCAAATAAACAATATACTTATACCCTCAAAAAAAGGGAAACATATATTATAAACACATGGCAACAATCTGCTAAGTCGATGGTCCTATCACCTCCAAATCATTCCATCCGTCAGCATGTCAAAACTAAGCATAAATTCAACAAGTATTTCTTTTAAATTTCAAGAATAACCTAAAATCAAAGAACTTGTATAATTGCAAGAAAACAACCTTAAACACAAACTGATTAGACCCTCACCCAAACATATAATAATTATAATTGACGGTTTACACACAATCATACATGTATCAACTGTAAATTAGAATTCCATATGTACATGGCTTGAAGGAAAATAGGAACCGCAAGAAAGAAATGTGCACCATCCGGTCATGAACTTTTTTTATGCCCAACTTCAAACTACTTTGGAAAAAGTCTGCACAGAGATAATAAGCGATAGCATGAGTGTTAGGAAGATTCAGAGAAAATAACATACGCTCACAAAGCATGGGAAAACTTATGTCTCAAGTTGGACCACCAAAAATAACGAACCTTAATGTCCTCAACAAGAAATTCTAGAAAAAATCAATGATATAAAATTGATACAAGTCTATGCACAAGTAAAAAGAATACTCCTAGAGCTGCATCAAAGTAGTATCAAACTTTTACCACATTCTAAGAGCTGCATCAAATAATTGATTAGAAACTCACTCACAAAAATCAACCGATAAACCAATTTCAATAGAAACCCACGAACTTAAATTCGCAACCTATGCAAGAAATTACAACTTCCCCTCCAATTTTCCTCATTTTCTCATCAGGCAAACAGACACAAAGCAATCAAACAGAAAACAAACACCAGGGCAATAAACTGCAAAAGAAAATAACCTCGCGGCCGGTGTGGTGCGATATAGAGGAAGACGAAGAGGGTTTGAAAGAAGCATCTTCATCGGTGGTGTCAGCGACGGGAATCAGAAGCTCACGATCTCGCGGTTCTCCGTCTCTGCTCGCCATTTTAGTCGACGACGACGACTTCTCATCGCCCATCACCAGCAGACCCCAAAATATACGCCGCCGTTTCAAACACCGCAACGCGGGGCGGGCCTTTGCCAGGGAATACCAGACGAGCGGAGGACTCCGATGTCTCCTGATCCTCCTGGTTTGCTTCTTTTGTGTTTTAGGCATTTCAAATTTTGGTTTTGTTTTCTTTTTATTCAATAATTTTAATTAATTTTTTTATGTTTTTGTGTGTCTGGTGTTGGAGTAATTTTTGGGTGTTTCTGCACGTGTGTCTGTCCACTGTGGTGTAGGGCGTGTGGAATGTTTCGTCGCCCACATGTGTAAAAATAATGCAATAAATTAGAAAGTAATTAAATGTCAGGTACATTGGATGATGCACCGCCGTGGTGTCAGCATTTAAAAATTTCTCCTGGTGTTGGGTTGGGTAAGGAAGGATTAAGTAGGGGTGCGCATTCAAACCGGAAATTCGAACCAAATTACACGGGAAAAATCAAGTTGACCAAAAAGTCAACAACTATTCAAAAAATCGAACCGGATTGGTTCTGACCGATTTCAATTTCGGTTCCATGCTTCCAAAAACTAGATCGGGCTGAACTATGTACAATGGACCTTATTTTACCTCAACATTCCACTCCCAGCTTGAAGCCCAAAGAATTGGGCCTAAACCTATCAATTATACCTCAAGCCCAATAACTTATATTTTTAAGGAAAAACTACAATAAACCCCCCAACCTATAAGGTGCTTGCCATGCTCATACCCACTTTTAGAGATATTTATGAGTACATACTCAACTTCACAAAAACTTACGAGTACATACCCTCCGTTAGCCAAACCGTTAGTGAATTCGTTAAATGCTGACGTGTCAAAAGTGGGACCCATTTTTTGATGACGTGGACCAAAAACTAATAAAAATCATTTTGCTGTTTAAATTATTTTTAAAAATGAAACATATTAAATGAAAAAGAAATAAAAATAAAAAACCCTAATCTCTCTCTATCTATCCAGATTCTTCTTCTCTCTCTCCCTCTCTCTCGTCTCCTCGAACGAACACAGATTTCCCAAATGCTTCGTGCCAAACACACAAATTGCACCAAATTGAGGTTTCGTACCATAATTACCAAGAATCGAAGAAAAATGAACACTGAATCAACAAATGCCAGATCAATTGAAGAAAATTATGGATCCATGGCGGCCAAAAGACCCAGCCTATTCCCTGCCAAACAACCCAGCACCCCCTGTTCCCCACCCCATCTCACCGATGCTTACTTCCCAACCTCCGCCTCCCACCCTCTCTCCCTTCAACTCCTCTCCAATTCTTATGGCTTTGAAAATCCAAAACGACGCCGTCTTTGGTGACCGACCCCTGCCTTACCCATCAACAATATCGCAGCAACCAATAGAACATCAGCTCTGCCGTCTACGACCCCACCTGGCGCCTTCTCCGCCGCAACCTCACCTCTGAGATCCTCCACCCTTCCCGCATCAAATCCTATGGCGAGGCCCTTGGGTTCTTGACATTCTCATCAACCTTCTCAGATCCGAGTTTCAAGGTCAGTCCAAAGGCATCAACCTTCTCTTTGTTATTCGTGATGAAAATCAGCAATTGGTGTTTAAACATACCCAATTTGTTTTTTGGTTTCTGTTTCGGTTGAAATTGGTGGGGTAGGAATCATTGTTGGCCACGAGGATGGGGGAAGAAATCTGGGTTTGGCTTCTGGGAAGAGAAACATAGTGAATGTTAGGATTGATATATGGGTTTGGCTTCTGGGTTTGGCTTACTAGGATTGATATTACCCGGATTCATGGAAATTGATCCTAGGTTAGGCAAGGTCGAGTCTGGATTCCTAAATTTCGTCCGCTCCCAAATCCCATGGCCTCGAGAAAGAAGCAATCCAAAGCAATGGCTTTGCTGGTGTCCAATGAGGGAAGAGGATGAAGACATGGAGGATATTGAACAAGACGAAAAGAAGAAGAAGAATATGATGAAGATTAAGAGCAACAAGAAAAGAGAGAGAGAGAGAGAGAGAGAGAGAGAGAGAGATTTTTTAAATAGACTCACTAACGGAGGGTATATACTCGTAAGTTTTTGTGAAGTTGAGTATGTACTCATAAATGTCTCTAAAAGTGGGTATGAACTTGTAACCGACCCTATAGGTTGGGGGGTTTACTGTAGTTTTTCCTATTTTTAAGGAAAAAATACAGTAAACCCCTCAAACCATAGGGTCATTTTCAAGTTCATACCCAACTTAAGACACATTTACAAGTACATACTCAAACTCCCAGAAACCGTACAATTTACCCCCTCCATTAGCTAAATCGTTAGTGAGTCTATTAAATACTGACGTGTCAAAAGTGGGACCCATTTTTTGATGACGTGGACTTCCACATTGACCAAAAACTAATAAATTTTTTTTTACTGTTTAAATAATTTTAAAAAATTAAATATATTAAATGAAAAAGAAAAAACCTAATCTCTCTCTCTCTCTCTCTCTCTCCTTTGCATCTGGACTTGGTGGGCATGGTACGGGATGACACGGGATGGAGGTCATCCCGGTGTCAATCCCGAATAGGGGAATCGGGACGGTATGACACAGGATGAAGCATTTCCAAAACACATTCAAACCGTACCGGCCCCAAACGGGACCGGTATGGTTCGGTATCGATCCCGATACCGTTTACAATAGGGTAAAAGTATGGTTTTTCTTCTTTTCAGTTTTTGCCAATTGCAAAAGCTCTGCCAATTGCCAAACAAAACAAAACAAGATGAAAGACCTATCATCTTTTCAGCTTTTGTCGGAGGTTTTTGATGACAAAGTGTGCAGCAGCAGTCCTTCCTTCGACTTAAACGGAGAGAGAGAGAGAGAGAGAGAGAGAGAGAGAGAGAGAGAGAGAGAGAGAGAGAGGACAAGAGCAGAGGCAGAGACAGAGAGGAGGAGGAGAAGAACTATTGAGATGGAGATTGTGACCGTGTGGAGGGAAGGAGAGAGATGGACGAACGGAGGAAGGAAGGCAAAAAAGTTTTGGATCTGAAATTAGGTTTAGTTCGTGACTGACTCGTGAGGATGGATGGAAATGGACGGAGGATAGGAGATATTAAATCTCCACTTTTAGACATAATATTAATATTTATTATTTATTATTTATTGTTCGGTACGGTATGGCATCAAACGGAATCAAAAAACTGATACCGGTGTCGTGCCAAATAGTAACGATATGATACGGTTTCATCCCGTTTCAGCATCAACACCAAACGGTTTGGCACGAACTTGACACGGAATGACACGGTTTCGGGACGGTATCGGTATTTCGGTTTTGATGCCCACCCCTAGGTGTCGCCGTTGCAGCGACCAAAGAACTTGGCGACGAAGACCTTTGACTTCGGTGGTTGGATCTGCGATTGCGATTGGGGCTGGGTCTTCGACGGATCTGGAGTTTTGGACTCTCCAGATTTATGCAAAGGGAAATTGAATTTGATGAATTAAATTGAAAAGACAAAAACTTTTTAGGAAATGAGCTTTGATCTTACCAAGATATTGAGTTTCCCAAACTGGGTTTTGATGAAGTCTGTGAAATGAGTAACGATTGCGAGGTTAGCAACATCTGGGTTTTGATGAACTATGTGGTGAAAAGCCACTTGACACCAGACTCTTTGAGTTTCTTAAAAGCTTCAAGACCCCTATTTTCATCCTTAGTAGTTAAGACTACAGTGATTCCATTTTAGGCCAATTGCCACACAGAAAGTGAAACGCTTTTTCATTTTCCACTTTAATTGATGAATCCAATCAAGGTCTGAGGATTATTAATTGGCTTTTAGGTAAGGGACGGAGGAGGGTGGCTTTTAGGAGATGGAGTAGGCTGACATGGGTGGGTGTTGAGGGAGGGTTGCGACGGGGTAAGGTGGGTTTTGGGTTTTCTTTTTAAATTATTTTTTAATAATTATTGAATTTTTAAAATTTTAAAATTATTTTTAAAAGTAGATATTTTATTAATTTTGTCCATGTGGAAGTCCATGTCATTAAAAAATGAGTTTTACTTTTGCCACGTCAGCATTTAACAGATTTACTAACGGTTTGACTAATGGAGGGGTTAAATTGTAGGGTTTCCGGGAGTTTGAGTATGTACTCGTAAATGTCTCTAAAGTTGGGTATGAACTTGAAAATGACCCTATAGTTTGGGGGGTTTACTATACTTTTTCCATAAATTCTTTTAGGAGCCTACCCTTTTTAATTAATATTTAATACTACCTCAGCCAAAATCCAAACCCTACTCGCATGCCTATTTCCTCTCTCTCTCTCTCTCTCTCTCTCTCTCTCTCTCTCTCTCTCTCTCTCTCTCTCTCTCTCTCTCTCTCTCTCTCTCTCTCTCTCTCTCTCTCTCTCCTCAATTGGATGTTCTCCTCCACCTGTTGCTTGATTGTGGCCTCTGCAGCTTCCATGGCTTTTATGACCTGAAGCAAGTTGTCGTCTTAATTGCTAGAGCTGTTGTTCGAAGATCTTTTTCTTCCATTATTCTTCCATTATCTCCTCCTATTCTTCTTCTTCTTGTATCTTCCCAAGACTGAAAATCTTTTTCTTCTCTCTTTCTCTCTTTTTCCTTTTTCTTCTCTCTTTCTCTCCTGAAGAAAACCTAGTCTCAACTTCTTCTTCTCTTCTTCTCATCTTCCTCTCCTCTTATCTCTGTCTGATTTCTCTTTTTGTTTCTTACTCTCCTTTGGTGCATCGATTGGATCTGTTTTGCTGGATAATTTTTTTTGGTATCTTTTAAGGTTCAGATCTAGTTTTTCTTGTATGGATTCGTCAATTTGCTCTATTGCTTTTTGTAAAAATATCAATTAAGCTAAAGAGTCAGTTCAAACCAGAACCGAATTGGACCTAAACTGGTCTAGGTTGGTTTGATTTTCTTTGGCATTTGAGTTAAAACTCGAACTGGATCGGACTAGATAAACAGTTCTTATTCCAATTTTGCCTGAGAAGCTGGCTGAACCTGACCGTACCCAAGACTAGGATTAAGTAATACAATAGTTTTCATAAAAAAAAAAGTAATAAAATAGTTAGGCCCCGTTCAGTAACGTTTTAAGAGGTTATTTTCATTTTCATAGAACAAAAATGAGGCAAAAACACATTCGGTGGCCCAAAAACAGAAAACACTGAGAATGTTTTCATAAAATGAAAACAAGTTCATGTGTATGTGTAGAAAACAGAAAAAAGTTGTTTTCATTTTCATGGGAAACGTTTTCATAAAAATAACTCACATATTATTATTTCAAATTGTACTACCAGACACGTTTTTATTGTTTTTGTTTTCTGAAGATGTTTTCTAATTAATCTACCAGACGCATTTTCATTTCCTGAAAATGTAAATTCGTTTTCTTGTTTTCATTCTCTGAATATATTCTAAGAAAACATTATCTAAAAACGTTACCAAATGGGCCTTTCATTTCTTAAATGGTATTTGGAGAAAAGGGGTGGGAAGTATTACGTGCTTGTGAGGACTTCAAGGAAATGCTGTGTCTTATTGTACCACTAATTAACTTAGGGCGGATTAATCAAGGGTGCTGTTAAACGAACCCTAAAATTAACTGAGTACACCCTACTACTAAACTATTTATTGAATTACTAATTTACCCTAATATAAAATGACAAAAAAGGATATATTGAAAATTGAAACAAAAATAATTTTAATAAGTACACCTTACTCAACATATTAAACCCTAATTAAATTAGAATTTCAGAGTTTGATTCCAATCCGTCCAGGTTTTCTTCATGAGTTTTTACTAATTTGTTTCTTTTCCATTGCAAAAAGTTTCGTTTCTAACATATCTGTTGACCAAACAACTTGTCACCAGATGCTGTGCTGCATTGATTCTCTTCATCAACACCGCAAATACCATGTATTGCTGAGTCATTAGGTTTTGCATTGTTCTCAACAGCATTGTTCAAACTTGCACATTGTTTCAAAGCTTCTTTTATGGCACATAATGCTACATCATAAAACTCTTGAGATAGTGACCCTTCCCCACCCAGTATTATGGCTCGTCGACATAAATCAATATAACGATGAACTTTAGACTAAACCTCATCCAATCTTTCGCCAATGACATGCCTGCTCATAGCTGCATTTGTCCATCGTTGCAATATATATTTGGAAGGGATTGTGAAAACACCGGACATTTGAATAGCAACAATAGCATGTCTACACAGATAGCCTTTTATATTCAAATGAGTGGCAAGCACAATATATATCTGATTTAGTGGTTTGTTCCAGCCAGATTTAGTTACATGGTATGCTTTGATAACCGAGTGTACTTAGTATTAGAGTGTTGTGTGAAATAGGATGCACTTAGTGTGTATCAGAGGTATTTTTGGTAGTTAAATAGGGTGTACTCAGTTAATTTTACATTTTGATTTAATTATTAAGGTGTACTCAATTAATTTTAGGATTCGTTTAACAACACTCTTAATCTCTCTCTAAATATAAAGCTGTTTTGATGAGATGTGGCTCCAATGATTGCATCTTGACCTTGCAAATTGCTGTTCTTTTTTAGGAATGAACCATTGAGATAAGAGAGTGGTTGAATCTATATTAACGTTTCTTAATTTGGGGTTTAATTTAGACAATGGTTTGCACTTAAAAATTTATTTCTATAATTAGCACTTAACAACTATGGTCATGTGCACAAAATATTTCTATATAATTAATAATATAAATATATTCCAAAATTTATAGCCTTATTAAAACCATGCCCATGAAAATCCAATGGGACAAAACCTGATATTGACAAAAATAATGTCCCCAAATCATAATATTATTTATGCACTCGGTCTCTACTTTTTCCCACAACTGGGTTTGTGAGCTTCGTACTCCTCATTGTTCAAAAATACTTTATGACAATTTTTTTTTTGGCAGTGTGGGTACAAGGCCTCCCACCTTGAATGGACCCTGTCCATATGTTTGTCCAAAACACTTTCATCAGTGAAGACTTTTGCATGGTCATATCTATTTTTGTACACGCATAATCTGCACATCCTGACACTGTCTTGTTCATGCATAATTGCACCTGAGGTGAAGGGAGTTGAGGCCCGAACAAGACAATAGCAAGAGATGCAGATTATGCGTGTACAAGAATGGATATGACCACTCAAAGGTCTTCACTGATGAAAGTGCTTTGGACAAACATGTGGACATGGTCCATCCAAGGTGGGAGGCATTTTATCCACACTACTAGAAAAAGAATTGTCATAAAGTATTTTTAAACAATGAGGAGTACGAAGCTCACAAATCCAGTTGTGGGAAAAAGTGAAGAGAGTGCAGAAATATAATTATGATTTATGGCCATATTATATAAGGCACCAAGTATCATTCTAAGCTCTCAAAAGAATGAGGCCCATTCGCGCAACTCCCTCTCCATCAGCAGAATGAGCATCTTAAATAAGGCACCCTTCTGGCAGCCTAAAGCTTAAGCAAAACATTGCCTGTTAGATAAGTTGAAAGATCAGAAGACTTCAAGACAGTAAGTATCATATAAGCATATTTGTATATATCCACTATAAATAGTTCCAAATGTTAATACCTTGTTTGGAGCGACATCCCTAACCCTATGAAATATTGGATCTTTTATATGGGCATTCAAACCGGACTCTGCCACCTGCATATAGTTGGAAACACAGTTTATGTGTGCGCAAAGGTGTTGGAAGAACTGGAACATGTATACGGCGGACTACACTGGCTCATTAGGGAAAAGGTCAATTTTGATAAATCAAAAGCCAAGTGCCTACACTACCAGTGCACGTCAAAGACCTTAGACATTACCAATTAAAGGACTTGTGTAATTATCAGAAGCTTTTAGTTAGATTTAATAGCCATACAGATAAAACTTACTGAAATAATAGATTCTTGCGTTTCATTGGCCCTTATGAAGCAATAGCAGTGAATCCAAGGAAGAGATCCCGTCCAATACTTTCTCTGGATCAGACCCTTAAATGCATCTGAATGAAAAAGTATCCAGACATTAAAAGCAAATTCCCTTGTCTTACTTCTACTATTTGGTTCAAGCAGAGATTTACTGAGGCAATGGTATTTGGTACTCAAGGATGTAAATGCCAAAGGGTTATAGATAATCTGATTCAAAACTATCCACAAAAGGCATCTGTACCTAGAAATTGAAGAGCAGAAGCAGGTAGATTCATTATCACATGATCAACATGCTCCCAAGTCTTAACATCGGAGATCTTAGGGCCTCTCATTCTCTTAGTCTTGCTTCCTTTTCTCCTACCAGCTACAAAAGCACTAGTGCCATCAACACTTTCATTCTCTGCAAACGGAAATGCAAGGGAAATAACTTAGCAATCCCAACCAAAATATATATCAATCAAAATGACAATGTACATGCAAGTATTGTTGGAGAGGTAGGGAAATCAGTTATGCGTCTAACACCAACAATAAGGATACTTAAACGTTATAAATTAACCAGGAAGCAGTAATGATTACATCAACTTCAGTGAACCAAACACATATTTGTGGTGACCATTATACCTGATTGACAGCTATCTGAAGGTCTTTTAACTGGAGGTACTGATGAATCAGCATTCCTGCTGGAAGCTTGTAAAGTGTCTGGATTACTAATAACAGTATCTGGTACTTCTTTCATCCCAACTGTGAGAAACTGAAGATTAAGAAGGCCACAAGTAACAGTTCACGCAAACTGAAAGATCGCAATATTTTCACATGTATATTACCAGGTAGCCTTCCATTTTCAGATTTTGGTTCCTGATTGCCCTGAATGTCATATTGCTCGCCGGTTTTCAGCATGGAGACATCAGAATCTGATTTTACATCGCTGTTGGGCACTGTCATCAATTGAGAAATAAATTTTCTTGCATCAACATTGTGCGCATGAACACGATTATCAACCTTGTTAGTTTCTGCATTGATCTTCAGATAATGGATGCTATCCGGATTTAAGTCATTTGCATACACTATGCATCCCTTCTGTGCTGCAGGGATAGCAAAAGGGCCAATACCAGCAAACATGTCACATATGATTTCCCCAGCTCGAAACTGAGAAACCAACCTTATATGTTCATGCTCCAATCTTGAATTCCAATAGACCAAGCTGTAATCAAGCTTGAAAGTCGCTCCATATTGCTTCACTTCTGTAACCATATCATCTTCCCCTGCTAAAACTTCAAACTTTGGCACACGGAACTCATTTTCAATCGCTCCGACTTTATTAACAATTGTCTTGATTCTTGGATAATTTTTCTGATAATTCAAAAAAGCCAAACAAGACCATAAGTATGTATAAACATAGTACATTTTCTTATGATTGAGAAATTGCATATATAAAGAGAATGCAAGTGCCAACACTAAGCTTACAATGACAAAAAGTTCCATAACAATAACCTTGTCAAAACAAGGCCTTGCAAGAACAAAGTGAAAGAGTAAAAGTCCAACTGTGAGAAACAAAACGTTTTAACAGTATATATGTGGGACCACACTCCATGCAGATTGTGAGTTAAAATGAAGCTAGGTCAATATTGAGGCAAGAAGCGAGTGAAACATACATCATAGATAACTTTTGCAATGACATCCTTGTAGGGGAGTAATTCGTCATGAATATTCAGATGGGCAACATGACCTGCATGAGCATGAACCAATGTTAGTCCAGTATCAGATATCAACACGGTTAATTCTTGTATACTAAACTGATAATAAACACTAGACAAAGAGTTATCAAGTTTTTCACAGTAACTTGGGATTGTAAAGCTATGTAGAAAATGTGCAAGAAGTTGGCAAACCCTGAGTATGAAAACAAACACATAATGAGGAAAAAATAGAATCATGAAGAGAGTACTTAACTATAGTTTCAAAAGACGAAGGAACTTCCACTCCAGGAGGCAGAATGTGCTTCAATATATGGTCTGAAATCATAACAATCAGTAAGAAATTTGAAAATCATTTAACAATTACAGGGTCAAAAATTCAAAACCTTATCAGTTAGAAACTTTGTATGCAATGCAAGAGTAGGGGTGAGTGTGTATGAGGTTATGCAAAAGAAAGAGATTAATGAAAAGGATACCAAAAAAGCATCAAATCAACCTGCACCCCAATATGAGTATCCAAGTGTCAACGAATATGGAACTACTTCAATCTTGCATAAACCCTTTAGTTCATCCAAATTTTTTTCAGGAATATCAGATAGGTCTGCCTCACACAAAGAAAATTTTCAATTAGTGACAAAAATGCACATAATCCACAGAGACCAAGTGTCATGAATATAATTATGAACACAAAAATTTGAGAACTTGTTACCAGAATCTTGGACCCTCTCAGATAATATCATGTAACGGCTTTTTTCGCATGTTGGGTCTTCGGTAATCGGTTTTATGCGGGGTTTATCAAGCAAATATCTGCAAATAAAATACCATCAAAATTATATATACTTTTAGCATACAATACATTGCATTGGCAGCTACACAGAGAAATTGAGTCTTGGAGAGTTACCCATTTAGTATTCGAGTGGCGACCTTGCATAGCTCGCGAGGGATCCGAAGTGCCCACAGTTTCAAATGCACATCAAATTTACTTTCATCCAACATTTTCCTTTTCTTTTTCTTTTCTTTTTTGTAGAATTTAAAAATACAAAAAAAAAAAAAACCCTAATCTCTCCCTCCCTCCACCTAATCACTCAGCATTTTCACACAATATGAATTCAACATCTCCAAAGACAGAGCACAAGCATCACTGTCAAACAGAACACAATTAAACCCAATCACTCAACCAGCCAATCGAAACCAAACGAGAATAATGAGAGAGGAGGAAGAAGAGATAAGAGAGACCGAGAGAGAGGGAAAAAAAAACAAAAAGGGCGGCGGCTGCAACTGGAAAAAAAGAGATGCGTTAGTGTTGTTGTTTGTTACTTAGGGTTAAGAACGCGAGTATTGGTAAGTCGCGGGTAGTATTTGAGCTATAGTATTTGATAATTAAATTGAGTATGACATTATTCTGAATATATGATCGACTGATTTTACCTTTCGTCTACTTAACAATATATAGTATTTGACAATTAAATTGAGTGTGACACCGTCTCCAAAACGGGTCATACTATTAATGCACAATGTATTTGACAATTACATTGTGGATAAGTTTGTTATCTAAATGAAATAAAATCCAACGTGGAGTCCTTGAAAACTTATCGAATTTAAAACTACGCTCTATGGGCCGATTTATTTTTTTAGATGACTATTTTAAAGTGTTTTTTATCGTTCTTATTTTTCTAAATGTTCGTCTCAACAGTTTACATGCGATGAAAGAAAAAAAAAAACTGTTGAGACAAACATCTAGAAAAAAATAAGGGCGACAAAAGAAAATACTTGAGACCATATCTAAAAAGATACAATTGCAAAAATAGAAAAATTAGAAAAAATTTAAGTCGTGATCGAAAAAGGCCTTCTATCCAAAAAATGCCTCCCACACACGCGAAAGTGTGTGCATGGAAGCTAGTCTTGCACATAACTGTGGAACGCTTAAAATACTTAAGTTATTGTATTAGCCCTAAAATACTTAATACATTAACATTAGAAAAAGGGGTAGAACTTGTTGTTGTGACATCACGTGAGAAAAGGAGAGTGTAAATAATGGATATGTGAGTCGAAGAGAAACTGCACTTCTTGTTCCAATGGCGGTTCTTCTTCTTTTTTACAATTTTAATTTTTATTAATTAACTAAAATTGTGTTTATGAATCAATTTTATTCATCTTTATTTTTTCATTTATGGCAAATTATAATTTTCATCAACCATTCAAATTATATGAATTAAAAGTGCATAAATAAAGCGATTTGTTAACTAAAGTTACGAAAATTGAATTAACTTGACTTAGCAATCATTTTGCACAAACATAGAGTACGGAAAAACAATATGTACATAGTTAATATCAAGTACCATAAAACAATGTACATATATACACATAGTGGAACATGATTTTCAAATTAACGCCACTTTTTTCATCCATTAGCCCGCACTTGATGCTTCAAATTAACGCCACTTTTTCCATCCATTGGTTCACATTTGATGTTTCAAATTTTCATTGGCAATCTACAATTAAGAGTATTTCAATAATTTCATAATATCTTTGTTGTAAGTTGGTAATAGTTGTAATCATGTAATCAATCACCTTTGAATTAGACAATTTGCCCATATCAACACTTTGACTCCAATTATTTGAGAAAGACTGTAACAAAAGTATTTCGTCATATTCGTGTTAACAATCAGATACTCATATTTGAATATAGGAAATTGAGACATGTTACCTTAATCTTATCTTTAAGCTTTTTCTTATAAAGATGAGTATGATGCTTGTAGAACTGTAATAAGAAAATGCAATTTAATTTATACTTCAAATTTGAAAATAATTTAAATTAGTGCACGGTCATATGAAATGAAGGTTCTGAGGAGGGTAGGGTACCTGATATAGGAAAACTTTATGGTTAAGATTAATCCTCTTCCTGTGTGCACATTTTCACATTATTAAATAATTAATTAGACAACCAATGCAAAAAGATATAAATTGTAAAAAAAATGATATTCTAATTTAACTCAATCATGTGGGTTTCAATATATCATTTGTATTATCCAACCAAAAAAAAAATCATTTGTATTAATTCATTTTATATGTACAGCATATACAGCTCATATAACATACTTCTACAACGTATTAGGTCATCAAATTATACAATTTAACTCAATCATGTGGGTTTCAATATATCATTTGTATCATCCGACCCAAAAAAAAAAATCATTTGTATTAATTCATTTTACATGTACAACATATACAGCTCATATAACATACTTCTACAACGTATTAGGTCATCAATTTATACAATTTTAGACAATGTACCTTTAATATAATGAAAGGACGTTTTAGAAATGAATAAATAAGGGAGACTGCTTGCAAATTTCAACTCGGTGACTATCAACCATGTTTATAGGAAAACAATAAAAGCATCTAATAAATATAAGTAATATACCTAAACCATTTGACAATCTTGTCAATCCTTATGATATGAGGAGTACTTGCCGTTTTCACTTTTGCTAGTGCCTTTTTTCAATCACGGGCTTACGTGCGACTTAAAATTTTTCTATTTTTGCAATTGTATTTTTTTAAATGACTGCCTCAAGTGTTTTTTTTATCGCCCTTATTTTTTATAGATATCCGTCTCAACAATTTCTTTTTTTCTTTTATCGCATATAAACTGTTGAGACGGACATCTATAAAAATAAGAGCGATAAAAGAAAACACTTGAGATGGTCATTTAAAAAAATACAATTGCAAAAATAGAAAAATTAGAAAAATTTTAAGCCATCAAAAAAAGGCCTCCCGCAGACGCAGAGGGAGGCTAGTACTTATACTATTGCAACTCATACATTTTATTACACGCAATTGAGGGAGGAGAGTTTACACAAATATTCATTGGGTGCTTAGGGGTTTCAAACCTCTGCCCATATAAGTGGAGATAGAAGAATTCAACCAACTAAATTATACCTCATTGACATTGCAACTCATATATTAATAATTGTATTTCCCTAATTATATATATATATATATATATATATATATTAATTTTTGGTTATTTTTTCTTTCTGAAAATTCGAAGTAGTCTGGAATCAAGTTTGAATCTACATACGGTGTCATGGACTAACGAGTCATTACTAATTATAAGTTACTTGCAATATTGGGATGCTTATAAATTACATTTTTTTTTTTGAAGTAATTCTTCTTTACTGAATTTTGTAGTCATACAAATCCATTAACACATCTAATAAATAGAAATTAAATTAAATTTTTTGAATTACGGTTATTGTTGAATGAATTTTAGAACATCTAATTAACAGAAATTATACAAATCTATTAACCCATCTAATTAACAGAAATTAAGTACATTTTTTTTTCAAATAATTATCGTACCAATAAAAAATCATACAAACTCATTAGGCCATCTAATAAACATATTTCCAATCAAAAGGAAAAGAGTGCTCCTTTGGCTTCATCCTTTCTTTCTTTGACATACACGTTGAAATTTATAAGCTCAATAAATTCGTTCTCTTTTCTCACAACCTGTCTATTTAATCTTAGAAGAAGAAAAATGCAATAAAGAAATACATTTGATATCCAAAAACCAAATCGTATTTCCCATAATTGAATTAGTGATGAGACATAACCTGCAATATCCCACATTTAAAGTAGTGTATCCGAGGAAGAAAACAAATAAAAAATTAAAATGCAAAAACCAAAAGTAATAAAAGAAGCATTAACCAAGTTGTAGAAGCAAAACCCAATAAAAACCAAAAAGCCTTAACCAACCTGTAGAAGCAAACTGAATTGGAGAAGAATTATGTAGCTTAAGGAGATTGATCAAACCCAATATAAGACTCTGGAATATGGTGGACACCTACAAAATTGTTTTATTACCAAAGTTCACTGTAAGTATATAAATTAGAGTCTTTCTCATTCTGGCGGCAATCCTAAAATGAATAAAGAAAATAAATTTTGATGTCAGACATAAAAAGAAATACTCACACTATCAGGGAAGAAATGAGGTTAGTATGCATGAAGGAATGGTCCATTCCAAAAGAGAAGATTTTTCCTGACAACAACGGATTGGCAGGGAACCTAAGTCTAATCCCAGGCTTCTGCAAAATTAAAAAAAATCAGCAAATTGAAATTGAGACATCGAACATGGTACTTCTCTACAGTTTGAAGAGCCTTAGATTGGATTGTTCAATATTTTCTTGTACATTTGCTTCCAAAACTATTTACACTCCCCTCTTGGTATTTAACCCAAGCTTCTAGTATTTAACATCAAAAAAGTTAGAAAGAAATTTTATACCAAAACAAATGTAATATAATTTTTTTAGTTAAAGCAAAAAAAATAATAATAATAATAATAATAATCTTTCGCACCTGTGATGTGAAGATTGCAGATTAAGAACCCAAAATAAAGTGTTCTACATAAAAAAAAATAAGAAATATATATATAAGATGAGCACTACACAAAAAAGAAGAAGAAAGAAAGGCAATCTGTCAAACCTAGAAGCTCACAACCTTTCCCCGCTTCATAAAGTTTCCTTTGGATGTGCATTTGAGAGTGAGAGGGTTTCCAAATCATGACCATGCCAAGGGTTTTCCCTGAAGAAAGGGATTAAGCAAAGATGCAATATGTATGAGAACAACAAACAGTGCATACAAACCATTGTAAACCTATAAGATTCACAGAAAACAAAGAAAAATAAGTTATAACGGAAATTGTATACAAAAACAAACATAATATAATTTTGTTTTCTTAGTTAGTCTAAGCAAAAAGAAAATATAGCCATTCTCACCTTGTGTTGTGAAGACCTAACAATTAGATTGTGAACCCAAAATCAATTCTTCTGTGTGAAGAAAATAGATTGAGATAAGAAAGTAACTAAACCATCCGGATTGTGAGTAAAATCACATATATTATATTTATTATAATGTGGTTTTGATAATGTTAACGGATATAATTAACATGATGTGATGGTTTTTGAGAAACTGTTTTGTGTGAGTTAAAATCAATTAAATATGTTTTGATTTTAAAAGAGTTTGCATGATTTTTGCAAAACGGATGGTATTCCTGGGTGAATGACCATGATATATTGTGATTGTATGGTAGTGTTCATAAATGAATGGCCACGTAAATATATATAATTAAATATATATTGATATGATGAATGTATTTGACATAGAAAACAATATTTAATGTGAAAAGGCATATTTATTGTTTTCGGTGTGTGTGATGTTGTGATTGGAAAGATAGATGTTAGAATGTACTGATTCCTTCAATTGGAAGAGAACTAGCAGGATGATTTGACCGTGGCAAGTAATTAGGGAATTGTAGCCCTGGGGTGTGAGGCCCCAAACCAGTTAGAGCTCTAGTTGTCGCCATTACAATGTTCATGAGGGTAACACATAGTTACTTGACAACTTCGGCTCGAATTTGTGAACATGCCTCGTGCCATTTGGGATGGTGTAGGTATTTGTGAGTTGGGAGAGTCTAGTGTATTCTCACTTCTGTTGTCCAAGAGTGACATTTATGAGTTGTGTTTCTAACGAATTTGAAACAGATTTTGAGGTAACAGGGCAGTGACTTGACAGTTCTTGAAAATAAAAGAATTGTGATTGGGGTGAGTTGATTGATTATGAGTATCTTGATTATACAAGGATTGTGGTGTGCTAATGAAAGTACATGTGTATGTATATTATGTGAAAAATGACATATTTATACTGATGGTTGTGGGTTACCCATATGAGCTTTAGAAAGCTTACTAGGTTTATTGGTGAAGAACCCGATACACTATTCAACAGTGTAAGGGCTAATCCTGCAGGTAATAGGAATGCATGATTTCATCAAGAGCAGAAATCAAGAGGTGTACTTGCAGTGTACAAAGTGTGGTGTGAGAGTGTTTGTGAGTTTAGACTTCCGTTGTGTGAAATAAGCTCTGAGGAGCAGATTATGTAATATATTGATTGTTCAATTTATTATGTAATTTGGTGATGTAATATTTTACTCAAAAGAGTTGAGTCAATATTGACATTGTGATTTGAAACAGGTGGTATTGTATTATGGAAAAAGAAAAAATTCCTTGTACATTTGTTGATGGTTTCTAGCTTTACGTGCCCGGATTGTTGATTGTTTGTAATAACATAACAGGTTATTTGTGGTTGAAAATCCAGGGCGTGACAATAACCAATAAAGGGGGAGGTACATATTATGGTAACACCAGTATCACAACCATCAATACATACCATACCCAAATCCCTTTTCCCAATAATATATAAGTATTCCATATTCAAAATTCATATACCTTGCTAATAGCATTCAGTGTTAATAATATCAACATTCAAACATGCATTAAACCCCAAAATTCCCATCACCCAAATAAATCATATGTTTCAATCCAAATCCTATTTGTATTCTTATAAAAATCAAAACTAACTTACATAATATTTTATACCTTCAATAACCCAAGATAACCCAAATTCCATAATCTGAAATCCATATACTATTCTAATAATGATAATAGAAATAAAATCCCCGGAAATCCCATATCCCATAATATAAGCTGGGACTAGCCTGTTAATAAAATTCCATAATTTCATTAACCCAAAAAAAGCCAATTTCCAATTCCAATCCCATTTATGCAAGCAAATCGACATTTGGAAAGACGATGCATATTTAAAAACAAATGTCCGCTCACAGAAGGTCTAAGCTAGCTTGACCTTGCGAGGGTCTCTCCTGTTGGTTACGCGGAGCTTGAGCACCTATTCGAGAGAATATATAGATTTGATTAATAAACATATTTAACCATGAGTTTAATTTAAAAACTGGGTTCCTAGGGCCATTCTAGTACTTTTCGACAAGTGAAACGGTCTCACAAGACCCATGGTCAACTGTGCTGTCAAATTTCCCATTTTTGGTCAACTGGGCCCGCTAGGCCTACAAACTCCGATTTCCGATATGAAAGTTCCTATAGGTCCAACAAGGTTTACTAAGCAAGTCCCAAGGCTTTGGTCTCAATTGAGCGGTCGGATTGCTCTCGATTGCACGATCGGACGGTACCCAGTTTACCTAACCCTAATATCATTGATTCGGAGTATTCGGAACTCCGATTCTCGATCCATGAGTTGCTACACGATCCTAGAAGTACGAGGAACAACATATTTGAAAATGGGACTAATCGAACGGCTCCGATTTCTGATATGAAAGTTCCTAGAGGTCCAACAAGGTTTACTAAGCAAGTCCCGAGGGTTTGGTCTTGATTGCATGATCGGACGGTACCCAGTTTACCTAACCCTAAAATCATTGATTTGGAGAATTCGAAACTCCGATTCTCGATCCATGAGTTCCTACACAATCCTAGAAGTACGAGGAACAACATATTTGAAAATGGGACCGATCAAACGGTCCGAACATATCGAACCCGGATATCGCCTAATAGGCACAATATCCGTTCAATAGTCAAATGGTATCCAATCCTTAATCTGAGCATATCGTCATGCTCAAGATAACATAAGGGACATTTTGGAAATCAACGAGCTGCCACCCACCACCGACAGTGGTAGGTGTCTAGAGTAATTTCCGGCAATCGAAAACCGCAAATCGTCGGCCAATACCTATACTAATAGTTTAATCACATCTAAAGGGACAAATTTTGGTCTTAGACCCCTGCCAAAAAGTGGTCGGAATAGGGCGGATCGAAGCCAAATCGGTGAGGGTTTTGGCCAAAATTTCTCAAGTTCGATCTAGTGGCTACGGCCTCCACTGACATCGTAAACCTTAGGGGAAAGCAAGAGGGAGAGGAAGGCTACCTATTTCCAGGTGGTGGCGTGGCCTGAAGTGGCTGGAAACATCGCTGGCGACAAGGGCAATTTTTAGGCGATTTTTCCTCCATTCCAGTCACCATTCGCTTGGTTTTCCAGCTGGGATATAGGGTGGGTTGGGTAGAGCACGTTGATGTGGTCATTTTGAGTGGTGGATCGTGGCCGGCCATAGCGGGAGCAGTGAGAACTCCCTGGTCAAAGTGACCGGCATTTTAAAATGACCTTTTAGTTTTTAGGCCTTTTCTAGACCGTTAAAACTTGGAATTGAGCGTGCCGCCTGTCCATGAACTCGTATCGACGAGCCCGAAGCAATGGTGTGACTCAATTCCCCAAATTTCTTTCCGAACAAAAAGTGATTAAAATACCCTTATCCTCAAGGGCAAAAATGTAATTCCTTAATTAATAATAATTAATAAATTCTTAAATTAGGCCGGGATGTACAACGAGCACGCTAGAGAGAAGAGAGAAGAGAGAATTAGGGTATTTAGTGTTTTTAACAATTTTTGAAATTCCCTTTACGACATTTCCGTTTTCAGACTTTTTCTCAATCGTTAAAACTCAGAATTGAGCTTGCTGCCTGTCCACGAACTCGTATCGACGAGCTCGACGTAACGGTGCCACTCAATTCCCCGAATTCCTTCCCGACTAAAAAGTCAACCTTAAACCATTAAGAAACCCCTTAGGGTGAAATCGTCCTTTCACTTTAGAATTTCGAAAATTAAATTAAATTTCGGGGCAGAATGTTACATTTATTAAATATGAAAAATACATACGTGCGTGTACAATAAGTGTATTGTATGTTTGCTTTTTAAAAAATGTGTATTTTAACGAGTCTTTAAGACGTGTACGGAAAACGGAAGTACTATTGAAAAATGCGTACGTATGTGTATAATACGAGTATTAAACTGGAAAATGCTAAATTTTTTATACATGTAATAATTTTGGAAAAGTAAAAAATCAAAATGGGACAATAGAGACTCAGGTAATGGCGTAATGCTCTAAACTACTCTTCTCGATAAACAAAAAATCAGGGAAAAAAAAATAAAAGGACCCCATTATATATTTAAAGAGTATAGCCGCGCAGCTACACAATTAATTAAAAAAAAAAAGGATTCCAGTATAGCCGTGCAACTACTAAAGAAAAAAGGTAAGTATAGCCTTGCGGCTATACTATTTATTAAATAAAAAAACATAAAGACCCGCCTAGCGTCTATGCAACTGCACAAGGTCGTGGATTTAGAAGACACTCTGGTGCTGTCAAGATCTCTGCATGTGTATTGTTCTCTTCTCAATACTTCTTTTTCTTTTCAGAGAGTTGTGTTTAAGGTGGTTATGAAAACTGCATTTTTACCCTTTCTCTTGTATGTTCATAGAAAATAATTTGTACCCAAAAGTTAAAGATATATTCTGTTAACAATATGAACTCAAATCAGCTAACTCCCAACACTACTTGAGCACAAAAATGAACAAATGATTTGTATTAAAAGAAAATATATAGCCCTAATGTTTGTTGGAGGACACAAAAGCAGAACAAACAAATCCTAAAACAAATTAAACAATCATTATGAACTACAATTAATCATCTACCAACTCTAATTATATCTGATCCAGACAAAGATGATGAAGAAGATAAGGATTTTTTCATGTCTTCAAATGCAGGGTGTCCCTGTCCCCCCATGTTCCAGCGATAAGTAGACCACATTGGAGTTGTTCTAATTTTGTGCAGCAAATTTACATTCATCCCTTCCCCTTCAGATTGATCATCAATGGCATCACTTGCCCCTTCAAGCACCTTCATAACTTGCCTCATTGTTGGCCTTCCATGAGCTTCAGGATATGCACAAAGCAAACCCAAATGAAGCAATCTCACAACTTCCTCAATGCTATATCCACCTTTAGTCCTCAGCCTCTCATCTAGAGCAAAGGCCAATTTACTCCTCTCCATTAGCCTCCAAACCCAATCAACCAAGCCTGGCTGCCCGGCTTCAATCGGTCTCCGGCCACACACCACCTCCAGTACTAGTATCCCAAAACCAAACACATCAACCTGAGGTGAGGCTCGCCCCATTCGAACCACTTCTGGTGCCACGTACCCTGCGGTCCCAACCACTTGAGTGGTGGCGGTCATTTCCCCATGTTGGTGCATTCGGGCCAATCCGAAATCCCCCAACCTAGCATTCATATCCTTGTCAAGTAGCACATTGCTCGCCTTGATGTCTCTATGCAAAACCGTAGATTCCCAACCCTCATGCAAATACAATATCCCAGAAGCCACATCCTTCAAGACCTTAATTCTCTCTTCCCAACTCAACATGTTGCTCTCATTGCACTCAAAAAGCCTCTTATCCAAGCTCCCATTTTCCATGTAATCATAAACCAGGATCAGGCTACCCTTCTCTTTCTTACACCAACCTCTCAATCCTACCAAATTCCTATGCTTCAATCTTCCCAAGCTTGAAACCTCAGCCAAGAACTCTTTCAACCCATGTTCACTCTCATGTGAAATTCTTTTAACTGCAACTTCTACTCTGGCTAATAGCCCTTTATAGACCTTCCCATTCCCTCCAATCCCAATCACATTTTTCTCCGAAAATCCCTCTGTTGCCTTTTGAATCTCTTCGTAATCAATCCGGTGAGGCCAATACTTCATTTCCCAATCTTCAATTTCCTCTATCGCCTCTCCCTTTTTTCCCTTCCTCCTCTTCCTCCTCACCCAAATCGCATAAACCAAGACCACACACCAAACAACTAACACACCCCCAGTACTAACCCCCACAATGAACCCTTTTGATCCAAAAACAGAGTCCCCTGACACTACAAACGAAGGCAAATTCTGAGTCACCAAACTGTCACCAATCGAAAAATTTGAATTACTAAAGCTCCAAGCCAATATCATGTGGCTCTGAACTAATGCTCCAGTTGCTGCACAAAACCCCACATGCATTTCATCCAAAAGAACCCCAGAAAGATCCACAACCTCGCTTATCAATGGCTTCCTAGGCTTTTTCACACCAGCAATAGCCATGGTAACATTAATTCTTGAATCCAAAAAATCAATCCACACTTGATAATTGACCCCATTGTTGAGCTTCAACTCATTAAAAACCTCATCAAATTCACCACTCCAATACCCTGCAGTATATGAAGCATTAGATGTAAGTGAGTTCAGGTCCACACCAACGTGGTTATCATCAGGATCCTGGAATTCCTGGTTTTTGAACACATCAAATTCAACACCAAAAATATGGTTCTTTGGGTCACCATTATTGGTGGTGAAGTTGAAAACACCCAAATGCTGAGCTGAGCTTGCACCGTCAAGACCCGAAAAGGGTAAGAAGACAAAGGCAAAACCATGGCCAGGAAGGAGGTTTTTGACGGGTACAAGGGAGAAAATGAAGGAGGTTGAGAAGGGAAGTGGGGCTGAAGAGTTGGAGGATTTTGTGGGGATTTTTTTAGGGTACAAGGCGCGTCCCAAAGAGAAGGTGGTGGTGTCATTTGTGAGGCTGAGAATGGAGGATTGGATGGTGGCGTTTCCGTAGAGACTCAGGCTGGTGGAGTTGAAGTTGGTGTTAAAGATAAACTCAGTGGTGCCTGAAACTGAGTTTGAGATGAGGATTGCTATGATTAGTATGGTCCAAGTGGTGAGGAAGACAGAGAGGATTTGGGAAGACATTAGTGAAACAGAGAGATTTCAGAAAACACTGATTTCTTTTTAGGAAATACGAACATGTATGTCGGCTCCTAGCAGCCTTTCATCGAGCCAGTTCAAATCTCATGAAAGACAGTTTGCTTGTTGTGGAAACCAACCAAAAAAGAACATGTATTTCAAAACAAGCTGGTTTCTTGGAAACAAGCTTTTGTTTTTGTTTGAAACATCATCCTGGTCATGGGATCCTTTTTTTAATTTTATTAGGATATTTGAAGGTACCTTAATTGACTTCTTTGGTAAAAAGGTACGTGTAATTGCACTTGTGTCTAGAAAATATTTGTGTAGATGCTTATCTTAAAAAGTGGTTTTTGTTTGCGTGTTATTGGCTAGATTTTCTGGAAAAAGTGTATCTAGTTTGATGTGGTCTTGGTCTCTCAGACAATTACAGGTAATGGTCATAGATTGCAGCCGGCAAATTGTTAATGGGCATATTGAATTTGAAGGTACCTTTATTGACTTTCATGCCCATTGACGGCTTGCAAACGCAAAATCAAACAAGTTGTGATTTTGACCTTGCAATCAAGGAATGAAGAGTATTAATATCCATTCAATCTAGTTGTATGAGATTGTGTCAAAATTCAAATCTACAAATGGGATTTTGATACAAAATATCCAAGCTAAGAAGATATGGGCAAACATCACATTACGTAGAGACCATCGCACTGCTTTGTTTGTAATTCTTTCGTATGTAACAGTTCTTAATTGGCTGCTCATCGCACGAAGAAAGTCTCCGAACAAAATTTTCTTAATCCATCTCCAGGCCAGCACTCGGCTGTCAGCAATGGAGGATTACCTGCTAGAGAAATGTAATCTTTAAATATAAAATCAATCAATGAAGATGTCCTCTTAAAGGTGCCCAGTTTACTTTAAAATAATTGTTGAAAATAATATGATCGAAGTATAGATGTCTAGAGAATTGTAATCTTTAAGTATAATTGTTGACAATGTCATGATTTCATTCTTTAAAACATGTTATAAACTGTTTCATTCATTAAAATAAATGTTGGAAAACTCTTTATGCCGGTTTAAAATGAAACTACCATTTCAATGTTTTGAAGTTCAACATATTTTGTTTGATTTCTTCTGCAAATGCAAGGAGAGAGACCTGTTACCCCAATGTCACCAAATTAAATAAAGAGAAATTTTAATTTACATTATTAAGACTTTTGTATGTTAGAAAAAAAAAAAAAAATTGCTACAAACAGAACAGATTCATTCTGAAATGGCTTCCAGAGGGATTTGGACTTATATGCTGGTCAGTATTTTGAATACGGTCTAAAGCAAAATCCACTTCTTCAAAATTGGCCATTCAGATCAAATAATTTATATACCAAGTAAAATAGTGGAACTAAAGAAAGACTATCTCTTACACAAGTGATCACTGTACAGGGAACAATACCATATTAGAAAGGAGCTTAGCTCCCTCTGTGTGTTTGTGTGTTTTATGAGGTCAAAGGGTTCCAGGGATTCAGCTCCATGAAGACCACGAAAAAATATGTTTACTTCCATAGCTTATCCATCTCCATGCCTAGAAGCAAATGTTGGATTTTCTGTCCCTTGCTTCCCAGATCTAATCTTGTCAAGTCGTGCTTGCCGAGCATGTTCTTGGATCCGAAGGTTATGTTCTTTAAGCGCCTGATCAACATTGTTTGACGAAACAAGTAACGGACCAGACACATAAATTTTGTTTCCCTTCGGCCCACGACCATGCTGAAAAGAATTTTGAAGAATAATTTAGGTTCAGCTAACAAAATCTGAGAATAATTATTTGTGATATGAAATTAGAAATTTTATTAAGAAAAACGAAACTAACCATATTTGGTTCTTTAATGCAGGCCTTCTCATCTTCCATCTGACGAGACCTGGCAATTCTCTGTGCGTCACACATCCGCTCCTGATTTTTTGTGGATTCCTCCACATCAAATGACCCAGGAAATCCCCCTACTTGTTTTGTTGTTTCTGGCCCTGAGGGGCCAGGTTTCTCTTGTTGGTCTTTAGACAACGCAGTCCTAGCCAATACTAAACCAGATAATTTTGACAAGTTGGCTCTATTTGAACTCATAAGAGAATCATTACATTCCTTCCCAGACTTGGGCCATCCGCGGCCATGGACTAGTGGTCCTGAAACTGAAGTCCTCTTATTGCGGTGCTCCGATAAATCTTTTCTAGTGTCTTTATCTGTTCGCAAATGTTTAGTTGGATCAACCAGAAAACCAGAAACAGCTTCCTCCCTGTGAGGGTTGAACATTTCACTTCGGATCTTTTGGTTAGAATGGCCTTGTCTTATCTGTAGTTAGAGAGCAAATGACGTCAGAAAGAACTAAAATGTATGTAAACAGAAAATAGAGACCTCTGTTATCAAAATAAAGACCAAAGAAATTAAAGTTATTTGCAAATATTGGAAGAGAAAACCTCCATGACACTGAACTTAGATTAGAGAAACATTAACCAAAAAATTAATTTTTCCTAAAGCATGTCTTAACAAGTTTTATGTAAATGTACATCCAAGCAATTTTGTAAGAACCTTCTGTTAATACAAACACACAATATCGGAATAACAGTTCATAAATTCCTCCTCCTGCAAACAGATATAAGCTACTTGATTTTTAAGTGTATCTAGACACTCAGCAAATGACAATCTAGGCCAGTAGCCCTACAATGTGATTTACTTAAATACAAGCCACAGATCCCTAGTTATTTCTGCTAACATCAGATATATAAATTTAAAGATCCACAACCCTGAAACAATTGTAAGTTGTAAGTGAAGGATTCACTGCTTGGAAAAGTACAAAAGACAAGCCCAAAATAGAGATGATTAAGCCATCAACACATTCACCAAGTCTTTAAGTACAAAATGTAGAAATATAAGAAGTCCAAGAGTTCAGAAATGAAGGGGCCATGTTCAATTGGTAGTCACCACAAAACTTGGCCTAGCACGGCACAAAAATTAACTCGTTTGGTAACAATTCTGTATTTGGTTTAATTTTTTATCAAAGATGTAGTAAACAGAGAGAATGGTAAGAAGAAAGATAATAGATGTGAGGGAGGGAGGACAAAATATATATGAAATGATTCATAAAACAAAAACCAAAAACAATTCTGAATAGGCTTTTCTTAGGTTTTAGTTTTAAGGATTTTCCTTCATTTGTTCATCGAAAAAAAAATAGGCTTTTCTTAGGATTTAGTTTTAAGGATTTTTCCTTCCTTTGTTCATCACATGTCTCCTATCCTATCTAATCTCCCTCTCTCCTCTTCCCATATATTTTCCCTCAACCAAAAGATAAAACTAAAAATCAAACACACAAACACTATCAAACTGGCCCTAAGTTATCTGACTCATGCGGAAGGTAAAAATACTCAAAACAAAGTCACGCCAACCAGCACTGCTGCAAACTGCCATAATTTTTCATCTGAGCAGCTTGAATCAGTAGACAGATAATCTTAGACAATTTTAAATGCTTGCATGTGATTGTGGTATAACATAACCAAGGATTAAAATATCGGCCGTGCAGATAATATCGGGCCTCCGATTTACGGATATTTCGGGGGATATATTGTTATCGTTTTAGGTATCGGGAAAAAATCAACAAAAATAACAGATATAGGCATTGAAACACATAATTTTGGAGTAAAACTTTCATAGATGTTATGTACATTATCAGTGAATGTATTGAACAAATAAAACTCAATATTTACTAAGAATAAGATATACATATGATGAAATATAAGTGGAATGTAATGCGCATTAATGAAAAGTTTGAAAATAAAATGTTGATTAGAATGAATAAACCATGCATAAATCCATAGTTTGTTTAAACATTGGATTACAATTTAAATAAGTGTCCATCTACATAAATGAAGAGCTCCTATGAGGTTCAAACAATGAGGAACAACCATCTTGATTCATACAATAGTCATACCAAGTCAAGTAACCCGTGCAGTTTATAAGCCATGTTTGAACATGGTGCACATATGTCTCTCTTGAGCTCCCTACTGTCCTCCCATATATGAGATAGTTAGGATTGACCCAACTAGTAGGTCCATAATCTGTTTCATCATCGTGAGCTCCATAACTAGTTCCACTATAATCATACAGGACATAACCATAGCCATCATAAGACTCATTTGAGTTAGTACTAGGTCTAGTTCCTATGCTCATAAATTATAGGGTTCTGGGCAAGGAGTAGAGATTTTTGGGTTTCAATTTGCATCAATTGCCTTCAAAACTAAAGATAAATTTCTGGGTTATTTGTTTGGTATTGGGAAATATCGGTAAATATCGAGGATATCGGGGGTTATCGGGGATATATCGCCTATAAGGGGGAAGAAATAGGCTTACCCCCCTCTATCTGTATCGACACCTAAAAAAAGAGATATATCGGCCGATATATCGGGATATCGGCCGATATTTTCATCCTTGAACATAACAGCAAAGTTCCAATCCGACATTTCCAAAATTCCAAAATAATTTCAAACATCATTTTGTATACAAAATTATGATTTCAATTTTCACCACAACTTACAAAAAAACCTTTTGGTCTTTGGTACATCACTTCAACGTCAAACAAGATCAAACTTTAAACCAAATTGAAACACTAAGATTCAAAACTTATTTGAAGTTACCTGGACTGATGCAATTAACTCAGCATTAGCATTTGTTCCTGAAACTGCTGGAGGTTGTGGTCTCCTGCCCAGGTCTACCTTCTGACTCCTTCCTCCAATTGCTCTTTTCCTAAAAGAAGTGCACAAACAAAGATTAACCTTTGCACCATCTTCGTCCAAAAGAGTATCAAGAATAAGATGTACCTTCTAGCTTCTTCCTCTCGCAATTTGGCATCAATCTCTTTGCTGGGAGGGTACTTGGGTAAACTTGAAGAATCACAAGGAAGAGGCTTTGTGGTGAAGAACTGTTGAAATAAAAATATATTAAAACAATTTCGAGGAAGAGGCTTTTGTAACTACCAACTAGGAGTAAAATGAAATTAAAACAAAAACATATATACATATATAAATTTCCTAAATTTACAGGGGAAAAATATGAATTTAAGAATGCCTGCAAAATAAATCCTGCACACCTCACTCTCGAGAGCAATAGCAGCAGTTCCTCGATCAGTAGGATCAACAGAAAGTAAAATTTCCATAAGCTGCACAGCAGCAGCAGGAAGGTCCTTAAAAGTCTCTGCCAGGCATCTTCTATAAGGTTGTGGAGGCTTGATCACTGTTGAATTTCGTAAGTGCAATTTACGCCAATACTCCTCAGATGGCGAACCACAAAGCTTGAAAATTTTATGCAATTGTTCAACCTACAACAAGAAAATACAAAATTAATAGACACCACCTGAATATCATACTATTATGATACATTTAATGAAAGACTAACCAAAATATTAGTTCACTTTAATGTGAAACAGACAGTGAGGAGAAATGTAACTGGAAGAACAGGGATTGTTGCCTATGTGTCACACTAACCCATGGAACATGTCAAACACATGCCACGGACATAAGCTTGCTACCCAAATAAACAGTAGATATACATCCCTGAGAAACATCAAGACCCTTATAATCAACTTAAAGTTTCTGGTGTAGTTAATTCGGGGGTAGGGTGGGGGGATATGAGCATATAACTGAAACTTCCTGAAATAAGTTGTCATCATATCATAACAATGATTAGTTGCGTACTATCAAAGAATTGGGCATAATTAGTCATATACTCAATATCATCTGCAATTTTGAAATTAAAATAAAAAACTCGAAGAGATCTTTCCGTTATATTCTCATTTTATAATAATATGAAAGTAGTCAAATAATAATTCGATGTGGCCCATAAGAGCATGAAGAATGCATGGATTTCAGGGCATAAAATTTTTAAATATCTTACCTCTGTTTTTCCTGGCAGGATAGGCTTTCCAGAATACAATTCTCCTAGTATGCAACCACTGCTCCATAAATCCACTGCAACCCCATATTTAGAGACTCCAAGTAAAAGTTCTGGAGGTCGATACCAAAGAGTCACCACACGGCTTGTCAATGGAACACTGTGATGAGGATCGTAAAAGCTTGCCAAGCCAAAGTCCGCAATTTTCAAGATGCCACTGTTGTCAATGAGAAGATTTGACCCCTTTATGTCACGATGCAAAACACCATGACTATGACAGTGATCAAGTCCACTTAGAAGTTGCTTCATGTAACATTTGACCTAAAATGAAATTTTTTATAATAAAAAACCCTAGAATTAGATATAAAGTAACAGGCTAATTAAACCTTAAATTAATTTCTATGATTATCATTTATACAGGGGCCTCTTTTCCATTCTGTGTTAATAGGCTATTATATTTGCACAGATATATGGTAGAGGGTGCATTAAAAATGCTCTATCCACATTTCTTCTTTAAAAGACTACCTGAGGTTCAGAGAACTTAATGCTTGGGCTTGATGCAAGTCCTGTAAGATCATGTTCCATATATTCAAAAACAAGGTACAAGCTGCTAGATGTCCGTGCTGTGATCAATCCTTGCAACTTTATTATATTAGGATGATCAAGCCTACGCAAGAAAAGGATCTCTCTTGCCATAAACTTGACACTCTCAGGATCGAGATTATCAAATCTGACTTTTTTTAAAGCAACAAATGTATCGTTCAAGACATCACGAGCCTTGTAAACACTACTATAAGTTCCTTGGCCGATCTGAAAGAAGGAGATGCCACAACATGCACACACAAAAAAGGCAGGCACTGATAAATACCAACATGAACAAGAGTAATTAATCAAACAATCGAAGTAACAAGCAAAGAATCGGACATACTTCATTTAACTTCTCGAAAGTATCAGCACGCCGTGGTATCCATCCATTGATAGCTTCACCGGCAGCTGAAGAGAGCCAAGCTGGCCATCCTGCAGCAACTTGCTCAGCCACTGTAGCATTCGGAATTCTTCTTGAACCCGGATGATCAAGAACAGCAACATCAGCCTTCTCTATCCTCTTACTCTTAGTCTGATCATATAATCGCATTGAACCATTGACTTTCTTATCCATCAACATAACTTTCACATCACCACCACCACCCAATTTATCTTTAGTCCAAACCGCCTCCTCTCTTTTTGAAGAATTCAACCGCGAAGAATTCCTCTCCGAGCGCTGCTTACTAAAACTCGAAAATGATCTTTTTGGTGGGCTTTCCCGGCTATCCTCAACGGCCGAAGGCTTTGTACATAATAAACCCATTTTGCTATATAAACAAAAATACACACCCCACAAAACCCTCCTTGACAAGCAAAATCTACCACTCGAAAACAATCCAAACCTTCACAAGACCTCCTTCTTTACCCAACTCCATCAGAAAGAATCTAGGGGATAATGAACTATGCTAAATCTTCCAAAACCCTCATCCTTCACATGACAAACATTTGACTAAGAACCCCAACTTCTATTTTTTGACAAATTCAGATTAACCCAATACCCAAATTGCCAAATTCAACAGGACCCTTAAAGATACGAACTTGCAAAAGAATCTCGAATTTTTTTTACCAAAAAAAAATTGAAGTGAAAAAACCCAGAAAACTATAGGTTCTGCTTAGTGCTATGGATTACAATTAGACTGAGTGCATGTATGAAAATTTTGGAATAAATGAGACGAATAAACACATAATACCTTGAAAAGTGAAAGCCCAGAGAAACGATTGAGAAATCTATTGCCAAAGGCTTGACTTACCAAGAAGGAGCAAGCAGTAGGCTTTGTGTGGTTTTGGGTTGATTGTTCAACGCGTATTCAAAATTAAATAATAGGGGGCGGCATTTGCCGGCTATTCTCTCAGTCAACAAACACACACAGAGCACAAGACAAACACACTCCTCTTCTCTCTCTCTCTCTCTGTCTCTCTCTACTGAAAAACAGTTGAAGTCGGTCAGGTTCAAGATGCTTAATGGGGGCTGTTTGGCACTTGAATGCTTGCATTAACGCGTTTTTATGGAAACCCGTTCGTCCCCGCTTCTTAACGAATAGCGACCTTCAATAAGAATAAATAAATGAAAGTTGATGGTTTTCTTTCCTTCTTTTTTTTACCTTTGGGATATTTTTATTAGGATAACTTATGTTTTTGATTTTGTCTCATTTTTTTAAATTTGGTATCTATTTTAAATATTAAAAAAAACTAATTTTGGTCCCTATTTTTATGCCATTTACAACACGAGTCTTGATCTCTTGGGCGCAGTCCAAGGATTAAATGATCATCATTGAATTTAAATCCAACTACGATAGATTTTGTTAAAAGGAGTGTAAAAGTAGGTGGTAGTTGAATTTAAATCCAACGGCGGTGAGTACGAAATCCTTGGACTCTATGGATCCAAGAGATCATGACTCTTTACAACAATATTAAGACAATTTCAAAATTCTGTCAACTTCATTCTCAAAAATAAATAAATAATCCTGACAACTAATTTGATGTGATTTTGAAAAGAACAACTCGTTTGTTTGTTTAGAAAAAAATTCTTTTTGGAAATTGAAAAGCCATCTTATAAGCATTTTAAAACTAATTTTCATTTTCGTGCTTATTTAAAAGAGAAATCAAGCTATAAAAAAAAATTAGGGTTTAAACTCCAAGGTTTGAATTTGTACAGGTGTTTTTTTTTTCTCGTTTCTGAAGATCAGTCTAAAGCTATATGTCGACCATTTTTCGGTAATTCTTGAGTGATTATTATTATTATTATAGTTATGAATTTGAATAATTTGAGAAGGAAAAAAATCTTATGTTAGGTGCGGTTGGTGACCCCATCTTTGAAAACTTATATCTCATTATAACTCATGGTTATGTGCAACTTCTTCTCTACTATTATAAAGATCGATCATAATGGAATGTGTTTGTCAAAGCCTAAATTTTCATGATATTTATGGTGTAGCATCCGTTAGGCTTTTCTGGGGTCAAAATCACGTGAGTATGGTCCAAAGAATTTATAAAACAGGAATTATTTACATTAACACACCTTGAGATTATTGGTGTTTTAACAAAATCATTGAGGTTTCAGAAATTATACAATCACCCATTGAGGTTTTAAATTGTTTCAACAAAACTCATTTTCATTGATTTTTTGTCCGAATATTGATGATTTTATATATTAAAAAATTTATCCAAATAACAAACTTAGCCTTTCTGATTAAATTGCACATACATTCATTGAAGTTAATTTTGTCATTTGCATAAGTTTTTTTATTGATGAAATCATCAATTTTTAGAAGATCATCATAGAATGGAGTTTTGTGAAAATAATTTGAAACCTCAATAGATGTTCATGTAAGTTTTGAAACCTCAAGAAATTTTGTGAAACACCGAAAGCCTCATATTCTAATTATTACCATGCAAAATTTTCATATTCCAATTATCACCAAGATTTCACCATAAAAATAACATTATTATCACCAAGGTTTTGTCTGCTGGCTTGGCAGAATGTTATTGACCATTTCACTTATTTTTGACATTTTGAAAAGGAGAACCAAACCAAAAGCATACATATGAGTCGTATTCTTGAACTTAAAGTTTACAAAACTTCTTGAATAGAAAATCGAAAGCAAGGAAAAAGGAGCAATATGAACTCACACTACTTTCAACTTTGATAGTACAGCCAAAAGAAAATCTTTGTCAAAAAAAAAAAAAAATTTGTTAGAAAACGAGAATGAATATTTGGGGGTTTTGTTTTGTCTTTTTCTTCTAGGCAAGCTTTAGTGGAACCTTTCACTCTAGCATCTCTAATAATCTATTAAATAAATAAATTTTTTAGGGGTGTATTCAATTGAGATTTTAAAAGACTATTTTTGGATAAATAAGTCCAGTAGATTTTAAAACACTATTTAGGAATGTAATGACTTATATGATTTTTTTAAAAGATTTTTATAAACAGGATTTTTTATGTTTGGATTTTAAAAGATTTATATCATAAGAATTTATAAGATTTGAAATGACCACATGGATTTTTTACTTTTATGATGCTAACCAACCATTACACACAATTCCAAACCATCAAATGCATTCAAGCAACTAGCAACCAACTCCTACCCACATGATGAAAACAAACTAAAACATGATACTTTTGGGAAGAAAAGCGTCATTGCCATATGAAGATATGACATCAACTGCTGCTCTTACCACCATAAACAGCCCCAACTCCCAATTGTAGTTCCAAATAAATAAACAAACCAAAATTGCACAATTTCAACATAATTCCAGCACCAGATTTAGCAACATAATTATACAACTTGGCAACACCAGAGTTCTTATGATTAAGAATTTAAAAGGATATTTTGTTTTATAACCATTAACAAGAAAGAAAACAGCAGCTATTCAATGATTTCCTCTAAGTAGCATTTCTCCACATATCTAAAGCTATGCTAGCTCTCCATGCATTAGCATCTTCTCGTTGCTACTCTTGGGTATGAACAATAGGTTCAAAATTATCTTCTTCATTAACTGGTAATACTGAAGATGAAGATTCGTCTATTGGTTCAATTGGAAATTCATCATAACGACACTCTTTGCGAAGAAAGTTATGTAGTGCTACACATGCTAACACTAGCAGTGAACGTCTTTGCAATTGGGTCCCACCCAAAGCCAGAGTTGTTACGCATAAGCGTAGACATCTTGTTATATTGCTTCTGAAACCACTTCATTCGGCTCAAGTAATGATTATAAGTTTTTGGGAACCTAATTTTTGCATTAAGACGCGGAAGTATCACTCTTTCTACATTTAGCTTGCTAAGTGACCCGTTAGCATCACGCAATCCACTATTGATAGCATCCACCAAGAGGTGCAACAACTCATTGGTATCGTCCATGGTCCAAGATTCATAGTTCTCTTTCTCTTTGCCATTTCTTTTGTTATTTTCTTGTTGTGAATCCCCCATTTAAATTACTACTACAACATATGTAAGAAATTTATTAGTTATTTCACAAGAACACTTATCATACCAAACAAGAAAAGCAAACAAAATAATTTCACTCATGTTTCCTATTTTATATTTTCTTTCTAATTGAATCTGCCAATTCTTGTTTGCATGTATAAAAAAAGTCAATGTAAACAAGAATTGTCTCTGCCAATTCTTCTTTCTAACGAAACCCATCAGTGTTGGATATTTAATAAGATAGTTGAAAGAAAGCACACCATTTGACAAGTCTACTCTCGAAATCTAGATGAAGAAAACAAATTATTAATTAAAGACGAAAACATATAAACAAATAAACAGGATTTGACAAGTCTACTCCTGTTCTGTTCACATATAAACGCCAACCTATATATATACGTCATGCGAAGGGCCATACAGCTATCTAAACGCCATCCTATATATATATATATATATACGGCAAACCCCAGCAAACCCATGAAGGGCCATAGACACAGACCATATACAAACATGGCATATAGCAAATAGACAGATGATAAACGCAAGAAGACACAGCATGAGAAGAAAGCAATACCTTGCTCAGAAAGAGCTGTTTATCTTCACGAAGAGCTGTTCATCTTCTCTAGCAGACAAAAAAAAAATATCATGTAAAAAGTCTGATGGGTTAGGGTGAGATTTGTTATAGGGTTTGGTATTTATACCTCCCACTAAAAAGTCACACAAATTCCACATTTAAAAAAAATCCTTCGAAATTAGCAAGTTTTTGAAAACCAAAAGACTTTTTGTTACTTGTTTAAAGTCTTGATTGAATACCACTAGATTTGGACACCCTCTTTAAAAAATCATAATAGTCCTGATTGAATACCACAAGACTTGTTTAGATTATTTAAAAGTCTTAATTGAATACCACAAGATTTATTTATCCCAAAATAGTCTTTTAAAATCCTAATTGAATACACCCCCTTAATTTTACTTTGGAAAAACAAAACCTACTTGAAAATGTTAATTTTTTCTTTTCTTTTCAGGTAATAAATACATATATATTATTCACATGTTTTTGTATTTTTTATTATTTTCCATAACATCGCATTAATTGAATTAGAAAGTTTGTTGTGGCATAAATTATTAAAGCATCAAATAAACCTTTACAAATTGTCACATCGGTTAACAAACTTTAATTTGAAAGGTTTAATTTGATACTACTATAGTATTAGACATGCTCTAAAGCGTTTACTTTCTTTTGTCTTATTTTAGTCCTTCATTTGATAATGTATATTGTAAACCCTAATACATTAAGGGGGGTGTATTCCATTGGGATTTTAATATATTGTAATTACAACATTTTAGTGTAATGAATTTCAGTAGAATTTGCAAAATTTACTAATGATTTTGAATTCACTTAGGACTTTTTTGTATTCTCCAAAGAATCAAAAGATTTGCTATCTAGAGGATTTCATATGAAACAAAATCATTTAACATGGATTAATTATGCCACATGGATAAATAATCAAATAAGAAAAGAAAAATTAACGCTTGAAAAAAGAGAGGAAATTTAAAATTGAAAAAAAAGAAGAGAAGAAACAAAAATGATATGTTGTCATTAGGGGGTTTCCTCTGCATAAGAATTTTGACATTAAAATATGGAACTAAGCTTGAATATGGGAGATGTTTGAGCAAATTCCTCCCGGGAGAATATTTTCGGCTTAACCTTTTTGATTCCCTTATTCTCCTTCGATTCTCTCTATCCCTTCTTCTCCTTCGAGCTGTCGGGGAATTCTATAAATACCCCCCTAAATCTCTCATTTTCTTCACACCAAAAATTAGATTCTCTCTTCCTCCCTCTCTTGCTCTCTCTCTCCTCCATTAGAATTACTATTTCGACATTCTTTAGAGTAACTATTTACACCAAAACACTATTCACTTCCCATACGTAATATAAGCCGTTACTATTCTTCCCGGGAAGTCACAATTCAAGGATACTATTCATCCAAATTTACTATTCACTTCCAGAAGGTAGCAAGCATCGTTAACCATCATTTTCGGGAAGTTACTAGTCATCGGCAAATTTACTATTCATTGCCGTATTCTACTATTGCCCACCGAGGTAATCTCTACTCCATACCTCATATTTCATTTGTTTTAATTATGTATTTCTTTTTCCTAAGTGTTATGCTGCCAAATATAAAATTTTCAAATACTCAATTCCTATTATTTTATGATTGGGTAATTTTCAAGTTATTCCTAAAATATACTTCATATGCCGTTACTCTGTTCATTTGAAATCTAATCAAATTGGATAATCATTTTGTCATTTCCTTCCTTAAAATGGGCACTCTCACTACCATACTAGGTAAGTTGGTTATATTTTGTTTCTGGTAGGGGTAGTTGGCCTTTAAGTATCGGTTGTCAGACAAGCATATTTGGGGTGCCCATGAAATGTTTGCGTAAGTTATGTGAGCATGCCAACTGTTTTGATCCTATATTTATATGGAAATGGTTTGTGTTGTGCATATTCTTTCACTGTTTTTATGAACACTACTATGTTATTTTGCTATCTGATTTCAAACCTGGCCGGGAGCCTCCTACGAGGCAAATGAATGTATGTGATGCTCACCCCTACTTTTTTCATGTAGATCAAAATCATTGAGCTTCATTTGGTGCTGTTTCTGGATCTGTCAACACATTTGATCCTTGCACCTCATCATCTCTGACAGGTCGTGATTTTCTTTCCCATGAGTTGAGGATGCTTCATGTTCATTCATTTCTCTGTATAAATTATGGATGGTTGGTGTGTATTTAATCTTTATCATTTGTAAAATAACTTATGAGGTTGTAGGTACTTTTCCTTGACCTTTGGGGTTGGTATTTCGACAATAAAGTTTGTATAATGTTTTATTCAGGTTTTTCGCTGTTATTTACAACTCTGATCCAACCCGTTTTATTTAATTAAAAATGGTTATCGTATTTTGGGAATCTTGGGAGTATAACCCTTGGATCTAGGTGTTGTATTTTCATGATCCTCAAGGTACGTGCTACTGTCACGTGTCTCAATTTTGTTGCGTGACCTTCTCTGTCTTGAATCTCTTAATGTAGTCTCAAAGAGATTCATCGGGTTTCTTGTGCAGGTTGAACAGGTGGTCAGCATGTTTCATGATCGTCCGGTAAGAGATGTACTCCTTTGTGAAGATGAGGGCGAACTCCTTGTAGCTACTAATCGACCCATATGGTATGGTGTGAAACCAATCTTGGGCTGCTTCTCGCAAGATCATTGCTAACACCTTACACATCAGCACACCAACGGCCTTGTACAGGATCATGGCGCTTTTGAAGTGTTTGAGATGGCTCTTAGAATCGAAGTCTCCCTTGAATGGTGTGATGGATGGTGTTGAAAACTATTCAGAGGTGTAGCCTGCTCGACCTCGTCGGTGAAGGGCGAGGAGTTCACTTGTTCAACCTCCTTGAGTAGGGCTTCATCTACGTCTCCTCTAAGCTGGAGGTTTTGAAGTTGGTCGTTCACGAGCCTCTCGACGTCTTCAGCTCGCAGAGCTTGTGGCTCTCATTGGCGCCTTTCATGATTTGGGAGTCACTAGTCAACCTCCTCATCGGCTCTCAAAGGTCGATCCCCTAGGTTGTCCTGCTCATAAGGCGTGCTGGTGAACTGAGCCTGTGAGTGTGGACATCGGACTGTGGGCCCAACCTCTTGAGCACGTTGGTCCTTGGACCTAATCTCGAACAGATCGTCGATCTGCTTCGAGCATGGCTTTCAGATGTCTGCGTCATGTTTGGGCGCTAAATAGCGCATTCTCGTTCTCTCATTTGCTTGCTTGTCTATGCTCGATCGGTTTGAGACCTCTCAAACTACGTGCTGGTGTGCTCGTTTGTCCTTCTCTCGTCGCCCTAGGGCCCAAGGTCAAGGCCTCGAACCAAGTTGATTTGCCTGAGGAGCTGACCAACCAAATTGTTTTGGTTGTCTACATTCTGCGTGATCCACTTGACTGCGAGGATCGAGAGGAAAGAATTGTGTGGAGCCTAGATGTACATGGGCTAGGGTTTCATTGGAGGCATACACAAGAGAGTACGTCAAGTGCGGATGCCGTTGTGTTCCAGCAATGGCAGCTTGCGGCTGTAAGGTCCCAGCACCTGCGGCTGCAAGGCTCCATTTGCTGTGTTTGCGACGGCAAGACTCCAGCCGCAAGGCTTGGTGGCTGTGAGGAGGTTTCAGCCATGAAACCATAATGAAATGCAGCGGCACGAGTTCCCTGGCTATCAGCTTGGCAGCCGTGAGGGGAGGCACTGATCCATCACGGATTTCGTCTTTGCGGTGGCCTTGCTAGTCGTACGTTTGCTTCCAACCATGGTTGTTTAGAAGGCTTTGGTGGATTGGAAAAATATAAGGAAACAGATTCATTGATTCATGAGCACGCGTTGAGTATAACTCGTTCTCTCAATGAAAACACCAATTTGTTTTAGCAAATTTCCTCTGGGGAGAATATTCGCGGCTGAACCATTTTGATTCCCTTCTTCTCCTTATATTCTCTATATCCATGCAAAATAATACGGAGTAAATATACCACATCCGGGGGGTGTTGGCTAAAGGCCCGCCGATGCCTAAGTTAGTTCACTTGGATCTTATGTAAAGAGACAACAAGAGCTAAAATAGTCGGAGTTTTCTCTCACGAGGAGAGCACCGGGTAACCAGAGCCGTGTGTGGTGGCCGGAGCCGTGTGAGATGGAGAGTGAGAGAGAGAGTGGCGGAAACAAGGGTGAGATGGAATTTTCGCAGGGTTTCGGACGTACCTCATGCCTTATGTGTAGCCTCATATTTATAGACCCTTTGGTGGCTAGGGTTTTGGGAAAAAATAATCCTTGTATGGAAAGGAATTATTTTTCCCTAATTCGAAGAGATTGAATCAATTAGGGATTTGATTAGAATCAAATCCCCCAATTAATGGCAAGAATCCCTAATTTAATGAAATAATCCCAAAATAGATGGAATTAATGATTTTACCTAGGGTTTGATCTTCTCATCCACGTGGTGCGTTGTAATTGGCCGGCTAAATACATGCTTCCACATGAGCCCATCTTGTTTTCTAATAAAGCTCACATAACCAATGTTGATATCTTGGTTGGGGAATTACATCGAACACTTGGTGGGCATGATACCCCACTATCTCAGATACCCAAATCACTATCTTCATCTTATTCCGTAGGAGGTTCGCTTTTTTCTCTATGCTCCACAAAGTAATCCAATAATTATTCTTATTTTTTATTGTTGTTTTCATTCAAGTAATGTAATCAATTAGGAAGGACCATCTCCCCCATCGTTCATATTTTGCACAAATTACGGATGTTCGCCATCTCGTTGGTTCCTTCCACCACAACTCAGGGTGTTCGTTTCGCAGTGGTCACCTCATTTGTTCAAAAACAAGGTTTTGACTGGGTTTGGCGGTGGATTGCTGGAGGTGGCAACCAAGCAAAAGTTGCAAGGTCTCACATAAAACAAAAACAGAGAAGATAGAAAGAAAAATAAATAAAAATAGAAATTAGTGAGAATCAGACATAGGTGGGTGATATTTTTTATGGGGTTTGGTATTTATATCACACACTCAAAAGTCTCGCACAATACACCATTTAATGAAATACATCAAAATCAATAAGCTTTTAAATACCAACAAACTTGTATTCATTACTTAAAACCAGTGGATTTTTAAGTTTCAAAAGAATCTATTTTAAAATTTTAATTGAATACAACCAGACTTTTGTTCATTACTTAAAAATATTAATTGAATACCACTCGACTTTTAGTAAATTGTTTTGAAGCTTAAAAGTCCAGTGGTATTCAATTAGGATTTTAAAGTAATGAATTAAAGACCAGTGGTATTCAATTAGGATTCTTAAGTAATGAATGTATTCAATTGAGATTTTAAAAGACTTTTTATGGATAAATAAGTCCAGTGAATTTTAAAAGACTATTTAGGAATGTAATGACGTATAAGATTTTATTAAAGATTTTTTAATCAGGATTTTTTACTTATTGGATTTCAAAAGATTTATATCATAAGAATTTATAAGATTTGAAAAGACCACATAGATTTTTTACTTTTATGATGCGAACCAACCAACTTTTAATCGGATGATGAGTAATGGCTGTCTAGTTCAATGACACATTCTTTTTTTTTTGAGGTGGATGATTTGTTTATTTAATTGTTACTTTATTGCAAAAAGTTTACAACAGATGCCTCTTTTTGTATCAATATCATAGATTGATTCGTGTGAGCCGGCAAAATCCTAACTTTTTCTGTTTTGTGGTGGGGCCTTTGGGTTGGGACCTATATGAAAAAAGAGATGGAATTTTGGCTTTTTCCTTGGTCATCTGAGTGTTATTGTTATTTACAATTTGACAATTTGCCAATGCCATATATCTCATGTAGTTCATACCTTATCCCATTCACCCAAAGAATCTGTTTGACAACCCTCACCTGGAATTCACCTTTCTCCCTCATTTAAAAAATATGGCATGAGTTACAACTATATTTTCTATGAACGAGCATGAATCAAAGTGTAGCTTTTTTAGAACCGGATCATATGGAATGGAACCATAAATAAAAAGCCAATAAAAATCAATTGGTTCAAGCTGTGGCAAAGAAATGATAAGTTTAATAAAGAAAAGCAAAAGCCAATACAATTTTCCCCAATCTTTTAGTAGCCAATTTGATGTAGCTTAATGTCCTCCTAAGTAGCATTTCTCCACATATCTAAAGCTATGCTAGCCCTCCATGCATTAGCATCTTCTCGTTGCTGCTCTTGGGTTTGAACAATAGGTTCAAAATTATCTTCTTTATTAACTGGTAATACTGAAGATGAAGATGCGTCTATTGGTTCAATTGGAAATTCATCATAACGTCACTCTTTGCGAAGAAAGTTATGTAGTGCTACACATGCTAACACAAGCTCTGCTTGTGTCTTAAATTGAAATGGAGGCGCTGACTTAAAAATTGTGAACCGCGATTTTAAAATGCCAAATATCCTCTCGATCGCATTCCTCAAGGATGCATGGCGAAGATTGAACAATTCATTTTCATTTTGAGGGTCATTATCATGACCTGCAAAATCTTGGAGATGATATCGCACACCTCGAAATGGAGCTAAAAATTGGCGTCGATTAGGAAATCCACAATCCACTAGGAAATATTTACCTAATTATATATACAATACATATAAAATTAGTATGAAATGTAAAATATATATATATATATACATGTTTATCATTTAAAAAATAAGTACTTACCTTGGGGCACTTTAAGTATGTTCCTCCTTGATAAGGCATCACTTAACAGCTTTGAATCATGAGTTGAACCCTCCCACCCGCTAATTGACAGGACCCGACCCGAATTCCACCCCGAAACCCGGGCCAGACCCTGCTGGTTTGCCTGACATCAACCCATGTCGAGCCCACAAACTAAACAAGTTCCCTTTTCCCGAAAAATAACATACAAGGGGCCAAGACTTCTGCTGAAAAACGGGTAGAGTTTCCCTTGAAACAAGGACTATCCCAAAATTTCAACCTGTCAGAAACAAACAGAAATACAACCCAAGCGCCAGCATGCATACACAAATACATTACAGGCCTCCGACCATTCAATTCAACCCTAATGGGTGATACAGAGCAATCTAAGAGTCAGCGGAAATAAACGACGGAATACAAAGTTAAAGATCAGGGACAACAAGTCATACAGTCTAGTCGATGCTCGGGAAGAGATGCGCTCGGCCGAACAGTGTTGAAGCAACGACTATGGCCTGGGGGCGCAAAACAGAAATAGTGTGAGTGGACAAAAACAAAGTTTTATATACTTAAATCAAAGTACTAACCCCACTGTTTCAAAACAATGCATACCATGCATATGAAATCATTTAAATACCTCATTGATTTAAAAACCACCCTACCTCAAAATAGGTGAAAACATTCCAGCTCAAAACCCTTTTTTCTGAACAACCCAATCTTTTACTTTTCCCGAGGCATAACCTCCCAAATTACCAACCCATGTAGGTATATATAAAAATATAAATAGGAGAAGTAGATAAATGTGAGTACGAAAGTATCATACAACTCCATAAACTAAAACAACATTTAAAATACCAAAGATCAGAAAACCAAACTTGACAACAATACAAAACTCAATTGAAGTTCAAATCATTTATTCATATTTATAAGAAATCAATTTCAGGACTCAAAATCCAATAAGTAAAACATATCAACTACTAAAATCCAATCAAGTACTGCAATCGACTCAGGTAAACAGTTTCCCAAACTTCCCCACTCTCACAACCACGTGCTCACAAGCACGACAAGCAAGGAACGATCCTCACTGAAAGAAATATGAATACGAAGGTACTAACACACGCGTATAGGTATAATATAACCTCAACACCACACACAAGTACCAGGGGAAAACAATCCAACAGGGGATCATTTGACTAGACACAGGTATAGTCTCCTCGAGACCCCATGCCCAGGGTTGAGCCGTCCAATTGGGACTTAGCTCACAGTCTATATGGTAGAAACTTCCAAACCATACCTCTGAAATATTTCCTACGCGCGCAGACTACCCCGTTAAGGGTCTACAGCTACACCCCGTTAAGGTATGCACCGGATCAAACCATAATCAAGTAACCATATCATATCAATCGCCACGCGATAATCAATATATATAATATTCAATCACAATGTACCCAACCCCAAAGCATCAGACACCAAGACATATACAAGTCCATCAGTCAACTAACCAATATATATATATACACAAAGTCAGGACGTCACCGTCCCAAACATATATTCAATACTTAAAATAATCACCAGTGTCAAATGACTACATAATAGACCATAATCAAATGAAATGTCATATTCATTGAAAAACCATATTTAAATCTCAAGCCCATAAAACATCAAATCCAAGACCCGAACATTTATTCAAAATGTATATATATATAACCAAGTATAGATAGCCAAGTATAGATAGCCATTTCTCAAAATAGATATATATATATATATATATACATATATACATATATTCAAAGTAGAGATATATATCAATATATATATATATAACCATTTCCCATTATTCAAGCATTTACTCAAAGTGTATATATATAAACATATATACATATAGATAGATATATATATATATATAACCAAAGTATAGGTATTATTCGTTAAAGTATATACGCCAAACCGAGTATGAAATCGAACGGACTATACCAAGTCCAACTTAACCCAATTATATAAGTAAAATATAATATAAAAATTCTTCAATTGTAATATCCAATGAAACCCATTAAATTCCCATTTATGTACAAAAATCCATTAAAACCATGCTTTAAATAATATAACGATCCCAAGCTAAAAATAGCGTAAATAATTAATCCAATTCCAATACGAAAACCACCGGGCATTCACCACGTCCAGTTCAATACCGAGAGGTATAAATAATAATAAAATATAGCCATCAGGGCCCCACATACAATTCCGGAAACCCAAATCAAGCATAAACCTCAAATGCATATTCTTCTAATATAATTAAACCAAAGTCAAACCAAGACTTAAACCTTTATTAAATTCAAGATTTAAAACCATTATTAAAGCTCATTTCATGTAATTCATTGAAATCATGTTCGTTTGAAAACAAAGTCCACTCACCGTTGGTCCTATGTTGCATAACCCTAAAAGGGTCTCGCCTGCTGCGTAGCAGGGTCAAAGTACCTAAAGCGATAGATACGAGGATTGGATTAGTACCGTGAACCGAACGAGAACCTTAAAAACAAACCCTAACTCTTTCGGGACTCAAAGTAAACACGTACGTCGTACGAAGGATTCAAGGGTCAAACTATGTCTTTTAACAAGTGGGACCGCCCCGGAAGACTCTCGGTCAACCGGCGGTCAAACATCCCATTTCGGTCAACCTGAGCAAGCAGAGCCCACTACCTCCAAAAGGATCCGGATATTCCTAGAAGTCCAACATAGTCAACTATGTGGCAAGGCGACCTCGGCAGACCCTCGGTTAGACTTGGTCAAACTAACCCGATTAAGTCAAACCGGGCCCGTAGGTCCCATGATCTCCAAACTTAGATCCGAAAGTTCCTATAGGTTCAACCCGACCTAAACAACGTGTCCTGAAAGTTTGGTCTCAATCGGACGGTTAAGGTTTAATTCAAGCTTTAAGTCATTGATTCGGAGCATCCGAGACTCCACATCACAATCTGTCAAATCCTATACAATCCTAGAAATATGAGGAACATCATACGTGAATTCGGATTCGATTCGACGGTCGAACCCATCGAACCCAAGTAACGCATAATAGGCGTACATTGGTTCGATAGTCAAACGACGTCGAATCGCAATTCGAGCAGACGTACTCGTTCACTACGACATGAGGGTCGCATTGGGACAAAGACACCACCACACCACCATCACGCGCCGCCACAAGCGCCACCGTGGGTGGTGGGTGTGTTGATCAATTCTGGCCATCGCAATTTTATCGAAACTTCAAGCAAGGCTTATACCAAACTGATCAGCACCTAGAGGGGGTTCTAAAACCGGCCTGAACCAGCCAAGAACCGGTCACGAACTGAAAATCCGGCCAAAATGGGGTTTTCCAGATCCGATCACAAAATGGCAACAAAGATCCAAACTAACCTCATAGATAGTTTAAGCATGCGAAGGAGGCTCGAAAACTCACCTGGTTCGATGGAGGAGGTGGCCGGAAACGGCCGTGTAAACGCCGGAAAGAATAAGAGAAACCAGTCGCAACCGCCGTCTGGATTCGTATTTTCGGCACAGATCAGTGGTGGGCCTTGATGGTGGGCTCGAGCCGGTCCTTTTGCGACCGGTCTCAGGTCCGGCCCTGGCCTGTGTCGCCGCAACGAGAGAGAGAGAGAGAGAGAGAGAGAGAGAAAAAAAATCATTTTCTGATTGGTGAGGGTATTTAACAAATTTCGAAATGACCATTATGTCCTCCGAACAATCTAACGCTCGGATCAAGATGTGCCACACATCCCCGAATTTGTTTCGACATGCCAGACGCAATGGCACAACTCGTTTTGCCAAATTCCATTCAAAATTAACGTTGACCAAAATGCCCTTTAATTATTAAATTCCAATTTAATTCCAATTTCTCTTATTTTAATCCTTTTAATTCCCTTTTAATTTCCCAATTTAATTAATTCACTTATTTTATTTATTTTCTTTAATTTTAGGTCTGGGTGTCACACTAATAACATACATGAATTCCAAATCAAAGTTACAAGCTGTTAATACATTTTGTGATATCTTTCCATGACGATTACAATAGCTGCTTACAACGCGTCCCCTCACCATTGCCGGAATATGTGTACCGTCAATAGCTCCGATGCAATCCTACAATAATTCATATGTAATGATAACCATATGATTAAAAATAAATATAATAATAATGACAATTAAAATTAAAATTAAAATATTAATATAATTAGGTAATCATCACATATATTCCTTGAAATAAGGGTAAAACCTTGTGCTTTCCCTTATTTTAGCAGTACAATCGATCCTGGTTTAGCCATCAAATCGATGCTATTGAATTCAAGGCCTTCAAAATCTTATGGAAATTTTCACTAGCACCGAATTGTGATCGCCCAAATGTATTACGAATTACACAATATTGAGTATTTTGGCCAAGGACTTGTCGAAAGATTGCAAGATCATCGTTTAATGCTTGATGTATATAGTCATATCCAATGCTAGTAATTCGCCGTCGAGTTAATGGACGTTCAATATGTTAACCACGCATCATAATTAGAAACTGATTCAGCACATGCATTACTGCATAAATTGCCATCATTGAATTGTAAATGGCTTCATAAAATTCTTCATCATCCATGTCTTCGTCATCAATTTCTTCTTCCTCTATGTCATTACCTTCATACATGTTCGGTTGTGACATTATACGTATATAAAAAAATATATACAAGGCTGCCAAACAATAATAACAATAGTTCAAACATTTCATTTAGTACAGTAACAATAGTTCTTCATTTATTATAACCCAAAAAAAAAAGTTTTTCTACTACGCTATGAATATAAAGAAACTTTTTTTAGAACATGGAAAATTAAGAACAGGCCCTACATTCAATCTTCAAATCCTCATAATCAACTACACTCTTTTCTCGAAGTTTACTGTGACTTGGGTGGGATTAGCAAAGAATAAATTATTCATTGTTAATATATTGCAAATAACATATTGTACTAAACTAGTAAGCTATTAATATATTTAAAAGATTTTGAATTAGGCTCACCTTCAAGTAATCTTTCCATACTTCATCACTAGTAGTGAATGTCTTTGCAATTGGATCCCACCCAAAGCCAGAGTTGTTACGCATAAGCCTAGACATCTTGTTATATTGCTTCTTAAACCACTTCATTCGGCTCAAGTAATCATTATAAGATTTTGGGAACCTAATTTCCGCATTAAGACGAGGAAGTATCACTCTTTCTACATTTTGCTTGCTAAGTGACCCATTAGCATCACACAATCCCCTATTGATAGCATCCACCAAGAGGTGCAACAACTCATTGGTATCATCCATGGTCCAAGATTCATAGTTCTCTTTCTCTTTGCCCTTTCCTTTGTTATTTCCTTGTTCTAAATCCCCCATTTAAATTACTACTACAACACATGTAGGAAATTTATTAGTTATTTCACAAAAAATTTATTATATACAATAGAAAAATACTTTGCACAAATGTCTCTCTCATAACAATATAAAATTGAATGAACAGTAGCTGCAACCAAACTCTAAAGCCATTACAGTTTTGTTTGGTCATAAATTCAAATTCAATGGCAGAGCAAAGCGACACAGAAAGCAGAGCAAGCTCAGAGACAAAGCTAGACACCTACTTATCATCTACAAGGTTGTGACATACTTGTCCCCTTAAACAATCCAACTGTCCAAACTCTCATACAAAATTTAAACAAAGTAGGTGCACTGCTTAAACATCTTCAATGGACCAAATCTTTGTTGTCTCTATCATCTTATATTATTGATTTCCACTCAAAAAACAAAATTTCAATATTAAAATCATTGCAAATTTTACCATTTTGCTTATGATGCTTACACTTGGGCAAAGCCGTACCACACCAGAAAAGCTACGTGTAAACCACTTGAAACATTCAACGCATCAAATGATCATATGCCAAATTTATTGCATACAATTTCGAAATCAAATGATCATATCCCACTTGAAACCCTAAACCAAACAGATGGCCCAACGAAGTCAAAGGGTTACGAAGAAAAGTGCCTGAAATGTTGTGAGATGGCCCAGTAGTACACTACTGGCGGCGAAGAAAAAGCAGTGATTGATTGTTGAGAAACCGCGGGAAAAGCTAATGAGAGCAAGAAGAGTTTTGTCTGTAAGCAGCGTTTTGTCTATACGTTAACACTAGGATCCACAAACAAAAACCGATCCACATATAAAAAATTGGAATACAACATGATTTGAAGGAAAGTACCTTGTTCACGAAGAGCTCAATGCATGTCTATTCATCTTCTCTTCTCTAGCAACCAAAAAAAATCTCACGTGAAAAGTCTGATGGGTTAGGGTGAGATTTTTTATAGGGTTTGGTATTTATACCTCCCACTAAAAAGTCTCACACAATTACACATATAAAAAAAAATCCTTCGAAATTAGCAAGTTTTTCAATACCATAAGACTTTTTGTTACTTATTTAAAGTCCTTATTGAATACCACTAGATTTGGACACCCTCTTTAAAAAATCCTAATAATCTTAATGGAATACCACAAGACTTTTTAGATTATTTAAAAGTCTTAATTGAATACCACAAGACTTATTTATCCCAAAATAGTCTTTTAAAATCTCAATTGAATACACCCCCCTTAAAGTCTAGTGGTATTCAATTACTTACCGATTTTGAGGTATTTCATTAAATGTTATATATTGTGTGAGACTTTTGAGTGGGTAATATAAATATCAAACCCCATTAAAAATATATATATATATCAACCTCCTAGGCCTGATTCTCATGTTCTTTGATTTTCTTTTGGGAGAAGATGAACAAACCCTCCTAAGAAGGTAAACAATGTTACTCATATCTTCTCTCTTCGTGCTTTATGGATAGAATCTCTTCGTGCTTTATGATTCTCACGTCTGTGTCGTTTACCCTTATATGTTTCTCATGGCTGTTCGTTTGTTATATCTATTGCTTTCTGGATGGAATCTCTTCGTGCTTTCTGCTATATGTTTTTATAGCTTTGCATAGTTGTTTTAACTGATTTGCTGAACTATCAGCCACACATACATATGCCACATGATAGCAACACACATGCATATGCCACTCACTGGAAAGCAACCAACCATAGCCACACTTCAATTTTTAAATCCTACCAAAACAAGATTATTTGCGGACTTTGATATCAATAAATCTAGTTTTTTTAAATATAAAACAATCATGTAAAGTATGGTATGAGCTTTAACGATGTTATTTTTTAGTCAAAATTCAACCAAGTTATTCAAGAATGTACCCATTTCCACATCCTATAGGAAACTTATTAATTAAGCATAATATTCAATGGAAATCGTGATTAAAGTGAGATGTTGTATCCCTTTATCCATTGAGAGATGATAGTATATTTTTCATTTTAAAAGCCACCCAACCTCCCCTGATTTTTTTTTGTTGAAAGGGAATATTCATTCAAAAGGCCATAACAAGCCAACAAAATAATACATAGAAAGCAAACACACAAAATTCTGAAACACACAAAACACCTCAAGCATCAATGATATTTATTACATACTGAAATTCTGAAAGGGAATATTCATTCGGAAACATCTTGTTTTTATTTTAAGTATAGGATTTTTGTCAAATATATGCATGGACATTTATTACATATTAAAATGTAAGTCTAATCTTTACTTTTATTTGCTTAGATATTGGTGCATCATTAAAAGAAGAATGAAGCATAGTTTATTTGCTTAAAAGCATCAGGTAACACATCACTAAAGTAGTTAAAATTTGGAATTTCTTTTTTCTCAAGTAAGACTTTTTCCTAGTGGCCTTTTCTCATGTGCTTGTTTGGCTATATCATTGTTGTCATTTACTTGTTCACATGTTTGATGTAGTCGTAAATAAAGTTGTGAGAATTATGTATGATGTGTGATATAGTAGTAAAACAAGTTTTTCTTACATGTATAATGTAGTAAAATGAGGGATTCACAACAAGGAAATGACAAAGGAAAAGGCAAAAGTTCTGATAGTTATGAACTTTGGACTAAGGAAGAAAGTGATTTGTTGTTAGAGATATTGGTTGATGGTATCAATCGAGGATGGCGTGATAGTAATGGGTCATTAAGTAAGTAAATAATAGAAAAAAGAGTACTTCCTCGCCTTAATGAGAAAATTGTGGCTCCAAAAACATATAACAACTACTTATGTCAATTCAAGCATTAAAGCATGTGCCATCTCGGTTTGTGGTTATGATGGATGAAGGACCTATTGAGCGTCCGCTAACTCGATGACGAATTACTACGGTTGGATATGATTATATACTTCACGCATTGAACGATGATCCCGCAATTTTCCGACATGTATATAGGATGTATCCTGATGTGTTTCGAAAGTTATGCACTATCTTTCAAGAAAAAACACTCTTAGTGACAGGACCCGCCCCTTATTCCCCCTTGAAATCTGTGACGAACCATGTTCCAGTTCGGCATCAAACCGATGTCGGACCAACTTTACTAAAAAGCCCCTTAAGCCCTAAATTAGTCTTGAAGACAATTCAACTCCTACCAAAGTTTCGGCAAAGTCTCCTCTGTAATTGGAATGTTTCCCAATTTACAATACTTGCAAATGAGCACAAGAATAATCTCAACTTTCAGCATGCACAAGGTAAAGCACACACGGCAGTTAAGATTATTCAAAAAGGCCACAAACCCTCTGACCAAACTTAGAACGAGCAAGCAGAGCAACTAAAGAATTAAATTTACATCCCAGGAAGACAGAGGGTAGAGAATGATAAAATAAAAAATCCTACGATGCGGATGATGGTGATGCCTCGACGTGGTGCTCTCGACCTCGGATTCCTAGAACCTAGGGGAGCAAAACATAAAATGTGAGTGGACGAAAACAAAGTTTTGAACATAAGTTATATTCAACATAAATAACCCCATCTGTTTTAGAAAATAATGCCAAAACACCATCCAACAAAATTCTTTTGTATACTTACAAATGAACATCATAACTTACCATAAATAAAACCATATATTAAATGCATTCTCATTTTCTTGAAAAACATTGTAAACTCAATCCTTTAAAGTAAAACTTTTTTTTTTACTCATGCCGTTCTAAACTCATAAACATTTGCAATAGTCATGTCTCAACCTTATATCCTTTTCATATATAGTTAAGTAAAATCTTATTTTTCCCGCAACCATACCTGTGTAGAGTAGTCTTTCGAATATGTCAAGTACTCTTTCGAATATCCAAATTTTCAATCCAAACCTCATTTAAAAATGCTCATACCTGTGTAGAGTAGTCTCAATACACATGCTCAAGAAACCTCAACCTAGAAATAATTCCACACACACACACACATATGTATATACACACACACACACACACCATCATCATGTACCGGGGGAAAACAATCCAACACGAAGACTATTTCTAACTAGAACACATGGCAAAATCCTCAATACACATGTGGCTAGGGACGAGCAGTCCAACAAGGGGACTATTGCTCTCCAGACATGCATGGCAGAATCCTCAATACACGTGCGGCTGAAATAGGTCGTACGCTCGCAAACTGTCTCGCCAAGGATGCCAAGATCCCAACACACCTCCGAAGAGTTACCGCGTGTCGAATGTATCCAAGTATCCAAGTATCCAAGTAGCTAGTAACAGGGGAGGTACATATCATGGTGAAATCCATAATCCAATATACAAATCCTAAAATTCAATTTCTAAAAATTATGTATGAAATTCATATTCTCAAATTCACATTAATCCCAACACCCAAACTTTATCTTTTATAACTAATAATAATAATAATAATAATAATAATAAGTATTACACTGGAAAAATCCCATATAGACTTGAAGATTAACCAATATCAAATTTCATAATCTTAATAATCTAAGATTTACCAATTTCCAATCTAACCACATTTGTGCAAGCAATTCAATATTTGAAAAACAATGCACATTTAAAACAATGTCCACTCAAAACTAGTCCAGAGCTGCTAAACCCTGAGAGGGTCCTTCATGTGGAGTATGCGAAGACTGAATACCTATTCGAGAGAATAAACGGATTTAATTAATAAAACTTCCCCACAACAAACGTTAGTTCAAAACTCCAGTTCCCGGGTCTCAAAGCGTGTGCACAACCTTGAAGGAGGTTTATAGGGTCAATCTAGTACTTTTCCAAGGATGAGATGATCTCGGAAGACTTAGGGTCAACTGAGCCGTCAAACTTTCCATAATGGTCAACGAGGCATGCTGGGCCCACGACCTCCGATTTCCAATATGATCATTCCTATAGGTCTGAAAAAGTCTACTAAATAAGTTCTGAAGGTTTGGTCTCGATCGAGTGGTCGGATCCAAGTCAATCGCACAATCGAACGGCGATCGGTTCACCTAACCCCATAATCAATGTTTCGAAGTATCCGGGATTCCGATTCTCGATAAACAAGTTCATACATGATCCTAGAGGTAAGAGGAAGAACATAATTGAAAATGGAATCGATCGAATAGCCCGAACCTATCAAACTCGGATATCGCATAATAGGAGCAATATACGTTCGATAGTTAAATGATAACCTATCGCTAATCCGACCATACCGTCATGCTCGGGATGACATGGGGAGTATTTTAGAACTCAACGGGCTGCAACAAAATGGCTCACGCACCGCCACACGCAACCAGCAGCGGGGACTCGCTTAAGTAATTCTCCGACGATGGAAAAGTCTCGAATCTCTAGTCAAGCCTTATACCAACACCACAAGTACAACAACGTGAACATTTCTTGTTCTCGGACTCTGGCCAAAAAGTGGCCTGAGCTAGATGAATTCACGGCCAAACACTCGGCCCCAAATGGGTGTTAAAATCAAACTCTCAAACGTCCAAATCAATCCCAAATAACCATACCATCTGCTATAGCATGAAGAGGATATGAAGTTTCATACCTTGGTCGACGACAATGGTTGCCAAAGTCGCCGGAAACGGCAATGAAAACTTTGAAAACCCTTGACCCTTTCTGAGCTCACAATGGCGGTGTGACAGCCATAGGTGGCTGGGCTTTGACCCAGATGTGATTGCCGACCCCTTGCGATCATTTCCCCACTGGTCTCAACTTCGGAGGTGGCCGAACGGCAAAGATCGTCATCTGCCATGGTTGCTGCACACACACACAAGGAGAGAGAGACGAGAGAGAGATCGAGAAGAATCGGGAGAGGGGAGAGAGAAAGTGACCTAGAAAAATCTGATCCTAGTTATTTAAATTTTGACTTCTCCAAAATTACAATTGTGCCATTGCACTTCCGTAGATCATAACTTCTTCGTTTCAAATCGAAATTGAGCATGCCGCTAGTCTACGGACTCATATCAATGAGCACTATGCAATGGTGCAACTCAATTTCCTAAATTCTCTTCTGAACAAAAAGTGACTAAAGTACCCCAACCCCAAGGACAAAAATGTAATAACACAATTCACAATTAAATAATTAAATAAAAACAATTTGTTGGGTCGAGGTGTTACAACTAGTGTTGTGTGGGTCTACCGAAAAAACCGAAAACCGCCGGTTTCCGACCGTTTTTTTCAGACGGTAAACCGCGTTGACCAGAAAGTCAACTGCGGTCCAGTATTTATAACCGAGCCGAAGAGTATCGGACACGGAACCGGTAATCAATTTCTATAAACCTGCGGTTACCGACCGAACCGACATATATATATTATTTATTAATTATTATTTTAATTACACGTGTCAGCATTTGATTGGGTGTAAAGTAGAGTTCTATGGGTTTACAATAGAGCGTACACCGAATCACCCGAAATTTTAAGAGAACCCTAACCTATTCGATCGATCTCATCTCATTTTCGCCAAACCCTTCAAACTCTCTCTGCTCCTCTCGTTCTCTTCTCTCCTCTCCTCCGATCTGGCGACATCTTGGCCTCCTTGACGACGAGTTCTTGGCCTCCTCTCGTTCTCTCCTCTCCTCCGATTTGGTAAGAAAGCAAGCAAAGCATAGCCTCTCTGTCTCTGTGTGTCTCTATCTCTCTGTCTCTTTTCTGAGTTTATCTTCTTTCTTCTCTCCACTCTCTTTCTCCCTTATCTCTTATATCTTTAGGTTTACCGTTTATGTAGAATATGGTTTGTTACTTTGTTTAGGATGAAATCAATTAGGGTTTTCTTTAGGGTTTGTTTAGGATGAATTGGGGCTTTTCGATTAGGGGTTTCTGTTAATTGGGGGTTTCGAAAATTAAGGTTTATGTTAGAGTTTTTAGGGTGTTCTGTATTAGGGTTTTTTTTTAATTACCATTTCTGTTAATTGTGGATGAGAGACCTGCTGCTTCATACATTTACCTTCTCATACATACAGTGCTTTCTTCTTCTTCTTCTTTGCTTGGAAGCATAAATTGAGGTACAAATAAAAATCACAATGGAAGCTTAATTTGAAATTGAATGCATTCGTTTTTGTTTGGATTTGAAAGCATTTGTTTCTGTTTTTGTTTGTTGTTTTGTTTGGATTTGAATGCATGTAGCTGCTGCTTGGAATTGACTTTGAAAGCATATAATTTGTAGCTGCTGGTTGTTAGGTTTTTATAAATATTTTGGTGTGTTTTTCTGTTTTTGTAGCTGGTGGTTGGTTAGGTTTTTATTGTGTTTTGTGTTTGTAGTCTGCTGGTTGGTTAGGTTGTGTGTGATTTTTTTTTGTTATGGTGTCTTTCGTTTTTAGGATATGATGGAGTCTAGCCAATCCAACACTAATGCCTCAGGAAGTGTACCTTCCATTCAACCCCAAACAGAACCCCAATCCCAAACTGAAACTGAAACTGAAACCCAATCACAAGTAGATTCAGGTATTGTGGGAGGGAAGAGGAAACCCCCAAAATCTGTGGTGTGGCAACACTGCAAGAAAGTCCACAAGAAAGATGATAATGGGATGGAAAGGGTACTTGCAATTTGAAACTATTGCAAATTTGAGATGTCGGGTGATTCTAGGAAAAATGGGACAACCGGTATAAGAAACCACCTAGAGAAGAGATGCAAGCTCTCTCCTCTTTTTCACAGTGGAGATAAGACTCAATCGATCTTGACAAATGTGACCATGGGCGGTCAAGCTCAATTGGTTCCCCACACCTTTAATCAACAAAGGTGTGAAGCCAAATGTGTGAGGTATGTCATAAGGGATGAGATCCCTTTTAGGCATGTTGAGGATGGTGGGTTTAAGGACTTTGTGTATGAGTTAAACCCTAAGTTCAAGATCCCTAATAGACAAAAGATAGTCGCTGGATTATGGGATTTGTTCTTAGTTGAGAAGGCCAAGATAATGAGTGTGATATGTAATCAAAGGGTAAGTATCACAACCGATACTTGGACTTTGATCCAAAACATCAACTACATGGTAGTCACAGCCCATTTCATGGATAGTGAGTGGAATTTGCATAAAAGGATCATAAATTTCACAAAGATCACTAGTCACAAGGGTGTTGAAATAGGCAAGACTTTATGTGCATGCTTGAATGCTTGGGGGATTGAAAAATTGTTTAGCATTACGGTTGACAATGCTTCGACAAATGATGGGGCAGTTGTGTATGTGAGAAATAGGATGAAGAATTTCAATAACCTTTTGCTTGATGGGAAGTATTTGCACATGAGGTGTGCATGTCATATCCTTAACTTGATTGTTAAGGATGGGTTGAAGGACCTTCTTAGCTCAATTGAGGGGATAAGGAATTGTGTAAAATATATTCACTCATCCCCGTCAAGGTTGGATTCTTTTAGGGACCATGCCTTGGAGATGAGGATGGATGGGATGGCAAATGTGCCAATGGATGTAGTGACAAGATGGAATTCAACTTATAAAATGCTTGATTGTGCATTCAAGTACAAGATAGTGTTCAATAGGATGGAGGCGGAAAATGTAGCTTTTCAAGCTTACTTTGAGGAGATAGAGAAGGATGGGATGAAGAGAGTGGGTCCTCCGAGTAATGAAGATTGGGAGAAGTCAATCTCATTGTTCACGTTCTTAAGAAATTCTATGACACAACCTTGAAACTAAGTGTAACCAAAACGGTTACATCCAAAACGGTTAGTTTACAAGTTGAGATTGAACTCAAAATGAATGATCCTAGAGATCCGGTCTTGCAAAGGGTGGCTTCATCAATGAAGAAGAAATTTGACAAGTATTGGGGGAGTTTTGAAAGTGTGAACAAGATGATTTTTGTAGCATTTGTGCTAGACCCAAGATTTAAACTTCAAATGCTTAAGATAAGCTTCCAAAATCTCAAGGCCGAAGAAAATAATATAGATGAGGTTGTGCGTGAAGTGAGAACATGCTTGTTCAATTTGTATAATGAGTATAGAGGGGTGGATGGCTTAGTGAGCCAACCAATGAATGAAGGCGAAGATGACAATGTTGGAAATGATCTTGAAGGCTATGATGATGTTCAAACCAAAATGTTTCATCAACTTGTGCAACAAAGGAAGGAGGAACAACTTGTGGAAATATCCAATGAAGTGGATAAATACTTGACCGACCCTTTTGAAAGCCCTTTTACCAAAAACTTCAAACTCTTGAATTGGTGGAAAGGTAATGAGGGTACATATCCAATCCTTTCAAAGATTGCCAAGGATATCTTTGCAATCCCAAGCTCAACCGTTGCTAGTGAGAATGCCTTTAGCTTAGGCAAGACGATTGTGGATCCTTTTAGAAGTTCATTGACACCTAAAATGGTAGAGGCATTAGTGTGTACTAGTGATTGGCTTAGGGCGGATGAATTTTGCTTCTACAAGGAACCAACGGATGAAGAGCTTGCATTCTATAAAGAACTTGAAGCACTTGAAGCAAGTACAACATAATCTACTATTTTGTTTTAAATAAATTATGTTTCTATCTTTTTTTAAACATTCATATTTGTTTTTTTAACATAATTTACTATTTTGTTTTACTTGTTTTTTTACTAGATGTGACCGGTACTCAAACTCAAACTTCTACAACACTACCTCCTCGATTTGCTTCCACATCATCATTACCTACTCTTTGAGTTGTGAGAGACACCATGGCTTGTTCAACAAACTTTGTTGTAACAATTTAAGTTTTCTTTGCACATTTCTATTCGGGTTGTAATTTTAAATATTCTCATTGCACTTCATTTCATTTCATATTTGGGTTGTAATTTAATTTTAAATAAGTTTTCATTGCACTTCATTTTCTATTTGGTTTGGAACTTTTTATTAAGTTTTACTTGGCATATGTATCATAATTTGATGATGCATGATAATCAAAAGTTTTGAATGACAAGGTTTGAAACAAATGGCCTAAAAAAGGCTTCTAAAAATTGGCCCAAATCTTCAAAACAGGGTTTGAAACTGAAAAAAAATTGGGCTTCACGGTAAGCCCACAACCGACCGAACTGGCAGGATGATGCGGTTCAAAAGCAGTGCGGTAAACCACAACCTGCGAAACCAGTCGCGGTTGTCATTTGGGCAATTCCGATGGGTGTCGATCTGTAACCGGTTGCAATAGATCGGTGCGGTAACCGAACCGAAAACAGCACTAGTTACAACCTACCCTCCTTACAAAAATTTCATCCTCGAAATTTCGTACCTACCATTCGAAGAGGTATGAGTACTGGGCCCGCATCTGCTCCTTGGGCTCCCAAGCGAGTACCTTAATAGACTGACTTCTCCACAATACCTTCACTATATGAATTGTTCTGGAGTGCAACACTTGCTTCTTCCGATCCTAAATCTGCACACACTGCTCTTAATAAGTTAAATCTTCTTGTGACATCACCAGTTGAGATTCCAGAACATGAGAATGGTCGGGTATGTACTTTCATAGCATGGATGTATGAAACACATCATGGATCCGGAATAGTTTCCGAATGCAAAGCAAGTCTATAAGCAACGAGTCTGATTCATTTAGTGATCTCATAAGGTCTAATATAATGGAAGCTTAACTTCACATGTTTCCCGAACCTCTTCACACATTTCTTGAACCTCATCACACCCTTCCAATAAAATAATTTCAAGATAACCCAATCACCATCCGTAAAACCAAGATCCTTGGACCGGTTATCCGCATAACCCTTTAGTCGGTAATATGTCATTTTAGGCTTTTCCCTTATCACTCTTACTTTCTCTATTGTCCTTTGAACAACTCTAGCTACTCCAGTTTTCTCTCATCAACAACACTCTAAACATAGGAGTCTCACACTGTCTCCCTTACAAAGCCTCGTACTAGCCATTTCAATGCTTGCATGATAACTACTGTTGTAAGCACACTATATCAAAGGAATGTGAGAATCCTAATTCCCTTTGAACTGCATCACACAAGCTCTCCATATGTCATCCAACATTTGAATTCTTCTCTCTAATTGTCATTCGGTTTGTGAGTGAAAAGCAATACTAAAACTTAACTTTGTACCCAAAGCATCCTACCATAATTCCCCTTTTTAAAGTTTCATGCTTAGGTACACACAAACGAGTTCCCGTTTACAATGCTCTATCATTTCTCATTGCAACCATTTGTTTGTGAACCATTCTTCACTTCTAAACTTATCATGTAAACCACATAATCCTCCAATTGGATCTAAAACACTGGTTCAACAAGCATGAGTCTCAAATTCAAATCCTTATGAGGAAAAAGTACTTATGGCCTTCGTGATTAGTGAAGATTGGACACGTCTCCCTATACAGGTAGTGTCGCCAAACTTTATAAAGGTAGTGTCATAGAGAAAAAAGCCCGACTGGGGTATGCGAGGATTTGTCGTATGTGCTTACACAAGCTGCGGTCCACGTGCCATGCTAAGCAAATACTCAACCCGCCACTTGGGGAGGTTGCAACAAGCCAGTAAAGATGTACCGGTTCTGTGAACCTGCACCTATTGTCCCGTCAAACACCACTTAGCCCAGCCATAACCCATTGCAATACGACGAAGCACGAGCACAAACATGCCAAATCAACGCCAAACGAAAACTTCTATTTTGGTGCCAATCCATGCGACAAGCTTAAGTTGGCCCAAGCCATGGGAATGCCTGGGGTTTGCTGAGCAGGATGTGGTATAGATGGTTATGAGTGTTCATGAAGCCCATTGATGGTTCAAGAGTGGAGGTTTTGGGCTGCTTTGAAGCACCAAAACCTAGGCCCATTTCTTGAGCCCAATCACATGGGTAAGCATGCTAGAGAGAGAATAAATCCCAAACACCCCTGTTAAAACCAAACCAAAACCAGCATGGCCCATTAAAATCAAATTAGGCTCTAAGAAGCGTGTTCCCATTGATAAATGAGCCTCTGGAAGTGAAGCACATTTTAGACCAGCACCTTTACCCATTTTTTCCTCTACAAGCTCGTGTAAGAAACAAGGAAGGAAAGGGAGAGGGAGCGTTGTCAGGGATGAAAGGTGTTGCAGAGGCCAGCTGCAGGAAGACTTTGGAGCTCCAAAAAACGTTGTCCCAGTGTGCTTGGATTAAGCAAATTTCACTTAAAATGGTTGAATTGGAGGAAGTGAATGGAAAAAGGAGAAGAAGACTTGGCAAGATTGGAGAGAACCAGCTAAAATTTCTTGGGAATAAGGAGTTTCCAGTGCCTATAAAAAGGGGCATCTCCTACCCATTGCCTCAACACCATCGAGAGCGAGGAAGCATCCTCACTCACTGCTGGAAGCTTCAATTTCAAGCCATGTTCTTCCATCCTCTTCTCTCTCCTAGCAACTCATCCAGAGCGAGCAAGCAATTCCTCAAGCTACTAGAAAACCAACTCAAGCCTCATAACCCCTCTCTACTCCATCTTTCTTCCCTCATAAGATCCACCCATATTTTCCTTTCCCCTTTTTCTAAGTCTCTATTTTCCTAAGAAATTCAGGCATTTCTCTATCTCTATTGCTAAACTTATGAAGACTTCACTTCCATGCCACAAGCTACTCAAGCCAAGCCCAAAATTAAGATTCTAAGTAGTCATAAGCTTAACTTCACACATTTCCTTGGTGAAAGAAACTGAAGCACTCCCTAAGAATCCATAAGCTTTAGGAGTGCTTTGGGGTATGATTCCAGAACTCAGGCAGGGGCGACATCAACCACATCCTCTTTGCAGCAGCCCATGCCCATTTAGAGCTGCGAAACGAAAAATCCCCTACATAAATTGGCGACTTCACTGGGGATCAGACCACTATTTTCACCAATGCCTCCAAAGAAGAAGACTAAAAGCAATATCGTGGCTTCTCAAGACGAGCTAAACCACGATGACTCAACGTCAAGACAAAATGCCTCTCGTAAAGAAGGTTACACCTTTCCAGATCTTATTGCAGCCATTCACGCTATAGGGAAAACCAGGAGTGAGATTGTGGAGACAATCAAAGAGCTAAAAAGCTCGATCTCCAAGTCGAGCGATAAGGTCGAAGAACACAATAGGGCGTTCCAAGAGGAGTCTGCTATTCCCGGAAAGGGTTCTGAGCAGAAATGGACATCCTTTGTTACCCAGGAAGATGTCATTACCATGCTGGAAAAAGGGCTACATCGAAGCCAAGAGGATTGGAAATATGTCCCTCATCCACCGTATCCATCAAATCTACTCCACCAGCCTTATCCCAAAGGTTATGAGACACCAAGCTTTGCCAATTTTGACCGGGGAAGGGGGGGAAGGAATCCCAAAGGAACATATCAGTTGTTTTATCGACGCTTTAGGACCACACGTTGGTGATCATAACCTCCATCTTTGTGAATTTTCAAAAAGCCTTACTGACCGTGTTTATTCGTGGTACACCACATTGGCACCAAGCTCTATTTTCTCTTAGAGGGACTTAGTAGGCAGGTTCTGTAAGAAGTACTTCCAACATGAGGAAAGAATTACTACGGCCCAACTCTACAACACTCGCCAAAAACATGGGGAGGACCCTATGGACTTCGTGCACCAATTCTGGGATTTGGCTTTGGACTGTTATGATGAAAAGGATGCAAAAGCACTTGTAGAGATCTGCATAAGCAACATTGTGGCAAACTACATAGTTTATCTTGAGAATATTGGCATCAACCAATTTTCCCGGCTGCTGGAAGCAGTAAGGAAAACAAGCATGTTAGTCAAACTGACTGGGCAGAGAACTTGGAGGAGTGAGAAGAAGAAAGCTCACCAGACATTAGCTGTTGACGACAAACCACCTAAGGATTACAATTCATGCAAACGAAAGGAGAGGGAAACATATCCACCGTTGTCGTGCAAGGATGAGGAGTCTCATGCCAATCTTGATGCAAAGTTTGCTGATGGTGCAATCAAGTCCTCTAGGGCTTACAAGGTCCCCAACAAGGAAGAAAAAGGCGATCCAAGATACTGCCATTACCACTAGTTTGTGGAACATCCAACCACTGCTTGCCAAACTTTAAGGAAGATCTTGCATACCAAGGTACTTGACAGAACTCTGAGCTAACCTCTAAGAAGCAAGCTATTGACAAAGACTTCGACAAGCGATCAACGACAACAAGGATGGTGTTCTTTCCTTTGACTGAGGGTAATCCCTCAATGAAATCCGTGGCAATGTCTTGCCAAATAGATTCAGGTACGAGCAATGGTTGGAGCAACTCGGGCAGATGTAATGCTTCGTAATTTTGATGCTGCCAAGTGCCACAAGCCGCTACAAATACCTGCACATCTTCTTCAACCCAGCAAAACTACGGAGTATGCACTTGTATGTGCGGAGTTGGTCAGTGGAGTAAAATTCCTCCAAGATAATGGCACGCCATTTCAAAGAAGTAGGAACAAAGATGCGCTCCTTGTAGTGGAGAAAATTATTCTGCCATGAATAATGGGGTTTAGCAATAGGATTAGCTTGGAGTAGGCTTATAAGTTGCTGAGCTTCTCTTGTTGAATTTGTGGGATGCAGTATAAAATGGCAGTGGATAAACCCATAATAGGCCAGTATTTTTGCAACCAGCACGGTATTCGATTTCATAGTTATACCCCAATAATTTGAGCAACCATTTTTCTTCAGTTAGAGTGGTTATGCGTTGCTCCAAAAAAATGCTTGATAGTTTGGTGATCTGCAACAATTTTAAAATGTTGACCCAACAAGTATGGTCGCCATTGTTGGACTGCCAGAACCACTGCCAACATCTCCTTATCATAAAGCGATAAGGAGCAATGTGTTTCTGATAAAGATTTGCTAAGATATGCTATCGGCCGCTGCTCTTGGGAAAAAAATGGCTCCTAACTCGTTGTTGGAAGTAGTATCGACTCCATGACAAATTGTTTGGAGAAATCTAGTAGACGGAGGACAGGGGTGGTTGTCAAGGCAAGTTTGAGGGCCTAGAAGGCAGACTCTGCAGTTGGGTTCCATTAAAATTTTTCTTTGCGCAAAAGGTCTGTAAGAGGCTTGGAAATTATACCAAAATGATGAACGAATTTGCGGTAATAACCTGATAATCCTAGAAAACCACACAACCCTTTTACTGTCTCAAGCCTTGGCCAATTATCAATGCATTGAATTTTCTTCTTATCCACTGATACGCCTGCTTCAGATATGGCGTGACCCAAATAATCGACATTGGACTGAGCAAATGTGCATTTATAAGCCTTCACTTTGAGCTGAGCAAACCTTAACAGCTCAAATACAGTGGTTAAGTGTTGGACATGTTCATTCAAAGTCCTACTATATACCAGTATATTGTCAAAAAAATACAAGGATAAACTTACGCATATAAGGGTGGAAGATGTCATTCATGTGTGCCTGGAATGTGGATGGAGCATTGGACAATCCGAATGGAATCACAAGGAATTCGTAGTGCCCTTAGTGTGTCCTAAAAGTAGTCTTTGGGATGTCATTGTCCCACATACGAATCTGGTGGTACCCGTAACGCAAATATAGTTTGGAGAATAAGGCTGCATTGTTTAATTTGTCTAGCATTTCGTCAATGACTGGTATTGGAAATTTATCCTTGACTGTCACTTGATTTAGAGCTCGATAATCAACACAAAACCTCAAAGTCCCTTTTTTTCTTGCTGACCAGCAATACCGGCAAGGAGAAAGGGCTCGAACTTCTCCTAATTATCCCTGCTTGCAACATAGCAATCACTTGACTCAATTTTTTATTTTTGCCAGTGGGGGTATCGATACGATCTTACATTATTGGCTCCGGTGCCAGGCAACAATGGTATACAGTGATCAATGGCTCGAGAAGGTGGTAAACCCATAGATTCGTCAAACAAATTAGAAAATTGCTTCAATAAGCCTTAAACACTTAGGGGAGTGGTACCTATGACCATGTGGGCTGTTGGGGCTTTTATAAATTGCTCATATTTCGCAAGCACAACCAATACTTCAGATTTTGGGGGAATTGCACTGCTCCCATTGCCTTTGTTGCCTAGTAAACGATAATTGTTTCCATCAATTGTAAATTGTATGATCGTATCTCTCAAATGCCAGCCAATGAGTCCCAATGTCTCTTACCATTCCACTCCTTAAACTAAATCACACCCAAATATAAAGAGGAGGCCGAAATCACCTCTGAATTAATAGGCCTAGAGTTTTACTTTCACATCGTAAACCATACCTTTCGTGTTATAAGACTGACTCGTGGCAACCATTATTTTTTCTGTTTGCTTAGCATCAATGGTTGCCTTTAGTTGTGTTGCTACCTTGGGATTAAGAAAATTACAATCTACCCCAGAATCTATGAACACCATGATTGGAGTGCCCTCAATGGTACCTTGTAATCGCATTGCCCTTCCACGTGTTAGTTTTCTGTCTGATATCGCATGGAGGTGTATGGTTGTGTCCTCATTGTACATTTGGCGTTCTTCTTCAGTGTTGGGTTCTAGTATTTCGAGGCTGGATTCAATCGCCCTTTCCAACAAGCTCTCTGATTCGATCATCAATATGTGGGGATGTTTCCAGCGATGGCCTGGAGAGTAAGCTTCATCATAGCTGAAGCACATCCCTTTTTTATGCCTTTCTTGAAGTTCTGCCTGAGTTCAACCAAAAATTGGGAGGTTGTTCGTCGATTGATTTGTAGTGGCTTTAGGAATTGGAGATAGGGGTGTAGGTTGAGGTTTGTAACGAGTCGTAGATTAGGGACTAGAAAACCTTGGGCTAAAGTTCTTTTGGCTTGTGTTCTTTCTCACCTGTTTGTTTTGAAATACTTGAGGCAATTCCATGTGCGGGCTAGAGATTGTGGTTCCAAGGCAATGACGTCATCTTGTATATCCTCCTTAAGCCCACCAACAAAGGTGCCCAACAATTGCTCATCGGTCTAGCCCACTGCTCTACAAGAGAGTTTAATGAAAAGGCCCATGTACTCAGCTACTGACCCAGTGTGTTTAATGTGGGACAAGGCCATGTTGACATTTAGGGTTTCCTTGCGCCCAAAGCATTGAAGCAACATTTTGGAGAAGACAGCCCATGAGTCGCGTGGGTAACGCGATTTGAACCACTTCATACACAAGGCGGCGTCGTCACCCAGATGCATCGCAACCACCATGACCTTTCGATGGTCTTCCACTTCATGGTAGTCTAGGAATCTTTCGGCCATTGCCAACCACCCATATGGGTCCTCACCGTAGAAATGCAAAAGATCCAAGTTTGGTTTCATGGAGCTGTCTAAGGTATTTACGGTAAAGATGGGATTAGGGCTCAGCATAGTGTAGGTAAATTGGCCTGGTGGAATAAATTTGGGTAGGTTTAATATAGGTCCTTGGGTGGTGACCGGAGATGGATGGGATCTGAGCTGTGCTGGTATGAAACTTGGGGCTGCCTTTGTTAAGAAATTTGGTAAAATCTGGGTTGTTGGTGAACCCGTGGGAGTGAGTATTGATAACTGTGGCATGGTGGTCATGGAGACCAAACTTGGTTGACTGTAGTTGAAAATCGGACAAGTAGGTGGAATAACCCATGCCCACGGCAACTGTGGTGCTGATACAAGATGTTGGGTGGGAGACACAAAAGGGCGAGGAAAAACTGTGCTCCGAGCTAGTAAGGTCCGATTCGTCCATCACTGTTTTCTAGAAGGTCAAGTTTTGGGTGTGTTGGTCTCTTAATGTTGTAAGCGTCTTCAAGATCTCAAGGACATTGCTTTGTATCGCGTCTTGGCGTTGAGAGACGGCGGTCACCGTATTCTGGAATTCCTGGAACTGAGCTTCCAATTGGTCATGATGAAGGTCCATCTTGACTTCCACCAGAGTGGCTAGATTCGTCACCACGGTGGCCTGGGCCTTTTTTCCCATGGAAAGCAACCAAGCTCTATATACCAAATGGTAGGTTCGTAGATTCAGAAAAGGAAAAAATAGAAGAAAGTTAAAGGAAAAGACATATTTTCATTCATAATCCCTCTCTGTACTAGCTATTAGGTACTTATACATGATTCTGGATGATGCCACATGGCAAGTATACCGAGAGAAAAGGATAACTGTTTCTTATCTTTTCAGGAAATAGAATCTAAGCTATTGCAATGAAATAGAAAGGATAGATAGTGCAGGGTGATGTAGTGTGAGTGACGGTCCTATCAGACTGCTCCAGCTAGGCTTGGTCATTTAGAGCCCAAAATCAATGCCATTAGGAATGCCTTTTTAGTCTTAGGTTGCATATGTGGGAGCCCCATGATGGTTGAGTCCTAAATAAAGACCGCATTGGGGATGACCTTTGGTTCCAATTTCCAAATATCGTTATTGTTTTCAGTTTTTCTTTACATTTTCTATGGTTTCAAAATTAGTTTAAGTTTTCTTGAATATGTTATAATTCTTAATTCTTTCCTACTTTAGTTAGGTTCTTTGTTCTTTGAAAATAGGTATACCCTCACAGAGTAATTCTATGGTACATCAGTTGTACCGGCACAATCACTCACATGGGAGTCACGTGCCTATTTTTTTAAACAGGGAAACCTGCTGCCTTGGTGAACCAGTTAATCAGCCAACAAAATCATTCACGTGCGATCTATTCTTCAAGTCGCCTTCTGCAAACTCCTCGTCTTCTTCGTCTTCTTTCACCTCTCAGTCTCGCTCTCTCGCTCTCTCTCACTCTCTCTGTTGATCTCTCTTGCTCCTTCTCATTCTATCGTCTCTTCAACCTCACCCAGACCTTTCTTGCATGTTCTTCAACCTCTCCCAAGACCTTTCTTTGTGTAACCTCTCCCTCTCCCTCTTTATTGCTTTTCTTGAATTGTAATGGATTGGTTAAGTAAAGACACTAAAATTTTTTATTTTGTTTTGTTTTTCCTTTTTCCTTTTACATTTTTCTCTGTAAAATATTTGCTGGGTGTTCTTGGATTGTCATGGCTTCAATGGATTGCTTTTTTTTTTGGTTCATTTTTTGTGTAGCAGTTTATTTCTGTTCAATTGAGGTACTAAATGCATGCTCTGGGTTTTGTTGTCCATTCAACTTGTTCATTTTCTGTGTTGGATTTCTGGGTAGTGGATTTGATTCACTTGAATGATCTTTTACTGTTTTATACTTGATAAAGCTTCTTAATTGGGGAAGTAATGTTGATTTTTAGTTGTTGCTGAGATTTTTTTCCCTGGTAATTTGCTAGCAATTCAAAAGCATAAGAATTTTCAAATTGTAAACACTGATATCTATTTTGGATTAGGTTCAGTCAGACTAAAGCATATGGGGTTGCAGCTTTCAATGTAGAGGGAGAGTAAGAAAGAACAATTGGGGGATTGAAAAAATTATACTGGAGAGGTGAATTGGTGGAAGGGAAGGAGAATCATTTGAATTATTGACATGCAGATGGCTAGAAGAATGTTTGCTGATGAAAATGTTGATGTGTAAATTGGTTTTACTGATTTACTTTTATAGTTTTACTGATTACAGCTTGAATGTCTAAGTAACAGCTTAGATTCCTTTTCTGTTGGGAGAATTTTGTGTGGCTCAAAGGCTTATAGGAAATAGCCAAGTGTCATACACACATTGGCAGATCTCTTTTGTAATGACCCAAAGGTGTAACCGTTTTGCTATAAATACAAACATACATAGTTGAGCTCAGAATGAGCCAGTGCATTCATCTTCAACAATATTGGGCAATAACAATTGCTACAGTTTGTATTTATATTGTTTTATTGCTACACCGAGCTGACCCATCCTCTCCAAAATACTGTTTTATTGCTATTCGTATTGCCCGATCTTTCAAAATCCTAAACACACCTTCAAATCCCAACATGGTATCATCGAGCCAGGTTCTTTCTTGAATCTGGGCGTTGTTTTTCCGCTGCGAGTATTCAAAGATTTCAACGCAAAATCTTCATATCTAAATCAATTTAGTCTTACATGGCTGGTTCGGTTGGAAGGGAGTCACGAACTCCGATTTTCAATGGAGAAAACTACGAGCTCTAGAGGATTCGTATGAAGAGAATCCTCAAATCGTACGGAATTTGGGAATTGTTGAAGAAGGAGTACCAATTCTAGATCCAAAAGGCAAAACGAAGGAGATGGAGACATCGGACAAATCTGCACTGTCTGAGCTCCTGAAGCAAGATGCAAAGGCACTGGATCTCATCCAAGGCGCTGTCGCAGATGAGTTCTTTCCCAGAATCTCCAACGAAGTGACTGTGAAAGGAGCTTGGGATCTGCTATAACAAGAATACAAAGGAGATGAGAGTGAGGTCAGTCAAATTAAAAGGTTTGAGACGAGATTTTGAATATACTCGTATGCATGAAGATGAATCTCTATCTGCTTATTTGACTAGACTGTTTGAATTGATAAATGAAATGAAGAGCATGGGTGCTCAAATTAAAAACTCAGAAGGAGAGTTATCTAAGAATAGAATTGTGCAGAAGTTGTTGATAAGTCTCACAAAGACTTATGACCCTGTTTGCACGGTCATTGAACAGACTAAGGATCTAGATACAATAAAAGTGCATGAGGTTGTGGCCACCCTAAAGGTGTTCAAGCAAAGGCTTGAGAGACACTCTGAGAATATTTTTGAGAAGGCATTTGCCAATATGAGTGTGAAGGGAGCCAGTCCTTCATCCTCTACAGGGAATGGTCAATCCAAGAAGAATTGGAAGAATAAAGGAAATAAATGGGAGCGTGAATGCTGGTTCAAAGATAAAGTCAAGTGTCACCGATGTAGCAAATTTGGTCACATTGCTAGAAATTTCTCTACCAATATACAGGACAAGGCTAGACAAGTTGCTCATTTTGCAAAGAATCAAGCATCGGGGACAACCAACATGTTCTATGCCTCTCACTCGCTATCAAGGCTAACTGATCTTGGTGCTTGGTATATTGATAATGGGTGTAGTAATCATATGACATCTAACGAGTCAATGCTCTCTAACATTGATAGGAGTTTGAAGTACAAGGTGAAGATGGGAAAAGGGGAATTGGTTCAAGCTTCTGGAAAAGGAACCCTTGTGATCGAGCTGAATGATGGTCCCAGATACATACAAGAAGTAATGATTGTACCGGGCTTAGATGAAAATCTTCTAAGTGTTGGCCAAATGATTGAGCACAGTTATTGGCTAGTATTTGGTGATTCTATGGTGAACATATATGATGATAGGAAAATGGAAGAGCTGGTGGCTAATGTTCCAATGAAAGGGAATAGATGCTTCCATATGAAGTTTGAATTCATGAACCCGGTGATGGCAAATAGAGCAGCAATTGAGGATCACTCATGGAATTGGCACAGAAGATTTGGTCATTTGAACTATGTTAGCCTGAAGATGCTACAAGATAAAGAAATGGTGGTTGGACTTCCTAGGTTGGAAAGTTTTGGAGATGTGTGTGAAGGTTGTGCTACGGGCAAGGCTCACAGAGAAGCATTTGACAAAACTGAAGTGTGGAGAGCTTCACAACCATTGGAGTTAGTACACTCAGATGTGTGTGGCCCGATGCAGTCACTATAGGTGGAGGAAACAGATATTTCCTCACCTTCATTGATGATCATACAAGGATGTGCTAGGTGTTCTTTTTGCAACACAAATCAAGTGTTTTCTCTATGTTCAAAAGATTTAAAGCCATGGTGGAGTTGCAAAGTGGATTTCAGATCAAGAAACTGAGATCGGACAGAGGTGGTGAATACACTTCAACAGAATTCAGCAAGTTCTATGAAGACTTGGGGCTCGAAAGACAATTAACAGTGGCCTATTCTCCTCAAAAAAATGATGTTGCTGAGAGGAAGAATAGAACCATTGTGGAGATGGCTAGAACAATGCTTCATGAAAAGAGAATGCCTACCAAATTCTGGGGAAAAGCAGTTAACACTACAGTTTACATTCTTAATAGGTGTCCTACAAGTGCTCTTAAGAACAGGACCCCATTCGAAGCATTCAGTGGAAGAAAACCTAGATTAAAGCACATGAGAGTATTTGGTTCTCTATGCTATACTCATATTCCATCACAGTTGAGACATAAGTTGGAAGACACTGGTGAGAAGGGAGTTTTTGTTGGGTATGGAACCTGTGAGAAAGGGTATCGGGTGTTTAACCTGAGAACTCAGAAAGTAATAGAATCAAGGAGTGTGATATTCGATGAAAAGTCTCTCTGTAATTGGGAAGCAAGTGAGGAAGTACACATGTCAATTCCTTGGGATAGTGGTGAGAAAGCATGGATGACTGAAGGCGAAGTGGAGTTTGAATCTTCTAATCAAACTATATCTTCTCCATCAGCCCAATCTACACCAAATGATGTTTTACCAAGTGCCCAATCTTCATCACCATGTGCCCGATCTTCAGCCCGATCTTCACCAAACCCAAATCGAGGTGAAGCAAATGCATCTAAACTCTATGATCATACACCTGTGAAGTGGAAGAGTCTGAATGACATCTTTGCACAGTGCAAAGTAAGCATTGTGGAGACTGAAAACTTTGCTGAAGCAACTCAAGATGAGGCTTGGAATCAAGCTATGAAAGAAGAGATCACAATGATTGAGAAGAATTCTACATGGGAGATGGTTAATAGACCGGGTAACAAACCAGTTGTGGGTGTGAGATGGATTTTCAAGACAAAGCTGAATCTTGATGGTTCTATCCAAAAGCACAAGGCACGGCTTGTAGCTAAGGGATACACACAGAAGCTATGAGTAGATTTCAACGAAACATTTGCTCCAGTGGCAAGGCTGGATACAATTAGAACTCTAATTGCTCTGGCACTCAAAGGAATTGGAAATTGTTCCAATTGAATGTGAAATCAGCATTTCTAAATGTAGTGCTGAATGAGGAAGTTTACATCAAGCAACCTGAAGGTTTTGAAGTTAAGGGAGCAGAAGACAAGGTCTATAAGTTGAAGAAGGTTCTCTATGGTTTGAAGAAGGCACCAAGGGCCTGGTATGGTGAAATTGACACTCATCTACTCAAATGTGGATTTAAGAGGAGTATAAGCGAAGCTACTCTGTATGTGAAGACTAAAGAAGGTATTGGTACAGTCATTGTGTCAATATATGTGGATGACATTGTGTACACTGGAAGCAGCAGTGAAATGATGAAAGAGTTCAAGGAGGATATGATGAACAAGTATGAGATGACTGATCTTGGCTTGCTGCATCATTTCCTAAGCATGGGAGTAATCCAGAAAGAAGGGAGAATTTTCATTCATCAACAGAAGTATGCCAAGACTCTGCTTGACAAATTTGGTTTAAAGGACTGCAAACCAGTGAGCACACCACTAGTTCCAACAGAGAAACTCAAAAGAGAAGATGAAAGTGAACTTGCAGATGAGGAGGCCTACAGGAAAATTATGGGGAGCTTATTGTATCTGACAGCAACTAGGCCTGACATTATGTATTCAGCTAGTTTGCATGCCCGATTTATGCATGGTCCCTCAAAGAAGCATTTTGGAGCTACAAGAAGAGTGCTGAGAAATGTGCAAAGAACTCTGGATTTTGGCATTGAATATGAGTCTGAAAAGTCAGCTATGCTGATTGGATTCTGTGATCGTGATTGAAGTGGTACATAAGATGACATGAAAAGCACATCGGGCTATGATTTTTCATTTGGTAGTGGTGCATTTTCTTGGGCCTCAGTGAAGCAAAACAGTGTTGCTTTATCAACTGCAGAGGCTGAATATGTTAGTGCTACTTAAGCAACAACTCAATCAATTTGGCTAAGATTTGTGCTGGGAGATTTTGGAGAAGAACAACTTGAAGCTACACCAATCATGTGTGAGAACACATCTGCTATAGCCATGTCCAAGAATCCTGCGTTTCATCAGAGATCAAAGCACATAGGAAGAAAGTTACATTTCATCAGAGATGCAATCCAAGAAGGAGTGGTGGATCTAATCTATTGCAAAGGTCAAGATCAAGTTGCAGACATTTTCACAAAGGCATTGCCAAAGGAAAGGTTCTGCATGCTAAGAGAGTTACTTGGGATGAAATCAGCAAACCATTTAGAAGGGAGTGTTGATGTGTAAATTGGTTTTACTGATTTACTTTTATAGTTTTACTGTTTACAGCTAGAATGTCTAAGTAACAGCTTAGATTCCTTTTCTGTTAGGAGAATTTTGTGTGGCTCAAAGGCCTAAAGGAAATAGCCAAGTGTCATACACACATTGGCAGATCTCTTTTGTAATGACCCAAAAGTGTAACCGTTTTGCTATAAATACAAACATACAAAGCTAAGCTCAGAATGAGCCAGTGCATTCATCTTTAGCAATATTGGGCAATAACAATTGCTACAGTACCATAATCGGGCACCTACATCGGGCTAACCCATCCTCTCCAAAATACTGTTTTATTGCTATTCGTATTGCCCAATCTTTCAAAATCCTAAACACACCTTCAAATCCCAACAAAAAACACTGATAATAAAGGTAGCGTCCGGGCTTTGGATCAGCAGCTTGATCAGCCCATGGATGAGGAGGCTAAGAGGCTAAGAAATATGTACAAGGAAAAGGTATTCTCTCCCTCCCTCCATTCTGCAATGAACTATTTCAAAGCCTTATACCCATATAATTAGTAATGTCAATTCTGAAGGTTTTGAATTTTTAAAAGCTGCCAGTCAATTAAATTTCTTTTGTTTTTTTTTTTTTACAATCAGTTAATTTGGAGAAAAGAAAAGGAAAATGAATTGTGCAAAGGAATGTGTTCCTTTGGATGTACTCTGGCATTGTTTATTGATTGCAACTCTTCATAATATATGGTTGAAATGATTGCATGGTATATATACAACGAATGTAGCCTGACTATACCAGGCATGGATTTGACATATATTTAAGATATTGTGCTATTTCTAAAATAGGTTTGGTCCTGTTGCTGATTTTCTTCCAGAAATTTTCGACATTAATGCATCTGCAGCTTGCATTTCAAAGCCTTGGTGTGGTGTAGGGAGATTTAGGCACATCTCCTTTGTATGTTTTCTACAATACATTTCCTAATGGAATTGGTGACCCAAAGGATTTAATTGGAACTTTATCTGTTATCATATATTCCCTTACTCTTATTCCACTCCTCAAGTACGTTTTTATTGTTTGTAGAGCAAATGAAAATGGTCAAGGTAATTGATCTCAACCAATGATGTTACCTTATTCTAGTTCTATATCATCCGTATATAAGCTTCTTCTTCTTCTTCTTCTTCTTCTTCTTCTTCTTCTTCTTCTTCTTCTTCTTCTTCTTCTTCTTCTTCTTCTTCTTCTTCTTCTTCTTCTTCTTCTTCTTCTTCTTCTTCTTCTTCTTCTTCTTCTCTCTCTCTCTCTCTCTCTCTCTCTCTCTCTCTCTCCACCTTTAAAATATTAGGCATTACCTTGAATTCTGTGCTCAGATAATTAATCTAATGTATCTATGTTTGATTGCTCAATAAGGGATAATTACATCGAAAATATGGACACTGTTATGGCCTTGTTCTGATGTAGTACTAATAGTGCAGTTCATTTGTTCTTCCCTTCTTCATTCTTTTAATGTTAGATGCTATTACTTAATATTGATTAGTTGAGTGTGCAACGATGCTGCTCATTACCTATATTTGTTAAAGCATAGATTTATTTTGATGAAGTTTCTTCTTCTCTGTGTACCACATTTTAGATTGACCTGAGAAGGGCAAACAACACTGAAATTATGCTTACAAAAGTTCTGTGTACCACATTTTAGATTGACCTGAGAAGGGCAAACAACACTGAAATTATGCTTACAAAAGTTAAGATGCCGCTCTCTGATATGATGGTAAGCTGACACAGTTGGATTTCTTCTTCTTTTTTCCTTGAATTTAATTTTTCCATGCTGTGAATATAAGTTGCATATCTGATGAATCTTCTTTACTCGCTTTTAATTTCCAAATTTGGAATGCTGATGTAATAATTGAACATTTTTCATACTTAGCTAATGATGTATTGTTATGCATATTTTCAGGCTGCAGTTTTAACAATGGACGAGTCAGTATTAGATGTTGATCAGGTGGAAAATTTAATCAAATTTTGCCCTACTAAAGAGGAGATGGAACTTCTCAAGGTGTAGCTTCTATTCTATTTAGAATTTGTTTTTACTATTTGTTGGTTATTCTTTAGTCCTTGTTCACATTTAAGAGATTTTCGCTTTTGTATTTGCTTTTAAGTATCACCATCTTCTCATTAATTATATATTTGCTTGGTTGTGATTTATGTTGTTTAGAATTACACTGGTGACAAGGAGACCCTGGGGAAGTGTGAACAGGTATGCCAAATTGACAACATTTCATTCTTGACCAGGTCATATTATTTTCTTGAAGTATTTCCCTTGGTATATTTTTTACTATGATTGAGTTATTACCTCTGGCCCTTTCTGTGTCATATACAAAAGCTTTGACCAGGTTTTGAATATTTTAAATTATGAAATTATGATTCAACTCTTCTAATGCCCCAATGATCTTGTCCTCCTTGACGTTATAATGTTGGAGAGACAGATGATTCCTTTCACACTTATTCAGTTTATTTTTCCAATATTACTTTAAGAAAAGTATGTTTCTCCAAACATCAATAAAAGCTTTGCCTTGACTGCTGAAAATGAAGATTTGGGGATGTGCCAAATTCTTTTGGTTGTGTGGAGTAAACAATATGTGGAATTTTTCCATTTTAATCCCAAGAAATGAAATTGTTCATAATGCTTTGAGGGACATATTTCACTTGACCTTGTTTAAGATGCTAAGTTGCACTCATTAATTAGATATAGAAAAAAAAATCAAAGTCAATAAGTGAGGCATCATAGCATGTTATATGAAGAGATTTTAATTGTATCTCATCAGGTGGAGTCATTTCAGATTAGTTGCTTGGAGATATTGCTGACCATTGTGATTGTAGTGTTAAATAATAATAATTTTTAAGTGTTTTGCATATTGTTTCCCTAAACATTGTTCAAACTATTCAGAGACTAGTGATAATAACATTATGTGCCTAGGAAACTAAACATTGTTCTCTTGTCCTTTTCTCAGTACTTGTGCAAAGGAAAGCCCTTCAAGGTTTTATTTGGATGAAGGGAAGGGGCAACTAGTTGAGTCCTGCAGCATTTGAATTGTATGCATCATGGTCAACCGATGAATCATGTTGGATATCATACAAAGGGACCAGACCTTGGCTTTCACTCGACAGTTCTATACCATTCATTGAGAAGCAAAGGTTACGTAGGAAATCTGGTTTCGAATGCCATCGTGATGTCGGATCTGGCCCCTCTGGCATCCTTCTGAGAGAGCAAGTTCATTCTTGGTTTAGCATAGGAAATCGGGTTCCGGCTTTCGGCTTATATCTAAATGCACACAGACTGCTGTAGTTTGCATGTAACAACATACAATTGCATGTAAGACAAAACAATTGCTGCAATCGGATGCAATGAAGGGGTGCCTATGTCAATTACAAAATTCAAAAAAATGCTACACTACACTTTAAAAGTAGAAATATATAGTTTTTAACTAAATACCAGCTTAGCACACTATGGCTAACGTAAACTTTAAAAGGGCAAACATTAATCTACTTTTAAATTAAAAATGACATTAGCACAAAACTCTAAACGTAAACATGACATGTTATTTTTGGATAAAAAATAACATGTTACATATTTTCACACTTTAAAAGTGCAAACATGACATTTTTAAACTAAAACCTTGGGACACTCTAATCCTTAAACTTGTAGTTCTCGTCATCCGAGTCATCGGTGGACTGACATTTTTCAACTTCCTGCCAACGCGTAATGATTATGTCATTGTAGCAATTCTCGCACCATTCCGTCCTTCGAGGGGTGCACTTGCAAACCAGGGGAGATGGTGGCTTTGGAGGAGAAGGAGTCGGAGACCGGTAAAGTTGAACATTGTTTGAATTTACAGGGGAGATGGGTTAGCTATTTTTAGTGAGTGTGCAATTTGTTTTGCTACATTTAGAGTCATTAATCTATACAAATACTAATAAGCATTTGTAAAAAAACACCTCAAATATCAACATACCATCCAATGGTACCACTAATAATCGTATGGCTCAAAATAAGTGATCGGTTAATTGGTTCTCTGTTTTTCTTAGCAAAATAATAATAAAGTTGGTGCTTCGTTAAAACGGTTACATGTACTAACATTGGATGCATATCCTATAAACTTATTAAAATATTATATTTTGACAAAAAAAAATTAAATATTATATTATAATGTACAAATACTCATAGAACAGAATAATTAAACTATTTATATTATAAGTCCTTGTTTGTCACATATTATATAAAATAGAACTTTTAAGTTTGGATGTCCCCATGTAAGAAAAAAAAATGTGAATACTCTTCCTAAGGCTAGTGTCACAATCCTACTATAACACCATTTACGAAACTGGAGTTCCTAGGTCATTCATAATAAATGACGCATAACTATATTTAGGGGTTTGAAATTACAAAACTAAACCCTAAAACTAATCCAACATACCGATTGAAAACAGAATAACATCCAAAATTATAACATCTGAAAAATACAATAACAAAGCCCACAATGCAAATGTTAACATAACGGTGATTCACGAAGCTTGCTTTTCCAATATATTAAGTGCTTCATACATCTCGATATTGTCCCACTTAGTTGACCCAGCGTCAACAAGCTGAGCATATTTCCTAAACATTTCAAAGCCGATCTCAATCTCACCATTGCAAATGTTAACATACCGGTGGTTCGGGTCTTAGTGATGTGAATATATTCGTAATTTTATTCTCTTTTTATTACAAGAACAAAATTTTAAATAGATTTAAAAAAGAATTTTATTTGCGTTAAAAAAATAGCACGTTTGTTTGATAAAATATTTTACTTGGTCCAATTTCCAAGGGAACGGAGAACTTTACTCAAAGAACGCACTCCCTGCGTCCACGTGAAAAAATAGTCCGTTTGTTTGAAAAAGTAAGTCAATTGGGTCCAATTTCCCGGGAACGGCTAGCGTGAAAAAAAAAAAAAACTTGTTTGTTTGATAAAGTAAGTTAATTGGGTCCATTTTCCGAGGGAAAGGCTAACTTTACTGAACAAACGCACTTCCTGTGTTCACGTGAAAAAATAGCTCGTTTGTTTGATAAAGTAAGTTAATTGGGTTCATTTTCCCGGGGAACGGCCAACTTTACTCAACGAACTCACCCCCTGCGTTTGCGTGAAAAAATAGCTTGTTTGTTTGATAAAGTAAGTTAGTTTTGTCCATTTTTCCGGGGAACGGCCAACTTTACTAAACGAATGCACTTCCTGCGTTCGTGTGGAAAATAGCTCGTTTGTTTGATAAAGAGAGTCAATTGGGTCCATTTTCTTAGGGAACGGCCAACTTTACTCAATGAACGCACCCCATGTATTCACGTGAAAAAATAGCCCGTTTATTTGATAAAATAAGTTAATTGAATCCATTTTCTTGGGGAACGGCCAACTTTACTCAACGAACGCACCTCCTACGTTCGCGTGAAAATATAGTCCGTTTGTTTGACAAAGTAAGTTAATTTGGTATATTTTCTCGGGGAACGGCCAACTTTACTCAACGAACGCACCCCCTGTGTTCGCGTGAAAAAATAGCCTGTTTGTTTGATAAAGTAAGTCAATTGGGTCTATTTTCCCGGGGAACGGCCAACTTTACTCAACGAACGCAACCCTTGCGTTCGCGTGAAAAAATAGCCCGTTTGTTTGATAAAGTAAGTTAGTTGGGTCCATTTTCCAGGAACGGCCAACTTTACTCAACGAACGCACACCCGCGTTCGCGTGAAAAAATAGCACGTTTGTTTGGTAAAGTAAGTTAGTTGGGTCCAATTTCTAGGGGAACGGCGAACTTTACTCAATGAACGCACCCCCTGCATTATAGTGAAAAAATAGCGCGTTTGTTTGATAAAGTATTTTAGTTGGTCCAATATCCCGGGCAACAACGAACTTTACTCAATTAACGCACCCCTTGACCTCAAAGTAAAATACCTCGTTTGTTGAGTAAATTATGGAGTTCGTTGGTTAATTTGGTCAACGGACAACATCATTTACCCGACGAACGAGTTAATAAGAAAGGGCTCAACAATCTTCAGGTCATTCAATCTCAGCCCTTCAATTTTAAAATGCAATATTGACCCTTGGATAACTGGCTGCATCGGTACAATCGATGTACCACAGAATTTTCGTTGCAACTAAAGAAAAAATAAGTTATGAACTTATGAGAAGTGACTTAAACCTAATTCAAGATTAAAAAAAAGTATCATGATAAAATAAAATAAAAGAAGGAACAAAAAGATAACGGGTTAATTACTCAAATGGTCCTCAAATTTGTACTCGATTTACATTTTGGTCCCTCAATTAAATTTTTCGTTCAAATGGTCCATCAACTTTATATTAATCGTTCAAATGGTCCTACTGTTACATTCCGTCAAAGTTTATGTCAACTTTGTGGACGGTTATTGATGATTTTACCTTTACATTTGACGGAAACTTCGACGGAATGTAACGGTATGACCATTTAAACGATTAATATAAAGTTGAAGGACCATTTGAACTGAAAATTTTAATTGAGTGACCAAAATGTAAATCAAGTATAAATTTAAGGGTCATTTGAGTAATTAACCCAAAGATAAATCTCATATGAAGGTGCTCTGGCTTTGTTTTTTGGTCTTAATGAAGGTGCTCTTGCTTTGTGCATGTAAATCCCATCACATTAACATTACACACCATTAGAAGCGCGTGTACCACGCTCTTATCACGTGGCATCAACTTTTCTCACCCTCGTTAAGGAATTTACTCCACGGGCTTCAAGTGCATGTGGTCTTCCACTTCCTTACCCAATCTTAATTTACTTTTTCATCATCAATTCTCAGAATTGACTCAGATACAGATGAGATGTACAACAAAATCACCAAAACTAACCCAAAGCTCAGATATCTTTAATTTTTTTAAAATCTTGTGGAGATTTTCTTTGACAAAAATAAGTCCAGAGCAGAAAACCCAAAGACCAAAAACCAAAGCTAAGGCATATAGAGAAAGAGAAAGGCAAGCTGTTTCAATGGCAGAGACAACAGAAGATGAACAAGAAACACCGCCGCCACCGCCATCATATTACATGGTGTTTTTGAGTATTATGAGCAAAAGGAGAACATGGGTATGTCTATTTGTGTTTGTTTATGCCATCCTTTTAACTTCTTCATGGAATTTCCTCAAATCCATACTGTCTTGGTATGAATTGCAAGCCCAACCTTCTTCCTCGTCATATGGGTGGCCTGCCCTTTATGCCTCAGTGCTTCTTGGGGTAGTTTTTGGGCTGCTTTCTATGTTTGCAGCTCTTGCAGTCATGTTGCCTGCCACTTTGGTCACATGGATCACTATTGTGGTCATGCTGGCCTTCTTTGGGAAGCCTAGGAGGACTTTGGTTGTGGAGGGGAGGAAGATTACAAGAGAGATTTTTGGGATTGTGATCAAGATTTTATTGAAGGAAGGCAATTTGGTGGCTGCTGCTTGTGCTGTTTTGGGGTATTTTGCACTTTTTAGGAGGAGTTCTGAGGTGATTGAATGATTTGGTTGTTGGGTTTTTTGCTAATTCTAAGGGGGTTGAAATGAGTGTGGAGATTTGAGGGATGGGGTTTTGGATTTGGTAAAGTTTTCTCCTCTCTCCCTAAGACATTGTTTGGTATTTTTATTTTTCTACTGAAGTATAGAAAGGGGTAAAGCTCTGAACCCCTCCTGTTGTAGGGCTCTGTAACATTACTGCTTTTGATTTTATTGTGGCATCTGACTCTTATTTCTTGTGTCATCTTTATCCTTCCCCAGTTTAGCAATTTTGTAGCCTATATATGTTTGAAATCATGGGGTTTTTATTTATTTATTTAATCTGATAAACAAGTGCCAGTGGATTTCTGGTATGTGTTTTGAGCAATTGCAACAGTAGGTATATGCTGAAAATTTAACTGTGAAAAGAAGAAAATCTATCAGGGCCCTAGTATTTGGAAACAGAGAGACATACGAATTGCAATGATGCTTTTGGTTTAAGTCGCCAGGTTTTAGGTTTAGGATACGCTAGTACCAGCATTGCCCGTGCCCGTCAATTCATTATGCAATACTAGCATATGAATTGGCAGAAAAACTGATGGGAAACGGTGATAGCACTGTTTTGCTACCTCCAGCTAATCACGCGTGTGATTTTTCTACTTCGTGTGCCATCATTGGTTGGGGATAGCAAAACAATGCTATCCCGTTCCACACAAGTGTTTCTCATTGAATAACCTTGGTGGCATATAATAGCTGTTAGCATTACCAATTTACTAATACCCGATTGCAGATTTTAGCTTCTACGAGTTGCAAAGGCTAGGTTGACGACCTTCTGTCTTTCATTTAAGATGACAATGGAATTTTGGTTGTAGAGCACGAAAATAGTTTTGAAATTGTTTGGACGTTGACAATCTGCTGGTTTTCTTCTTTCTTGTTTCTCTTAAACTGAAATCCTTCTCCAATCCAAACTAATCTGACCAACATTTAAAAATTGTTTAAAGCAGGAGGTGGAGTTCAAGACAAGTCTACATTACTATCTTCTATCTGTTATAAACATTTGTGCACACGCTAGGCCTGCTATTCGGTTCAAATCGCTCTTGCTCTTGAAGCTCACCAAACCAATTTACTTTTTTTCCTTAAATCACGTGTGTATTTTTCAATATCGTTTAAAATAAAACTTTTATAAAAAAAAGTTTTGGTCAGGAATCATTTGGTTCGAGAAAAACTGTGCGTTATAACCAAATAGCACACCTAGAACACGCACAACCAAAGGTGATTTCAGATTTCCTTTTAACTTTATTCTTTGATTAATGCCGATAAAGATTGGAAATGATATTATCTCCTTAAACAATGAAAGAGCAATAAAGCATTGAAATAGGGATGCTTAATTTAGGTTAGTGAATAGAAATCCTGGCCTCTCTCGCCCGCCCTATGTGAGTCCTAAAGGAAAACTTTATCGAGAGGGGAGGAGGAGGAAGAAGCGTCGCTGCCCTCCTCCCCTCCTCTCTTCTCGTCTTTTCCTTTTAGGTTAGTGAATAAGTCCACTTGGGTTATTTCTTTTTAGTCATGCTTAGATTGGAGTTTCCCATCACCCATTTTAGTCTATAGTCTCAATCAAATCCTTCTCACATAACCCGCTTCCTAACGCCGCTCATGTTCTCTAAATTTGATTCTACATATTCTTTTATGAAGTTTGCTGCAAATCACCTAATTGTTCTTTGGCAAGGTCGTTGTTTTCATTTCTTTGTTCACTCTTATGCTCTTATGCTCAGGTAGATACCTGGAAATCATATTTTCCCCAAATCTGTTACGGATGCGGTGGTAGGTGTGGTCGCGACAACGCTTCTTCAAGTGGTGGTGGTAGGGTTCGTTTAGCCTCATGAATTGTTTTAGGGTTTTGGTTATGTTGGGTTTGTGGGCTTTGTGGGCTTTGTTTGGGCTTATGATTAATTATGATGATGTGGGCTAGAAGTTTTAGTGCGACTTTTGTCCTCTTTAGTTTTACTTTTAGAATGTTGGTTTGTTACCCTCTTGGGATTGATACTTTAAATGTCTTGTCAATATCTTTGATTGTACCGTTGAAATTTATCTAATGAAGTTTCTTTTTAATACAAAATCCATTGAAAATAGGGGCTGGCATAAAAAAATTGGCCAACCAACCAAACCGACTAAATCAGGTCGAACAAGCCGATTTGGTTCGGTTTAGTATAAATAAGTGACTTTTTCAACCGATTCAAACAAATTCGGTCAATGTTTTGAGTTGTTAGGTAAAATGACACAAAGTATCCTTTTTTTACTAGGGTTTTTAGGAGCACTAATCTATAAACTGATGCCTGATTTGCATTTTTGTCCTTAAATTCAAAAAATGGTTGTTGTAGTCTCTTAACTCCACTTCCGTAATTGATCTGACGTTATATTTTCTGTTAAAGTTAGGGCCAAAACAATACTTTCTTGTTCTTTCTCATGAGCAAAAACGTATTTTCATCTGCATTAGTCATAAAGAACATAAAGTTAATCAAATTGAGAGTATTTGAAGCCTAGCTGAAATCTAATCGCACCCCAATGGCAAGAAAGAACTCCTCTTCAAGACCCTCTATAAAACCTGGGTGGTGATCGACTCTCTTTCTAATTTATCTTCCCTATTTTGGGTCAGGTCCAATTTATATATAATTAAATAATATTTGGTTTGGGTCAGGTCCATCATTTCATGTTTTTAGACTTGAAGGCCGAATTGACCATGGTCACGTCCGTTCGGTTCTGAACCGTTAGTTTTTTTGAAGGTAAAAAACCATCTTTTTCGACTCGGTTTGGTTAGTTTTTTTCAGTTCAATGGGTTTTATGCCCACCCCTAGTTTTGGCCTTTGGGCAATGTGGCATGTAGGGGTGGGCATCGGAACCGCCAAATCGCAAAACCGAATCAAACCAAACCGGAAAAAACCGTCAAAACCGTGTTGACCGGAAAAGTCAACAACCGAACAAAAACCAAACCGACCGTTTGGATCGGTTCCAGTTCCGGTTTTTCACCCGTGGAACCGATCCAATCCAAACCGGTCCAATACAAATTTTTTTTTATATTTTTAATATTATACATATTTATATTCTTTATTTTATATATATTTAACATGTGGTTATTTTTTATTGGTTCTTTATGTTATATATATATATATTTAACATGTGTATAATTTTTATTTTTTTAGAAAATTATTTATATCCAATGCTACATTTTTAATGTTATAAGTAATATTTTTCCAAGTCCAACTTCAAAACATCTCTCTTTTAAGAAATTGGATCATTTATTAATTTTCAATTCCAAAAATACAATTTTAGTTGAGATTTGTATTTTTAAAAATAAAAAAATGGAAAAAATTAAGAACCCGGTTCAAAACCGAAAAACCGGAACCGATGAGAACCAAACTGCCGGATTCTTTAAAAATCACTAAACCTACGAACCGAACCGGTTAAATAATCCAGTTTCAATTCCGATTTGAGGTGAAAACCGGTCCAAACCGGACCGTGCCCACCCCTAGTGGCATGTACACATTGTACTAATGTTGTAAAATACAATGATTAATTTGGAATTGAATAATGTTAATCGACTTTGTGATTGATTTTCAGAAGAAAAGTACCGCGGGTAGGATTCAGAGTGACAGATGCCTTGGTTTTTTTGTTTTATTATTATTATTTTTAGTGTTTTACTTTAACTCTCTTTTATTTATTTATTTCTAAAACCATAATTTCTTAGAATAAAAATTTAAAAAGCTGGATGGTTGTCTGATATAGCAGGCCCACACACAATGGACTGGCGTGGGGAATTGGGAGAAATTTTTTATTTTCAGTTGTTTGGTAAGGAGTAAAAATTGGATTAAAAAACAATTAAAAATAAAAATAAAAAATTGGAGGTTTTTTTACCAAGCATATTTTGGGGTTTAACTTGAGTCTCTTGACTCAGCAAGAGGATGATCATTATGGGCCAAACCTTTGTACGGAAAATAAAGGGATAATGAATATAATCCATTAAACCTAATATGGTGCAAAGTCTCAATCCAAGGCCCTACAAAGTTGCACGATTGCACCCACTAATTAATTGGAATTGTATTATTAGGAGGAAACAAATATCATTTAAGGCCCAACGTAGGTATCACTTTTTTTTTTGGGATATTCACTATTATACCTAATATAGAGTCTAAATTATAAATAAATAAAAACCTATATGAAATGGACTTTAGAAACACACCCAAAACCCATTTACAACATAATAAAGAGACTTCAAACTTCTTATAATTATAAAACTGCCATTGTTTTCTTAAAACAAGTTCAATTCCAAAACCTCATGAAAAAAACCCAAAACACTCAATAAGGCATTAAAGTAAGAGTGCTGCTAAACGAACCTTAAAATTAAGTGAGTACACTTTACTATCAAATTATTTATTGAATTAATAATTTACTCTAATATAAAATGACAAAAATAATATATTGAATTGTGAAACAAATATAATTTCAATAATGTTACATGCACCAACTAAAACACCAACTTTTTATTACCAAATGATGTGTCACATGACATGGCAATCCATGTCATATGACACATCATCAATTTTAATTTAATAAGCTTTTTTATGTTTGTAAAATTTATTTGATTAATTAGTTTAACAATCAAACCCTAATATCATCCTAGCCGCAATACTATCATCGATGCAGTACCAGATCTGCTGCCATTCCATCATTGACAAACTTCTATAGATCTAATATGGCTTTTCTCTTTTGCTGGTTCCTTCTATAGATCTGATATGGCTTTTCTCTTTTGCTGGTTCCTCATATGCTGGAAATCCCAAGTATATATAATATATTAGCCCATATTTGAGTCAAACGACCTCCACTCTCTTTCCTTGATCAAGTTCATCATAAGTGATGATGGTATACAAAGTTTAAGGGCCACAATGGATGAGAATTGAAATTTTAGGATCAAGTCAATTATACTATTTTCTTTATTAGATTTATATTATTTGTCAGTTTCCCAGCTTGATGTTTATTATGGCTCCTTGTGAATTATTCTTCTTTCTTTGATCCAAAGCCAAATAATACAGGAAGAACTGACAACTGAGTAGAGGAAAAGAGAGAAGCATTTGATGGTTGGAGGAGCCGACTATTGGTGGGATATGTTTCTCTTTTTTCTTTCCAAAGGCTTTCAATTTTCTTTATTTACTTTGTGTGATAGAGTGTATTAGGGTGTGCCAAGAGTATTTTTGGTAATTACATATGGTGTACTTAGTTAATTTTACATTGTGATTAAAGTTTTATGGTGTACTTAGATCATAAGGTGTACTCGGTTAATTTTAGGGTTCATTTAGCAACACTCTAAAGTAATTTAATAATCAAAATTAAATTCAATAGGGTCATATGTCATTTTTTGAATTTTTTTAGTTTGTTTATAGAAATTAAATGATGTAGAATTTATCTATATTATTAATGTTAAGAATGGATATTTAACTAAATAGTTCTTCTTTTTAATACAAGATATGATAGAAGATGACAATTAGGAGGAAGAAAGGAATGATTCTTCCTTCTTGTTTCTTTCTTCTTTTGGTAAAGGAAAAGACCGTCCAATTATTCTTCCTTGAACTTCAATATATATATTTTTCTTTATCTTTTTTTAAAAAGTATTTTTGGGTCAAGTTTTTCTTTTTTAAGTTAGACCAGAGACTTTTTCTCCAATGAGTAACAAGGCATCTCCCAACATGCTTTACCAAAAACAAACAAAAAACACAAAGCATCCCTCTATTTGTCCTTCTCCTTCTAACTGACTCCAATTATATACTTCTAATAACAGAATTATAAGTCTTAATCACTACAACAACAATAAACTTGCTTTAAATGATACTTCAAATATTCATCTATTTTTAAAGTTACAAATTTGAATTATAGTGAGTGGATTGTGAACATTGCCATTTATATCTAGCACAAAATGATCATTGCAAATTGAAGTGGAGGTTGGCACAATAAGAAATCTAATCAATGATAGATGATCAAACTTCTAAACATGAACATTCTACTGACTTAGCTCGTACTATATAATTGTATTTCTTTTTGCAAATATTAGAAGATGTGACAAGTTTGAATATCACATTCCTGTAGATACAAAATTAAATATAAAGCTTAGAAAACCAGGAAGTAATGAATTGGTTAAAGGGGAATGCTAGCAACCTTCTCTCTAACATTCTCTTTTGAACCTTCTCCCTTCTCCTCATGACACGTGTCAATTTCTACACTTAAAACAATGTCATTAATACATTAGACAACCTTTATGTCAAAATCTCCATTGTTTTAAGTGCAGAAAATGACACGTGTCATGAGAATGAAGAAGGTCCAAAGAGAAGGTTAGAGAGAAGGTTGCTAGCATTTCTCTTGGTTAAAAGTTATATCTTGGTCAATGGTCTGACGATAAATCTCATACAACACCAATTTTACAAAACTCGGCGAATCAATTTGCGAAAGTTTAAATAAAAGTAATTGCAAGGAATAAAATATCGATGATATCGGAAATATCGGTAGTCCAAAAATACGGAAATTTCTATGAAAATATCGGGATATTATCGATATTTCGGTCCATGTCGATATTATCGATATTTTAGTCCATGAAGATCTAAAATATCGATGGTATCGAAATATCGGTAGTCCAAAAATACGGAAATTTGATTAAAATATCGGGATATTATGGATATTTTGTTCTATGAGTAATTGATACGCAACTAGCATTTGAGTAGGAAGTATGAAACCAACAATCTCATACTTCCTAAGCTCTTTTCATTGTAGAAGTACTAAAAATCAATTTTTCTTTTTCTTTTCAACATGGAAGACTTATAAATCTCTGCCAAACCTCAGACTATGTGCCTGTTTGGGAGTGCTTCTAGAATGGTTAAAGCCTTTCGACAACTAAAAGCGCTTCCCGGTGTTTGGCATGTTATAAGCGCTTTTGGGTCATGTAAGCGCTTCCCTGGAAGAGCTGCATGTGCTTCCTCAGGAAGCACTCCCAAGTGCTTTTCAGAAGCACTTGAATTTTTTATGAAAATTCAAGATTTTTATAATAAAAGATTTTTGTTGTGTTCTTATGAGTAGAAGATTCTGCAAGCAGTTAAAATCCCAAGGGGCCATGCCCAAACCACATTAAATGTCAATAAACCAAAAAAAAATTGGAGCCTACAAGACCAGGGCTGACATTCAGGAATTCCATGTCCTTTCTTAATGGTGGAATTGTGAACTTAGCTCCCCGCACGTGCTATTGCATTGGCCTCACCAAAGACGTGTTCTTGTTTTTGGTCAAGCACCGAAGTTGTGTTTATGACTCATTGACTCTGGCCTCCAGAGACCTATATTTTACTAGTGTTTTGTTTATTATATTTTTATCACTAGATTAATACTGATTTAAATAATCTTATTATTGTAATTTTCCATTTATTTTCTCTCTTTTGCTTGTTTGTTTTTTAAAAAATGGAATGTTTACCTACATTCTCTTTTCAACTTTCTTCATTAACCTTTTGTTTCCTTCTCATCCAACAATGTTGCGTGATGATCGAACTTTGCTAGATAATCGAACCGTCTATTTTTAGGTCATCCTAAAAGTTTATTTGTATAAAAATGAACTAAATTATAAATTGTGACATCTAATTGTTATCCAATATGTAGATGAATAAAATTGTGATAATATTGATTGAACCGCTGAATAATTTCTGATTTAATTGAGTGTTTGGAGAGTTGAAATTGCTACTTAGAAAATAGACAGTTTCAATTATCAAGAAATACAACTAGACAATAAAAAGAAGAATAGTAAATTGAGCTTAAACCCATAAAATTTACTTTAAACCACCTATAGCCATTTTCTTTATTTTTCTATTTAAAATACCCAATTTTTTCAAATAATACCCGATGACTAGGATCAAACTAAGCAAGTTACCTAATATAACTTAAAATCTAATTTATTATATTTTTCGCATTCCAAAACTACCTCTATTTATAAGGTAATGTATTATGTGGGGGGTGTAACTAATTACACACCTTGAATTTGGAAAGATTTCCAAATGGTTGTAATGGATGTATGAATTAATTTAGAAACTTATTTGAAATTAAATATTAAATTCAACATTAACATATTAGTAATCTATAGGTGATTAACGTTTTGGTTTATTAAATTTAAAAATTATGTTGTTTTTCTTTTATAAATTATATGACTAGTAATCTATTAAATTCAACATTATCGTATTAGTAATCAATATCAATATCAATATCAATATCAATATCATTATCATTATCAATATTATCAATGTTGATATTGATATTGATAATATTATCAATGTTGATATTGATATTGATAATATTATCAATGTTGATATTGATATTGATAATATCAATATTGAAGTGGACATTTTTATTATAAAAAAATAGGTCGATTATTGTCCATAAAAAATAGGTAGATTATTATAAAAAAAGATAATAGGTCAAAAATTGTCAATATCAATATTGACAGTTTTATATTGATATCATCGATATCAATATGTTGATAATATCATTATTGATATTGCTATCAATATCAATATTGATATATTGATGAAGTGTTTATTAATATATTCAATTTTATCTACCTATTGATAATAAGTAGATTATTATTGTCAATAATATTATCTACTTATTATCTTTTCTTAATATCCATATCAATATATGGATAATAATATTAACAATAGGTAGATAATAATAGATGAATTACTGTCCAAAAAGATATTGACAATATGAACCTATTTTTTCTCTAAATAATGTACATATTTTTTTCTCTAAATATTGTATCTTTTTTTCTCTAAATAAAGCACATGTTACTTGTTTTATGAAAAATAATTTGATCATCTTTTTCTTGTTTGTTTTATGACAAACAATTTTTTATATATAAATGAACCTATTTTTTCTCTCTAAATAATGTACCTATTTTTTTCTCTAATAATGACCTAGTAAAACAATTTACCTAGTATAATGAACCTATTTTTTTGCTAAATTTTGTATCTATTTTTTTCTCTAAATAATGTACCTATTACTTGTTTTATGAAAAATAATTTGATAATCTATTTATTGTTTATTTTATGAATTTTTTTTAAATGAACCTATTTTTTCTCTGTAAATAATGTACCTAGTAAAACAATTTACCTATTTTTTCTTCTACATAGTGTACCTATTTTTAATTTATAAAAATGTGCATAAATTTCAATTATACAACATACTTATTTTCTATAAATTATTGCGTACATATTTTTAATTTATGAAAAATATACATAAATTTCAATTACAAAGTAACTGACCTTGTTTTTTTTTATTTAATTTTTTTGGTAAATAATATATCTATATTTCTATACGTATATATTTATATTTATATTTTTCATAGGTACATTATTGGATATGTAATTTACAGAATTTTTTTTTTTTGGTTTGTAATTTTAAGGGGAGATATGTTAGAGGGAATGACAACCAAAAGAAATGAGGTGATTGATATGCTAATAATAGAGAGTATTAATTACAATTATAGTAGTTAATGAAATCTTGAAATAAATTATAAATAAAATATGAAGTCTGATGGGAACGATGTAAAAATATAGTAATACTATTTAAATTTGAAATTGAATTTTACACATAAATTTATAAAATGATGGATATATGTTTAAAAAATAAAAAATATAAGAACCTATATTGAACAAGCCCTTCCTTCTCTAATGTTTCGTTCCAGTAGCACAGCAACATTCTATAAATTCATTACTCACAAATTAAACCAAAAAATAGTTTTAATAGAAAGAAACACACACCGTATAAATAAAGTATCTGCCTCTATCACATGGATACAGTTTTCAGATCTGTCAATCCCAAAAACTTTTGTCCGCAGCCGATCAAATGGTACACTTTTTTGAGGTTAAAATCAAATCATTGGCACAGTCTTGGCAATGAGTATATGAGAGTTTCTTCTATTTTTCTTTTTTGGTTTTTTATTGTTTATAATTTTGTGTTCTTTTCATATTTTAATCAGTTGGTGAGATTCAGCCATTGAAGTTTGAGGATATCCTTTTCAATACATGGATGGTCCCATGGGTGTTGAACAAACACAGACTTGCTCAGTCAAATATTAAACTTGAAGAAAACCAGTGTCATCAGGTCCTCAGATCTAAACAACCAGCAAGCTTGATACCAACACCACACCCACACACCCCACCACCACTCTCACTTTCACTGGAAATTCATTCAATTCAAACTCTCTCTCTCTCGCTCTCTCTCCACTTTTTGACTATTGTTTTCAAGGTTGTAAATGTTAGCTGTGATTTCTCTGCCATATTCCCCACACGGTCTGAAACCTTCCACATTTCGTGCATAGTGTCATAGGCTTCCTCTTGCGTATTTGACTTATAAAATCCCAAAGACTCAGGACAGCAATACCCATTTTTCTCTGTTTATTGCGTCTTCTCCTTTCTTACTCAGTATTATATGTGTGTGAGAATTGAAGTTCTTTGAGGATTTGAGGTACCCTTCACAGCTAGAGAAGGATCTGGGTGTCTTCAAGATTGGGTTTTTGCAAACATTCCTGTTTGCATCTGGGGTCGAATGCACCAGAATCTCATCTGGATAATCAATAATTTCAAATCTGTGCCAATTTTGGGGCTTTTATGATCTTGAGGTCCTCTCCGACATATAGGAAGAAAATGGTAGTGGCAGGAAATGGCCTGTTCTATCCAATTATTGGATTTGCATCATGTGTGGCTTTCATCTACATGTCCTTCGGTGGCTTGGGGACGAATTTACAGGAAAAAACTAAGTTGGGTTTTGTGAAGAGGAATGGGACTCAGTTCATGTTAGATGGCAAAGCATTTTACATTAATGGATGGAATTCTTACTGGTTAATGGATCATAGTGTGGATGAGTATACCAAACCCAGGGTGCGGCAGATACTGCAAGCTGGTGCGAAAATGGGTCTTACCGTGTGCCGAACTTGGGCCTTTAATGATGGAGACTACAATGCCCTCCAGATTTCGCCCGGTCGCTTCAATGAGCAAGTGTTCAAGGTATTAATAATTCATGTATTTTCATCCTTCTGTCTTATAGTAAACATAAGTTTCTCACCTGTGTTTTGTTTTTCGTTGAGTTTGAAACTTTCTCTTTGTACTTGTTTGGGTGCTTCAATTTGTGGGTTTACTTGAGTGGTGATCATGTTTTGCCATAATATACCAGTTTAGGGTTTAGGGTTTGCAACTGAAGTAATAAAACTATGGTTCCATCTGAGAAGGTAAATCAGCAGGTCTAGTACAAACTAAATGCCGGTCAGTTCCTTGTTGATAGAGATTATATTGCATTATGAAAGTGGGACTAACCCAAAACAAAAGGAGAGTTGAAACAAAAAGTTTGCATATTTGCATATTGACTAAATGTGTTTAAGAATCCATCGCCTTTGAAAGATGATCAGTTATGTTTGGGTGTTTCTTAACAATATAAATTTAACGCGAAATGTTTTGGACTATTATGTAGTAAAAGTTTTCCCAGTATTGCAATGCTTCTGCCACATTCTTTAACCTCTTTAAGATTAATGATTTGTTGCTGTTTAATATAAAGTAAGAGAGCACACATATACCCATTGCCCAGTAGGAACAGCTGTTTAGATAACCATATTTTTGCTAAGATCAAGAGAATTCTCTGTAACTTCTTTAAGTTTTTCTTGCTGTTCAAAGTGCATTTTTAAGGCAAGACAATCAAAGGTTCCCATGCTACATGGTATTTAGCTAATGGATATACCTACAATAAAATGATTTACCGTTCTTTTTGTTATCTTGCCATTATTTTGTATTTGTTTTACCCTTGTTAACTATTTCTAACAACAACGTGATCTCATGACAGGCTTTGGATCATGTCATTGTAGAAGCTAGACAACAGGGTATCAGGTTGCTTTTTAGCTTAGTTAATAACTTGCAAGCATACGGTGGGAAGACTCAGTATGTGAAGTGGGCGTGGGACGAAGGTGTTGGTTTGAGCGCTTCCAATGATTCCTTTTTCTTCGACCCATCCATTCGAAATTATTTCAAGAATTACGTGAAGGTAACTTTTTGTTGTTGTTTTTCTTCCCTGGAAATAAATATTGCACAACTCTTTGATGCCTCTTTGACACTTCATAACCTAGATTTTCTTGTTAATGACTGGAAAACTATTTGGTATGTTTGATATGGTTATTTATATTGGAAAGGAAAAAACAAAATTTTATTAAAAGGTTAAATTTTGGGAGTGTCAGTTTCTCATGTATTACTTACATTCACCAATATTTATGTTGACATGAAGGCAGGGTATGGAGACAGAATTTTGTTGGCAAGATGACTTGCTACTAGGTTATACTTACTGAATATTTGGTGACAGATTATGTTATGTAAGCTTTTTGGTTGAAACGTGGTCACTGGCAAAAGGTATAATGACTAAGAATGCGAAACTTAGTGTCATAATCAACAGGAAAAAGGTTTTGGTCGATCTCCATTTGGATCTCACACAGAATGATGTGGATAGAAGGAGATCTTAAAATAGCTTTCTTTCTTTGGCCTTTTTCTTGTTTCCTTCCCTTTCCCCAGTTCTTGCTAAGATACAAAAGGATCTAATTGTGTGCCAGATCTTTTACGGATGGCTGCATGGATTGAAAGCATTGTAGAGGGAAAAATAAGAATTTAAAAGCATCAACTACTGGTTAATATGGTAGTGGCATTTAAGATTTATGAGAAGTGATATCTCTGAATTCTGGATGTGAAAATAAAATTCTGGAGTGCATGTAGAAGATTGTGGATTGCTAATGAGTTTGAGTGTTATGAGATAAATGATTTTGGTCTTAACTGGTATGGTATGTTGAACAGATCATTACTTTCATCCGCTGATTCTTCTCCCTGTAATAACAGACTTGCTGATAATATATTTTACATCGATTTTGGTGCTACATAATATATGATTTCAAACCAATTTTAATTCATTTCCTTTTTTCTACAGACTCTCCTAACGAGGAAGAATACTCTCAATGGAATTGAATATAGGGATGATCCCACCATTTTTGCATGGGAGTTAATTAACGAACCCCGTTGCATTACTGATGCTTCAGGCGACACTCTCCAAGTATGTAGTCAGTTCTTAAAAATTATGGAGTTGTGCAGGTCTGCATGATGGATTCCCTGGATTTTACAAAATAATTTCACTGAAATTCAGTCAGAAATATCTTTATTTGTTTGAGGCAAAGTGCAATTCTGGTGGAACCTTCCTTTAATGTGTTTGTGATTTCTTTATGATATACCCTATTAGGAAAAGAATAGAAATTACTAGAGAGCTACTACTACTAAATTTTTTTCCTCTTACTTTGGGCAAAGAGCTACTTATTCTAATAATTCAACGATTATTAATATCTTTTCCTTTACCAGTCAAGGGGTTTTATTCTTTTCTTTTCTTAAGAGGGTAGGGTGAGTTGGGAGGTGTGGAGATGGATAAGGGGAGGGGGATGGTCGGCTCTGTAACCTCTGTTTTCAGAACCTGAACTAATTGTATGGCATACTGTTGCAGGATTGGATAGAAGAAATGTCAGCATTTGTTAAAGCAATTGACAAGAAACATCTACTGACTGTGGGCCTTGAAGGATTTTATGGTCCTAAAAACCCCAAAAGGTTGACTGTGAATCCAGAAATGTGGGCATCTAGACTTGGATCAGATTTTATTCGCAACTCCAAGATCCCAAACATTGATTTTGCTTCTGTTCATATTTACCCTGACCACTGGTAAGCGTTTACATTGCATGAAATTTCTCAAGTCAATATGAGGGAAGTCCAATCTTACAAACTTATCAGAAATTGAAAAGGCGAGAAGGATATATATATATATACATAAATATATACTCACTCTATTAAGGCCTTAATCAGATATGGACATTGAGATATATTGAATTGCGTCTTACTTTCTATGCATCTCAGTCATCCAAACTGATTTAGAAATTCAGATGCATACCCCTAACTGAAGTCCTTATTAGACTGGCTGTGTGAGTATGTCCTGTTCACAGGTGACCCAAAAATCCATGCCAACTGAGGGATCAAAATCCAATTATTGATAAAGGACCTTTTTCGAATAAATGGAAATCATTTTTGTACTTATATAGAGATTTATTATCTAATAAGGGCCTTAAATACGTATATTAACGGTTGTGATGTACAGTGGATGGGACACAGCTCCATATGTCTCAGTGATTCGTTTGCGATCTAACGGTTCAAAAGCATAAGCTACTTTACTCAACTTATTAGAGAATAATTATATGTATAGGAAAATGTTCATTTGCTAGACTTTCAATTTAAAGTATTGATCAGGTGGATTCTTGTTTGAATGTGTGATCCAAACTGACATAATATCTTAGACTATTCACTTCATCTTTACTTTTTGGGTAGGTTTCATGATAAAGAATTTCACGAGAACCTCAAATTTGTCTCCAAGTGGATGCATTCTCACATAGAAGATGGGGACAAAGAGCTGAATAAACCTGTGATGTTCACCGAATATGGATTGTCAAACCAGAACAAAGACTTTGAACCATCTCAGCGCGATAGATTTTACAAAGTTATTTTAGACGCCATTTACAAATCTGCAAAGAAAAACGGGTCTGGGGCAGGTTCTTTAGTCTGGCAGTTATTCGTCGGAGGAATGGACCAGTATAATGATGAATTTGGGATTGTTCCATGGGAAAGGCCATCTACATATAAGCTGATAATAGAACAATCATGCAGGTTGGCTAGACTCCACGGACCAACTCAACAACAGCGAAATTTGAAAGACTTGTGCTCGCAAAGACAGTGAAATGCTTATTCTTTTTCAGCAGAAAATTTCATTTTCTTGGGGGCTAAAATTCGATCTCTGTTATGGTTCAACAGTGCTTGAAGGAGAGAAGCAGGTCTCAGTCGTGTACCATACTCTTTCCACAGAATACACATAATTTCATTTTAAATGATTCATATGAGTTCTAGAAGCTGTTATAAATCGTGTTGTTATCAAGCTTTTCATAATGAAAGTACAGATTAACAAGCAGAAAAAAGGTCTTTTAAATTATTGAGTACTTTGCTTTTGCTTGTAAGCAATGGTATTTGTTTCAGTCTTGAAACTATGTTTTTAAAGGCACTGATAGGGTTGATAGCTCTTTGAGATAGCAATAGCTCTTTTGTAATGATAACCACTTCTGTATTGATATTTATACAACTGCCTTGGCTCTGGTGAGGTTTCATATTCTGAACACTGAACTTGAATTTTAATGTAAGTCTACAATAGCTGGGGACTTGTAGCTCTAAGTGATGAGAAGAATTAACTCTGCACCCGAAGCCTTAAGTTCGATTCAAGTGTACAAAATTAATTAATATAATATCTGCAATTCAATATAATTAAACATAAATTCAGCTCTGCAATTCAACACGAAGAGATATGTATATAGAGCTTTTTTTCTGAAAAATACAAGAAACTACAACAAAAAGAAAAAAAAAAATTTAAACTGCAGATCTGGCTGCCTACATCAACATTCAGCTACGGTTTGCCAATCTGGGCGAAGTCCTAGTTCCATTTACATTGCTAGACCCGGTCTGCTGCTTGTTCTCTTTTCCCTTGCTTTTGCCCTTCAACTTTTTGCCCTTGAAACTCAACTTATTTACCTCCTGTGCCACCTTCAATACAGTCTCTGCATCCTCATCTTCCTCTGATTTCCGACTCCGAGTTCTTGTACCAATTCCCTCAGATCCACCATCCAAACCCTTCGATGGGCTCAGGCTGTTGCCTCTCTCGCCCTCCATAGCCACCTTATCAAACTCATCCGCGAGCTTCTTCACGAGCCTCTTCCCCTTCACAGCCTCAACCTCATGCTCCACCTCATCCGCATCGTTACCATCTTCATCATCTTCATCGATCAGATCCAAGAATCTCCGGCGCTTCGTCACAATCGGAGCCGGTGGAGGCGAATCGGAGGCAGCCCTCTTGCTACTGGACTGATTTGGGGCCGACCCATTTGCGGATTTCTCTAGTCTTTGCCTCTTCCTCTCGGTCTTCTCGCGCTGCACGCGTAGCTTGCCGACGCTGCCTTCAATGCGGCCCTGGAGCCTTAGGCGCTTGAAGCTGAGGCCGCCCATGGACCAGTGAGCTTCGTTGGCCCATGAGAGCAGAGGGTCGAGGACGGCAACAGGCGGATCAACTCGGTGGTCGTTGAACTTGACGTCGGTGTAGATCCTGGGGCGGGGGAGGCCATTGCCGTAGAACTTGACTGGGCTAGCAAGCTTTAGCTTTTGCACCATGGCTGCGGAAATAGGGCTGAAATGTTATGAGAAAGCTTTGGAATATATTTTAGTGTCTTGGGAATTTTCACAAACAGATGGAGGGCAGAAGAAACAATGAAATTTTGGAAATGGGATTTAATTCTTGAGAAGGGGGTTATAAAGAAGGTGGTGTGGCGGGTAGTGAGCAAGTGGCGCGAAGTTTTTGGCGCCAGCATTTTGGCGCTTGGAAATTTCAAGATTTTCACGAGGGGTGCGTTTCTGATGAGAGGGAGCCAGATCACCAATCTTTTATTGTCCTCAAAGAAAAATAAAAATTTAAACAAAATTGGGCTGCCCTGTTGTCAAATTCAAACAAATTTTTATTATTTTTTATAAGCGATATTTTAGTTTAATCTAATCTGAGATTATAACTTAAACAACCTTTATAGAATAATTTTTTTTAAAACAAATGAATTAACCTCAATAATCCACAATCCACATTCAAATAGAAAAAGGTTCTCAGTACATACCTGCCGCCATTGTTAAGGAGAATTAATGGGTTGTTCAACCACCCACCAAAGTCCAAACCAAAATTTTGGAAAAGAGGAAGTGATTACAAGCTTTGGGTTAATCAAATATTAGATATAAAACGAAGTACAACAAAGTAGAAGAGTAAATTCAAATTTGACAATCTGGTGTTCTAAATAAGATATAATCATATACATTTTTGTTTCCCCATGGGCTTAATACAAAAAAGACAATATTTAAGTGCATCCCTCCGTATCAATCACGTTGTGATTAAGAATATTCGCCATACACTTGTCATGTTCGAAACTCTACATTTCCTAAATCAAAATCTAAACATCATCCATATGTTTATACAAAATCGATGATTTTGGTAACAATTAACATCCTCATTCTATTTAGTTGATATATATGAATGACCAAATGATCTCCAATTATTATTATTATTATTATTATTATTATTATTATTTAACGGGTATTTGCGAATGGTACCGACACGACCTGTTAGCTTAACGAGTTTGGTTAAAAACGGCCCATTTCAACCTAAATATTGATTTTTTCGTGTAAATTCGTGTCGTGTTAGCAAATCGTGGACAATATTGTCAGGTCTATTTGTATGCATTGGTTCTTCCAAAAATGCATTTTTTTAAAGGAATTTTCGCATGTATATCAATATGGCCCAAAATATATAAAAACCCTATAATACCCAAATCTTAGGGAAAACCTCGTTTGACTTTTCAAATGGACTAAATATACCATACAACCCTTAAAAACATGAAAATTACAATAATGCCATAAGTGTATTTTTTTTCTTCTAAATATCATAATGCAAGGATAATAATGGTATTTCACACATCATTTAACTCAACATGTGATTTCAACCACACCAACATTTTTTTGGGGGATCAAATATAAACTTTCATTAGATAAATTTCAACAGTACAATCAAAGACATCAACATGACATCTAAAGTACCAATCCCAATAGGGCAACAAACTAACATGTTAAAAAAAAACTAAAGCAGACAAAAACCGCACTAAAACTACTAGCCCATATCACCATAGTTAACCATAAGCCCAAACAAAGCCCACATACCCAAACAAAGCCAATATAACCGAAACCCTAAAGCAAGCCATGAGCCTAAACGAACCCTACCACCACCACTTGAAGAAGCGTCATCGCGGCCACACCCATCACTGCATCCGTAACAGATATAGAAAAACACAATTTCCAGCAATCTACCTGCGAATAAAAGTGAACAAATAAAGGAAAATAACTTCCTTGACAAAGAACAATTAGGTGATTTGCATCAACCTCTGTTGAAGACGATGTAGACCCAAGTTTAGAGAACATGAGCAGTGTTAGTGAAAGAGTGTTGGGAGAAGGATTTGTTTGAGAATGCCTAACAAGGATAATGGGGAACTTCAATATGAGTATGGCTTAGAAGAAATCACCACAAAGAGCTTTTTATTCAAAATGCTCCAATGGACTTATTCAATAACCCAAAAAAGGACGAGGAGAGTGGAGTGGAGAAGGGGCAATGATGCTGGGCAATGACGCTTCTTCCTCCTCCCCCCTCGATGAAGTTTTTCTTTGGGACTCACAGAAGGAGAGATCGGCTAGAGTTTTTTTCAACCACACCAACATTGATGATACCAAACCCACAACTAGAAAAAGAGCGAGACATAAAAAACTAGCATGAAAATATCGTCAATTACAAACTTAAGGGAGAAATAGCTTCTTCGTGTTGAATTCATTATCTAGTAGCTAACGTCCAATCCAATTCACATGGATCTTCCTAGCTCATCTTCCATGTACCAGCAAGGTTATTTGTTGATATGTAGAAACAAGAATTTTAAATTGGATGAATGAAGTTTTGATTAAATAGTGAATACAACTGAGATCATAAGAGATAGTTTAATTATATTATGACAATTATCAGTATCTATAAATTAATCTTCACACAACGCACCTTGCATTGGCAACCCTCTTATTTCTTTCAAAATTACTATGATATACCAATTTACTTTAAATCTGTTTATTGGATATCCTCTCGAATCGTCCACATATAAACATAATATTTTAAAATTTTGATGGGTGAGCAAAATTATATATATTGTTGGCGAGATCCTAATTTGATTATGAGATTTATTTCCTATTTTATTAGGATTTTATTTATTTCTCTTTTGTACAAATATCTTGTAATTAGGATTTTATTTTATTTCCTTGTATAACCCTACTAGGGTTTACCCATTTATATTATAAATACCTATCTTTGGAGAATGAAAATATATCAGAGAATATTTTGCCCCATATAGTTTGACTTGGCATCAGAGCCGACTTTTTGGTGTGTTGTGCCCACCCGTGTTCTAGCCCTATATTTTGTTTCTACATGTGATGTGTTTGCCCTATTGGGTTTGTTTGTTATGTTGTCGTGTTCGTGCCTCTCATGTGTTCGTGAAGTTCCCGTATTCGTGCATCTGTTGTGTTTGTGCCTCTGCCGTGTTGTTTGTTGTGTACTCTGTCGTGATTTGTTGTGTTTCCACTGCAATCATAGGTGGTAACTCAAATGTTGGTGATGTTGCTGGTGCAAATTTGTGTGTTTCTAACTTTATTCCAGTTACGGGCTCCAATACTTTGATAATTAACACTGGTGCCACTGATCATATGACTTATAATGCTAAATTATTTGATGAGTTGTCTAGTAAAACCCATGACCCATACATAACTAGTGCTAATGGCTTGCCCTCTCCACCATTCGAGAGGGCACAATCTTTTCTCACTCCTACTATGTCTTTGTCCCGTGCGTTACTAGCTACTAATATCCATTGTAACTTGTTATCTATTGGTCAATTACTTGATACACTTAATGCTTCTGCTACTTTCTATCTTAGACATTGCTCTTTCTAGGATTTCAAGACTCACGAGACGATTGGACATGGTAAACGGATAGGGGGTTATATTATGTGACATTGCCGACTGCACCAGTTCGTGATCGTGTCTTTAATACTGTTCAAAGTTGCAATGTCAAAGACAAACAACAAATTTGGTTATGGCATCGTCACTTGGGACATTCGTCATTTGTCTACCTTACGCGTATATTTCCATCTTTATTCCGCTATTGTGATGAATCCAGTTTTAAGTGTGAGATTTGTATTTTGGCCAAGAGCCATCACACTATTTTTCCTTTAAGTGGCAGTAAAGCTGCAAAGCCTTTTGATTTAGTGCATTTTGATGTGTGGGGTCCGGTTCGGGTTACTTCTAACGGATTCTGTTGGTTCGTCACATTTATTGATGATTGTATTCGACTCACTTGGGTTTTCCTGTTGAAAAATAAAAATCATGCTGCTTCCATCATTCTAGAGTTTTGTACTATAGTATCTACTCATTTTTAGACTTGGGTCAAAGTATTCTGGACTGATAATGGAGGAGAATATGTGAATAATACTTTACGTGTTTCTTCTGTGCTCAAGGTATTATTTACCAAACGACGGTAAATCAGCAACCAAAGAGCCAAATATAAGCCAAATGCTAGAAAAAAAAACATTTTGATTTTGTAATATATTAAACATAACTCCATCAAATGCTTAAAAGGTTTATAACTTCCTCAATTATGATTACCTACACGAGCGAAATAAGCATGAAACTAACTATAGATTGGATTGGATTGGATTCTCAAAAGCAAATCCGTCATCTGATCCAATCATGTCGGTTTTGAAACTTAGGGATCCAATCCAATCCGCAAAATATTCAAATTCGATTAAAATTGAATCGGATACCCGACCCATTTGATAGTCAATCTTGTATCCCTTCCATCCCACTATACCCTAACTCCCTCTATTACTAACTCCGGTTTGACCCGACCCATTTGATAGTCTTTAACTTTATACAATTTTAGTTAAATACCCATGCCTAGACCTAGTCCTATTACAAAACCCTATACCATTTAATGTTTATAAACATACCCAAAATAAACCCTTTTAATTTAATTAATAAGATGAAATACATTTATTACCCTTTTAACATAAAATTGAAATTCTAATCCATTTATCTGGCTTTGAAGCCAGAGCACACGAGCTCCAATCTCTCATCTTCATCTTCAACCCCAATTTTCAGTTTTTGTTCTTCCATTTCAGTTTTGTTCAACCTCATCATTCTAAGCTTCGATTCTAACCTCATCATAGTTTTTCTCCTCAGATTTTTCAGTTTCAGACGACATTCGAACGAAACTCATATGCTCCAAGCTCCGTTCTTCGTCTTAGAGTCAATCTTCGTCGGCCGATGACATGCCTCCAGTTTCTTCTCCAGCTCCGATGAATCCGAGAGACGTCAACCACAGGGACCTCAACTCGGATGGAGAAGGAGCTAAGAACTCCTTTGGAGGAATGAGCTGCAAAGAAGGCAGGGATCGTACTTGGAGTGATCGTTGGGGTTGACTTGGTAGGGCTTGCAGGTTTTGTGTACAAGAAGCGTGAGGATAACATTCGTCGATGTCAGTACGGATACGCCGCCAGGAGAGAGATTCTCTGAAGAACTACTTATAGTCTCTCATACCCAAAAGCTCTTAAAGGTTACTGTGAAATCTTTAATTTCTCGTATGTTTTGTTGTTGTTAATTTTTGTGTTTGCTTAGTGTATGATTGAGTTGAGGTTTTGGCGATGGTGATATGGTGATTCAATTTGATTCTTCATTCTTTGGGGCGTCGGCGGTGCTAGAGTTGGTGGTAGTTAGAATTTTGGGATGAGTTCTTGGCGTAAAATACTTAATTAGTCAATATGAGTCATTGATGTCTTTTGTTGTCACTACTGTTGATTTATGTAATTGATGATTTTCTATTATTATATCATTCTACGCCTTAGAATAAGGATTTGAGCAACTACATCTTCATAGTAAAGAGGAAAAGATGTAATTGCTGATTTGAGCAACTACATCTTAGAATAAGGATTTGAGCGCACTTTATTTATTTATTTTTATGTTACTCCCTATTTATGCATTTTGTTGTCACTATTGTTGATTTATGTAATTGCTGATTTTGATTTTTAATAGTATGTTGAGGAGCAATCCTTAATGTGCCATCAATGTCAGAGGAATGACAAGGGCAAGGTTGTTCGTTGCAAAAGTTGTAAGAGAAAACGATATTGTGTTCCTTGCATATAGAACTGGCATGCATTTATCAGCTTCATCGTTCTTATTTATTTCTTATTATCAACTTGTAAAATATGCTGGATTGTTTGAGTTTGTTTTGTTGTACTAGCCATGAAGCTTTGAAGTGAGTTTGCCTCAGTAGAATCCAGTAAATAAGATATTGTATTTGACTTTGAAAAACAAGAGGATTATGGATTTTGTTGTTATAAAAAAAAATTGGTGATAGTTACATAAGGAAAGTTGCAGAATAGGGCCTTTTCCTTTTTCCTTTTAAAAAAAAAAAAGTTTTGGTGCTTGGGTTTTATGCACGATATTAGTGGTAATCGAAGTCAGCCCACTCACATGGAATACGGGGTGAGTATTGCACTTTCTTAGAAGTAAGTACTTGAAAAATTGTAGGGTCTAAGTCTACTGAGGAATGGCAACTGATTAGGTCTTTGAACAATGTTACATGTTCTTTTACTCGGTAAGATGCTCATACTTGTTAAAGGCCTTCGAATCAAATTTTAATGGATGAAACCTGGTGTTCGTTAGGTTGGATGTGGCTTTAATAGAGGTCTCTGTGTATGAGTCATCGATGTATTGCTTTTTCTATTTTAGAATGATATAATAATTGGAATTAGTGATTTATGTAAGAAATATGTTCAAGTGTGAGTATTTTCTACGCCACTCTCAGGAATCCTAGAGTTATGTAATTGCTGATTTGAGCTACTACATCTTAGAATAAGGATTTGAGCAAACTCTTTTTTTTTTCTTTTTTTTTTGTTACTCCCTGTTTATGCCTTTTGTTGTCACTATTGTTGATTTATGTAATTGCTGATTTTTTGTTATTATATCATTCTACATCTTTGAATAAGTATTTTCTGGTAATGAGGAAAAGATGTAGTTGGCATAGAAAAGAGTTTGCTCAAATCTTTTTTCTATTTTAGAATGATATAAAAAAGAGTTTGCTAAAAAAAAGAGGTTGCTGGTTTACGAACATGGGGTTTTTGCAGTTGTACACTTTTATCGTACCTATTATGCAAATGAAATGATGCAGTTGTTAACTTTCAGTAAGTGATATGAACAGTTGTTATACTGTTCATACCCTGCAACTGAGTTGATTTTTATGACATAGTATTAACAGTTTACTTATATGACATAGTATTAACAGATTTTCAGTAACAAAGCATGCTCTATATTTTGCTTTATATATAGCTGTGCACTCGAAGTTTATGATATGCATAATGGGATTTTTGCTAGGAAGATAGTTCTATGACATAGTATTAACAATGTACTTTTTCTTTTTCTTTTTCTTGTAGAGGTATTTCCTTTTGCCTTTGTGATTGTATCTGGTGAAAGTGTAGACAATTGGAGGTGGTTTCTGCAAAAGATATCAGATGTCTTGCTGGGTTTTTTTGTATGAAATTGTATTAACGATGTACTTCTATGACATTGTATTAACAATGTACTTCTATGACATAGTATTAACAATGTACTTCTATGACTTGGTATTAACAATGTACTTTTATGAAATGGTTTGCGGAGGTTCGGTGGAGAAGGAAGGGTCGTGTGGACAGACACTTGAATTTTGTGATTTTTTTTTTAAAGCTTGGGTTTTAAAAAAAAATATGGGATGGGTTTGCTGGGCTTATTTTGGGTTTTTTTTTTGTGTTTTTTGTATTTGGCTTGTTTTAAGTTAATCAATGACAAAGATGTAATTTATAGGAAATTCAACACTTATTTATTATGTAGCAAATGATTTTTGGGTATATTTATAAAGTGAATTGTTTTTATAATTTCAGGTACTATTTTCACTATATTACTAAAGCTCCCTTAACTTTAACCCTTGTATCCATTCCTCCATCCCTCATAGACTCACATAGTGGCTACTTCGGTCGCTGAAAACAAATGGGCATGGTTTCAATCGCACCATTCTCAGCTCTACACTCACTCTCTGCCCCAAAAGGTTACCATTCCTTTGCAATTTTGAGCTCTTTCAAGCATTTCACGGCCAAAGAAAATAGCCGTAAATTACAATTGCTTCATAAGACCAATGTTTTGAAAGCGTATAGTATAAGGAGGGGAAGCTTCAGCTTCCATGGTGCTGAGAAGCACTCCAAGTTGAGGAAGTTTTTGGTTGAGTCAAACCCAACATCTTCATCTTCATCACAGACCCACATGGGAACGTGGGAAGATCCTGACGATGGCAGCGGCAGTGAAGATGAGGAAGAAGCAGAAGAACATGACTTGGGTTTCCAAAGTGAATGGGAAGAAGAAGAAGGAGAAGAAGAAAAAGGTGCTCAAGCTGCTGCTGCTGCTGTTGACAGGTCCACAACAAACAAGTATGAAGAGGAACTTGTGAAAGGTTTATTATCCCCTTTTATGGTCTATTCTTAATTTCCTTTTTTTTTTCTTGTTACTTCAATATTACAGTTTTCTCCTCAATGGGTGCTCTAAAAGTTAAAAGAAGCTTTGGGTTTTAGACTGTTTATGATCTGGGTGGAAACTTTATGGAAAACCTCTATTTTTATGATTTGTTTAGAAAAGTCTTATTGGGTAATATTCTCTTTGTTAAACTTCATAGTTTGACAAAATACCAAACTGTCCTGTAAGAGCATTTTTCCTAGACTTACCATGTTATCTTGCAATATTAGCAAATTTGTTGCCGTAGTAAGATTATTCAGTTGTGGTTGATGATTTGTACTCTACAATTTCCTGCTCATGTAGACCTTAAAACACTGGTTTGATATCTTTCTTCTTCAATGTAATAAGAATCCCAGTTCCTGGTAAACATAAAATATTAATTGGTATTCTATGTTTATTTCAGAGGTGGAACAGCTCTTGGACCAAGAAGAAAAGGCAATTTTACAAAAGCATGCGACTCCCTACATGAAGAAAATATCAACTGTAATTCTTTCTTTTCAAGTTTTAAATTTTCTAAAATGAGTTTCTAGCAGTCTGCTCATGCCATTACAGATGATGAAATGTAGATTGAGCAGATTGATTGAACTGTTTCTCATTCCTTAAAACAACTGTTAATTAGAAGTCAAATGTGCAAGTAGAGAGTGATTACATTTTTTCTTCATTTATTGTGTCTTCTACCTTCATTGCTCAGGCAAAATGGAATCCAGTACATACTCTTGCATTATCGGGGCTGGTAACTTTCATGGACAAGCTACTCGACGTCGATGATGTAGATATTAACCTTGTTGATAAGGTGAGTTTTATCTATAATGAAGTTCCCATATCTATCTCCAATTTGGCAGCGCTCTGTAGTACCTGGATTACTAAACCTCAGATTAATTTGGTGAAACAGGATGGCGTAACTGCTCTTCATACTGCAATCATAGCCAAAAAGGAAGCCGTTATTAGTCATCTTCTAAGAAAAGGTGCAAGTCCTCATGTCAGAGATGCGGTAAGGAAAGGATTTGTGATTAATATCTCCTGGTCCGTTTTTCTTTCGGGGAACTATAAGTTTTTATGATTACTGTGTTATAGGATGGTGCTACGCCACTTCATTATGCAGTACAAGTAGGCACCAAGCGGATTGTCAAGTTATTGATCAAATATAAAGTTGATGTCAACGTTGCAGATAATGTGAGTTTTATTTTTTTTAAATTTCTCAAAGCTATATCCAATTTGTCATTTTTCTTTTATTTTCCTCAGCTTGTTAACAATGTCATATACTCGTATTTCAGGATGGATGGACTCCGTTGCATATTGCTGTTCAAAGTAGAAATAGAGATATTGCAAAAATTTTGTTAGTCAATGGTGCAGATAAGAGTAGAAGAAATGAGGTAGGATTAACCAGATACAGAGCAGGGATCTCTAGAAGAGATGAAGCAAGGATTTTTCTACTTTCTGTTTTTTTCTTCCTTTTTTCTGTAAAAGTGATATTTACAAAGTTGCTCCATGTGTTTCAGGATGGCAGAACTCCCCTAGATCTGGGCTTCTGTTATGGGAAAGACTTCAAGTCCTATGACCTCACCAAGCTACTGAAGACAGTGCCAATGGACAGAGAGTTTTAGAATATACAGTTGATTGTGTGTTAGTCGTATTTCTATGTTCAAAAATCCTGCATCCAAGATGGCTTTATCAACTAATTATTCCTGACTTTATCTCGGTGTTTAGATCTCGGGGGGAAACTGAAACTACATGGATGGAATATTCGGGGCGGAGAGAATGCACAAAGAAGCATATTGGTTGAATGCGTTGTAGATAGAGGCATGTATATTATTGATCACCGGGTGAACAGGTAATAGAAACGTGCTGGATGCACTGGTTTGCATCCAGTGATTTTATGGTTGATCTGTTTTCATCCCAAGGCATTATTGTATTTGTTGTGCTAAATGAGCAAAGTGTAAGAAAAAAGTGCATTTCGAAGATTACGATATAGAACGGAGGAGGACAAGGAAAGCATTCTAACAAATAATTATGAACACCAGAAAGTTGGTTGAACATATTCAGCAGAAGTTCTTTAGAATTAACAGGATTTTTCCAACAAATAATGTTATGAACACCAAGATAATTTACTGATGGTAGTTTTTGCGCTACATATTTATTGGCCTTTTTTTCCCTCAACAATATGTAGGAAATTTTTTAAATTTTTGCAAAATCTATTACAGAAGAAATTTACAATTTAATTACAAAATCGATTTTTGTATTTTGAAAATGTTCGGAAATTTAATTGATTATTTTGAAATTTTTTGAAATTTTTTTCCTCAAGGTCATTTTCCATTGATTATTATTATTATTATTATTTTAGTGGGGTGTATTCAATTCAGATTTTAAATGATTTTAAAAGAGTTATAAAGTTGATGGAGTTTAATTGAATTTAATTGAGTTTAACTGAATTTTACAAACTCCACATAGATTTTGACTGAATTTGTGTATAGATTTTAAATGAGTTTGTTAGAGTTTTATTACTGATTTTAATGGAGTTCATAGCACTCAAAAAACAAAGGGTTTAGGGGTGATGACGGTGGTGGTGATGGCAATGGCGGTGGCAATGGTGGTTTGTGGGTGATGGTGGGGGAGGTAGTGGTGGTGGCCGTGGTGCTGGAGGTGGTAGTGGTGGTGGCGGTGGGAGTGAGGTGGTGGTGGTGGTGGAAGTGGTGGCGGTGGCAGCGATGATGGTGATGATATTGGTCGTGGCTGTGGTGGTGGTGATGGTGGGGTGATGGGAAGGCTAATAGTGGTGGTGGAGGTGGTGGTGATGGTGATGGCAGGTGGCGGTGGTGGTGGTTACGGTGTGGGTGATGGTGGGGGTAATAGTGGTGGTAACGGTGTTGGTGATGGTGGGGGTAATAGTGGTGGTGGCGGTGGGAGTGAGGAGGTGGTGGCGGCGGCGGCGGTAGTGATGGTGATGATGATGGCAGTGGCTATGGTGGTGGTGACGGTGGGGCTAATATTGTGGGTGAGGGTAATGGTGGTGGTGGTGGTAGTGGTGGTGATGGTGTTGGGTGTGGTGGCGATGACGGTGGGGATGATGGTGGGGCTAGTAGTGGGTCGGCGGTGGCGGTGGTGGTGGTGGTGGTGGTGGTTGTGTTAATGGTGGCGGTGGGAGTGAGGTGGTGGTGGTGGAGGTGGTGGCGGCGGCGGCGGCGGTGATGGTGATGTTGGCAATGGCTATGGTGGTGGTGACGGTGGGGGTGATGATGGGGCTAATAGTGTGGGTGGGGGTGATGGTGGGGCTAATAGTGTGGGTGGGGGTGATGGTGGGGCTAATAGTGTGGGTGAGGGTGATGGCGGTGGTGGTGGCGATGGTGGTGATGGTGTTGGCGGTGGTGGTGGTGACGGTGGGGATGATGGTGGGGCTAGTAGTGGGGTCGGCGGTAGTAGTGGGGGTGGTGGAAGTTGTGCTAGGAGTGGTGGCGATGGCGGTGGCGACAATGATGACTGTGGTGGTGGTGGTGGTGGTGGTGGCGGTGGCGACGACGTTGATAGCCATGATAAAATGGTGATAGTAGAAGTGGTGAAATCATACCTTGAGAATAAAAATAATATATCTATCAAAATCTTTAGGGTGAAGTTTAGATTTTTCATGGCCTAAAATTAGTCTATAATCAAACGAAATCCACCACTTTTTGTAATTCCTTTAAAATCAATGAGTTTTTGAATATATTCAAACTTTGTTTGACTTCTAAAACGTCATAATTGAATACATCTAGATTTCGATGTATTTTTTTAAAGTAAATTGAAATCTGAATTGAATACACTCAAACTTTGACAAACTCTTTTAAATCTTAATTGAATACACCTAGACTTTTAAACTCTTTTAAAATCTTAAATGAATACACCCCCCAGTGATAGCAATTACACCAAAAAGTACTTGTCAGACCAAAATTGCTATATAGCTAGACTTTTAAACTCTTTTAAAAAAAAGTCGAGAGTAGTTACAACAGTGGTGCCTCCCCATTCCCTCCCGCTTGACACCTAGGTTCATGAATTTCTTTCTTCCTAATAAAAAAAAAAAATACTTAATAAAAAAAAAGATATTAATTTTGATTTAAAAAAAGAAAAAAAAAATTCTCTAAACGTGGAAATATCAACTATGTCTTTTCAAATCACTCTAAACGTGGAAATATCAACTATGTCTTTTCATATTTAGAATGTTGGTGATAGCAATTTTGGTCTGACAAGTACTTTTTGGTGAGAAAAAAAAAGAAGATTCGTGGAAATTAGTATATATATTTTTTTAAAGCAAAAGAAATTTCGAGGAATCTATGGATTCCTAAATTCCGATTATTATACAAAATATGCAAAGCTACAATACAGGAAGTTGTAGAAACCAAATACGAAAATTTTGTCAATGACGTTCCAAATACGTCAAAAATACTATTTAATGAAATAGAAAAGAAGCGTGAGAAGCAAAGCCTAAGAGCATCTACAATCATGCTCTCTATTTTTTAGTTAAAATTTAGCTAAAAACACACAAAAGTTATTTTATGAGCTCTTTATAAAATTTGAACTCCAATCATACTCTCTAGTTTAGGGAGTCATAAATACTATAGTTATTTTTAAATTCAATATGATTGGTCCATCTTTATAAAAAATAATATAAAAAACAGTTAGCATTAATTAAAATTTAAAATTATGCATAAAACAAAGCAACATTAAATTATAGGAAGCCACTAGGAGTCCATTCTCTCTCCTCAGATTTAGGAGCTCCTAGAGGTCTCCATATTTTAGGAGGTGGTTATGGAGCATAATTGGAGATGTATTTTTCCAATTCCTTCCTAAAATTTGTCTAAGGAGATGATTTAGGGAGTCCATTGTGGATGCTCTAATTGAATCAAACAAGAAGGACCAATTTAGTAGCCATAGAGCCAAGCTTGCTTTTTCTACTTATAAAATAAACAGTTTATGAAAAAATAAACAGTTTATGAGCAATTAAGATATTAATATTACATTGATCCCAAAAAAAAAAGTCGAGAGCAGTTACCACAGTGGTGCCTCCCCATTCCCTCCTGCTTGATACCTAGGTTCATGAATTTCTTTCTTCCCAATAAAACCAAAAAAATTACACTCAATAAAAAAAAAGGTATTAATTTTGATTTTAAAAAAAAGAAAAAAATTACTCTAAACGTGGAAATATCAACTATGTCTTTTCATATTTAGAATGTTGGTGATAGCAATTTTGGTATGACAAGTACTTTTTGGTGAGAAAAAAAAGAGAAGATTCGTGGAAATTAGTATATATATATTTGTAAAGCAAAATAAATTTCGAGGAACCCCTATGGTTCCTAAATTCTGATTATTATACAAAATACGCAAAGCTACAATACAGGAAGTTGCAGAAAACTAAATACGAAAATTTTGTCGATGACGTTCCAAATACGTCGAAAATACTATTTATTAAAATAGAAAAGAAGCATGAGAAAGCAAAGCCTAATTGAATCAAACGAAGACCAGTTTAGTAGCCCTAGAGCCAAGCCTGCCTTTTCTACTTATAAAATAAACAGTTTATGAGAAAATAAACAGTTTATGAGCAATTAAGATAATAATATTACATTGATCCCAAAAAAAAAAAGTCGAGAGCAGTTACCACAATGGTGCCTCCCCATTCCCTCCTGCTTGACACCTAGGTTCATGAATTTCTTTCTTCCCAAAAAAAAAAAAAAATACACTCGATAAAAAAAAGATAATAATTTTGTTTAAAAAGTAGAAAAAAAATTATTCTAAACGTGGAAATATCAACTATGTCTTTTCATATTATAATTTATAACACGTTAAAGAAGTTATATGAGTTAATGTTTTACCACAATAATGTCTCAAGTAACTCAACAAAACACACGTTTTTGAAAAATAATAAAAAAACCTTCAAATCTGACGGCCAGGGTCTCCGTAAATCCCTAAATTATAAGGGTGTAAATTAGCATCAGCAGTAATCCCCCACATTCAGTTTCACTTGAAGCTTTAAAATACTCACTCCTTATTGCCGATGCCGGAGACAATAGCTCAACTTTCCAATAATAAGTCGCCACGTTGCAATACATGGTTATCCTCACCGCTTCGTATTCCCTTGTCCTAACCTTTGTTTCCGCGTACGATAGCGGAACTTACCTAATAAGGCGCGAAACGCTCACACTCTCTCTCCTCTTCCAATTGCAAGTTCCACTCTCACTTTACTACTTTTTCTCTCTCTTCGCATAGAACAAGGACTTCACAGCTCTGCAAGGTTTTGATCATGTTATGACTTTGAAATTTGGGTTTTCCTCTTCGTTTCGTTTTTTTTTTCTCCGTAATAATAAGCATCAATTTTAATTTTTAAGTAGAAATAGTCCGTACAAGAAAACTTTGTTTTTTTTTCTTTTTCTCTCTCTCTCTCTCTCTGTGCCTGTCTTTTTAAGTTTGGTCCCATTGATTTTCTAGGGATTGTTGTCGTTGTCAGAAGTGAAATTTGGCATGGCCTCTTCCGCTTCTGAAGAAGCCCTCCAGGCCTCTTTGCCCAAGAAACTCAAGGAGAATGAGGTATTGCTTTTTAAAATTAAGTTTAATTTAAGAAATGGGACTTTTTGGGTAATTGTTCGGTGAATTTATTTTTCCCGGGTTTGTGTCAAATTTTCTATTTATGCCTTTTGTTGTGATGGGTTTTGGGTATCTGGTCGTTATGATGATTTTTGACTCGTGGGTTTGATCCATGACCTTGCAATTACGGGTTTGTCTTGAAATCACTTGGATTATTGTGACCAATCGCCATGAAATTGTTTCGTTACCAATCGCCATGAAATTGTTTCGTTCTCTTCAATTTTGTTAAACTTTCTGGGAAAGTTGATGCTTTGTGTGGTTAGCAAGTAAACTAGAAGTCTTCTACTGAATTCTCTATTTCTTTCAGTGCTTTTGGTATTTTTTTCCTTTTGGGTAGGTAGTTTGGGATGTTTGATCACTCAACTAAATGCTGTAAGATAACAGTTTCCAGCAACCACTGGTTGTTTTGGTTAAAACCTATTTTTTTAGCGTTAACTTTTAAGCACTTTTGCAATGCATATAAACTCTCCTCGTGGTTGAAGAGAACTACTCTTATATACAGTCTCCATCAGTTAGTTGGCAAATGCGGAATTTTTATGCTAAACATACTGTTATTGTCCCAGTTACCATTTGAAAAGTTGTAAAGTTTCAGTATTTTGTCACTTGTTGCCATAGTTAAGATTGTGTGTGTCTCTGTTTTATTTATTACCATTACTGGTGTTGTTGGTTTAACCTCTGACCATTATCATCACCACTCATCCTTATTGCAATGTACTGTACTGTGTTTCAATTTTATAAAAAAGAAATTTTTATCCGTATATGAATATGCAAAAAGATATATTTTAGTAATTGAATGACAATAGCTATCAAACAGTTTCAACTACTCGAAATAATTTTTTTCCATGTGGAGCTTGTTTCTCAATAAAGATCAATTAGCATTTTGGATGATGGTATTGAAATTGACTTGGGTAGTGTGGGAAGAACCGTTAAGTTATGAAGAATGAGATGTAAGAAGAATAAGCTAAGCTGTGTTATCTTGACTAATTTTAGACTACATGATGATTGGATGCCTTTTCTGTATCTCTTGTGCACCATTGCATGGTTGTAAAAATTGTACATCTTTCTGTAGGGTGCTTTGGTCAGTGATCCTGGGAACTCGGGCAGTGTAGCAGGATCAGTAGATAGCATTGATCTCCTCAAGAGTTCAACATCAGGATCATCCAATTCAAATGTTGTCAAAACTTCCAATGGTGTTTCATCTAATGACAATGATGATATGAGCATTGAAGATGATGATGGTGATGATGATAATGAATATGACTATGTTGACAATGATGACGATGATGGTTTTTTGTATGATGATGATGATTATATGACTCTGCAATCTCAATTTGATAATGTGGACTTGCCTCCTGGGGAAGAAGCTCCACTGCCCTGGTTGAATGATCCTTCACCAAGTGAGAACTTAGCATCCACTAAGACGTTAACTATTTCAGATCTACCACCATGTAGTTCAACTGTTCCTTCTGAGTCAAGTTCTAGTAAGGAACCGGCAGACAGCAATGATGACTGTATCATTCAAAAGTCTCAGCAGTTTAAGCAATTTGATATTGTGGAAGATTTCTCGGATCATCACTATAGCCGCATGGGATTTTCAAATGAGCAGGTGAGTTTAATTACTTAAAGTTGAGCTTCACACATGCCCCCTCCCAAACAGATTTGTGAACATGTACATGTGTCCACATTTCTCTTCACAGATGTGCCTGGTCTGGCTGAATATGCATTCTTACAGATAAAAATGCACAGGCCTGAGAGCACACACAAACTAACACCTGTATACGTACAACCACCCCAAATTGGAGTAACCATTTCCCATGGGTTGTGGGGAGGGGGTGGGTTTGAGGTACCAGTACACGCACTTATGTACAACTGTGTGAACATGGACTAATCTGTGTCTGTTTATTGATAGCCACCCAAGTCTTGGGCAAAGAGAATTCAGGAAGAGTGGAAAATTTTGGAGAAGGACTTACCAGGTGAGGTCTACCTCTATGTATGGTTTGAGCCTTGTTGTGTTTGATTTTGTATGTAATTGAATGTAAGCAATTCCAGAAATGGCTAACCTTTTTTATATTGATTATACCAGTGTTGGAATAATTTTTGTGTTTCTAGGTTGTATCCCCCTGTGCTATCTCTGTTTCCCATTAGGAATTTCACCAATTTTGGGAAATCAGTTCCTTTTGGGTCATTTCATGGCATTAGTTTAGTAGGATGGCTTACTTCCTCTCTCATTTTAATTTTCCTTTTGCAGACACTATATTTGTAAGGGTTTATGAAGCAAGAATGGAACTTTTGAGGGCAGTTATTATAGGACCTCCAGGCACTCCCTACCATGACGGTCTTTTTGTCTTTGATTGTCTCTTCCCCACAAACTATCCTAAGTCACCACCGGTATGTGTTCGGTACCACTGTGTTGGCTTTTATTGTATATTTGGTCTGTTGTATGTATTGACTTCAGAATTTCTTCTGTCAGATGGTGTACTACTATTCAGGTGGTCTTCGATTAAATCCAAATTTGTATGAATGTGGGAAAGTTTGTCTCAGTCTCCTAGGCACTTGGAGTGGAAAACAAAATGAAAATTGGGTCCCAGGGCAATCAACAATGCTACAAGTTTTAGTCTCTATACAAGCTCTTATTCTGAATGCAGACCCCTTCTTCAATGAGCCTGGGTATGAGACAACGTATGTTGGAGCAGAAGGGCAAAAGAGGTCCAGGAGCTACAATGAGGAAGCATTTATTTTATCCCTAAAGACGATGATGTATACACTAAGGAGGCCACCTAAGGTATAATTACCGCAACCATCTCTGTTAGAATTCACTTTGATCTTTTATGTGCATAAAAAGTTTACTTTCCTTGCCGGAGGATTGATTTACTAGATTGTCTCTATTGAAGTTTGAGATTTTTGCAAAACAGTAGGGAGTTTTATGTCCCAGAGTTGTGGTTTTTTGGGTTGAATAAGTGTGGCTTGCCGTATAAACACCGGTTCTGATTCTAGCATAATTGTAGGACTTAATTGAGCTAGGCTGGTTTCTCTGCTTACTTTAGTTGTTAGAAAACTATGTTGTAACCCTAACCCGCCAAGTTCCACAATGGAATTAGAAGGGACGCAATGAGGAAGGGTAATATTGTCAGGAGGACGAGGAATGTGCTTTGTGTTTTACTCTATTGTTCAATATTGGGGATTATTTTAACCTGAGATGGGGCAGGATTTGGATATTGTAGATTTACCCATGGGTATTCAGGTATGGTTTGAGATTCATTCAGTCATGTCCTGGCCTGTGCTGCTTTGCTCTGAATATTCGTATTTTAAAGAAATTCAAGCACAATTTATCTAATTTAAAGAGTGGTAGGATCTGTTACCCACAAGAGTTTATTTTCGGATACTTTGATGTGGTGAAAAAGTTTAGGATTGTGGTTGTATTTGGGCTTGGGATACTGGCTGCAGGAGAAGATGACAGCAGCTAGCAATTAAATAGAGACAGGATGAGATTGGAACTGTACAGTGGGGGTCCCTTGGCATGACTTGTAGGGTTCTTAGACAGGAAGCTGTACTCGGATGTACAATATGAAATAGATTGCTAGCTTTGGTATCTATTAAACTTGGAGTCCAGGAAAGCTATTTTGTCTGAGCTAAGAGCTACTGGAATACCACCATCTATTACCAAGAGAAAATAGGTAAGCCTCGGTCCTAAAATCACAAAGATACCCATATTGCTTGAAGGCCATGTACTGTCATTCTTATGCTAGGAAACAAATCTTTTGTTATTTCACATGGAGGAACCATCGAGTTATTATGACATCTTGATCTTTTATGCAAAATGAGTGAGGAAAATGTGGATCACCTTTTTTTACTTGCCCCTTTTCTTAAAGTTGTTGGTGGACCTTGTTGAGGGAGGTTAAGTCCGTTTGGGTTATTCCAAAGGTTTTTTTTTTCATTTTCTCAGTTTCCATATTGTCGTATGGGGTAGGGGGAAGCGTGCTTCAACCTTATGGGGCTGCTTGGTGCAGTCTGTATTTGGGATCATATGGCTGAAGCATAACAGGAGGATTTTTTATGACTATGAGGGAGTGGATGTTGGTGAATTATGGGATAGAGTTAAATTCTGGGCAGCTTTATGGGCTTCTGTCACTTCAGATTTCAAAGACTATTCGTACTCCACTATATTGAGGGATATGGCTGCTGCTGTGATGTGAAGCGTTCTTGTTTTTTTAAAGCTTTTTGCTGGATATTGTTTGATTTTTTCTGGCTCGTTTGTTTCGGTCCTTCTGGTGTTGCAGACTCTGTTTAGTTTGGCTGGTGTCTTTGTTTTAGTGTGTCTGATTCTGGTTCTGGTTTCGTCTGTTATTCTGTTGCAGCTCATTTGGCTTGTGGATGCCTTATCCATTTGTTCCTTTTCGGTTCTTTCAATAAACTTCATTTCTATTAAAAAAATATGGCGTCTAGATCTTAAGCTTGTACACTTGTCACTGTTTCAGTTTGTTCTTTTAAAAGTCTCATGAATTTTTCTCTATAGCCATGCAAGTGCCAGTTGATATGCATCAACCATACTATTCGTGTACTGTTAGTTAATATTCCTACTAAATTTCTTTATGTCTTGTAATAGTAATGCTAGTATTCTTGGTTTTGTATCTAAAGCTTGCAATGGTTACTTGTGTTCTATAGCAAAAGATAGCAGAATATAGTGAGCTCAAACATGGTTGATTCATTGTGTTATATGACCCTGCTTGTTGTAGAACCACTTTGAGAGTACGAACTTTATTATTTTTTTAGCATTCTTATTTGTCATTAATTGTCAGGTACGTAACTAATGGACCTTAAGTCATGATATTTAAATTTTGCTTTGTGCATTTCCATGCTCTTTGAATTGCGCTGGTTTTTCCTTCTGTCAACAGTCTATGGAACCACTGGGTATTTATGTTAAGTGATGAAATATTTATTATTGAAAAGAGTATATAATGGAAAGGTTCAAAGAAATGCTATGAATTTACTTGGATCGTATGAAAATTTGATTAAATTTTGGATCTTGTAATTTCTGTATTTTGTTATGGAGTTGTTATTGGCACTTGAGAAACCTCATCCTGCACTCCTCCTTTGTAGAAAAACAAGGAAGGAGCACATGATGACTTTTTTGAATTGCCAATAACAGTTTTCTTCTCAGGCATGGTGTTTGCGAGGTGAACTTTGCTGTCCTGTCCACTAATTGGTGTACTGAGATGAACATTAAAACACAATACCTCACTCTTCTTTATGGTTATTTGCGGTTTTAGTAGTGTAGCTGAAAAGTGAATAGTGAGACAGTTTGTATATTATCATTTGTTTTGAGAATCACTTTCTCTTTTGTCTTATGTTTGTAATTCTATGGCTTAATTAAGTGAATTTTCTTGCAGTATTTTGAGGACTTTGTCTTGGGTCATTTTCGCAACCGTGCACATAATATTCTGGCAGCATGTAAAGCATATACTGAGGGCACTTTAGTAGGGTCTGTTGGCGGAGATGCAGCCCAGAATGATGAAAATAGTGGCTCAAAACAGTTCAAGTCAGATTTAGCTAGGATGATGAATATGCTTGTTACAAATTTCACCAAAAATGGATCAACAGATTGTGAGCAGTTTCGAGTTGGAGCCTAAATCACATTTGACTAGCTGACATGATGGGATTGGGAAGGTAATAAGAGCTAAAGATACATTGGCATGGTGAAACAAATTCCGCGGACATGCATATAATATTTTTGTCTCCCATGTGCTTTTTTTTTATTAAGCCCATGTGCTTTTCAATGCTCTGCTATTTTGGAATTGGTTGGTTCATTTTCAGTATATGTTTTATGTTTTGGGATTCCTGGCAGATGTAAGTATAAGGTAATGACTTTGAACGGGACTTGGCTCATTGCTATTGTGCTCTAATTGGAATGAATATGGCCGTGTTAACATATGCTTATGCCAATTCTGGCCAAAACAATTCTTATTCCAATTCCCCAATACTTTCCGATCACCGGTTGTGCACAACCACATCTGTGACCTATCTCCTGATAAGAGGCATATGGTCATGTACAACCGGTAATAGTGAAAAATTCTGGTGACCATGTTACATGTTACTCAGATAAAAGAACCTCCATTGTTCAAAATATAACTTGGAGTTGAGTCTCTATTTTTGGGATAATAAGTCAAACCTGTTGCTCAGGAAACGAAGCTTTGGATATGCAAGATGCAACTTACTTAGAGCATCTTCAGGAGAGTCTAAATTTTAATTAAATTCTAGCTAAAATAGCTAGAAAGGTATTATAGCAAACCACTTAAAATGTGTTTCCTCCAGCAATGTTCTCTATTTTGGCTAATCTGAAATATTTTATTATTATTTTCTTTTTCTTTTTCTCCATCTCTAGCAAATCAAATATATTAAAAAGAAAAGTAGAAATCCAACCCCACCAACCTCCCAAATGTCTCTATCTCCCTCCCATTTTTCTCTCTCCTCCTAGCCAAATTCTCTCTCCTCCTTGCTAGATGTAGAGAGCCAAAAGTTGGTTCTCTAAAATAGAGAGCCAAGTAGGGAGTCTGCTAGAAGGATGATTTTTCTTCTTTTTAGTCAAAGTAGCTAGGAATGAGAGGATAGAGAGCCTGCTGGAGATGCTCTTAGCTACAAGCAAGAGCTCTCACTCAACTTCCTTGTTTTATCCAAACAACTCTTTTAACTATTCTAAATTTCTAACGTAATTACCAACTGTCTAACCCTATGAAAAAGGGCATTGACCTCTAGACTTGTGACAAACCCGCTTCCCTATAGTTTAGTAGACTTGTGAGAAACCCCCTTCCCTATACTTACAAAAAAAACTATTCTAACCTAATTAAATAATAATAATTAGGTTACACGCTCACTTTGTTTCCCCTTTCTCTCTCTCGCTCATCCCCACCTCAGCCATGTTTATCCCCTGGCGGGACTGTATTCTACAAGTCTAGATTAGGGATTGAGGCCTAGTCTCTCTCTTGTTTGGGTTAGGGTGGCGGATGGAAAATACGTTGTTAGCTCCTTTTTTTTGTTTTTATTTTTTTATGTGGCCGATTTTGTTATTTTCTTGATAATGTAAAAAACAGCGACATAATCTTCTCTGGGTTTTTTTATGTTTGCAGGCTAATGACTATCTTCGCTGTCGTATTATAAATAAAGAAAAGATACAACCAAGTGAACAGAATGATTGTCAGTGAACAGATTGAACAGAATGATGTTGAGATAAATATTTCCAGTGAAGGTTTAAAGCTTGTGGTAGATATTGAGGAGATGTATTAATTTAAGTTTGAATCTTTTTGATATTTGACATATTTTAAAACGTTTAGGTAAATTTTATAACATATGCTATTGTGTGTGTGTGTGTGTTATAATATAAACGATTCCTTTTAACCTGTCACAATAAAAGTAAATTCCAAATCATAAAATGAAAGCTGGGAGGAAAAAAGGAAGGGAAGATAACCACTTGCACATAACTTCTCATCTTGAAATGGGGTGCAAATATGGCAGAAATTGTAATATTTAGGGTTTAGGAAAATGAAATTGAGGCTAGGGCCGTGGCAGACCTTTGTGTATAGGGTTCGTATAAATTGGAGGATCTCTCAATTTAGAGGCCTAGGTTCCGCCTTGCTTGACTATGTAACGAGGGCTGCTCTTGCCAAACATACAAAAGTAAGGAAAAAAAAAACTCTAGCATGAACTCCAACTATGTGATTTTTATTTCCTAACAAATTTGGAGAAGCAACGATGATTTTCAACCAGCCCTGGTCCCTGGCCATAGAGTGTGCGGGCTGGGCGACCGCACAGTGCTCCCAAAAATGGGGTCTCTCACGACGATGATTATTTCTAGCGAGCTGTAAATTTCTTATTTATTTTAGAACTAGAAGCTACGGCTGTGAATTGATCACACCACATCTACGGCTGTAAATTGATCACTTCAAATATAATGTCTCTTTTTTTTCTTTCTTATTGAAAATTTGAAAGAATTAAAAGGATAGTGTATATCCAACCAAAAAAAAAGGACAATGTGGCGTGAGAGAAGAAATTACCACGCGGTAAACCACACCGTCTGTTTACACAAGCTGCCTTTTCTCATAGTATATATACCATCCAAGCCCCCACAAAGTATTGCATTTCGCATATTTTCTTCTTAACTTCAGAGCAAACAAAACCTACTTTCACTGCCACATATTGTTGTTCAATCATCATGGTGACTACTAGGAGTCTGGGATTACCAGTGGGATGTCGATTCGAGCCATCTGAAACGGAGCTCTTGGCTCACTATCTTTACAACAAGGTAAATGGTTTACCGCTTTCTTCCAACGCAGTGCTTGAGTGTGATCTTTATGGAGAGGAAGAAACATGGAGGAAGCTCTTCGACGAAACTGGTGAAACAAGTCTCTACTTTTTCACCAGGTTGAAGAAGAAGACGGCGAAAGGTTCACGCGTAGAGAGGACGTCATCGGGAGGCTGCGTTACATGGAGAAACCAGAGCGATAAGGCTATCTATGTTAATGATGATGAACCAAACAAGACTCTTATCGGGTATAAGCGAATGTTCTCATATGTTCCCAAAAAGACGTCCACCAAGGCAAAGGGAGAATGGGTCATGCATGAGTTTAGGCTTGCTGGGTGCCTTCTCGAAAACCACAACCAAGTACGTAATTCATTCGAGTCTTGTATTATTATACTTCGATCATTTTGGTTCTTTGAATATGATTTCTTGGAGTTCTCTTTATTTGCTCTTTAATTTTCCGTACGCAACTTATATATATGTCTTGCATGAATATATTGTTATTACTAGCCTTTCTTTTAATTCTAGTTTCATGCACAATCTTTTGGTCAATTAGGGTTCTGTCTTTTTTCTTGATTAGTTACTGTTTTAATAGTTATCTTTTCGTCCTAACTTTCTTCTGATTCTTTGGTCCCATTAGGGTTTCTTCTTTCTTTATATTTCAGTCGGTGTGATATATCTTTTATTAGGGTTTTCATAAATAGGAGAAATTATAGAATACTACTATAGTATGGCCACGTGGTACATCTTGTGCACGTGTTATAATATTAGTGGATATTTATAGATATTATTCCCTAAAAGGGGGGAAAATAAACCCTAAAAAGGGGAAAATAAACTCTGTCGTCCACCCATATTATAATACATGTACAAGATGTACCACGTGGCCATACTACGGTAGTATTCTATAATTTTTCCATAAATAGGCGTTTAATAATTTTGTTGTTCTTGTATGACTCAAGATCATTTATTGTCTTTAGCAATCTTGGGCTTTTAATCTTATTTGTCTATTACAAATCCAATGGCTACGATATTTTCTCTTTTTTTTTGGATAGGATATAATATATATTGATATAATATATTGTCTCTTTAAAGTTTACTAATAATAATAAAACCCTAATTAAAAATGAAAGATTGTAACTATGAATACCTAAATAAGATAGAGAACCCTTACATTTCTTTTTGATAAAACCCCCCTTACATGTCTAGACAATGAAGACAGGATGTACATGTACCGAAGGAATTCGTATTAGTTATATATCATCTTGAGAACCTGTCTTTTGGATAAAAGCAATAATCTACTTTATTCTAATCTAAACTACGAGAAGGGGGAGGAACTCGGGTGCAGAGTGCAGAGCACATTTGCTCTAGCCAACTTGGCTAAGTCCATATTTGAGTGAATTATGCTTCCTTAAGTGATAGCAAATAAGTGTTTTTTTTTTTGCTTAACCAATTAGTATGTACATTCAGTTCTAGTCTATATCCAGTGCTTTTTTATCTTTTGTTTTTTTTTTCTTGATTATGTCAAAAACAGTCAAATAACTTCTGTACGTCCTTTTGCAGGCTGATGACTATGTTCTTTGTCGCATCAAGAATAAACAAAAGTTACAACCGACGAGGCTAAGAGGCAAACAGAATATGAATATTATTGCCAATGAGCAGAATGAACTAAATGATCAGGAGATGGATATTGCCACTGAAATTTTAAAGCTTTTAGATGTTTAGATGTATTAGTTTCAGTTTGAAACTTTTTTATTTTTCAGTACATTAATCATATGATAACTTTATTTTGTTTTCTTTTTTAAAACGGAATTTGATGAATCAAGTGAACTACTTACGAGAGTTTAAAGATATTGAATCTTAAGAGAGTTCAAAGATGATACCAAACTTCAAATTTGACATTAAGAATGGATAAGGCCGAAAAGTATATTGAAGGTAAAACTACCTACACTATTAATTTTGGTATAGATGAAAAAGGAAGGGAAGATCTTAAATCAGCTCTTTGTATAAACCGAATAAATAGAAAAGAAAAAGAGAAAATTATAGGAGCATGGAGGAAAGGGAAAAGAGATCTTGAGATGAGAAAATTAGGGCCCGTTTGGTATCCTACTCAAAATAGTGAACTCAAAAACCATAATTATTTTTAAAAACAAGAGTTTTTAAATACTAATTTTAAGATCTGAATTTTTTTTTATTATTGAACTCCAAATTATTTTTAAGATCTAAAAAAAATTTAAATTTAAAATTATAAACTCAGAAACCCTAGATTCCCAAATTGAAATTAACAAAAGAAAAGGAAAAATCGGACTGATTTGAAATCTCTGAGAGAGAGAGAGAGAGAGAGAGAGAGAGAGAGAGAGAGAGAGAGAGAGAGAGAGAGAGAGAGAGAGAGAGAGAGAGAGAGAGAGAGAGAGAGAGAGAGAGATTGTAAGGGGCGACAATTGGGGATTGTAAGGGGCAGGGGAAGTCTGGTATGCAACAGCCAAGAAAGTAATATATTGGAGTCTTGTATTAATATTGGGATCTTTTGGTTCTTAATTATACTTTCTTGGAGTCTCTTTGTTTGTTCTTTAGTTTCACCTAACTTTTAATCATGTTTTTGCTTGAATCTATTGTTATCAGTAATTTTTCTTTTAGCTTCACGGATGATCATGTGGTTGATGCAGCCACCTTTCTTAGTTTATGTTTTAATCGTTTTCTTTTCTTGTTTATTCTACTCCTGAATATTGCATCTTTCTTAATTTCTGCTGGTATATCTTTGATTAGGGTTTTCATGGATCAACGTTTTTTTTTGTTTGTTGTATAAATCAAGATCAGTGTACTAGCAATCTTGGGTTGTAATCTTATATTTGTTTATTACACACCCAAGGGTGGCTATTATATATTGTCTTTTTTGAGTTTACAATATCTAATAAACACCTTAGATTAAATATGAAAGATTGCAAGTTTTATAAGAGAGAAGAACGGTTATAGAGCTCGTAAAGACCTTAATATAGCAACCCTAGGAAAAGTTAATTTCAAATGACTAAAGTTTAAAATCCAAGAATTACTTAACAAGAGAAGTAAATCTGAGTCATCTGGAAATCCTAATAGTCCTCTTAATTATTAATTGTTTATTACTTGAATTAATTTGCGAGCTGTGCCCTTTATTGATATAGAAAATTGTAGTATTTTCATCTTAACAAATTAGGAAAATATGTTCATTAAATTTTGGAACTATTTTCTGTGTGTGGAAACTTTTTCCTGCTAAGGGTGGCGGATGGAAAATCCTTTATCTTATATTTTCTGTTTTTTTAGGTCGATTTTGTTATTTTCTTGATTATGTCAAAAACAGCGACACGCATAATCTTCTCTGGGTTTTTCATTAGTAATGACTATGTTCTTTGTCGAATTATAAACAAACAAAAGATACAACAAACGAGAGGGATAAGAGAGATTGAACAGAATGATGTGGAGAAGGATATTGCGAGTGAAGTTTTAAGTCTTTTAGATGTGGAAGAGATGTATTCATTTCAGTTTGAATCTTTTTGATATTTGAGTACCTCATCATATGATTACTCAAGAGAGTTTAAAGATATTGAATCTTTAGAGAGAGAGATAGAGAGAGAGAGAGAGAGAGAGAGAGCCCCCTGAATCATGTTTTTTGGTTGGGATGATTCCTGTTGACTCTCCCATATTTTGGTTATCATATAGGTCTAGTTTTAGGTGAATAGGAAACTATGATTTGGTTTATTTATTTCTGTTAATACTTTTAAGAGTTGGGTTGTAGATTTACTAGAGCCTAGAATTTGTTCTGTGATTTTTTTTTCAGTTCCCTTTTCTATTCTAAAATAATTTAAAACCGATTTGATGTATTACCTAGTGCTAAAAATGGTTTAGGTGTATCTTATAACAAAAATGATTTGATGTATTACCTAGTGCTATTGTGTAATATATATACAGTCCCCTTCTATTGAGAGATCCCTCAAATAATTTTATTTGAGGGATGCCCTTTATGTATTCATTTATAGATCATCCTTACAAAAAATTAGACAAATCGGAAACCGTTTCGACATCCAATTGTGTCGTACAAAATCAATGAACACGGTTCTTCAAGAAAGTACTAAAATTTCAATAACTCAATTGAGTGGTCAAATGATATCGGATTTAAGTGATTTTTTGTAGAGATGATCTTTGAATGAGTATCTACAAAATAGATGGTTTGGATTAGTGAAATACAATCCGAAGTGAGCCCTACAAGGGGTGTCTCTCAAATAAGCTTATTTGAGGGATCCCTCAATGGAAGCTTATTTGAGGGATCCCTCAATGGAAGCTCACTATATATATATATAAATTATTGCTTTTTAACTTGTCACAACAAAAGTAAATTCCAAATCAAAAAATGAAATCTGGGAGGAAAAAGGAAGGGAACAGAAGCACTTGCACATTAAGTGAATTGCAGAAATTGTGTTGTTATAGCATGTGTTATCTTAATACATTACAAGAGATTGGAAAATGAATTGGAGACTAGGGACTCTGGAGGCTCTCTCATTTTGGAGGCCGTAGGTTGCCACGTTGCTTGACTATGTCAAGGCGGCCCCTGCCTGCCACTCCAACTATGCCGCTATGCGATTTTTATTTCCTCACAAATTAGGAGAAGCAACGATGATTTTCACCTAGTTCACCGCCCCCCTCCCTTCCCCCCGTCCATAGTGTGTGGCCTGGGCGACAACACAGTGCTCTCGAAAAAATGGGGCCTCCCACAAACATTTTAACCAACAATTAAGTACATAAGCAAAATGCTTTTTAGGTGTGTGACTGATGCTTTTAGGGGTTTTCCTTTAAATTATTTGTGCCTTTTTCTTTATTTTTCATTTAGTGGACCTCTTTTAATTAAACTAACCAACTTAGCACCTAAAAGTGACCCTTTTTTATTTTTGTCCAAAAAAAAGGAGTTGAATGGACATAAAAGGCCTAAACTTATATTTCTACCAGGCCTCCAAAATCAATGACCAGCCCAGCCCTAGCCCATATATATATATTTTTTTGGTCCTCTTTCTTAAATGGAAATTTCAAACAAATAAAAGGATAATGTGGCGTGAGAGAAGAAATTACCACGCAATAAACCACACCGTCTGTTTAACAACCTGCCTTTACTCATAGTATATATACCATCCAAGCCCCTATAAAGTATTACAAGTATTACATAATTAATATATTTCCTTACCGACTTCAAAGGAAACAAAACCTAGTTTCACTTTCACATATTGTTGCTCAATAATCATGGAGACTGCCAGGAGTCTGGGATTACCTGTCGGATGTCGATTCGAACCAGCTGAAACGGAGCTCTTGGCTCACTATCTTTACAACAAGGTAAATGGTTTACCGCTTTCTTCCAACGCAGTGATTGAGTGTGATCTTTATGGAGAGGAAGAATCATGGAGGAAGCTCTTCGACGAAACTGGTGAAAAAAGTCTCTACTTTTTCACCGAGTTGAAGAAGAAGACGGCGAAAGGTTCACGCGTAGAGAGGACGTCACCGGGAGGCTGCGTTACATGGAGAAACCAGAGAGATAAGGCCATCTATGTTAATGATGATGAACCAAACAAGACTCTTATTGGGTATAAGCGAACGTTCTCATATGTTCCCAAAAAGACGTCCACCAAGGCTAAGGGAGAAATGGTCATGCATGAGTTTAGGCTTGCTGGGTGCCTTCTGAACAATAACAACCAAGTAAGTATTTGGTTGGTTCTTTGAATATGATTTTCTTGGAGTTCTCTTTATTTGTTCTTTAATTTTCCGTAACTTATATATATCTTCTTTGTTTGTTCTTTAATTTTCCCTAAGTTTCCATGCACATATATATTGTTATTATTAATATTTCTTCTGATTTGACGTCTATGTGAAAGTCACTTGGTTGCTGCCGCCGTCTTTGGCCCATTAGGGTTTCATCTTTCTTTATGTTTCAGTCGGTGTGGTAAATATTTTATTAGGGTTTTCATAAATAGACGTTGAATAATTTTGTTGTTCTTGTATGAATCAAGATCATGTATAACTTGTCTTAGAAATCTTGGGCTTTTAATCTTATTTGTGTATTACAAATCCAATGGCTATAATACTAATCCTTGACTAATACACCCCTTCGATATTTAAAAATGAAAGATTTTAACTATAAACACCTAAATAAAACAATCACATAATTAATCCTCTCTGCTGTCTTCTATGTTTGCAGGCTAATGACTATGTTCTTTGTCGCATCATAAATAAAAAAAAGTTACAACCAACGAGGCTGAGAGACAAACAGAAGATGAATATGGTCAATCTGCAGAACGAACCAAATGATCAGGAAGTGAATATTGCCAATGACCAGAAGGATCAGGAGATGGATATTGCCAGTGAAGTTTTAAAGCTTTTAGATGCCGAGGAGATGTATTAATTTCAGTTCAATCGAATCCTTTTGATATTTGTGTACCTCATCATATGATTGCATTATTTTGTTTTCGTTTTTAGTCCTGTAATTTGATGACTCATGTGAACTACTGGAGAGTTTAAAGATATTTAATCTTAAGATAGCTTAAAGATGATACCAAAACTACTCAAAATTTTCCATTTTAAGAACGGATAAAACCGGAAAATGTTGAAGGAAAAACTATCCTCGCTATTTGGTATCGATCGATGAAAAAGAAAAGGAAGAGCTTAACTCAGCTCCGGATAATTAGGTACATTTTAAAATAAGTTCTATTGCTAATTAGGTACCTACTATGAATATACAGAGATCTTTAGTTCTCACAATAAAGACAGTTCCATTAGAGGTGGCCTTCTTTAACTTTCTAAGTTGTTGCATAGGAAGGTTCCCCTACATGTGCTCCGTGGTTCAAAGACTTCCCCTTTGGCGAACTGGCAAGAGTAAGAAAGAAAGACCCTGATCCTGATGTATATCAGTTCTCTGTCTTTTGTCCCCAAATATTTGTACTAGCACAACTTTTTTTATTTATTCTTTTTTCATGCAAGCAATAGTCTAAGCTACTCAAAATTAATCTAATTTCCGGAGAAGGGGACTTGAGCTAAGGTGGACGGGGGTGGACTGGCCAACTGGCCAAACCCGCTTCTACTAGCAGAACTTAGTTACAGTCAAATCCAAACCACTTTAATATCATTGGCCATACAAACTTGTGCAATCAACAAGGTACACCTACATATATATGCTTAGGCACTTAAGCTTGTATCGGCCTAGTAGGTCAGGTTGAGTCAAACTTATCAAACCACTTGAGAAATCCAAGAGCAGCATCTCTTGCTTTTTCGGGTGGAGGAGTTGTTGGGGTCACTGTCTCGTACTCAACTTTCCACTTGGCAATGCACATCATCATCTCCTTCTCTTTCCCATTTCGTTGGGCAAGAATGAATGAGAAGGTGACTCTGTACGGATCGTACATTTTCCGCAGTTCACCTCCAATGACGAGATATGTCACAGACCCATTATTCTCTACCTTCTCTATCTTCTCTATCTTCTGGTCTTTCATCGTTACATGTATGTGCATGCATGTCTGTCTTTTAAAGCACCCGTGACCATAGTCGACCAGCAATGTAGTTTTTGCCATTTCAAGTTGATCAATGAAAGTTTCCCTTCTAGATTTTAGGTTTTGACTATCGATTTTTGAGGTATCGCCTAAAATTTGATTAGATGATAATAAAAATATATACAATCAGTTTTACAACAAATATCTTATTGTTTGTGTAGACGTACGTACTCTCAACAACTTTACAAATAAATTAGAAAAAAAAAACAACCAACCTTGTGTTTTTGGATTCGGCTTCTCTGCCTATGCTGAAAGTCTTAATTAGTCGTTTTAAACTTTCATTAGTATATTTCGTAAGGCCTAATTATAGTAATAGTCCCTGATATTGTTATAAAAATTATATTTTTCCTTTTTCGTAAAGTCAAATACAAAAACTTTTATATTTTAAATAGGCTTATTTGTTCAAATACTTCATGCGATTTACAAATCAGCTTATGTGGCACTATAGGTCTCACATTTTTAAAATTGATTAAAATACGAATAAAATATTTAATAAATAAATAAATAAAACTCTCTCTCTCTCTCTCCTTTACGCTCTCCCTCTCCCCGACCGATTTCCTTCTTCCCCCATTCCCCATGACCACCACCCACAAGCTCTAAAACTCAAACCCATCACACAGCCACCCTCCACCCTAGCCCTCAACGACAGTCCAGACGAACCCAGAACCCCAGCGCCAGCCACCCCAGCCCCACCTCTCTCTCTCTCTCTCTCTGAAGATTTACCGTTTCGACCTAAAAGGATTTTGCTTCAAATGCATCCCATAAAACCCTATATATGCTAATATATTTATGATCCCTATATAGAATGAACGATTGGGATGACAAAATACACGCATATATACGCGTGAATGTACATGTATCTAGAAAAATAAAAATTCCCAAAATCACAAAAGTCATACAAACCCCACACCGCCTAAAAGAATACTGACCTGAGATGCGATGATTATTATAGCTGGGAACCTTACAATTTCTTCCCCTAAATGAAAGTTTCATATGCACTTCTCACTTGCCGGAAGCATTTTTACGGCTGCCATATGCATATCTCACTCTCAAAGAAGCCCTAGACTAGACTACACACCATTCATTTCTCTCTTTCTCTCTCTCTCTCTTTTCTCTCTTCTCTCTCCTCTTTGACTCTGAAGAGGTAAGAGGTGGTTGCTGGGTATGGTGTTATTGGGGGTTGACTCTTTGTGTGGGGTTGCTGGGTTTTTGAACTTTTAATAGATTCTCTGGCAGTTTCTCAGCAAAGCTAAATAGGATTAGTTCAAGTAACAAGCGGGCAGAAAGGACTTGAACTACGGTTTTGGGCCCTCAGAAAGTCATTAGCCTTTTTGTTCTTACGTGCTAAATGACTGTGATAATACTTAATGAGTTTTCAAACACACTAAACAAGGATTATAACGCCCACTAAACTGGGCGTGATTGTTGTGAGGTTTCGGGAGCAGATTGAAGATTTCTGTTGAGTTTGTAAAAGGTTTTAAGAAGATGAATGCGGTGATGAAGAGAGAGAGAGAAAGAGGAAGAAACGGATGAGAAAAAAGAGGAGATAGAATCCAAATAGTGAAAGAGAGAGATAGATGGAAATAGAGAGAGAGAAGGAACTAGGAAGAGGCCGGTGCTGCTAGGGCTAGAATCTAGGGTGGTTTTAAGGCTGCAGTCTTAAAATTGGGGCTGGGTTGAGGTTGGGCGCGAGGGCAGATTTGGGAGGAGAGAGAGATGAGGTGGAGATGGCAGAGAAAGAGGAAGTGACTGTGGTTTAGATGGTGGACAGATACAAGGTGGTGATGATGAAGAAAGAGAGAGAAAATGGGCTGATTTATGTGGTGGAGGGATATGAGAGGCACTACTAAAAAAATGGCCAAAGAGCACAGACATAAGAACACAAATATAGTATTGTGCCCTTCTCCCTAATATTATGCACAAATAAGTTTTATTTGTGCTCTTTTGGTGTAAAACACCAATAATTGTGCCAATTTCGTGTATATACAAGCACAACTTTACATTGGACACAAAGAATCGTGCCTAATTAGTTGTATATATTGATGAGCATACTACACTAGTAAAAAAAAACCCTTGCGCGACGAATTCAATTCCGTCGCGCAAACAACAAATCAATCGCGCAAATATAAGCGCGACAGAAATTTCGTCGCGCGTCATTCGTCGCACAAAGGTCGTCAAGAAAGACTTTGCGCGACGAAAAAAAATACTTGGTCGCGCAAAATGAGCGACGATAATATTCCGTCGCACAAATCAAGTTTGCGCGACGAAAAGTTGTTCGTCGTGCTGTTATAGCGCGACGGTTGTGTTCGTCGGCATATCTTTCGCGACGAGAGAATATTCGTCGCGCAAAATTTTGTGCGACGATGTCTGATTCGTCTCGCAACAATTTGCGACGCTTAGCTTTCGTCGCACAATAATTAGTGAGACAAAAAAATTTTCGACGCTCAATATTTATAAGCGACAACGTATTATTAAATCGTCGCAAAAACTAAGCGCGACGACATATCATTCGTCCCCCAAATATTTGAGCGACGACGTATTATTCGTCGCGCAATAATTAGTTAGACAACAAACTTTTCGTCACAAGATGAATTATTGCGACGAATTAGTTTAGTTAATTATTCGTCAGCGCATAGTGAATATATTTTATGTATTTATAATTTTTTGTTTTAATTTGGGTAATAATTTCACTTTTTTATGTTAAAAAGTAAATTTGGTTTTTTTGGGTAATTAAATTGCAATCAAAGAAATATAATGAAGAGAAATTGATTTTTATAAATAATAAAAATATTTTAAATGTAATTAAAAAGGTACAAAACTAATCAAAAATCGGTCCAAAATCTATGTTATGTTGCTCGGACGTCTCGACAGGAGCAGATGTCTCGTGGGCATGCTCGGGTTGGATGGGCTCCGAGGTCGACGAGGCACCAAAAAGCGGTGGGATTGGAATGCCGGACTGAGAAAGGGCATGCATAAGCTGTGACATCTGGGTACTATACGAGGCCATTTGGGTAGTATACGTGGCAAGTTGGGTCTTAAGCTCGGCCACCTCAGCTGTCAAAGCAGTCACCCGACTACTTGACTGCGATGATGAATGAGCTCTAGGTTCCCGCCTCCTGGCATTCCCCATCCCCCGACAGTAAGTCCCTGTCCGCCTCCCGAGAGTCTGATCCAACGTCTCCGTCAGGATCTGAAACCCTGCATCCTGTGGAGGATCCACAGACTCGAGCGGAGTATCCGGAGGAAGCTGGGAGGCGGACTGCGCAAGAACTAACTGACTCTTCTCCACCATCGCCGCCTGGTTAACATAACATGTTATATTTGTCAATAAACATTCATATAAAACTATGAAACTTGAATGCGTACAATAATAATTAAAATTAAAAAATACTTACATGAAGTGACCCGGCCAACTCATTCCCAGGTCGAACATAGACGTCACCAAATACGTCGATCTCCGGGAATTTGGACCCCTCCTGAATTGAACAAAAGAATTAAAAAGTTAGTACCAAATTTTTTCATATTAATATTAATGTCATTAAAATTGAATATAAATAACTTTATTAATACCTCCCGCCGCGCCTCCATCCTATATGAGAATGGCCTAGATCCTGAATGGTGGAGAAGAGTCTTCTTGTTCCTATTGCCTTTATTTGCTCTCGTCTTCTTCTGTTATACAAAAAATAAACGTATTTGTTGAAATTGAAATTAAATATTAAAAAGTAAATCAACGTAATTCCCAAAATTTACCAAATATGAAGGATCCTGAAAATGACCGCACAGCCACGTCCAACTATCCTCCCGCCCCTCAAGCTCCGCCGGGCAACCCTCCTGAAGAGCGACCTGCGGATCATCAAATCCCTGAAAATGGTGGTACAAGTCGCTCTTCCATTGCTTGTACCTCTCAGCAAAGAGTCTGTTGACGTACGTCAACGACTCATCGTCGAGGTCCCCTAAATTGTAGTTCGTCTGCAAGAAATGAATTAAATACATTAAATAATATAAATATATAAAATTTTAAGGAAAAACAATGAAAAGGTAAGATACATACCGACAACTGTCCGCGCACCAACGTCTTCGTCTCGTCAGGCATGACCTTCCAAGAATGCCATAGCATCGGGCAATGGGTCCGCACAACTGCTCCAATGTCGTGGGCCAATGAGCTATGCTGGGCCGCCGTGGGTGCAGCCCGATGCCGCTCGTCGTATCCGATGCTGATACGACTGTTGGTCACCCGAGTGACCTTCGTCGTCTTCAATCGACGACAAGGTCCCCGGTGTTCTTCTTGGCTGCAAAGAAATTTAAATTTAACGTTAAATAACAAATACTATTAAATGCTTGGTCAAAAACAGTTGAAGTTGAAGGAAATCTTTACCTGGTTGTGACCCCGATGCATCGATAACGGATGTCGATGTGGTGTCGGTAATGGTGACGGGCGGTGACGCCGTCGGCGCTGTAGGCTGCGCCACCGATGACGCCGATGACGCCGGTGCATGGGAGGGTCCGGGACCAACCGACAAAGTCTCCATATGTGCTGGAGCAGTGGCAGCTCCTTCCCGAACCGAGGAATGCGAACTCGTGCAGTCGTCACCGCCCTACGACGTCTAATAAGCTCGGACATCTGCACAATTGAACAAAATAAGATATTCGAAAAATTAATTAAACAAAGTAATACAAATAAGCTTTTCTAATAAACTTTGCAACACAGTTTGACCAACCTAGAGTTAACTAATTTGGGCAAACTGATAGTGGTTTTGAAGCTTGTTCTCCCTAGTTTCTAACCCAACAAACGACACTCAAAACAGAGCTATAACGAAGGACAAAACTTGCTCCAAAGTCGGACTCCTAACATGGTATATGTGCAGAAACAGTTTTTGTGCCCAAGTTTGCACAAGGTTTTGACGTATCAAAACCCAACCAAATTGAACGAAACCAATTGTTTTTTGTTCCTAGCCAAGTCTACTTTAAAACCCAACAAATGGATTCCTAAACAACTCAACGGAATTGGAGAAAATCAGAGCCAAAGTGAGGCTTACTGACTGACATTTCCCACTGGTTTTCCAGATTTTTACCCAAACTTTGTGACACATTTTGACCAACCTAGACTTAACGAATTTGGGCAAACTTATAGTGGTTTTGAAGCTTCTTCTCCCTAGTTTATAACCCAACAAACGACACTCAACATGGAGCTATAACGAAGGACAAAACTAGCTCCAAAGTCAGACTCCTAACATGGTATATGTGCAGAAACAGTTTTTGTGCCCAAGTTTGCACAAGGTTTTGACGTATCAAAACCAAACCAAATTGAACGAAACCAATTGTGTTTTGTTCCTAGCCAAGTCTAATTTAAAACCCAACAAATGGATTCCTAAACAACTCAACGGAATTGGAGAAAATCAGAGCCAAAGTGAGGCTTACTGACTGACATTTCCCACTGTTTTTCAGATTTTTACCCAAACTTTGTGACACATTTTGACCAACCTAGACTTAACGAATTTGGGCAAACTTATAGTTGTTTTGAAGCTTCTTCACCCTAGTTTATAACCCAACAAACGACACTCAACATGGAGCTATAACGAAGGACAAAACTAGCTCCAAAGTCAGACTCCTAACATGGTATATGTGCAGAAACAGTTTTTGTGCCCAAGTTTGCACAAGGTTTTGACGTATCAAAACCCAACCAAATTGAACGAAACCAATTGTGTTTTGTTCCTAGCCAAGTCTACTTTAAAACCCAACAAATGGATTCCTAAACAACTCAACGGACTTGGAGAAAATCAGAGCCAAAGTGAGGCTTACTGACTGACATTTCCCACTGTTTTTTCAGATTTTCACCCAAACTTTATATATATAAACCTAACCTAACCAACAATCAGACTAATGCTCACAAATAACACAATGGAAAATCAATACAAGTATCCTACTTAAACCTAACCAACAATCAGACTAATGCTCACAAATAACACAATGGAAAATCATTACAATCAGACTAATTAAACCTAACCAACAAGCAGACTAATGCTCACAAATAACTCAATAAAAATTGCTGTCAAATAAGAAATAATCTCACCTGATATTAGAGGTTCGAACCCAAACACACCAAGTCCAATTCCCAAACACCCGAACCAGAATTTGGGAAGCAGAGTGAGAGAGAGAGAGCGAGAGAGAGACACAGAGAGAGAGAGAGAGGGACAGAGAGAGAGAAAGAGAGAGAGAGAGGCTTGTGCGTGACAGAGGAGTCGGGGTCGGGGTCGGGGTCGAAGAGAGACTGAGAGGGAGAGAGGGTTCGAGGAGATAGAGAGGGCTGCGGAGAAAGAAGGATCGCAGATCTGGTTTATTTTCAGTCCTTTGCGCGACGAACAAAGAGGCTGTCGCGCGAACCCATTAAAAAATCTTTGCGCGACGACAAACGCCAAATAGACGTCGCGCAATATATAACAAAATACGGCGGATTTTTTATTACACTTTTGCGCGACAAGATAGCTATCGTCGCGCGAAACATTACGCATCTATGCGCGACGCCAAATGTAAGACCGTCGTCATCAAGGTCTGAAATTGAAAAAGTGCGCCTACGATTTCTCTGTTGGACCGCCAAATTTTTAAGCCTTTGCGCGACGAATAATTTATTCGTCGCAGACACAAAACCCACGCCCTAAACCGTAAACCTTGTGAAGGCTGAACCCTAAAATTCTAAATGTTTTGCGCGACGAATAAAGAAACAATCGTCGCGTAAAACCAACGTTAATGACGAATAAACTGTACTCGTCGCGCAAAGTTAGTAATGCGCGACCCCAAATTTGTTTCGTCGCGCAACACTGAACCCTAAACCCTAAACCCTAAACCCTGTGACCACCGAGCCCTAAGATTCTACGTGTTTTGCGCGACGAGGTACAGTTGATTCGTCGCACAAAGTTAGTATTGCGCGACGAAAAAATTATTCGTCAGCGCAAACATTGTTTTTACGCCGACGACTATATCATTTGTCGTCACGCAAAAGACTTAATATATATTTGCGCGACGACAAATAAGTCGTCGCGCAAAATTTTCCTTTTATACATGGCTTTTTAAGGAAAAATCCTATAACTGGCTAAGTCAACTACCTAATTAAGCTGCAATACTTGAAATAATATACCTTGTATAATACTAGTCTTTCGATATGAAGGGGACTCAAACTTCCACGTTTTAATATAACGTAGAACATCTACAGATGTTGAATATCCCATAACAAACCCCGAAATGGAAGAAACTGATTATGAAGAAGAAGAAGATGATGCTTCCATAAAACTCTTTATTAGATCCATTGTTTATAGATTAATGTACCCATTCTTTAAAATTCAAAATTATTATGTACCAATTTTAAATATAAGGAAATCGTTGTACTTAGTTTATTTTAACAAGTAAGGTAGATGGCATGGTCTGTAAATACGTTATTTTATTTTCTAAATCATAAATCATTCTCTAAATCATGAATTCTACGTCGCTTAAACCGACGAATAATTCCTCGTCGCAAATAATATATATACGCGACGAATTTAGTTTTTCGTCGTCGCGCAAACATATTAATTTTAAATGATTATTGGAGTGGAAAAACCGATTCCCGTCCGAATTTTATATACTTTTAAATACTTATTTTTATATACCCAATTTCATATACTTTTGTCATAGAGTTTTATAGACCTTTAAATACTTATTTTAATATTTTTAATTTACCAATAGCATTTATTTTTAATGCATATTGATTTAACTAGTCGGCATACCTCCACAATTTCACAAATCTAATAAAATCCCATATTAATAAAAATTTAATCAACACACCCAAACCCAAAAATTTATCAACACACCCAAAATCCGAAAATCTTAATTTGAAAATTCTTCTTTTGATTTTCTTATGGTTCATAAATCATTCTCTAACTCAAATACCTCCACCATTTTCTTTTGATTTCCTTATGTTTGAATACCTCCACCATATTTTTTTCTACAACTCATTCATCATGAAAAGAGAAATATCATTTACTATGTTTTACATTCACAACCATATACATAAGATAATTATTATACAAAAAATTGAATCCTTTAATCAGCATCTCGAACTATAATAACCTTCGTTATCGCCGCTATCATCACTTTCAGTCTCCCAATCCTCCTCTCGATCCATCACCGTTGTCGTTCGCCCACCGCAACATCGTATCGCGGAAGATCACCGAGGTCAATTGTAATTGACTCAATCGGTATTTCGATTGAAGACACTCCTTGTATCTGAAACGGTTCTTGTATAACATTTGTGTCTCGAAGTGTTTCCGCATCATTTTCCATTGAAGATTCTAAACGTTGGTCAGCGACGTTGTCCACATCGTCGTCATCGCTGGGTCTTGTTCTCGTATAGCATACACGTTCCTCTGATCCATCTTCTGAACAACTTTCCAACCTCTCCCGGCTTTGGGGTCATTAAGATACACGACCTGTTTTGCCATGTTTGCCAAAATGTAAGGGTCGTCATCATACCAAGTTCGGTTAATGTTCACAGATAGTAAGCCATGGTCGATTTTAACACTTCCCTGCCTATTTGGGTTTGTATCAAACCATCGACACTTAAACATAATCACTTGGTATCGGTCTTTGTAAAGCAATTGCACGACAGTTGTTAGTTTGCCATAGAAATCAATGTAAGTACTTTCGCCTCCGCCTGGGACATGGACACCGCTGTTTTGCGTACACAACCTCTCATCTCTTGCAGCCCCCAAAAACTTGACGCCGTTAACATGGCAACCCGAGAACAATTCAGCGCTAATCGGCCCGAATGCAAAGTTATATAACTCTTCACTGTAAGTGGGGGAATTCGATGCTTTCAATTGATTAACCTAATAATATACAAAAGATTCACATGTTAATTTGGGAAAATTAAATTAGTACAATATATATGTCAAATACAAATCACTTATAACTTACATATTTGAGAAACCATTGTGGAAACAATTCACGGTGTTTCTTGGCAAACAAATGTGATGGATGTTCGCGCTTCATCATCTCTTCATGCTCATCTAAGTATGTCATGATCTCATCGCAATTGTTCAGTGCAAACCAATGCGCTACCTCCATGTCTTTTCTGGAAAACGACTCTTCTCGTCTAGGATCTCCAAAGGGTCGTGCGCTTTGGGCAAAAACAGAAAGTTTCTCCTTTCTCACACCTCCGTCATTATTGCGCTGAGGACGATTGAAAGCCGTCTCCACATCTTTTAAATACATTCCACAGAAAGTAACCGACTCATATTGAACCCAGGCCTCTATAATTGATCCTTCGGGCTTCGCCCTGTTTCGTACACTTTTTTTCAGCTCCCCGAGAAGCCTAAAAAAATAACACAATACGAAACAAATTAGCAAGCGTGGAATAATTATGTATAAACAAATTATGAAGATTATATGTACCTTTCTATTGGATACATCCAGCGATAGTTGATCGGGCGGCAAGCATAGCCTCTTCGGGCAAGTGAACCATCACGTGGATCATACTTGTGAAGAAAGCAGGAGGGAATATCATCTCAAACTTTCATAGGACTTGGACAATGTCATGACGCAACTGATAAATGTCAGTCTTTCTCAACGTTTTTGCCGTCAGTTGGGAAAAAAATCTGGACAACAATATGATTGGCTTCACTACATCTTCCGGCAATAGGTGTCGAATACCCACAGGAAGGAGGCGTTGAATAAACACATGGCAGTCATGGCTCTTTAGTCCAACAAATTTACCCCCGTCAACATTCACGCAACGAGCTATATTAGAAGCATACCCATCGGGGAAGTTTACTGACGATACAAACTTTAGAAACTCTTTTCTGTCATTCGGCTTCAAGGAAAAAAATGCAAGATCCCTTCTAGCTTTATCATTGTCCCTATTCATCCATAAACCCCTTCGTATGCCCATTCTTTCCAAATCAAGACGAGCTTTGATCGTATCCTTTGTCTTGCCCTCAATATCTAGAATCGTGCCCACCAATGTGTCAAATACATTTTTCTCAACATGCATAACGTCGAGATTGTGCCTCAATTTTAATTTCGACCAATATGGGAGCTCAAAAACATAGATTTGTGCGTCCAGTTCATATGTGTAGAAGGTCTAGTCCGACTCACTGTTTTCCCGAACGGAGCAAAATCCAAATGGTTCAAATTGTTCCAAAATCTGATCACCGCACCATTCTCTAGGTCCGAGGCGATGCTCGATGTTTCCGTCGAACTCTTTATCCTTTTCCCGCCACTCGTGGTCCCATGGCAACCATCTCCGATGACCTAGGTAACAAACTTTTCCAGCGTGCCAACCAGATGTTACATCTTCCTTGCATACAGGACATGCCATATAACCCTTAGTGCTCCACCCAGAAACCATTGCATATGCAGGAAAATCATTCACAGTCCACATAACTGCTGCCCGCAAAGTGAACATCTTCCCAGTGGATTTATCGTATGTGCGCACACCGTTTGTCCATAACTCCTTTAGCTCATCAACCAACGGCCTTAAGTAAACATCAATTGACCTGCCAGGATCCTCAGTTATCAAAACAGTCATCATCATGTATTCTTTCTTCATGCATTTCCAAGGCGGCAAATTATATGGAAATACGAAAATCGGCCAAGTGCTGTGGTGTTGGTTTAGAACCCCGAACGGATTGAATCCGTCAGTGGCAAGTCCCAATCTAACATTTCGGGAATCAGCAGCAAACTCGGGGAACGTTCGATCGAACTCTTTCCATGCCTCCCCATCTGCAGGATGCCGCATCACATCGTCGTCTACCCGTTTTTCCTTATGCCATCTCATGTCTGTTGATGTATGCGTTGACATATACAATCGCTGCAACCTGGGTTTCAGGGGCAGATAACGCATGACTTTTTGTGGGATCCTATTCGTTCGATTCTGAGATGTCATTTTGAACCTCGACTCATTGCATATAGGGCAAGTATCCAATGTTTCATACTCTTTGTAAAATAAAATACAATTGTTTTTGCAAGCGTGAATTTTTTCATAACCTAATCCAAGACCATTCAACACCTTTTGTGCGTGTCTATGGTCTTTCGGCAAACAATTGTCCTTCGGAAGCATTCTTTTGAAAACTCCCAAAAAGTAATCGAAACACTTGTTCGACATACGATACTTTATTTTTCCCTGCATGAGCTCCACAATGGCCGTGAGAACGGAAAAGCTCTCGCACCCCGGGTATAACTCTTGGTTGGCATTTTTTAACAGTTTTTCATATTCTCCGAACTCTGCACTGTCCATTGGAGTAGGCACGTCATCTTCCCCTTCCTGATTGGTGCTTGTCGATGCAAATGGAAAAGCATCATTTATAATATCCATGACTTGTTCATTAGGATCGACAATGGGCTCAACATTTTCCACTCTTGTGGCATTTGAAGACTCAGCATTGTCTCGAGATGGTTCACCGTGAAGGTTCCAAATGCTATATGTCTCAATCATTCCATTTCTTACTAAATGAAATGCAACATTTTCAATTGTCTCCCACAAAGTGTTGTTACACCTCCTACAAGGACACCGGATTCTAGTTGCACCAGGATTGTGTGTACGTGTAAAGTCAATAAAATCCTCGATTCCATCCAAGTATTCGTCTGCGCATCTATTCGGGTTCTGTATCCACCTTCTGCTCATAATTCCTGGAACCACAATCACACCACAACAATCACAACAACTTCATACGAAGTCTTAATGTCACCTTATGCCTCCGGTAAGGGCCCTATCCCATTCGGGAATGCATAGGCATGTCACGTAATGTACGCTACATGAGATTAGATTTCGACGTGGGTGAATTTCGCAGCATCTCGACATAGTTCTTGAGGTGTACCGTAGGTATGAATACCTACGTACCACCCGAAGAACGCATGCAGATAACACCGAAATCTCCACAATCGAAACCTAATCCTGTAGTCGTACATTACGTGACATAACTATACATTCCCAAACTGTCCAAATAATGGGACAATTCAAGAATTAATTGGACCGCAGTCATGCTTTACGCATCCATGCACGAAATCCAACTAATCTCGAACGGGAAACTAAGTGTTACTAAACATAAAAATAAAAAAGTACGAAGTTAATTTCAATTAACTTCGTACATCACAACACATTGTGCTACATCACGCACAATTTAACAATATAATATAAATATAATTTCTCGAAAAATATAAACATAACAAACTAAGTTTAACATAATGTAATTAATTATACATTTTTAAAATATAAAACGAAGAAAATACCTTCTTAATCGTTCTTCGTCAATCGCTAATCACACGTAATATTCCTATAGACAACGAAATTAATGCCGTTAGAATAAGTTGACATTAATACTTTTATAGTAACGAAAAAAAAATCCTTACCCGAAGGCAACAATAACACAACTTTGGAGGCAAACTGCAATTTTTTTTGCAGTTTGCCTCTGCCAGAATTCTGGTTATATAGGCAGATCAAGGTATTTTGCGCGACGAATAAGGTATTCGTCGCGCAAATCAAATTATTCGTCGCGCAAAAAATCTATTCGTCGCACATAAAAATATTTCGTCGCGCAAACATTCAAATTCCTCGCGCAAACAGTTGTCGACATAGAACTTTACGCGACGAATAATTTTTTCGTCGCGAAAACATTAGTCCCGCAAAATTATGTTCGTCGCGCAAACAGTTGTCGACATCGAACTTTATGCGACGAATAAATTTTTCCGTCGCAAAATTTGTTGTCTGACATTCACCTTTACGCGACGATTAATTTGTTTCGTCGCGCAAGTTGTTGGCGCCAAAAAAACTCCCGCGTTTATATTTATGCGACGAAGAATTTTTCGGTCCAAATAAAGTTTCTTGCGCGACGAATACTTTTTCGTCGCGCAAATAATTTGCGCGACGATTAATTGTCGTCGCTCATAGAATGGTCGCGCAAAGTTTCTTTGCGCAGCGTTTTTGATTTGGTTGCGCAAAATTAGTCGCTCCATTATTTGGGCGACGAGAAATTTTTGTTCGTCGCGCAAATATGTTTTGCGCGACGAATAATTGTTCGTCGCGCAAGATTTTGTCGCGCAAGGGTTTTTTTTTACTAGTGCTATCTGATAAATTCCTAAAAAAATATGATTTTTTAATTTTCACATACACAAATAATTGTGTTTTTATCTAACAGATGGGACAATATAAAAGACACAAAAACTATATATGTGGCTATTAATTTACATTTTAAACTTTTTTTTAAAACATAACTTTTTACTTAGGGTTATCTGAGAGATGTCACAATAAGGGACACAAAAATTGTACTCCGGATCCATAGGGAAAATTATCCCAAACATGTTCCACATTCTCAGATGCAGATTCCATAGCTGTGAAGGTTTTTCCTCTTTCTTCACATCACAAGACAGTGATTTAGAAGTTCCCACACAGTCCTTCCAAAGATCTTAAGGCTTTGTTTGTGCTGATGCTCCTCAACTGAACCTCCACTAGCATCATTATCATCCGCAGGATAAATTGCAGATATTTCTTCTAAGAAAATCGCAAACAATGGCACAGAGAACGAAGACCACAAGCATATCATTTTATTTTTTTTAAAGAAAGTATACTCTTTGAGCACGATTTCAATATTGTGCCAAAAGTGTCTGTACAAAAGTTAAATCAATTGAAAAGTGTGTCAGAATAGATGCACAATCTTGAATTCCTTGGAAATGGTCGACGCAATCTTGAATGAGACTGCCTTATTGACACAAGGTATATTATAATTAGTTTTCAATTTCAGTGGTATCTCAACTTGTACCGCGTTTGAACTTTTTTTAGTATGATTCTCCAACTCCCTAAATGGTGCCAATTGAGTTTTTCCTTCACATTTCTCCAATTCAAAATTTAATTTGGGACATACCCTTGATTTAATAGGTGATCATCACCCTAAATCTGTCAATGTGGGTTACCTACTACCAAGCAATAGTGCAAGCTCCAACTTTAAGAGTAGTACTGGTAGTGATAATAGGAATATAAATTCGCCATATATATTCAACCCACTTGTGGAAAGTAGCATCATCAAGTGTAGATTGAGAAACCAAGCACTCAACAATAAAAAACAATAAAAAACGTCATTTAAAAAGGAATTGCCTCAAAAGAACAAAACCGTGTTTCTCTTACTTTTTTTTTTGCTCTGAGTCTATCTCACTCACTTTTTTGGTCTGGTTTGTTTACCCAGACTTACACAAATGAATGAACGTTGTTGCCCACTTGATGAGACTTTTCATGCTTGATGTGCCCCTCTATCAGTAATAATCTCACTCATCACGCCAGCCAAAAACAACACGCCATCCAAAAACAACACACGCCATCCAAAAACTACTAAAATATTTGGTTTTGAGCACAATTGTTATTTGTGCTCTTTAATGCAAAAAGACACAATTATTTGTGCTTTTATACTAATGGCTACAATGCAGCCACTTTAAAATAGTCGGTTTTCTTTATAGGAGTTTCCATTATTCTTAGGACACGATGTTACTTGTTCGTGCCTTAAACTCAATACTTTGGGGCACGTATATGGCATATATCTGAAAACATCAATTGCTGTTTTTTATTTGACTTTTGTACATACACACAAACCATTCATCTGTGCCCAATGTATTTACTTTTTTTGAAAAAAAAAAAATTAGGGTTGCCAACCACCGCCACCTCTTACATCCCACCACCATCCAAATCAGCGTACCTTTGCCTCTCTCTCTCTCTCTCTCTCTCTCTTTCTCTTTCTCCACCACTGCCACTTCCTCCTCCTCTTTCTCCACCGCCACCACTTTCTCTCTCCTTCAAATAATGCAAAACACAATGAGCGCTCACTAAATTAAATTGATTTTCAACCAAACTCGCGCAAATAAATACAGAATTAGATTTAAGAATTTGGTATAAATGAAAATTATGCAAATACACAATTAGCTCACTCAAATTAAAACTGTCAGCATCTTCTTACTTACCATCTTTCAATACAGTCAAAGAAAAATCGCTTTGTCTTACAATTGGAACAGTGAACAACTACAAACTTGTTAGGCTTGTCCTACAAAACGCAAACTTTTCATTTTCGATCATTTCACAAAGAATGTATTCGACCATCATAAGAATTTAGAGCAGCACAGAGAGAGAGAGAGAGAGAGAGAGAGAGAGAGAGAGAGAGAGAGAGAGAGAGAGAGAATGAATCAAATTTAAGATATCACCTCTTTCAATTTACAATTGTTCATGGGATTATTGGAATCGTTGTCTCCATCTGATGGATCTCTTTGAATTTTCTTATTCTTGGTCCTATTATTTAGCTGCTCCAAGTGCTTTTCACAGTGGGGATGCTGTGGTTGGGGAGGATAGTGGGAAGGATGAGGAAGATGGGGGGAGAAGGGAGACATCGGTAAAATTGAAGGAGGAGGAGAATGAAGGAGGCTCATTTTGGGTTTCTAGAGATGAGAGTTATGATCTTGGGGAAAGCAAAGGGTGGAGAAGGAGTACAGGGGAAGGCAAAAGGAGGAGAAGATATTTTTTTTTCTCCTAAAACGAGGAGTTGATAAATAGAATAAATTATTCATTGACAGTGGGGTGACAAGATGGAAAAGCACAATTAATCATTCTTTTAAACTATAATAATTACTCTCATTGACAGTGAGGTGACAAGATGGAAGTTGATATTAGCATTGGACACAAAGGTGGTGCCCAAATTTCAATGGGCACAAATAAATTCGTTCTTAGACACACATTTACTGTGTCTTTTGTCTAAAAGACATCTTTAGGTATTTTTTGTGCTAAATGAGATTCAAAAGGCATGAACTCTTCTTCCGTGCTCTTTGAAGTGTGCCTTTAGAGCAGTTTTGTAGTAGTCAACAACACGTATGTATGAATTACTGTTGGAATGACATTAAACAACACGTCACCTAAAAACATTGATTTTTGGGAGTGTTCATCCCCCAAATAGTCGACCATATGTTGTCTTTTTCTCTTTCTTTTTTTTGCAAAATGTTGGAAGATCATTGCTAGATACATCTAAAAACGTATATAAAAACACTTATGAAATGAGCATTAATCATCCCTATATTGTTGCCCACTTGGTGAAACTTTTCATGCTTGATGTGCCCCTCTATCAGAAATGATTAATGACCAGAAGAAAAATAATAAATCAATTTATTTGTATATTACAAGTGAATGCAGAACACGTGTTGAATGCAGAACTCCTGTGGTTAGGTTTTTTCTTTTTCTTTTTCCCAGGCCTCATGTGGTTATGTTTCCTTTATTTCAAGGCTTTATGTCTTTTTTTTTAATAATAATAATTATGTAAAGTTTTTAGTTATAATGCAAAAATAATATAAAAAGAGGCAAACAATCCAACTTCATGAAGAATCGAACTCTGGCCCTTGGTTAAATGAACATGCGCTGGACCACTCCACCAAACACCCCTTTGTGTAAATATCTGGCACGATATAATATATATATACGATTCCTACAATATTAATATATATATATATATAATATAAAGAAATTTATTTTCGGGGGTCCTGTGCGGTGGCGCCACTTGCACCACCCCAGGGCTGCCCCTGTATCATTCCATCAAAAGCTAACACAATAATATTCCATTTTATCAAAGATTGTCCAGTTTCCAATTTCATAATTTCCATCAAAATAAACATTCTAAAGTTCATAAGAAATGAATACAAGTTGATAAAACTAAGAAATGAAAGGCTGCCCAAGTTCATAATTTCCATTTAATCAAAGGCTGCCCAGTTTCCAACATGTCCTCATACTGCACATAAAAGCAAGGTTGTGCATCAATATAGAATCAATCAGTGAATAACAAGAAGATTGATGATCAACAATTATAGCAATAATCAAGTTCACACTAAGTGCTTCACAACCTATGAATATCAAGAAGATTGATGATCAACAATTAAGCATTAAATTAAGAGAATGTTAAAATGTTAATACTTAATTATTGTAAGCATGTGCATGTGTTGTGTTGGTTGAAGAGAGCCATGTGGATTGTGTTTTGTGCAAGAGGTACAACATCGACCAGCCGAAATGGAAGAGTGGGGAAAATAAAATCCTCCTCTAATAATGTAATGAGAGAGAGAGAGCTTCAATCCTTTTGTTTTTGTTCTTTCCCGTCAATAATATATACTAGAGGAATGCTAACTATCATAATTCCAACACACAAGAGTATATATATATATATAGCATAATACATTGAAAGCCAAGTTTGCCGCATGAAAAATTTGGAATTAGGAAAGTGGGATATTGATGTGAGAGTGAGGCCAGAAAAACAACAATAAATTATTTGGAAATATTACAAAGAAAGATAAGGGGAACATGGTACTTTCTTGTATTTGGAACCATTTGCGAGACTTTTAATGTCCGTACCATGGCAAGTACGTAGCATAACTCTGCCAATCTTACTAATTTATACACCTATAATTTAAAAATTACTGAATAATAAACAATTAATTTTGTAAAAAAAAAAAGAATGGGTAAAAATGGAAACTCAATTTGCTAGCTACAACTTGGAAATTCTCAAAATCTAAGAATCAAAATATATGTGTGTATAATATTATAAGGTATGAAGGAACGTGTTTAATGAATTCTACAATCCAATTGTTGAAGGGGGAAAAGCATGTTACCTTGGAGGAAGTCTTCTATATATGGATCCTATATCATATCTTGATCAAGTCAGATCTAGGCGCAGAGGCACTTACCAACATAATAATCCTCAAAACTCCATTCCATGCCAAAAGAAGACATGGAAGAAGTACCCTCATTATTGAGGAGGCCATCTGAGACATTTTCTGCTGGAATATTTACTGAACTCCCACTAACATGAGGTTGTGCTTGCTCAGTTGGGTTTTCCACAGCTTGCTCAATAGGATTTTCCATTGAAGCTTGCTGAGCAACTGTGCAAGCTAGTTGCACACGTGCTTCATCCAACTGTCCTTGTAGGTTCAGCACCTGCAAAGTTCAAAGAAAAAGTATATATATATATACTCGTCGATTAATTGAATATATATAGTTTTCCACAAGTTCAAGGTCAAAGGATATTAATTAATTAACCTGTTGTTGGAGATATAAAATATAGGACATAATCCCATACACGGGATCCGTAACCCTGGCTTTTGCTTCAGCTATCATCGCCCGTGCCGCAATCAAGGGCGGAACTTAGAAGGGGCTGTGCTGGGCTTTAGCCAGTGCTGAGTTTTCAAGTTAGTCATCTATGTAGAAATAAATAGACTATAATTTAATATTAACCCACCACTTAGCAGCCACACACAGCACGTTTTTTCTTTGGTGGGTTATTCAAGTAAGACAAAATACCTTTACAATAACATTAAAAAAAAACAGGAAAGGAATATAAGCATATCATAAAAATAAGACCCATATGTTGCTCTTGTTTGTTCGGTGGGTTCTTCATCAATTAGGGCAACAACAATAATTATTAAAATATTAGCATAATAGCATATCATTGAACCCAAAAAAAACAAGAGATTCCATATAATAAAAAAATCACTATAGCCACAGACAGTAAACCCCAAAAAGAAGAGGGCTTCGAAACAAAGTAAAAGAGAAAAGTACACTGAAACATTTTTCAAAATCATTCAGTGGATTCTTCAATATTGGTAGGTTTATATCTTTCTTCTTATTTAATTCTAAATTTAAATTGTTATTGTTAGATTTTTAAGGTTTGAGCATTAAATTTTGGGGATTCTTAGAGCAACAAGAAAAGAGACAACAATAATTATATATGTAAGAAAAGAGACAACAATACTTCTTTGCATTATATTTGTTTGGTATGTGAATGAATGAACTTGAATTTTCAAGAAAAATAAGTAATATAAAATATCTCCCATAACAAAAAAACAAAAAAAATTTAGCCCACCCTTACAAAAATTCCTGGTTCCACCATTGGCCGCAATAGCTCGCTTATTCATTGGAAGTTTAGACAGGAAGTGTGACACTTTGCTTGCGCCAAAGATATAATGGATTTGGGAGAAATCTGTAACAGCTTCTTCATATGTGAAATATGGTGCCAAAATGCATTCTTCCTTACATTTTCTTCTCAAGGACTTGCAGGCTCCACAAGGAGACTTCATTGGATGAAAAGTCGGGACAATCGGTGAGAGAAAGAAATTGAGGGAGAGATCACAGAGAATGCAGAGATCACAAAGAAGCAGAAGGAGAGATATAATTAAGGTTGTGAACGAAGACACGGTGGTTTGTCAGATGTCAAATCCAAAGATAAAGAAATAAACCATAAGAAAAAAAAAATTTGCTCCTAATATTGGTATCCCAACCTAATCAAATACTACCACCTGTCAAGCATTTTGAGTGAAAAAAAACAAGAGAGAGAGGGAAAGACAATAGGCTTAGAAAATCTTTGCCACGAGCGGTGTTGTTAAATAAACAATTAAAGGTTTTTTTTTTTAAAAGGAAACAAATCTGAAAACAGTCCCAAATACTAGAAGTTAAGCTATTATATATATATTCCAATTAGCTAAGTTAGGAGATATCTAAGCTTAAGGAATTACAACCTCGCCCTCTTCTTTTGTAGTTGGTAGCATCAACCATTTATCTGTCTATGGTGAAGGGATCTGATCACTGTTGGTGTTCTCGCTCGATGACATTAAAAAAAACTGAAGCATAATTCAAAGGCATAAGGACCTGTGGGATAAAACAAATACACAAGGTACCCAAACTCATTAAATCAGCAAAGAGATGATGGGATATCTACTCTTGGAGCCCAACACAAGTTAATAAGATAGAAAAGAAAAAAAGAAAAAAAGAAAAAAAGAAGAAGCAATCCTGCAAGACAAAAGGAAGAAAAGGCAATACATCAAAGAAGTTCATTCAAGTCTGCAATTGGAGATGTACCAAACATTAAACAGAACTTCATTCAAGGCCATAAACACTAAAAGAGAAGGAAAACAAAAGCAAAAGAAAAAAACTTGCGAAATGGAGCAGCCAAGCCAAGTCAAAATAGGTGGGCAGCTTTCTGCCAGTTTGCTGGGAGAGTGCAGCTTCTTCTTAAAAATTTTAAAAAATCTAGGGCAAAACAACGTCGTTTTGGCCCAAGGAATTTTTTTAAATGAGGTGGCTAAAATGACGTCGTTTTTTGATGGTTTGATTATATTATTTTGATTTATTGGATGATGTATTTGTTAGATTAGATGTGTTGATTAATTGGTTAATGGTTATGTTTACATATATTAGTTTGATTTATGAATTTTGTTTTGGTTAATTGGTATAAGTTTGATGTGTTCTTTAATTGATATGATTTTTTTAAATTAATTTATGTGTAGAATTATGAAACGATTTTTTAAGAGAATGGCATCATCGATTAGTTTGGTCAATGTTGATAGCTTAAGTTCAAGACAAAGTGAATTAGATGAGGTTTTTGCTAGTCTTCAAGTAGACCCTAGACTAAGAACTCGAATGATTGATTATGATTCTAATATTAGAGATGTGATTGGAAGTTTTACACTATAACCATTTGATGTGCGATTCCTGGATCCGCAACTGAGAGGTAGTGGCCATGATAACGAAGGGAGAAGGAAAAAAAATAAACTTCGTTGGAAGAGATAGCACTCTGATAAACATTCATTGAACCAATACAATGCTATATAGGCATATTGCATGCCTATCGTATACACGTGGAGTTTATCTAAACAACACAAACATCTAAGTATTTAGAATTACAAGCAGAGTCAACGCTGAACCCAACCCACAAAGAATCATAGTAGGGAAAAATGAAAAGGGCAAACAGTAAACCCAATAAATTATGCTTTCTAAATTTACAAATAGGGAAAGAAAGAGAAAAGGGCAGATCAAAATAAAATAAATAGTAAATTTGGCTTACATCCTTCAAATTCAATTTGTCATACTTGCAACCCTTCACTTTTTGTTCCTATAAATAATACCCAATTTGTATAAGTAAAAACCCATGACTAGGATCCAACTCAGCAAGTTACCTAATTAAGCAAAAAATCTGATTTATTGTACTTTTCAGATTCCAAAAATATCCCCAACTAAGTCATTATTGCATTTTGTATATTAATGTAGGAATCAATATGGAAACAGTTTTTAATTGGATTGTATATAATGATAGACGTTGAATTTGGAAAGATCTCCAAATGGTTGTAATGGATGTAGAAATTAATTTGGAAACATTTTTTTAAATTTAACAATAAATACAGATTTAGGTAATCGGTTTGTTTAATAAAAATGTTTATGTTATTTTCTTTTTATGAATTATACATGACTACTAATCTACTTTATAATTGTTTATGAATAATACTGTACATACTAATTATGTTGAAAAAATAATGTACCTATTACTTGTTCTATGAAAAATAACTAATAATCTTTTTATTGTTTATTTTATGAAAAATATAATTTACCTAGTATGAATAGTGTACCTGTTTTTAATTTATAAAAAGTGTACATAATTATCTGTTCCAATATACCTACATTATACGACATCCAATGTACTTACACTAATTTTAATGTACTTACGATTAGGATTTAGGTACTATATGTCATCCAATATACCTACCATTTGAATAATATACCTACTACGAAAATATGTATAGGTAAATTACCTACATTATACGACACCCAATATATACATTAATTTTAATATACCTACATTATATGTAATTATTATATGTATAGCTATATATAAATATTATTTATGAACGAATATATATTATATATATTATGAGAATGTACTCATTTGTTGAGTCCAGCAACACCATAATAATGGAAAGGCTAGATATTAGGGATTGTTTAGGTAACAAAAATGGCAAGGTTTTGTAAATAAGTAATAAGAAATGGGCAACTTTTATCCTTCATGGCATCCGTTTTCAAAATTGGGTTATGTAGATGAATTTTTGTATAGATTATTAGAGTTGCAAGGGCCTATTATATAATGACCCTAAAATAAAATCTAAGAAAACAGAAATCTTGTACTCATCTAAATGAATAACCCCAACCCACCAATGATCAGGGGAAGAGAAACCGAGATAAAACATCTTTAGAACTCAGAAATAGAATTGACGAATTACAAAGGGTATATTAATAAAATAAAAAAAATTAAAAGGACCTGGGAATAGAGGCGCATCTAGCAATTCCACCGCCCCTGCAGAACTTGATCTTCGTGCATCACAGAATAAAAAAGAATATATTAATATATTAAAAAGTTAAAGAAAAAAAAGCTTATACATAAAACAAAATACAAGGAAAACCATGACTGAAACAAGCATTCAAACTACAAAAAGGTTATAAGTTGTTAACTATATCTACACAAATGATATTAAACACATATGAAAAATGCTGAAACAAACCAAGCTATGTAATACTATTACAACTTCTCACTTAGAAGCTAGACTTTCCCTAGCACTTTATGAGCCTAAGACAGTCTTTGTCGTTTAAGCCTACATGAACACGTCAATCTGTCAAGAAGGTAAACATATGAATTTAAAGAGTTAGGATGTACAACAATTAAATTAAGAAAGAGTGGTAATCAAACTTGGCCAGCAATCCACAAAATCGACAAATGCAAAGCCATAAAAGAAAACAAAAGAAAAAAAAAAACTAGCAAAACAACGAACTATAGCAATGATAGTTTTCCAATCCATATATCTAGAAGAAAGAAAGAGAAATTGCGTAACACATTAGTGTGACCTCACTTCCTGCGAAAATGGGGTTGTCTCTTTTAATCCTAATAAGCAGGATGACTATCATATTATCAGGATTTAGATCAGCCAAACACTACAAGAACCGTAAATATTTACGGCGCGCTATTTACGGCGTGCATTTGTTGCGCGCCGTAAAAGGATAATCAAAATGACTTTTTATGGCGTGCATTTGGTGCGCGCCATAAATGACTTTTTTTAGTATTTTTTACGGCGTGCTTTGTGTGCACGCCGTGTTTTTTTTTGTTATTTATGGCGTGCTAGATATGCACGCCGTAATATATCAACAAAATCAAATGCTATTTATGGCGTGCAAAGCACGCCGTAAATGTTCACTACAAGAAAACTGGCTATTTACGACGTGCATTGTTTGCGCGCCGTAAAATAGTACCTTTTATGGCGTGCAAAATATGCACGCCGTGAAAAGAAGACTACATTAATGGCGTGCAAAACATGCACGCCGTGAAAGAATACTGTATTAATGGCGTGTAGAACAAGCACGCCGTGAAACGCCCCACATTTACTTTTTGTTGCCCGCGAAAACACTTCCTTTTCCCTCTTATTAGAATTTTCATATTTTGAGAATACTCTCCCCCAAATTTTATCGTGTATCATTCTTTTCTTCTTCCCCATATTTCACACTCTCTCTCTGTAACCCAAAACCCTCTATGGCTCTATCTGACCCCAAATCCATGCGATTCTCTCTAACTCCAAACCCTCTATCATTCTTTTCCATCTAGAAATCCTCTTGGTTCCCAAACCCTTTCACGACTGCAATCTCAAGGTAACCCCAACTCTCTCTCTTGCTCTTTTATTTCCAGATTTTATGAAAACGTTCTTTCAATTTAGCTTTGCGGAATCTCACGGCTGCACTCTCAAGTTGGTTTTACTAAATTTTATGGAACCTCACTGGGCATGAAGCTCCAAATTCTTTCAATTCTTTCAATTAATGTGCAGATATTACAAAGTTTCAAACTAGCAGTTTCAAATTCGTCCGATCGGGCGTTCTGCCTCTAAATTCCATCTCTACGTTCCACGCTAACCCCATTCGACGCCAAGCCTTCGAGTCCTTCGGCATTGAGCTCCTCCACAAAAACGACGACCTTTGGCCCTCTCTCCCGTTTCTTCTTTGTGTATCTGCCTGTATCTTTTTGTTGAAGATTGGCTCACCATAGAAGGAAGGATGGAATCCTTATCAGATTTGGACTAGGTTTTCTCATTGTTTAGGAATCCTTGTCAAATTTGGATTGGATCTTCTAATTGTTTTGGGATCCTTTAGGTTTCCTATTCCTTTTATGATTGTACTAAAGCCCTATAATTATAAATAGGCACTTTAGGACTAGGTTTTTCACAAGCACAAGACAAGCACAAATAGAGAGGAAAATTCAAGAGTGAATTTTCAAGGGAGAAACACAAGACAGAATTCAAGGGTGAATTCTTGATTATTTCCAGGGGTGAGAGAAAAGAGATCTAGGGTTCTTGTGAGAGCTAAGGGGGTTCTTGATTGTAACCAAAATTGTTCTTACATACTAGTGAATTTCTCAGGTGGATCACCAAGAGGACGTAGGCAGGAGGCCGAACCTCTATAAATCTTTGTGTTCTTGTGGGTGTGTTTACTTTGTCGTTTCGTGTGTGTTTCATTCTCAAAGGGTTTGTGTGTGTGCCGTCGCATAGTCCATCAACGACAAGGTCTTGGAGTGTTTTCGCCCAACAAGTGGTATCAGAGTCGCGGTTAGCGGTGGGCTCTTATAGTTTTAAGAGTATTTGCAAGTGTTGACGATGGCGGGCGACAAGAAGACACCACAAATGTATAGCACAAAGGTCGAGTTAAAGCCGTTCACTGGCAAGGAGAACTTCCCGCTTTGGCAAAGGAGACTGAAGCATGTCCTTAAGCAGCAGGGTCTCAGCAAAGTCTTGGCAGGTAAAGAGAAGAAGCCGGCAACCATGACAGATGCAGATTGGGAGGACCTAGATGAGCTTGCTAGAGGATCCATCGAACAACATCTAACTGATGAGGTGTTGTGTAATGCGATGGAAGACACCGCGAAGCAGACATGGGAAAAGCTAGAAGAGATGTTTGCGGCAAAATCGTTGTCCAACAAGCTTTTCTTGAAGGAGGAGCTCCACTCTCTAAAGATGGAGGAGGGCGCAAATATGATGGAGCATGTTAGCGCATTTAACAGGTGTATTGCAGACTTGTAGAGGATGGATGAGGTTTATAAGTCGGAAGATAAGGCTGTGATGTTGTTGACATCCCTACCTCCGTCTTATAAGCACTTCCGCACGACGCTTATGTTCGGGAAGGGAACTTTGAAGTATGAAGAGATCGTGCAAGACATCTTAACGCATGACAGGATGCTTCAACGTTCGGAAGAAGGCTCTCAAAGTTAAGGTCTCGTGGCGAGGACTAGAGGGCGGGCTCGTTCAAACAAGCGCGAGGGCAAGTCAAGCAATGGTGGGAATTCTAGATTCGAGGACAATGAAGGGTGCTTCGAGTGTGGGTCTAAAGACCATTGGAAGCGGAATTGTCCGGTATGGAAGGAGAAGCGAAACAAGATGAAGAATGCTGAAAGTTCAGGTGCAGCAAACGTGTCAACTAGGTGTGACACCGATGACGAACTTTTGACGGTTACGGAAAAGGAGCGTAACGGGGGTGTCGTGGCAAGTTCTTCGGGTGAGAGTTCTACTTCAGTTTGGATTCTAGATTCCGGTTGTTCTTATCATGTGTGTTCAAATAGGAGTATATTTGATACATATGAGGAAAGGAAGGGTAGCAAGATTTTGTTGGGAGACAAAACAAGTTGTGATGTTTTGGGCGTGGGAACAGTGAAGATCAAGTTGCAAGATGGTGTTGTTAGGAGCCTTAGTGAGGTGAGGCATGTACCGAAATTAAGAAGGAATCTTATTTCCCTTGGAGCTCTAGATAGAGAAGGGTATTCATACAAGGCCAAAGAAGGGAAACTCTTAGTTACACAAGGTTCGGTGGTGATTATGAGGGGGGAGATTCAACCTAACAACGTTTATCAGCTTTTAGGGGGTACAATTGCAGGTGGAGCAGAAAATTCTACAAAGGAGGTGCTTTGTACCAAAGAAAAGCGAGCATGGGATCTTACTGTCAAGGAGCCGGTGCAACGGAATAAAGCTACAAGGTCGCTCAAGGCTAGTTGGGCAAGGAAGGTTAGTCAAGGTTGTTTGACTAATGGTTCATCATCAAGGGTGCTTGATTTCAAAGGTGTAGAAGTGGAGGACAATGTCCACAAGGGTGAAGTCAAGACAAGGGATGATGGTGTTGGAGATTTGGCTCACCATAGATGCAAGCAGAGGAGGGAATTCTGAAGTGTTCGCAGGATGCGACCGGTCGCAAGGTTTGTGCGACCGGTCGTTTTCAAACAGAGTCGAAAACTTGGTTTTTCGCAGGATGCGACCGGTCGCAAGGTTGGTGCGACCGGTCGCTTTCAGACAGAGTTGAAGCTCCAGTTTTCTGCAGGTTGCGACCGGTCGCAGATTCCTGGCGACCGGTCGCGCAAATGTGCTGTTTCAGTTTCCACGCGTTTTCAAGATGCTTTTTCACATGGGTCATTGTCCTACCCAACTCCATGTGCCTCCAAGAGACTTTTATGAGTGCTAGGACATGGGGGGCTACTAGGGAAAGTCTGAAACAACATAAAGTATAGTTTGGTGGGTTGTTTGATTGCCTACCACTTGTGCTTTCCTTGAATCATGGATCTGGTTTTTGGGTGGCTGGTTTGCCACATGTTGGAGACTTTTACAGGGTGGCTGAGGTTGGTGGGATGCTTCTCACTTGTCTACTTAAGTGGGAAGTGCAGACATTGCAAGTGAGGCTCAAGAGAGGAGCCAAGTGCAAGAGCTAGAGAGCAAAGGCTTGAAGAGCAAGGGGGGAGCTTCTAGCCCCAAGTGGGGGGCTGGGAGTTCCAAGTGCTTAGAGAGCAAGAGAGCTGAAAATGCAAGGTGTCCAAGAGAGCTAAGGCAAGAGGGCTGAGGCTATGGGGCAAAAGGGGAAACACAAGGGAAACAAGCATTGTAAGCTTTGCAAGAGGGCAAAGCAGGGGCATCAAGGGTTTGAGCAAGGGTGTGAGAGAAAAGTGAGCTTGGGGAGAGAGTAGTGTTCTAAGGGGTTTTCTGTGTAAAACAAAGTTGTAACATACTCTTTCATTAGTGAAATTTCTCAAGGGGATCACCAAGAGGATGTAGGCAAGAGTTGGCCGAACCTCTATAAATCTTTGTGTCCATGGTTGTATGCTTGTTCCAAAGGTGTTTGCATTCAATTCATCCGTGTATGTTTGTGTGTGTGCCAGTCACAAAGTCCATTGATAACAAGTTCTTGGGGAGTTTCCGCAATCCAAGAGGTCTTGGAATGCTCTGTCGCTCACCGAGTGGCATCCGGGCTCGTTGGTCTAAATGAGAAGGTGCCAAGGAGTCTCGGGTTGGAAGCGAATTGCACAACAAGTGGTATCAGAGCTATGGTCTCAGGGCATATGGTGTCAAGGGATGCCACAACAAGTGGTGGTGTCAAAGGCTGCGGTGGAGCTACGGGTGATACCACAACAAGTGGTGTAGCTGGCAGCAAGGACATCCTCTATGTCCGGTGTTTGAGATGGCGGCGACAAGGAAGTCGTGGGATAAAGCTCGCAGCAAGAGGCAACCACGAACGGCTGGTGTGAAGGTCAAGTTGATGGCATTCAAAGGGGACTTCATGCAGCAAGGTCGGGATGAAGCATGTTCAGACTCAAGAAGGTCTCATCGTTGTCATTGCGAGGCAATAAGTAAATGCTGGAACCAATGACAAAGGAGGAGTGAGACATGTGCTCAAGATAGTGGGCAAGTTCATCATCAAGGGAGCTTGATTTCAAAGGTGTAGAAGTGGCGGAGGTCCACAAGGTGAAGTCAAGACAAAGGGATGATGGGGAGAATGTTGTTGAAAGGAGCTTCTTGCCAAAGGTGGTCATGGGAGGTCTTCACTTGAGGTGGAGCTTGACACAAGGGCTGAAGAAGGTGGGCACCAACAACAAACTCAAAGGGGTTCTACTTGAGGTAGAGCCATCATCAATAGCAAGGTCCGGCCCAAGGAATCCATCAAACCGTCTCTAGGTTTTGGATGGATGGACCAAGAGGATTCAACTACGTTTCAGGAATGCTTAGAGAAGCGTAAACGGAACGTTGGATAAGTGCTACGATGAAAACAAAGGAGGATTCCGAAAGGAGTCGGTTCGTGAATTCGGGGCAACGACGTTTTGCAGGCGGATTTGCTGAACAAGGAAGGTGTGCTAGCTTGCATACAAAGGTGGAACTCTTTTCTACACAAGAGGTCCGGGTTACTCAAGTTTTTGGCTTGGGTGGAGCACCTTACTCCAAAGGTGTGTTTGAGGCAAGTGGTTTCTTGCCAAGGTGGAGCACTTGGGAATTACTAGAACGATTTCCAAGGGGTTGAAGATGTTCTAGAGGTCAACAATGGTTCACGGGGTGATTAATGGTTCGCCAAGGTGGAGATTGTTGGAGATTTGGCTCACCATAGATGCAAGCAGAGGAGGGAATTCTGAAGTGTTCGCGAGGATGCGACCGTCGCAAGGTTTGTGCGACCGGTCGTTTTCGCACAGTCGAAAACTTGGTTTTTCGCAGGATGCGACCGGTCGCAATGTTGGTGCGACCGGTCGCTTCATGCAGTTGAAGCTCCGATTTTCTGCGAGGTTGCGACGGTCGCAGATTCCTGGCGACCGGTCGCGCAAATGTGCTGTTTCGATTTCCACGCGTTTTCAAGATGCTTTTTCACATGGGTCATTGTCCTACCCAACTCCATGTGCCTCCAAGAGACTTTTATGAGTGCTAGGACATGGGGGCTACTAGGGAAAGTCTGAAACAACATAAAGTATAGTTTGGTGGGTTGTTTGATTGCCTACCACTTGTGCTTTCCTTGAATCATGGATCTGGTTTTGGGTGGCTGGTTTGCCACATGTTGGAGACTTTACAGGGTGGCTGAGGTTGGTGGGATGCTTCTCACTTGTCTACTTAAGTGGGAAGTGCAGACATTGCAAGTGAGGCTCAAGAGAGGAGCCAAGTGCAAGAGCTAGAGAGCAAAGGCTTGAAGAGCAAGGGGGGAGCTTCTAGCCCCAAGTGGGGGGCTGGGAGTTCCAAGTGCTTAGAGAGCAAGAGAGCTGAAAATGCAAGGTGTCCAAGAGAGCTAAGGCAAGAGGGCTGAGGCTATGGGGCAAAAGGGGAAACACAAGGGAAACAAGCATTGTAAGCTTTGCAAGAGGGCAAAGCAGGGGCATCAAGGGTTTGAGCAAGGGTGTGAGAGAAAAGTGAGCTTGGGGAGAGAGTAGTGTTCTAAGGGGTTTTCTGTGTAAAACAAAGTTGTAACATACTCTTTCATTAGTGAAATTTCTCAAGGGGATCACCAAGAGGATGTAGGCAAGAGTTGGCCGAACCTCTATAAATCTTTGTGTCCATGGTTGTATGCTTGTTCCAAAGGTGTTTGCATTCAATTCATCCGTGTATGTTTGTGTGTGTGCCAGTCACAAAGTCCATTGATAACAAGTTCTTGGGGAGTTTCCGCAATCCAAGAGGTCTTGGAATGCTCTATCGCTCACCGAGTGGCATCCGGGCTCGTTGGTCTAAATGAGAAGGTGCCAAGGAGTCTCGGGTTGGAAGCGAATTGCACAACAGATGGGGAGAATGTTGTTGGGTCGGTGGCAACCGAAAAGATACTTCTTACCAAGGTGGTCATGGAAGGAACTCCAAAGCAGGTGGAGCTTGACACAAGGGTTGAAGAAGATAGGTATCAACAACAAACTCACAAAGGGGTTCTACTTGAGGTGGAGCCTTCATCACAAGCAAGGTCTGAGCTTAAGGAATCCATCAAACCGTCCCCAGGTTTTGGATGGATGGACAAAGAAGATTCAACTACGTTTCGGAGTGCTTTGGGGAGCATGAAGCGGGAAGGTTGGATGGGTGCTTGGATGAGAAAGGAGTTTGTTCATAAATCCAAGAGCAAGGTTGGTTGCTACGTGGGGATTTATAGAACAAGGGTTGGTATGCAGTTTGCGTATCAAGGCATGTCAAGAATTCAAGGTTCCAAGAAGGCGAGGAGCAAGGAGTTTGGCATGGGGGATCTCTCTTCTACACAAGAGGTCCGGATGGCCCAAGTCTAAAATTGGGTGGAGCACCTTCTCACCTAAGGTGCGTTGAGGCAAGAGTTTTTTTTGCCATGGTGGAGCTCTTGGGAATTACTAGAACGGTTTCCAAGAGGTTGAAGAGGTTCTAGGGTTCAACAATTGTTCATGGGTGATGGATGGTTCGCCAAGGTGGAGTTTGTTGAAGATTGGCTCACCATAGAAGGAAGGATGGAATCCTTATCAGATTTGGACTAGGTTTTCTCATTGTTTAGGAATCCTTGTCAAATTTGGATTGGATCTTCTAATTGTCTTGGGATCCTTTAGGTTTCCTATTCCTTTTATGATTGTACTAAAGCCCTATAATTATAAATAGGCACTTTAGGACTAGGTTTTTCACAAGCACAAGACAAGCACAAATAGAGAGGAAAATTCAAGAGTGAATTTTCAAGGGAGAAACACAAGACAGAATTCAAGGGTGAATTCTTGAGTATTTCCAGGGGTGAGAGAAAAGAGATCTGGGGTTCTTGTGAGAGCTAAGGGGGTTCTTGATTGTCACCAAAATTGTTCTTACATACTAGTGAATTTCTCAGGTGGATCACCAAGAGGACGTAGGCAGGAGGCCGAACCTCTATAAATCTTTGTGTTCTTGTGGGTGTGTTTACTTTGTCGTTTTGTGTGTGTTTCATTCTCAAAGGGTTTGTGTGTGTGCCGTCGCATAGTCCATCAACGACAAGGTCTTGGAGTGTTTTCGCCCAACACTTTTGTGGTGAATAATTTGAGTTGCATTTCTTGTATGGTGATTACAGGTGGTGGAAGAGAGTGATATCGTCATTTTCTCTGTCAAACCTCAAGTTGGTATTTACACTTTTTCATCATCTCTCAATTTCTCAAATACCGTATTTTTATATTATCTATTATATATATAATTTGGTTTTTGTATCTTGATTTTAGAGATATGGGCATGAATTTTTAGATGGTGATTTTGTGGATATTTACTAGATAATGATATTGTTGCCCCTTTGCATTTGTGCAGTTAAAGATGTAGTTTTGCAGTTGAGGCCACTGCTTTCCAAGAAGAAGCTGCTAGTTTCAATTGCTGCTGGAGTCAAATTGAAAGATCTGCAGGTCTCTCAGTTACCACTCTTCTTGCTTTTTATCTAAATTGACTATAGCCTATATGAATTGGCCAAAACACTGTTTTATTCCAGTTTGTTGTTTCGATTTTGATGAACTGAATGAGCAGTATAGCATGTGGCAATAAATGTTATCACCTTAGCATTCATTCTTGAATTTCAGAGTCAGGTCACTTGTAGTTCTCCCCTTGGTTCTCTTGTTCATAAGGAAATATCACAGTTGGTAAATTTTGAAAGGTGCATCAGTGTAAATGAAGGACAATTTGCAAGTCAATATTTGTAACCAACAGTCTAATTATAGTTATTGGACTGCATGATCTTAATACCAGTATACACAGTATACTTTGTTTTGACCAGCATCTCTTGATAATAACTATAGTTATTGGACTGCATGATCTTAATACCAGGAGGCCTAATCCTGGAAATGACTTTTTATCTGTTTAACATAAATAATTATATTATTCTATACGCTAATCATAATGTGAAATGCTCACCCATTTTAGAGTAATGTGGATAGAAATGAGTGAGTGAGAGAAAGAGAGAAAAGGCAGAGGTGTGTGTTTGTGTGTGTGAGGGTTTGCTTTAGTTTTAGATAGCTAAAAGATGTGGTGGCTGTGTTTATATAGAACTTGAGCAGTATGAGAATACTGTTATGCAGACAGAAAAGAAAAGACAAACTTAAGCTAGCTAGGGAAAAAGCATAATTTTGATAATGCTAGGAATTTATTAATTCCATTCTCATTTCATCCTCTGCTTCATTTTTATTAATTACCATGTTTTCTTTTTTGTGAATTATAGATGGTATGAAATTTTAGTTGGAATTTGTTTTGCCTTGCAACCAGGGCCCATCTCATGCCACATGCCAATATTGCAGCTGTTTGTTGCAACTCTCTCATTCAATTGCTTATGCCAACACTTTGTGCTGTGCTAATCTTATTTAATAATAACCAACTATATGGCAAGCTAAACACACCAATTTCATAAAATAAAATAAGCAACCTCCAGGATAATTGTTCATAGTTCCAAAGGGGATAAGGCTTCAACCTATTAGAAGCTGGTAATGTATGTGTGTGTCTACTGATAGATGAATTTTGTTTACACTTATTCTACTTTTCAATTTTTTTTTTGTGTGAATAGGGAATTCTTGGATTCATTAAGCTATTCCAGTCAAGGAAAAGAGTAGTTGAGATACTTCGTGACATGAGTGGAATAGCTAAGCCATCAAGGTAATGTCTAATTGATTTTATGAAGCAAGCATGCATTGTCAAATGATTTCTCATATTGTTTCTTTTTCCTAGTTTACATGTTGAATTTGGTTGTTCAGTGATTCCTAGACAGACAATGTCAATCAGAAACCCAGATGTTCTGTAATAGGATAACTTTACTGTTGTGATTCTGATTTAAAATGAAGTACTAAATGGATTGAGTATGTATTTCACTGATTTTGTTAGCATTTTTCCAGAATGACACTGCTGTTGGTTATTTCTTTTTCAACTAACTACACTCTAAGTCTTACAACTGTAACTAATTAAAAAACACTGTAACAGATACTTGGATTAGAAATATGTGCTGATATTTTAGTGGGTGATGAGATGAGAAGGGGCATATCTGGCGGACAAAAGAAGCGTCTTACTACAGGTGTGTATAAAATACTCAAAAAGCAAGAGAAAAATACTTCTCTGATAGCTTATTGTGACAACTTTTCTATATACAAAAATGCTCTTTCACCTGTAATTGAGCGGCAGGTGTGGAGTCTTCCACTTGTTTATTTTCACACTTGAATAGTCACCCACTAATGTAAAGCATTTCATTTCAAAGAGAAACAAAGCTTCAAGCATGTCATTTCAAGTTTTTTAGCGTCATATTATTATCAAGTGTTTAATAATAGCATTATAAATCTCTTTTTGCAGGATTCATAAGAAGATTAAGTTTCTATTGGTCCTTTGCTTCACTGTGTCTTGGGGGGCCAATGACACTTATCCTGTTGTAGCTAAAGCCATTCCCACCTTATGGCATGTGAGCTTGGCATCCATTACAGAAGTACATGATACTCTTGTTGCAGAGTTTGGTTTTTTTAGGTGATACATGTCTACTGCTACAAGCATGATGTTTTTTCATAGTGTTAGAGATTCAATTTTTTGGTTATCTTTTACACTTTAAAGAGTTTTGTACTTGGAATTGATTATGATTGATATAGGTGTTAATGAAATGGTTCTTTCTTTCAAGTTTAGTTGCAATACTACTTTTGGTTTTGTGAAATCATGTGTACAGGATAATAATAGATATAAGAATATTGTTAATATAAAACCAGAGCAGGCAAGGAATTAAATTTTTTTTTATTTATAAAAAAATTAAATCAAAAACGGCGTGCACTGAACGCCTTAAAAGGTTACTTTTATGGCGTGCAATGTATGCCATAAATTTTTTTGGGCCTTTTACGGCGTGCTTTGTACGCCTTGAATAATCATTTATGGCGTGCTATGTGCGCCGTTAATGATACAGACTTTTTAAGGCGTGCAAAATGCGCCGTAAATAGTTGCCAAATCCGTTACGAAAACTCAATCATTTAACGCTTGCGGCACGCGAATGCACGCCGTAAAAGGAAAAGACTTTTTACGGCTTCGCTTTTTATGGCACGCAGCTGCACGCCGTGAATTTACATTGCGCGCCGTAAATACTCAATTTTCTTGTAGTGAAAACACAACATATCCAGTAGCATGAAAAAAAAAGCCACAAATCGCACCTCCAAATCAGAAAAAAATATTAATAATAATCAAAGGACAAGATACAAAATCAGGACCGCAATCCCAATTGAAAACAGAAATCGGGCAAGCTCCAAAATGAAAATTAAACCAAATCATTAGCTACTACAAACTAATATAAAATCCTCACAATGTTTGCAAATGGCTGGTGTATATAGATTTTATAGAATACAGAACTTGCATATCACAACCAAAGTTAGAGATATAAAATAAAAATAGAAATTGAAAAAATCAAAGCCTAAAATAGCAACCACTTATTGCGAGGATCTTTAGTGCTGTTAGTGATGTTGGTCAAATTCCAGCATTAAATAATAACCACCACTTTTTTTCTGTTCTCCTCTATCAACATAAGAAACAATTTGTTGGAGGTTTGAATGAATTTCAAGGACATTTGTCCCACATTGGTAGAAAGAAGAAAGAATGAGGTCTTTATAAGTGTGGAAGTCTCACACTTAGTAAATGGAAGTTGGGCCAAGTGGAAGCAAATTGGGCTTCAAAATCGATTTGGGCTTTGAATATTATATAAATAATATATAATATTTAATGGTAAAAAAGATGGGCCTTGGGCCTTGGTCACTTTCAGATTTAAATTAATTTTTTAGTTTCGAATTAATATTTTTTTTATATTAATTCGGATTAGTTTAATTAACTGTTTTTCAACAGTTATGACTTTTCTGATAAGGTTTCAGAAGGTTATTTAAATCGATCAAAACCCCATTCGTTAGATACAGAAAAAATATTCTACAAGCACTCTTCATCTTGTCTGAGAGGAAAACAATCAAAAGTTCGCCAGATTCTAAGTCCTAGTGCTAGGGCTTAGAATATAGATAGTTGAATCCTGGGAGGCAGTCACCTATAGAACGTCAAGCACCGAGAAGGGGTGAAATTACTGTCTTTAGAACATTGCATCAAATCTGCAAGCCACTATCTCGAATCCAAGTCAGTTTCATTTATTGCTTGTTTATTGTATTTTGAATTACAGTTTGTTTTAAATACAATTTCGTTGGTTTATATATATACATATTGTTAATATATAATCATTTTAATTAGTCACTGATTGTTGTTTTTTTCCAACACAATTAGATTAATGTTATAAAAGAGTTAGAAATTCATGTTTTTGACTTTGATGCGTTGATATTTTGGCTTCTTCCACTCTCTTTCATGTGACTGTTATTTTATAGTACAAATGTGATAGGCCCTTACTGGAGGCATAAGGAGATTCACACGTTATTCACTATTTTGTAAGTGCCTGTTACTTTTCAGGCATAGGGCCATGGATAGAAGTTGGATACACGATCCAAATCGAGTCAGCGCCCAATATTTAATTAGGATTGAAGAATTTATCAAGGTTGCAAGTAATCATGTTGATGGTCAGAATAAAACCAAGTGCCCGTGTAGGAATTGTAATAATTTATATTCTTTGCTTGTGGAAAATGTTCGTATTCATCTATACCGGCATGGGATGTCTTACACTTATATGACGTGGTTTCATCACGGGGAATGCTTAGGAGACAGTGGGGGTCGTTCAAATGATTCAATAGCTAATCAACCTTCACACTCAGAGGACATTGACGATGATGCAGATGATGTGATGGGGATTATCAATGATGCTTTTCCAAATGCATCATTTAATTATGAAGCTCATAATTTTGGTTCAGATGATGAGATAATAGTTGAAGAGGATGAGCACATAAATGATTTTGATAAGTATGAGAGATTGTTAAACCAAGCACAACAAGAATTGTACCCTGGTTGCGAAGGATTTTCGGTTTTAACAGCTGTTGTGGAGTTGATGCATTGCAAGGTCAAACATTTAATGTCTAATAAATGTTTTGATAATTTATTGGGGATTATGAAGCGAATGCTTCCAAGAGACAATCGCTTGCCTCAGTCTCATTATCATGCTATGAAGATTTTGAAAGATCTCGGGTTGGGGTATGAAAAAATTGATGCGTGTCGTTATGATTGTGCCTTATTCTACAAGGAACATGAAAGAAAAGATAAATGCCCTGTTTGTAATGAGCCAAGGTATGAAAATAATCAAGGCGGCATGAAGAAAATTCCACATAAAGTATTGCGTTATTTTCCACTTAAGCCTAGATTACAACGATTATACATGTCAAATCACATCGCGCTTCATATAAGATGGCACAAGGAGAAGCGGGTTGATGATGATGATGTCATGAGGCACCCTGCAGATAGTCTTGTTTGGAAGGATTTTGACAGACACTATCCTGATTTTGCCAAAGAACCACGTAATGTGAGGTTGGGGCTTGCATCAGATGGATTTACCCCTTACAATTTTATGGGCAAACCATACAGCATGTGGCCTATTATATTAGTTCCCTATAATTTACCTCCATGGAGGTGCATGAAGAAAGAATTTTCAATGTTGTCTTTGTTAATACCGGGACCGTTTGAGGCTGGTGGGAGAATAGATGTTTATATGCGCCCGCTAATTGATGAGCTTAAAGAATTATGGGAATATGGTGTGCAAACTTATGATAAGGTCACCAATTCTTCATTTAATTTACGTGCAATGGTAATGTGGACAATCAATGATTTTCCTGCATATGAGAATTTGTCTGGTTGGATGACTAAGGGATATAAAGCCTGCCCAATATGTAATGAGGATATTATGTCCTTAGGGATAAGGGGAAAAGTTTGTTATATGGGACATCGTCGATGGTTGTCAAGCGATCATGAATGGCGCATGAATAAAGAAGCTTTTGATGGGAATATTGAACTAGAGAGAAGACCCAGAGAATTCACCGGGGATGACCATTTGTCACAAATGAACAATCTAGATTTTATACAAATGAGTAAAGACAAAAAGAGGAAGAGAAAGGACCCAAAGGATAAGTTGCATAATTGGTATAAGAAGAGTATATTCTTTGAGTTGGAGTATTGGGCTAACTTAAAATCAGACATAACCTTGATGTGATGCACGTTGAGAAAAACGTATGCGATAATGTGGTAGGTACTATTTTGGGAATAGAGGGAAAATCAAAGGACACAATTAAGGCTCGCCTAGATTGTAAAGATATGGGAATAAAAAAAAGGTTGTGGTTAGTGTTCAATGGCACAAAGTGGTTAAAGAATCATCCTTATTATACAATGGTTTCAGCTGACAAACGTGAGTTCCTCCGTTTTTTGAGATTTGTAAAATTTCCTGATGGATATGCTTCAAATATTTCTCGATGTGTTAATGTTGATACTGGAAATCTAGTAGGATTAAAAAGCCATGATTGTCATGTCTTATTACAACGACTTCTCCCAGTAGGAATTCGAAAATATTTAGACAATGATGTGGTAGTCCCACTTGTTAAATTATCGAGTTTTTTTCAACAGTTATGTGCAAAAACCTTGCGAGTGTTGGATATGGAAAGGTTGGAAAAGGAGATAGTGAACATTCTTTGTCTGCTTGAACAAATATTCCCGCCTGCCTTCTTCACTGCGATGGTTCATGTGATGGTGCATTTGCCTCATGAGGCAAAGATTGCTGGACCTGTAAATTACCGTTGGATGTATCCATTTGAGAGGTGAAGTAATTTTACGTATTATAATTTGTGTATAACATGTTAAGTATAAGTAATTTTATGTTTTATCATTTGTGAGCACTAATGTTAAAAATAATTTGTCTACAGAATGTTAGGCACATACAAGAAGTATGTGCGTAATAGGGCTCGACCTGAAGGATCCATAGCAGAGGCTTATATTGCTAATGAGTCCCTTACTTTTTGCTCAATGTATCTTAGTAATGTGGAGACGTCATTCAACCACCTTGATAGGAACCAAGATAGTGGTGTGCGACATGGGACTCTTTCTGTATTCACACAGATTGCCCGCCCATTTTCTTGTAGAGAAAATGTTGGTTGGTCGAAGGGTGATGCCGAGGTTGCACAATGGTACATATTGCAAAATTGTGATGAAATGCTACCATTCTTGTTGTAAGTTACTAATGTTGACACTTAATTAATTTGACAATTTAAGGTTTAGATTGTGTCTTATTAGTATTCAATGCAGCGAACATGAAGAAATCCTAAAGCGTGAATCATTTAGAGATGTACAAACACGACATAAGCAACAATTTCATGACTGGTTTATGGAACATGTACGTGGTTTGGTCTATATCGACTATATAATTAATGAAATCTTTTATTTTTTATTTGTCATATCATAACATAATTTATTTTCTTTATTATCTTAGATGAAGAAATTAAAAAGAGAAGGTTCGTCATTGTATAATGATGAGTTGCTCGAGTTAGCGGCTGGTCCTGTTAGGGTTGAAACATACCGTGGTTGTGTTGTTAACGGAGGTAAGTTCATTACTTCATAACGAGACGACAGGTTAAAGACACAGAATAGCGGTGTGTTTGTGCCTGGAAGTGTGGAAACAGACCATATAAATTACTATGGCAAGTTGACAAGTGTTGTTGAAGTGTTATATAGACAACGTTATAGCGTTGTGTTGTTCAAGTGTCATTGGTACAATACTGACCCTTCAGTGTCGAGAAGTGTTAAACAAGATTATCATCTAAAATCTGTGAACACAAACACTCGATGGTGTGAAAACGATCCCTTTATACTTGCAACACAAGCCAAACAGGTGTTTTATTTGGATGACCCTAAGGCTGGTCGTGGTTGGAAAGTGGTGCAAATGATAACCCATAGAAACATATGGGATTTACCAAGCAAGGAAAATATGAATGAGGATAGTGAGGATGATGAGGCATATCAAGAAAATTCATCTTCAGGCTTCGATAGGATAGTTCATGATGATAATGAACACGTCAGTGTCCCTTATGTTCGAAGTGATGTAGATCCTATTGAGATTGATTCTATAACTATTGATCTTGGTCCGCTAAAACAAATGGTTGATGGAAAATTTATTAGTGATGATGATGAATCCACAGAGGATGAAAGTAGTTCAGCAGATGAGGAAATTAATGTACATAGTGACTTTGACAGTGATTTAGAATTGTACGTTCTTACTTTTTGCATTACAACATATATATTTGTTTAGTTATTTTTGTCGAAATTATGTATTAATGATCAACAATTTATGTTCTTTTGAATAGATGACTTTGATTTCGTTGAAGAAGCGTAAAGCCCCAGTGGTCCAGTCAAGAGTAGGTGATGGTGATGATCGGTCTAGAGTTGAGCCGAGAAGCTCAGCCCAACGTTGTGGTAGAAGACAACCCACGAGCATCCCTGATGATGTGACTATTCATGAGGACGGAGAGGGTGGTAAGAATTTTGATTAAACTAAATATGCATTCAGGTTCATTATGGCTTATATAACACGTCCTGAAAGTTTGGTCTTGATCGAACGATCGGATCACTCACGATTGCAAGATCAGACGATTACGGTTTACCTAACCCTAGGGTTAACGATTTCAGAGTAATCGGGACTCCAAATCACGATTCTTCAATTCCTATACGATCCTGGAAATACGAGGAACAACATACGTGAATTCGGATTCGATCCAACAGTCCGAACACATTGAACCCAAACAACGCATAATAGGCGTCGATTCGTTCGAGGTTCAAACAATATCCGAATCGAAATCCGAGAACAAGTACGCGCTCAGTACAACATGAGGATAGCGTTGGAGGAAGAAACACAGCCCCCACATGCCGCCACAAGAGCCGACAGCGCGTGGGTGGCTTGATCAAATTCCGGCCACCCGTAAAACTTCGAATCCGGCAACAACCCATATACCAAAATGATTGGCCCAACCTCAAGAGTCCAAATCAACTCAAAACCGGCCAAGAACCGGCCGTGAAGTGGCTGAAAATTCAAATCAAAATTCGGCCAATCTCTAGGTTTGAGATTCGATCGGTTCATGGCCAAATCGATCCCCACGAACCCCAAAAATAGTTTAAGCACGAAGAATAGGTTCGAAAACATACCAGGTTCGACGGTGAAGCTCATCGGAATGCAAGAAAACACGCCGGCCAAAAATCGGCAAAAACCAGTCGCTGCCGTCGGCTGGATTCGTCGACTCCGGCGAAGATATTGGGCGGGTTGTGACGGGGACGGTGAGCCGGTCCTTTTGCGACCCATCTCAGGTCTGGCCGTGCCCTGGTTAGCCAGGAACGAAGAGAGAGAGAGAGAGAGAGAGAGAAAAAAAACGGGATTTGATTGGGCAATGGGTGTTTTTATAATTTTTTATTCAATTTTGGAAATTACCAAAATGCCCTCTCACGTTCTAAAACTTGGATCGAGGCGTGCGGCCCGTCAACGGACTCGTTTCAACGAGATGGACGCAATCCGAAAATAAAATTGACCAAATTTCCCCCTTAAATATTAATATGTTATTAAATTACTTCCTTTATTTTATTTTTAATTAATTTAGATCCGGGACGTTACATAAAAGCTCTTAACGTGATTTTACATATATGACATAAAATAATTGTTAATAAACTTTAAAACTAAAATAAACATAACTTCTCTAGCCAGCATAAAAGAAAGCTTTCATTTTGTTGTTATCTCAAAGGCTCAAAAAAAACTGATGGCTAGTAGTATAAATCCCAAATTCCCAATATAACAAATTATTAGTGAGCTTAAAATTTCATAATCAAGGCAAATGAAATAATGCATTATTAAAATTTAATTGGTCATATATGGTTCGAGTGATAATAACATTATAAAGTGTAACCAAGTAACAGTAATTGTTCCCTTCAAATTTAAAACTTTAAAGCAAATATACGCATGTAAAACTCTTTAGAAAAAAAATGCACAACATATAATAGTAGTTGTCAATCGGAATAAAGCATTAAACCAAATCAATTAAATCATATAATGATAGTGCAAAAGAACCTAGCATTGAAAGCAATAAAATACCAACATTAACAATATGATTTAATGGCAAATATGAATACAAATTGAAGATTAAATCATATCAAGGAATTTAAATTAATCTTCAGTTTTTCCAAAAATTAATAAAACAAAACTAACACAAAGCTCTTGACTTCAAAACTACAACAAGACTCTATAATCAAATCATAAAATTTCTTATTTGCAAGTTTTTTGAAAAAAAAAAGTACTAACAGTATTGACACCAAAAAAAATGTAATTAAATTTCATAAAGGTGGTCATGTTAACGGCAATAATCAGCCAACATTATTAACAACTTTATTGCCAAAATAATTATGGCAATTAGAAACAAGTGTGATGCTTAGGTTAAATCTAGAAAATTCATTTCAACAAAAAAAAAAGTAATGAAATTTATTTTTGTATTTTGAAAGTATACACCCATATGCACAAAATAGAATAGTGTCAAATTTAATTTCTCCATAAATATAAAAAGATTTATTCTCAATAAATTGAGGTTGGTTCCAAAACTGGTTTATCCTTCTCATTTGAATAACCAATGGAAGAGCTTCTACAAAATTGTTCTGCAACTTTAATCATCTAAAAATAATAATAATAAATAAAATATTTCTCGAATTTGATGCTTTTTTTTTCAATTATTTTCCATGGTTTATATAGCTGGTTGAACTCCAAAACATTGAGCTATAATAATAATACCACTTAAATTAGTCAGTAGATTTTTTTTTTTCAAACACTAGCAGTAATTGCCCAAACATTAGCAACAAATTTTAAAAATATAAATGTACCAACAATATTTAAAGCAATTGAAATTGTATAGACAATATGAAAGCTTTAAAATGCATCTACCCAAAATAAATCGTAATTTTCAATTTGAAAATCCAATACAAATGCAAAAGCTTCAGTCAAAGAGTTAACAGGTATTAAAGAAATAGCAGTATGGGAAGAAAACAACTTTAACCTACAAAGGCTTTAGATTGTTATAAAAATTATAATTTTCCTTTTTCGTAAAGTGACAAAAAACTTTATATTATAAATAATATATAAACAAATTGGAAAGCTTTTAAGGTACAATGAAACTAAAGAAAAACAAATTGATAAGTAAGTAAAAGCAAAATAAATTATAAGTAAGAAAGCGAGCTTGGTACGGTGAAGCCCGTCAAAGATGCTATCATAAAGCCTTTGTAGCCTCTCTATGTGCAAGTACTGATGGACTACAAGACTCCAATACGACCCCTCAAGCTCAAGATCCGCTATGAGCACATTCACAGTCGGATAAACGTCTCCAAGTCACAAAACCGTTGCCCAAAAATAATTATATAAGTAGAGAAAATATGAAAGGTAGAAGATGAGAAAATCATATTGTGGTGATGATTGTAGTATGTGGTATTGTGGTAGTATATCAAATGTGAAGGAGAGTGGCCTTTCATAGGCATCCAAGAACATGTAACCTCCACCACATTAAACTAGAAAATTAAGGCATTCAATATATAAATAAAATCTGAAAATTAAATATTTATAACTCCCATAATATATAAAATAAAATAGCCTAATAATTAAAACAAAATTTAAAACTTATAATGGTAAAATTTTTAAAAGCTTTTGAAATTCCAACACTTGTGCTCGATTTAAATTTCAGTCCTTGAATTCGTAAAATAGCTTCTTGAGTCCCTTAACTGCACTTATGTTAGCAGTGTTGGTCCACCATTACATTTTCTATTTGTGGGGTCTTTTTGTTCCAGCAGCCTGACGAATGGGCTGGGCTGCCGTAAGGAGCGAAAATGGGTGAAATTACCCCCTGTGTCTGAGTTCAAAGATCAAGGCCCCAAGAATGTTTCGAAAGGATAGTAGAACCTTAGGAAACACCCTGGTTATCTTCACCAACAGAAATAATCGATGGCTTACAGGTAGATTCTTAGCTTGGCATGAGAGCTTGTGGCATGGGAGCAAAATTGTCATGAGTTTAGCACTTGAGAGAGAGAGCTGTGAGCTCTTACGAGAGACAATGGTTCTAAAGGAAAGATGAATGGATTCAAAGAAGGTTTGATGAAGAGGGAGAGAGATGGGGGGAATAACAATGGGTGTGTTGAGTAGTTTCCGGCAGCTTGACGAAAGCTCCGTTAAGCTCTGGAACGATTTACCAGAGGAGAAAATGGGAGAAGAGTGAACAGAGCACGGATTTGCTGGGTTTTGCAGGTGAGAGAGGAAGCTTGCTCTCCAGATGTGGGTTGGTTCCTTGGGTTGAAGATGGCCCCTTTTATAACCGCTGGAAGGCTCCTTTCTCCAAGAAACCCTAATGGTTTCTGTCCAATTTGGCCAAGCTTCTTCCTTCCTTTCTTCTCCATGCCTTTGACTCATCCTATCCTGGTAAAATCATCTCTGATCAATCTCACGAAATCAGGGATTTTGGGGGCTCAATGCCCTTCCCGCAGCTGCCACAATGGAGAACTTCCATTTTCACCCATCTTCTTTCTCCTCTTTCTTCCTCTTTCCATGGCCAAATCTGATGAAGGAAAGAAAATGGGTGCGCCTGCTGGTTTAAGGGATGGCATCCTTCCATGCGTGCCAAAATCCCTTGGTCGCTTGGATGTTTTAGCTTGGAACTTGTTCCTTTGCCTGCGCTGGAGCCTCCCAGCAGTTCTATGCACGTGATCCTCCCAGCTCCTTCGTGGTTTTGTCTTCCAGCTGAGTGCCAAGGCTTGTGCTGCTTTTTATTCTAATTATGTTGGCTTTTGAGACAACCACATGATCTATCCAATGGATGAGATGGCTTTATCAAATGTTGGGCTCTTTGGTTAGTTTATTCTAATTGGATCAATGGGCTATTTTGGTTGGGCTACTCTAGTTGAAGCAATGGTCCATCTTCTCTCTTGTGCTTACCCATGTTTGGGCCTAAGAAATGGGCTTGAGTCCCGAGGCCCCCAAGCGACCCGAGACTTCCATTTCTCGACCCATCAATGGGCCTCATGACAACTTATTACCATCCATACCACAACCCACTCAAGCAAGCCCCGGGTATTTGAGTGGCTTGGGCCCACTTAGGCTTGTAGCGTGGTTGGGTGTGAAATAACAATTTCCCGCTTGGCATGGCATGCTTTTATCACGATGCTTGGTGGAATAATTAGCTTGGGCTTGTGGAGCTAGTGCGTTTTTATGATTCTTAGTTTTTAGCATGACGGATTGTTTATTTGACATAGCACGTGGACTGTGGCTCGTGCAAGCATGTGTGATGAACTTTTGCATGCTTCAAATCGAGTATTTCCTTAATAAAGTGTCGTAATGGGCCGAGATTTCATTTGGGCCTAACCTTGGATTTTTTGGGCCTCAACACTATTAATTGTAAGAGCATCTCCAACAGTGGTAGCAAAAAAAACTCTTCAAATTGAAGTTTGTTGACCTACATGGCAATTTGAGGAGCCTTATTTTTGGTACTTTAATATTTTGTGCTTCATCAGTCTCTTCAATTCAATTAATACAATATTTGACTTAAAACAATAATAATTAATAACATTCTTTTTTTAAAAATATAATTTTCTAGAAAATAAATCATATTTATTAAATTTACATCAAACTCATCAAGAAAAATAAATGTTTTTAGCCTATTGATATGATTTTGATTCTTCCAAAACAAAATAAATGTTTTGAAGAGGCAAGATCAACTTACCAGTTTTGAAGAGAGAGAATGGGGTTGCAGATTTGATGACTAAGGTTGAAGAGACTGTTGGAGGGAATTTTTCTGATGTGACTCACCTATTTGAGCATCCCAAAGTGGTTGAAGAGGCTGTTGGAGATGCTCTAAGACTATTTCATAATATAAACTCTAAATATATTAAACCCCAAAGCGCTAGAGCCTAGAGTCCAAAATGACCTGGATTCAATAGCACGAAATAAACACCAAGGCACACAAGCGGAGGATCTTATTTTGTCGAGACTGGCCTCATCCACTTGAATATGTAAATAGATCTATGGTTAATGTGTAATGACTACTTGAATAAAATATAGAGAGAGTGAGAGGGAGAGCGAGAGAGAGAGAGAGTTACTCGGACCGAGTTTGAAGAGCCTGAGACTTCCAGGGCGACCGTTTCCTTCAAGTAATTTAGAACTCGTGAGCATTTCAGGGTTTATTTTGGTAATGATGTCATTGTCTCTGAACATTTCCCATGCTTTCTCTGCAGGGATGCCCAGCATTACCTCTCCTTCCATGCTTCTCATCTCTCTCTCTCTCTCTCTCTCTCTCTCTCTCTCTAAAACACACGTTATATACATATATACACACACACGTCCACCTGTTTCCCTCTTTTCGGCCGAGTAGGCCGACGGAAGGAACTTTTGATCCTTCTTCTTTTTTGAGTGCAGGGCGTGCCACCACCAAGCCACGAACTTGGGCTTGGATGGAATGTGTTTGAGCGTGGTGAGAATTCACCGAGCCCGGGCAGATTTTGAGCCTTGTGAGAATCGGGGCTGAAGCTCAAGGCTAGGAAATCTCGGCCGTGAATTGGAGCTGGAGCGGCCCGGGGTCGAGGAAAAATGCGGCCGGGTTTTGGAGGAAAGTTGGCGGCCGGGTTTTTAGCGGAGCACATGTGGCCTGGATGCTTGGAGTAGCTAGAGCGGTCAGGTTTTGAAAAAGGGGAAACATAATTTAATATATATATATATATATATATATATATATATATATATATATATATATATATATATATATATATATATATATATATATATATATATATAAACGTAACTAACTAAATCCAATTCTCCAGATGCTTCAAACCTTCAGCCACTCATTATGCACATCTATATATGTATAATTAAATAACCTCCAACCATGCACAGCTACTCGTACTTTTTATATATATATATATATATGAATATATATATATATATATAAGTATAGATATATATTATATAAACATAAGATAAGAAAAGAAGGGCTCAGTCTAACAACCCTTCAGCCCGGCCTCGTGTTTGCAAGATTTTAAGGCTCCAACCGCAACAATCCCTCCACACTTGGCCGACAAAATCCTCACAAAACTTGGCCGCCAACTCCTAGTTTCAGCCCTTCAAAACTCCAAGCTCCAGCTATAATTTGAATTGCCCAAGACCTCTTCAAACCTCCAGCCCAATTTATCTATATATATATATATATATATATATATATTAATTAATTAAAACTGAATGGCCACTTGACCGCTCAAAGCTCCAGGACCCGGCAGATATTTCTTTCAACTAGACCCGGCCGATATTATCATTTGGCAATTGCCGAAGCCTTACTACTACCGCATCTTCACATCTCCACTTATATATATATATATATATATATAAACTAAACCCCAGCACTAGCGGCCAACACATTTGACTTTTATATATATTCATTTGGACCAAAACTTTTATATAATATGTATATATATATATATATGAGATCTGCAACCTTTGGATGAATAACAGATTTGGCCAACACATATAAATAAATACTTGGCCAACAAAGAGACCAATTTGGCCCTGCCCAGCCGACTTTCATATTTGTTAATATATATATATATAAACCAATGGCACAGTCGCTTTTCGTTTGCCCAGCAACTTTCACACACCTATTATATATATATATATAAAGATGAGCAGAATGACCCCCCGACCGCCTATATATGTAAATTATCAGCTCTTAAAAACTAAACCTGGCCGCCAAAGTCTTTGAAACAAACTTGGCCGCCAACCCCTCAAAGCTTGGCCACCAAAGTTCCAAGTTTCGGCCTTTCAAACCCCAAGTTTCAGAGCTTTAGCCCGGCCTCCAATTTTCTGTTTCAACACCCCCCTCAACTTGGCCAGCATACAAGTGAGAAAACCCGGCCGCAATCCTTTTTCAAAACCCGACCGCTCTAGCTACTCCAAGCATCCCGGCCGCATGTGCTCCGCTAAAAAACCCGGCCGCCAACTTTCCTCCAAAAACCCGGCCGCATTTTTCCTCGACCCCGGGCCGCTCCAGCTCCAATTCTCGGCCGAGATTTCCTAGCCTTGAGCTTCAGCCCCGATTCTCAAAAGGCTCAAAATCTGCCCGGGCTCGGTGAATTCTCACCACGCTCAAACATTGCCCCCTCGATTCATTTAGCCTGAAGTTGGCGTATAGGTAGATGAATCGAAATTTTCTCATATGTTGGTTTCTAAGAATCTTCGTTAGGCCATCATTTGGTCCACTTTGTACTTAACTAGTCTTATTTTATTTGGTCACCATATATGGTAGAACTAGCTTACTTATTATTTCTTAAATTCTTGGTGGATGACTAGGCCATTGTTTGGCCCCATTTTGTTGCAAACTTTGCCCACCTATATATATGACATCTTTTGGAAGAAATATTCTTATGATGGCCACTCTCCCAATAAAAAATTATTGTTTTACCCAACGACATTCCTTGCGGTGGGCTATCTTTGAGTTGACAAAATATTCGAATATTGGGAACTCGACGAAAATACCTCCCGCCGAACTCAAACTCCCTCGATGGATATACCTCCCGCCGAATTTCAACTCCTTGGGCGGAAATACCTCCCGCCAAATTTCAACTCCCTTGGCGGATATACCTCCCGCTGAACTTCAACTCCTTCGGCCTAACTTTTTGAGAAGGCACCACTGCCGCTAAGAATTCCGCCGCTAGGAATTCTTCGGCCGCTATTAAAATTTCGGCCATTAAGAATTTCGCCGCTAGGAATTCTTCGACCGCTATGAATTCTTGGCCACTAAGAATTCCGCCGCTAGAAATTCTTCGGCCGCTATGAATTCTTCGGCCGCTATGAATTCCGCCGCTTGGAATTCTTCCTCGGCGGATTGGGTGAATTTTGACTACCCCTAAACAAAAGGTTTTGGACTTCTGCCTTCAAATCATCCATCTCGGTGGCGCCACCTCCACTTCCTCGATTTCGAGTGCATCATCTTCCGGACTTTCACGGAGAAATTCCACCAACTTAGCGATGGACCCATGCTCGGCCGCTCTCCCACAAACCATACAGCCGTCTCAAAGTGTTTTCCACTGCGGCCATTTTTCTTCCTTTATGGTTGCATCACTAATTGAGAGAGAAGAAATCAGCTATCGTGGGGCGCTCCCCATCTGCTTGGGCATCGTGTGCCCCCAAGTCTTTCAATTTTTGGGCCGAGACTCCCGTAGGTCGACCGTCCTTATCTGACCTTGTAAAATAAAAAGGTCCAATGTCATCCTCATAAAATTTTGCCTCCATTGCGTTGGCGGAGGCCATGAAGGGCCATGCATCGGCCTGAACAATCTCTACACTTCCATCCTCATGCCAAAATTGCAAAAATTGATGGAGCGAAGAAGGCACACACATACATCCATGGATCCAATCTCTGCCCAACAAAGCATTAACATGGGTCATTGTTTCCGCCACCAAGAGAGCCGTCATCCTAACCTTCTGCCCCACTCTAACTTGAAGTGGGATGATCCCTTTTGAAGTCGTGTTGTCTCCCACGAGCCCACTAACCGTTGTCTCGGTCGGAATTAGTTCGTTCGAACCTTTCTTCGATCTCATTATTGAGGCCGGGAGGTTGTTGATCGTAGCTCCCGTATCCACCAAAACCTTGCTCATCAGAAATCTATCTAAATGAGCGCCCACATATAAAGGCTTAAGGTGGGCGGACATTTTCTTGGTGGGCATTTCATAGCACACCTTCTCTAGCAATTTTTCCTCCGCCTTGGGCCACTTTCTTTAATAAGGGGCTCGCCCTTAGTTTCTTGGACCATATTTTGGTATCTTTCTTCCTTATTCTCAACCTTGGTAGGCCGAGCTACCTTGGCCATGGCGGGGGCCAGAGGCTTGATTTTCGGCCAAGCCACCATTATTTTCTCAACCTTAGATAGTTTTTCGTCCATCATCTTGGTTGGCTTACTAACTTCGGTCTTGGAATTATCTGCCTCAAAGGCCCTAGTCAAACGTGCCTCCAACTCCGAGATTGGCTCTTTTGGGGCCGTCACCGCGATTCGGCCATTCACCCATTCTTAGTGTAGTTTTATTTCCTCGGCTGCCGTCGCCTCCAAAAAAGCCACGACATCGGCCTTAGCCAACTCCAATTTCTCCGGCCGAAGCTTCTCTCGAAGTTCGACCAATCGGTCAAGTTGGGCTTGCCTCTTGTCCGTCCACTCCAACTCCGCCTTGCAAGTGGTGGCATATTGTCTTTGAGCCCTTCTTGTTTGAGTTTTGCTCAGAGGTACATGAGGGAGTTTTGGGGCCCTACTCCTATACCATTGGCCAACTTTGGTGCTTGGCATCTTGAAGGTTGGAACACCATCACCATCGGCCGAGCGAGGTCTTGATACGTAGGCCACATCTTGACTTTTGCCCTCGCCCACCGAAATCCACATGCTCCTATTTCAATGTCTTCATACCTCAAAGGTGCATGTTGACTTCTTTTCTTGGGCTGATATCATGGCCTTTCATGCCTTTCTTGGTATTCATGTAATGGCCGTTTATTCGGCATTACTTCCATCCCGTCCCTCGGGCTATGTGGGCCGTAATTCTCGGCCGTAATTGTTGTCATATTCCTTTCGGAAGTCCTTGGTCTGCCCACTTTGACTTGATTCTTGACTTGCTCCCTAGTCGGCCCCTTAGTTGGTTCCTTGGGCTTTGGCGGAACCACTTTAAGAGTTACCTCGCATTGGCATCGACTGCATAGCATAATCGCCTTTGAAGGTTCTTCTTTGGTTGGAGCCCTTTGCTCCGGAACCTTGACCACATCTGGATACATCTTAGCTTTGCCTTTTGCCTTGGGGTCCGCCGGAATCTTGGGACGTTCCTCTACACTTGGAAATTTGGGCCGTCGTCGGCCTTTGATCCTTGGAGGCTTTAAACCTTGCACACATATGGCCCTTAGGCCATAATCTTGGCCAAGTTTATCCCGGCCGACTCTTCTTCCTCTTCTAGCAAACTTCCTCATTTCTTTCTTCTGACTACATGTTTTCAACATCCACGGCGTAGACTGCCGTAGTTCTTAGCCTGGAAGATTTGTTTGAATCCCTATTGAAGTTTGGTCGAGATGTTGGCCGACTATTTTGTTACTCATCTTTCAAAATGGCCTCGTACCGGTCCACCCGAAGTAGGAGATCATAAATGTCACGGAAATCAATTCCTTCAAATTTCTTTCGGATGTTGAGCAATAATCCGCCTTGGGCCAACTTTGCAAACTCGTCCTCCGACATATTGACCGTGCACCTAACCCTTGCTTCTCTAAACCGCCCCGAGTATTCTTGGACCGACTCATTTGGCCCTTGGCTTATTTTTGCCAAGTCGGCCATTGAGACTTCGGGCTCCGGCCGATAGAATTTCTCGTGGAAGATTCGCTCCATAGTTTGCCAATTTTGGACGGAATTTTGTGGAAGTTTGACCTACCACGTGAAAGCTGCCCTTATGAGGGTACTTAGAAGTAGCCTTAATTTCAAAGCCCTATGATGCCCAATTTTCGCACATTGGGCCGAAAATCGGCCAATATGCTCTACGGTCGACTGAAGTCCGTCACCCTAAAATATAGCGAAATCCGGAACTTTGAAGCCCCTTGGAAATTCCTCTTGATCAAAGTGCTCTGGATATGGTCTCCAATAGATTGGTTTACCAATCCTCCTAGAATAGGACATCATGTCTTGGATCATTTGTTCAACCACACCTTGGTCAATTGCTTGATTTCCAAGTAGCGGGTTATTCATATTTGCATCTCCGCCAAGATTATTCCACCGCCAATTCTGATGCATTGGTTAACATGAGGCCCAGCGAAATTGGCCCCTGCCCCTAGTGAGCTTGTTGGCGGAATTGATTATATGAATCCTTGGAATTGGTCGGCTGCCGCATATAGGTTGTTGCCCATCGGCGGAACATTAACCACTGGGGCTAGGTTGGCCCCAGCTGGTGGATTAAGTTGGGGCGGATTCACTCCAAAGATATTTGGTTGGGCCTCTGCCTGAAGCCCCGCTGTTGGCACTCCATTTGGCGCCAATTGGTTCCCATTTTGGCCATTTTGTTGGCCTAGTAATCTATCGAACCTCTCACTCATTTGAGCATTTTGAGTAGCAACGGCTTGAGTCATCTCTTGCATTGCACGAACGAGTTGTTGGACCTCCAATGAAGTGGCCGGATTTGGCACCAAGACTGGTCCCCCGGCAGCCTCTATCACATCTTCAACAACCACATTGTCGGGACCCAAGGCCGTACCTCGGCCGAGGCTATTTTGGCCAAGGCCATTTTGTTGGCCTAGTGGAGTGACCGGAATATTTTGTGATTGAGTATTCATGGGAAGTGAACCAACCATGCTTGTCTTTGATTCCGCCCGAAGTCATGTGAATCCTTCCGATGGATTACTTGGGTGGTGGACATGCCCCCAAGTCATCTTTCGCCCACAAATCACAAACTTCAACTTCCGAGACCGAAATCAAGGCATCATTCTTCCTCCGCCGACGAAACTCAATCTTGAGCCTTCCATGAGCAATGTCGACCTTCGCCCCCAGACAAAGCATAATGAGGCCAACTTTATTTTTATTTTTATTTTTAAAAAAATAGTTATAAAACTAAGTGGTCAATTTGTTCAAGAATGAACAATGACCTTTATTAGAAACTTAACGGCCTACCTAGTAGGCGGTCGCATAGAACGAAATTTTCATGGAGACCATGGCGGTGGCCAACCATGTTTTACTCCAAGCTTGGAGCCCTTCTTATTTTCGACTCGAATCTTGCCATTTCTTTGGCAATAGGTTGAAGTACTAGGATGATAAGTACGACTCGGACGACTTATGGCCATCACTTTGGCCGATCCTTCATGCCCCCCAAGTCCACTTGGTCGGCAAATCTTGGCCTTTGGTTGGGGTTCGATAAATTTGACCACTTGCAATTGTGGTCTCCCAATGTCAAGTTTTTCTCCTACAATCATGTCTATCATGATTACATCTTGGATCGTGCTCCAACCTTCTTTTTCACTAGATTGTAGGCCATTACATCCCAGGGTGATTGCCTTGGGTTGGATCATATTGCAATTTTCATTGGTGGCCATCTTTTGGGTCTCATCCCCTTGGGTGGACTCCTTTTTCTCAACCAATGTCAAGTTCTCAATAGGAAGGTCGACTTGAACATTCGATCTTAAGGTCGTTTCGCCCACCTCTTTCTTACTCTCATATTCACTACCAACCTCATTTTCCTCTAAGGGAGTAGGAAGAATAGGTGGCCGAATTGCAACCACATGAGGATTTTCCTCTTGGGACTTAGAATCAAGGTTGGGGTTGAGAGTTTGCAATTCGGCTCGTTGGGTAAGAACTTGCTCTTCGATCGCAAGTCGCGAGGCGATTTTACGCAAACCTTCGATTAAAAGTTCGTTGGAAGCACGGAAACTATCCGCCATCTCCATAAATGCATCATTGAGTTTAGATGTTTCCTTTATCATACTTTGACGTTCTTGTTCTATGCGGTCAACATATGACCCCTCACCCATGTTAAGAACATTTTGGCCATCATAGCCATTAGGATGATTCGTTTGGGGGGAGTCATAACTAGGCTGATCATAAATGTTGGCCGAATTATTTTGGCCATGTGGGTAAGTATATTGCCCCCATGCAACTTGATTAGTTTGGCCACCAAGGCCATTTTGATCACTCGAACCATTTTGGTTCATTGGATCATATCCGCCAACATTGTTGTGCCCACCATATTGGCCACCACATCCACCAACATAGTTGTGCCCACCATATTGACCACCATATCCGCCAACATAGTTGTGCCCACCATATTGGCCACCATATCCGCCAACATAGTTGTGCCCACCATATTGGCCACCAAAATGACTACTTGAGTCATATTGGTTGTTAGACCCACCTTGATGGGCAAAATTATATTGGCCATAGTGGTTGTGGTTACCATGTTGGCCGATGGATTGGCTATTTAAGCCATAAGAATCATAGCCGTTGTTGTTTATCGGCTGATAGGAATGTTGCCATTCATTTCGCTCGCTCATATAGTGAGTCCCACCGGGGGTGCCAAATTATGTTTCCCTCTTTTCGGCCGGGTAGGCCGATTGAAGGAGTTTTTGGTCCTTCTTCTTTTTTGAGTGCGGGGCGTGCCACCACCAAGCCACGAACTTGGGCTTGGATGGAATGTGAGTAAACGGATAGTGTGCGCTTCTGACTTCTGATCAAGTGATTGCTCGGCCAAGCAAGGAACCTCCTCTTGGCCTAGGTTCTTTCACTTCCTCGGGCTCGAGGATGGTTGAGCTTTGTATGGATGTTTTTGTGATTTTTAGGTTTTTTGGTAAAAATAGTGCAATTAAACTAAATATGCGTTTAAACGTAAAGACGAGAATTGAAGTGCGATAAAGTAAATCAAAGCAATAAATAAACAAGAACAGAATAAGAATAATAAGAACGATAAAGTAAATTAAACTTGAATTTAAACTTAAAAAACTTCAATAACAATAAAAAGTAAAGCGATTGAGATAAACTTGAATTGAAATGACGATGAAATGGAATTGCAAGAATTTAAATGACAAGATAAAGTAAATTGCAAGAATTTTAAACTTACACTAAGGAAAGGAAGAACAAGCTATGCTAGGTGCTTGAAAAGTAAAATCCTAAGTCTAGGAAAAGAAAGGTGCGAGATGAAAGATAAGTTTGTTTGTCTGATGTTGTGTGTCTTCTCCCTTCGTCTAGTGAGGTTTATATAGGGGCATCCGTCAGCCCATGGACTGGCCATTGAATGGCCAAATGTCAACTCTTTTAAAATCATTTCCTTTTGAGGCCCCCCAAATCCGTGGATCATGTTGACGGAGATATTCTGATTGCTTGATTCTCTCTTGATTTGGACAATTCCGAGTCACCATCAATCTCTTTGATTTCTTTCCTTGTAAGGCCTCCGTCACGTGCATATTGACCTCCGAAAATCTTGGGCACGAATTCGTGGCTTGGGTTTCCCCCCAAACTTTGCAATCCTTGAACTCCAAAATTAGTCCGCTGAGAAAATCTTTATTTGATTTTCATATATATGTATATATGAACATAGTTGCTCCACTAGCGCAACAACAACCCAGCTTTGAACAAGTTTTGCGGCCGATATCAAATCCCATCCGGCCCAAAATTCATACCCGGTCACCCAACTTCGCATCATGAGTTAGTGTGTGGCCCGGATTTCCTCCAAGCATGTCAACACAAGCCCCACTTGTATGTATATATTAAATAAAGACCTCCAAGGTACTCGTTTCCTCCAGCCAACCTTTCATATTTGTTTATATATATATATATATATATATATATATATATATATATATATATATATAAACGTAACTGACTAAATCCAATTCTCCAGATGCTTCAAACCTTCAGCCACTCATTATGCACATCTATATATGTATAATTAAATAACCTCCAACCATGCACAGCTACTCGTACTTTATATATATATATGAATATATATATATATATATATAAGTATAGATATATATTATATAAACATAAGATAAGAAAAGAAGGGCTCAGTCTAACAACCCTTCAGCCCGGCCTCGTGTTTGCAAGATTTTAAGGCTCCAACCGCAACAATCCCTCCACACTTGGCCGACAAAATCCTCACAAAACTTGGCCGCCAACTCCTAGTTTCAGCCCTTCAAAACTCCAAGCTCCAGCTATAATTTGAATTGCCCAAGACCTCTTCAAACCTCCAGCCCAATTTATCTATATATATATATATATATATTAATTAATTAAAACTGAATGGCCACTTGACCGCTCAAAGCTCCAGGACCCGGTAGATATTTCTTTCAACTAGACCCGGCCGATATTATCATTTGGCAATTGCCGAAGCCTTACTACTGCCGCATCTTCACATCTCCACTTTATATATATATATATATATATATATATATATATATATATATATATATATATATATATATATATAAACTAAACCCCAGCACTAGCGGCCAACACATTTGACTTTTATATATATTCATTTGGACCAAAACTTTTATATAATATGTATATATATATATGAGATCTGCAACCTTTGGATGAATAACAGATTTGGCCAACACATATAAATAAATACTTGGCCAACAAAGAGACCAATTTGGCCCTGCCCAGCCGACTTTCATATTTGTTAATATATATATATATATAAACCAATGGCACAGTCGCTTTTCGTTTGCCCAGCAACTTTCACACACCTATTATATATATATATAAAGATAAGCAGAATGACCCCCCGACCGCCTATATATGTAAATTATCAGCTCTTAAAAACTAAACCTGGCCGCCAAAGTCTTTGAAACAAACTTGGCCGCCAACCCCTCAAAGCTTGGCCACCAAAGTTCCAAGTTTCGGCCTTTCAAACCCCAAGTTTCAGAGCTTTAGCCCGGCCTCCAATTTTCTGTTTCAACACCCCCCTCAACTTGGCCAGCATACAAGTGAGAAAACCCGGCCGCAATCCTTTTTCAAAACCCGACCGCTCTAGCTACTCCAAGCATCCCGGCCGCATGTGCTCCGCTAAAAAACCCGGCCGCCAACTTTCCTCCAAAAACCCGGCCGCATTTTTCCTCGACCCCGGGCCGCTCCAACTCCACTTCTCGGCCGAGATTTCCTAGCCTTGAGCTTCAGCCCCGATTCTCACAAGGCTCAAAATCTGCCCGGGCTCGGTGAATTCTCACCACGCTCAAACAAAATGTGAGTAGACGGATAGTGTGCGCTTCTGACTTCTTATCAAGTGATTGCTCCGCCAAGTAAGGAACCTCCTCTCGGCCTAGGTTCTTTCACTTCCTCGGGCTCGAGGATGGTTGAGCTTTGTATGGATGTTTTTGTGATTTTTAGGTTTTTTGGTAAAAATAGTGCAATTAAACTAAATGTGCGTTTAAACGTAAAGACAAGAATCGAAGTGCGATAAAGTAAATCAAAGCGATAAATAAACAAGAACGAAGTAAGAACAATAAGAATGATAACGTAAATTAAACTTGTTAAAAACTCAATAACGATAAAAAGAAGTGCGATTGAACTAAACTTAAATGGAATAAACTTGAATTTAAATGACAATGTAACATAATTGCAAGAATTTAAATGACAAGAGAAAGTAACTTGCAAGAATTTAAACTTACACTAAGAAAAGGAAGAATAAGCTATGCTAGGTGCTTGGAAAGTAAAATCCTAAGTCTAGGAAAAGAAAAGTGCGAGACGAAAAAATAGGTTTGTTTGTCTGATCTTGTCTGTCTTCTCTCTTCGTCTAGTGAGGTTTATATAAGGACATCCGTCAGCTCATGGGCTGGCCATTAAATGGACAAAGATCAATTCTTTGAAATTCTTTCCTTTTGAGGCCCTCCAAATTCGTGGATCACGGGGGCGGAGATATTATGGTTGCTTGATTTTCTCTTGTTTTGGAAAATTCCGAATTGTCATCAATCTCCTTAATTTCTTTCCTTGTGAAGTCTCCATCACGTGCACATTGATATTCGAAAATCTTGGGCACGAATTCGTGGCTTGGGCTTGGACCTCCGAGCTCCTTTGGAATGATATGGGGCTGACCTTCACGACCTTTGAAATCCTTGAGCTCCAAAATTAGTCCGCCGAGAACATCTTCATTTAACTTTCATATTTATTAATATATAAATATATTAATAATCAAATTGTTCATGTTTCAGCCGCATTTCTTATATATTCATTTGGCTGTGTTGTTTCAGACCAAAACAAAGGTCTCAACTTTGCTAACCCACATGACCCCACGAATTCTCAAGCCATATTCATTTTGGCCGCTCCAGTCTTCCAACAATATCCGGCCACACTTGGTATAATTGACATATTCTTGATTGAATAAAGGCATATGGCCTTCCAGGCCCGCCCAACTCAATATCATGGCTGTTCTTCAATTCATATATATATATATATATCTAATATATTAAATCATATGTTAATGTATTAATACAATATATATATATATACAAGTTTAGTGGGTGGCTGAGGAGCTTTCAAATAAAAACATCAGCCACAACTTCCTACCTTCATTCGCAAAAAGGAACCTCCAACTGGGCCATGGCAATAAATCTCCGAGACAACCCGGCGGACTTTTATTTTAAAAATTAAACCCTCCAATTGCTAATTGCCATTCATTCCTTCAGCCAACACTTTTTTATATTTGTTTTTATATATATAGGTAACAAAACATAATTGCCAATTGCCTTAAAACCCCCAGCCGCATATCCAGCTGCCCAAACACAACTTTTATTTGCTCACTTATATATATATATATAGAAATAACAAAGCCCAATTACCAATTGCCTTCAATTCTTCAGTCGCATTTGAAAGCAAAGCAGCCCGGCTGCTTGATCACTTCAAAACCGGGCCGCATTTATCACTTCAAAGCCCAGCCGCTTTTTTCACTTCAAAACCCGGCCGCAATTCAACTCAAGAAATTCTAGACCCAGCCGGAGATTTCCAGCCCTCCAATCTCCTCAAGTTCCGGCCGCAATTCTCATCTAGCCCGGCCACATTTTCCAGCAGCCTAAGTCTTCACGCCCAGCCAATTCTGCTCCTCCAACACAAGATCCGGTCGCATTCTCTCCATTGCCCGGCCAAACATCCAAGCTCCAGCCCGACCGCATTTAGCTTAGAACCCCGGCCACATTTCTCCATCTTCAACCTGGCCAACTCCAAGGCTTAAGCCCCGACCGCCAAGCTCCAAAACGCCCAGTCACAATTTCGAGTGCGGCCCCTATTTCTCCATTTTTTGGGCACGGGCTAAACACCATTTTCTTGCCCAAAGTTTTCAAGGAAGGCTGCCCGAGGTCGGTGAATTCTTACCAGGCTCAAACACCACCTTAACCACAAACAGAAGTGTATTTCAATGATGAGAAGGTCTAGGAAGTCGATGCCTATAATTCAACGACCTTAGGGGAATTAATCCACCGCATTCAGCCATCAAAAGTAGATGCCAATCTCTCCATACATGCACTTAATATAACGGCAAGGAATTCATATATATATTTGATCATTTGAGGTCTTGTAGCCAGCTTGGTTGGCGCCTATATATATTCTCCCATGTCCAATACCTATATATCAAGAAAACATATTATTATGTGTAGGTGGAATTCAGCCATCAAAAGTAGATGCCAATCTCTCCATATCTTCATATATTTATGTCTAGTTGGTATCCTATGCCTTGTAGACTTAGTAAATAAACAAGGATTCCCTAATTTACTAATGGAGCAAAAATATGCTCCCACACTAACTAATAAGGGTTTGAGGTGCACTCCAAAACATTTTTTTTCTCTTGACCCCTCAATTAATGATTTGAGGTGATCGCGAGAAAAAATGTTTTGGAGCGCTCGCATGTTTATGTCGTGTAGTAAGAGTTTTATTTTTGAAGAGGGTAATTATGAGTGTTGCGCGTGGACTGTGCACCCTTAGAAGATCTATTATTCTCCTTAATTTCTCATTCTTTTGTAGTATTTTCGGTGAACATTTTGTTTTAGAAGGCCTCATTTCTGATTATGCACAAGGACCCAAAAATCTCAGAGCCACTCTTGTGCTAGAGTGTAATATTTATTTCTACAATATTTTTTGTTATCATATTATCAAGGATTTTCTCCGAGATAACTTTTGGCACTCGAAGAACCTATGCTTAGATTGGCATACACCAATTCACTTATTTAGATTCATGAACAAAGAAATTTAGAATTTCAATATGGGAAAAAAAACCTTAAGATCTGAAGGTCATAAATTTCAACTTCAATTCCATCAAAATAATTATCATTTCTAAAATTCTAATAAGACAACGAGAGTTTATTTGATAACATCACCACCACCACCATGATCGACCTTGTTATAGCCATCACCGGCACCACGTTACCACTAGTAGCCCAACTACCAATATCGCATATGATGTCACCGCCACCACCACCAATTTATAGATTGATATATCTTTATGATAAATATGAGGAAAATTTGCATAAATACCACCTGAACTTTTAGGTTCGTGCGACCACATGAACTTTTAATTTTTACTATGAGTCACCTGAACTTTGTAGAGTGTTGTAATGAACCACCTACGTCTAACTATGTTAAACTTTCCGTTAAATTTAAGGGCATTTCTGTCAATTCTCTATAACTTAAAAATTAAAATTTGAAAACTAACATAATTATCATTAAAAAAAAAAAAACTAACCTAATTATTATTATCCCAGGACTTCCACCACCCCTTCCAACCCTCTCCCCCACCCTCTGCATACACACTACTTCATATACCAACATCGCCTAAACCTCTTGCACACACACTACATATACCAACATCACCTAAAGCTGCAACCTCTTGCACGCTCCATGATCCATCTCTCAAGCTTATCAAAATTCAACATATATATATATGTACTCTCTCAAATTAATTTGGCAGGTGAAGCTTCCACTTAGATTTCAATTGTCCTATCATTTAATTTTTTTATAGTTGCTTGCACTAGTCTTTGCTTGAACTCAAGGCTTGGCCTCCAATTCAATGAAAGCTTTCATATTCCTCCAATTCAATGAAAGCTTCTTTAGGTGGTGGTGGTGGTAGAGTTTGTTTAAGCTCATGGGTTGCTTTAAGGTTTCGGTTATGTTAGGTATGTTAACTTTGTTTGGGCTTATGGTTAACTATGATTATGTGGGCTAGTAATTTTAGTGCGGTTTTTATCCCCTTGAGTTTTGTTTTTAACATGTTAGTTTGTTACCCCTCTTAGGATTGGTACGTTAGATGTCATGTTGATGTCTTTGATTGCACTGTTGAAGATTATCTAATGAAAGTTTATATTTAATAAAAATAAATAATAAATAAAAAATGAAAACTTTTATATTCGAACAAAAAGAACAGTCAGCTTGCAATTTCTCTCTCCATCAAGAGTCCAAAAAATTTCACCCCAGAGGGGTTCAGATCTTCTGTCCATGCTTTTGTGTGTCCTTCTCTGTCCATGGGTTAATTTTATGACACGTGGCATTATTTTATTATTTTATTTGTATTAAAAGATAAAATCATTAATTTATTAAAGTATTATTAAGTGGAATTCCACATGTCAAAAAAGTAATGCATAGACAAAGAGGGACACACAAAAACAAGGACAGAGGATCTGGACTCCATATACTAGTCTTACCGGAGATCCCAAAACAATTCCAAACACTAGTGAGAATCCCTAAATTCAAAGGAGGTTCTGGATAAATTGCTAATTTAATTGATTTTAAAATATTAAGAAAAGATTGAAAATATATATGTATTGAAAATATATAAAGTATTTACAGGAGATGCCACTCACAACGCCATATACCTTTTAGTGGGTTTACTTGTACAATCAATTAACATTACATAAAATTTACAAATTTGATGAAGAATTTGTGTATCAGTAGCAAAAATGTAAGGAAAGAAAACAAAAATTACTGGAAACAGGATACTGGTAAAATCACTCGTTGATCGAACCTAAACATGGGAACATAGTCCATTGCAGACCAGCAAGGCCCCACTTCCAAAAAGATTACATTTTCAGACCAGCAAGAGAATCTGAAGACATAGACAGGTAGCCTTCTTGAGTCGATATTTCCTTCACTGCTTCTATAGTTCCATAAACACAATCTGCCAAGAGTCACATAAATGCTAAATATAAGTATAAATGACCAACCTAGCTAATTGATGGAATGCCTAAAACAATACTTACTCTATGGCAATGCTATGATCATTTATCTGAAAACTGTATCGACAATGCCCAAAAATTAAGGAGAGAAGAACAATTGAAGTTAATCGCAGTCTGACACCACTCAGCCAAGGCATTACGTTACCAGAGGTCAAAGGGTTGTACAAGTCCTATTAAACAATATGGAATCTTAAAATGAAATATTTCCTGGCACAGAGGCACCCATAATTTGAAGCTATATCTTTTTTGCCTTAATTATCAGGATATTCTTAGTTACCCATGATTTCTATTGTCAGAGCTCCAACTTAACCAGCAGTCAATCCAGGCTTCGAGTTTTAACCTGAACAACCCTATGCCTGGGTGGAGGGCCTAGACCACCAGCTCGTTCAACATATCTTGAGCTTGACAGGCTTTTTGGTCTTAATTTGGATCAGGTTAAGATCAGGAAAAATTGCGGCTTAACCCAAGCTTGTCAATTAGAATGTTTTTCTCACTCACCTTAATGGTGGGGGCTATGAAGAGCAATGAAATCGGTTTGAGCATCCATTCATTGAAAATAACTTACTTGCATCCCTCTGTGAGCTTGTGAGTTAAAGCGTGGCTTAGGGTTTACTAAAACCCGTTGCACTAATCTGTGAGCTTGTGGTTAAGGTGGGCTAGGGTTGGGTATTGGTGCGTGCCACCAATTTTGGTGGGGGATATGAACAGTAAACGAAAATGACATTTCAAATAGCCCTTGTCATTAGTTTGTTCTTTCACAAAAGGGACAAATTTGACATTCAACAAAGTTTTTAGCGGTGTATGAGTAGAAGCACCCATTTGAAAAATATAACTCATTAATCCACAATATGGTGCATTCAAATTCAAGATCAGATGCTATAGGAAATTTTTTTGAAAGAATTAAATATTTTAACAATCGACTTGAGATAAAAAAGGAATTCGTTACCACAATGGAAATATAGGAAGCTATGCATTAGAGGGCTGTGTCTCAGTTAGCTCTGCACTCAACATATGGTGGAGAAGAACATCAATTCTCTGGCTTTGAGTTTTGGAGCTGCACAAAATGCAAGATTTGAGTTTAGACTATCTGTAACACTTTAAGAGTAGGCTTAGGTAACAACTTGACATAGCCACAATTCTGTAGAAATACATACCCCAAAGATCGACGTCGATCTTTTGTTCCTTCCACTTCCTAAATAAAGTAAGACAGATTTAAACTCATTTAGTAGCACTGAATTGATAATAACCACAGGTCTATTATACATGATGACTATACAAGCAGGAAAAATGAAAAACTTCAGGGTTTATTCTAAGCTTCCAACCCAGCAAAAAAAATTTCATCCTAAAATTTCAGGTTTGGCATGAGGTCAACCCTTATAATGCTCAAAAATAATCAAGGCCAAACTCTACAAAAAACCAGATCATGTAGAAAACTACTTGTGCTGGCACTTTATAGAGACCATAAAAGTCAATTCAAAATTAGCCAGCTGTCACATCAACTCTTTAATGCGTTTTGATCCGACACCAGGGAATTTATTGGTTATAATTTGAAAATGTACATTTTATATATGTCTAGACAAGGAGTCCCAACAGCATAAATGAAGAGAAAAACAGGGCTCATATGAATAACAACCCAAAAGATACTTACCGTCTCATCTCCTTCACATTTTTCTGATTTCTCAAGATCCATTTCAGCAAAGAAAGCCTCCAAGACAAAAGCTACTACCTGAAATTACATTTAAAAATAAAATAAACTTTCAGGTTTACTCTCTTAATTTTTTTGCGACACTGAGAGATATGCATGATGAGGCACAAAACACCCATGCTAAGTACAAGGCAGCCTCAGTATCTAATACCACTTTATTGAATCTTTCTAATTAAAGTGTTCCTACAAATTCCAAGATCACATCATTTCCAATGATTGAGTTCGCATATAGATGTGTAGAATCTCAAATTTCTTTACTTAGAACATTTGCTAACCAACAGATAAATAAAAAGCTTACCAACCTCATTTTGATGCTTTAAAAAAATAAAATATTGAGAAAAAGATATATCTCTTCTTCTCTTTTCAAAAAATTATAATATAAAGAAAAGAAATTGTACTGAGAATGATTCAGTACCCTTAAACATAATGCTGTCTAGTATGCATCTTAGTTTCGAAGGCTTTAGTGCGAATTATAATCAGGAAACAAACTTAAAAAAAAACTGAGAATCCCTTTTGCAAGTTGACTGAGTTTAATTCATTGAGAACTTTATCCATGCATCGACTGAGTTTATCATAAACCATTTTCTTGTTTGCGGGTACCTTATGCCTATGGACTAGAATTTACAGTCTTCTACTATGCCAAGTGTTAGGAAAGTAGGTAGTATAAAAGCACTTTGATAGGGCACTAGGTGTGGATTTGCAACCAATCCATGTGAGATTGGGATAGACCTTGCTCCCCTCACCCCCACCCAGGTCTTTTTTTTTCTTCTCTCGCTTCTCTCTGCAAAGCACAAGGCCCGCAGTTTACTTGTTATATTTCATCTTTCAACTCCGTATGCTCAGTCTAATTTTGAGAATGAGTGAGGTGATAGCAGCCTTTTTCCCCAATCCTAGTTTGAAAGAGCTAATGATTATTGTTATGCTCCTTAGATAAGGAATGGAACTGGAGTAGAGCTTCCAACTCCCTAGTTGCAATTTTATAATGTTCATAGAAAAATTTATTCAGAAGAGGATTGTTACACCCAAAGTGAAATCTGAGGCGTACATTTGTATGCATCAATGTATGAATTGCATGAGCATTCATGCATATAGGATATATTTACATGCATGCATGTAATAAAGTGCAGATGAGATATTGCAGTAACATTTTTGTAGCTCACCAAATTCAATAGCAGTACGACATTTATAAGATAAAAGCTGACAAAATAAGCCACGCTCCACCAAGTTCCTGTTAATTCCTTGTAACCCTAAAATAGTAAAACATAAATGATTAGTGACATAACAGCCATTTATTTATTCTTTGACCAACCACATTATCTGATTCAATACAAATATGAGGCAAAAATGATTATAATTGCTTAAAGGCCATGCTTGGTGACTAGGATTAGATTGGATTAGGAGGCAAGATTGGATTACATTGGATAGAAAGGATAAACATCATTTATCGGCACTAGTGTCCCGGGTTTGAGTCGCGGTCCAAGGTCAACAGGGTTGGAGTAGTGGGATTATGTATCCCACCTTTTTGGTAGGGTAAGTTACAAAAATGCACATATTGGGATTATGGTGGGATTATCCTTTCATCCTATCCACATTCATTTTTTAGCACGAAACATAGTATTGGATTAAGCTAATCCAATCCTACTACTTATCCTACCCACCAAACGAGGCCAAAGTGTTCCAGAACAAACTTTAAAAAGTCTTAATTCTGAAATCTGCTCCATGAACCATATGTGGTTCAGCAAATGAAGTGGAATGTGCAAGAAATGTATAATAACAAAATTATGCAAGAAATATACAGAAATAAAAAAGCTGGAGGCATTAAAGTAAACCAACCCACAGCAAAGAAAACACAGAAGGATGAGCACTACACATCCAATAGAAAAGCATCATAAAAAAAATTGCAAACAAGGATATTCTGCTCTTGGTCTATCACTTACAGATTTAAAGTTTAAGACAGGGTATTTAACATAACAAGTCCAATCTACTCTGGGATACAGACAGACAGACCATTTGGCTTTTAGTTACACATGATTTGTTTATGACAGATTCCCAGGATTTTTCGTCTCTGCATTCAGATAGGTCCTAAGAATTGCCAAGTTATTACAGAAAAGGGCATTTCTCTTTTCCCCATCCAGTGGGGCTAATGGGGGCTAGGGGGGAAAATACGGGATATGTTACTAAACAAAATACAAAAAAATAGGGACATTTATATACCTCCATCCAAATATGCCAGTTCCCCATGACTAGCAAATTGAAAAGTGTCACCATCCCATTTGGGTAGTCATTGAAGTTGAAAAGTAAATAGCTGATTATGTCAAGAAAGTTCAATGAATTAAAATTTAACAAGGTGATAATAGCAATCCTGTTTGATATTCTACCAAATATCACAGGTTTAATGAAAGGAGACCTATCAATGACAAAGGATACTCATTCTCATAAAATTCTGTTCCTTCCAAAGAGGCATTTCCCGCATTAACAATTCCACCGAATACCTACAAATTAGAAAAGAAAGAAATCCTTAAGGACCCCTATAAAATTGGTATAAAGGTTGAAGGTTTGATTATACTATAGTTTCAGAAACTTAAGTGTATTACTAAGGGGTTTGGAAGACATGCCATGCCATATAATTACAAATGGATTCAGTAACCATTGTCTGCCTTAGACAACATGGAACCTTTCAAACTGAGAATAAAATCATTCAATAAATAAGAATACTAGAGGCACCAAAAGTATTCCTCAATTTTGGTCACCAAATCATAGGGCAGATAATCACAGTATCTTAGCAGTTAGACATAAGTTTGATTCAGAGTGGGAACAAATATGAACAAATGAAATGATACAACATCAGTTGGTATCCAGAATTCTGATATTTATCTTGGTTTTATAGCAGTACTCTTGAATGAAAATGAGCTTCATTTTTGTATCTCAAATGGTAAAATATGTAGAAGTTTTCAACCTTTCATTTGGGACGGTAGATATATAGATAATAGAGTCAATAAGTGTGTGACATCATTCAAGTAAAAGGACAATGTTACCTTTTACTTTTTGTACGACTAAAAAGAACAGTCTTATTGGAAAGCTGTAGTGCCTTAGAGTATTGTTGTGATAGTTTTATTTTTATTTTTATTTTTATTTTATTTTTTGTAGCCTTTTGGTTGTTATTTTAAATTCTAGAGTTTGCAAGTCTCTGGTCTGTTGGGCCAGAAGAACCCTTTGTCCTCTTTTTTTAATGAAAGACGAAAAAAAAGTTACAAATGATAGTTTAAAAAAGCACTGTATTACCTGTACCCCAAGTGTACAATAGATACACAATACACAAAATATGGTCCCAAGGTACGGCATCAAACTTGGTATGAGAGCTAACAACGTGGCAACAAATGCCCGGTAACGCTGGACATGCATCAGGATCCTAATCAATCGTAACATTCTTACAATGAGAAGGTAGCGAATCCTGTGAACAAGAAAATCAGAAATTCAATTACACACATGTAATTGTACAAAGTGTTCACAGAAAGCTAATTGAACATCTTTCTAACAAAGTACAAATCAGGAAGGCTCATAACTATAGATATGAGCGAATAGCGAATGCTCCTAAACTATAAATTTATCTTACATTAATGCCTTGCTTTTTTGAAAGAAAGAAACTTTATCAAAAGAAAAAGCCATGTACAAAAACATGGATGAAACATCCACTGATACCTTACAGTAAGAAAAAAGGCCAAAACACTCTCTGACAACAGAATTCACATCATCACAGAACAAACTGAATCATGACAAAACAAATTCACATCTGCAGACACTGAGGCCCACAATGCTGACAAAAATCTAATTAATTCCCCAAGAACCCCTTTCTAGTCCTCGAAAATTCTCTATTATGTGCATCCAAACCGCCCAAAAGATTGGAAATACCCAACAACCCTACAAGTTTGGCTTTCCTCCCCTTTCCAAAGCCTTAAAAAGAATGCTCAATATTTCGAACACCCCTTTGGAATGAGCTAGCATGCATTAATTTCCTTAGACAGCTTACACCACAAATGTACAGAATAAGGAGAATCACATGATCCACTCTCCTCATCCAGATTACAACAATATCCTAGATTCTGGCTTTCTATCTACCTGATTCATTTATGCAAGAATGTTACATAAGGGAGATATGAATCATGAACGCTCATAATTATCCGATAGGGGCCTGCGCCAAGTCATAAGGGTGTGCAGCATTATAGGCAAGAGTTTTCCACCTACAAAAATCTGGCACAAGAAGACCCATACTTGGGAGTCTTGTGCTTAAATTGTAGGACAATGAAAGACTGTCCTATTTGGAGTCCTGTGCCTAAACTCTAGGCACAAGAAAGAATTCTGCTTGGAGTGTTGCACCTAAAATTGCAGACACAAGAACTCCGAGCCTACAAGAAATCTCTGGCTGGAATATATTTCATCAAAAAAAAATTAGAACCAGTAAAAAGGGGAAATATAGGAAAGCTAATAGCACAAAGTATAAGAATTAGATTGCCCCTACCATTCTCCATTTGAGAAAAAAATTAGTCCATCAGGAGTCACAAAAGTTATAGTTTCTCCAATAACTGCAAAAGTGAAAATCATTCGTCATAGATATATTGTGCAATCTAATAATGATAAGAAAGATGCAAAAAATCCAAATTTAATTAGCGATAGAAATAATACGTTCTAAACATAGTTTCACATATCAAGTTAATAAATGTAAATGACATCTTTTTAGTTAGGTTTCTTGCTCTGATGTGTTCCCAGACTGATACCTAGTCTGAAAGTTCAGGTTTACTGCTTTAACTTCCTAGTTCCAAACATTAGATTCTTGAAAAGGTGAAATACCTATGCAATTCACAGTGAATTACCAAATAGGGGGGCGGGAGGGGAGGGCAATGCTTTAGAAACAGTCGGTACATACGAGGAAAGACACACATAATGTTGAATGGGGCCACAACAATCAGCGAAAAACATATATGACAGACTTAAATAATATCATCTTTAAAATTCTTCACTCTGATATTGTCGAAAACGAAGGTAAAAATCAATTTGGTCTATAAAAAGCTGAGAATGCTGAAAGTAGAGAAAATGGGGATTTAATTGATGCATATTCTTGTCCAGTAAAAGGAGCAAATAGCTATACAGAGAGGTATAAAATTGGTAAGTAATCCCCCTTACAATCATCCCATGGTTCTAGATACAGTCTAAAGTCAATTTAAAATTCAGAGAATTACACCTATCATGATGACATATATGCAAAATAGCTTGTGGGGAAAAAAAGTCAAGTTATATATTGAACAGTACTTCGAAGATCTTGATATGTTAGAAATTATTTTTAAAATCATATACCAAATTATAAACCACTATACTGAAATTTCCTTGGGGGACTTAAATATGATAAGCACCAAAGTTCGAGACTGGATGAGAACATTTAGAACATATGCTGATTTTAGTGTTTTATTCTCTAGTCTTAAAACAGACGATATGAAGAAAGAGTTAGCAATTTATTACGCACATTTATAAAATAAAGGCTTAATTATTGTTGTGCCCCTTGTACTATCATCTCAATCTCACTTCCACACCCCCCCTCCCCCCGGAATTTTATTTTCTCTCATTTACTCCCCTGAACTTAACTTCCGTGTCTCACCATGCCCCATGCCCCATGCCCCTTCAATAAATCCATTAAGTCAGCTGACATGGCACAAGTGGTCCCCTTTTTACATCACTAGTATATTACAGTATAATGAGATCAGTTTGGACTTCCACGTTTGGGTATGGAATTTTTGCAGTCTGTATGTTTATTGCAGAGAGAGAGGGAGAGGTGTCCAGCGAGCAGGGGATTGCTTTGTGGTTTTTATTTTATTTTAAATTTTCTGTTTCAACTGATTATTATTTAGTTTTAATATTTTTAAAAGATAAGAATTTCTTAGTAATTGTTTGTCCGCTTGGCGCCAACAAAGATCACATGTAGGCCAAAAAACCAACCCTGTTGTCCCATGTCGTCAAACTTCACATATTTGTTAACGGAAATGTCAGACACACAAGTTAAATTCAGGGGTTTAAGTGAGACAAAATAAAATTCAGGGGGAGAAGTGAGATTCGGATGATAGTCTAGGAGGCAAAACAATAATTAAAGCTAGAATAAATAAAAAGTGAATCTTTTCAGATATACGTGTAGTGTAGGTAATGTTAGGTGTTAGAGCTGGCATGCTTAAACATTGTATCTGATTGTCCGTACTGGTTACCTATTATCCATGTGACCAGAAAATCAAAGCGATTTTGACCATCCCTCCAATAGTTCTGAAATCCAAAAGAATAGACTTTCAGAGCCATTTCCAGTACATATATCCACCCTGTGGAACACAAAGCAAACCATTAGAACAATTTAAAGCTAAGGTCCCCAGAAATAGCATTCCATAACTGACATCAACAACTGGCTGAGAGAAAACTAAAGAAAATGCATATGATTGTCAATAACGACCGGATAATGTACTCTAATTGTTCATCTGCAACCGAAAACTGGAAATTGAAGTACTTTAACTAGTTGGAAAATATGATTGTGCTCCAGGCCATACAATCATGCCACCTTTTAAAACTTTTTTGAGAGAGAAGCTCTGCCCTCTCTCTAGGTTTCCCTTTCATTCTTGCAACCTCTCACTACCTTGTCCTTAGTTCCTCACCTCTAATGGGAACTGAAGATGAATCAGCCTACGGTATTCCGGATCGAGTCTAAGTCATTCAGTGTTAGGACTGACAATCTCTCTCAAGGGGGAGCTATTCTCATTACTGAAAAGAGTAGAGGTAAGTGTGGTGTGGCTTCGAAATCAACTGTGCGATGCTTTGAAGGGTAGCGAGGCCCAGTTTTTCAGACAGTTCAAGGGTGCTTCGTTTCTATCTTGGGTTGAAAGACACCGTAACAATAAGGGCTGGTTTTTGCGTTTATCTAAATGCACTCATGGTGTTGTGAGATCCCTCGTGATACCTCAAGGCCAGAATGCAATTGGATGGAGGACTATGAAGAATAGTCTCGGAACTTTTTTGAATCTTAATGGGGAGACGTGCTGGTCCGTTGCAGGGCGCGACGGTGGAAGATCATTTTCTTCCTCGTTATCCTTCAGGGATGCTGTCAGGGGTAGTAATGGAGTTAAGAAGGGTAGTATTCCTTCCCTGGGAGGAGTGAGTCACAACTGGAGTTTGACTCTAGTCATCGAAAGGAAGCGGGTACACCATTCGTGGAAGGAGATCTCTGGGGCGTTATCTGAGTCGATGGGCAAAGTGCGCAATGTGGTTCAGATCTTTCCTTTCCAACCCAATAAAGCTTCTATGGATTGCGAAAACAGAGAGGAGATGCTAAGAATGTTAAGGGCGAGCAATTGGTTGAACGATGGTCTTATTGAGGTTGCATTTTCCAACTAGGAACAAAGCTGGGGTTTGAATGATGCGAAGGTGGTTAGTTATGGGGGGTGGGTGGCTGTGTCTGGTCTGCCCTTAAATTGGTGGACTCCGTATTTCTTTTCCCAAGTGGGAGAGGCGTGTGGCAGACTGCTTCAAATCGATCAGAAGACTGAATGCTTTCAGTACTTGCATGAAGCAAAGATCAAAGTCAAGGAAAACAGTTATGGCTTCCTCCCTCAATTTGTGAAGGTGTCTAAGGGAGACGACGCGGTGTTCGTCACTATCTCCCCAATCTCCCCTGCTATCAGACCTCTCTCGAAGGGAAAATTGGTTGTCACCTCAACCGATGGATGAAACTTGACGACGACGGCCAAGGATGGTGTATCGGCAAATCGGCAAAACGAGTGGGGTCGAGGTCACTTCTCGACGAAGGCACGCGTGTCCCCCACTACGGCAAAAGGAATTTTCCCTTTAAGATTTTATGCATGGGGGAGGATGTGTATTTGAGGGGAAGTGTTGCTCCCGATGTGATTATCTCTTTATCGGGTGGAGGATTTTTGGTGCGATATCAGGGTAGTGAAAGTAGCTGTCTCATCTGGTAGTGAGCTGAATTTTAATTCAGTTGGGCCCAAGGTGGCTAAGACTGACCCAAGCAAGATTGGGGGGCCTCTTTTGGGAGTTGGGCCTCTCGTTGTTGGGCCCAAGCCAGCTATGACGGACCCAAGCAAGCTTGGGGGGTCCATTTTGGGAGCTGGCCCTATTTCCAGTCTCTTCTTACCAACCTCCAAAACCTCTCGCCACAATGATGTTGGGCCTGGTTTAACCCGACCCCGTGCGCCTACTAGGATCTCTTCCTCTACCTCCAGTTTTTTTGCTAAGTATGGGAATTGCAATGGTGCTTCCAGTCTGCGCCGCCTGGACCCCACATGTTTCGGAGCTTACAAAGCTAATAAGGCCGTTGAATCTACTTGCTTGTCGGATGGCAATGATGAATCAAACTCCGATGGGATCGATTCTGCACTGGAGATGTTAAGCTATTTCGACGACAGGTTTGATCATTTTTGGGCCAGCATCAAGCATGATGTTCTTAGAGGGGACGGGTCAGTCCAAGATTTTGACGACGCTGACTCATCGCAACAAGACGTTGAGGCATTGGATCTCTTTATGCGAAGATGGGATGCTCAAGAAGCTTTTCGGGGAATCTATTTCGGCACCTGAAGTGGAGGTCAACTGCAATAATTTGGGGGAGAGGGAGCTGAAGATTCAAGAGCTCAATTCGGGTCTTATCGGCTCGAACCCTTTTGTTCGTTCTGTCGGCACGAAGGATAAGGTTGGAAAGAATTGTTCGCAACTCCAAACTTACTGCAGAAGGAAGGAGTTACCTTTAATGCCCGCCAAAAAATAATTTAAGGCTAAGAACTGTGGCTTACTTTCAAAAATGGGGATTTCTGTGATTCCGCTCAAGAAATCCCTTATTTTTGGGAAAAATGGTGGTATGGGCTCTACTAGTAAGGTTCAGGGAGGGAAATTAGATAGAAAAATCGTTAGAAAAGTGGGAGTCTGTGTTCCGAAACGACCAATTCGTTGAGGGCTTAGTTGTGGTTTTCCAGGGAGAACTGCTTGTCCGTTTTAAGCTTAGGGTTGTTCTGGGTTTTCTATTTGGCCCGTGGATGTTGGTTTGTTTTCTTTTTTTTTCTTGTTCTCTTTCTTATTGTGGATTCCTTATCCACTTTTGTATTTTGCTCCTTTCTTAATACAATTGTTTCTTTTCAAAAAAAAATTATAACTCCAGGCCAGTTTTCCTCTCATCATTTCTTCCTTCAGAACAAAAACATTGTTCTGAAACAACCAACTTGGAAATTTGAGAGAAGCTCTGCCCTCTCTCTAGGTTTCCCTTTCCTTCTTGCCACCTCTCACTACCTTGTCCTTAGTTCCTCACCTCTAATGGGAACTGAATATGAATCAGCCAATGGTATTCCGGATCGAGTCTAAGTCATTCAGTGTGAGGACTGACAATCTCTCTCAAGGGGGAGCTATTCTCATTACTGAAAAGAGTAGAGGTAAGTCTTTCAAATTTCCCTTGAGGTAAATTGTGTGGTGTGACTTCGAAACCAACTGCGCGATGCTTCGAAGGGTAGCGAGGCCCAGTTTTTCAGGCAATTCAAGGGTGCTTCGTTTCTTCTATCTTGGGTTGAAAGACACCGTAACAATAAGGGTTGGTTTCTGCGTTTATCTAAATGCACTCGTGGTGCTGTGAGATCCCTCAAGGCCAGAATGCAATTGGATGGAGGACTATGGAGGATAGTCTCAGAACTTTTTTGAATCTTAATGGGGAGAGGTGCTGGTCTGTTGCGGGGCGCGACAGTTGTATATCGTTTTCTTCCTCGTTATCCTTCAGGGATGCGGTCAGGGGTAGTAATGGAGTTAAGAAGGGTAGTATTCCTTCCCTGGGAGGAGTGAGTCGCAACTGGAGTTTGACTTTGGTGATCGAAAGGAAGCAGGTTCACCATTCGTGGAAGGAGAACTCTGGGGCGTTATTTGATTCGATGGGCAGAGTGGTTCAGATCTTTCCTTTCCAACCTAATAAAGCTTTTCTGGATTGCGACAACCGAGAGGAGATGCTGAGAATGTTAAGGCCGAGCAATTGGTTGAGTAATGGTCTTGTCGAGGGCGCATTTTCCAACTGGGAACAAAGTTGGGGTTTGAATGATGCGAAGGTGGTTAGTTATGGGGGGTGGGTGGCTGTGTCTGGTCTGCCCCTAAACTGGTGGACTCTGTATTTCTTTTCCCAAGTGGGAGCGACGTGTGGCGGATTTCTTCAAATCGATCAGAAGACTGAATGCTTTCAGTACTTGCATGAGGCAAAGATCAAAGTCAAGGAAAGCGTTTTTGGCTTCCTCAATTTGTGAAGTTGTCAGAGGGAGACAATGAGGTGTTCGTCACTATTTCCCCAATCTCCCCTGCTATCTGACCTCTCGAAGGGAAAATCGATTGTCACCTCTACCGATGGTCAAAACTTGACGACGACGGCCAAGGATAGTGTTTAGGCAAATCTGCAAGACGCGTGGCGGTCGAGGTCACTTCTCGACAGCCGCACAGACGAGGGGTCAACTCATATGCATGGGGGAAATTCTGCCTTGGATTGGGTGCACCGCAGTATGGAGGGAGAGGTGCTCGAGGAAGGCACGCGTGTCCCCCACTACGACAAAAGGAATTTTCCCTCTAAGATTTGCTGTATTGGGGAGGAAGTTTATTTGAGGGGAAGTGTTGCTCCCGAGGTGATTAATTCTCTTTATCGGGTGGAGGATTTTGGGGCGACATCAGGATTGGAAAAGTTTACCGTACCTTCGTTATCTCATCTGACTTTAAGCTGGACTTTAACTCAGTTGGGCCCAAGGTGGCCATGACTGACCCAAGCAAGATTGGGGGGCCTCTTGTGGGAGTTGGGCTTGTCGCTGTTGGGCCCAGGTTGGCTATGACTGACCTAGGCAAGCTTGGGGGTTCCATTTTGGGAGCTGGGCCTGTTTCAAGTCTCTTCTTACCAAGCTCCAAACCCTCACGCCACAACGATGTTGGGCCTGGTTTAACCAGGCCCTGTGCGCCTTCTATGATCTCTTCCTCTGCCTCCAGTTTTTTTCTAAGTATGGGAATCGCGATGGTGCTTCCAGTCTGCACCGCCTGGACCCCTCGTGTTTCGGAGCTTACAAAGCTAATGAAGCCGTCGAATCTACTTGCTTTTCGGATGGTGATGCTGAATCTAACAACTCCGATGGGATCCATTCCGAGCTGGAGATGTTAAGCGATTTAGGCGACGGGTCTGATCCTTTTTGGGCCAGCATCAGGAATGATGTTCTTAGAGAGGACGAGTCAGTCCAGGATTTTGACTACCCTAACTCATCGCAACAAGACGGTGAGGCGTTGGATATCACTTTATGCGAAGATGGGATGCTCGAGAAACTAAGAGGGAGCTGAAGTGGGGGTCAACTGCAATAATTTGGAGGAGAGGGAGCTGAAGATTCAAGAGCTCGAATCGGGTCTTGTGGGCTCGAACCCTTCTGTTCGTTCTGTAGGCATGAAAGGCTGGAGAGAATAGTTCTCAACTCCATACTTATCGCAGAAGGAAGGAGTTTCCTTCTCTGCCAGCCATAAAAGATTTTAAGGCTAAGAACAGTGGCTTACTTTCAAAAATGGGGATTTCTGTGGTTCCGCTCAAGAAAACCCTTATTTTTGGGGAAAATGGTGGTTTGGGCTCTGCTAGTAAGGTTCAGGGAGGGAAATTCGATAGAAAAATCATTAGAAAATTGGATGTTGGTGTTCCGAAACAACCAATTCGTTGAGGGCTTAGTTGTGGTTGTCTAGGGGAGAAGGGCTTGTCTGATTTAAAGCTTAGGGTTGTTCTGGGTTCTCTTTGGCCTTTGGGTGCTGGTTTGTTTTCTTTTTTAGTCTTGTTCTCTTTCTTATTGTGGATTCCTTATCCACTGTTGTATTTTGCTCCTTTCTTAATACAATTGTTTCTATTCAAATAAATAAATAAATAACTCCAGGCCAAAAGTTTAGAACATTTTGACATTTAGCCGGCTATAAACATCTTCAAAACTAAATGCATCATTTTCCAAAGAAGACAGTACCGGAAGAATTAATGTTGTAGGAAGCCCTTACCAAAGACAAACTCTGCCGCTTGCCACGCCTTTTGACTGGTATTGTTTTCTATATCAAGCTGAAGCCGCCAAATTCAAAATTAAAATACATCATGATACAAGTCGATATATAAATAATAACAGCAATTAATAATGAGCCATCAAATGTTCAGATGATTCAAACCATGGTTAACAAGAAAGTGGCATGACATTCCATTGAACCCTTCGTAAATAATGAAACATGAATGCAGATCAAAACAAAAGGTGAAAGATAGTTTTCTTGCATTGACAAGAAAGGATATCAGTAATTGTTTTGGTGGAGGGTCACAACAGAGGGGTGTGGGGGTGTTGGGGGTTGGGTGGAGTGGGACGAGGACCTGGTGGGCGGAGATGGGGCTGGAGATCAGGTGGAAGATCTGGGGAGCTGCTGGGGATGGGGCAAATGGGAGGTGGGTGTGACATGGGGTTGTGGCCTTGGTGGGGAAAGTGGCTGGGGGTCGAGTTGGACAAGATGGTGAGTTGTTGTTGGGGGAGAGAGATAGAGGGAGAAAGGGTGATGGTGACTGCCATAGGCGGGGAGGATGAGGCTGCTGAGATGGGATGGTGGTTTCTTTTCGTTTTTAATTATTTAATTTTAAATCTTGTTTTTATTAGTTCAGGCTATATTTATTTAGTTTTAAATTGAAATCAAATAGATATATCTTTTATTAATATTTAAATGGTTTTTAAATATTTTTTAAAAGGGAATTTAATGAAATGCACCACATCGCCTGACAGTTCTAAACCCAAGGACAGAATTTGCCAAATTGAAAACACAAGAACCAAGTTGGCCAACATAATAAAACATGGAACAATTTTGGTATTTAACCCTTAAATTTATTAAAAATTTATTCTCAATTAAAGTTTGACAATTCAAATTTTTTATGTTATATCAATCCACTTCTTAAGAGGGATCCCTTGGGATAAATGTTGAAAGGGATACCATTGTTGGGAGCACCATGCAATCCGCCTATGTTTTATATCATGATAAATGTTATATCAATCCGCCTATTTTTTAGGTCCCCATTTAAGAATCTTCCCAGCAAAATCTGAGATTGTTGGACCATTTGATTATCATAATGAACATTTCGCTGTTTAATGGAAACATTGTGTTCGTCCATCTGTTATGTTATTGTTAGATGTCTTAATAATTTCAGATTTCAGTGATTTTTTGCAAGTATGATCCTTGAATGATGTCCTAGAAATTAAACAGTTCAGATCATCGGATCGCATTGCTGGTTGGCCTAACCTGCAATCCCTCTTGGTGAATAGTAAAAGGGGATCCCTCTTTAGAAGCTCCATATATGAATACATGTATTTGTGCATGCGTATATGTGCACACTGATTTATGTAGAGCAGTTGTGTAAATTCTATTGAGTTTCAAGCCATACCGTTGTTTCGACAATAACAGCAACCAGATTGACTATGAGCATGAAGGATATTATGTATCCAAATTTGGCACTCCGTACGAAGGCCTTCAACTTCTCAGACAGTAGTGAATGGTAGAATGAAGGGAATTTTTCAAACAAAGATGGCTGCACCCAAAATTTACAGCACCAAAGTGCAGTATAAGATCACTTCACCATCATATTAAATGAACTAGCAACTTTCTTGTGTTTTGGATCTAAGCAATTCAACTTACAGTATCCTCCTTTGGGAATCTTAGACTAATGGCATTGCAAAGGTCTGTAAATTCTTCCAAGTTGATCTACCAGTGAAACAGATAAATGTCCAGCAAATAAATCAGGGAGATGCAGAGTTAACAAATTATAGTAACCAAATGAAACTTAATATATAAAGTACACACAGGATACATGCTAACACGCACATGTATCAAAGGAAAGGCAGTATATAGAAAAAATAATAAGAATATCAATCAGAAAGATACTAGCAAAGATATGTTAAATCCAGATGTCATCAGAAGACTCACAATTTAATAGGAGAATTATCTAACTATTTCAACTCCTTAACAGATTGGATCTGCCAAAAATTAAACAGAGGAAAATACTGATTTTCCTAAAAGCCCATAAGAGAAGTGTGAAGTGTGTTGGACAGTAGGCCCTCAAAACAAGTTAGTTTGGAATTCATATTGTGAACAGATAATCATGAGTTATAGGAAAATCATGATTAAGATCTCCTATTATGAATGTTTTGTATAGAAGGAGATATAAATCACAAACACTAGTTATTGTGCACCGATCCCAATCGGTGATAAGACTTATCTACAAAGATTGTAGTACAATTGATCTCTACATGGCAAAGTGCTACTGAGACTCTAGATACTAGGCCAAGAGGTTGCATCAATGGATCATGAAAAATGTTAATCTTACTCTTACTAAAACTGAATGTGTTCTCTCTGTAGTTACTTTGGGTAAGCTAGGGTTAGTTTTACCGAAACATATTTTCTCAAGATGGATCCCATCACCAATTACTAGAACAGGGTTAACTATTATATGCAAATTCTGCCATGGGAAGAATAAGATCCCAATTAGTCACATGATCACTCACTAAGTGTCTCAACAATCACCCCTTCGGTAGGATGAAAAGGGCTGGAAAGAGAAGTTTGGTACACAATAGTTCCAACAAAGTTCGCCAAAGTAGCACATGAACTTCACATCTCAATCACAAACTATGGTTAATGACAGTCCATGTAAACGCAGCACCTCTTTGAAGAATATTATGGTGATGTAGACTGCATAGAAGTCTTGCTACAGGGAATGAAATGACTAATTTTAGAAAGTCTGTCTACCACTAGAAAATTGACAGCCCTTGATGGTCTTTGTAAGACCCAGAATAAAATCAACTAATGTCCTGCCACAGTTCATGAGGAACAAGCAACCGACCCCTCTTTAGTTGTTTAAATCCCATAACTTTCACAGACAAAGAATTAGACTCGGTGAATCAACTAGCCTTTTCAGTATTATGTTTGAGAACAAAGGTATACTCTTGTTAGAAATAACTACATCTAGCACATTGGACATTCAACTTCCTGTCCAAATTCAAGTACTTAAGTGCCTCGTGATCAGAATACAAGAATGAACTCCTTATGAACAGTAACACCAACGGTTGAGAGCGTGTACTACTTATCATAAATAGAAAACGATTGTTAATCCTCATCCAGCTTTTCCCTGTTAGAGGAAATTGGCTTATTTTCTTGACCAAGAACACGCCCAATTCCTACTTGGAAAGCCAACTATCTTGCTTATAAATGGCATAACTAATTTTTGTATCAACTAATTATACATATCAAGTTTGTATCAAATGGGAAAATGATATCCGTACAAAAGATTTTAGAAAGTGACAAGCTCATTGAGTTGGAATGAGGTGTCGCACAACCCCACACCTCCCTTCGGCATGCACCAGTGCATTATTATAAAATTTCATAGGATTGCCATAAGGACCGCATTATCATCATGGTGGCTCTCGGGGATAATTCCTCTCTACAACCCTGCATCATTTTCCCTCATTCCTCTGATTTTAAAAGATTAAAAAAAATTCCCCCTTCTCCCTTCCCCCTCCGCGGGCCAGTCAGTACCTTTTTTTCCAAATTTTTAATGTTTGAAAAAGAAAATTTGAAAAATGGACTATGTGATGGTAAAATGGGCAAGTAAGGGAAACTTTTTAGAGGGCGGGCTAGGAGAGCAATTGTGTAGATGTCAGTGGAGCCAAAGTAAAATTTGTGAAACTCGTCATAGTATTACTCACTAAAATTTATGAAACCCTCTACCCATGGGTTATCCACTCAAGCATAACTTTTTGTGTCCACAACCGTGGATTGTTGTATTTAGATGTCAAGTGCACACCGTACTAAAAAGGGCAGTGCTAGTTGAATTATAAATTCTAGAAAACTAAATAATCAATCAAATTAATCTAGGTGACGAAAAAATAAAACACCATTCATAATGAATGTGTCAAATTCATACTATAGAATAAAATATACCAAAAACAAGTCTAATTAAGAGCCTAATAGAAATTAATCTACCTGGAAATCCCCACTGGCATCCAGCTCAACAAATATCAGCTCAAATTCTTCTCTTGATATTTTTGGCAAAGTCCTAAACAAAATTTAAACAAAGGCATACTTCAACATTTGCAAGGTCAATATCAGGAAATAATAAAAATCACAAACTAGCAGTTGACACATGCAAATATTTTACAACACAAGATAGATCAGCACAATGTAACACTGACACAGTATGAGAAATAACTAGTTGGTATGTGTATGTGAGGCAAGCACAAAAGGGGCACAGTCAACTTAGTAAGACACTGAGTACTCCCTTTCACATTCAAGCAAAAAGGACCTCAAAATTATACATGAAACATTGACAGCATATGGATGAGATTGAACCATCAATACCTGTATTTATTTAGTTCCTCAAATAGTTGAATGCACTGATCCTTATTGAGAAATCCAACTTTCTGTCAAGCACAAAATGATGGAACATGTAGACCAATTATGACATGCAACAAAATGAAAATAGTAGTAGTCTCAAACATAATCAACACACCACACACAACAGAATAAACTTCCATATAAATGCAAATATAATTGTGATGATTATGTTTTACCTACAATCCCAGGTAAAGATCTACAGCATTGCTACAAATGAAATAAACAGTGTTTTCCCAGGGGGGGGAAAGGAGAAAGAAAAAACTGATAACAAGGATGGAAGTTCAAGGAAAGATAACTCACTATAATTACAGAATCTGAGACGAACATGCACATACAAAGTACATTTTTTACAACAAAATTCAGATGGAATAGCAACCCGTAAACTTAATTTTCTCCTTTGAAGCTCTCAATTTTCTCATAAATTTGAACCCTACCCAAACTTGTTCTTCCCATCCGCCCGCCATTTTATAAAACATTTTTTAGAAGATTGATGTTCAAGCCACATATCTACATGCCTAAAAGGCTTTGATGATGATCCGGACTCACCACCTCTTCAGATTAGAATAGAATAAAAGTCATACAATTGATAAAAGTCACTTTGGTGACCACTCTTTCTCTTACACGACTATTGGGTAACACTAAATCTGCACAACTTACAATAACTTTCATTATTACCTTCCTGTTCATTGTGCCACCCAATCTTCTTACATTCCAACTAACAATCTAAATGCAAATATGTTTTGCCTCCCTCTTCCTTCCTTACCCCTCTTCTCTTGTACCTTATCCCAAACCTCAAATTTTCCCGCTCCCTTTTTCTGTATTTTCTGAAGCATTGAAGGTTGGATAGATGAGCAGTCACTAAATATAGAGATGAGAAACTGAATAATAAATGTATAAAAGATGCTCATATCTCTTATTTCCTGTATGAAACAAATCAAGCAAAAATTATTGAACAGCAGTCCAAGGGAACATCTGAACAATGAGCGGCAACCATTACTTACATCCTTATCTAATAAATTGAAGGCCTTTTTTAGAATACTTTTCCTCGATTGATCCATCTCAGAAACTTGTTTTGCAAGCTACAAAACAAATAAGATATAAGCATGTGCACTCATATTTTTCCATCAACACTGGTAGTGTAGTAAGCTCTAGCAGCAGTTAAACAAGTGAAGACCAAATAAAAATACAACAGTAGCAGTCTAGTCAAACACATGTGTAAGAGCGCATAGTAGATAAATGAAATACACCTGACTTTTGAAGCTGTCGTATACAACAGCAAGGATCAAATTACTGACAAGGTAAACTCCCAGCAGCACGTAGAGAACAAAAAACAAGGAATACCAACGTGAAGCCCTAAATAAGAAATAAATATAACAAAACTTCATTAAATAGTGGCACCAATGAAATAAAAGTGAAAAATCCTGTAATAAGATAACATTAATAAAACTGTAAACTACTCTAATACCAATTCGCAGAGGAATAAACAACCTATGGAAGCTAAAACAAAAGGAAAATGCAACGTTAAACTTCCAGAAATCCTAACATGTCCAGAAATGCTATTAAAAGAACTTAATAAATAAATAAATAACGCTCTAAATGCACTACAAGCACTTTAAAGTAGCCATTCAAAAGATAAAATTTTCTTTTTTCTGTTCTGACAGGGCTGGATATAGTTTCCTCTTTTCTCTTGCATTTATGTTGATTTGCCTATTGCTTGAGATTCTATAATTTACACTGATCCCCCTTCACCTTTCGTGGTGACTTAAACTTTGATCCCCCTTCACCATTTATGCTGATTTGCTTATTTCTCTTGCATTTATGCTGATTTGCTTATCAGTGCCCAAAGTCAGTACAAAAACAAGGTGGACGAGAAACCCACCAGCTAGATAACCAGCTAATGAAAGGGGCATCATGCAAAACTTGACAGAAGCATATTAGATTGGAAGGCAACAATAAGTTGGGTTTAGTTGTTCTTGTTTCACTTTTTCTTCTTTTCCTTTTTTTTTTTTTTTTTTTTTTGGGTTTGATTCTATATTCTGAAGTGTACTTCTTGTCCACATATTGTATTGTTTGATTTTTATTAATAAATGTTTCTTCCTCTTCAAAAAGAGGTTAGGTAATTCAGAACTAAACATAGGGAAGAGAAAGACATATATATATATATATTTTAAAGAAGGCAATAGGATTTCCGTATTTCGTAATGGAGTCTATCTCCAAAGAGTTACATACCATCCAAATCAACTCAAATTAAATCCCTAATCAGATCCCTAAAGCTCCATTTGGATGGAGGGATTCAAAATCTATGGATTTAGATGAGATTATAAGGTAAAATTGTTTGCATAGACTATTAGAAATGGATTTCAAATGATTCCTTGCATGTAGTCATTTCAAATGTACTACATCTAGTTATTTCAAATACATTCAATCTAATGTGGTAGAGTTTTTGAAGAAAATTTAGCCTTGTTGTCAAATACAAATCCTTTCTTTCAAATCCTTCCATCCAAATGGAGCCCACAATAAGGGGAAAAGCACAAAAATTATCTATAGCAAAATTTAACATTTCTCAGCTTAGCAGTAGCAAACCAGACTTTATTGGTTGAAACTCAAAACCAAGAGAGAGAAACAAGAGTAAGATTCTAATCAATTTTCAAGATAACACTTACTTGTAGGCAGGTATCCAGACCTCTGGATTGTTGGACGTGGTGAATAAAACAAACATCTGATACAAGGTGGTACCATACGAAGTAAAAACTGTTTTCCCCTGTTGGGTATCTTCAAACATGACATAGGCTAACCAACTGGCAAACAGAAGAAATAAAAGCCCTAGAGCCTGCAATTGAAGAAAATTAAACAGTGAAAGCCTAAAAAGGAAGTTTATTCATTGGAAACTAAAAATTTGAAATTGAAACAGAACTGATGGAACTTTACCATCACAGAAGCCTTACGAACTGTATAACAAAAAGAATGAATTTTTCGTTTCGATGGCAACTAGAATAAAAGAATTCGGAAAGATGAACAGAATCTAAGGTCAACCTACAAAAACTACAATACATAAATAAAATCTCTCAACCAGGAAAAAATTAGAAGCAGCAGCTTCCCAAGATACACTCAGGCTCAGTGCAACGCTCCTCCCCAATCAAGAAGGATTGCACTAAGAGAAATGTCTCTAAAATGTTTGGACAAAGAGGCAAAAAGTCTAACTCTATCCAAATTGACTCCAAACCCTCCTCCTTGTCTTTAAAGATTCTCTTGTTCAATTCCGAAACCCTAAACCCGTAACCCCTTCATTCATGAAACCCCCTACCAACACAGAGCAATTTCTAGAGAAAACCCACACCAAGCCAAACACCTGAAATCCCCAAATCTGAGTAATGAACCCTGCAGTGCAGAAAAATGTGGTTTGCAATCTCCTCATCCAGTTTACACCACGCACCAAGGCAAAGATAACTATACAAAGTGTCTTCTCTACAACATGTAACGGGTATTTAATTTTCCATGAGCCACCACCCAAGAGAACATTTGCACCACAGCTGGCATACAGGCCATCCAAATGATCTTAAATGTCTCAGAGGGCGAATCCAGTTTATCTGTACCAATGAAGGAATAATGATTTGCAGGAAAAAGCTACCAGAAAGATGAGCTGACCATGATCTTTGGTCAACTAGACTCGAGCTCAAGGAGACATTACATATAATAAGAGAGGACAAATCTGCAAATACTTGGAACTCCCTAGCATTGAGGTTTATATAAAATTGTAAGTTCAATTAAATAACACCAAGTGAAGAGAGAACTGCCAAAGAAGAGATGGCAGCATTGCAATTCAAAGAAGTTCGATACAAAGTGGGAAATAAAATAATGGAAAAACGACTTCCCCAACAAAATATATTCCCAAAATCTGACTCTCCTCCATTACCCACAACAAGCTTCACGAGAGGGGGGCTAATAATATAAACAAAGGTAGCAGGTAAGACAGTAAGAAACTAACAAAATGAGCAAATATACCGCTAATACAAATAACGGCACAACAATAGATAGTTAACTAACCACGATGTTAAAGTATGTGCCAAGCATTCCTGCCAGGATGAGCATGCACGACCGCAACTCCCTATTAATATAAGTAAAATGGGAAAAAGGATAAAAAAATCAAAACCTCAGCATCAAACTAAATCAAGATAAAGTTGTTAACAATAAAAAGAAAAACATTAGGACATGCATCAGATAGTAAGCAACATATATTTGCATCTATAAGGATGACTGAGTTTTACTTCCACAAATTATGATACCCGTATGGCATCATCAATGGTTTAAAAAGAATTAACTAATAGGCTTTTGTTCTTTTAAAACTTAATCAATAACCAGAAATATCATGTCCCCACTTCTATATCACTGGGTGGAAGGGTGGAGGAAAGAGACAATGTGTTTGTTTTCCCCACAAGCACAGAATCAGAAAATGTATATGGCTCTGGGCATGCAGCACTCATCAGCCTGTGCATTTTGATTCTTTTGAGAAGAAAAAGAGTTCATATGATGACCACATTTATAAGGTTTAAACAAAAGGACATTGAAAATAATAATAATAATAATAATAATCATTTGCATCTGATGTTGCCCTAGAGTTACTTTATTTTCCTCCATAACGGGTAAGTTACCTTAAAAAACAATGAGAAAAACGACCTAACGTGATGTCAAAGAGCTAAACCTTACAACAGTTCAACCAAATGATCATGTTCTAATTACAGTCCCTTAAAATCATTTTGTTCAAATTTATATAAGCAAAATTCCTGTGCATAAGTCAAAAAAATTACATGTCATGGTTGCAGGGTCATCCTTGCTTAAACTGATATAAGTAAATTTCTTGTGCATAACTAAAGAAAGAACTAAGATGGTTGCATGATGGAAAAATCTCCCTTCTTGCCCCAGGCTTTTTTCCACCAAGTTTGAAAGAATCTCCCTGTATATGACTATGTACTCCACACCGAATAAACACATGAATCAAGTTTTACACACAATACCTAAAGTTTAAGATGAAAAAGATAACTCTGATGTATGGCGCAATCCTGAGAGGAATGGAATCAAAGGCTGTTGGAGACAAATAGAGAACATAAACCAGCAGATCAGCAACCAAAAGTAGTAGGCACATGACCTGAAAAGAAAAATCAAAATCAAACAAATTTATTACTAAAAAGAACAAAATTATCATACAGGTTTTACGGCGCGTGGACAGATCAAAATATTAAATTCAGCCTTGATTTTATCATTTCTACACCAAAAACTGCTCTCTTTTCTGAACTATTTATAGGGAAAAGCTATTGAAAAGAACTATTACGGTAGCAATCGACAACGTCGACATACTTTATTTTATTTATGCCATATCAAGACTTTCTGGGGCTATTTTCTATCGATATAATCAGTTTATTTGAGAACCATGCTACGGTAAAAGTTCTATTCGAGAGCTTTTCCCCTATTTATAAGGCTGAAGATATGAATAGTTATGCAAGTCCAAATGCACGAAATAAATATTATAATATACATGCCAAGAAAAGATGAACCACTACCATTTTAGCCGTTCACTTTTGTCGTACAACTGTGGCCACTTGAAATAAGCAAATGTTGTCACAAATGACTAGAGGCCTAAATCAATTTCTCAAGGACTTTTGGCTGGATGGTTCTTTGCTTAGTTGTCTTTTATAAGAATCTGTACAAAACCCAGAATCCTAGACCATATTTTTCTGCCTTCTATTACGAAGAAAAGTGTAGTATAAAGATTTTGAATATTGAAAATGAAAGGCATATTGAAGATGTCTTGCGTGATAAAACATGAAAAACATACATACTTTGTAATATTCATGTAAATTCCTTCGTGGATTACATTGCATTCCTTATGAAGCAAACATCAAGCACCCATCAGGAGAAGCAATAAAATTTCACAAGACTGAAGGCCAAAAATTCATTATGGTAGAAATGAAACTGAAGAAAATAATGATGCTGCGATGGTTGATTCTAAGAGAATAAAGAATTGCATAATAGTTAAATAAATCAAAAACTTTGACCCCAAAAAAAAATTGTAAAAAGGGGCATTTTGGCCCAAATGTTGAGTTGTACCAACATTGTCATCCCTGGTTACAGGTAGCACCAACAGTAGTCAGGATCTAACCACCCAACCCACAAAGTCATCTAAGATTATTTGGATTTGTGCAGCAGCAAATCAAGTAAGCGCGATTTGATTCACATAAACGGTTCTACAAGACCATAATTATACAGCCAACGATAAAGCCAAAACCAAACACCTACCTTAAATCGATTAAGATGATTTTTCCAATAGAGATGGAACCCTTCGTATGAAATTGGAAAGAAAGTGTGCACCATGAGTACAATCAGTGTTATGCCCTGCACAGGAAAATTTAAAATATTAAAAATTTAAAAAATAATAATAATAGAAAGCTAGCTATGTAATGCATTATAAAACAGAAAATAGACACACATAAAAAAAAACGAAATGTCAGTAAAATGAATCTAAGAAGCTCAGGTGGACCACATGAATCTTCTAACAACATCTTTCCAGCACTAATCAGGCAGTCAGGCTACACTTAGGAAAAAAGTATTTTCCATATTCAATTTCTGCTAAGTAAACAACAAATAAAAATTACTTAATAAATTGTTTATGCATTCTAACTTTAACTACAGCTTGTTAGAAGAGGGAATTCTGTTTGTGCATACTAATGGTATCCAGCCCTACTTCTTAAGGAGTACTGTCATTAAAAGGTACTTCTAAATTCTGATACTGGTTGAGATAAGTTTAAAAACTTGAAAATAATAGTCAAAGTTTATTATCAATATCCTTAAACATCTATACCAGTAATATGAGACCAATGTTCAAAATTATTACCTCACCCACAACCCAATATTATCGGGAAGAAAATGAAATATATTATTTATGGTAAATTTCACTTTATTACCCGGAAGTTTCCCGAAATTTACTTTGTTTTTTTCGTCTCAACTTTGTACCCAAAATTTAATTTTTCTACCACTTTCATACCTCCGTCAATCTGCTGTCAAAAAATCCGTTAACTCATGACGTGCCAAATGATGTGGCAATGTGACTCACAAATTATTTAAGAATAATAAATACATTTATAAAACATGATAAATATTTATAATAGAAAAAATACTGGAAATTTTTTTAAAAAAATAAAACAACTCTCTCCGCCACTTTTTCTCTCATCCCCTATCTCTCAGCAACCACCCTCAACCCATCGTCATCCCTCATCCCTCATCCCTCATCCCTCACCCCTCCCCAGCCTAACCCTCCCTTGTTTCTCATATCTGATATCTATAAAGAAAGATATAAAGATTTTTTCTCTTCTTTAATTGGAGCAAGATTCCTCTCTCAAGCAAACAATCCAATAAAGAAATAAGAATGATTAGGTGCAGGGGATTGAAATTTCTACATCAACCCTCCATTTCCTCTTTTTTGTTGAGACTAGAGGGCTCTGCGTTCCCCCAACATGGACGACGATGTTGTACAGCGAGTCTTCCAAAAAAACCAGTCGCGCCGTCGCCTCTCCCAACTATCACCAGCCCACCCGACCATGACACCCACCTGACCAATTTCGCAATTTCAGAGACCCAGCTAAACCCTAGGCCCCAATCAAAATTTCCCAATTGTGAGCTTCATTCGTAGAAACAACCATGGGACTGTGACGCGAGAGAGAGGGAGATGGAGAGAGATAACCCAGATCTGATTTTCTGGGTTTGGTCGCGGAGAACTTGGGGCGCGGCTGTGGCTGGAGGTTGTTGCCGAGTGGCGATTATGGAGAGAGGGCTGAAGGAGGTAGGGTTGGGTAAAAGGCTGCGAAGGTGCATATCGGTTTGGTCGGGAGGAAGAAGAAAAAAATAAAACAAAGAGAGAGAGATAGTTACTTATTTTATTTTTTCTATTTTAATTAGGTTATTTCTTCTTCTTTTTTCAGTCCAAGAGGCCCCCTAAGTTCTAATGAAAGCAATTACAACCTTCCAATGTCAATTTGAATTCCACATGTTGGGTTAATTTAAAGAGAAAAAAAAATGTTTACAAAAGCAGCTGTGTGTAGAGAGCATGAGCGCCTTGTGAATGTGAGTGGAGCAAATATTTTTGCAGCACTCCTGGACACAAGGACAGAACATTTTGAAGAACTTCACCTTCCACATAGAGTGTAAGTAAACTAATCAGCCCTAAAGTTTGTGAGGTATTGAAATTGTAAACTAAAACCAACTCATTGAAATCTTTAAAAGCAATGTCCAATGGGGTATCCAACATTTATGACGAACTTTTTTCGAAGGGTCATGTTAGGGAGACCAACTTTGTGTACTAACTTGGATACCAACTCTCTAATAGAGGTGGAGCCCACCAATACAATGGGTCCCACACTCTATTAGAGAGTTGGTACCCAAATTGGTACACAAAGTTGGTCTTCCTAGCATTTTCATTTTTCGAAAGTTGAGTATGAAACTACAATAGCAACAGAGTCCAAAAGCTAAAATTACCTCATAAATAAGCGACTCAACAGTATTTAAGTATGGCAACTGCCCCAGATAGTAGTAGTCTCTGTCACTACACGTATATTCAGTATACTTCGGGCACCACAGAGGTTTCTGCACAGAATTAACCAGCACCAAGCAACAATCAAAGGGGATACTAATATTGGACAAATAAATAACCCCAAATAACTATAAATAAAAATAAAAGCAAATACTCACCTCAAGGAAATTGAGTATTATGAGAGCAAAATATAGGAAGGCCCAAAGGTAGCTAAATCGAAGATAAAGAAAGTAATACTTTGCAGAACTCTGGAAACTTTCTTGATCAAGTATCTGCTCAGGCAAGCCAATGCCATCTTCCGCCTGCAGATTATTGCAATTTCAGCCATGATTGCAATGCATTTGCAACTCAAAGAGCAAAGAGTAAAGAGCAAGATTGAAAGAAGGTTTTAGGAGAGAGAGTCAGACCACATCGACGAGTGCGGCAGCTTTCTGATAAGGAGAGCCGAAGGTGATGGCATCGGAGCGGCGTCTGAAGCCCGCCGATCGATCGCCGTTACGAACGCCGCTGCCCTCGCCGCCGAGTAGAGGCTTCTTCTCCATCTTCTTCGTCGCGCTTTTGAGCCAAAATGGAGAATGGGTTGCTTCGTGTGGTCAGTTTGTCACTCGCTTTGTCTCTCTGCTTAATAATATCTTCTTTTTTTGTACAGTCGGTCTTTTTTCCGCGGACAAAAAAATTGTTTGATTGGGGGATAAGGACTAAAAGAAGCATTACGTGTAGGATCATGGAGGGGAATCTGAGATTTTGAATTTTTTATGTCGGCAAAGAACATGGCCCCCACCCCATAGTATCCCTCTTCTTTGTAATTTTTTCTATTTTGTGGTCCTCACGATAAGGTCCTCACAGAGAATTTAGTCCCGAGTATTTCTAGTTTGCAGCTGGTTAAGGGTTAACGACAGTCTATTAAGTTTGTTGCTGACTGCATAAATTGTACACATTGCTGAATCATGTTGGACCGTAGTAACAATCAGCAATGCCAGTTGATGCTATAGTAGTATTGTATAATTTCTCTATCAGATGGTCGAGGACTTTATTATTGAGAAGGAGCAATTAGGGCTAGCATTTTGAACCGAAATATTGTAAAATCGCATTTACTGACCGCATTCAAACCGACTATGTCGGTCGGTTCGCGATTCCGAATAACAAAATACCTCAACTATATATAAATAATTATTTTATTTAATATTTAATATCATAATAATTAATTATCTTATCTCTCTCTAATGATGAGATTGAATTCTACAAGGAAATTGAACATGTTACAACTTGTAAGTAATTGTTTTATTATTTTCATGTTCTTTATGCTTCTTATAATGTTTTTTTATATGTTCATTTCATTTTAATTTTCTTAGTTCATATTTATTAAACTTGTGTTGTTTTATTTGTATATGGTCTCGTACATCACAACGGAGTCATTCAAATCTACTCTCCACCAACCCTTGAGTTCTCTATGTCTTGCATTGCATTTTTCTTTTGGGTTGTAACTAAATTTAAACTTTATTTGCTTCGGTTTAAATCTGTTGAGGCCCAAAAATCCAAGGGTTAGGCCCAAGTCTATTCTCGGCCCAACGCAAATAATTAATCACAAAAGAAGCACGATCGGGACATGCGAGAAATTGTAGGGTGCACCTACATAAGCTATGGGCCACATGTCACGCCAAGCAAGCATGCACAAAAATGGCCAAAAATGCATCGTCTGTATAAGTTCACGCTCATCAACTTATCAGATGCTACTTGGCCCAAATCATGGCTTATTATGTCACAATAAAACTCAAGCGCAAGCATGACATATAGACACGCGATTCTAATGCCAAGCCGTGCTACAAGCTTAAGTGGGCCCAAGCCACGTAATCACCGGGGCTTCTTTGAGAAGGTTGTGGTATGGATGGAGTGCAATCTTCATGGCCCATTGAGGGACCAAGGAATGGAAGTTTTAGGCCACTTGGGAGCACTAAAACTCGGGCCCATTCCTCGGGCCCAAATACATGGGTTAGCATGAGAGAGAAAAGAATGGGTCCAATGCCTTAGGAGAACATCCCATAGGATGGGTCCAATGCCTTAGGAGAACATCCCATAGGCTGCGGTGACCATTAGGCAATCCCACGTTAGTTAAAACACCCAAAGTGAATAGGCTACTTCCAGAACTTGACGAAAACACAAAGGGTCTTTGGAAAAGAGGGTGCCGATAGTCCAAAACCTGTGAACAAAGCCCAGCCCAAATCCTTGCTAAAAGTGGCATCGTGTTCCACCCCTGTCCAAACTCCATAAACAAATAACTACAAAGCCACCGTGAAAAAGCCAAAGGAAATTTACGGGTGTATAAGGAATACCCACTTGGACAAACGATTTCCTCTCTTCTCCCCTTTCCTCTGCAAGCTTAGTTTGAAAACCAAGAGAAAAAGCAAGCGGCACACCACCCCAATGGGGAGACTCAGCCGTATAGGAAGCCTTGGAACTCAAAGGAGCCTGCGCTCTGATGGAGGAGATTTCACCAAAATGAACGAATTGAAAGAAGCAAAGGAAAATATGGGGATGGAAAACCATAGAATTAGAATCCCAAGTGCCTATAAAAGAAGGCTCCTCTACCCAAAGAACACACACCATTCCGGAGCAAGACCAAGCTTTGTCAAGCAAACCGGAATTTACCCCATCTTCTACTCCCATCGTTTCTCTCTTTCTTCTAAGATAGAAACCCTCCTAATTCTCCATCTCCACTATAGAACCTGCTTTTCTGAAGGAAATTCATGCTTTAGTCTCTCTCTCAAATTGCTAAACTTGTGAAAACTCAGCTCCCATACCACAAGCTCCTCATGCTAAGTCACTAACAAGTTTAATACGTTCTTCTGGTTATTAGTGAGAAGAACCCAAACGTATTTTTCTAAGGCTTCAGCAAGTCTTTTAAAAATTCTTTTGGGAGTCTGGTTCTTGAACTCAGGCATCGGGGATTTTGTTCATTTTCTTCTTACAGCAGCTCAAGCCCATTCGTCAGGCTGCTGGAACAAAAACACCCCTACAAAATCTTTATTTGAGTTGTAAGTTTATATGCTTAAATTTGTAAAGTTCAAAATGCTTGGACTTAAATGGCTTCAAAACTAGGCCAAAAAAAGTATGCAAAAGATAAGATTTTTTTTACCCATATGCCTAAAAGAAAAGTTTGTAAAAAATTTGATTTTATTAGTGGGTTAGCCGATTAAATTTGTAAAGTTCCCTATACCGCTAATAAAGGTATACCGACATACCGACTGCAATATACCAATAATTGTGGTATACCGCAATATGTCGGTTAGTTCTTGGTTTTTTTTTAAACAATAACGCAACATGTCTGGTAGTTCGCGATTTTATTGAAAAGTTACGGTAACCGAACCACAACCACCCCTAGGAGCGATAATATACTAAATTTTGATGGCTTTTTTGCTAAAAGTGGCAGAGTATCAGTTTTTGAATTGTTCTGTATTTATAATTGATACCAGTCATCAGGTTACAAATTCAGAGCCCTTAGATAAATTAAAAACCAATTCAGCGATCAGATTTGCTTATGCACTTGGTACATAGGATAGTAGTACCGGATACTTAAAAAAACGCGTTAAAAGGTGTTTTTTTTCATGAGCATCTATCTCATCAGGGTCCAGGATCCAGGATCCGCCAGCATGGGCACCCACCACTACTCTGCAGCTGGCCCTGTCTACCCGATGTGGGCCATAATATTCCAACGGAAATGTTCCAGAAGGATCGTTGTCCATTTTTCCTCAACAAAAAATAAAATTAAACGGATATGATTTTGTCTTCATTGAAAAGGTACCGTACACGTGTCTTGTTTGACCCTCTTGTTAAACAGCTCCTACTAATTTAAGCCATTATTTAACTAAAGAAAAACACCTCATGCCCTCAGAAGGCATCACATGTCAACATGTTTGGTCAAATCATTGAACGGTAAATAATCGCAACGCAACAGTCTATTCTTTTTCAACATTTCCATCTGTTGAAATGACAATCGAAGCACGGCATCTGTCAATCAAGACCGAAAGTATAGGAGGTAGAAAAATATAAGTAAAAGAGCTGCATTTCTGACAAAAAGAATAAAAAATGTTTGTAACCATCTCTGAGCAGCTACCACACTAAAACTATACTCAGTATAGACACAATGCAAAAAGTTGTAACCCTCTGAGATGCAGGAGGTCAACCGCATAATACTAAAAGCTCCCCAATTAGAGATCAGTTATATCTGTGTGAGAAAACTTACTAATTACACAAGTAATGAATTGGGAAGCTGAAGCCAGCAAATGAGTATTGTCCTCTCTCCTGCGTGTATGTAAAACCACCATGAAACACACACAGGAGCCCCCACAAATCAAAATCAAAACCAAAATCGAACTCTGCGATCTCTAGAGACTTTCTACACCTCGTCCCGACATCAAACCTGCAAAAAGGATGCAATCCTTTTAGTAACATGGAAAACTTATGCATACAAACTCATCGACTGCATATAACAAAAGGTTCAAGCAAACGATAATGTCACCATTCATGCTCAAACAGGGGCAAACTGAATAAATAGCGCAGAATTAATTTCTAAAACATTATAACAGCATCATGACTCCAGGAAGCAACTAGGTGAAGTTCCAAAACCAATGTGCAGACATCAATGTCAAAACAGGAAATAAAATAAAATTGGAGAGTTTAAAAGAAATTTGGTAAAACTTAAATTTCTTTGCATCAACCCACAATATCCATAAAGCGCATGGTAAACTTGAGAATCATTACATATTCCCCAACCAACATGAATCTGACCACTTATGAAACATGGCATGACGGCTCCAAATATAACAAGCCAGACAACTTTATCAGTATAATTTAATATTCTAGATACTTGAACCAAATCTGATGTCACATTAGTTCAAAAATAAGTACAGCAGTAGAAAAGCAAAAAAATATATGCAAGTTCATCATAATAATTAGTTCTGGCAAGAATTCAAATGCAAACCAATGGCAAACCCGAAATAAATGTGTAGAAAAATGAGACAGCAGCAGATACAGGGAAATAATCTGAAGGTTTGAAGTAGACGCAGAGACTAAAAGGAAATATATAAATTCCAAAGGTTTGAAGCAGTTGCTATACAGTAAATACTAGCTCAGAAAGCATCCAATCAAGATCAATGGTTCTAACATGACTGAGATATAAAGACATAATAAAAGGAAATATATAAATTCCAAAGGTTTGAAGCAGTTGCTTGACAGTACATACTAGCTCAGAAAGCATCCAATCAAGATCAATGGTTCTAACATGACCGAGATATAAAGACATAATAAAAGATAAAATTTTAGATTCATCAGGCAAACAGAACAGACTTTTCAAGTAATGACATACTTTATGCCCAGTGCCAAATGAACAAAACAACAGTAGTTTATCATTTAACTGCACAATGTATTGAGCATGACACGATCTGGAATATATTCCAAAATAATAGAAAGGAGATGGTAAGATATTCCTAAAGATCAATTATTAAAATTTACCTTATCTGCCTTCGACTTTTTTCCTGTAACAATCTGGAATATACGAAGGCCCCGGCTGAATGCTTCATTAAACAATATCCTAGTCTGCATAGACTGAAACCCAGGAAGCCATGATAATACTGCAACAGGAGACATTACAATCACCCCGAACAATACATCATACAGTCGAGCCACAGAAACAACCGCCGTCCAAAGTATAGTGTGCTGTAAACAGGGCCGAAATACTTGTGCTATCAATATCAATCCCCACCCAGTGGGAATGAATGCCAGAAGACTTGTGAAAATATCCACAAATTTGAACTCTGTGAATTCCAACAGGGCAATTATAACCAGTATTGCAAGTTTAATGACAAGAAATTGGACCAACCGATAGTAAATGTGATCTTTTGCTGCATATCTGTCCCGAGCATATGCTATTACCACAAAAATTCCAAAAGCCACAAACACATAGATCCAAGACAACAAGTAAACAGCAATACTGGTACTTCCAGCAGCAATACCAAGCTGGTATACAATCCCATATTGGAAACAGAAGAAGCGGAGGTCTAAGATTATTTCCAAAAACTTTCCCCAGAGGCCAGTTGTCCTTAGATGATCCTGCTCCTCATACCACCATCTTTCCCAGCTCTGTTCAGCTTTTGCAAACACACTGCCACGATACCAAATCCAGTTCATGAAGTCATCAAAGTCCTCTACAGTCTTCAACCAATCAAAGCCAGAAGGATTAAAAACAAAGGGTGCCATAAACCATGACAAAACAAGGAACCAACTTGTGATGGTCATGGCTATGTAAATAAATGTGTCCTTAGCTACAGGACTATGTGATGCGTAAACGATAAGTATCAAACCAAGTTCAACTGCTTTCACAAAATGACTACGAGCATAGAGTCTATAATTCTCTGCAAAACTCTTGTGCTGCACAACAAAGCCACGACCAGTCGCTCGATACTTTGCACCACCATGAAGAATAGTTCGCCCAAAAAAGTGGGTACGAGTTCCCATTGAGAATGTGTAGAAAACTGATGAAAGCTGGAGCTGCATCGTCAAGAAATCCCACACAGCTTGAAGGAACCCATGCTCAAGAGAATTCTCCACTATCATTGGAAGGGCAGTGAACAGACCAAGTTGGATAATGAACTGCTGATTTAAGATTGTACCAAGTGCTCTGTTGCTAGTATCATCTGCCAATATAGAACGTTCAATACCACTAAGAGCCAGATAAAGCCGGCCCCAAAGAAATGCGTAGACAGTAAGAACAACCATCATTGTATTAAAAAAGAATCCCACAGTGGTATAAAAGAATGATAGCATCCGCAAGAAATCCAGCCTATGACCCAACCTATAGACATCTCTGCTGAGAACTTGCTCACCGTTACCACTGGCAACCTTGGCCTCAAACATGGAAATTTGGTTGAACCCAACATCCCTTCCCTTGCCCACTTGAATGTATTCATGGTGTGTGACATTTCCACCACGCAATGTGCAATTAAAGCCAGCAAAAATGTCTTCACTGATGTTAATCACCCTGGAAGCTTTACTGATGCCACCTCGAGTCAAGAACCAAAACCGGTCAAACACATCTGGATGACCATAATGCATTCGAATTTTCAAAGGGTTTGCCAACACTCGCTGTCCCAAAGTGACAAAACTTGTTTCTTGAGCTGACATAAACCAAGCAAGGGATGAGACAGAACCGGTAAAAACATGCTCCCTGACTCCCAAGATCGTAGGCTTCCGGATACCATAATAGCGCCTGTATTCTTCCAATAGATTCCGCATTTTAAGTGCCTCCTCAAAATAATTGTCTTGGTTCATATCAATTGTCTGAACTGCATCACCGCGAGTGAAAATAATGGCATGATTTTGATTCTCTGGTTTTCCCTCTCCAAGCTTCAAGGGACCAGGCAACTTTATGCGGTAGATTTCAACTTCCTTCTCTAATTTCTGATCATACTTCACAAGAACAGAGTAATACTCCTTCTCATCCCTGCCAGTCGAAACCTCATCAAGATAGGCAACTCGAAGAGCTTCATTGGTTTTCATCAAATACAAAATTTCGTCAGCATGGGGATCTTTTTTCGCCTTTTGCGTTCCGTATATCTGGCATGCAACCACATATGTATATTTCATCAAAGCAGTTCCATACTCATGACCCTTGTATAACAAGTTCACACGACTGCTTGTTCTACTTAAACTATGGGAAGAAGGTGACCTCTCCAAGGTCAAACCATCCAAGCTAATGTCTCGCATCATGGAACCAAGCTCTTGTGATCCTTCCCGAATGTCCATCTCTGATGCCGAATCCAGAAAAGCCAACATCTTAAGAGCCCGATAATAATACATCATTCCCCTTACAGTCCGAGTAAGGGTCTGGCCTCTGTAAGATGCCCAAAGCCTGAGATCTCTCAACTTAGTTGTCCATATTTCATCATCACTCACCATTCCTTCTCGGCGCATCCTCTCCTTAAAATTTGTCCACTCATCAACATAAATTGTCTGTAAATAATACAGGATAGAAATCCCATCTTCATTCTCAGTGCGTAGTTGTTCTTTGTTGTACAATACTTCTTCACTGTAGTACGGGGTCAGAACACTGAAAGCCATCATTTTCTCAACTTGGGGGGCATGGGGCATGTTCATAAATAAGGAGTTACTGAAGAAGGCAATTCTGCGTCTTGCCTCAAGGTTAACTGGGATATTTTGCATAGAGTCCCGAGAGGTAAGTATTGTGTGCAATCGCCGAACCTGCCGATAGAAGAATACGTTATTAGGATCAGGCAACTCAACGGCATTTTCAAAAAGCAGCCCTGCAGAAGAAGCTGGATTACGAGAAGAAGCCAAACCATCCTCCATCAGCTGATCAGTAGTTCTTTTCTCCTTGAAAAAATCTCTAATGGCAATCTCATAAATGGCCTGCAGAGCATTTACCACCTGACTAGCATCTTTCTTAGGTTTGCTCAAAAGCTCAACAAGTTTGATCAACTTGGCATGGAGCTGCGGAAGCGCAGTCGTTTTAAATGTTTTCGTGAACTTCTCAATCTGAACAGAGTGATCAATTTCCTGAAACAAGACTGTCATGATGGAATGCTCTTCTGTGTTACGTTTGATGATGTCAAGTAGCAAGTGCTTGATGCAATCATAAGCTTCTATAACAGCACAGCGCCTGTACTCATTCTTGCATATCTTATACCAGAGCCACTTATCAGGAGCATCTACCAACTCTTTGGCCTGACTAAGTGCCAGCAGCAGCTCATTGCACAGAAGAAAACAAGGCCAGCGTATAACCCTGACATTCCAAGAATTCTGTGGCAGCTCTAACAACTCAAGCTCGCAGTCAGAAATTATATCTTCTTCCCTGAAGATCAAAATTATCTCATTCCATATCAAAGCAAACTTGGTTGCCTCCACCTGGTTAGATTCAAGCTTCTTATATGGCCGTCCAAGCCCGTACCTGAGCTTCAACCGATGGATAGCATCATTAAACTTACTCCTCAAAGTACCCCTTGCATTCAACAGTTGCTCTTCTGGCATGAGATTAAACTGAATTGCACTTGCAAAGAACTGGAATCTCAGCCTCAATTGCCCGATATTCCGTATCTCACCCAAATGTGCAAACAAGCCCACTCCTGCCCCCACAAGAGAGGAGTAAATTGCATAAAAAATCTGCAAATCCATGAGGTATATCAAAACTATTGGAAGCCACAATAATCCCACTGCAAACTTGTTGCTGTTACCAAAAAACTGATGCCATTCATAGTTCACATCCTTCATTTTTATGAGTGCTTTTGACGGGCGAATCATTGGTTTAATCTGCATGAAGTAACAGAAAAAAAATTTTGTCGCGAGCACGAAAATCCAGAACAAAGTATACTTTATATTGTCCACAAGGCCTTCCCTCAAGCCACGGCCAACAAAAGTTCTGCTCTGAAACCACCATGATAACATGTAAAATATCTTCCAGTTTGTGTTCTCAAGAAAATTTCGAACCCAAGGTAAAATAAACAGGACCAAAGCCAAAAGCTCTGGAAGGATGAAAACAGCTGCCACCACAAGAAAATTCACCACGCGCTTATTTGCCTCGGCCGACCACTGCCTATCCTGATTTCTCTGGGTCCATATCCTCCCGTAGAACACCCCAAAAACAATAATCCACCCCGCAGCAACTATGCTCTTCAACACCATTCTCACTCCGAGCCCCAAAGTCTCCCTCGAAACCAGACTATACTGCATCCCCACGTCAAGCAAGGACTGCAAAAACCTGCAACCAGCCCAAGTGAAGAACACAGTCAAAACCTTGACCTGCACTTCCCTCTCCTCCAAAGCCTGCCATGGATACTCCCTCTCCTCCCAAGCAACAATAATAGCTGCCTGAAGGAACAAAATCAACATGATCCAAAGCTTGTCAAAGCTCCTAAACAAGTTCCAAAACGACCTCTGCTCCACAAACCCAGTCTTACCCACGTGCCTACTCTTACTAGAAGTAACAAAGAAGTTACTCCCAATATCAACAGGCCACTTGAGCTTCTCAAAACACCTCTTACTCCAAAAATACTCATTGATATCATCATAGTTTCTCCAAACACTATGTGGGGCAGTCCCATTCTTGCTACTCTCAACCTCAGCTCTAATGGTCTCATAAATGGGTTTCACAATAGAATTCAAAAAAGCATTTTCCCCAGAAACCGAAGGCATCACGGGCTGACCCGTGTTCTCATCAATATAATCCTCCAAGATCTTGTTCAATTCCATGGCCATATTGTGAAAAATAAAGCACAAACACTCAGGCACAAACCTCAGATTCGCAGCCTCGCCCCAGATCAAGAGATACAGCGACACGTACAGGAGCTCACGCCGCTGGTCAGAAGCAGTCCCACGAGACCGGTCAGAAATCCAAATGTTGGACTTTTTCCCCAAATACGAGCACCACTCGGTGTAATTCTTGAGCAGCTTACGCCGGAACTTCTTCAAAACGGCACCGTCGAGGGTGTCGATGTTGTCCGGGGGAGGGTCGAGGCGCATCTGAGCGTTGGCGAGGTGGAGGACGATGTGCTCGCGCTGGTTGCGAACGTTGTCGTATTGGAAGCCGAAGAACAAGGCGAGCCAGTCGAGCAGGTCCATGTGGGACTGCCATAGGGCGTAGGGGGGACGCCGGAGGTTGCCGACGGTGCGTAGAGCGGCAGCGGCGGCGCGTACCTCGGGGAAGCGGAGGGAGGGGTGGTCAGCGAGGAGGTTGTGGACGGGGATGATGTTGTAGGGCTCCGAGTCCGGGTCGGAGGAGGAGGATTGAGTACCCTGGCGGATACTCATGGCCTGGAGGTTCGGCAGAGGAGGTAGCACGGAGAATGTGTGCGCTCGGCGGTGGTTTTAGTTTTTCTGTTTTCTGCTTGCTGTTTTTGTATTCTGATGAGAGAGAGAAGAAGAAGAAGAAGAAGAAAACGAAGGGAACAGCTGGGGATGGTTTAACGTGCAGAAGGGATGAGAGAGAGAGAGAGAGAGAGAGAGAGAGGAAGAAGGTGGGGGGAGCGCGTTAACGTTGAACCGCTGTCGTTTCGTTGATTTTTCCTCTTTCTGGTCCCTCCTCTTTCTCTTTTTCTTTCGCTTTCTTCTGTTTTACCAGTTACCGTCTATTTCAAATATTTTGGCTTTTCCGTTTGCGTTCGTTTTCTTGTTTTTCTTCTTTTTTTCTGTTGGTTTGTGTGTGTTTGTTTATGGTATGGACATACTTTGAAATTTTCAACTTTGTTATTTACCAATTTTCTGGCATTCATATGTGGGAAGTCGTACTGGTATCATGCCAAATCGTGTTATTTTGGGTTAAGTTTTCTTATGCTATAAGTTTAGTGATATATTTTAGATTTATATTATTAGCATCAAGTTCATTCTCAAAAAATTTATATTCAAATAATGTAGGAGTAGTTTATTTATTTTTTAAAAATGTTTTTTTATGAAATTTGTGTTCACCGGCCGTTTTCTTGGTATACATGTTACAAGAAAAGTGTAATAGATTAGTTGATGGACTTGATAATTGAATCGACAAATAGGGGAAAGAGAGGAATGAAACGCAAAAATGAGTTATAAAGAGAATATGAGTCATACATAGTAACTTTTAGAGGACAATGTGAGACATTGACTATTTTCTCATGAGACATTGGCATAGTTAAACCTAAAACAATTTGTAATTAATCTGTTACCTATCTAAATTATTTCGATTTCGTTTTCTTTATATGTTTCAAGTTCTAGAAAAGGGTGAAAGGTAAAAGGAAAAAATAAATAAAGAAAAAGATAATCTAATACTAAAGTATTTTATTACTGTCTTTGTTTCTAAATTAGGAAAATGTTAATTTGCTTCTTTTTGGGCGCTCTTCCACTCGCAACAAGCCGCAATCATTTGTATTCTTCTACTGTGTCTGTGTGCTGCTGCGCGCCTTGCTGCCAAATGTCCCCTCCCCAATCCAATGGCCAATGCTTAGTTAACGTCTAGATTTATACATCCAATAATATTAATTTAGTATTTATGTTTAAGGTGTTAAGGTCGAACGCGGTTCTGTATTAGAAGATAAGAAGAAATTTCAAATTGAAAGGGTCGTTTTGGTGCTTCTGGAATCTCTGTTGAGACTAGAGGTGTCAACGACGGGCCTTGGCGCGGCTCAGCCGTTTAAATTAAGACGGCGCGACGGCGAATATTAAATGGAGTCGGGCGCAGCACGAAGCGCATGGGCCGGGATCAAAAAATGAGGTCGATGGGCCGTATGGCACGACATGAGCCGGCTTGGCCCGAGCCGCTTCAAGCACGGCACGAGCCCAAGCCCGCTTTAAGCACGGCCCAAGCACGGCCCACTTAACTTTTTTTCTTTCTCATAAGTCAAAATGCAAAAATTTGACATCTAATGTCATTGTTTATATGGTTTTTTATTTTATTTTTTATGATCATAAACATATATTTGATGTCTTTCATTTTAGGGAAATTACTTGGGTCCTTAATTAATTAAACATATCAACTACAAATTAATTAAACAATATTAGAGTTGATATCTAATTAGTACATATGACATATACGCTTCTCTTATAATCAAAGCAAGACATTTCTTCACATATAAAATAATAAGTTGTTTAAAGATAAAAAGTTGAATGGACTTTGTGGAGTTTGACACTTTTGCCCTTCGCCATTTCATATTGTTTGGATGTTTGATTTATTAATGTTTTCAAATAGTTCATCATTTCTTACCTCTAATTATATTTTTAATGTTATAATTTGAATTATCTAGTGGGAAAAAAATCAAGTGAAAAAATTCAAATGAAATGGGTTGGTTCTTGGGCCCAATTATGGCACGAGCACGCGGCACGAGCGGCCCGGCCGTTTCAATATGGACATGGGCTTTGGGCGCGGGATCAATGATTTTACTAAATGGGCGGCACGGCGACCCGATAAATTAAATGGAAGGCCACTGCGAAAATGTTAAAAGCGAATTTAAATGGGGACGGGCGGCCCCGCACGGCCCGCTTGACACCTCTAGTCGAGACCGGGTCCCCTTTTGATTGGAGGAGCTCTATTTTTAAAGGAAAATATTAGGGAGATTAACTTTGTATACGAACTCTCTAATAGAGTGTGAGATCCACATATTAATGGGTCCACACTCTATTAGAGAGTTGCAGTACATAAAGTTGATCAGGTCATATGACCATTTCACTTGCCATGTGTCATCACAATATGCTGCCACGTGTCAGATCCTATGCCACCTCAACATACCACCACCATCGACGACCATCGCTAACTGCCGCCTGCCACTACCCACTGTAATGGGACACTATAGTAGATCACATTCAATTAATTAACAAATTTATAATGCAATTGATGGGTTTTGAACCTATGACATCCCACTTTGAATTCGGTTGTTCCGTTTCGTTACTGACAACGCAAAACCTCAACTTATGGTTAGTTTTGAGTTTTATATTATTTATACTGAACCTTAATCATCAATTAAAAGTTTTTTTTTCCTACACAAATTATAATTTTCTTTTTATGAGAAAATAGTTGTTCACTAATTAATTTTTTTATTATTAAGGTAAAAAAATTAGACCATACTATTATTATAGTTTATTATTATTTTGCCGATCTTCCTTTGTATTGCTATTTCATTTTTGTTTTCAATTTTAGTTCTTTCATGTTTCTTAGTTTTATTAATAATTGATTTTCTTTCATGACTAACGTATGAATTCGATATTATATTGTAAAAAAAAAACATAAAAATGGTGGCATGTAATAACCTAACCCTTAATTAATATTTAATTATTAATTTATTAGAGAAAAAAACAATTATGCCCTAGAATATTGCAATGGGTTTTAAAATTGACTTTTCGTTCGGGAGAGAATTTGGGGAAGTGAGCCACACTGTTACATCGGGCTCGTCAATATGAGTTCGTGGGTATATTGTGGGTTCAATTTCGAGTTGTATCGAAGAAATTATGATTAAAATTGCGTGAGGGGCAAAATGGTAATTTTACAGGTCTCCCTCACATTCTCCCCTCTGGTTTCAACCCGACCGCCCCTCCCCTTGCAAAGCCACCAGCCGCCACTACTCCCCACCGAACCACTCCCAATCGGACTACCCAACCTCCCCACCTCAACCCGGCCTTCTCTCCTCGCGCCACCAAAACCACGAAATTCAGCCGGTTTTAGTTCGAATTTCGCTGGCTTCGTTCTCCCTCCTCCAGCCACCAAACTGGTCGTGTGAGGTATTAATCCCCACCTATTTTTCATGCTCTAACTGATGGTTGGGTAGGTTTTGAATGAATTGCAGCGTAGATAGGTTAATTTTCGAGTTAAAGTTTAGGCCGGTTTTGAGTTTAGGTTTTGGGCCACTTTTGGTCCAAATTAAACGTTGTCGTAGTTGACTTTTGTGTTCGGGAGGTCGAGAACTAGTTGTAGGTGGAAGGATGGCTCTTGATTTGGAGTTTGTCTGAATGCCGAAATTATCGCTTTTTAAACCACCGAATCTGCCAGCGCGTGTTCCCACGAGTGGGGCCACTTTTAGCTATCAAACTTCATTCCTAAATTATCCTAACGTCGTCACGAGCACCTACATGCTCAGATTTCAATTTGGAGTTCGTATGACAGTCAAACAGATTTACGCCTATTGTGCGTTATCCGGGTTCAATGTGTTCGGACAGTCGAATCAGTTCCAATTCTTAGTATGTTGTTCCCCGTATTTCCAGGATCGTGTAGGATTCGACGAATCGTGAATCGGAGTCCCGGATACTCCGAAAATGCCAACCCTAGGGCTAGGGTTACGGAAATCGTCCAACCGTCCGATCATGCAATCGTGAGCAATCCGATAGTCCGATCGAGACCAAATTTTCGGGACATGTGTCCTAGCCATATTGGAACCTTTAGGAACTTCCGGATAGGAATTTTGAGGTCGTGGACCCCATAGGGTCACAAGTTGACTTTTTGGGACTTTATCGCTTTTTGAGTCCCGAGCTACCATAGACCATTCTAAACCTTGGAAAAACTTATGTGGGCATAGGAATGATCTTAAATTTGATGCAAGCACTTTTAGGAGCCGGGGGTCAGGGTTTTAATTAAATATTATATTGAGCAATTTTATTAATAAAATATTATGATGGTTAATCAGGCACCCAGGCTCAGATAGACCCGTAGAAGGGACCTTCGAAAGGTCCAGCTAGCACGGACCAGTAGTGAGTGGACTTTTGATTTTATAAATGATTTATGCAATTTAATTTCATTATTTGATCTTGAATAAGTTTTATTCAATAATCAGTGATTTCATAGTTCGGTTTATTGCTTTTAAATATTCTAATTCGCATGCTGTCGAGTTGGATATCCTTGGTGGATATAGAAAAGAAAATCTATCGAAATAGGAGATAAAATTGCAGCAGAGTTTTAAGTCGAAAGGAAATGCGTATATTCATTAAATCCTTCAAAACTTTATATTTTTTTTAGAAACCACCATAGGTACCCAAGCATACTTCAGGTTGCCTTCGATAAATATGTTGCCTTTGGATTTATCGGTTGCCTTCGGTTAAATCAGCATGCTTGATTTATGCCCCACGAGTCCCAGGGATATCCGAACCGTGCGGAGTGAGGAATGTGGTTAAGGCTGACTAAATGTCACCTGAATCCTGCTAGGAATGCAGCTCGGGTCGACTTTGTGTCACCGAGACCTGCGAGGATGTGTCACCATCGTGACACGAGGAATTAAAGGATTATGTGGGATAAAACGAAAATAAAGAATTGACGGAAATAAAATGGGTACACCTAGGTGGTAGATCAAAGTTGGTTTCAATGTTTTCAAGGAATTATTGTTTGATTAAAATTATGACTGTTTTTACGAGTATAGATTTCAGTACGAGTATAAATGAAGAAAGTGATTTAGTTTTTCATAACTGTTTTTACAGTGGAGTTAGTACATTCATATGTACTTTCAAAACTTTATTTTTGGTCCCCTCACAGTTTTAAATGTTTTGCACCCCTAGGCAATAGGCGTGCACTAGGAGGCCACCATAGGGCAGATTTCTCACTCCACTCCTTTCTCACTCGATGTAGGACACCTTTTGTAAACTAATTAATTTTCTTGTGAACTCTGAGTTAGTTGCTCTGATATTGCCCTAGGAACAAATTTAACTGTTGGAATGTATAATTATGCATGCTGGCAGTTGATATATATATAAATATATGCTTGTTTGACAGGTGAAATTTTTGGGAAACGTTCAAATTACAGGGGAGACTCTGCCGAATTTTTGGCAGAAGTCGAACCTTGAAATTCTTTGAATTTTGAGTAGATGGGCAATTTAGTCAATTGTGCTTGACACCTGTCAGGTGTTGGACACGCACAGGGTTCGGCTCGGATTCCAAAGTGGAATTTTTGGGTCTTGTCATGGCATTTTTTTAGGACCTTTCTTATTGAGAGTGGCGATAGTATACTAAACTTACATACACTACACGGATGTTAGGACTCGAACACAGGACCTTGCCTGAGAGAGTAAATAATCCAAACCACTACACTAATGGATTCTTTGCAAAAATGATGGCATTTAACTTGTCAATATAATTATAAAAGAATAAACATCGATATAATGGTAATTGCAACTAAATTAATATTATTGACTTTTATGACTTATTAATTTTGAGTTTAGATTTTTTGACACCTTTTTAGCTAAATCTTAAGCGATTAGTTGAATTGAATATGATAAATAGTTTACCTTTTGGTGATTATCATGAAGTGTGTACAATATTTTAGAGAATATATTGCAGTGTATTTTCTACTAGCGTATGTTTGCATAAGCGGAAATGTGTTTGTGGTTCCAAATAGTTTATCTTTTGGAATTCGAGCCGGACCCTGTGCTTGTCCGACACCAAGCGGGTGCCGGACACAATTGACCTAATTGCCCATCCACTACAGTTTCAAAGAAAATCAAAGTTCGACTTCTGCTAAAAATTTGGCAGAGTCTCCCCTGTAAATTGAACGTTTCCCAAAATTCCACCTGTCAAACAAGCATAAATTTATGTACACCAACTGCCAGCATGCTTTTATACACATTCTAACAGTTACATACAAGTTCTAGGACAATATCAGAGAATCTAGATCGAAAAAAGTTACAAGTATGATTTAATTATACATGGCCCTACATTGGCAAAAGATGTGGCGGAAGGTGGACTCAGCCCTGTGGTGGCGCACTGAAGCACGACTACTACCTGGGGGCGCAAAACATTTAAAACTGTGAGTGGACCAAAAACAAAATTTTCTGAAAGTACATAAGAACATACTAACCCCACTGTAAAAATAGTTATGAAAAACTAACTCACTTTCTTTATCTATACTCGTACTGAAATCAACGCATTCATATATATATATATATATATATATATATATATATAGCCAATCACACTCTTAATCAAACATAAGTTCCTTGAAAACATTGAAAACAACTTTAGCCTACCACCTAGGTGTACCCATTTTATTTTCGTCAATTCATTATTTCTGTTTATCCTACATAATCAGTCAATTCCTCGTATCACCATTGGTGACACGTCCTCGCAGGTTTCGGTGACACAAGGTCGGCCCGAGCCGCATTCCTCGCTAGATTCAGGTGACATTAGTCAGCCTGAACCGCATTCCTCGCTCTGCACGATCCAGGTACCCCTAGGACTCGTGGGGCAAGGTTAAGCATGTTGACCCAACCGAAGGCAACTGATTAATCCGAAGGCAACCTTTATTATGCTAGGGTACCTATGGTGGTTTCTAAGAAAATATAATTTCTGAAAAGTTAATGATAAATAAAATAAATTCTTATTTATGTTTTCTTGAACTCTGTTGCCATTTAATCTGTTAATTATCTAAAATCTTATATGCCACAATCTCTAGGCATTCACAACTCGGTAGCATATGAAATAAAGCATTTAAACTCAGCAAAATCATGTTGCGAAAACATCAATCATAAAATACTTATTCAAGATCAAATAATAGAATTTAATTGCAAAAATCATTTATAAAACCAAAAAGTCCACTCACTACTGGTCCGTGCTAGCTGGACCTTTCGAAGGTCCCTCCTGCGAGTCAACTGGTGCCCGGGTGCCTGATTCAATCATCATGAATATTTTATTAATATACTACTTAATATAATATTTAAATAAAAATCCCTAACCCCAGGCTCCTAAAAGTGCGTGCATTAATTTGAAGATCATTCCTATGACAACATAAGCTTTTCCAATGTTTAGAATGGTTTACTAGAGACTCGGGACTCAAAAAGCGATAAAGTCCCAAAAAGTCAACCCGGGACCTCGTGGGGTCCATGACTTCCAAATTCTGATACGGAAGTTCCTAAAGGTTCCAAACTGCCTAGGACACATGTCCCGAAGATTTGGTCTCTATCGGACGGTCGGATTGCTCACGATCGCACGATTGCACGGTTGGATGATTTTCCGTAACCCTAACCCTAGGGTTCGCGATTTCGGAGTATGCGGGACTCCGATTCACGATCCGTCGAATCCTACACGATCCTAGAAATATAGGGAACAACATACTAAGAATTGGAACCGATCTGATGGTCCAAACACATCGAACCCAGATAACGCGCAATAGGCGTAAATCCGTTCAACTATCATACGAACTCCAAATTGAAATTCGAGCACGCTTACGCGCTCGTGATGATGTAAGGATAGTTTAGGATTGAAGATTGAAGGTTAAAAGTGATCCTAAGCGTGGGAACACGTCGCTGGTAGATCCGATGGGTTAAAAAGTGATAAATTTGTCACTCGGAAAAACTCCAAACCAAGAGCTGTCCTTCCACCTACGACTAGTTCTTGACCTCCCGAACACTTTCTTCAACTACGGGAAAGTCCATTTCGGACCATAGGTGGGTCAAAACCCCAACACAAAATCTGCCTAAACTTTGACTCGAAAATTAACCTATCTACACTGCAATTTGATCAAAACCTACCTAACCATTAGCTAGAGCATGAAAAATAGGTGAGAAACCATACCTCACAAGACCCAATCGGTGGCCGGAGGAGGGAGAAAGAGAGGATTGAAAATTCTGTCAAAAACTGGCCAAATTCATGGTTTTTACGGTGGTTTCGCGGCATCGGCCGGGAAGAGGCTGAGGGCGCGGGGTGGTTGGTGGTGCATCCGATGGGGTGGTTATGGAGGTTTAGGGGTGTCGGGCTGAAGAAGAAAAGGAGAGGGGGTGGGAATTGTCGCGGGGTGATAGAGAGGAGAAGAGAGTTTTTTTTTTTTTAAATTTCAGATTTCGAAATTACCATTTTGCCCCTTGATATTTGATTGTATTTTCTTCGTTACAATTCCGATTTAAGCCCGCAATATACCCACGAACTCGCATCGACGAGCCCAACGTAATGGTGTGGCTCATTTCCCCAAATTCTTTCCCGAACAATTAAAAATAATTTTTAACCTTATTAAAATATTATTGGGGCAATTTTGTCTTTTTCTATTATTAAATTAATAATTAAATATTAATTAGGGATCAGGTTATTACATTTTGTACTGCACAATGTTATCTTCGTATATATATATATATATAATTTAAATTAGGGTTTAAAAGTTGTGAATTTGTGTAACTAGAGAGTTTTGATTTAAATCTTGAGCGAATCGGTGTTAAAATGAATATTTTTTTGAAAAAAAAAAACATTTTCACTTCTCATATAAATATTATATACAACCCAAAAAAATAACACAATAATAAAGTTGGTGTAGTGGTTTGTAATTAAGGTTTCATCCTTTGAGGGCCAATGTTGAAATCCCTTCAAAGACACAATATTTTCTATTTTTTAGAGAGAAATAAATGAGACACCTCCATATCAAGGTGGCTGGTCGGATGCCGAAGGTGGTTGTCAGCTGAAAATTGTCGTCTGAGTTTGGTTAGAGATGGTGGTCGGTGCCCGAAGTCAGTGGCTGTCGGCTGAAGTCAATGGAAAATGGCCCATCACTAGATAGCTGGCATGAATTATTGAATTTATATGAATTTGTAAAAATATGGATCACTGGTATTGTGTGTAATTTTGAGTTATTTTAAGTGCATTATTGTATAATTGCATGGTATATTTAATTGATTGACCTTATCTAGATTAGGTGAAATTGAGTTATTATCTACCAAAATAGTAAACTTCCTATTGAGTTTAAACCAAAGTTTCTTTTATAATTTAGGCACAAAGGTAGTCAGGCATAAGAGCGAGTACAAATACATATAACCACAAAAGGTTATTACAAATACGGAAGAGCAGTAACCACTGTTGAGAAGGAAAGTAAAGTTAGTTGAAATCTTGGCCAATATGATTCCCATGTATCAAGCATAACTTAATAGGTGAATACTGTTTCCCTTTGTATAGTTGTGTAAACCAAGCACCTACTTATTCTAGGCATAGATTTAGGATCTTAATTATGTAATTCTTATATAAAGAGCCCTTGTATGAGTCTATACGAATCATTTAGTTTTTATCAATATATGAATCAACTTTCTCAAAACACATTTTTGATCTCTCTCTCTCAACTTTCTCACATGGTATCAGAGCATCTTTGCTCTTCGTAACCAACACCACCCTTTCACCAAAGAAAAAAAAAACCTAAACATTCATGCCGTCATCCATGGCACTACAAGAGAAACAGACCAAGCCCTTAGCCAAGCCTGAGGCAAACCTATATGATAACCAATTAAAACATCCAAAGACATCTTCATCACCGTTGGCACAACCGACATCAACAACGTTTACAGCTATAGAGAGACTACTTGATCGGCCAGTACTACGACATCAACGGTCCCACCAACACCTTCATCGCTGTCAACACAACCAGCTACACTAGTTGGAATAGCCAAACATCAGAGTATCTTGACTATGCTTGGTAACAACAATAAATCATCTTCTATGTCTAACCTTGTCGATGGTTAGTGTATCTCGAGTCATCTATCTAGTAAAACGTTTTGTGACATTGCACTTGGGAAAAACATAGCCTGGATTTTGGATACTGGAGCAACCGACCATATTGTTTGTTCTGCTCGCCTACTCACCACTTGTTCACAAGTGCAAAACCGCACTGTACATCTTCCCAATGGCACGGTAACCGTTGTGACACATACAGAGAGCATTCAATTTCCCCCAGAATTGATTTTGCATCATGTGCTTTTTTTCCCTCATTCCAATTCAACTTCATATCTGTTAGCACGCTTGTCAAACATTCCGTTTACATCTCTACTTTCACTAAAAATGTTTATGTGTTACAAGACCAATGCTTGGGGACGATGATTGGGATAGGAACTGAGCGAGGAGGACTCTATTACCTCAATATTACAAAGGGGGATGTGTATAATTTTGTTTGCTCAAGCATGGCACCTTCTTCTTCTCGCATTTGGCATTAACGCCTTGGGCATCTTTCAAATAAAAATACGCGTTTATTTTCTCATTATGTTCAGAACGTTGAATTTTGTGAGATTAATGATTGTTCAATTTGTCCTTTAGCTAAGCACACCCATTCTCCATTTTCCACAAGTTTTATCAATACTCATGCACCTTTTGAGATGATTCATGTTGACATTTGGGGTAGGTACCATGTTGCTACACTAAATGGGGATAATTACTTTCTCACTATAGTTGATGGGTTTATTTAATGCATCATAAATCTGATACGTATAGATTTCTAACATCTTTTATCAAACTTGTGGAAACATAATTTTATGCTAAAATCAAAGTTCTTCGCAGTGATAATGGTGCCGAGTTTACCATGGCGCAATATTATTTAATAAAGGAATTATACATCAAACAAGTTGTGTTTCTACCCCCCCAAAAAAAGGGGGTAGCTGAAAGAAAGCATCATCGTCTTCTGAATATTGCTTGATCTCTTCTTTTTCAAGCCCACCTTCTTAAACAGTTTTGGGGGGATGCCATTTTAACAACCACTTACCTCATCAACTGTACTCCCACACCATTGCTATAAGGGAAAACACCATATGAACTCATTTTCCACAAACAACCTGCCTATGATCACCAGAAGGTATTAGGATGTTTATACTTTGCATTCACACATGACAAGCGCCCTAGCAAATTCGATGCTCGAGCTTCACGATGCCTCTTTCTTGGTTATATTCAAGGATGAAAATATCGGCTGATATATCTGTATTTTTAGGTGTCGATACAGATAGAGGGGGGTAAGCCTATTTCTTCCCCCTTATCGGCGATATATCCCCGATAACCCCCGATATCCTCGATATTTACCGATATTTCCCGATATTTACCGATATTTCCCGATATTTCCCGATACCAAACAAATAACCCAGAAATTTGTCTTTAGTTTTGAAGGCAATTGATGCAAATTGAAACCCAAAAATCTCTAATCCTTACCCAGAACCCTATAATATATGAGCATAGGAACTAGACTTAGTACTAACTCAAATGAATCTTATGATGGCTATGGTTATGTCCTGTTTTATTATAGTGGAACTAGTTATGGAGCTCAAGATGATGAAACAGATTATGAACCTACTAGTTGGGTCAATCCTAACTATCTCATATATGGGAAGATAGTAGGGAGCTCAAGAGAGACATATGTGCACCATGTTCAAACATGGCTTACAAACTGCTCGGGTTACATGACTTGGTATGACTATTGTATGAATCTAGATGGTTGTTCCTCATTGTTTGAACCTCTTAGGAGCTCTTCATTTATGTAGATGGACACTTATCTAAATTGTAATCCAATGTTTAAACAAACTATGGATTTATGCATGGTTTATTCATTCTAATCAACATTTTATTTTCAAACTTTTCATTAACGCGCATTACATACCACTTATATTTCATCATATGTATATCTTATTCTTAGTAAATATTGAGTTTTATTTGTTCAATACATTCATTGATAATGTACATAACATCTATGAAAGTTTTACTCCAAAATTATGTGTTTCAATGCCTATATCTGTCATTTTTGCTGATTTTTTCCCGATACATAAAACGATAACGATATATCCCCCAAAATATCCGTAAATTGGAGGCCCGATATTATCTGCACGGCCGATATTTTAATCCTTGGTTATATTTATGGTAAAAAAGGTTATTGTCTCTATGATCTTGGTACGGGTAAAACTTTTGTTTCTATAGATGTTACACTTCATGAATACATTTTTCCTTATCCTCACTCCATTACAGACTCACCTATTGTTTTACCCACTACACACGACATATCATTTGATGATATTGATATTCCATCTTCTACTCATTCTCCACCACATGATGACAATACATTCAGATCTCCTTCTATTAAGACAACACCTTTGTTGCCTCTCCCACTAGAATCACATAGCCGCCTCGTTATCTTCAAAATTGTCATGTTGGAGTAGCTCTTCCCTCATGTTCCTCTCAATCATCAACTTATGCCTTGGTTGACACAACTTGTACTTCTTTCCCCTTGTCACATGTTCTTTCAAATGACAAGCTTTCATCTCAGCATCGTTCTTTCACCACCTACATCTTCGTCGAGACAAAACCTAGCTTTTTTTACACGTTATCCAACACCCTAAATGGCATCTTGCCATGCAACAAGAACTTGCCGCTCTCGAAGCCAATCAGACATGGTCACTCCAATCTCTACCTCATGGCAAGAAGCATGCTAGCTACAAATGGGTGTACATGATCAAATTCAATCCTAATGGTACGGGGAACGTTATAAAGCTTGGTTGGTCACCAAATGTTACAGCCAAATTGAGGGCCTCAATTATCGCAAAACTTTTGTCCATGTTGCCAAGCTAGTCATCGTTCACCTCCTACTTGATTTGCCTCTACCTAACAATGTTAGTTTCATCAGTTATATGTCAACAATGCTTTTCTGGATGGTGACCTCAATGAGGATGTTTATATCGCTCTTCCACCTGGGTCCGAACGAAATGGGGAGACACGAGTTTGTAAACTTCACAAATCATTATATGGCCTCAAGCAAGCCTTTCGATAATGGTTTCTTAAACTTGCAATGGCCTTTAAGCAAGATGTGTTCCAACAATCCAAAGTTGATTATTCATTATTTGTAACATCCCACATCGACCAACGGAGAGGGGGTGATGTGCCTTATAAGTACATGCCCACCTCCATCTAGCATGATGCCTTTTGGGAGCTCACTGGCTTCGGATTCCATGGGAACTCCGAAGTTAAGCGAGTTTGGGCTAGAGCAATCCCAGGATGGGTGACCTACTGAGAAGTTGCTCGTGAGTTCCCAGAAACAAAACCGTAAGGGCGGGGCCCAAAGCGGACAATATCGTGCTAGGCATAGCCAATCTAGAATGTGACAGAATGGTATCAGAGCCATTCTGCAGTGTGGTGCGAGTGTGCTGACAAGGACGTCGGGCTCCTAAGGGGGGGTGGATTGTAACATCCCACATTGACCAACGGAGAGGAGGTGATGTGCCTTATATGTACATGCCCACCTCCATCTAGCACGAGGCCTTTTGGGAGCTCACTAGCTTCAGATTCTATGGGAACTCCGAAGTTAAGCGAGTTTGGGTTAGAGCAATCCTAGGATGGGTGAACCACTAGGAAGTTTCTCGTGAGTTCCCAGAAACAAAACCGTGAGGGCAAGGCCCAAAGTGGACAATATCGTGCTACGGTGGAGCCGATCCGGGATGTGACTTTATTAGTCCGCACCCAAGGTAATGCATTTACTGCCATCCTTGTTTATGTGGATGATTTCATTTTAGCAGGATACAATTTGGAGGATATTGAGGCTACAAAGCTATTTTCTCAAGCAACATTTCAAACTGAAAGATCTTGGCCAACTGAAATATTTCTTGGGCATTGAACCAAGGGCATTGTTCTTTCACAAAGAAAATACGCATTGGAAATTCTTGAGGATTCATGCTATCATGGTGCCAAACTAGCATCATTCCCCATGGAACAAAACTTGTCCCTTAGCAAAGATGATGAAAGTTACAACAATGATCCATCTTCATATCGAAGACTTGTTGGGCGTTTGATATACCTAAGGCAACTAAGGCTAGATTTGCTTGGGGATGACATGGTAACGTAACCATTGTTAGACCAAATTTGGCATATATGTTCATATTTTAAGCCAGTTTATGGACAAGCCACGAGTACCACACTCGGAAGCAGCTTATAGAGTTTTGCGCTATATTAAACACTAACCTAGTCAAGGCACATATTCCTTTATGCAACAAGCCCAATACAATTGAATGCATTTTGTGATGCAAATTGGGCAAGATGTTGCGATACTAGATGTTCTACTACTAGATATTGCATATTTCTTGGGAAGTCATTAGTTTCTTGGAAAGCTAAGAAGCAAACAACAATGTCCCGATCTTTAGCATAGGCAGAGTATCGCTCAATGGCTTAACCTGTTGTGAAATTACTTGGTTAAAGTACATTTTAGATGATTTGAAAATCAAGCATGCACATGCGGTCAAATTATATTGTGACAATAAAGCTGCTTTTCACATTCCAACTAGAGGGGGAGTGTTGAGAAGTAAAGTAAAGTTAGCTGAAATCTTGGCCAATGTGATTCCCATGTATCAAGCATAATTGAATAGGCATATATTGTTTCCCTTTTTATAGTTGTGTAAACCAAGCACCCATTTATTCTAGGCATAGATTTAGGATCTTAATTATGTAATTCTTGTATAAATAGCCCTTGTATGAGTTTGTATGAATCATTTAGTTTTTATCAATATAGGAATCAACTTTCTCACAACACATTTTTGATCTCTCTCTCTCTCTCTCTCTCTCAACTTTCTCACAACCACAAAGGTTTAATCGAGATAGGAGGATTCCACCGGCAACATCAAGGGCACAAAGTGTACCTCTACTCATAGCCACAGAGGGCCAAACAAATTCTGACATAAAAGTCACAAGCTTGCAAAAATCAAGCATAGACAACAATGCACCTCAAAGCACAAAACTACAACTTCAAACTACAATTTTTAAACTTTCACAAGTAAAAGATTACAAGTAGAGACTACAAAATGCAACAAACTCTAAAAGAGTTGATACACTTATTACAACACAAAAATTAAAACACACGAAGTAAATCAAAAGGTGGAACCCAGATATGCAAAACAACCCAACAAAAGCAACAAAGGCAGCCATGTCGTCCCCAAGCAAATCAAAAGCTTGAACCCCATAACTACAAAAAAGAGAAAAATGAGGGAAGGTGAGGGAGGTGGGGAAGAGATGAGAGGATAAGAGAGGGAAAAGTAGGGGAGAGGAGGGAGATTTGTGCATCAAAGAAGAGAGGAGGAAGAGAGGAAAGGGGATGAGGAGGAACACTGACCTCCTCCCCCCTCAAGGTCAATGCAGTGCTAGAGATGGTTTTTTTAGGAGACGACTAGGGTTCAGAATGAGTATTTGAGTATTTTAAGGCCAAAAACAAAAAGAATCCCCATTTTGGACTAATGACAATTCCCATTTTATTCAAGATGTTCATTGTAACTCCCTTTAATTTCATATTACAAAGTTTATTTTACCTACAAATAATTCCTTACTTTTTTAAATAGCCATTTGAAGTTTTCTTAAACCACATATTTATTCACAATAATTCATAATTTCATGTTCTATTGGTCTGCAAGTCAATACCCTTTTTCACTTGACTAGACCCCGTTGAAAATGCAATGAGTTTTTATACATACATGCTAGTGAACTAATATTTATCCATGAGTATTGGATGAGAAAGCATTGTAATGCCTTTAGCTATGATGAACCAGACTATTTCATATATATGCGAGTATATGATATATCTCATATGTAGGATAAACAAGTCATGAATGCACTTGGTATAAACTTATTACAATTCTTATTGAGACTTGGCAATTGTTGGCACCTCCATCGCACCCCACCCTTCCCTCTCTCTCCTCTCTACTCTCTCTTTTATCTTCTCTCTATTGCAACAGCAGAGCCACATTGTAAAAAAAATTACAAACTGAGGGTACATGATTGTTAAATTGAAACACGGGTACTAACATGCCTTAAGACTACAACTACAAGATATCAAACTAAAATTAACTCAAAAAATAATATCTGAGAGTCATTCAAGCATAAGTGTGCAACTCGAACGGGTTAGATGATCAACCCAATCCTAACCCAACCTTCAGAATTAAAGCTAAGCTCGGGGTGTGCAGCTTTATCGGGTTGGGCTCAACCCTAGAACACCTTATTTTGCAAGATTTTTCTTGCCTATAACTTGATTTTCCATCACTGTTTTAAATCCTAGATTAATACAAACTCAAAACTCAATTGCACAAATCAATATCCACTCAAAAGTTAAATGGAATTAGCATCATTATTGGTTCTAAAGTTTCAACCTTGCAAAATTGTAATTAAACTACAAAATAACACATACAAAGCAACTCACGTTCTAAGTTTCAACCTAAAGAAACAGAAAAAGCAACACCATAATCTATTATCCAAATATATACATGTAGTTCATATAATATGAAGTGCCTAGGTAATATGTGTTGGAATGAACTTAGGTTACAAATTGGGTTGAGCATTCACGGGCAAGCCTCAATCGAACTGAACTCAACAAATGATTGAGTTGAGGTTGTTTTGAGTTTCGATTCGGGTGAATTTTCACCTTATTTTAACCCACCCAATTGGGTTAAAAGTCGAGTTAGGCACCTTGGGTTTGGGTTGAACCAACCCAAATTGTACACATTGAAATTGTAAGCTTAACAACTTTTCCAATTAATTTAATATTGTAGAAAATAAATTGTCCGCATCATAGAGTTACATGAATTCAATGTTGAACAAGATTAATCGACCATTATGTCTCAATTATTTGAGGTAGTGTACTAAAAGAATATTTTCTATAATAATGAAGATGTTGTAGGGGTCTTTTTCTTCCGACAGTTGGACGAATGGGCCTGGGCTGCCGTAAAGAGCAAATGGAGATAGTTGCCCCTGTGCTTAAGTTCAAGAACCAGGCCCCAAGAGCGCTTCGAAAGGTTCGTGGAACCTTAGGAAACACCTTGGTTTCCTTCACCAACGAAACCCATGGTTGCTTACAGATCAAAACTATGGCTTGGCATGAGAAGCCTGTGGCATGGGAGCTGAGCATTCATAAGTTTAGCATGAGAGAGAGAGAGCTTGGATTTCCTATGAGGGACAGAGGTTTTAAGTAAGGGAGAAGGGATTCTAAGGAGGTTTGTTGAAGAGGGAGAGAGAGATAGGTGTATTAAGTAATTTCCAGCAGCCTGACGAAAGTTGTTCAAGCTCTGGAATAGCTTGCTAGAAGAGAAAATGGGAGGAGATGGAGGTATAGGGCATGAAATTGAAGGGTTCCAGGGGTGAGAGATGATGCTTGCTCTCTAGGTCTGGTTTGCTTGCCTTCGGTTGAGTTGTTCAGATGGGTGAGAAGTGCCTTCTTTTATAGCCGCTGGAAGCTGACATTTTCCAAGAAACCCTAATGGTTCCTATCCAAATCTCTCCCTTCCTTTCTTTTCTCCTCCCTTGACTTTTCCCATCTTGGTGAAATTTCCTCAGTCTATTTGCACAAAATCAGGGATTTTTGGGAGCTCAAGGCCCTTTTCCACAGCTGCCACAGGGGAGAATGCCCACTTTCAGCTACCTTTCTTCCTTCTTTTCTCCCTTGTTCTATGGCTAGATCTGAAAGGGAGAAAGAAATGGGTATGCACGCTGGTTGGAAAGGTGTTTTGCTCAAGTATCCTTTGGTTTTTTGGATGGCTTGTGTTGGGAATTGTCTTTGGCCATGTGCTGGAGATTTCCAGCAGCTTGCATACATAGACATCTTTGGCTTTTGTCGAGGCTTTTGTCTCCAGCCATGTGCTGGAGATTGCAGATATTTTCTTCTTGGTTTCTTGAGCTTTCCTAAGGTGATGGGTTAGCCAATTAAGAGAATGGGCTAATCTCCTTAGGTAATGGGCTATTTTATCAAAATGATGGGCTAATTTTCCTAGAGTATTTGGGTTGGTTTTTTCTAGAGTATTGGGCTTTTTCACTCTTTTATGCTTACCCACATATTTGGGCTCAAGAAATGGGCTTGAGTTTTGGGGCTCCCAAGCAACCCAAAACTTTCATTTCTCGGCTCATCAATGGGCCTCATGAAAACTCGTAACCATCCATACCACAACCCACTCAGCAAGCCCCAGGCATTCGCGTGGCTTGGGCCCACTTAAGCTTGTAGCGTGGCGTGTTGCTTATTCGCTTGGCGTGGCACGTGTGCAAGCGTATATGACGAACTCTTGCGTACCCAAGTTGGGTTTCTTCCCAAGTTAGGTGTCATACTGGGCTAGAAATATATTTGGGCCCAACCTTGGATTTTTTGGGCCTCAACAGATGTCAAATAATACGTTGGATGGACCCCACCCCTACCCTAGGGGTGAGCATCGGAATAAAAAAATCGGAACATCGAGCTGGACAGGATGGAAAAAAGGGGAAAAAAAACCGATTGACTTAAAAAATCAACAAACCGGCACCGAATCGGACCGGATCGATTTCAGTTTCATACCTTACCAAACCAAACCGGATCGGACGAGTTCCGTATTATTTTATTTTATTTCAAAATTATTTAAATCCAATGCTACATTTTTAATCTCATAACTAATATTTCCCCAAGCCCAACTTCAAAACGTCTCTCTTTTCTAGGCACAATATATCTCTTTGCATGAAATTGGATCATTTGTTAATTTTCAAGTCCAAAAAATAAAATTTTAGTTGAAATTTATATAAAAAATAATAATAATAATCCGGTCCAAAATAAAAAAAAGCTGAAATTGGATCGGAATCAGTTTAAACCTGACCAGTTTGGTTTCATAATTTTTTTTTACTAAAACCAGACCGGTTAAATAGTACATGTTTCAATTTGAGGTGAAAACATGACCGTGCCCACCCCTACCCCACCCCATATATTCAAATTCAAATTTTTGTTGTAAACTGGGTGGTATAATGCTGGAATATTGAGTGCACGTAAAGTAAATGAGACAAGATATTTAACGAGGTTCGGCAAGTGGTGCCTACATCCCCGGAGAGTAGCAGCAATAACCTTTCCACTATGTAAAATAATAAGACTACAAGAAGAATACAATTCTAGTGTTTACACTCCCACTGGCTCACTATTCTCTCTGCTCTCTTTCTTCCTTCTCTTTTCTTTCTCTTTCTCCTTTTTTTTCTCTCTTCCATTGGTGTCTATTTATAGGTAGAATTCTTTGCATGTTCACTCACAAGCCTTTGGCTGTTCATTCACAAGCTTTTGGATGTGCATGCAAGGAAATTTCGTGGAAGTGTATGAAAGCTTCATTAGGTAGAAAACATGTGGGCTCCATCTACTTTATTGACAGGACCGACCGAATTCCCCTGAACTCGTGTCCAACCCCCGTCTCAGGCCGACACTACCCCGACGCAGAACTTACTTTACTAAAACGCCCTTGACCTAGTTTAAAGAAATAAGTGAGTCGACTTCGACGCGAAAATTCGACAGAGTCTCCCTGAAAAGTGGGCTTTCCCAAAACTTTGCACCTGTTAAAAACAACAGAAAATTTCCCAACAGATGCACATGCACAGTGGCACAGTTAATAGGAGGCCTCCGCCTACCTCAATCCTAGGTGAGCACTACGGAGTTATCTAAAGAAATTCAAACTTTACAACCCGAGTAAAGTATAGCAGGTCAAGATACAAGAAAACTCCTACATGAGCCATTAGCCGTGATGCCTCGACGTGGTGGTCTTGACCTCGGGATCTAGCACCGGGGCAAAATGTAAAATGTGAGTGGATGAAAATCAAACTTTAAACCTCATTTTTCAATGAACATAATAACCCCTCCGTTTTCGCAAATAATGATAAAGCACTTATGCAATAAAAATCCTTGTATAAACACATATTCTTATACGAACAGGTACTTGAAAACAATTCTATTAACTTTGTACCTTGAAATACCATATAAAGAAAACCGTAGCTTTGCTACTTCCGTAAAATTCCGGAAACCACAACTTGAACACTAAATCCTTAAAATAAAAACCATGGAATTGAATCCATCCAAAAATTCCTCATTTAAGTAAAATATAGCAATCTTTGAATAACTCCCTTTTCCCTGGAACCCAACTCATCTGGGGTTTCAAACCTTAATTTAAAATCAGACTGTGGCATCACCGTCCTGCACATATCCAAATATTATAAATCCTGGAAATAACATCCATAGACACACCCACATATATATATATATATATATATATATATGTATAATAACATAAATGTAAAACTCAGAAAATCCCAACAAGGAAAATGTAAAACTAAAACGACTAAAAAATCAAGAAAACCAAATTCAACCAATCAAGCTTTCCCGACAATGCCCGTAGGGCAAGTAAGGAAGGATCCTCACTTAAAAGAAAATAAGAATGGAAGTATAGTAATAGGTATATATATACTATATATAAATAGTAAGACTCTTAGACCAATACTTGTACTGGGAAACAATCCAACAAGGGGATTGTTGATCCCACGTGGAGAAAATTCCTTTACAACCACGTAGCCAGGGAACCAAACTGTCCCCAACTGGGGACTAACTCCCGTGACACGCACAAAAGAAAATACCTCAATAATGTGCGGCTGAATAAAGTCCTACGCGCGCGGCCCCGACATGGGCCTACAAAGAACACCCCGCCAAGGGTGAACCGGTTCCTTTGTATCCTCGTATCCATTTCGCAACTGATCCAGGGAGGTACATAAAGTGGTGCTAATAGCACTCCATCTAGTATACATAATCCCCGACATACCCTAAATACCAGGGTATTCACTGCACTAAACCCGAACACAATAATATCCGGACGTTACCCCGTCCATAATTGACACCCAAAATACGTACAATAAGAATATAGATACATATGTCTCAACATATATATATATCCGGAACCCAAAGTATTCATCAATTTCCAATATCAAATATAATCCAAATAATCCATATAATATCAATTCCAAACTTGAAACAAATATATATAACTCCATAATCGAAAGGTAAATAGAATTTCTTAAAAACGAAATCCAAGACCCAAAAGATTTAATCAACGTATAAATATAGAATATAAAATATAAACTATAAATTCCCAAAATCATAAAATTCACATTTTCTTAACAAATTTCAGATATTAAAGTAAAATAGAAAATTCCTTGATTTAAAACAATATAAAAATTTCAAGATTAACTTAACCAAAGTAAATAATTTGAAAACCAACATAATAATAAATCCTCAATTTAACAAATATAGAACTCAAGAAATTCCCGGAGTATTTCACCATACCCAAACCGTATACAAAGATTACCGGACGTTGGTCCCGTCCCAAATTTAATACTCAAATACCTTTAGTTAAATGTATAATCTTTAATGTCCCACAAATAAAACCGGGACTCCAAAACATGCATAAACTTTGAATATAATTTAAATTCCAAATAACCTCACAAAATATTCTATCCAAGATTCAAAATATCATTAAAACCCCTTAGTCAAAGTGACTAGTTTTATATGCATAAATTTTCCGATAACTCCATCAAAATCAAATCCAAAACTTAATCAATATTTGAAATCCCAATCATCAAGATAAATCATTTATGCATCAAATTTCAATCTTTGAAATAATGCTTGTTCAAAACAAAAGTCCACTCACAACAAGTCCACGCTCAATCCTTAAAGAGCTTTTCTTCCGTGAGCACGCGGCAATAGTACCTATTTGAGAGAATAAACGGTTTAATTAATACGCCGTATTTAACAACCAACTTTAACTCAAGAAACTAGTTCCTCGGTCTCAAAGTAAGCGTACACGACTACCGGGGAGTTTCTAGAGTCAAACTACACTCTTCAATATGTGGACTACCTCTAAGACTCACTCGGCTTACGGTCAAACACCCCGCTTTGGTCAACCGGCCCGTTGGGCCCACTACTTCCAAAAGGTTCCTGGACATTCCTAGAAGTCCAACAAAGTCAACTACACTAAGGCGACCTCAGAGACCCTCACCAACCCCGGTCAAACTTGGTCAAACCGACCCGACTAGGTCAAACCGGACCCGTGGGTCCCCCGACCTCCAAACTTAGATCCGAAAGTTCCTACAGGTTCACTACGACTTAGAGAATACGTCCTGAAAGTTTGGTCTCGATCAGTGATCTGAATCGCGATAATCGCACGAGGACGATGGCAATCGTGTTACCCAACCCTAGGGTTAAGGATTCGAGTATCCGGACTCGATTCTAATCCGCTTGTTCCTACACGATCCTAGAGGCACGGGAACAACATATTTGGAAATGGGACCGATCCAACTCCGAACATATCGAACCCTGATAACGATAATAGGCGTAAATCCGACCGTCAAACGACAACCAAATTGGAATCCGAGCACACCTACATGCTCGGGACGACATGGGAAACATTTTGGGACACAATGCACCACCACAACAGGTGCCCCGAATCGCCGGAATTGGGTGTGTATAGTAATTCGTGACCGGAAAAACTTCAAACCAAGGGTCAAGACTTCACTAAAGGTTCAACTCAACAAGTGGAGCAACTTATTCAACTACGGCAACACCTAGTTTGGCCGGCAAGTATGGCCGGAAATTCAACTCAAAACCGGCCTAAAATGGGTTTCTAAATCGAACAACCTAGGCTTGAAACCGATCTACAAAACATACATAAATGGATAGAGCATGAAGAGTAGATGAAGTTTCATACCTCACTCGACGGAAATGGTTGCCGGAGTCGCCGAGCTTCGTCGGAAAGTTCGGTAACCATCGAACTTTCAGTCGCCTCCAGTTTAAAATCCTTGGGTTTCTGAGCTGGGGTAATGGGCAGGCTTTTGTAGGAGGAGGAAGAGACGAAGATTTAGCACCTGGAATCACCTAAAACGGACTTCGGATGAGGGAGATATGGGCGATCAAAGTATCAAGAGAGGAAGAAAAGAAATGGGAGAAGAAGAGAGAGTCGGGAAGAAGAAGAAGCTGTTCACCTGTAGTGGCACTGTAGCATTTTACTGTAGCCGCTACAGTAAAATCAGAAATTCGTTTTTTTTTTTTTTTTTTTTCTTTTCTTATCGCCTTTCCCGATCGTTACAACCCGAATTTGGTGTACGCATATCCACGAACTCGTTTCGACGAGCCGGACGCAACGGCACAACTCAATTTCCCAAATTCTTTTCGGAATTTTAAAGTGCCTAAAATACCCTTAATCCTGCGGGCAAAATAGTAATTTCGCCAAAATTATTTAAATTGAATAAATTCAATTAAATTGGGTCAGGGATGTTACATTTATTCTTTACAACACTCCCCCTTGGAGACCACAAATAGTTGCTTCAACAAAATCTTGATAGGAGAAAACCCAAGTGAGGTAGAAAAACTTGTTGAAAGAAGAAGAGTACAATAATCAGTGTAGCATACTTTTGGATGCTCCCCTGATATCTTTATGACTATCTTTCTGGAGGGATAATTTTTTGCACTGAGTGGAATGTGTAGCCATCAGATATTTCTTAGTTGAGTAAGTAAATATATTTCTAGTGAGAGATATCTATGTAAATCATAGAAATTTCTAGAGTCTACTTATCCAACAAAACCTGGGCTATTTGTAAGCTTACTGTAATAAAATAAGCCTGTATATGGTGTTATGCGGAGATAGCATCAAATATGCTTCACATCACTCCAAATTAATGGTGATAGAGCTGAGCTTTATCAGACAAATACAATGTTCGGTCCAGTATACTTCCGGAAAATCATTTAAGTGCCCAACGGATAACCCACATAAAAATGCTTCAATTCTTTCTTAGTATAAGCAAGAACCTCGCTGGCATAATGCTCGATCTTCAGGCCGAGACAAATATTTCTTAAACTCTTCAGGAGTTCTAACCTAGCATTAACTCTTCAGGAGTTTTAACCAAATATTAACTCTTTAGGAGTTTTAACCAAATATTCACTTTTCAAGAGTTTCAACCAAATATTAACTCTTCAGGAGTTTTAACCGAATGTATTAACTCTTCAAGAGTTTTAATGTGTTGCAACTTACCACAATAAATGTACTCACTGAGGCACTTTAATAATATTAGTATTGAGTACAAAATTTGTGCTTTAGGCACTTGTCCTTCAAGGACTTGCTTCATGCAATTTAAATCCTTTATGGATTTCATTTAAAGGGTTACACTTCATGACACATCATGTAGCTTTAACCTAGCTATTTATCATGCTTGTACATCTTTAGGGAATCGCTTCTGGCGATATGCTTCCGTGCATTTAATAAGCCTTAAAGATAGCATGTTTGTCTCTATAAATGTGCAATAAGAGGGCACAATTGCATCTGTAAATATGGAGAACCTCAACATTCATTGTTTCTACCAGAAACATTGTGTCATATAAAGTGAGTATATTCCTCTTTATTCCGAACACCCATGTATAACCTTCAGGGTTAACATCCTTTTGGGGTTCGTACTATGGGGTTATTTTTTCACGTTCATTCTCATCTATAATGGAATTGCCTCTTTCAATTTTTGGTCAATGATGTTGTCAACATTTAATAATAGAACGTGGTTCCATTCAACATAGCCCATTGATGATTTGAGTAGCTACTCCCAAACCAAAAATTGTCATTCATCAATTCATGATCCCACCATTCTCATGTGCATGCACATGCATCAATTATTAGCATTTCTTTGCCTTTGGGTACCCTAGCCACTTCAGGGGCTTTCATTGTCCTTTTCTGGACATACATCTCTTATAAGATGAATTATGTAAGAATGTGGATCATAACCTCCAATGGAGCGTTATTTTACAGTAAGGTGTGGATAATCTCCATCCAGAGAGTTGGAGCATTTTATAACCCATATATCTGCCATGCTTTAGGCATGCCACATATTAATACATACATGTCAATGAATTGTCCTTTTTGGGACTTTAAACCATACAATTTGCTACGCATTAAGCGTACACCATATTAATCTTGACATGTTAATGGTTTGTCCTTCTGGGACCTCAATCCATATCATTTGCTACGCAGTATGCGTGCAACTCATTGATTACTGCTATGCTCATGTTTTGCCTTTTTTGAGACTTTAATCTATGCAATGTATTATCAATGTATTCAACTTGCAATTTGTAAAATTTGCATTAATAATTCATGAATACATATCAAGATGATACAACCATTCTTCTGGAATGGTCACAATACAAGATGATCTGCAAGCCATTCTTTTGGAATGGTCCTTTGCATGCCGTTCTTCAGGAACGGTTTTATCTCCCCATTTTGTCATCACCGAATATGTCACCTATTAGGAGAAAAATACCAGAATACTAATAGGGATAGAAACATGAAATAACATATATGTTGCTTACATCCTTTGGTGAGAGAAACTTTGCTCAAATATTTTTCAAGCTCGGATTGGCACTGCAAATATAATGAGGCGCTTGATGATTAGTTATATCCTACAAATCAAAATCACAATTCTTTTGTCTCTGTCAAAAAAATAACCCTCAGTGTTAGGTTCACCACATGGATTTATTCTTCTTATGAAGATTCAAAAGAAACAAAATCCCTTAGGAACAGAGAGTTGTAAAAAGAAAGAAAAGATACAAAGAATTATGATATTGATTGCAAGGTAGGTAAGCAATCAAGGAAGGAGACGGGAAAGGTATACAGATTAGGGCTTCCATCTCTTCTAACAAAGATGGAACCATGAGCTTCAAAGGGATATGTTTGCCCTATAGTTCCCTGATGTTGCCAAAACATGATCAGGGATAGTCTCGCTTCCTAAATGGATGATCAGAGATAGTCTCACTTCTTAAGCACATCAAGCGCTCACTGGTAGGAAAAACAAGTGGATATTGTATCATTAGATATGGAGGAAACTGGAGAAAACTGGATGTATTCTGCAAAGAAATTTCGTTAGTAACATATTTATACAAATTAGAGGAATAGTTTGATCCGGTGAATCTCAAATTAACTACAGAAGTTTGTGAGGTTCTCGACACGCTTTTGAAAAAGTGACTTCATGAAATCCGTAAAAGAAATATCGTTTTGAAAATAATTGTCCTTGGGATCTTGGAAATGTTGCCACATTTCTACCTATAGATATTGCCTTTGCAAAGCCTGATTGGAGTAATTGTGTTTCAACTCAACTTCCTTCCATTTTCTGAAAGTTCATCCTTTTCTAAAACTTTCCTTGAAACCTTTTCAAAATGACTTCATCTCCTTCTCGCCCAAATCGTTTTGATTTAAACGTTGTTCCCAAAACAACTCGTGACACCCAAATCTAGCGTCCATCTTTTGTATCCGAAAATCGTCATCTCACGGTTAATGATTCCGTGATGATGAATGATACAACTACTATCATAGTAGCTAGGAGTTTCATTACTCCTATGGATGAGATATTATTAACAGGAAGGTCTGACAAAGAGGCTATTGATGACTCAATAGCATTTAGCATTCAGAGTGTTGCTTCTGTTTCCAACTTAGCTTATCGTTTGCTTGCAAAGTCAAAGGAGATTGAGGAGCTCATCACTGAAAATTCATCTCTCTAGAGAATGCTTTAGGATTCTCAACGGGAGATTGAAAACCTTAAACATGACAATAAAAATTTGTCAAAACTGGTGAGCTCATACTCCAGGGGTATGTAGACAAAGCTTGACACGCTACAGAGTTCCAATGAAAAGATTCTGGAAGACCATGAGAGGCTCATGGCTAAGTTCGAGAAGCGCCGTTCTCATTCTCCAAGAACTTCTAAGCCATAAAGTAGCTTGATAGATTTTACAAGGCCTGCTTATTTATTGCAGGTGAAAAACAATCTATCTGTTGTATGCTCTTTTTCTGTTAATAATAATTGGGTAGAGCATTTAAACTTGCATTTTTGATTTTTACGTCCTTTCAAAATGACGGTGTGGAACCTTTTGCCTTATAGGTTCAAATAACCACATTAAATCTCTCAAATTATATATTTCAATGCATGTGCGTTCGGAACTTCTGGCCCAGGTCAAACACAACCTCATAATTTTAATTTCCATTTTCAAATGGGCATGAAATATAAATTGAGGAAAAGCCAGGATAATATTGCAATATAGTAGTGAAGAACATTAACTATTATATACCCAGAACTTCAGGTTCGAGATTTCTCATATATTTGGATCCATGGGCTTCCACCCAGATCATATAATATGTGGGGAGCCTCAATTCATCCTTTGAGGTTTATCCTGATATTACTCATTTCACAGTGTATCACTAACAACCGGAATTTACAAAATATATTTCTTTTTTAAGGTGTCGATTGTAACAGAATCGAGCTTTATTAAATTCATTATTTCCATATGCCAAAGAAACATGTGGTGTATCACAATTTGCAATAATACCTCAAGGGTTGTCCATTTATTTGTTGGAACTTCAGGTTCTCAACACTGTTAGATTTTGAACTTCAAGCCAAAATCACATATTCTCATGGTATGGACATTCTTATAATTTCCTGTACATACTTCGGAACTTCAAGCCCTTACATAATTGTCTATGTTATTGAGGAACTTCCGACATCTCATTTAATTACTCATCCATGAGTTTAAGGAACTGTAGGTTCCATTGTGCATGCAGTGACGGTTTACCCAAAATGATACTATTCATGTATACGATACTATTTATCAAGTCATGAATACGTGTCTATTCATGCGTACAGTACATTTGCCAGTACAATTACTATTCATGTGTACGACACTATTCACGTATATGGTTACTATTCATACATTTGCCAGTACATTTACCATTCATGTGTATTGTACTATTAACCGATATGATACTGTTACCTCATTAAGGAACTCCATATCCTTATTTACATGTTAAGGATCAAGGATCTTTAGGTCCGATCTCTTGTTTACAAATATAGTACCGGAGAGATTGCCAACTCTCATATCATTATCATCATCAAGGATCTTCAGGTCCTGATGTAGTTGTATGATGAGGATCAAGTAACTTCTGGTCCTGATCTTTGTATGTTGTAAAACTCATCATATCACACAATTAATTCATAAAATAAATTGCTATAAATTGCTTGTAAATAAATTGCTGGTATGGAAGATAAACTCATACCATACTTTAAATAAAGGTAAATGTGCGGTAAAATAAATTCATAAATTAAATTGCTTGCTGTATGGACGTTAATTCCGCACCATACTTTAAATAATAAAGTAAATGTGCTTGTATGGACACTAATTCTACTCCATACTTTTAAATAAAAAGCAAAGTTAGTTGTGTGGATGATAAACCGCGCCACACTTTAAATAAATACTGTTGTATGGGTAATAAAACTGCACCATACTTCATAAAACTATGTAGTATACATATTATATAACAGTATATTTCCATAACCCATTAAAGTTTACGTGGGCCTTATATAAAGTAAGATGTATGCTTTAATATCATTATATAATAATATTATATATGGAAATGGTCTTTGTGCATATGTGCATACGAGCATGCTTCCAATCCTATTGCTTTCTCACCTGCCAGTAGTATAAACTCTCTTTGTATGGTCAAGCATGATGAAGTGGTATTGAATAGTATAAAATAAATGAATAAAGTAAAGAGACATAAAGCTTATCATTTTTCTGTGGCTTTACTCATATCTCTCTCTCTCTCTCTCTTGTAAAAGTCAGCAGCTTTCTCTCTCTAGCAGACCACAACTCCTCCACTGCTTTTCTTCCTTCCATCAACACAATGGTTAGTAGTATAAATAATAGTGCAGCAGAGAAAATTATACCTGAGAACTTCTTGTGCTAATAACATGTTGTAAAATGGGTGGTATAATGCTGGAATATTGAGTGCACTAAAGTAAATGAGACAAGATATTTAACGAGGTTCGACAAGTGGTGCCTACATCCCTGGAGAGTAACAACAGTAACCTTTCCACTATGTAAAATAATAGGACTAGAAGAAGAATACAATTCTAGTGTTTCACTCCCACTGGCTCACTACTTTCTCTCTGCTCTCTTTCTCTCCTCCTTCTGTCTTTCTTCCTTCTCTTTTCCTTTTCTTTCTCTTCTCTCTTTTCCGTTGGTGTCTATTTATAGGCAGAATTGTTTGCATGTTCACTCACAAGCCTTTGGCTGTTCATTCACAAGCTTTTGGATGTGCATGCAAGGTAGAAAACATGTGGGCGCCATCTACTTTATTCTTTACGACAATTTTGGAATTTTGAGAATTCTCTGTCCGGATGATTTTACCTGTCGTGTTCAAGGAAAAATGATAGAGCAACTAAAGACAAATTGAAAAGTATGTGATTTTTGTGAGCATCTAAACCAATAAAAAAAAAACCTTGAGTTTTGCCCAAAATTTAACACTTGGACTTGGAGGGACAAAAGAAAGGCGTGCACCTTTTTATTATTATTATTATTATTATATAAAATTTATTTTATTTTATGTATTGGCCAGCTCAGAGCCCACAAACAAACAAAGTGCACAACAATATACCTGGGCCTAGACAACAACAAGGGAATTGGTGGAAGGGCTGTGATCTGGTGGGAACTTCTTTTTGCGAACCTCTAGTTGAGAACACCGTTGGATCTAATCTAACGGTTGCCAAAAACCAATTGTAAGTGAAACAGTGTGAAACTGTTGCACTAGAACGAGACATCCTCCCTCCAAAACAGCTGTATTGTGTTCTTGGAGAACACAAATCTCTTCGACCAAAAAAGAACACAATATATCTCCCTCCAAAAAAGCTGTTTTCTTCCTTGAAAAACATAAATTTTTCTTTTTTTCTGGTTTGATATTCTGTTTCAGGAAGAGTTTGTGATCTAATGTTAAGGAAAGATACAATGTTTGCTTACGTTACACACACCCTGTGTTGTGTGGTGTGGGCAGGCCTTTGGAGCCAAAAGATACCATATGCTTGGGATATACTTGCAAAGGTCATGGATTGTGATGTTCCTCTGCTGCGTTCTCCTGAGGCCAGTGTTTACATATTTGCAACTCAAATGCTGAAGCTGCTGGGGCAGGCCGATGACGTGGCGGAGCTTTCGGGGTGGTGGCTCTGTGGCTCCTTCCCTGCGCTTCAGCTTTGCGTTTCAATTCCCATTGCAGAGGTTCTTCTTGTAGTGTCAGCTCAAGAACATCGTTATTGTTTGGGTTTCTTTAGCGGGTTTATTGGTCAATGGATTGGCGAGTTGGCTTTTCATCCATGTGTTGGATTATGGGGTTGTTGGTGCGACTATTGCTTTGGATATTTCCTGGTGGTTTTTGGTTTTCAGGCTCTATGTGTATGTTGCTTGGTGCCCTCAGACTTGGATTGATTTCTCTATGCAAACCTTTTCTGGGCTCTGGGAATATATCAAACTTTCTGCTGCTTCTGGTGTTATGCTCTGCTACATGTATTTTCTATTTTTAGTCTTTTTATTTTGTTGGGTTTTGCTGATTTTCTATGTGTGGTGTTCTAATTTATTTATGCAGCTTGAAGAATTGGTATTACAGAATTCTGATGTTTATGACTGGAAACTTGGAAAATGGCACTGTTGCTGTGGATGCCTTGTCAGTTTGGTATGAGATTCTGTGTTTCACAGTTTTAAAGAATTTTTTTAATTTGCTTTAAGACAAGTTTAATTGATTAAAATTTAGGATTTAATAATCACTGGTTTAGCTAATCCCTTTTCCATTACTGTATGATTGGATTTTATTATATGCAGGATGACTATTAATGGGTGGGAGCTCATGATTCCTCTACTCGTTTTTGCTGGAACATGGTACAAATTACATGGGGATGGATGTAACTGATCGGGTATTTGCATTTTGTATGTTTCAAAGTTCAATTCAAAACTTTTCTTTTGATCACTAAAGGGTACTGTGTTTCTTCCGCACAAACAACAGGTGAGGAAAAGAGAAAATATGGCAAAGCTTAGGAGGAAATCGCCGTCCAAAAGCCAAGGAACTTACAGGAATTTTACAAGTAATGCAATAAAATAATAGAGAAATGACACAAGTTAGAATCGCAATGCTGCATCACTTGTTTGTCATCAAAATATGTTTTGTAAATGCTTCAAAAGGATTCACTAGAGCTTCAACATCGCTTCATTTACTATTCACTAAAGCTTCATAATATTATTTTTATTTTTGACTAAGAAGTCTTCATTAGTATTCTTTATGAATTTTTACAGTCTCATAATGGACAAAGGTTGGCTTTCATGATTCTGTGAAGGTTAATAATCAAGGTTTTAAAAAAAATCTTAATATGTAAGTCCATGTATAGTTATACAGTGTATAGTTCAAATGGATGATTGTGATTGGTATTGGTTGTTTTGATTGCCTTAATTGCTATGGTTGTTGTGATTGCTGAAAAAATATGTGCAACTAAATGTCTTTGGCTAGTAAATGAGAAAATAGATAACCCCACCCAATTGGGTTTTTTATTATGGATTTTTGTCTACTATTTGGCTCTCTAATGCTCTCCTTCCTTATCTGTGCAACTTGTTTTTCCCCTCCAATTTGGTTTTGTTTTTCTTTCGTATTTTTGAATGTCAACTTTGTTCTTTGTCTGTATATATACAAAACAAAATTTAGGCATGGTCTTTGTCTGTAATTTTGAATGCTATTTTTTTCTTTTCTATTTTGTTCTTTGTATGTATTTCTTTTTTCTTTCTTACTTTTGATAATAGTGAGTAGTATGGATATAAGTATTATTTCTTTATCTTAATGTGTTGATAGTAGTGTGAGTATGTATTATTTGTGTACTTTAATGTGGTGATAATAGTGTGAGTATGTATCATTTTTGTAACTTAATATGTTCACAATAGTGTTAGTAGGTATCATTTCTGTATTTTAATGTACTGATAAGAGTGTGAGTAAGTATCACTATCTTAATGTGTTGATAATAGTGTGCGTAGTATAGAGATGGGTATCATTTATGTATTTTAATGAGTTGATAATAGTGTGAGTATGTATCATTTGTGTACCTTAAGGTGTTGATAAGTGTGAGTAGATATCACTTTTGTATCTTAATGTGTTGATTATAGTGTGATTAGTATGGATACGGGTATCATTTTTGTATCTTAATGTGTTGACAGTAGTGTGAGTCGGTATCATGGATGTATCTTAATGTGTTGACAATAGTGTTAGTATGTATCATTTATGTATCTTAATGTAAATAATGTATGTTGCAGGTATAAAATGGAATCTAGGTTTGAATTATGTTTCCTAGAGTCAAAGGTCGGAGGTCGAAGGTCTATTCTGCGCGGGTGAATAATTTGTGTGTGGCAAGTACAGTCCTGTGATTGAGCAATTTCTATGGATAAATGCCAGCACTAAAATTCACAATAAAATATGGTTCATAAAAGCTTCAAAGGATTCACTGGAGCTTCAACATCGCGTCACTTACTGTTGACTAAAGCTTTAATTAATTATAAATTTATTATGATTTTTGGAAGGTAAAACATTTTTAAAAAAATAGCAAATGGAAGACAATGCCAAATGGCTGCACCTTATTTAAATTTTTCTATAACTCAAAATCGTATTTTAAAGCTTAAAAGATGAAGAAAAAACAAGTCAAAGTAGTTCGTAGGATTTTTTGGTGTACTTTTATGATTTTTTTTTTATGGATCTATAATCATTTTTGGAAGTTAAAGCATTCAAGAATGGTAATTAATGGAAGAGAATAACAAATGGCAGCACCTGGAGGCTTTGTATTGGTGTCAATCTCCTGTAGCGTCATGTGTCATTAAAGCTTCATTTTTGTGTGTTTATCTTAAGAAATTCAAAGAAAATTAATTTTTAAAAAATCAAAAAAATACACTGAAAAGTTCCAAAAATTCCTTGCAACATTATCTTCGTATATGATGAGAGGAAATCCAAATTTGACTTTGGGAAATTGGAAGTAATAATGTGTGTAAAAGTTGTAAAGAGGAAGAGTAAAGAACTTGAACTCATGTTATAGTTAGTATAAAACAAACGTCAGTTTGAGAAATTATTTTAATTTTTCTATAAGTCAAAATTATATTTTAAAACTTAAATAAAGAAAAAAATGTATGAAGGAGTTCATAAGATTTTTTAATGTATTCTTCTAATTTTTTATGAATTTATTAATATTTTTGGAAGTTAAAGCATTAAAAAATAGTATTAAAAAAATGAAAGACAATGACACGCGCCAGTTGTTGATGGGTCCCATGTAGCACCATATGTCAATAAAGTTTCATTTTTGTGTGTTTACCTCAAAACATTCACACAAATCATTAGGTAAAGATCATTACTCTTCCTCCAATTATTACTTCAAATTTCCCAAACTCAAATTTTGATTTTCATGCATCAAGTCGAATATGAAGTCGCAAGGGATTTTTTGAAATTTTCAATGTATTTTTATGATTTTTTAACGATTTTTCGTGAATTTTTTAAGATAAACACACAAAGATGAAACGTTATTGACATGTGGCGCTATTAAATACTGAGACTCGTTGGAAGCTCTGGCATCGCACCCATTAGGCGCTTCCATGTGTCATTCTCTTCCATTTATTACTATTTTCCAATGTTTTAACTTCCAAAAATCATTAAATAATCTGAAAAATTCACCAAAAATTATCCCATACTCATTGCGACATTTTCTTCATCTTTTAAGTTGTAAAATATAAATTTAACATATAAAAAATTCAAATAATTTCTCAAACTCAAGTTTGTTCCTATACTACCTATAACACTAAGTTGATGATCATTGCTCTTCCTCCGATTATTAATTCAAATTTTCCAAAGTCAAATTCTGATTTTCGTGCATCATAGTTGAAGATAATGTCGTATGGAATTTGTAGAAATTAAGGATGTATTTTTTTTTATTTTTTAATTAATTGTTGTATAATTTTTAAAGATAAACAAACACAAAATGAAACTCTGATGACACGTGGCGCTATGCAAAATGACACTCGTCAAAAGCACTGATGACACACTCTTCCAAAAATCATAATATTTGATTAAATAGCAGAAAAATACACACCAAAAAATTCTACAAACTCAATGTGACACTTTCTACATCTTTTGAGTTCATCTTAAAACATTCATAAAAGTACTAATGAAGACTTCTTAGTCCAAAAATAAAAATATTATTATGAAGCTTTAGTTAATAATAAATGAAGCGATATTGAAGCTCTAATGAATCCTTTTGAAGTGTTTACGAAAGATATTTTGGTGGCAAACAAGTAATGATGTGCATCATTGCAAATCTAACTTGTGTCATTTCTCAATTATTTGTCAAATTTATAATTTTTTAAAAATATAAAAAAAATACATAAAATTACTATAAGTTCCTATCAACGCCTCTTCATATTTGAGTTGTGCAGGCAACCAAAGCTTTAAACAAGGGACTGCACAAATTAAATGAACACAATAAAACTAAAAACAAGCTGCTAAAATTCCAATATTAAACCCAAAAAATAGTCACAATTTAACATTAAGAGGAATACTCAACAAAAAATGCAGAAGTACCAAACGCATTTAAGCACATTTTTTTTTCTTTCTATATTTGATTACTTTCACAGCAATCACGAAATCAATTCTTGTCCAATCACAAAGGCAACTAAAGCTTTAAACCAAAGCTGCACAAATTAAATAAACACAATACAAATAAAAATACGCGCCTAAAATTCCCAAATTAAATAGCCGAAATTAAACTAAGATGCGCGTATTAAATATACCTCCTTGCAAAATTCCCTTGTGTTTTAGCTTAGCTCTTGTTGTGAGAGGTGGGAATGGGATAATGGTTGCCCTTGCTTTGAATAAAGGGGGAGGCAAAGGGGTGAGGAACATGAAAAAGAAGTGAAGTTACCCCATATACAGCTTAAAATGGACATAAATGACCTATTATCCCCATAGACAGCAACAAACATGATACACAATGATGTCATGATAAAAAAAAGTTTCTCACGTAAGAGGTGGTTTCTCAAGGTCCTGAATTTTAAACAAAATTGGAAGGGACATTGACATTCAAAAGTAAATTTAACAGAGATGTTGCATATGTGTCGTTGGGTGCATAACCATATCCATGATGATACATAAATAACCCATTATTCCCATAGACAGCCTAAAATATGCAACAGGCATGATACACAGTGATGCCAGAATAGAAAAAAGTTTCTCACGTAAGAGGTGGTTGCGCCACGTATTTCTAGAATTACTCTAAGTGTAGAATAATATTTCACCGAATATATGGGTTAGAACAGGTTCCATTAACATTTATACAAATGTCAAAAAGGTGTCAATAGGTGTTTGCTAAAACTTCAGTAGGTGTACAATAAGCTTTCACCAATAGGTTCGCAATGAGGTTTCAACAAGGGTACAAGAAAGTTTAACTGAGGTTTCGCACCTATTTCACGTAATATGCATTAATGTTTCACTTGGTGTTCATCCAGACCTAACTTGAGCAAATATCGCCAATATGAAGAGTCATAGAGCCTTTAATTACTCTACACTTCTTCACCTACCCTTCTGCAACCAGAGATTTGAGTAATAACAGAAAACTGTCTACAACAAAAAATTTATTCCTCTCCATTAAGGATTAATCATAAATTTCAAGTAAGATATAATCTGATGCAACTATTAAAAAGAGAAGGTCGATGAATTAGAGCATGATACTAATTGTTATACCTTGTTCATCTCAGCTAAAGAAAGCACAGTACATTGCTTCGGGTTGGTGATTTGATCTGGGACTAGTGGTGGAAGAAGGATAACATTACCTGGAACCGATTCAGTCATTAAATTTCATCCATCAAGTATGTGAAAAAAAATTGAATAGAAAATTTTCAAGTGCTACTGGTAATGACATATCATTTTTAAAAAATAAACATATCATCAATTTCATCCCCAAGAGTCATCCTATAGCCAAGATTCTCATGCCTACATAATACACGGAAGCCATTGGAAAATAAAAACATGCTTTATAATAGTTACCAAATTTGCAGGGCAACCAAAGCTTCCTCCCTGCTTAGGATGGTGAAACTTACAAGTGCCAAATTTGCAAGTCCCTCTCCTCATGTAATACTGCCACCAAAGAATCACAGCACATCCTGTTCGGAAAAAAATCACAAAACAATCAAACAAAGGAGATTCACAAACTTTCAAGGACTATGAAGATCTGCTACTTTTTCTACCATCAATTGGTACAATTACCCTGCTTAGGATGGTTGAAAATTTATCAAAACCGTGAACTAGATACAATGAACCAGCAACAATATACCCATTTTTTCAGAACAAATATAGAAAAATTGTTAGGATCAGTTAGTGCTAGAATGGGAATTTACACAACTCTAACAGCAAGGTAAACAGAAAAATAAATAACACCAGTAATTAACGTGGTTCGGCAAGGCAAATCTACATCCACGGGGCAGCAGTGTAAACTTCTTCCACTATAACAGAATAATGGGTACAACAAAAAAGATCTTACCAAGCCAATGCCCAGGGCTTGATGCACACTGAGGAAGTACAATGACGCCACACTATACTCTCATGTTTTTACCTCACTCACACACTTAGAGTGGTACACAATTTAACTCTCTCACTCTCACAATATTGGAGTGGAATACTGATCGCTTTCATATGTTTTCTCACTTCTCTCTCCCCCTCGGCTTCTTTGCTTCAGACCACACAAATGAGGAGCTAGCCTCCCATTTAATATTTGAGCAAGGAAGGCTTGAGAAGCTTTTGATTCACCTCCAACAGGTGTGAGGCAACTGATATAATTGCCCAACACCATCATTTGTCATTTTAATAATATATATTGACTTTCATCATTGTGTTGGCGATGATATCCACCTTTTGACTGCACCGAAAGCATGTTCTTCTCTCATGGGCTGGACCCATGGTAACACACCAACAAAAATTAATCAGGAAACATATTTAAAGAAAAAACAAATTGGGGTTTAGGAATTGATACAAACAAAGAGCGAGAAGGTTACTGGAATGAAGAGGGAGAGAAGAGACAAACCAATCTAGATTCTGTAAAAATAAAAATAAAACTTGAAACTCAAATACGAAATAAGAGATTGAATTCTTGAAATGGATACTTACAAAGCAATCATACTTTTTCTTGGAGACCATGTAGCCACAGAGAGAGAGAGAGAGAGAGAGAGAGAGAGAGAGAGAGAGAGAGAGAGAGAGAGAGAGAGAGAGAGTGTGTGTGTGTGTGATACATGAGGAGAGGGAGAGGGAGATGTAGACAGAGAGTGGGTGTGGGAATTTAAGGGTTTGAGTCTAGAAAAGATATAAGGAGAGAGGAGGAGGGAAGTGGTTTTGATTTGGGGCTGAAAAGAGAAAAGAAGTGTGAATTTTTTTAGGATGAGGGAACAAGAGGGTAGCGCGAAATTAGAATTTCGCCCAAAAAAAGAGCGCCAGCAAAAGAAAAGGGAGGAGAAATACGCACATGCCATGTCATAGAAATCAATGTCCAAGACTCTGCCACGTGTCAATCTATTATACTTCATATTATTTCTCTACAATTTAATTTCTAAAATTCATAATAAATAAATTAAAAATAAAAAAATACACAGAAAAATTCCTATGAACATCGTGTGATATTCTCTTCTCCTTAAAGCTCCCAAATGCTACTTCTAAATTATAAAAATACAAATCAATAATAAAAACTCAACTTTGTTTATAGATATAAATCAAAACATTCTATCACATTCACTCTTGTTTCTTTGATCAAATGATATTAATTTAAATAAATGAAATCATGATTTTATATCTCCATAATCGAATATTGTGTCATAAGAAATTTGTAGCAATTTTTGGTATATTTTATATAATTTTTTATGAATTTTTAAAGATAAAACACAATAAATTACAAAAACATGACACGTGTTACGATCTTATAAGGCCACACATGAGCAATGCTCACAGGGTGCTCTTTAGAATCTGCCACGTGTCAATCTATTATATTTCATATTATTTCCCTACAATTTGACTTCTAAAATTCATAATAAAAAAATTAAATATCATAAAAATACATCGAAAATTCCCATATTCTCTTCTCCTTAAAGCTCCAAAATTCTAATACTGAATTATAAAAATACAAGCACAATGATAAAAATTCAACTTTGTTCCTAGACAAATCAAAATATTCTATCACATACACTCTTGTTTCTTTGATTCAATGATTTCCATTAATTCAAATATGTAGAATCATAATGTAAGATCTCCATAATTAAATGCTACATCGTAAGGAGTTTGTAACAATTTTTGATGTATTTTTCTTATTTGTATTTAATTTCTTGTGAATTTGTTAAAGATAAAAAAATAACAAGAAAATGACACGTGTTGCTATCTGATAAGGCCACATTTATGAAACGATGATGAAGTGGCTTTAAGAAGCTGACACGTGTCAATCTTGGACTATTTCATTTTATTTTTATATGATTTAACTTCTAAAATTCATAATAAATAAATTAGAAAATTACAACAAACATTCATATGAACTCATTGTCACATTCTCTTCATTGTAAAGCTCTAAAATTTTAATTTTGAATTATAAAAATATAAAGCAATAACAAAATATCATCTTTTTTACTGATATTTTATTATTGTATTAATACAAATGATACACACATTCGGAGACAACATTCATACTCTTGGTGATATTTTTTATTTAATGTACCATAGGTTTCAAAATATTTAAAATATTTTAAAAATGGGAAAAATACAACAACAAAAAGTACGTATTTCTCATCACCAATACTTCGCATCCCAAGTCCAAAAAGTGGTTTACAATTGTTTTAAAATTACAATTTGGGGTCATCCCTAAATGTGAATGATGCAAATGAAAACATAATTACACTTTGTAAACCCTAAGCTATTGTTTGTTTGACCAGATCGAAAATTTAATGCAATGGCGAAATTTGAAGTACATGATTGAAGGAAATGTCATACCAATCCCGACATTATTTTTTGGGAATTTTTTTGAATTATAATAGATTTTTAAATCAATTTTGAAGTAAAAAGAAATAGTTAATTGGATGAGATGCTAAGTAGCGGTGTCCCCTGCTGACATGTGGAAGTGGATGGGATCATATTCTGTGGAAGCGGTGTCCCCTGCTGACCTGTTAATTAATTCATACAAAATCTGAAAAATTCACCAAAAAAAATCCAACAAACTCCTTATCACATTTCCTCCCTCTTTTAAGCTTTAAAATGTAATTTTGACCTATACAAAATTAAAATAATTTCTCAAAGTCAAGTTTGTTTCTAATACTATGTTGAACATCATTACTCTCCATTACAACTCTTCCTCCAATTATTACTTCAAATTTCCAAAATTCAAAATTTTGTTTTCACACATCATAGTCAAAGATTATGCTGCAAGGGATTTTTAGAAATTTTCTGTGCATTTTTCTGATTTTGTATTCATTTTTTGTGAAATTTTTTACATTTAAGATACAAAAATGAACCTCTGATAACACATGTCGCCACGCGATACTAACACTTATCGGAAACTATGATGACGCACCAGTTTGGCATGCCATGTGTCATTCTCTTCCATTCATTAGTTTTTTCCAATGCTTTAGATTCCAAAAATCATAATAAATTCATACAAAATCAGAAAAATTCACCCAAAAAAATCCCACAAACTTAGTATATATATATTTATGAAGCTTTAGTGAATAGAAAATCATGTGATGTTGAAGCTCTGGTGAATCCTTTTGAAGCATTTATTGCTATTTCCAGTGATGTTATGTTGTCCTTCCTTCTTGTCTACCTTCCTACTTAGCAGCCAAGAAGTCAATACCCGCTTTGCACCAAATCAACAAAACGAGTTTCTATGTTCTCCATTGCTGCATTTTGTCCATTTCTCATGTTGGGTATGTTGGCCACATCTGACGGAACTATGCTTATCTTTGACACAGAGCATATTGATCTAACAGCTACTCCACCAACATGCTCCCCAAGCAATTTTGATGCAGACCAATTCTCAACACCTGGCATACACCTAAGTGATCATTAGAAAATTAGTTAGTCTTTTATAAGCACTTGATAAATCAATCAGTTTTGCCACCTAGGCGGGTTCATATGTTCAATAAATATCATGCATAATTCATTTTTTTGTAGGCTACAACATGCATATATACTGTTAGCTCAGTTCTCAAGGTTAACAAAAGTGTAAATACATTCAATTATATTATACAATAAATTAAACTATTTTTCCCTTTTCAATTTTATTTTTAAATTTCAGATATTAAATAGCTAATAATTATAATCATACCTAATCAACCTCACAGTTCTATCTTCACACTTAGTTGCGATCCAACTAGAGGGAGAGAAGATGTTGTGCTTCCCATATACTCCAGGTTGAAATCCTTCTGAGACAAGCATATGGAATGCATCTCTCTCCCATGGAATTGCATATGCAAATTCCTGAAGAGTATCTTCCTTTCACCATCAAGCACCCACTGCCTATGAATATAAATGATTTCATCCTAATAAATCAAAGAAATATAGTGCAGAGTTAAGATAAAATTTAAATGAAACCTTATCTTTTCAACGTAAACAAATGAAACATACGATCAATTATTAACAAAAGATAGAATGATGTGCTTAGCAGCAAAACAATTCACAAAGCAATTCATGACACAAAACTAAAGGAACTCATATCATGCATTATGGATGTTTATTTTCAGATGCTAAAAAATAATTTTGACCTACTCCGTGGATATACCTTTCCACAGTACTTATTTTATTTGTGCCTCTGAATTTACCAATTCTTTATTTCTGGTACATCACCAAGATAATAGGGACGACTCCATCCACCGCATGGAATTTGCATAACCTGTAACAAAATATGGGTCCTCAGGCATCAAAATAAATAACACAAACCTACAAATCATTTCAGTAAGCAGTCTGAGGTACAGGAAAAGACTCTTCCTTGATCTCAGTTATCAAATTCCAAATAATAAAATCCATTGATGCAAAACCAGCAGCACAATGGGAGCTTGACAACTCATTGACAGAGCTATTATCAGTGGAGACGGATTGAATAAGACTCAATTCCTTCACTTGCTTCTTCCCTATAAAATCTAATGTCTATTACTTCATCCCTGTAAACTCTAATGTCTACTGCGTCAATTTGAGATTTCATTCCAGAATAAAAAGATTCAAAACTAACTGAATTTGGCTTTCAACTAGGTGGGAAAATACAAAGAATGGTATTATTTGGATTCATTTTTCAATTTTGACTCTTAACAAGTTCTGAAATTTCAAGCTTCATCAATATTCAGTTTGATAATTGCTTGCACATGTCAACCTTTTAGTCACAGCAATCTGCTTTTCATTACATGATTTAAAGCCTTGCTTCAGGTACATTGGCAGTCTAACACCAACTTCTGATGGACGGTCAACTTAAACGAGTATTGAACATCCTACACGTTAAGATTTTAGGGGACAATGATAGTCAATCGCTAACTTAAATGAGTATACAGTAAGAAATAATATAGTTATTTAAGATGATACTGGCCAAAGAAGGTATAAGTAAAAGCAATACCTGGAATCCCCAAAACAGTGCATATACATATCTCGTGATTACACTATTTTCTGTTGTAAGATTGACAGCTGGGCTGTAGATTCCATAATCAAAACCATCTTTATCGAAACAAGCAATAACATTCACATTGTTTTTCCAGCTATCACGTAGTGGATTATCCACTTTAGAACCTTCAATCTCATTTCCATCCCCACAATCTATGAAGCTCATGCACCCACCAATTCCAGAGTCATGACAGACATCTCGAAAACATTGATTAACCCTCTGGGACAAGAAGGAGAGGAAGTAATTGAATGATTGAAACGCATCCTTTCACTCCCATATCCAATAAATTTTCATTTGTTTCCGAATCAAACCAAGCTTGAGAACCAAAATACCATGAAAAAGACACATCCTAAATCCTATCATACTTGAACCACCACTACAAACATAGTGAATTCCAAGATCAACACCTTTAGATACAGAATCTGATACCCAAATCCATACTACTCACCTATTGGCAAGATATAAAAATTATACCCATATCCATACTACTCACCTATTCGCAAGATACAAAAATGATACTCATATACATACTACTGACATTATTATCAACACATTCAGATACAGAATCGGATACCCATGTCCATAATACTCACAATATGATCAACACATACCCATATCGATGCTACTCACACTATGATAAACACACCCATATCCATAAACTCCATTTAGCGATAAAATTGATGAGAGGAAGAGTTACAACAGGTCGGCAGATAGAATATAATCCTAGAGTTCTCAAATTTTGCTTTCGCTGCAGTTCACTTACCACACAACTGGCTGATGCTTCTTTGAAAGATAAAAAGTCGATTTGGGAGAAGTTCAGAAATGCAGATGTCGTGACTGGAAATGGTTTTGATATCAGAGGTAACACTCGATCTCGGAGAAGTTGAGAAATGGGTGAGAAGTGGAGTTCAAAGATTTTGGGTCGTGAGATTTTGCATAGATAAAAACAATTTTTCTTTAATCTGGTTTTTGGGTGGAGTTATGACCTTTTGGGTATTTGTGTTGTGAGTTTTGGGGTTTGTAGTTATAATTCATAAAATAATTAAATGGCACAGTGAATGAACAAAAAAAGGCGCGAGCGGCAAAAGAGAAGCCGCAGGGTACCCGATTCTAGTGTGAGCTTGTTTTTTCTCTCTACCCGTTGAGATCACTTCAATGACTGAGATGGAGCCCCAAATAGAGGTTTGCAAAAAGATGTTCTCACCTGAGCCGCTGGCATTGGTGGAATTGATATAAGAAGATATGGAAACTGAAACTCAAATTCAGACCTACAAAAAAAAAGAAAAGTAAAATTCAAAATAATTCCCAAATGAAGTGAGGATATGGTTGACATTTTGGTTCTCAAACACTGGGTGATATTTAAAGAAACATTCGATATTTGCTAATTATGCTAATTAATTCACAGGATGCTTTCACCTCAAACCTTCCATTAATCTTACGACTTCATGGGGGCACATATTAGCTCTGTTAATTTGTAGGGTTAAAAGATCTTCTGGAAATTCGCTTTTACGCAAAACTTCTGAATCAAACTACTCATATACAACCAACGAGAGTTGGTTGAGTTGGTAAGGATCATTCTCTTTGTTATCAAGAGCTAGGTTCGAGTCCCATTGCCGACAACTCCTCTTGGTGGTTAGTCAGTAAAAACCCAAAAAGGGGCCAATACCAGAATCCATTTAGTCAAACCAGCTGAATAAAGGCTCATCTCATATACTTGTGGTGAGGAGAAGATTTGTGTTTTTTTGGTGTTTTCTTTCTTTGATTGGTGGTGAGGGAGTTTTTTTTCCATCCATCTCAAATTTAGCATAAAAGTACAAGGCTAACTTGTTCAATTTCAACTACAGGCTACTTGCATTACCAGGACAAATCAATTGTCAAGTTGTGATCGCTAGCTACAAAAGCTGAAACTGACTGGCAAGGAGCTTAAAGCTCAAGTGATCTTGTATTTAACCATACACTTGAAGTTCTAAGTTCAATTCCTCTCCTTCCCCAATATCGCTTGTATATGAAAAGAAAAAAAAAACAAGCAGCTCAAACCGACTGACCTTGGCATGTACAATATACGAAAAATTATTCCAAGGAGAACCGATCAACGGCTTTCCACTCTCTACGGATACAACTACTTGGCAGATGAAAAATGTCATTTAGGTAAAGCACCATCTTGCACACACTGACGCCTCAAAAAATAAGGCATTTCACTGACCATGACAATCGAATCTACAAGCTCAACCTAATGAAACCATGAACATCAAATGCACATCAATCACCAGCATAACTTTCTAAATATCAACAAGAGTGCACACTTAAGAAAGTATTAGCATCACATATATACGTCCCAAACATTGAGTTAGACTTCACAGCACCTGCTAATTCCGAATATTTGTTTAGTCATCTGCAGAATATCATGCGAGGGAGGGGATGAGGTAGGAAGGGGAAACAGAGAGAGATTGATTAATCTAACAGAAGTGTTTCTATTGCTCGACAGCAAAGCATGGCATACAATAACCATTAACGTTTTCGAATGAGGTCACAAATATACAATAATCCTAGTATCTCTCAAACCATATATATGAGGACACCATAAGCCTTTATTCAATGCGTAATAAAACACACGCAATGATTGTCACCCAAATGGAAGATAGATAATGTGCTGATTCTTTTACCCTGACCATCCTCTCTGAGGACCCCCAGACGAATGTACATTTGACAACCTGTCAATCACGGCATTAAAATCAATGGGTTGCCCACTTTCCTCCATCCTCTGAATCACACTTAAAACGTGATCACTCCTGAAGCCCATGGATGCCAATTTCTCAATCAACTCGCTGTAAGGGTGGTTACGAATGAATTGTGGATTCCGAGCCATAAGATTTGGAGCTGTTGTTGGCTGTGGCGTCTGATGAGAGGCACTTGTTGGAGGATATCCATAATGAGGCACTTGCGCAGAATAATGAGTTCTACCCCCTTCACCATCATACATCATATATGTACTCCCTGGAGGAAGTGAAGGGTGAGGCCCAGCAGCAGCATATCCCTCACCTGCTGCTCCAAAAGCACCCTTCATTTGCTGAGGTGGAGGCTGCTGTTGTATTGGTCTACCAGCTCCACTATATCCAAAAGGCATGGCATCAGAACGACCAGATCCTTGCTGAGGAATACTGGAATATGGCACTTGCATTGGCATGCTGTTTGGCACAGCCTCTGGAGGAGATGGGTTTGTTTGTTGACCTGGTGGATAGGAAGGGTATACATTTGTTGATGGGGGCCTAATCTGGGGTTGCATAGAGGGCTGTTGGGGAAATTGCACCTGCTGAGGCTGTGGTAATTGCTGATACTGAGGGAAAGATTGGACTTGTGGTGTCTGATTCACTTGAGATTGCGTTGGATGTGGTGCCACCCTAGGGATGTCTTGCACTTGGGGGGTTCGATACTGAGAATCAGAAGGTAAATATTGATTCTGAGAATGTTGTGGTGGAGGTTGGTTTTGTAACTGGGCTGGAGGTTGGTTTTGTAACTGGGCTGGAGGTTGGTTCTGTAACTGGGTTGGAGGTAAATAATAAGATTGTTGTTGAGTCACATTCTGAGTTGGGGCCTGTGAGGGAGGTGCCACCGGCAGTGGTTGTGGCGCTACTTGATGGGGCAGGGCCAGAGCTAATTGCTGGTTATGTGTCTCAGGTGTGTTGTCAGTCTTTTGACCATCAGAGGTAGGTGGGGAAGCTCTCTCCTCATTGGATTGGGAATGGATTGATGAAGCAGATCCTTTCTGTGCAAGCTGAAGCTTGGCTAATTCTTTCTGAGTCTCAGCAAGTTCTTGCTTGTCCCTTAGGATCTGGACAGACCTATGAACCTGAAATGGGCCAATTACACAACAATAAAACATAATTCTTTGCTATCGAACAATAATTTTCTGGTGGCCAATTACACAACAATAAAACATAATTCTTTGCTATCGAACAATAATTTTCTGGTGTAACTGAGGCTCCAAATCAGTATAAATTACACCAAAACTATTTATAAGATTCAAAATCCTTAGGTACTAAAAAGCAAAATCAAGACATGATATATTGGGCAAGAAGTACAAAATTTATACTCATAAACCCACTTTAAAGACCTCTCATTCCAGATTTCACACTTATACAAATGAAATCTATTTCTGAAAGTCATAATCCTAAAAGAACTAAGAAAAAGGCAGTTCTATCCAAAAAACTATATAGAGATACAGGATCATCCTCATGTTCCTGCCAATACTTTTCTACCACAGAACCTTTAACACCCAAATAATATAGCATCATTACAGTTGAATACCAAAAGCATCATATCAGCACAATAAAGCAGGTGAATAAAAAGATCGATAAACGATGACACCAAGCATATAAATCATATCCCAAACTGAACAAATTTAACATAAATACTATCTGAAGATTCTGACACACTTAATTCAGAGTTGCAACTCACTTCTTGAAGATGTTTCTCAAGCGACTTGAGCTTTGAATCTGCTTCCCCGTGATCACGAACTAAATCAGAACGCATCTCACCAATTGACTTATCAACATTGTAGCAATACAATTCCAATTGTGAAAGCCGTGAACTAATTCCTTCAAGAAAGCGCATGAGATTGTCAGCATATTTTTTCATGCTCTTTTCAACAGTAGCAATTACGTCTTGGTGGAGAGAATCTTCTGGCTGGCTATAGGCAGCAGAAGAGAACATTGATTGTCTCGCCATCCTACTTTTATGAAAATCCTGCTGCTAATAGAATATAACAGCCACTAGTCAACAAAAAGAACAAGTTCTATTATACTTGTAATTTAAACCCTTTTTATGATTAGGTAACAAGTTCTATAGCATAATGGCAACTCAGATTCAAGATTTGATGAATACAATAGATAAAAACGGAACTTTGTAACAAGAGAAGTAGAAAGGTTCTTCAACTTCCAACATAGAGAGTGGTTATACCTATAACCGTTTGAACTACAAAACTATAGTACTTACTTTGGGGTGACAATTATTTTCCCCAACAAAAGGAATAAAACAGTAATTTCTCCAACAAAACGAGTAAAACAGAAGGCTCTGGTTCTTAATACCATCTTTCTCAGTCCAAACATACAAGCAAGCATAAAAACTATCCTCTCCCATCAGCAATTCTCAGTCAAAATATACAAGCACGCACAAAAACTTTCCTCTCCCATCAGCAAGGCAGGCTTATATGTTCTCTACGGGAAAAATCACGCTTACCCTTATCTACTACACCAATCAGAACCAAAATTCCCCGTGAGGGACAAAATCATGCTCGTGTTATTTTATTACCAATTAGAAACACTATCTTAAGCCCATTGTTCAATTTCATTTTTAGAAAGAAAAAAAGGATTTTAAATATTTATCTCCTTTCCTCGTTGGGATTAACTTATAGCTAAAAAAATCAGTGCTTTACCAATCCATACCAAATATATATGCTAAATATGCCATAAAACAAATTATCCGAAATTGTACTCAACTATGCAAAAGATCGGAAATCCTAATACAAAAGAAAGAAAGCCCTTAAAATCCCACGAAATTACTGCACAATCAGCCAAGCCCTAGATCTGGCAACCTCCATAACCAAAGCCTCACGACAACGTCCATAGATGAAAGCAGTAAAAGTACCTTGCTGAGATTATTTCCCATTACTGGGTCACTGTGGCTGCCATTGGAGGAGTCCTGGTTGCCGTAGTCCTCGTACGAGCAGAGAATGTCGTCCGACGCGAAATCGAAGCCCTGTGAGCCTGGGTTGACCCGACCCGATGATCCAGACGCCATGTTGGGAGTGATCGGAAGTGTAGAGAGGGAAAGTTAGGGTTTTCCAGAGAGAGAAAATCGAGGTGAAGAAGATAGAGAGATGCAGAGAATGATAAAGAGAGAAAGAAAGAGACTTCGATTTTTGGTTTTGGGTCTGCCTGCAAATGCAAGTTTCGTAATAATAAATGGGAGCAGGAATTTTTTAATATATTTTGCATAAAAATAAGAAACACGAGGAAGATTGTGCTGGAGTTTGCGGTTAGATAAGGATGAGGGTCACCGACCATGCTTTTTGATTTTGCAGATATAGGCTTGTATAAAGTCCACATTTTCAATATTGGTCTGTTTATGTGACAAGGAGGTTCTCTAATTTCTTCCCATACTTTCTTTTACTTTTCAATATTGGTCTGTTTATGGGAGGCTTTTTTCCCTTCACTCACGACTTACAATTTTTTTGTTTTTTTAGTTTGCAATTGAATTTTTGTAGACGGCCATTTTATCACCATTATTTTTCTAGACGCGTGTTTTAATGGTTTTTTTGTCTTTTATCACCAGTATTTTCTAGACGCGTGTCTTAACGGTTTTTTTGTCTTTTATCACTCGTATTTTTCTATACGTGGGTCTTAACGGTTTTTGTTTCTTTTATCGCCCATAAACTATTTGGACACATGTCTGTAAAAATACGGGTGATAAAAGACAAAAAAATCGTTAAGACGCGCGTCTAGAAAAATACTGGTGATAAAATGGCCGTCTACAAAAAACAATTGCAAACTAAAAAAACAGAAAAATTGTAAGTCGCGCGTAGCACGCGTGAAGGGAAAAAAGCCTCCCACACGTGCAAGAGCGTGCGGGAGGCTAGTTAGGCAGAAAAAGAACGGCTATGAGACACTGAATTTGTTGCCATTCATTCTAAGGAAACTGCTTTCTACATGCCACAAGTGTGTCTAATACTTGGGAAGTATATTTTCATTTGAAACACCACAAAACTGGATACTTAGACAACAATTTTTTCGGGACGATATTCTAAACTACTTTATGAGGAAGGGGATTCAGACTACTCTATGAGGAGGGGGATTCTAACTTAGAAAGCATCAATACGGAGAGGAGAATTCAAACTCGAGTGCAATGGAGCAGGCACACTACCACCACTACAATAAGTTTTGTTTTTAATGTAAAAGAGACCATAAATTTTCCGAACTCATCTTTTTTTGTATAGCACATATAGCAACACGGTCCTTTCATATAATTTATGTTAATTATGGGACATGGGTAATCCAAAAAAGATTTCAAATCCAATAGTAAATAACATAATCCTAATTGCTTTCTTGTTATTGAATGACACAACATCACTATATATAGCATATACATGAATTTATAACAACAATCAAGATTCAAGATGTGCTATAATACTGGCAGAAATTTCACTCATATCCACAACCTCTTGCAAGTATAATCGAAAGACAGCCTGTAAAATACTTTGATTCTTCCTCTTGTGGCAACTTTTGCAAATCCAACCTTGTGCCTATGCAAAGAACCTTCATCTGCTTCTAATTTCGTCTCCTGCTTGAACAGCGTCGGCTTTGATAATGCCCAGTGCATCGACCAAATGGCCAGAGGGCGCATGTAAGCTAAAGATCTGAATTCGCCACTGGTGGTCCAAGCTTCAGGTGTCTGAAAAGCGTATCTGTTGATAAGATAGTAGAGAGTTAAGAAGCAAGAAAAGGACCCTTGATTTTATGTTAGACTTGTACCAATCTTTAGCTCGCTGGTTACCAATTGTAAAGTTAACTCACCCAAGACCTCCTTGGGACCACGCAGCTTCGTAGACTCCACCTGCAGTATGAAATTCCATATCAATCATTTCTTCATGGATCATCATTGCAGCAACAGCATATGCGACTCCATACCATATTTCTCTCGACTGCATTGACGACATGTCAACCTTTCCATCAGGTAGCATCCCATAAACCAAAGGCAGGGTCAACCAAACAATTTATTCAACATATAAAGATCATACAACTCGGTGCTCCAAAAGTAAAAGGAATATTCACAGAAAGTTGAAATAGAAGTAGTAACTCAAAAAAACAAAGAAAAAGAAAACTTCACCTAATGCTTGTGACCCTTGAACTCCTCTGCCAAAAGAATCCCCTGAGAAAACAAAAGAACAAAAAAAACAACACAATACCATCATCTCATTTTTTGTAAATAAAAAGAAAAAAAAACTTGACTTTTAGTTTTAGTACCATACCTTTTTAGTAGATGTGGAATCTGCTTACAGAGTGTGAAAAGTGGTCAAGGCACAGCCATTTTCACAGCTGAGTGCTCGCATTCCTTTCATTTTGGCTGCATAGCCACCCATGTCAAGAAGAACTAGCTCCTCCTGTGCCCTGTCTGCAACACCACCTGGAAGGAGCTGCCTTTAATCTCTGTCCATAATAATACCAATAATAGGCAACAAACCCAACAACAGGTGCCAATATCATCATCCAAGAAGCCCAAAGATGTCAAGACCACCCTTGCAACGAATTATACAATGGACTATATCAGTAAAAGGTTATGCAATCCCATCAGAAGGGAACTTGAAATAAGTATATGCAATGACACACCGTCGCATCCCCACAGAAAATGAGCTGTCCAGTGTAAGCATAGTCCATGGAAGTAACCTCACTGTCAAAAAATATTTTATGAATGAGGCAGCACCAACTTATAATTTGATGGCTCAAAGTCCTCTATGATGGTTCATATGCGCAGCCAAAATTTAAAAAGCATTAGACAAAGGAGTGATCTGCAACCAAGATTGAAGGGATGAAATCTGCAAACAAAACAGAAACAGAGTAACCCAAAAAAAATAAAAATTAATTATAAGTAGTCAAAATTATGTAAACCATTTTCATGTTTTCAGGTTTCTGTTCAGATATTATAGAAACTACTGAAAATTACTATTGTCCTGCTTTATATAAACAGATTTTGAAAACACGCCCAAACAACACAGTCTTAAATTGTCATATAAAAAAATACACGATATTTTCCGTGAGCCAAAATGTAGGCTGTGACTGTGCCACCACCCAATCCCAAACTAACCCAGAATGTCAACCAAATCAAATTTACAGCCCTAAATTTCACATTTAAGAATCTCAAAACAAAAACTGACCTAATTAATTGCATACCACACTGAGGACGATTGATGGCTCAAATTATAAGTTGGTGCTACCTCAAGTGTATGCATACACAACTACCAAGATAATACTTTAAAGAAAAACAATTGAATAGCCAAGCAGAGAAATAAGGCAACTAAAATCAATATGAATCTGAACTAAAAAGTAGGCTAGAAAGCTAACATGGTTAAGCAAATCCTCTCTATCTCTCTGTGTTCCTCCTGGAGATGCTCGTGGGGAACAAAGAAAGTGATGCCAGCAATGAAAGATTTAGCAGAGATGGGAAGGAACCCAATTGAATGGGAAAGAGGAAACCAAAACAACAGTAAAAGAGGGATAAAGGCCCCTGATAATTTGGTGGGAAGGAAGTGCGGTGCAAAACCTGAAACACAAACACGATTATATACACAGCAATTATATAAAAGAATAATAAAAAAAAACTATTGGATAGTCACTAACTTATCAAGAGATTTCCCTTGAGTTATCTATTCAGAAATTTGAAAATTTGTATTATCTATTCACTTGCAAGGAAATAAATTATTCTTCAAACTTTGTGGCACAAAACTGAAGGCCAAGAAAAAGAATAAGAATCCCACAAATGGGTTAACGTTTTTAATCAAGATGGTCCAAGAAAGATAACAATTGGGATTTGAAATCAGAGTCATGTCCCATTTTTTCTCACTGAGAAAACAGAGAAAAAAGATAAATTCCACAAACAAAGATAACAATTTCCAATTCTTGACCAAAAGAATTAATGCGCACGTAACTGTATGATCACTCCTGTAATACATGGCATGGCATTGGCAATTGGCAATTGGGAGCACATGGCAAAATAGAGAGAGAGAGAGAGAGAGAGAGAGACTTACAGGAAGAGAGCCTATGACAGGGAGGTTGTTGGTGGGAGGAGTTTCATCAAGAACAGGAGCGAAGTTACCAGCAAGATAGTGGTGACGCGGAGAAGGATCATACATCAACTTCACAATCAGATTCTCTATCAAGTGGTGGGTAATGCCACTGCCACGTTTAATGTTTTGTTGTGGAACTCAGAGACCCCATGAGACTGAGAGGCTGAGAAGTGAGAACGAATCCAGGAGTCTTAAGCAACAGTATAATATTGAAAATAGAATTAAAAATGCAAAATCAAATCGAGAGTGAATAGAATTAAAAATCCAAACAAACAGATTTTGACAAAGCAAAAGAATTACCTGTCTTGAATAACCATGAGACCCCTTCTTAATCTCCACCACCACGTCTATCTCAACTATTATAAAGGAAGGCTGAAACAGTTGGGGTCACAACTTTCTACTATTATAAAGAGAGGCTAAAACAGTTGGGGTCACAACTTTTATCAAAAAAACTGAACACAAACACACTTGAAACAAAAAAAAACGTAGAAGCAATCAAAATTATATTTAATAATTCAAATGGGTAGTATTGTAAAACAACAAAAATTTAAAAAACAAAAGAAAAGAAAAAAAGAAAAATAAAAAGTTGATAAACTCAAGAGACGTAGAGGAGGAGGTTGCATTCAGTTCCACGTTGAATAACTGCAGGCCACGATGCAGTTTGGAGGATGATGAGGGGATGTTATCAGGATGACAGAAATCCACCATACGAGTTTCAAAACCACCACCCACACTCCAATTCGTTTTCCCGTAAGTTGCTTCTTCTCTTCCTCACTTCTGAACAAAATTCTTGGAATAGTTTGATGAATTTGAGGAATTGTAAGTGTTTTATGAGTTCAATTGCAGTTTTCAATTTGGTAGCAGTTCCTTTCAGTTTTAGTTTGCTGCAAATCTCTGAATGATCAGTTCGATTGCCTTTGGTTTTCGGTGCTCTTCTCTTCTCTCTGATTGAAGTGCCCTCAATTTCCTCTCATGTCAAGGGGGGAACCAGGAATTTTTGGCAGTTTGAATTATTCTTAATTTTCGTCAAATTGTACTGAAGGGTTCATAACCCAGGAATTACTCTAACGGATTGGACTGAAGGCTTCAGAACCCAGGAATTACTCTAATGGCCAATCAGTCCTCCTCTTGCGCTTCCTTCAATCAAGACACCAGGTAAACTGAAAGTTCACTTTTTTATTTTGTGGGTTGTTGCCGAATTCACATATAAAAATGAAAGTAATTTGAAAGTAATTTGCTTTATCTATTTTTGTTTAGATTTGTGCCATTGAACCAAATATGCTTCTTGCTATAGCTGTTGGGTTTAGGCCACCAGTTGACTTTGTAATGTATGCTAAAACGAGAACAATTTAAATGATAATTCACAAACCTCACTTGGTTTAGTTTGGAAATATGGGTACCTGCCTTTGTGTTTGTATGTTTTAAGCGTTTGAGTTCCTTTGATTTATTTGTTAAGCATGTGCCTATGAATAGTCATTTTGCCTGAAAGCTTGGGATTTTCGTCAGATACTGACTATTCTCTCTTGGGATAGTGGAGGCGTTCCACATTGTTTTCCACAGTTTGGACTGGCTCAATTCAGCAGGTACGGTCCTCTATTTTTGTTTGCATCCACCAGCATTGTTGTCTTTAATTTTATCTTTAATTTTAGTGATCTATCAGATACATCGTTCTGATGAGTGCCAGCAAATGAAAAACCTAAACACTTAAACCCCGAGCAATGGCAGTTGATGGATATGTTTGTATATAGGCTACAAAGATTTGAAGTTTGATGATAGGTTTAATAGATTTCTTGATAAATTTTACAAAATCACACTGCTTAACGTGATATGGTGGTAGTGAGTCTACTGATATTGTTGCTGCCATTAAGGTTTCCGGTCTGGAGATCCAGATCTTTTTTATGGCTGCATGATGTATATATGAATGCATTATTCAGCCGTCTGCTATTGTACTGAGGCTTGGAGATGTTTCTTCAATTAATAGCATGGATTTGCTATTAATTGAAGAAACATCAACAGCTAATGCAGATGGAGTTATGAATTAATTTTTGGGATGATTTGTGTAGCCTGTAATCTTTGAGAATGTTTTGTTTAAATGGGTTTTATTTTTGGTTTGGTAGAATGCATTTTATTGTGGTTTGGGTGTTTTGGATGATAGAGTGGTAGAGATGCAAGAAGGAGGTGTGGGTATTTTGGCCCTGTTAAAAGGAAATTGCAGGTTTATGGTTTGGTTTAAACAATTGTGTGGCTATGTGTTCGCTTTAGGTGTAGGCGTTGTGATGCAAAGGAGACTGTTTCTAGGTTTGAATGATGTGTTTCTATGTACATAGTTGGGTGATTTCTTAATGTCTCTATTAGGTTGTTTCAGTTTGTTTTCTGTTTGATTTCGACAGCTGCACTTCGTGTGATTGTTTTCTTTAAGTTTTTAATATTTAGGTTTGGCCAAAAGGTGCTGGCAATGGCTACAACGACGTATCCACCACCACCACTACCACCGTATATAAGCTCTACAAAGATTAACTTGCAAAACCCCAAAAGGGACATAATTTTCTATGGTGGAAATTACACTGTGAGCTTCTCATTCTTCCTGTCAAAATTTGTATAAACTATGTAATTTGACTTCTGAAATTTTTTTGTCACTGATGATATTTATATGGATGCTTTTGTTTGCATTTCTAATTATCTCTGTCTCTAATTTGAATGTTTTGCTTGACTTATGAAATTAAAGTCTTTGGAATTTTATCTTAACAGATGGAATCATCTCTAACCTCTCTGACGTATAAGGGTTCCGTTCCATACCTGAAGCAAAAGAAGTAGAGGAAACTATATTTCATGTTTTTCAGGTTAGTTGGAAACTATTTTGTATTTTAAAGTTTCCAATCAGGATACATTAGTTGGAATATGATTTTGTTTTAGGTTAGACACCCAAATACTATATCCTTACTTCATAGTACTTAAGCTGATGAAACTTTGGGTGCTTCTACCACCAAGCGTACCATCTTTGTTGTTACCGAACCTGTCATGCCACTCTTTGCACAAGTCAAGGAACTCAGTTTACAGTTGTAGTTCTATTTTTTTTTCCTTTAATTTTATGTTGATTTTTGTATTTGTTTTCCAAAAATTGGGCCAGTTGCTCTAATTTAGATATTGATGTTTGCCTTTTCTGTATATAGAAAAAAGTTCTTATGTACTCTGATGTTGGCTTCATTTATGCAGGTCATTTCTTTATTGAGCTAGACTACCAATAGGCAACAATTGCTACAAGGGGAGAGGCCATCCATGGTTGAAGAAGGGCAATGGATATACCATACAACTACCTAAATGAGGTCAGTTTCTTGACTTGCTGCTTACCAATTGGTTTGGTAGATTGGCAGGTGGTGTTTGTGTGTGTGTTTGACTTATTTCTGAAATATATATTTTTTTTTCAGCTTTTACTTTGTGGTTTTCAAATGCCTTGAAGCCACTCCTTTTCAGCCTTAAAATTTTTGTTTTCAGTTTATTCTTTTTCTTAGTTTTTTGCCTTTGGTTTTTCTAACGGTTTGCTGAAAAACTATGTAAGAGTTGATTTTTGCACAGATTTAAATATCTGGGGCAATCTTGCATAAATTCATTTGCTCATGTTTATTCTTTTGTCTTCCTCAGTTAATTATTTTCTCCCCTCAGTTTCTTCTCTGTCCTCTTCCTTGCTATCTATTTGCTTAATCTGTTGCTTTATCACATAACCATTAGGAAAATGTCTTCATTCTCATCTTGACAATAATAACTAATGTTAACACAAGTATTATCTGAACAATAAATATATCCTAAAATTATCAGTTGCAAAATAATGCATACATTGTATGAACTCTTTCTATTCTGAACAAAAGCAACTTAGAGATTTTCTTAATTTGATTTTGCTTTTTCCATTTGCCTTCATTTGGAATGGATGAAGAAGTAAATGAAGAAGTACAAGATTGCATTCATTTTTCGTAGTGAATTGTATTCTTTTATTACGCAGAATATTGTTTCAAATGCATGTTCACCCTTAAATCCATATTCTCTTTGTGGTTTTCATTAAATTACTACATTTCTTTGGGCACTTCTTTGTCTCTCTGATTCTTATTCTTCATTGTCAAGCAAACATTTTATGGATGATTATCTTGGTAGTGACCTATTGTTTCTTTGTTTAGCATTTTGAACTATTTGAGAATTTTAACTATGTTTATATGAAGATGCTGATACTTCCTTACAATCATGTGACATATCAATAATAGGCTTTAATTTTCTGAAATTGATTCAATGCAAAGGAAGATTGTTGTAACAATTAGCAAGGAGTTGCTATAGGATTCTGTGCAATGAAGTGCTTCCACTACTTCAACAACAAAATAAAGTAGGTGGGAACAAAGATTGCTACTGAATTGAAAGAACAGAGGAAATCTGATTATTCATGAGCTGAATATGGTCATTAAGTCTTCATGCTCAACAAAATCACCCCACTCTGTAAACCAGAATTGTATGAAGAGAAGGTTGCAACTATGTTATTGAGATATGAGTACATCTGTTGTTTTATGTAGGATCTTGGTATCTGTAAGTATTTTTAATGGCGAATTCATATGGTTAATTTTACTTAAAAATACAGGAATGGGTCCACCGTAGCAAATGGAGATGCTAGCATGTTGAAAATAAAAATACATGCGACAAAAAAATATATGCAAAACCAAATGTTGATATATGCAATGTAGTTGAACATTTGCTTTACAATGGGCTGAAAATGGATTTTTTTTTTCTATAATAAAAAAAGCAGCCAATAAAGATGTTTTCCCAACTATAAAAGCACCACCTTAAGAATTATAAACAAAACTAAAGGATTCTTAATGTACTTTATTGCACTTAAGTGAAACATAGAAAATGCCTCTATTTTCTTTGACAAGTATTTGTGACGAGACTTAAATTAAAAGAAAATTACCATTCTGCATTACCACACAATTGCATATAGTCCTCCTATTCTGCATTGTTAAAGCCTCTTTAGACCCAAATTTGTGTTTATCATAGTGTTAAGGTAGCACACAATTGCATATGGTCCTATTTTACATTGTTAAAGCCTCTTTAGACCCAAAATTGTGTTTATCAGTGTTAAGGTAGCAAATCATGAAATTGTTCTCAAATTATGCTAAAATTTGTTAGTATAAATTTAAAAGTATATGTTTAAGTTTGGTCTCATCTCATGTTATTTATGTATAGATTGACAATGAAAAAGTGAAAGATCAATAAGAGAGGAACGGGTGGCGCAAGTGGTCTTGATTGTTGCATGTCTTCCTCGTAAGTGCATATTATGTAAATATTTATGTACATAATCCAAAACTACGATGTTCTGTAGAATGAAAATATTATTTTACTTACATTATTTGAGATTTTCCTATTAATCTGGGTAATTAATTGAATAAGAATCCCCTAGCTCCTAAAGTTCATTAGACTAGCCTCCCCGCACTTTCGCTGCGTGCGAGGCTTTTTTTTAATCACGCGAGCTACACGCGACTTACAAAATTTCGTAAATATTTTTTCGCAATTGCATTTATATAAACTAGCCTCCCTGCACGCGCTCTTGCGCGTGCGGGAGCTTTTTCCTTCTGCGCGACTTACAATTTTTCTTTTCTTTTAGTTTGCAATTGTATTTTTGTAGACGGGTATTTTATCACCCATATTTTTCTAGACGTACGTCCAAACAGTTTATGGGTGATAAAAGAAAAAAAGAAAACGTTAAGACGCACGTCTAGAAAAATACGGGTGATAAAATACCCGTCTACAAAAATACAATTGCAAACTAAAAGAAAAAGAAAAATTGTAAGTCGCGCGTAAAGGAAAAAAGCCTCCCACACGCGCAAGAGCGCGTGCAAGGGAGGCTAGTCTTTATTGAACCAAGGCTATTAATAAAACTGTTTGAAGACTTGATAATCATTAAGTTAAATTCCTTCTAAAATTCCTCTTACGCGAGTCTGAGCACTACATGAGGCTAGTCTTTATTGAACCAAGGCTATTAATAAAACTTTTTGAAGACTTGATAATCATTAAGTTAAATTCCTTCTAAAATTCCTCTTACGTGAGTCCTGAGCACATGTAGTGACATTGCATTTGCTGTTACGTGAAAACTTATTTGAATCTATGTGTTATATTGATGGTTAAACCTCCGGATTAGAAATATACAAAATTTGAAATATTGTAGTCAAACAAATTCTTTGATTGCATTATTGTTAGGAAACGAACAACACTTGAAAATTAAAAACAACAGAAAAATTGTACGTCGCACGTGAAGAAAAAAAGGCCTCCTGCACGCGCAAGGAAAATGGAAAATGGCATCAGTTGTATGAGAGGTGAAATGCCAAAACAATTATTCAAGGAAAATGGCATCATTTGATTATTAAATCATTTTTGTGTATTAAGTTCATGTTTCTACAATTTGTGATGCTAATTAGAACAGAGTTGTTCGACCAAAACAAAAAAGAACAGAGTTGTGTTTGGAATTTACTTTTTTACTAAAAAGATTTATTATTTTCTCAATACACAGAAGGTACAGAGTTTTCTCGCTACAACAGGAGGAACAAAGTTTCAATTGGAAAATAATTGATCAGTTTGACCTCCGGTGTGGATCACAATCAACAACATCATCTGCTGTAACATCAGAGCTTTTGATTTAATTTCTGCCACAAATTCCCTTCCAGTGAGTGCCAATCTAAATGCAGTTGGATTGGATTGGATACCATCTCATCTCAGATTGCAAACCACTCTGCCACTTTTGGATTGAAATTCATAGTATAATAATCTTCTTTTGTTAATTATATGCAGTCTATATACAAAGAAAACAAAAAATTGAGGTGAGCATTGTTTATACCTTGGCACCAAAGTCACCACCAGACTGTTGCCTTCTTCAACCCGAAGTGGTTTGTACCTGATATTAGTACCTTTACCTTAATAACCACAAAATCTTTAGCCTGATTATCTTCAACTGCATCATCAGGTAGTAAGACCAAAAAAGCAGTAGGTGACCTTGGCTCCACATTGTATTCTTGCAATATATGTTATCCAGTGTTTGGCAAACTCAACAGCCTCCAAGAGGGCATAGTATGTAATTTCTGACCCTCCATCATCTGAGAGATACACACACAGCTTCTCTGGTGGGTACTCATAAGCCATGACTGATAAAACAGTGTTTATCACCATCATTGATGGCTCTATTGTGGGGTCTGCCGTGCACACGAATATGTCCACCCCGGCAACTCATTCTCTTATCTGTTCATATTTCACGGGTGTTGAATACATAAAAAAAAAAAAATCAAACTTATTTGTTCCAAATTGATTAACACATACATTACTAATAGACAGACTAACATGAAGTAAATGATTTACCAAATGTATGTATCTTTGAGAGAGCCTGTCCTTGAAGGTGTGCCTATAAACAGGGTTCTCCCCCTGGAGGCTTGAGTGAGGAGCCAGTAAAAAGCAAACCATATCTGGGCACCCAACAATCCAATCCACCCAAACCTCCCATTTGCTCCTGCTTTTGGTATGTAACTTACCCTGTAAAACCAAAATCAAACATTTACCTGCAAATACAGATGCTGCAAAAAGCCTTCTTCTGGAGGATAAACTTTTGTCACCAATCAAGATATTGTTTGTCATGCACATGTCCAAATCTCCATAACCAAATATGCATAAAATGAAGAATCTTGAAATCCCCAGTAACAAATTTCCACCGACGGATTTGTGATAAAACAGTCTGTCTGAGGCTGCTTATCACACATCCCCAGTAACAAATTTCCAGTCTGGCAGGCCATACTCACCTTGGCTCTCTTTCTCAATACCGAATAGAGTGGCAGGATCACCCACATCCCCAGTCACAATCTCCACCGATTTGGGCAACATGTCCACCACTTCCTGATCAGCCTTCCTCACCAGAGCCTAATTCACCATCACAAAACCCAACCCATTATTACACGAAACAAAACCCACAAACCCAAAAACCAAATGAAGGAAAAAAAACAAAGCATCGAGAATCTCAAGACTTGGATAGAAATGAACACCTTAACAGTATAGTCTCTGAGCCTGAGCTTGCATACCATTATGCGGTCAATGCTTGAAGTGGCTCCGACGACCAAAACGGTGGTGTTTTGGGCACCATGAATGAAGAACTCGCACATGGGTCCTTCCATGATGAGAAGAGCGTCAAGCGCGTCTCTTTCATCGGCACGACTGGTTCTCGAGATCAAAACATAATCAAAACAAATCCAAAAACAATAAAACCCCAGAACTGTAAGATAAACACAAAATTGACCAATACAACGAAAACCCAACTATCTACCAAGAAAGAATCAACAACCACATCAAAGAATTAACAAATCCCTGAAAGAATTAAGAAGAGTGAACAAAAAGATACAGAGAGAAAGTGTGTCATACCTGAATACAGTTAATCGAAGAGATGGTCTTTGAACCCAAGCCCAACAAACAGTGGAACTGAAAATTCAGGAAATTTGTTCCCTTTCAATATGAAGCAAAACAAAATTAGAAAACAGAATTAAGCGAGGAATCCGTGCGGTCCTCCTCATTGAGATGGAGTCGTTGTGGCTATTCTCCTCCGTCTTTCTCCATTTTCCTCTTGGGCTTGAGTTTACACAACATCAAAAAACAAAAATATAATCTGGAGAAAAGCAGAGAAGAAGAGGACAACACTGGAAAACTGAAACCAACTGCTGTTTCATCGAGAGGATAGTGGAGCGTGAGAAAAAGTGAGGTGAAACTGAAGGTAACTGCTTGGGCGGATTTTTCTGTGTTGTTTTATTTTTTGTTCTTTTTTATTGTTATTTTACAATACTATCCATGATAATTTTTAAATAAATTTTTCTTATTTCAAGGGTGTTTGTGTCCAGTTTTTTTGTAAAAGCTGTGACCCTCACTATTTCAGCCGCCCTTTATAATAGTAGAGATGTCCGTTTCAACACTTTCATATTTTAATCGTGCGCATGTGATAATCGTCGTCTCAGCAGTTTTTTTTATTTTATAATATTGTGTAAACTGTGGAGATGGACGTCTAAAAAAATACAGGCGATAAAGGAAACCTTTAAGATGACGATATATCACATGCGCGTGATTAAAATATGAAACTGTTGAAACGAACATATATATAAATACAATTGCGAAAAAATATTTACGAAATTTTGTAAGTCGCGTGTAGCGCTCGTGATTAAAAAAAGTCTCTCGCACGCACCAAAGCGCGTGTAGGGAGGCTAGTATATATAAAGCCAAAAGCCCTTAAAAGTGAAATTTTCATAAACTCCCATAATATCCTTGGTAAATTAAAATATCAAGGCTAAATTATTGAAACGCCTCCTGTAACTCAATTTCATTCTCACTTTCTCCCCTGAAACTCTAAGTGTCTCACTTTCCCCTCTGAAACTCTATTTAGTGTCTCACTTTCCCCCGAAACTCTAAGTGTCTCATTTTTCCCGAACGTGACCATTCCCAAAAAACTGCAGATTACATAACACACAAATGCCATTGTGCTCAACCATTCCCAAAACACTTGCAGATTACAAACCTCCCTCCTCCCCTTAGTTACAGTTAAGATTGCTAAACCTACATTACATAGCCAACTCTAAACCTGATGATGATTATCCCTTAAACCACCAACCATAACCATCATGGAAACCAACATTATCCAAGAAAGAAACAGAAAACCCCACAACAAATTCTCTCTACCTCGAAGCTTGGCTAGATCTTGTTCTAGTCTTCCCTTATTCTTCAAAGAACCTGCATTATATCTTTTGAACGAGAACACATTTCTGGATCAAACCACTCAAAGAAGTGACAACCTTTGTTCCTTCCCTAGCGACGTCCCGAACTTGGCGTAGCTTCCTACAATGGCAATGCTTTCGTTCTCGACCCTCCATGGATACAAGAACTCGGAAAAATGGCACATGGGCGTCAAGTTTGGTGACTCCGTTTAAGGCTGGATGGAATCCAGGCAAAGTGGGACACTAAATAGAGTTTCAGGGGGGAAAGTGAGAGTACAAATGAGTTACAAGGGGCATTTCAATAATTTAGCCAAATATCAAAACACACTGATTTTATTTATGAGGGTAAAAGAGTAAAACAATAGCCAATTAAAATAATTAAAAAAAGAAGTAGAAAAACAGTGAAGAAGAAGACATGCTGAACATCAAAAGAGAAAAAAAAAAAAAAGGGAATAGCAGTTACCTGCAGTTTACAACAACTCAACAAGAAGTTACCCGACATTTGCAAAAACTCTCAAATCAGTCCAATCCTCTCATATGCGCAGAAAGCAAAATTTTTGAAGCGGCGAAAGGTTGTATGTTTCTAAATTCTATGCATTGCCTTCTATGTAAAATTTCTGTGCTATATACTGCTTTGGTTACTTTATTCTCTCAATCTATTTTCTTCACACAGAAAAGTTGATTTTGGGTTCACAATCTGATTGTTAGGTCTTCACGACACAAGGTATTCTATGCATTGCCTTCTATGCAAAATTTATGTGCTATGTACTGATTTGGTTGCTTTCTTCTCTCAATCTATTTTCTTCACACAGAAGAGTTGATTTTGGGTTCACAATCTGATTGTTGGGTCTTCACGACACAAGGTGAGAATGGCTTTACGATTGTGAATCTGATAGGTTTACAATGGTTTGTATGCACTGTTTGTTGTTCTCATAAATATTGCCTCTTTGCTCAATCCCTTTCTTCAGGGAAAACCCTTGGCATGGTCATGATTTGGAAACCTTGTCACTCTCAGATTGCCTTTCTTTCTTCTTATTTTTTGTGTAGTGTTCATCTTATATCTATATTTCTTATTTTTTTTTATGAAGTCTTCACATCATATGTGAGAAAGATGATTTTTATTTATATTTTTGCTTTAACTACTCACTCTCATATTCCCTTTCTTTCTTCTTCTTTTTTGTGTAGTGTTTATCTTATATATATTTTTCTTAATTTTTACGCAGAACACTTTATTTTGGGTTCTTAATCTGTAGTCTTGACATCATAGGTGTGAAAGATTATTCTTTTTTTTTTTCCTTTAACTACTCACTCTCAGATTGCCTTTCTTCTTTTGTTTTTTTTTTTTTTTGTTTTTGTTTTTTTTTGTGTAGTGTTCATCTTATATATATTTTTCTTATTTTTTTATGCAGAACACTTTATTATGGGTTCTTAATCTGCAGTCTTCACATCACAGGTGAGAAAGATTTTTTTTTCTTTTTGCTTAAACTAAAAAGTTATATTACATTTGTTTTGGTATAAAATTCCTTTCTAAACTTTTGTTGTTGTTTTTTTATAATTAAATCTGGGTATGCTTATACTTTGGTATTTGTCAATTCTTGTAGTTATTTGATCTTCTGAGAAAATTCTCTTCACGTTACCATGATGTGAGAATGTGGATTAATTACAGTAGCCATTCATTAATAAGTAATTTCGTATTTTTGAAATCATTTTTCGCTTTGTCTTTTACTGTTTGATTTCTTTATCTTTTATTGTTTTTTCATTGGGTGATTACGAACAAGTAATGCTCGTTTAAGTTTTGCAAAAACTCTCTTTCCAAAGGTAAAGTTATGCGTTTATTTATCGTCTGTGGTTTGTTTCATGTCTTTTTAGTTTAAAAGAATGAAATCTTACATAGAAGGTTAGAGCAAATAATGTGGATAGAATTATGATATGGCTTTCATTCATTTGATTTGATTTCTCTTTGTTTTCTCTTGCATATAATGATTTCATTTTTATGGTTTTGCAAGAAGTGATAGTGGTTTGTAGCTGAACAATTCAAGAACCTCCACAAGGCAATTAAGCAATTAATGTAAATTTGAAATGCAGGAAATTTCCAACACTAATGCAGACAAATGCAAACAGCAAAAGTATAACAATCCCAGGATGATATTGACATGATTTAGTTGCCATTTTTTTTTTCAACAGTCAGTGTACTTTGTTGTGAACCCATTGTTCATATTTGAACACTTCATGAATGTAAAGGATTGCATTTGTTAAATTTTGAAATATCATCATTCACAAAAAATAATATTATGCAACTTATATGGAAACTGAAACTCAAATTCAGTTAGGCAGAAAAAGAACGGCTATGAGACACTGAATTTCTTGCCATTCATTCTAAGGAAACTGCTTTCTACATGCCGCAAGTGTGTCTAATACTTGGGAAATATATTTTCATTTGAAACACCAGAAAACTGGATACTTAGACAACAATTTTTTCGGGACGAGAATTGAGATTCAAAAGGAAACTCATCAAACTGCAGAATGAGAGTAACTAACAAAGATAAGGCAGCAACTTGATTTTTTTGGCCCAGCCGTGAGTTTCATCTCCATTGAGATTCAAAAGGAAGAAGATATGGAAACTGAAACTCAAATTCAGACCTACCAAAAAAAAGAAAAGTAAAATTCAAAATAATTCCCAAATGAAGTGAGGATATGGTTGACATTTTGGTTCTCAAACATTGGGTGATATTTAAAGAAACATTCGATATTTGCTAATTATGCCAATTAATTCACAGGATGCTCTCACCTCAAACCTTCCATCAATCTTACGACTTCATGGGGGCACATATTAGCTCTGTTAATTTGTAGGGTTAAAAGATCTTCTGGAAATTCGCTTTTACGCCAAACTTCTGAATCAAACTACTCATATACAACCAACGAGAGTAGAGTTGGTTGAGTTGGTAAGGATCGTTCTCTTTGCTATCAAGGCCTAGGTTCGAGTCCCATTGCCGACAAGTCCTCTTGGTGGATAAGACCAGAATCCATTTAGTCAAACCAGCTGAATAAAGGCTCATATCATATACTTGTGGTGAGGAGAAGATTTGTGTTTTGTTGTTGTTTTCTTTCTTTGATTGGTGGTGAGGGAGTTTTTTTTTCCATCCATCTCAAATTTAGCATAAAAGTACAACGCTAACTTGTTCAATTTCAACTACAGGCTACTTGGATTACCAGGACAAATCAATTGTCAAGTTGCGATTGCTAGCTACAAAAGCTGAAACTGACTGGCAAGGAGCTTAAAGCTCAAGTGATCTTGTATTTTAACTACACACTTGAAGTTCTAGGTTCAATTCCTCTCCTTCCCCAAAGAAAAAAAAAAACAAGCAGCTCAAACCGACTGACCTTGGCATGTACACTATACGAAAAATTATTCCAAGGAGAAACGATCAACGGCTTTCCACTCTCTACGTATACAACTACTTGGCAGATGAAAAATGTCATTTAGGTAAAGCGCCATCATGCACACACTGACGCCTCAAAAATTAAGGCGTTTCACTGACCATGACAATCGAATCTACAAGCTCAACCTAATGAAACCATGAACATCAAATGCACATCAATCACCAGCATAACTTGCTAAATATCAACAAGAGTGCATACTTAAGAAAGTATTAGCATCACATATATAAGTCCCAAACATTGAGTTAGACTTCACAGCACCTGCTAATTCCGAATATTTGTTTAGTCATCTGCGCAATATCATGCGAGGGAGGGGAAGAGGTGGGAAGGGGAAACAGAGAGAGATTGATTGATCTAACAGAAGTGTTTCTATTGCTCGACCGCAAAGCATGGCATACAATAACCATTAACGTTTTCGAATGAGGTCACAAATATACAATAATCCTAGTATCTCTCAAACCATATATATGAGGACACCATAAGCCTTTATTCAATGCGTAATAAAACACACGCAATGATTGTCACCCAAATGGAAGATAGATAATGTGCTGATTCTTTTACCCTGACCATCCTCTCTGAGGACCCCCAGACGAATGTACATTTGACAACCTGTCAATCACGGCATTAAAATCAATGGGTTGCCCACTTTCCTCCATCCTCTGAATCACACTTAAAACGTGATCACTCCTGAAGCCCATGGATGCCAATTTCTCAATCAACTCGCTGTAAGGGTGGTTACGAATGAATTGTGGATTCCGAGCCATAAGATTTGGAGCTGTTGTTGGCTGTGGCGTCTGATGAGAGGCACTTGTTGGAGGATATCCATAATGAGGCACTTGAGCAGAATAATGAGTTCTACCCCCTTCACCATCATACATCATATATGTACTCCCTGGAGGAAGTGCAGGGTGAGGCCCAGCAGCAGCATATCCCTCACCTGCTTGCGCTCCAAAAGCACCCTTCATTTGCTGAGGTGGAGGCTGCTGTTGTATTGGTCTACCAGCTCCACTATATCCAAAAGGCATGGCATCAGAACGACCAGATCCTTGCTGAGGAATACTGGAATATGGCACTTGCATTGGCATGCTGTTTGGCACAGCCTCTGGAGGAGATGGGTTTGTTTGTTGACCTGGTGGATAGGAAGGGTATACATTTGTTGATGGGGGCCTAATCTGGGGTTGCATAGAGGGCTGTTGGGGAAATTGCACCTGCTGAGGCTGTGGTAATTGCTGATACTGAGGGAAAGATTGGACTTGTGGTGTCTGATTTACTTGAGATTGCGTTTGATGTGGTGCCACCCTAGGGATGTCTTGCACTTGGGGGGTTCGATACTGAGAATCAGAAGGTAAATATTGATTCTGAGAATGTTGTGGTGGAGGTTGGTTTTGTAACTGGGTTGGAGGTTGGTTTTGTAACTGGGTTGGAGGTAAATAATAAGATTGTTGTTGAGTCACATTCTGAGTTGGGGCCTGTGAGGGAGGTGCCACCGGCTGTGGTTGTGGCGCTACTTGATGGGGTAGGGCCAGAGCTAATTGCTGGTTATGTGTCTCAGGTGTGTTGTCAGTCTTTTGACCATCAGAGGTAGGTGGGGAAGCTCTCTCCTCATTGGATTGGGAATGGATTGATGAAGCAGATCCTTTCTGTGCAAGCTGAAGCTTGGCTAATTCTTTCTGAGTCTCAGCAAGTTCTTGCTTGTCCCTTAGGATCTGGACAGACCTATGAACCTGAAATGGGCCAATTACACAACAATAAAACATAATTCTTTGCTATCGAACAATAATTTTCTGGGTAACTGAGGCTCCAAATCAGTATAAATTACACCAAAACTATTTATAAGATTCAAAATCCTTAGGTACTAAAAAGCAAAATCAAGACATGATATATTGGGCAAGTACAAAATTTATACTCATAAACCCACTTTAAAGACCTCGCATTCCAGATTTCACACTTATACAAATGAAATCTATTTCTGAAAGTCATAATCCTAAAAGAACTAAGAAAAAGGCAGTTCTATCCAAAAAACTATATAGAGATACAGGATCATCCTCACGTTCCTGCCAATACTTTTCTACCACAGAACCTTTAACACCGAAATAATATAGCATCATTACAGTTGAATACCAAAAGCATCATATCAGCACAATAAAGCAGGTGAATAAAAAGATCGATAAACGATGACACCAAGCATATAAATCATATCCCAAACTGAACAAATTTAACATAAAAACTATCTGAAGATTCTGACACACTTAATTCAGAGTTGCAACTCACTTCTTGAAGATGTTTCTCAAGCGACTTGAGCTTTGAATCTGCTTCCCCGTGATCACGAACTAAATCAGAACGCATCTCACCAATTGACTTATCAACATTGTAGCAATACAATTCCAATTGTGAAAGCCGTGAACTAATTCCTTCAAGAAAGCGCATGAGATTGTCAGCATATTTTTTCATGCTCTTTTCAACAGTAGCAATTACGTCTTGGTGGAGAGAATCTTCTGGCTGGCTATAGGCAGCAGAAGAGAACATTGATTGTCTCGCCATCCTACTTTTATGAAAATCCTGCTGCTAATAGAATATAACAGCCACTAGTTAACAAAAAGAACAAGTTCTATTATACTTGTAATTTAAACCCTTTTTATGATTAGGTAACAAGTTCTATAGCATGATGGCAACTCAGATTCAAGATTTGATGAATACAATAGATAAAAACGGAACTTTGTAACAAGAGAATTAGAAAGGTTCTTCAACTTCCAACATAGAGAGTGGTTGTACCAATAACCGTTAGAACTACAAAACTATAGTACTTACTTTGGGTGACAATTATTTTCCCCAACAAAAGGAATAAAACAGTAATTTCTCCAACAAAACGAGTAAAACAGAAGGCTCTGGTTCTTAAATACCATCTTTCTCAGTCCAAATATACAAGCAAGCACAAAAACTATCCTCTCCCATCAGCAATTCTCAGTCAAAATATACAAGCACGCACAAAAACTATCCTCTATCATCAGCAAGGCAGGCTTATATGTTCTCTACGGGAAAAATCAAGCTTACCCTTATCTACTACACCAATCAGAACCAAAATTTCCCGTGAGGGACAAAATCATGCTCGTGTTATTTTATTACCAATTAGAAACACTATCTTAAGCCCATTGCTCAATTTCATTTTTAGAAAGAAAAAAAGGATTTTAAATATTTATCTCCTTTCCTCGTTGGGATTAACTTATAGCTAAAAAAATCAGTGCTTTACCAATCCATACCAAATATATATGCTAAATATGCCATAAAACAAATTATCCGAAATTGTACTCAACTATGCAAAAGATCGGAAATCCTAATACAAAAGAAAGAAAGCCCTTAAAATCCCATGAAATTACTGCACAATCAGCCAAGCCCTAGATCTGGCAACCTCCATAACGAAAGCCTCACGACAACGCCCATAGATGAAAGCAGTAAAAGTACCTTGCTGGGATTATTTCCCATCACTGGGTCACAGTGGCTGCCATTGGAGGGGTCCTGGTTGCCGTAGTCCTCGTACGGGCAGAGAATGTCGTCCGACGCGAAATCGAAGCCCTGTGAGCCTGGGTTGGCCCGACCCGATGATCCAGACGCCATGTTGGGAGTGATCGGAAGTGTAGAGAGAGAAAGTTAGGGTTTTCCAGAGAGAGAATCGAGGTGAAGAAGATAGAGAGATGCAGAGAATGATAAAGAGAGAAAGAAAGAGACTTTGATTTTTGGTTTTGGGTTTGCCTGCAAAAGCAAGTTTCGTAATAATAAAATGGGAACAGGAATTTTTTAATATATTTTGCATAAAAATAAGAAACACAAGGAAGATTGTGCTGGAGTTTGCGGTTAGATAAGGATGAGGCTCACCGACCAAGCTTTTTGATTTTGTAGATATAGGCTTGTATAAAGTCCACTTTTCAATATTGGTCTGTTTATGTGACAAGGAGGTTCTCTAATTTCTCCCCATACATTTTTTTTTATTTTCACTAGCCTGCGTGTGAGGCTTTTTTCCCTTCACGCGCATTACGTGCGACTTACAATTTTTATGTTTTTTTAGTTTGCAATTGGATTTTTGTAGACGACCATTTTATCACCAGTATTTTTCTAGACGCGCGTCTTAACGGTTTTGTTTTGTCTTTTATTACTCATATTTTTCTAGACGTGGTTCTTAATGTTTTTTCTTTTATCACCCATAAACTATTTGAACGCACGTCTAGAAAAATACGGCTGATAAAAGACAAAAAAAAAAATCGTTATGACGCATGTCTAGAAAAATACTGGTGATAAAATGGCCGTCTACAAAAATACAATTGCAAACTAAAAAAACAGAAAAATTGTAAATCGCACGTAGCGCGCATGAAGTGAAAAAAGCCTCCCTCATATGCAAGAGCACGTGCAGGGAGGCTAGTTAGGCAGAAAAAGAACGGCTATGAGACACTGAAAATTACTATTTTCTACTGCTTTATATAAACAGATTTTGAAAACACGCCCAAACAAACAGTCCTAAATTGTCATATAAAAAAATACGCGATATTTTCCGTGAGCCAAAATGTAGGCTGTGACGGTGCCACCACCCAATCCCAAACTAACTCAGAATGTCAACCAAATCAAATTTACAGCCCTAAATTTCACATTTAAGAATCTCAATTGAAACAAAAACTGACCTAATTAAATGCATACCACACTGAGGACGATTGAAGTTAGAGATGCATACAATATATATACCAATTGCATACCAATTGTATGAATCTCAATCTCAATTGCATACCAAACTGAGCTAATTAATTGCATACCACACTGAGGATGATTGATGGCTCAAATTATAAGTTGGTGCTACCTCAAGTGTATGTATACACAGCTACCAAGATAATATTTTAAAGAAAAACAATTGAGTAGCCAAGCAGAGAAATAAGGCAACTAAAATCAATATGAATCTGAACTAAAAAGTAGGCTAGAAAGGTAACATGGTTAAGCAAATCCTCTCTGTCTCCCTATGTTCCTCCTGGAGATGCTCGTGTGGCACAAAACTGAAGGCCAAGAAAAATAATAAGAATCCCACAAATGGGTTAACGTTTTTAATCAAGATGGTCCAAGAAAGATAACAATTGGGATTTGAAATCAGAATCATGTCCCATAGCACATGGCAAAATTAAGCATCAGAGAGTTTGATCATAGAGAGAGAGAGAGAGAGAGAGAGAGAGAGAGACTTACAGGAAGAGAGCCTATGACAGGGAGGTTGTTGGTGGGAGGAGTTTCATCAAGAACAGGAGCGTTACCAGCGAGATAGTGGTGACGCGGAGAAGGATCATACATCAACTTCACAATCAGATTCTCTATCAAGTGGTGGGTAATGCCACTGCTACGTTTAACGTTTTGTTGTGGAACTCAGAGACCCCATGAGACTGAGAGGCTGAGAAGTGAGAACGAACCCAGGAGTCTAAAGCAACAGTATAATATTGAAAATAGAATTAAAAATGCAAAATCAAATCGAGAGTGAATAGAATTAAAAATCCAAACAAACAGAATTTTGACAAAGCAAAAGAATTACCTGTCTCGAATAACCATGAGACCCCTTCTCAATCTCCACCACCACGTCCACTCTCTGCGCTCCCTCAGGCAACTCAACCTTGAAACTCAACGGCGCTAAGACCAAAAAAGAGAGGAGGAAAGCAGCACCGAAGAAAAAGTTTTCTGCAACTGAAATGAATTGATGCCTTGATCGAGGGATGATATTGAGGTGAAAACTGAAAGGAACTGCTCCTTTCACTTCCTTTCACACGATTTGGCCGAATTTTGTGGGTATGTATCTTCTATTCCTCTTATTTTACTTCGTTTTTACGAAAATACCCATCCGAAGTCTAAAACTAAATTTCTCATCAGCTTTTGGTTTTTTTGTTACCGGGATGTTTCTGTCTAATTTTTTTTGGTAAAATTTGTGACCCCAACTGTTTTTGCCTGGCTTTATAATAGTAAAGATAAAATCACTCAATCTCAAAGTGTTATATCACAACACATTGATTTTGTTTTTGTTATTCTCTTTTCTCTCTTTTTTTAATGGGTTAATTACATTTTTTGTCATTAGGATTTGACTCAAAATTAAATTTGGTCATGGTAATTTTAATTTTGGGTTAATTACACCAATGCTCTCTAAAACTTTGGTCAAATCTCACTTTGCCCTCCAAACTAAAAATGACCAACTGTTATTCATTGACCGAGGTTTGGCGACTCACTTTACCCATACCGTCAACTTCATCCAAAAGTCTATTAAATGTGATGAAGTGGCAGGGGTGTTTTTGTAATTTCATGCTCATGAATCCTTACAACAATTGAGTGGGTGACATGGCAAGTAGAACCCACCTCCCCATAAATAATAGACATAATTAAATATTTTAATAATTAAAAAAATAAAATAAAACATAAAAATTATAGGATTTTCAATCGTTTTAGCCCTTGAACTATGACTCTTGTAGAAATTAACCCTTGAATTAAAAAATAGACAATTTAACCCCCCAAATTAATTAAAATCGCCAATTTAGCCATTGCCGTTAATTTTTTTTTCAAATTTCATTAATTTTTCTGTCCAAAAAGGCACATGTCATCCACCTGACTTACTAATTGATTTTTATTATTATTAAAAATTAAAATAAAGGCCTTCAACTTGTTGAGAGGATAGTGACTCTTGATGTATCTTGTTGTTGTTTTGTTGCATTATTCACATATCCTATGATTTGTGGGATTTAGGGTTGGGCTTAGGGTTTGAGAGGATGAGAGAATATGATTGAATTTAGGGGAGGGGGTGTGTGTGGTGGCAAGAGGTGGACGCGACATGGGCCTTGTCGAGCTCTACGAAACCATCTGCACCATGTCTGGCAGACTTATGAGTTGAATCAAATTTGGAATTTCTTCATTTTTTTTCCCTTTGCTTAAGCTTTATGATGTTTGCCGACGGCAGTCCAAATCAGGTGGTGGGTATGTGGGAGGTGGGGATGAAGGTTGGGGAAGATGAAAAGGGTGGGGTTTTCTAGGTTTGGTTTGATTATTCTTGTCTTTGTTTTTACTTTTTTTTTGGTTACATTTTCTAATATTATTTTTTATACATTTGATTTTAAAATTTTAACTTTATTATTATTTTTATTTTGATTTTACGTATTTAACTTTTATTTTATTCAAAAATACAAATATACCCTTAATATTAATGGAGAATTGGATGAAATCATCTTACAATCTAACGGTAGGTGTGCAATTGGCCATTTTTAATTTTAATTAATTCATATATTAAATTGGCTGATTTTTTAGTTCAAGGGATTAAGTTCGATTGGGGTTCTTCATGGGTCTATGACAATTTGCTCAAAATTATATTTAATTAGAAATAAAATGACAATAGAAGAAAAATAACCCAAAAAATACAGAAAAACAAATTTAAAAAAGCATCCATCATCATCTCTACAACACCAACACCACCATAACCGCCCCTCCTTGCGACTTCATCCACCAACACCACCCCTCTGTCACTCTCTTAACACCCAGCCACCAACACCACCCTACATCCACTCTCTATCTCTTCTCTCCCACCTGCCTTTTCCTTCTCTCTCCCTCTCTCTCTTGCCCCCTCCCTCTTCGATAACCACCCACCCCACCGTTTGTCGTTTACACCAACAAATCCACAAAACAAGAAAGTAAACACAAGGACACAACAAAAGGAAAACAAAAGTCCTACTTCATAAAAAAAAAGGAAAAAAAAAGTAACAAAGAAAAACACCAAGAAGATCGTTCTAAGCAAGACTAAAATTTGACAAAAGAAAAGAAAAGAAAAAGAAATAAGAATAAATAAAAACAACAACTGTCATGCCCCGAATTTTCCACCACAAATAACCTGCTACGTTATTACAAACAAACCAATCGGAGACGTGAAGCTCGGAACCTTCAACAAATGTATAAGGAATTTTTTTTCTTTTTCCATAATACAATACCACCAGTTCCGAACCACAATGTTAATATTGACTCAACTCTTCTGAGTCAAATATTACATTACAGACTTACATAATAAATTGAACAATCAATATATTACATAATCTGCTCCTTAGAGCTTATTTCACATTGCGGAAGTCTAAACAATCTCACACCTCACTTTGTACACGTCAAGTATACATCTTGCTTTTGGCTCTTGACGAAATCATGCATTCTTATTACCTGCAGGATTAGCTCTTACACAGTTGAATAGTGTACCGGGTTCATCACCAACAAACCCGGTAAACTTTCTAAAGCTAGTATGAGTAAACCACAACCAGCAGTATAAATATGTCATCTACATATAATAGTTTACATGCACTCATAATCAATCAACTCACCCCAATCACAATTCTTTTATTTTCAAGAACTATCAAGTCACCGCCTGTGACCTCAAAATCTGTTTCAAATATGTTAGAAACACAACTCATGAATGTCACTCTTGGACAACAGAAGTGAGAATACGTTATACTCTACCAACCCATGAACACTGTTGCGGCCCTCATGACACAGTGCATAATCATAAACTGCCTCAAGACTGCAACTATGTGTCACATATATGATTACTGTAATGGTGACACTTAGAGCTCTAAATGGTTTGGGGCCTTGCACCGCACCCTAGGGCTACAATTCCATAATTACTTGCCACTGTCAAACCATACTGTTGGTTCTCTTCCAATTGAAGGAATCAATACATTTTCACATCTATCCTTCCAATAACAACACCAACACACGCTGAAAACAATAAAATGGACTCTCCACATTAAATATTGTTTTCTATCTCAAATACAATCATTGCAACAATATATATATATATATATATATATATATATATTTACGTCTTCATTCAGTTATGAACACCACAATACAATCACAACATATCATGGTCATTCACCAAGAATACCATACATTTTGCAAAATCCTGCAAACTCATTTAAAATCAAAATATATTTAATTGATTTTAACTTACACAAAACAGTTTCTCAAAAACCATCAGAGCAAGTTAATTATATTCATTAACATTATCAAAACCACATTATAATAAATATAATAATTTGTGATTTAACTCACGATCCAGATAGTTTTACTCACCTCTCATCCAAGCTACAAATATAATGCTAACTCCACGAACCCACAATAAGCACTCAAGTTCTACGATCCTCAAACTTTGGTTCCGCAACACCTAAGAAAACTTTGGACCAACCAGGGGTCCAAAGTGATTAATTATTGTCCAGAACATTCCAAAACTATGACGTACACACTGTAGAAATTAAAACAGGACCAATGGTACCCATTATCGAAAAAGTCGCTATTTGGGTCCTGCAGGTCCCACTCGTCCAACCGACACTCCAAAAATCCACCTCGGGCCCACAACCTCATATTTCAAATCCGATCGCACCAATAGACTCTAAATAGTCCCAACATCACCCTGCATCAATTTGGGTCATATCCAACTATCGGATCATTCTTGATCGCACGATTATGCATGATCGAACGACGATCGCTCACTCCAAACTTCAAAACACAACAACTTCAGATCGGGACATTCGATGGTCAATCCGTCTGTACCTACAGACTCACAACAACACCAGCTACCACAAATATAAAATTGGACAAGATCTAATGGTCTGATTATCTACAATTTAACGGTCCAGATTTGCGAGGCTCCGATCGTCGATTAAACGACAAAATCTCGCAAAACGGAACATACCACCTTGCTCAGTCACTTACTTGCCGCCACGCGCCACCACAGCTTGTGGTGGTCCGGTTTGTTTTCCAGCGACTGTAAAATCTCAAAACCTCAAATGAAATTTACATATCCTTAAAGATCTCGACAAGATAAACAACTTTAAAACTTGGAATTACCTTAAATTCGTGACGGAAAGGGATCAAAATCATGATTGAAATTCAAATTCGAAACCGCGACTTCACGGCGTTGCTAGGCTTCACACGACAGTTGTTCATGTCGATTGACTCCAGAAATGGGACGGCGCCGCCACAAGCTTTCGAACGGTACCGGTATCGCCACCTAACTCCGCCGAAAAAGTCGGGTCGCTCTGCTAGGTCACGATCCGGGTCATGCGCTGCAATCCGAGTTGTGGGCTATTGTGCAATTTCTGATTTTTGCATCGTAGTCCATCTATTTATAATAATCCAAGTGTGGCATAAAAAAATCCAAGTGTGGCATAATTTTCTCACTTCAATTTCTTGAACATCCATTAAAAAAATCATTAAATTAAACTTCAGGGCATTTTAGTCAAACTTGAGATTAAACACACTTAATCCAATCATTTCTACACCAAACCAACTTCATAAATTACCCACACATCCAATTACCCTTGTATAATTTTTCGAAATATTAATAACAACCAAAAATTCATTTGTGAGGTTATTACAACAACAAACATAAACAAAAAAGAGATGACCAAAACTAACTAAAAGAGCATGACAGAGACAAAATAAAATAAAATAAAATAAAATAAAACAACAACAAACAGAAAAAAAACTAGCTAAAAGAACATGAATGAGACAAAAAAAAAACCAAATTACACAAAAAAGCTCAAAATAAAACCAAACACACACAACTGAAAAAGAACCAAAACTCACAACTGAAAACCAACATAAATAATACAAAACAAACTATAGGCCAAAAGCAAACCTTAGAAACAAAAAGAAAACAAAAACACTGACGAGAAACAAAAGAACAAAGCCTAAACTAAAACAACAATAAAAAACAGAAGCAAAAAAAAAAAAAAAAGAAACAAAAGTAAAATAGACAAAACATAGCAAAAGAACAGAGTAATATCTGAAATACATAAAACCAAGACAAAACAGAAGCTGGAACTACAAAAGCATCAACAAGCGAGGATAATCAAAATCAATATCTGCACTAGAAATACCAAAAAACACTGCTCTGAACAATACCGATGCATCACAAGTAAAAGAATCAAAATACCAATGTCAAACATAGACATATTTAAGACTAACAGCAACAACGAGGAACAAGAAGAACCTATAAAACTATAAAAGAGATTGGGGAGCAAATAAGTAGAAAATTATCCCAACCGATAGCGATCCTGAAAACAGGAAAATCGAACATCAGATACATCGAAGAGTAATTCAGTTGACAGCCACATAAGCCCCTCTTCAATCTGAACATAACGATGCATGCCTAGCCAGGCGATTTGCCAATTGATTATAATTACAGAAAGCATATTGACAAATCACAACATGAAAAGCTTTAGATAGGTTGCGCTTCTGTTACTAATGCACCATTGGAATCCAAACATTCCTCTAAAGCATTCAAATATCTAATCACCTCTTGAGCATCCATTTCTAGAATGAGAGTCCCATAACCCATTTGAGATGCCACCTATAAACCCAAACATGCTGCCATAAGCTCAGTAGCCTTAGGAGTAAAATTACCTCGAACTCATTTGGAAGCCGCCACCATAAGTTCCCCATTACAATTACGAACAACCATGCCCAAACCCCGAAAACCCTCTTGTAAATTAACTGCACCATCCATATTCAACATCACAAATGGAGCACAAGGCCTTACCCAACGACAATCCAAGACAGGAGTACATTGGGAAAGTGATTCCTTCTTATTTGCCCTGTTTAAATTCAATAACTAGAGCACAAGTACAAGTAACTAGAGCTGATGCACTGACATATTTACCATTAAACCAACACTTATTGTGAGTTTGCCAAAAACTCCAACACAAATATGAGATAATGACCATTTCTGGTTAAGAGAGAATTGTTGTAGCATAGCGAAACAATTTAGAAAAGCTAATACCAGACCATTCACCCACCAAAGAAAAGAAAGGAGAAAGTAGCCAAACCTCTTTTGGAGATGGACAACACCACAAAGCATGAGTAATTCTCTCTGCCTTTCTGATACAACAAAAACAAATCTTATTAGGAATTGGCAAAGACCATGCAAAGATCATGCAAGGTAAGAGACCATGCAAAGATCGCCATACAAGGTAAGAGACCATGCAAAGATTGCCACAAGAAAATTTTAATCATATTAGGAATTGGCAAAGACCATATAGGGGGTTGGGTTGGTAATGATTGTTCTCTTCGCTATCAAAGCCTAGGTTCAAGTCCTATTGCCGACAATCCCTCTTGGTGGGTAATCTGTAAAAATAAAAAAATGGCTAAACCTTGGTATGCCCTGACCCTAGGATGGGGTAGCCTCCCCTCCTCCTAAACTATTTGTCATAAAAATAAAAAAAAAGACCAGACGGAGGTCCCAAGTGTATCCCCTGGCACTATGAGAAGTTCCTATACCTCCAGCAGCACGTAATGTAGCATCTTGTGCAACTCCGTAGCCACTTTTGACACAACAAATACCATTTTCTGAAAAAGCCAAATTAATTTGTATGGGATGGCAAAGCTTGATAAAAGAGTGGACATAATAGCAGCAGCTTCAGAAGCCCAAAAAACCTGCTGAATTAAATCAAAATCCAAAAAGCCGTCAACATGTATGATAGCGTTGACAGAAGCATCAAGCGAAAGAAGTGGGGGAGAGGAAATCTGTAAACTAGTAGAGCAAGGTAACCAAGCATCTGAATATATTTTAATTGAAAGACCAGCCTCTCTTTTCTGTGCTATAAGACACATTGACAAGCCTACACAATATTCATGGAAATACTTAAAGTGAAATTGCGAAGGAGTGGCCGGTCTCTATTCCGTCTTCAGTCAAAGAGTGTAATATTATTTTTCTATGCTTATAAAAAATATTTAGTATTCAAGCATTATGTAACTTTTTGTGTATCCATTTTTAATTTGGACTTTACCTTTGGTTTGGGCTTAATATGTAAATAATATTTAATTATCAAAAGATTGGGCATTGATTCTTGCTGCTCTTTCAAGCAAAGAGAGTGAAATTACTGACTTTAAGAGATTGCATCTCGAATCCTCAATGAATCTTAATTACGTCATTTTGTTGTTTCCAACAGCTCAAACATATTTTAATTAATTGTAATATTTGGATATTTTTGTTTTATCAAAGGGGAGGATTCAAACTCACGACTTCTTTCACTAAAATTTGGCAATTGGTAGATAGTTTTTCCAACCTTTAGTGTCATAAAACTTTGATAGTTTAAGGACTGTGTTATAGTGGTTTCTCCTTTTAATTAGTTGGTGAGGCAAATGCTTTGTCATCCCATCTCACACCGTTAGTCTTATGTAACCTACTTTTATTTACGCTTGGTTTTGGCATTTGTCAACCCATGTATGTATTCCTTCCCGGGTTTTGATTTTTTTGTGCCCCTCTTCCTTTGTCTGAGGTTGCTAAAGATTAGGTACACGTACACCGAACATGACTAAGGAACATGAGTAAGGTCATAGAGCTCAAGTTGTAATAATGCAACTATTCTTTCTACTCATTTTAATATAGCGTATTATTTGCTAAAAACTTCATCTTTTTTTTTCTTTTTTTAAAAGAGATATTTTAAATTACTTTAATTTATGGGTGGGGGATTCGGACTCGGGTACAAGGGGGGCAGAATCACCATCTTGAGTAACTGGCCTCAGCCTAACCCACAACTGCAATTTGCTAAAAAAATTTAATTTTGAAAGGTTCAGGAAAATACAATGGAATTCATCCAAAGGGAAATACATATTATTTCCCACAATGAAGTGCAAGTATAGATTAACCAGAGTTTAGACAGAAACTAATATAAAAAAGTAATCTAGACAGAACAATATAATAATAACCTCATATGTATATATGAGTACATGAGTTAACTTAGCCCAATAGTCAAAATATGTACCACATGAAAAATGTGTATTTCAATCCTGATGTGTGCACATGAGGAATTAGAATAGTTGTTTCAACCAGAAATCTGTTCAGATCCAACAAGGTCCTTTACTAAAAAATGGTCCAGGCTATAACTTTGCTGTCTCTCTGTCTTCTATATATAACTCATTGAGAAAGGGGATACAATTGAGTGATCTTGACCCCTTGATCATAACCTAAGTTTTGCGCAAGAAGAGAGGATCTAGGGCATTGTGGATGGCATAAAGAAGCAGCACAGCATATATTATGAGGCCAACAAAGCTTGCAATCAGAGCTCCCTTTACTTGGTCACAGTATTTGGGGACTTGGCCACAAATGGGCAGCCAGCCTGCATATGAATTTCCATGCTTGCCCACACTGCCAATAGCCAAAGCTGCTGAAATGCCTGAGGTGAGTAGCATGGTGAGCACCTGATGATTCAAACAAATTAACTGCAGCTTAGTTATAAGTCCTTTGCAGTTTTCTCAATTTATTATTTTGGTTTTGCCCTTTATATTCATTCAAGAAAGCATATTGAAAACAGATACGAGAATTGTGTTTTGGTAAATATATAGGCAACTGATTTTTTGTTAAAATATGAGCAACTTTGAAACTAAGCACAGCTGAAATTTTCAACTCCTTTGGCCAATTCAAAGGCTACTGTGGTTTTGTTCACCAAAAAGATCATATAAATCAAAACAGAAATATTTCTAGGGAAATGTTATATAAGATCATATTGTTATACCAAATCCAAGGCCACGACTAGTCTCCATAGCTGACTTTTAGAAGGAAGAAAAAGGACCAGAAACCCGTATACGGTTATGATAGCATTTGCAATTACAAAGTACCTATAAAAGATAAAGCTATCAGCAACAGGCATAGATACATATCAGAAGAAAATGTGCAATTATGATTATCCCAGAAAAGAAAACAAAGAAGAGATAATTAGGAATAACTTATACTTGAAGGCTGGTGTGTGGTTATACTTTGCTTCAAAAGATAATCCAAGGAAGTTGGATCTCTCATGGCTTGTAGCCATGACAATGGCGGCCGAAAGGGTAGAAGCCACAGCCATGAGCCTTAACACAAGGGTGCAGAGTCTCTTTGTATTGGCCATGGATTCTACAATGAGATTTTGGGTGCACAAGGAAATAGCTATAGCTTGGCTTAGTAATATGCAAAGAGGTTGATGCTGCTATGTATGGAAACCTACGTGGGGTTAGAATGTTAGGAAGGAAAATGAGGGGGGTGTATGGATTCATACTTCTTTGTCTTTTGTTAGTTGAAATTCTCAACTGTCACCACCACAGTCCAGTAGAAGTTCATCTACTTTTGCTGTAACATTAGACTTTCCAAAGTGTAAACCAATGGTGATAATTTATTGTCTATTATAGGAGGAAAACTTATATATCACATGGTGAAACGTAATGCTATCCCGTAATATACAAGCTATTTTCCTCATGTAGGTTAATCTATCTTGATGTGGGTAATCTGAAAAAGAGTTGTGTTGTAAGTTGGGAAGATTTAAGAGTTCAACCATACAGACCTTAACATATATTTTAAACTCAAAACTAAAGCGTCTAAGTTCTAGGTCCACATCCCAATTGATTAAATTATAAAAAGAAAAGAAAAAGTTTCTAGTTAGGTCATCTATCTATATATTCATACAAAAATTCAAGGCAAAAGTTTATTGTTGGTCGATGTAGTTTGTCGGTTTTATCACTTTGGTCTTCGTAGTTGCAATTTTAGCATTGTAGTTTTCAATTTAGAGCAATTTAAGGACATACTTTAATTTTTGTCAAATTCCTCCAAATTTCGTTAAATTTTGACCATGTGCCTTGCAAATAGAGGGATATTTCAATTCACTCAAACCATCAAACGATAAAACACAAGCTAGAGCTCTTCCCATTCAGTTTAGGCGTGATTTTGGGGTTTAGGGTTTCAAAAAAATTTGCATCTCGAGGTTAAAGTTTGGGTGAAATGAAAGGAATTTATCTCGAGTGGACCCTAAACCCTAAGTTTGGGTGAAATGGTAGCCATTTTGACAGAAATTGAAATGTGTCTTTGAATTGCTTCGAATTGAAAATTACGAGGATAAATTTGACAAAATTGAAATAAAATTGACGAAATTGAAACTACGGGGACTAAAATGATAAACTTGCCAACTACATGGATAAAAAAATAATTTTTTGCTCAAATTCAATGTTCACCTTTTCGTGAAGGGTGATTTTATTTGCACCCCATTATTTGCATTTTCACCCCATACTAATTTTAAACATGAATAACCTATTTTACCCTTGTACATAATTACCGTTAAGGACAAAAAACATTTAAAATAAAAACTAAATTTGCTCACTACACCCCCACATACATCCTTGCAACCCTAGTTAGACTTTTTTTTTTCTCAAACCATCATGTTCCTACAACCCTAACAATGTTTATACGTTTATGTTTGTACAATATTTGGCCAAGCACTCCCAAGCCACTCCAAGCAAGGGAAGGGGGTCTGAAGGAAACATGCATCTAATGCTTAGGAAATTAACTTTAGCCACAACCTATAACACAAAATCATTCTAAATAGCGGATTCATTTTGTTTATACTAGTTGAGCTAAACCTTTTTCATTATAACCCAAGTATCTTTGGCCTAGTTTCTTTGAACACAAAACAAAAAGGGAAAAGGGAATAGATCTTTACCCTTGATGACCTTTTCTTGATTTCTCAAGAATGAACACCTTTGTTGGAAAGCCTTTTCTTTCTCTTGAAATGTTGATTCCTTCACCTCAAGGCTCTAAGATTGGAGTTCTCTACCTCACCACACCAAATGTATCTTAGAAATGAAGAAAAGGCAATCAAGAAGTATGGATGCTAGTCTACCTCTTGATTGGACCAATTTTTGGCTTATGGAAGTTGAGAGGCAAAGATGATGCAGTCACTCATCAACCAAAGTAGGAAACCAAAAACCCTAGCTAGGTTTTCTCCTAACTTATGTATTTATAGGATGACACAAAAGAAAGGGAGAAGGCACCCTAGTGGTGCCGAAAATTTGGTGGGTTTGGGGCTCCATTTTTGGGTTTATGGGTCATGTCATCTTATGCCACTTATCCCTTTATCCAAATTGCCCTTTGGGCCATTTTGTCCCTTTCCTTTTAAATCATATTTAAAATTCTCAATCCAATATTTATCTATATATCAAAGTTAATTCCATAATTAACTTTTAATTATGAATTATAATTTAACTCTTAAATCATAATTAAAGTTCAACTTTAATTGACCTGGTCGAACTATTTGACTTTGGTAAATTGCTCCGGTCAACATGTTGACTTTTGACCGTTGACTTTGACATTCGATCATTGCCCATTAACTTGCGTCTCCTTGTTTCATTTCTCTTCATTTGTACCTCTAATCACATTCTTTAGGTGTGCAGATCCGTAGGTTCCCTTTAGCAAGGTAGTGGGTTGACTCAACTCCTCAGAGATGATATACGAATTAAATTCCACAATCAAAAGTCTTCCTATTAATAAAGGTTAATTGAAACCTTTTAGGACTTCCACAAATTATGGTTGTCGCCTAGCAGCAAGTCACGGTTATCCGAGCTAAATGAGACGTTGTGAAAGAACCTATTCAAATTGGAATGACCGTGCAATTGAATCATTCTCTTATAACAATACTCCTTATCCACATTATTAGATTATGGAATCTGATTGTCAATATCATAATGTGAATCATTCCTTTTATATGATTATCCTTGTAAGATTTGAAGACCTTTTCTTTCAAATCTTATCTACTACTTTGCGCTGAGATTTGACCAATCATATCTTGTAGTATTCTCTCTCTTTTACTGAGAGTAGAGATTCTTTGTTATACATTCATTTGCCTTCATGACTCTATTGAGAGTCCCGATGAACACATTTAAGTTATGCCTATTTTAATACAACTGTATCGTGCCACCAAAGACTAACAACATAGCCACAGAAAATCTATGATGTCTCAGATCTAAGGATTAGTTTGCACCATTGCAATTTATGAGTTCTAGTTTGACATGTGAGTAAAGACTTCCATACTAGAACTCATGCATTGGATCGTGTTCATTGTACTTGTCCTCCTACAAGCACCTACACACATATCTAGGTGTCGCCACACACAATGACTTGAGACATCGTCATTCTCTACATATAGAGATGATACTGTGTGTATCAGTCTTTGCGTAATATCAACGCCCAATTGATATTCCTATGACCAGGAACATATTTACGATTAGGATCATAATAAGTCTCCATGTATGCAATCTCATTACATAGTTCTGATGTCCACTTTTATATTCCTATGACTATAGTTGTTTTACTGTTATTATAATCGACCAAATATCATGGTTGAAAACAACTGGTCTTACCCATGAGTAACTTAATAAGTTATTACAAATGATGTCCTTAACATTAATTATCATATAATTAGTTGGCTTTAAAGGCATACTACTAACAGAGTCCCACATTGAAAAAATACAAGAAGAGAGGACTCCCCTCACTTATAAAAGGAGACCTCTCTCCTTTAAGAAGGGGACCACAACTGGGCTGGTTGCTGGGGCTCCATATGGTTCACTAGGCCCCCATGGGCTGACCCATGAGCCCATTTGCAGGCCCACGAATCCTTGGCCTTCAGCCAGATCCTCAACCTTCAGCCTTCAGCCTTTAGCATCCTTCCTCTTCTTTTTGGGTCTAAACCCTTGTACAATGTATACACACACACATTATCAATGAGAACATACTTCTCCGTGGACGTAGCCCATTATTCGGGTGAACCACATACATCCGTCTTTTGCATGCATGTCTATTTGCCTACTGAATGCTCACACATACCCAAGGTCCTCACCTTCATCATCCACTTCATCTTTAAGTTAGTCTCATCACTACACGTCTAGTTTTGAGCACTAACAGATTGGCGCCGTCTATGGGAATCGACACAAAATACTATATGTCATCCTCCTTCTTGAGTGCCCTTTGCACCCCTACAACAAGTGCCCCATCGGCACCCTAGATAGTGCTGCTCTCGACACCTCCTACAATCGGCATTAGGTACCACCCATAGGCATATGGCACTCGGATCTGCAAAGACATGCAGAAGGTATGCACCTCAAGAAAACCTGTCATACGACACCCCTTGGATTCCTTGTGAGCGTTGCCTTTGGCACCATCTGATTCGCGCGTTGCCTTTGGCACCCCATCACCATCAGATGCGTGCATTGCCTTTGGCACCCCATCACCATCTGATGCGCACGTTGCTTCAGAACCCCATCATCATTCAGCGCGTGCGATGCCCTTGGCATCCCCCCAATGATTCGGCGTCTGCCTTCGGCACCCTATCATCATTCTACGCGTGCGATGCCCTCGTTATCCCCCGATGATTCGACGCTTGAGACAGTACCCGACCCGAATTCCTCGGAATTCGTGTCGAACCCTGTTACCCATCCAACATCCAAACAATGTCAGACCCACTTACTAAATTAATACTCTTCCCTGCACAATTAATAAAAAGAGGCAAGACTTCTACATAAATTTCGACAGAGTCTCCTTTGAAAAACGGCCATTTAGCCAAATTTTATTTTCACCTGCAAACAACACAATTAAAACATCCCAAAAGCAGCATGCACAATGCTAAAACACAAAATTTACAAGATAGGCCTCTGGCCTTAAATGCAACCATTTACTATAACATACTTTATTTGAAATTCTTTTGTAATCCCATACACCCATATCGTATATCATAATAGCAATCCAAAGAGACTTTTCTCCTCAAGGAATTCAATGACACACTTAGAACAATTCAAAGCAAAACTCAAACAGTTTATTTTGTAGCTGCACCTAATAAGTTAACCTAGGTTGCCTACGTACGCTTAGTGAGAGATCAAGCCACACGTAGTTCTTTCGACCAAAGATCTCGTTTTAGATAATATAATATTGTTTAAAGTAAAAACCAACAATTTAATTCTAGAATCATTCTTATAAGATAAACCAATTTTTCTTAACTCACGCCGTTCTAAAACTCATAAACCTTTCCAATAGCCCTGTCCCAACCTGAATTCCTTTTTGTATATAGTTAAGTAAAAGTCCTCTTTTTCCTGCAACCACACCCTATCCAAGGTGTATGTTACAATACAAATATTTCAAATAATTTCCAAATATCAATTATCACTTTCCGAACTTCATATCAAATGTTCATACCTGTGCAGAATACTCTCAATGCACATGTTCAAGAAACCCCAACCTGGAAACGCATCCACATACTATCCCATACATATAGAGACACCTCACACCATCATCATGTACCAGGGGAAAACAATCCAACACGGGGACCGTTTTAATTAGACCAAATGGCAGAATCCTCCATACATATGTGGCTAGGGACGAGCAGTCCAATAAGGGGACTATTGCTCCCTAGACACGTACGGCAGAATCCTTAATACACGTGCAGCTGAATATCCATTCTACGTGCGCAGACTGCCCCATCAAGGGCCTTCGGCACACCCGACCAAGGGTGCCCGGATCCCGACACACCTCCGAAGAGTT